>OW445492.1:1430800-3840800 GCA_918226075.1 Microctonus brassicae | reverse complement strand
CGAGGTAAAAAAAATTTTTCCAACATTAGAAAAAATTATTTTTGTTACAATAATAATTTTTTAATTAATATTAATACTAAACAAATGACTAAAATTCTTACGAACAAATAATTCGAAGCATATAAATTTATTTATCAGACAAAATTCTCAACGTTAAAAAATATTTATTCATAGCAATAATAATAATAATTATTATCTATCTATCTATCTATTATTATTTTTTTCAACGTCGAGACTTTAAGGGTGCTATCAGTATCCGGACACATTTTATTCGCTATCGTTGTGTATAGTATATTTAACTTGGCGTCTGTTGTCTCCCGACACCGGAACGGCTCGCAGGTTTTTTATATTTTAGATGTCATTTCGTATTGTCCATGGGGGTGTAGGGAATAGTATAGAAGGTACTGGGCATTTTTTTTTATTCTTTTCATCCAAACAAAAATGATAAAAAAAAAAAAAAATCCAACGCTCGTTAGCTTCGTGAGAAATTAATTATTTGCCCGCCATCGCTGGCGGAGTAATGGTGAAAAATGTCTGGATTGTGTACGGGATTACGTCGAGGTTTTCTCTGGTAAAAGAGGGTGTAACGGGAGGGAAAGGGGGTGGTAAAAAAAAAAAATAAACGAAGGATGGCGAAATGGTGATCAAGAATACGTCGGTGGGGGCTGTAATAATATATATGGAATACGTAAGGGAAAGAATAAGAAATGTATCGGTATGTGCGTGCGGCTTGTTACACTTAAATTGGAAGGAATGACTAAGTGCGATCGTTATTCATCGCGAATAATATATATAAAAAAAACATGGAAGATAAAAAAAATTTTTACCCCTCGACACTTTTACTTCCAATGTAATTTTCCACCCTTGACGTAGGCATCGAAAAAAAATATATATATATATCTACTAATTTATAATAAATATACATGTACAGTTGACAACTGTATTTTATATACATTTGAGAAGAAAAAATGGAGGTAGAAGCAGAGGTTTTTTTTTTAAAAAAAAAAAAAAAGCTTTTATTGTATGATAGGAAAAAAATGTTGAGGGTTTTAGATTCAATTTTATATTGATTGATTTTTTTTTTAATATTAAAAAATTGTATTTTACTTAGAAGATAAAAATCATTTTTTTTTTCTCAACATGAAATATTATTTTTTAATAATAAAATAAAATAATAAAAATCACATTTCTCCCTTACATGAATATACAATTATAAAATATAAATATTGGATGGGAAAAAATTAATTAAAGCAACAAAATTAATTATATTCCCGCAAATATTAATTTCAACCAATTAATATACATTTGAAACAAATATTATTCATTTGTTGTCCGCGAATTATTTATTCCATTCTAAAAATACATAAATATAAATAAAAAAATGAATATATTACCCTATGATGTGTGTGTGTGCGATTCGTATGACTGTGAAAAATAAAATAGAAATAAAAAAAGGAAAAAAAGGTCAAGCGGTATCTTTTCGCGAATGAAAATAAGCGCGAGGAGCTTTTGCGTTTACTCGTTATTAATGCGCACGTCACACGTAATGGTGGGCCCATGTCTGAGAGTGCAAAAGAGGGCGAATGAATTTAGGTATTGCTGGGATAGAAACAAAGAAGGAGGGATTGGATGGTTGATGGTATAACGAACGTTAAATCGGACGATAAGTCTGTGAGAGGGAATCGCTCTCTCTCACCCGCGCCAATTGCACGAGTTGTGGACTTTTGATTTATTCTAATTGCTATTTCGATAATGGTGGCGGCACCACCACCACCACCACCACCACCAGCAGTAGCAGCAGCAGCCGCGACGATGAGAGAATATAATCCACGATCCAAGTGAGAAAGAGAAAATTTATCCATATATATCTGTGTACATTTATATATGCATGTTTAATTTAACATGTATATTTATGAATGAGTATGTGTGTGTGTGTGTATATATGTGTGTATACTTCACGCTTTTGCATTTCCATTATCGAAACTCGTGTTCAGAGGCGAAAATACAATTGTATTCGAGTTATAAGGGTTGAAAGAGTAGGGCACAATGGGGTTGAGGAAAGAGTGAGAGGAAACTGCTGCACTCCTTCGCAATTATTACGTAATTTTCCATTAAATCTTCGGTTGACCGTTCATAGAAATAATATTTGTCTTGATTTATGAATTAATTCGTTTGGTTCAGTTTTATTTTTTTTTTTTAATTTATTTCATTTATTTTTTATTATTAGGAAAAAAAATTTGGTTGAATTTGAAATTATTTAAGTTGTTTGATATATTACGTTAGCATTTGAATGATGATATTTTATTTTATTGATTTGTCAATGGGTGAAGTTTATTATTCAAAATTAATTGAATGATAGAAATATTTATTAAGGCATTTAAAATTCACAAAACTGCGAATTTAAAATTTTTATTTATTGCGTTTATGTTTATGTTGTTGTTAATATGTATACATATATTTTTTCTACATATGTGAACTTTGTATATGCAATTTATTTGTGTATTGTATGAGGAAAACGTCAGATAGTCCTCTTTGTGTGTCTTATAAAACCGCGAGACTGGAATTAAGGATCCTCACAAAAACCACATGGACTTCGTTGTCCTCAATCTCTACGTGGTCATTGCACAATCCCTAAGTACACAAATTACCTGTATACATACTTACATTTACCCATAATCCATTTAGCAAGACAAACAATATTAAACAGTTTTTATATTTAATTATATTAATTAATTAAATCATTACAAATTCATTTCAATTTAGTCCGTATAAAATATTTCTGAATATTTTTTTTTACGAGTAAAACGTTTGTGCATATGATGGGAATTAATAATTTAAAGATCTGGTGAATTGTATTTTACAAAGCAGACAAGAATGAAGTGGTTTATTGCAGGATGAATGAAAAAAAAAAAATTCGTCGATGAGATGAATAATTTATAATGATGAAAAAAAAAAAATATTATTAATGCTTGTTCTACTTTATTTTGTCTGACGTTATATGTACATGCACTACTTTTTTATATCACTCTAATTCCACTTTCATTTTTACAATAACAAAGTGAAGGAATACGAAAAGAAATGTGGATGAAGAAATAAAACGCATCTGAAAAACTTGAAGTGAAAATTTGTATTTTAAAAATAAAAATAAAATACAAATTTTTTTTTTTATGTATAAGTAACTGAGTAAAAGTGAATGCTGAAGGCGATAAACGTAGACAGACAATTCGAAAAACGATCCATAGTCATTTAGAAGTTTTAATAATATTACGATACATAAAAGAAAATTTCCATGATGAGGATAAAATAAAAAGGAGAAAAATTAAACGAAAAATCGACAGTTGCGACAGTGCGTTAGGAATACTCTCTCTTTTTTTTTTTTTTTTTTTTTTTTACCTTGCCTGAGAGATGGAGTACGAGAATTGGTGGAGGAGGATGACAAGGGGGAAAGGCACAAAAAAAGTAAAAATAGAGAAAGACGAGCAAGAAACGATGAAGAAGAAAAGTTTATAAAAAATTTAAAAGTACGGAAATGTCTTCTATCGCCCAAGGCGATAAATTTCCACTTACATTTTATTTTCGTTTCGTTTTCTCTTCGTTCTGCCTGAAGGACAAGACAACGTAAGGGATAGGATATATTTTGAGAGGGATGAAGAGGCATTATATAATTTCTTATCTATTTTTATATCGAAAAAAAAAATATTTTTTATGAATATTGACACCGAATAGAAGAAAAAAAAATAATATTCCAGATTTTTTTCAAATATGTACAGACAGCATTGAGGTGAATTGCGATGATAGGAGTCAAGGGGTGGTAGATAGGGGTAGTCATGAGAATGTGTAACATATATAAGTGTGGGTAGGATATATTTTCCGGTCGACGATGCGAGACCTATTTAACGGACTTGAGTCCGGTAATGGGATTTGAACTTAGCACCCTTGGGTACCATCTGCTTTTGTGCGTTTATACTCCTACCCTTTTGCGTCCCTTTCACGACACCCCCATGCACCCATATGACCTTCATATTTTTCAAAATTATCACTATTATTATATTTAAAATAGAAAATATTTACATGAAAAAAATTCATATATTTCATAAAAATTAAAATCAATTATTTTACGTTCTGTTAAAATCACCCCGTGTAATTTTAATTTTTTATCATCCCCTAAAAGCCATCATGAAGATCGCGGTAAGACAAAATATAAAATATTTATATAGAGAAGATCACTTTTCGATAAGGAATAATTAAAAATTTTCTCGTTTAAAAGTATAGTGGTAGCTAATTTCATTCCTGCGCCGTGGATGAAATGGACGGTTACGGGGTGGTAAAATGGAGGGTAGAGTAGTTGTGAGGGAGGGTATTGAGTAAAGGGAATGTAGGCTGCCAGCCATATAATATGCATATACATAGTAAAAGTCTTTTATTTTTTTTATTAATGATAAGGACCATGAAAAATAACTAAGAATTTTTGAATGATAAAGAAGATTTATTAAATTTTTTTTTTATTATAAATTTTTATTTATATCAGAATATTTTTTGATATAATTTAATGTTTGTTTAATACGGTTATTTATTTATTTATGATATTATGACATGGGGAATTTATTCGGGTATAAAAATTCTATAAATTTGTAGGTTTAATGATAAATTCCATTGTAATAGTGAGTTAGAATAATAAATCCTGTCGTTTGGTGACTAATGTAGTGGTAATAGTATATAAATGGCATGGGGTTTGACGCGCGACCGGAGGTCAGACTGTCTTACACACCCCTAAAACTACCCGTCCACTATAGAATTTCTACCCTAGTGAACGAGAATCACCGCAGAATATTTGCTACACTGGTGTCCCAAGAACATAAACTTACATCGACCACTTTGCCCTATAGTTAAACTATTCACGACTTTTTTTATATCTCTATTATTTTATCCAGAACAATTTGAGTCATTAAATAATATTCAATTATCCATAAAAAAATTTTTAATTCATTCCCAATAAAATAATTCATACAAATCAATAATTAATAAATTTAAATATATTTTTATCTTTCAAAAATAAAAATTACATGAATATAAATTCAATGAATAAAAATATTAAATAAATAAATCTAATCAAGTAATTAATTATGAAATAAAATTCATTAATATATTATATTATCTACCGATCGTAATTCAAATTTAACCTTTGTCATTTGTATATATGCTATCATTGTATGAATACAAACGCGAAATATGGAGTAACTGTACGAAGCTACACAATTACCTACACATATGCATTATACAGATATATTAAATAGTAAATGTTGTATGTCAGCAGTCATCTATATTATGTGTATACGCATATATTTTACATAGATATATATGTATATAAAATATATACGTATGTATATATAGAGAGGTCGTAAGCGAAACCCTTTGCCACAAAGTTGTTTGAAAGTTCACGGGACAATGGTCATGTATCCATGCAGAGTCCCTTCGCTATTTCTCCATTCAGGAGTTGTGTGTTTTGCTTTGAGTATAATAGAGGGGTGAGTGGATACCGAGAGGGTGGTAAAAGCAACGTGGCAGTATAGTGTTGACCGGTGTTTCGCTCGAAGATACGGTTGACAGACTGAGAGAGGCTGGCCAACTTGTACGTCACCTTTAGTAGAATATATCTGTATTTGTGTATGTGTAGATGTGTTTAGATAACTAGTAAACTCACCCCTATTTTAACCCATTTGGTATTGAAATAAAATTAATATGAAAATTTATTCGTTGGTTTTATTTGTGAATTGACGAGAAGTGATATAAAATAAATGAATGGAAATGGATATAATAGAGTAAATATATCCGTTATCCCTGATGGTGGCAACCCTTATTTTAAAAGAAATGAAACGAACGAACAAAGTTGACTCACGGCGTGAAAATAATTCCACGGTGTTTGACGACGACGATGACGACGCTCAACCCTTCTACCCACTTCCATCTTTTTATCTTAATGAAAGTCCATAAATAAGAGGCCTAATGCCATGGAAAAAAAGGTGGTGGATTGGGGGAGTACTTGAGTAGAAAAAAAATAAAGGAATGGGAAAAAAAAACCACGCGGTGAATCGGAGCATCTTAAATATTCTCAATCCCTTCGTTAAATCAACCCTCCGGCCGGAAACATATATACACTTTCTTACCCTGTATTCTAACAAGAGGGATGAAGTGTCTTCCACCAACCCCTTTGGCCACTCTTGACACTTGGACGAGAGTCGAGTTTGGTTACACGTTTAAAACTGCCCGAAGAAAAGAATTCGCGACCCCTTTGTGTTGCTTTCTTCATTCGTATTATTTTTTTTTTTTTTTTTTTCGTCTTCATCCTTATATATTTTAGAGGGTTGCAGTCGATCTTCGATTCACAAGTGCGATATCATTCACCTTGAGAGGGGGTTTATATGGAATGGGCACACTCTCTCCATTAAAGAGACTTTTCAGCGCAGAGACTCGGATCTTTGCGATTAACAAGGTCTATAAAAGGGTTTATCCCCACAGGGGGATTTCGTTGCAATAGAACAGACTAAAAGGGGTGGCAGAAAAATAAAGAAAAAGGGTTGCGTAACATTAAAAAGCGAAATGGACATCTAGAACGATCACATTTGTATAAAGAAAAATGCCAATATTTCATTGACAACAATCTCAAGCCGCGTAATGGTCGTTGAGATATTTTGTTGTTTTTTTTTCATTTTATTTTTCGTCCCTCGCAGCATTTACTACCACCTGCCGTTCGCCCAACCCTTATTTCTCCAAACACGACACAAGAAATTGTGGTGGATGATCTTGATTAAGATTCCAGTTTAAAAAATAATTATTTTTAATTTGTGAGTTTGTGATAAAAATATATTTTTTTTTTATTATCTTTTTTTTTTTTTTTTTTTTGCATATAAAGCACCAGAGGGGGTGGAAGAGTTGATTGGATTTTTGAGAGGGTGGATTGTATGGCTTGATTAATTACCGGATGACTTTGTCTTTATCTTATTTCTAATATTATATCATTTGATTTTATTTATTATTTTCCACTTTTATATTTTTTCGTATTCGTTGATTGGCAGAAAAATGAATTAGCCACACACTCAGCTTTCACAACTGAGCTTTTTCTCTTTGTCTGTGACATGAGATCATTTGTGTATGTGTGTGAAGTGCTTGAAGAATAGGGTGTGGAAAATTTTTCCGTTCACGTCTGATCGAATCTCGGACCCTCCACGTCCGAGTGCTGAGTTTTGTTTTTTCTTTTTTTTTTTTCTTTCATTCACTCTCACCCCTTTTGCGCTTTTTCACTCTACACCATCGTGATCTCTGAATCAGAGGGACGTACGACTTTTCGTTACATACATTTTCGAGTGGATTTTGCCGATTAATGAATCGAATGCGACAGTGACAATGGCTGTAGGGATTTTCAGCACACCCTTTTCATGCTTATGTGGGAGAAAAAAAATTATATCTCTTTCTCCTCAACTCGTCGACACATATATCTGTCATTCTTCTTTTAATTTTCCACCAACGATGTACTCTATCTATGTATTATAATATATAATATATTGTACATAGACTTCACACTCATCTACGCGATATTCATCGTAAATTCCCATTAATATATTTTTTTTTTCCCATTCTCAAGCACCATAAATATTTAAACAGGCCATTTCTCATAGACAAACGAGCGTTTTTCACTCTTAGTATATAATAAAATTTACATCCACTGAAAATGTGTGTGTGCAAGCACATGAGATGTGATATCGTTGGGTTATTTAAAAAAAAAAAAAAAATTCACGACAATGTCACGAGTCTGGGGGTGAAAAAAGCCAAAAAAAAAAAAACTTGATGAAGCTATACAATGAGACGAAATTGATATAGGCCATGTCGACTGGTAGAATATTCTTTTTACGATCTTGTACCTTGGACATATAAATACACATTCAACATCTACTAAAATTCACCCTCTACAATCATCCCCATTCGCGTCAACTTCAACAGTCTCGTTAAAGTATCCAATGTGAAAGTTGTCCACTCACCACCTCTGGCATTGCCTCTCACATTTCATCATGACCATTTGCTGTACACTCTTCTCTTCAACCTTCCCCCACGAATCCTTTATATAAAGTCCAAGCTCGACACTTGGGTCGACGTTTGCACTATCGTCCATTGAAATACCAAGTGAAATATACGAAATAAATCTTGCAAGACCCCGTGCGCACACCATTCACCGTAGACAATAGCGGACGTCCAGTCTATAGGAGAGTATATAGCCGGCCAGTTTCGCAGCTACGTCATGAGGGGTAAGAGGCGAATGAGTTTGTTAGGTGGGGTGCAAGAGTGGGTGGCGGTAGGCAGAGCGTATTGTACCAGTGTCCTGAGTAGAGGGAGTGCGAGAAATGAGAACTCGAACTCAAACCCGTTGATATTCCCCGCACCGCGTCTTGTCTACTTACCAAAACTCGGAATCTCTAACGTCAACTGAGTCTCGCCAATGCCATTGGGTTGGACTCACATTTTCTATACACAATTCTCACTCTATCTTGCCTGTTTGCCTATGGAGTTTGGCGGGGCCACCGTATCTGAAAATGGTAGTCGACATTTTGCTGTGGGGTAAAATACAAATGTCGTGGACGACGTGCGCGCGATCTTTGCATCGTGTATGAGAATGAAGAGAGTAAAGAATGGTCTGGGTCACAAGCGGACAACCCGATTCTAGGAAAGAGGTTGAACATGTTACTGCTAGTATCACCCCGCCGCGACTTAACGCACACCAACAGACCGAAGAGAAAGTTTGTCAAGCGCGACAATTCGCTACGATATAATACTTGTACAAACTCCTATGTGTTTGTGTGGCCGTCATGGATGCTGGATCTTGGACCAATGAGTGAATAATAGTGAGAAAAGTAAAAGTAAAATTTTTTTAATTTCCAACAATTGCGACAACAGATTTTAAATCTAAATAGTTCAATTAAAAAAATTTTTTTCGCGTGAATATTCATATTTATTGAATATAATTTACATTTTTTTAAATACATGTTTATCGAATTATAAAAGCTCTGGTATATCTACATCATAAACATGTACATTGACGGATGACAGTTGGACTGGACGATAGATCGCTATTATACCGGAAGGATGATAATCCTGTCTGGACCATAAACAGATCACGGGACCGCGGCTGAATCCAACGCAAATTGTTACTAATTCGCATCTTAATAATGACGATGTCAGAGGCGTCACCGTATCTCAGAACGTGGCAAATTAGCCACGATGATAAATGACTGTAGACATGTACACGTGTGCTTGCCATGCTCACGAGTCTCATACTAAACCACCCTCCTAGTTCTCATGATGCACTACATTCAACTACAATCGCATAAGAGAGAGGTCTACATGCATTTATATACATACATATATATGTTCTATATGAGAGTGAGATGAGGGAGATTGGGATGAAACGGACATACCGCAAAGCTCAACCGATACCTAATGTTCAACAATGCGAAATCCCCCTTCAACGTCTACTGATACGATCAATCAAATCAATTAATCATTCAATTGTCCAATGAGCTGGTCTGTGATATTGCTACATTGTCAATGTGTCCCACTGTGACATAGTCAAGCTCCCTGGATGTATATCCTTTTGTGATTAATCAATAAATAATAAATATTATCCAAATAAATTTCTTAATATCATACAATTATAAAAAAAAAATTATATTATTGTATGAATATAAATTTATTCATGATATAATTATTATTTGATTGAAAATTTTACTTTGGATAATGTTCACTGTTAGTTATAATTGATTGGCACGTGCGAACTGCGGCAAATTCAACGATTAATCGCGATTTCTCAGTCAGCACATCAGGATCGATGTGAGAGTTGAACTCTGACACCATAGCTGACCAGTATATTGCACACATATGCATGTCGTTCTCTCACATATCTCATCATTTCAACTGGCCACCAACCGAGTGATATCGAATGTCACTCGCAGAATCCGTCATTTTGTTCGAATATGAGATTCGACCGCACGTCATTGCGGTAAGATCTCTGCTCTCTTCTATCCCGCTCTCACTCATATATAATTTTCAGTATATAGGCAACACTCTTGTCTGTCTGTCTCTGATTTTCTACATGAATTTCCTGGCGCGCGCAATTTTCCCCTCTATATATGAACACTTGTGTTCACGTCGTTGCATGCAACTGAAGCTCAACACCCCATCCTTTCTATCTTGTCCGTTTGGCGTACATGACGGCTCCAATTGTTGATCCATACATCTCACCATCATTCACTTATGTTTCTTCAGATGAACATATCAATCAATTGATAATTCACTGATTTATTCATTCAAATAAATAGTTGTACACAAATAAAGACAATTATTCCATTATTAATACTATAAAATTTTTTAAATACTGTCGCAGTATTTTATTAGCACATCAGATAATTCTCGCACAATATTGCTTGAATATTCGTCTCACAATAACGAAGAATAATCACACTATCTAAACTTTCAACGAATATCCATCGGATAATTTTATCCCAGCAGTTTCTCATATAAATTATAAACGTCATACATCAGATAATAACTGATATGTATTGGCTGTGGAGTCTAAACCATATTGACAAACCTACACACTCGGAAATGGAGAAATAGTGCAGGTATTACTTGGATGGAATGGGGTAGATACTGTAGCAAAAGGGAGACAACCTTCTGGGGGAATATATGCTAGTAGCATATTAGCTATCTATGGAAGTGCGGATGTGTCGTTGCTCTCCACTACCGTTCTATCCTCCCATCCTACCTTTCTCACAACCAAGAGTGTCCTGCCATTGTATGACGTCATCATTTGCATACGAAACACACGATGTGGCAGAGCACAAGCTCCTTCTCTCAATGTTCAGATAGCCAAAGCCACGGACGTCGGTAACGCACACTCACTCTCTCATATATATCCAACATCCCTCTCAGTTTACCATTCGTGTATTCCTCGTATCTATCTAATTATTGCCGCGCGCGGACCCTGCCGCACTGCTCCAACGTGTGTGATATACCGCATGCTAATAAGCGACTAAAGACCGGGGGACCTGGCCAACACCAGTCATAAATCTTAACGGCCGATTCTCCACTACTATATGTGTGGTATACGTTAACGTATATATGGACATCGCGACGGTGGCAAACTAACCGCCATAGAGAGAGCTTTATACAATGACAAACCAAGAGATATCTTAGTATTCTCATCCCATGAATGTATGTATCTATGTCATGATTCAGATGACCAATGAGAGAATGTATCAGAATGCAGAGGAAATAATTCAGAAGTGATAATTATAATGCAGATAAGAAAATTGAATTCATAAAGTTAATATTTATCTACAGATAATGAAAAAAAAAAAAAAAAAAAAAATTATACAGATTGGTCATTTGTAAAATGAACAGCTCGAAAACCGTTTGACGATGATATTTGAACGATGCGTGATGATTATGTGTATGAAATATCCATTTATGGAAGAAGAGAAATGCGGCGCGTGGATGAATTTATAAAAGAGAGAGTGAGAGAGGAATTGAGAGTTAGCGCGCGTGAATACACGGCGTAAATTCACCGTACCAGTGAACACCACACCCTCATTCACATACAAACATACATAGATACACATATTCTAACAGCTCATCCCACTGAGTGCACTCGGTTTCGGCCGGTCAACCCCTGCGCGTGATGCAACACTGACCACACATCAATTCACTGCAAATGGACATCAATACTGGTAATTAATACATCGCGCCTCTCTCTGTATATGCCTCTTCACTATAGTGTGTTGATTCCTCTCTCACACACACTGGTAATCTCCATCTCAATATCTCTATATTTCTCCCTTGTAGCCACTTCCGCGCGCATTCAACCCTGTATACAGCTCATACCATCATCAAACACATATGCACATGACTCAAATCCATTGGCTTGATCTCTCTCATCCTATCCACATTCATTTGTATGTTATATAGTGTATATATTTCATGTCAGCTATATACGATTGACAGCCTTGCCTCAAACACAGATTGTGAATGACTCAGCATTGAATTTTGATATTATAATTGTTTCAATGATGTAAAATTTCTTTTTTTTTCTTCTTATTGTTCTTGTTTATGGAAATCATCACCGGATTTTTTGTGGTTAATGAAATTATGCTCATTGGAAAGCTCGTGCGATTTCCTATCGATTTCATTTATACTTCATACACCGCAGATTGTTAGAAAGATGCGAAAAAAATTCTTGAAAAAAAAAAACCTTTTTATTTTTATTTTTTGATGACTGATTTTTACTTATTGACGTAATTTATTCAATAAATCATCACCAGATTTTTTGTGGTTAATGAAATTATGCTCATTGGAAAGCTCGTGCGATTTCCTATCGATTTCATTTATACTTCATACACCGCAGATTGTTAGAAAGATGCGAAAAAAATTCTTGAAAAAAAAAAAACCTTTTTTATTCTTATTTGTTGATGACTAATTTTTACTTATTGACGTAATTTATTCAATAAATCATCACCAGATTTTTTGTGGTTAATGAAATTATGCTCATTGGAAAGCTCGTACGATTTCCTATCGATTTCATTTATATTTCATCTACCGTAAATCATCAGAAAAATATTTATTTATAGAATAAAAAAAAAACTCATAGAAGCTTTATTTACAATTTTAATAAAATGACAATTGAAACAAACTTTTCTGATAGATAAAATATCTTTATTGTGGGTGGATGAAAAAAAGGTGAATAACATGAAAAAATAGTCGAAATATATACATTTATTTGACGGGTAATGCGATTTAACTAGCGCGAGTGCGGTGTGACTGAATATGTGGGTGTACAAAGAGTTATAGAGAAGGGAGAGTGTGAAAAAACGAATTGGTGTAACATGCGCGTCGCAACTCGTTCCGTGGCCGCGTGCAATGTACATATTATACATATGTACACAGTATATACGTATATATAATGTAAAAGAGGTGATAAATAAAAAACAACATCAACTGCAAGCTTTTATGTCCGCAAATTGATACGCCTGCTCTGCATGAGCTATCCCATGGGATTACTGACGCGACCGGGTGTTCCAATTATTGTTTCCTCGTTAGACTGGTCAGATTAGGTTTGGTTTTTGGAAAGGGATGCAACGAATAAGAGAGAAAGGTCGTGTGGAATATTGTAAAAAATATACACCATTAACTTCTACAATGTGTGTTTGTATCCGATAGACTTTTTAATCTTTGGATTTTTATTGAAAAAAAATTTTTACAGATTAAATATTTTTTATTATAAATCACAACATCATGTTGAGTTTTATTGAATGATTAAACAATAGTATATACTACACAATAATTTTTACAACGGAATTGTCAATGAAAATAAAAATATTAAATATCGTAAATTAATATGCCGTGACATATAATTATAAAATAAAAATAAAAATTATACTTGGAATACATTAAAGTATCGGGTAAATTTAAAAGTAACCGATATCATACGCAGTGTAAGAAGGCACACATACAATAATACGAATAACAATTCACAAGTGGCAACTTATACTCAAAGACATGGACAATAAAAAAAAAAAAAAAAAATTGCATACAAAGGATTCACATTTAAACTTCGTATATTCATTTCTTATATTCACGGACTAATAATACAATACCACCCACAACAATAGTATAATATCTCTAGTAAGAACCCACATCCTGTTGACACGCACCAACTTGTTTCTACGTAATCTAAGACAACGGAAATATCTTATAATATATTGATGTATATAATAATACGACTTTAAAATCATTTCCAAATTTATTATAAATTATTCAATATTTAATTGAATGATTGAATTATTGGATAGAGTGATATAATAAATTAAATCACGTGTATATACATGATCAAAGAGAGTTTGTATTGAGATCAACTATGTGAAGATAATCGATTTGGTTCAGTTTGTGCGTTCAAGTGGATGACAGATTGTCATTCGATCCTGCATGAGTGTTTGGACGACGCGATAGATTCATGCGGGATGAAATACACAGGTATTTATTGGTATAAATACGCGTATGTATGTATGTATGCGTGAGTGTATTTACGTGTAGTGATATTTGGTTGAATCCTACTTCGTATGTAACATTGTTGTAATTGTCGATCGATTGCGAGCGTCACACGAGCCACCACGTTGAACAAATGTTCTTGCCATGTATAGCCGATATTGGACCAACCAATCATTGGTAAAACGGCTGTTTGTCATTCAGTTATAATCACATTGAAATATATATTGTAAGCCCCCAGACACAATTAAATATATACAAATGTTTATTTATATAAATTTATTTACTGTATGAGAGAAAGATTTATCATGACGAGAAAAAAAAAATAATTTAATTATTCGATAAATTTAATTTAATAGTAAACTATTTTATATACATTCCATTTATGGTATATATAATATGATATACAATATCTAAATATATACATATGTGCCTTGTGACAAACTCTGAGGTGTTTGCAACACGTAGGATATCTGTATGTGTATATAAACGGGACAATGCGCGGCGCTTGGTAGTCACCAAAGATAATGACGCGATATTATGCATAGGATATTCGGCGCACATCCGCGGGCGTATTCTCCACCGTTGATTTATCGCTGTCTTCATTATTAGGAATGCACGCTTGCGCCGCCTGGGCCCATTATGCGAAAGCGCCGGACGAAGCAGTTGTGGACAACTGTACCCTATCCATATATATATGTTTACGTATATGTAGATATAAACATACATAATATATACATCAAATGTCGTCTATGTGGAGGGATATAAGCTTCCATATAATGCAAGCAATACAATGTTGATATATATGAATGATTGTCTATGTGCATGATACATTCATACATTGACACAAATATATACGTTGATAATTAGCTTGATTTTCCTTTATGTATTATTATAAATTATGATGTTAATTAAGATTATTGGATAGGGTGATTGTTTATTGGGATGAAGAAAAGTATTGGGTTATATTTGGATATGATGAAAAGCTCGTGAGGTTTCCTTTAATAATTTCATTTGTCAGAAAGGGGTGAAAAAAATGATTGAAAGAAAAAATCATAATTTATTGTCATTTATTTATGATTAATTTTAATCTATGGTCATATTTTCATTGAGAAATCTTTACCATATTTTTTTTCAATGATAAACATAGGCTCGTTGGTAAGCTCGTGCGATTTTCTATCAATTGCCTGTATCGATAATAGAGAAATTTTTAAATTAAAACATTTATTCAAAATCAATTTTTATTTTTCACTGTTATAATTCTTTATCATTCGTATAAAAACTCCTCCATTTTCAGTTATATCGGTCAATCACCTTATATTAGACTCAAGTATAAATACCTCCAGACATACATCCAGGAAAATAATGCAAATAAACATATAAATAACGACCCAAACAAAATTACCAAGACAAAAAATATAAAATTATAATTCAACAAATGTCAATCTTACTCATAATTCCAATAATAATTTTTATTATCTACCTATAAACTATTATTATAAACCTCCTGCAATTATACATGATATTTCCACATCACATACTCTGACAATTAAACCGCTAATAATAATAACAACAAAATAAAATGACAAATAATAAAAATAATAAAATTGAGAACGAGTAAAAAGAGAAAATTAAAGAATGAAAGATATTGCAAAATAGATATCAGGACAATGAAAATCAGTTAGAAATATAAGAGCGTACGGGACAAAGGGAAAATATTGAAGAGGAAAATATATATAATACATATATACATACAAAGAATAAAAAGAATTTGTGTGAGTGGGAGTAAATGAGAAGGGAAGAACAAAAATATATGTATAAAGAAATACTGAATGTCCGGGGAGGGTTTGTGCACACACAGTGGACAGTGATAAAATATTCAAGGGGCCGCTTCGGGGGTAATATTTCACGTAGGAAATCGGTCGGTTGATTTTTATAATACTGGTCAAATATAGCCTGGGGATAAAAAGAGAATGGAGAAACGACATAGTGAGAGAAAGAGTGAGTTTGAGGAGGAGAACATGATGGCCAAGTGCGCGCGCGGGGACTATAGAAACGCCAAGCGCGCGTCTACCGTCGCAACAAAGGGCCGCGGTATAACAAATAGATGTATAAAGGGTCAATAAAGCCATGGAGAACGAGAGACGAAAGAGAGTATAGAGAGGAAGGTGGAGGAATGAATAAAAAAAAATTACGTGACTGTAGAGAGAGTGTGAGGGTCTCGCCACTCTCCCGAGGCAGTAGCAACGCAGGAAGGGAGAATAAATCTGAACTCTCGAAGCGCCTCAGCTCTTTTATATACATATGTATATATATGATCTAGCCAGTGGGTTATATGTGTGTATAATATAACGAAAATTCAAGGGTTGACGACACTTGTCCACTGTATTAATCATATAAAAAGTAATAATATATATTTAGATTTTTTTTTTTTTTCAAGTTGTTATATTAAACATTTTATTATGTTTATAATTTTTTTTATGCTGAATAGGGTTTTATGAATTTATTAAAATTTACTTTTATATTTATTAAATTGATTTTTTAATTTAATATTTAATTCAATTTTGTTTCGATGATATAATACATATGCATAGAATATATATTCTTGTCAATTTCGAAAAACATTGTGAACTCGCATGGGAATATGATACTGTCGCAACGATCGTTTCATATATATCCCATGATATTTTATACCGTATGCTTGAAACAATCCAATCTTGTGCATCGTCGTTGACATTGTCATTGAATTGAAAATCTTTTCAAATGTGTAATAAAATAATAAATTCATAAAACAATTTTACATTTATTGGCTTATGGAAATAAATAATTTTAATATATAATAAACATTTCTACAATCAAATTATCAAATAAATAAATGAATAGATATATGAATATAAATATAAAGAGGAAGTGTGGTGGAGTTAATGATGAAAAGGGTGGTGATGATGATGGTGGAAATGCGAATACGCGCAGCAATAGAGCGCACTTGTATAATAATCTCTGCTAATTTAGCTTCTGGAATACGGTAACTGTGTCGTTAATATTCTGAACCTGGTTAATAATGGATGTTGATGCGCCATTTGGGCCGATGAGATTTCAGAGAGGTGGTGCCACCTATAGTATATATATGTTTTTGTGTATGTGGAATGATGTAGAGACAGGGAAAGGTGGATTCTCATTTGTAATCGTATTCATATTTTATATACATATGAATATTAATGTGTATAGGATGTAATTGCTTAATGTTATTGATATTTTCTAGCATTGTTATAATTTTCCTTTTTATTTTGTAGTTGAGAAAATTTTTAAAATCATTATTTCTCTATTTTTCATATTTAATTTATATTTTTTAAATTATTGTGATTTCATTTGCCACGAAGGTCTGCTTGGAAAATTAATTTCTCTTGGTAGCCATTTTAAATAAATAGTATATACGTGAACTCGATGGTGTATATGAACATTTGTATTTATATTTATTTATATACATTTTATTTTAATAAATATAATGAAAAATATTCTCAGAAAAAGAAAAAAAAATTATAGACAGCAATAATTAATTATATTCAATGCATAAAAAAAATATGTAATTAAGAAATGCAATGGAATTAAATGTTTTAACCAATTGTTTGCAGAGAAAAAAATTTATATCATTAATATTTTTATTTTTATATGAGAGAAAAAATTTTTTTTCAAACACAGGAGTCTTTAATCTCATTAATGACTTTGTGTTGTGCGAATAAAAAAATCAAAATAAAATAAACATTACATATTTTTTCTCATTACTTGACATATGTATATATATTCGCAGACATATAATGAAAAATAAAAGAGAAAAAAACCCCATATATTTTTTAATAAACGCAATTTTCCACCATACATATATATTACGTAAAAAGAAAATCGAAATGTATATGAGTATCTTTTCATGTTTATACTTGAGGATTATTTTACATTATACTATATCCATATTATTTCAATTTATTTCTCCTTATTTTACTTTATAATAATATAAATAATTTATTTTTTTTTTCTTATTTTTTCGAATTAAAAAAATTTTTTTTCCTCATGTTTCTCTGTCGGTTCACGTCTCAATTATAGAAAGCCTTGCTTCGACCGCTACGGACGAATTCCAATTAGTCAGTGGCTGAGGCCGTGTCGTAGGGGTGGTAGTGGTAGTGGAGTTGGTATGTTCCTCCGTATGGGGTTTCCCGGATTCTGTACGAGGTCCTTTCATGGTGCTCTCGGAATACTCGTTCATTTGCCTCTTTCCTTTATACTCTCATTCACTCTCACTTTTTATCTTTATCTCACTCACTTTTGGTTTATGTATATCTGTGTGTATATATATATGTATGAAAACGTATATAATGAACGTATGTAGGAAAGGAAGGGATGTAGAAAAGTGTAGATTAACATAGAGAGAAAATTTTCTCTTTTGGTTTCGAGAGGGTCGGATGCCTTTAGGATTAGTAGTAAAGGGCGTCAAAGCCATCCGGCGAGTTGATTTGGATAAGAGCGCAAGAATAAAATGTATATATTACTAGACAGACTGCTGGTGAACTGTTATATTCATTTTACTATTTTGTTCTAGAATCTGATGACAGTAAAAAGTCTTTAATTTTTATTTTAGTTGCGAATTTTTATCTTTATTGAGATGAAAAGGTGTTGTCACTTTTTTAATTGTTATTATGACTACTACGATTTTTTCTCAGCAATGAATATACTACTGTTTTGAAGCTCGTACGATTCCCTATCGATTCCACATAGATTTATTGATGATAGATTATCAGGAAGCATTGAAAAAAATTATCGAAAAAAAAAAGGAAAATCTGTGAAATCACTAATTTATGCTACATTATTTATCGCTATTATTTATCATTATTATGACTACTACGATTTTTTCTCAGCAATGAATATACTACTGTCTTAAAGCTCGTACGATTCCCTATCGATTCCACATAGATATATTGATGATAGATTATCAGGAAGCATTGAAAAAAATTATCGAAAAAAAAATGGAAAATCTGTGAAATCACTAATTTATGCTACATCATTTAGCGCTATTATTTATCATTATTATGACTACTACGATTTTTTCTCAGGAATGAATATACTACTGTCTTAAAGCTCGTACGATTCCCTATCGATTCCACATAGATATATTGATGATAGATTATCAGGAAGCATTGAAAAAAATTATCGAAAAAAAAATGGAAAATCTGTGAAATCACTAATTTATGCTACATCATTTAGCGCTATTATTTATCATTATTATTACTACTACGATTTTTTCTCAGGAATGAATATACTACTGTCTTAAAGCTCGTACGATTCCCTATCGATTCCACATAGATTTATTGATGATAGATTATCAGGAAGCATTGAAAAAAATTATCGAAAAAAAAATGGAAAATCTGTGAAATCACTAATTTATGCTACATCATTTAGCGCTATTATTTATCATTATTATGACTACTACGATTTTTTCTCAGGAATGAATATACTACTATCTTAAAGCTCGTACGATTCCCTATCGATTCCACATAGATATATTGATGATAGATTATCAGGAAGCATTGAAAAAAATTATCGAAAAAAAAAAATTGGCTGACAATGATAAAATAATCCAAATTAGCAATAAAACAAAAATATATAAAAACGAATCTGCAGTAACATCTCTCTACTGAATTAAATTTGAAAATTTCAACAGCACTCAAACACATTAAAATTCAATTTCAAACACATTTCAAGTGTCAATATACAATAATTATAATTTAAAACCCAGCCAGTAATACTAATGTTCAAAATTCATGGAATATACCATTACCATTAATATATGTAATGCATCGAAATATGAATTCACACCGTGTATACTATCCAATATATACCTATACATTCATATAATTTCGAACTTGAATGTATGACGTTACAATATAGGAGTATACATATCCGACAATATGAAACGTCTATGCATCGTCGCACGCCTGAGGACATTCTAATAGAGACGCAAAAGCTCATTCAGGGGTGTCATGTGAAATAGCTCCCTACATCATTTCGAAGTTCTATTCCAAAATTTCCAATCTCATACGAGACGCAATAGGGCGGGGATCCACCCTCACATATCTCGTGCTCCATTCACCCTTTCTCTCCACTGATCATTTTCACTTCTACTTCTCTTCCAAAAACATTTCTCTATCAATTCGTACAAAATTCGTAACTCTCGATATGTCATTCATTTTCTATTTTCAATTTATTATAAAATCATTTCAATTAAATTTCTTATTATTTTTCTTTTTTTTTTTCACAATTATATATTGTTAATTCGTTGATTGTAGTTAATTAAATTGATGCGTGAGTATTGAACAAGTGAGAATAGCGTGAAATCGATAAAGTAATAATATATATTCGTGCTAATTAATACCACCCTCTATGCGACATTTAATCTCGACGTTCACTCATTTATAATTGGATTAAAACATTCTAGAAACTCCTTTCGATCTCTCGTAACAGTGTCACTGCACTTGGGTTACTAACAATTAAATTTCTCATGTGTCAGAAATGTCACGATTGTCATAATTAAAATAAATAAATTTTTATTCACGAATAATAAAATGAAAATAGATTGTTTTATTTTTATTTTATCATTGTCTGACAATAATAAATGATAATGCACTTGCATTTTTTATTTATTGTCATTCAGACACCAGAGAGAATCTATGAAAAATAAAAAAAAATTGTGGGAGTTTTATAAAGATTTGATCTGTTGGACAAAAGTATTTATATATCGTGGCATCGACTAGAAAAAAAAAAAGTCTTGATATTTTCATCCTCCCACTAACTGCTCGTCTACAAGTAGAGTTTGCACGAGGGGTTGATTCGTTTTCCTCCTCTTTTTTTTTTTTTTTTCATATATATTCTTACTATCCATCCCATCGGACTCGTTGCTCGGCTTATCTTCCGCCAAACGCGACGTATAAACATCAATTCAATGTACCGAAATCTGTCAAAATGTATTTCTTTCTTCACTGTATATGTATGTGTGACTACACGCGACCACATTCATTTTTCTTTTTGCACAAGGACGAATAACGCGTTCAAGCCTGCGCATAAAAAGCGCCATGTGAAATATCGTTGTATTATTGCTTGAAAACCTGTCGTGACATGATATATAGTTTCTTGATGTTTCATTTTTCCCATACCTGATGCCATTTTATTTTATTTATTTTTATATATATTCCAATCTCGTTCACAATACGATCAATATAAAATTGTAAAATTATTTTCCCATTCAAAATATTGAGACTATTAATTTTTTTCAACAATAATCAGTTTAACATCTCAATCCAGATGAAATAATATTATAAAAATTGAGAATGCATTTTTATTCAGAGCTATATCCATTTATTAAATCAATCAAATCGTGTGAATTGAATGAAAATTATTAGTGACTGAATTTTATGTGTGAATAAAAAAAAAAATTATCATGGTGTATGAATGGTGAATGGTTTTAGTATTTGTATATGTTGAGTTGTGTGCGAAATGCACTCTTTCGATTGAGATAAAAACCAAAAGTGTTGGACGTGTCCATTAGTCAGCGACACGACCAGGCCAATTAAATGTAAATGTTGGTTTATGACTTTGGTGGAACGCGATGGCGTTTATCGATGGCTCTGCACTCGCCTACGCATTCAAGTGTTACGAACAAGCGTGCACATATACTCAATGACAAAATAGGTGTGTGTAACAGAGATGAAGATACATAGATAGATGAAAAGAAAAAAGAGGAAACTAAATTGGAGAGTGAATGAGAATGAGTGAGAGATATTGGGTAGAAGCGAATGAAATTGTGGTCATAGAATCACACGACGAGGCGTCGAGCCATCGACCTTGGTAAATTTCACCTTCAATTTTCGATGCACATGCCACAAATGTACCCACAAACTTCATGAGGCTGTGATTCACCATGGATTTACCACTCAAAAAAAAAAAAAAAAAAAAAAATAGAGGAAAAAAAATTAATTTGAAAGAAAAATATTGCTCAACGCTCCCGAAATAAATGTCGACAACACTTGAAGATATTTTTATTTCTATTCTCCTGCCAGTTTCACGAACGATAACTTTAACGATGGGGAATAATAGTTCGATACCAATTAGCAGGAAACGACTGACCATACACACATATACAAATGCATATAACAGATAGAATAGAAAACGATCTGTATAGCTGGAGGGTGGACCCATAAAAAGAAACTGCTGCCAAGGTAGTAAGTAGTCCATGTATGCCTGCCAACATTAACTACCCTCTTTCTACCTCGTCTTCGTCGTCGTCGTCGTCGTCGTCGTCATCGTCATTGGCATTTGTTGGTCAGATCCAAAGACCCAGAAGAGAGCAAACGTTGTTTTACCCCGTATCGTTAATTGAACGCGCACCTTCATTCCCCTCACACAAACACAATCGTTACATTCAACTTCACTGGACCTTTTCCTATATCCCATATCTACAGTCTGACTCTGGACATTCCATTTCTACTGCCTTGGAAATCTATACCACTTACTTTTACCGCCAACATCGTAAGTCCAAAATCGTAAATGTGACTCCACTCTCATTTCCTTTTTCTTAATTCCTCGTTTTTTTTTTTCCCTCTTGTTACTACTACTTTTCTTTTTGTAATTTTTTTTTCTCTCTACTTTTCCCCTTCAACGATCAATTGGCCGTTGTGTTACACAACAATTCCGCACAGGGGAAATAAAATTGATTGTACATCGCATACACACAGTTACAAAGTCATGAATTTATATACAAATATATATTTTGTTTTAACGAAATTTGGATCATTGGATTCATGGTTTTTGTTATGTAGTGAATGAACTAATGAATGTTTTAGTGGCAATGTAAAAGTATAGTGGACAGATATACTTCACTTCCCCTGTTGTTTGATGTTACTGGAGCAATTGGCACGCGATGGGTTTTGGTCAGTGGTAAAAGGAGGAGAGTAAGAGACGAGGGATAAAGGTTATACGATACTCTGGACGATAGTGTATACCGAAGGCCAGTTAAACTGTTCGGAAACTCAGTGGCTATCCAATTAAGCGAAGATCTTTAGGTCCTTACCCGAGGGTCCAACGACGATCTATATAAACATATACATTTATAGATAAATATATCTGTGCATATATATATATATTTACGGATAAATAAAGATAGGTAGATATATATTTATATTGCTGACCGCATATTTAACACTAGATAAATTTCAAGTGGTTTCATTTGCAGCATAAGCAAATTGTCTTGGATAGAACAAGAATTTATTTTTATTTTTTTATATTTATCAATCATTATTGGAAATAAGGGGACGTTAAATTTTATTAATATTACTTTCACTTTATTTATTTGCATTATAATCTACATTAAATCCACTATAATTCATTCAGAAAATTTTTAACTGTCTTGGATTATATTGAGGAGTGTGCGTTTTGGAGATAATGTATGAGAGAAAAATGTGAAAATTATTGATATTGCCTCGGGTCACATATCATTGTCTTGGGGATATAGACACGTTTTATATTCCCTCATATTGTATAACTCTGCACCTTCCTAAGATCGCATAACTCTTGGAGGAAAGAACGCGCGCGTTCATCCAATTTTTTTCTTTCGTGTAAAGAAGAAAAAAAAAAAATAGTGCGAAGGAAAATATTAGTAGCTTTATATAAACGGGCACAAAAATGGCAGACAATGTGTGCGAGATGTAAGGATGTATAAATAAATATATAGTGTATGTGTAAGATAAGTGGAATGAAAAGAGAAAGTATGAGCAACCCCCGAGTGTCGACACGCCCTTGATATATATTCTCGCAATATTTTTCGATCATCGCGTGCTGTAGAGATTTATATTGTTCAGTATTGTGTAGGGGTTCAGTGTGTGGAATGTAAGGGAAGACAAAATAAGTAGTAGCTACCTGATCTCTTAGTTATTGTTTATTTCAGGCGTGTTATAAATACGTGGAGAGAATTTTTATTCTACTTTTTTTTTTTTAATGAATATTAACTTGGAAATACGCGAGGGAATTTCATTCATTTGAAATTTTTCTTCAGATTATTTATTGATAAATATTATTAGTAAATTGTTTCAATAATTATTCTACCATTGTGCTGGTTTAATTAATAAAAATATAACAATAAATTAATTTTTCTTTGATATAAAATTAAATTTAGGTTTAATGAAACAAGAAATAAATGTTAAAAATAATTCCATCAAATATTATTATCAGTACGAATTAATTTTCTGTATTGTAAATATTATTTGGAATTTATTCACCACAATAGACGATAAAAAAACGGGATAAAATCCATCGGGAAATATAACTTGATATGGTCAGAGTGAAACTACAACCAATTTCAGCGGTCAATTGCGGATGTAACACTGCCAAAAAGGGGATTCAAGATCCTTCGACTAAAGCAAAACCACTAGTTTCTCAATTTCGTATCCCTAAACTCTATTTCCACCCATACCCCATCACTTTATTTCCACCTATACATATGTATAAAACACAAAATACCACCAGCAGCAGTGGCAACTAAACGTGCTGGTTCGTATTCTCTCTATTGACGACGATAAAATGTTTTGATCCGCGAAAATTATACCTTCAATGTCTGACCACAAATTTTACTGCACAAACTCCCTTATTCCCTTCCTATATACTTATAAACTTGTATCTTTATCCCGTCAATTGCACATCCTGTATATATTTTCTAGTGACGATCCCCTAATAAAATATTCGCACATAAAAATCCAAGTTAAATTGTTTTTTATTATCGCCAACAGCTGTAACACTAAATCTCTTGTAATTAAATTAATATTAATAATATTTAGACTATTAATCAATGATATTTATCAAATGATTATTATATTTTATCTAATTATGATTAGGAAAGTTATATTATTTGATGAAATAAATTATTTGTCTCAATTTGCAAGGGCAATAAAGCTCTTCAATCGACCGTTTGATTGATGTATCTGCTCACGTCATTGCAAGTTGAGACAAGTTCCACTTCTCAGTGGAAATATATAGTCTATTCACGACCCTTCGTCTCAATATTGGTCTCTTTATTTTTCCTCTTGTCCACAAGATTCGACAAGACAAAGTGCACATATATAAACGTAAGAATAAGAATCGAAAACAAAAAAAAAAAAAAAATAGCAAGAAGAAAATCACCCTCGTTCAATGTTATTTACGACTGTTGATTTATCGAAAATAAGAGAGGGTGGGTAGAGGGGTAAATTCAGTAAATGTCTCTTTGATTCAACTTCAAATAATTTTTTTGCGTATTTATTACAAAAAAAAAATACAGAAATATTTAATTACAAAATTAAACGAAGCAAAATGAATAATTAAAAATTATTTTTTACTATTTTTCATCCCTTCAGTAATTAATTTATCTATCCTATATTGCAATAAAACATTCAACATAAAAGTTCATGGCATCATTCAAGGCCATACAATTTTTTTTCTCCATTTTATATTTATTATTTTTTGCGTTCTTTTTTTTTTTAATGCTTTAACCAAACCACCCGGCCTTTGACGGCGCGCGGAACGTTAAAATAATTTTGTAACCGCAGAAAATGATATACGAGTGAAAATACGTGTGTAAGCAATGAAAGAAGAAAAGAAAGGTGGAAAAAAAAAAATATAATAATAAAATAAAGGAGAGTGAGGATGATAGAGTGATGAAGAGAGTGAGGGAAAGAAGAACGTTTGCAATGGTCATAAAGCTTTCTGTCTGTGGCCGCGGCGCGGGCCCTTAACCGCGGACAAGAGCCACCACCAACTCCTCTCTTTAATGCGCCTCGAGCCCTTTCCATTCATGTCTCTCGCAAGAGAATGAGAATGGAGCCAGGAGAAAAGAGATTGCAACAGATAAAGAGAAAGAAAGACAGAGAGAAACTAGCGCTAATGTACTCGACAACGACGAGCAATCGCCCGAGGTATATTTAATTCGTTGGCTCACCCAACGAATATATATTTTAAATAAATAAAAGAAGATAAAAAAATTTGTGTATTACATTTTTTTTTTATTATTTTTTTTTCGCGTTGTACGCTCCTGTTTTTTATTTTTAATAAAAATTCAGTGACATGTCGATGAGACGATTGGGAAATTTAATATTAATTTATTAAATATTATCAGCGGGAATTTTTTTTTTTCTTCCTCACGAAATAAATAACGAACCCAATCGAATGTGTCGTAGTCGCTTCGTAACGCGACTTTTTTTTTTGTTCAACTTGTTATGTACTAACGAAAAAAAAAAAAAAAAGGGTCGTGTGACACATTGCTCTCTGGCTGCCCACAGCGATTGTCCAAGTGTGTCTACTTATTGCGATCGAACACACACACACACAGACACAGACACAAACACAATTGAGGATTCGAACTTGGGGGAAAAAATAAAGATCGTCAAATAGTTTTCTTCATTCCATTTTTGTTCTTTGTCTATTTTTTATTTATTTATTTTTTTTATTTCATTTACTTAGTTTCTTCTCCTTTAGTTCAATCCTTGACTTGGATACTTTGCAATGTGCGCAACAAGGCGCACGTGAGAGATCTTCTTATTCATCTTCTTTTATTTTTATTTTTTCCGCTCAGCATCACGCTGTTGGAGGCACCGTTGATTTATACTCAACTCAAGATTTATACGAAATACTCGTTGGATTGAGTCGCAACATGGCGCCGACTTATCGCGAGTAGGTAGAGAGAATGCGACATTCACAGTCGCGTTAAATAAACAAGTTTAAACTCGTTGCATCGATAAAAAAAAATATTTTTATGATAAAATTTACAATAAATCGAGGGGGAAAAAATTATTTGGTATTGAAATAAAATAAATTTTATTTTATTTTATTTTATTTTATTATTATTTATTTATTTATTCTGTTGACGTAATGGTTTAATGGAGATGGGGCATAGTAAGAGGTAAAGCAGAAGATTTACAGAGTGAAGAGGGAATAATAAATGAAATAAAAAATGTGCAAACCCACAAATGCATTGGCGCAACGAAATGTGTAATGAGTGTTGGAATATATATTTATTGTAATAAAAAAATACGTAACCACAAAATAATTGGAGCCACGACAGTGAGGGATAAATAGTACAAATTGTATATGACATAATATATAACATTATCTATGACGGTAAATATCAATAATTGCGGTTGTGTAAAGTTATTATTTATTTAAATATGAAGAGAGAAAATTTGAGACATTTTATATTTTTTCATTTTAAATTATAGTGAATATTAAATAAATTATTAACTATCAAATAATTAAATACAGAATTTTGTAATACTATTTTTTTAATTTAATTCAGGATATATAATAACAAATATTATTAAAAATATAAATTATATGAAGCAAAATAAATCTTTCACTTTTTACGGATTAATTGAAAAATTCAGTGATAGATATACTCGAAGAAAGAATTTTTACTCCATTTTTTTCTTTATTTTTTAAACAACAATCCCTTATATCGAGTTGAGATTTAACTGCTCTAGCTATTACACTAAAACTACCCTTATTGCAATGGGAGATATGTCTCAACGGGCGTTTATTTTGCTTTTGCATCAGTAGCGAAAAAAAAAAATAAAGATGCATTATATACGAATTTTACATTTTACAAACGGCTGCGCTATCTTTTGCGACACGCGATCTCGTTGCATCAGGCTTTAAACCGCCAACAACACTGCCAGTGATAAAATAGCTGAAGGTAGATAGAGGCAAAACTGAGTACATGGATAATATAGAAGAGGGTGGTGGATGATGCAGTGGTGCAATGAGGGTTGATACAATTAATACAGACTTAAACGATGGATTTTTCCCAATGGCAAAAAATAAAAAAATAGAAAGAAAATTGACATAGCGAATATAATGAATGAATAAATAAACGAATAAATAAATAAATAAATAAATAAATAAATAAATAAATAAATAAATAAATAAATAAATGAAATAGGTTTATATGAAGAAAAAAAAAAGAAATATTGGGTGTCAGACAGGTTGAGACACGCCCACGTTTTGCGATCCTTATCACACACATATGTATATGTATATATATATCGATTGCATAAAAAAAAAGGGAATGCATGTATAAATATATATCGCAACACGAATTGAAACGATACATGTATAACAGCATGAACATTTTTCTTCAAGATAGCGAAAAAATAAACGAAAAAAAAAAAAAAAATGGGAAAAAGATTTATAAATTATTATTCTTTGGTAATTTTTTCTTCATATTATCAAGTGCGACTGATGATAGGGGTGATTTCATCCACCATCACAGTGATTACTCACCCTTATCACAATAATAATTAAAAAAATAAAATAAATAAATAAACATAAAAATCGATATAAAAAAATAAAAAATCTCCTTTAAATATTACTTAAATTCATTTTTTAAATATTAAATGCATTATAAATAATCTCAAGACATGTTTGCAATAAATATTTATACACAATTCTAAAAATAATCTTTGCAAATTGTCCGATAAAAAAATACGATAAGTAAATATGCATATACATGTCGAATATTTTTATACAACAAAATTGTATTTTATTTTTATTTTATTTTATTCTTTCTGAGGATATACATTATATCCTTTTATTTATATATGGTGTGGATGAAACCAATAGGATACAGATAGCCGTCTGCGCGGTTTCTCATCCCCTCAAACACCTTCGTCTGGTATATAGTAATGCACTTATAAATCAGGTTCAGCCGTGGACCACCATAAAGCATTGCTATGTTTCGATGTCCGTGGGCATTCCTGGGCGGGTTCACGTGTTTGATTCACGCGCGTCCGCCAGTTAACTGTCTCTCTCATTCTATTTCTCTCATCCCTTTAGTAAAAGTCAGGTCCATATACATATATACATGTATACATATGTGGTATATGGACATTGCGAGGCGTGAGAGAACTTGTCGCGAGCGATAATAGTTTATTTGTCGTTTGTGCTTCACGCGGAGTCTCTTCAAATTTTCTTTTTTTTTCTGCCACCCGCGTCGTTCTTTATTTCCATAATTTTTTTATGTTTATATATACACACACACACATATATATATGTACATTTTTTTTTCTATGATTATACATAGTTGAAATTATTTAATTTATAATTTTAGAACCATTGATTAATTTGATGTGAAAATTTTTATTGATATAGTTTAGATATTTTATAAATTTGTGAATTAATTATTGACAGTTGAATATTATTTATATAATTTATGTAAAATCATAAAAAATTAGGTCATACATATTTTTCTACGTGCCTTAGAGTGTTCATAAAAAATTCCGGCAGCTCTTTGACAATAGATGAAAGTCATAGGGTCATGATCGTAGTCTTGTCTTCCTAAAAAAAAAAAAATAAAATAATACGACGAGTATGAGGTTTTTTTTTCTTTTTTCTTTTTTGAGGATCTGAAAAGAGAGAAGGGGATCGAGTATAGGACATGTGTCCCAAACGACGTATGCACGTCGAGACACGTAAACGATATATCAGGGGGTTAGCCACTGGGGACGGACGACCCGTAACCATTTTTCTTCTACTCATACATACTTATACATATATGTATAAATATTGTGCGGTGAGATATTCACATGCACAAATGTGTGTTATATTTATATGTACATGTGTGTAGAGAGAAGGTGAAGTATATAGAGTAGGTACATAGAATGAAAGTCGTAGGTTGAAACGAGTAGCACTCGCGAGGCTGTAAATGTATTAACGTTTGACGACCGTGGTGGGACCGAGTGAGAGTGTACGTTCCCCACTATCTTCTTTATTTTTTTTTTTCTTATTTATATGTATATATATATACGTGTGAGTGTATAGGAGAAAATCCACTATACCTCAATGTACCCCATGATGTATGTACAATATATACCAGACATTCCCTTAGTTTTATCTAAAACTACATTTCATGATACCTTTACATAACCCTTTGGACTTGTTCATACGTGTTTTATAAATATATTTTTTTATTTTTTCTGTGAATAATTTAAGATGAAAATTATTTATTTATTTATATTCGTTATTGAATAGGAGAGTTGCAGGATATTTGTTTGGATAGAAGAGTTGGTATAAATATTTTTGTATAAATAAATGCTTTTAAATGTGAAAGTGTTTAATTTTTTTTTTATTGGCGATAAATAAATGAATAAATAAATGTTTAAAAGAGTGTTGGGTTATCGTTGAGTATTATCAAAAGTATGAAGAATAACCATGAAGTGAAGACGAATGGGAATTGTTGAAAAGCTGTTGGTATGAATTGTTTGGTGGTTGGAAAATATATTTATATATTTGTGAGTGTTGCGGGTCGTTTCAGGTTGGAGCAACATCGGCACTGTTATACTATACGGCTTAGTCCATAATCTGAAATATATTGGTTGAAGAAACTGCGCGGGGTTTGTCCACATCTCGTTGACCGGCATTATAAATCGGCCATGTGTAGGCATTTGTTGGAGGAACATTAGTCAAAGAGAAAGAGCAGATGAAGGTGGGCAATGTCGTTGCTGTTGTTGTTGTATTGCTGTGCGATAATGGTATACTGATATCGTTGACACGTGCGAAATGTAAAATAAATAAATATAAAATAAATATTTTTATAAAAATATGGCGCCGCAGTGAGTTGAGACAAAATATTTATTATAAAATTATAATATCAATTATTATTATTTATTTAAAGGTTTAAATTAATTTTTATTTATTTGGAATTTAATCGAAGACTTGGAGCATTTTTTCTTTGATATTTATATTTTGTTTTTCGAGTTTGTTGGGAGTGAACAGAAAAAAATATTATGTTTAATCTCTCGGTCTATAAAAAATGACAGAGATGAAGAGGAAAAAAAAAGGGGGAATATATAATACGAAGGAGGATTTTGCCAAGTATTTTGGCATACCACACGCGGCACATTTCGATGTGGCATATCGAAGGCCAAAAAAGAAAATCGGCTTACGTACGCGGGGGCGAAAAATAAATATATATATAAATATACAGATAGATATATTATATACTGATATTTATGAGGGTCGTGACATAGAGACTAATCTTTGGAAGATAATAATTTATCGGCCACAATGACAACTATCACGGTGGTGCACATATCAATATAGACAAATATCCAAATTCAAAAGCGTTCAAATTATTTTATAATAAATATTTTCTTAATTATTTTCTCAATTAAATGAAAATAATTTATTTTACAATTGATTAATAATTTATTTCACTTCTTATCTTACATATGAGACAGTCAAACTATTTTTAATTATTAATCAACATTCTGAATGAATTAATGATTTTAATGAAAAAAAAAAAAAATTATTTGTCTAATTTTTTTATATAAAAATTAATGTTTGATAGTCGCGACTACAGATGGCGTTGATAGTACTGTAGTGTGAATGGTAGAAAATAATTTATTTAAATTATATTAGCGCAATTGATGGAATAAAAAAAATAATGAAAATTTATGAATTGGACATCGATATAAAATAATGAAAAATAAAATAAATTAAATTCGATTGTGAATTTATATTTATAAATGATATTACATTTATGATAATGCAACGATATTTATTATACATTGTGAACAATGGATCGATATTGTTTTTTGATTGGATGGTATAAATATATACATATAAATATAAATATATTCACATGGAGAATGCGCTGCCATTTGAAGTTACGCATGTATGGTATGGACAATAACCAACGCACACAGTCTTTGCTCGCGGATGTTTATGCGCAACGACATAAATAATATTGAATATGTCAGCGGTGCACTTTGTGCAGGTACATTTACACAAAGTGAGTTAATGTCGCCAGCTATTTATTTTATAAACCTTTGAATAAATGAAAGAAGAAGAAAGAAAAAAAATTATCAAATGAATAAAAAAATTTGTCATAATTTTTTTTATCAATTTGATCAGTTGAAAATTTTTTTTTTTCTGTTCATTAAATTTAATTTTGAATGTACGAAAAAGCTCTGATGAGTTTGACTTTAATTTTGTGCTTGATTTAATTCAGAGAATGATGAAAGTAGTATAGTTTTATTTTTTTTTTATATAAATATTGTATTGAGAATTATTTATCAACAATATCGTGTGCAAGTTTATGCACGTTGTAAAGCGGATTTTGCCGCACGAAGGGCGCCACCGATTATTCGTCGTTGGAAAAATTGCGTCGTTTGAAATGAGAACAAAAGGAGATTCGCACGCGCGGCATTTGAATGTAAAATCGATATTATATTCTGCACTATAACTGCCGCACGACGATCCATAATATTATTTAAATTACAATGCGACATAAATGGGATCGGTAACCATATTTTAAATAAGTATAAACACAATCGGGAATAATAATTCTCAATGAAATAAATATAATTGATTAATTACATTTCATTGAGAGAAAAAAATAAATAAATATTAAATTAAATTTGATAACATTTATATTTATAATTTTTATTTTATTGATTTTGTTAAAAGAATATTTTTCCTTTCAACTTATTTAATTTTTACTAATTAAATTATATATCTTTTATAAATTTACAAATAATTAATTAATCTAACACACCCCATATTCTCTATTTATATTCCCGTATTTATTCTACTATATAAAATTATATTAATTAAATTATTAATCTCCCTTAATTATTTTATCAAAATAAAAAAATTAATAATCCTGAATTTTTTCCTCCAATTTAATCAGTCTCTCGAATCAATAAAATAAATTATCAACTCAACATCACATTAATTAAACACAAACATTCAGAATATTAAAAATTGTATTCTCAATAATATTAATACAAATTATATTAAAAATATGGGTTACATTAATTCCATTGAAAAAAAAAAGAATGAAATGAAAGAAAAAATAAAATTCATATGAATTTTTAATTTCATTAATAATATCGTTTTTATTTTTATTATTAATATCGCTGGAGATCTGACAAATGTTCCGTCTCGATCTCCACAACGAGGGGGTTGAGCAGAAACGCCACATATCTACATCCATAGGGAGGATAGAGAGTGGCGAGGTGGAGTAAAGCAAGAGGGAGTTTATAGTAGTATACGGGGGTCGGTGATAAACAGTGTCGCTCATTCACAATGGCCAACGAACACGCATTAAACCCGACTAATATGAAGTGTATTAATGCACTGGGCATTGTCTAACCCATACGTACATGGCTACTGTCATGGGGTCCGCCTTTATCCCACCATGGGGGGTCCGCGCCACTCGTTCCACCGAGACTTCACCGATATGTGTTCGCTCTTCTTTTGTTATTCGTTTATTTTATTTGAAAATGTTGATTTTTTTTTTTTCTTTTCTTTCATCTCTTTCTCCGTTTGAAAAGAAAGAAGAAAAAAAATAAGCTATTGAATGCAATTCGAAACACAATATCGCGCGATAATATCTTTTATTTCCGTATATATATATATATGTATTTTTTTTTCAACTTACAACATTGCCACAAATGGTTTTAATATTCCATCGAAGACAATCGACCTGTCTAAACTCGCGGGGTTTTCTACATTTGATATTATTTTAAATATTGAAATGAAATAATTTTATATATAATCGCGAAATTATTTTAAATATTGAGAGGGAATATTTTTATATACAATACACGTGAATAAAATGAAAAATATATTTAAATATTAACAAATGCAGTGGCTGTTATATCCATACAATTGATACAGATATATATATTATCATTTAGCTTTTATATAAACTTTATTTTACCGCCGTCATATGAGGACAAGCAAAATGTTTATACGAGTATTACTATGAGAGGAGGAAAAATAAAAATAAAAATGCAGATATAAATGTATATAGTGAATCCTTTGACAGAGCAAACCGGGATTCATACTTATATACTTGCACTGTAAATAATATATATACGTGGTTGTATATATATATATGTGTGCTTGTGTGTTTGTTAAATACATAGAGATGAGAATAAACGTAAGTCAACTCGGATGTTGCATTTTATATATGTGTATAAATGTATTCTTGGTTGGTGTATACCCACGCGTACTTATATGGCGCATCAGTGCAATAGTCAGAGGCCCAAACAAAGGCTTGTAGACATCTGTTCCTGTCATAAATGAAGATTTAAGATGGCAAGGATGTGGACAGTACACACCAATAGTTGATGAAGTGAAAAAAAAAAAAAAATTGACATTGAGTGAATTTAATTGTTTGAGAATTATTTCAATATTTTATTTTTTTTAAATTAGATTAAGTAATTTCGAATTTTAAATTAGACTTATCATGAAGTAATTGATAAAAAAAAAAATATGAATTAATAAATAAAACACAAAGATTGTTGAAATAATTTAGCGTGAAAAAACCTGTTATTTTTTTTTTTTATTATTTATTTCATGATTTGTCATTTATATATTTTTTTTTTCGTTTTTCGTGTTTGATGATCTGGTTGGATGATAATATTAAAAGAGTGGCAAATGTGGTGGCTTGTTAACGCGGCAACAAACACTTTCAACAAGGACATAATCGACCTGAGCGTGACCAACGCGTTTGTGCACGATGGTCGTGGGAATATTCTTTTCACTAACCAGGCCACCTTTAATGTATATGTTACGTTAAAACTGTAGTGTCTTATCAGATGAATAACTAATTCACAAAAAAGAAAAATAATAATAATGATAAGGAAATAAAAAGAAGAATATAATAACTAAGAAAATCATCTTGAAAGATAATATAAAAAATAAATAAGAACGAATAAAATTTTTTTATTAACGTGATGAAGAAAAAAATAAAATAATTTTTAAAATAAATATTCACAATGAATATAATATATTATTTAAATAAAATATACATTGTATAGCAACTAGAATATCCACCAGGATCCGATTCTCGATTACAACGAGCCGTTGAATAAATATCCGTTACATTAAGAATTATATGTATCTTCAACCAACGATCGTAACGAATAGGGGGCATTAGTTAACAGGATATCAAAAGGATATTCGTTCACTGGCCACCGAGAGTGCATCGAGTAAGCGATGTGTGGTGATGCCCCACCCAAGAGAAAATTAAAATAAAAGAATATGATAATATAAAATGAAATAAAATGATGAAGAATAAAAAATAAAAAAAAAGATTTCAAGTCGATGTTGATGCTCTCTTCTACCACATATTATAAACTCAAGTGAGTTGAGTGAAGGAGCATCACCGTCAGTGGTAAAAGAGCATGTTGAACAGAATACAATGCCACGAATTCAAGACTTCTATATACTCGTATTATATATTATATACTCGAGATATCATCCTGTTATAAATTGAAACACAGCTTCGTCCTGGCATTATGATGTCTCTAATATGTCTTTTGCCTTTTCAATTGTCATGATTATCATGATACCATTTTTGTGATAATAAAAAAATAAAATGTCCATTATAGCTCGTGCTTTGTCGATTGAAATTTATTTATTAATGAATGGAAATTAAATTAATTTTTATACTTAAAAAAATAGTTCAAGGCTAATTATTACTCGTGATATCAAGCACGTGCCTATAATTAAAAAATCATTATATATATTTGAAAATTATTTTGATATTTTATATCGCTTTATGTCAATTAATTTAACAATAAAAAAAAGTCAATTATCGTTGATTAATATCGATTTCATACACTTAAATTTAATAGTAAATTAAAAGATGTGATTAAAAAAATTTCTTCATCAACAAACATTAAAAAATCATAAAATAAAAATTATATCTAAAGTCTAATATAAAATTTGTGAGATTGAGTAACAATAAAGCATTTTGAAATCATTAATTGAGTGATTAAGTAGTGATAAAAATTTTGCTAACGCAACAAACAATAATTAATATCATAAAACAATGATAAAAAATGAATTAAAAAAATTTTTATAAATATAATAATACAATTTATTAATTTATTTTGGCTTTACAATATAAAATATTAAATAAATTATAAGAAAGTATTCAAAACCACTGTAAATTACAGTGAAATTGTGAAGTTTACTGATGAAACCTTGCGCTGGTGATTGTGTACACATCAACCATGTGAAATTATTCAAAATCTAGCTGTGGCGGTCTCTCGTGACTTAACCGAGATAAATAACTTTTGCTGATGTTGCGAACTTGCGCGCGCGCACACACACAATTTACTATATATATAACAGACCACCTACACACATAACCCCATGACGCAGTATATAAAAATCAGGAATATGAGACTGTGTGGGTGAAGTGCGCATGGAGATTAAATGAGAATGAGAGCGAGCGAGAGAATAAATAAAAGAAAATAAATAAAAAAATTGAATACAAAAAATAAAATAAATAAATAAATAAATAAAACGAGGAGAAGATGGATCCAAAACAGGAGAACTCGTCGGGATGTTTAACATAACACGGGCAATCATTTATGCGTTGTGAGCTCTAGACAGCAAACCCATAATTTAGTTTGGTAGGCAGAACTAGGCTCGACCGCATTCATTTTATCCTAACGATTGGGACATACAATATGTATTCCATTGCAGTTGTTAATGACAAATAGAAAATAAACAATTACAATGAAATAGGAAGAAATATAAGATTGACTAACTTATTTAATTGAAAAAAAATTTATCAAATGAAAAAAAAAATAATATCAAGCGCACGAACATTGAAATAAATTAAAATATCAAAGGATCTTTTACAGTATTTTATATAATTATATATATGAGAGTACATCATTCCATAATTTCTATAACCTGCAATGTGCTTTAGTTTATTTACAGAGGCGTCATGACGATAAGATTTGCCCTCAGTGACGCCGCCAAAGTCTACTCCGCATTCTCGTAATATTCCAAAGCCCTTTCAGACTTCTTCTCTTATAATTTTGCCACCATCTCCTTGAGATTTGCCATTCGTTCGCTCTTATATATGTCCCGTAGGATCCTATGAACGCACATCGTAGTGAAAACTAAACTGATTTATCTTCTAAGCACGTTAGAAGCCCCTTTAATAGCTTATAGGTAAACAAAATTAACATATCTTAACAGCGTTAAGAAATTTCCGTTAGCAAGATCGTACTTGTATGTATACCTACATCATACTTTACACACTAAAACTATAACTTTATTAAATATTAGATATAGTAATAGTATCAAATTATATTGATACACCTGATGAATATTGATAATTATTTAAAATTATTTTACTTTTGGATATGGATAAAGAAAAAAATATCTTTGTGGTCTATTTTTTTACTTTTTTTTTTCTGCGTTTAACGTGATTATATTTAAAATAAGTGAATATCGATAATTGTTCTAGTACTTATTATTCTTTATCACGAATTTAAATATATGTAAATTGTAACCTGTCGCTTTGATATTTACTACAACGATTGCTCGCAGCTACCGGTTTTTCATCGTTGACCGTGCTCGACCTCACCAGCATATTCGTCGCAAAAACCCACATTTATTTATAAATAAACACACTTTCTTTCCGCCAATAGGTATCTCGAGCGAATAATGTCGAACGCAAAGTAGTATTTCATACATATATATATTTAAAATAAACATGTACACACATTTACTGATAATATCCGCATCAGGTTTATCCTTTAAACACACATGAATTATTCAACATAATTCTACATATAATACTATAAAAGTCGTGTATTTTTTATTTTTTTTTATTTTCAATTTAACATTTAACTATAAAATTTTCAAATTCAATTGCTTTTTTTTATTTCTTTTTATGCGTTTATATTTTTTATTTAAATATTTATTTGAAATTTATTTATTTGTTTGCTTTGTATTTTGGCTTTTGATGATATCTGAATTGAAATCGTATCAAATAACGACAGACTTCGACGGGAATAATAATGGCAGGATACCAATTAGTTGGTTTGAAAATTCCTGGAACAAAAACGACCGATTATACTTGTTCATGCGAGTCTGTGCTACCGCAGATTGTGCCGCTGTTGAGTTGTCGCTACATTCTAAATCTCATTGATAATAATCTGGCAATCTTGTTGAGCCAAGTAGACACAAACACACACACACTCACACACAGATAGACAGAGTGTGTATGTATTCGTTTTGATATAAATGGAAGATACATGAAGGTGGAAATTATAAATAATGGAGATTACTAATGAAAGACGAAAATTTTGTTTGCGTGAAATAAAATCGAATAAAATGAAGAGGAAAGAAGAAAAAAAATGATGGAATAAGAATGAAATATGTATGCGTGTGTATATGTATATTGCTTCACGTGTAACATAAGTTTTGACGGGTTAAAATTTTTTAGAAGGAGGTGGTTATTTTTTTTTTTTTTTTCCATTCGTTGGAAATATAACACATGTATATTCACGACGAGATACGAATAACTAAGTAGATCGGATCGCTTGTGTGAGCGGCGCATTTTTATTTTTTTTTTTCGCGAGTCATATCAGGGTCGCGCGACGCCATATTGGACCCCCGCTGAGGAAATGAAACAGACACCATCTTCGATTGGGTTTATATTACATAGCTGTTTTGTTAATTAAATTATTTTGATTATTGTGAGATTTAAATCGTGATTTTAATCACGATTAAAAAAATTTTTTTTCTTCTTGATGGTAAAGTAGTTTTTGATTATTAAAGGTGAATGATCAAATGTGAAATCGATGGGAAATTGTACGAGCTTTCCAACGGTAATATCTTCATTGTCGAAAAAAAATTCCTTGATGTAGTAATCATTGATAGAAGTGATGAGAAATTACGCAGGGAATTAATATTACTGATTAATTTTCAGTCTCCTCTTTTTTTTTTGAAATTTTTTTTGACGGTGTTTCAAAGATTTTAGGATAAAAAAATATATGTGAAATCGATAGGAAATCGTATGAGCTTTCCAACGGTAATAATTTCATTGTCGAGAAAAAATTCCTTCATGTACAAATCTTTGATAGAAGTGATGAGAAATTACGCATGGAATTAATATTACTGATTAATTTTCAATCTCCTCTTTTTTTTTTGAAATTTTTTTTGACGGTGTTTCAAAGATTTTAGGATAAAAAAATATATGTGAAATCGATAGGAAATCGTATGAGCTTTCCAACGGTAATATCTTCATTGCCGAAAAAAAATTCCTTGTTGTAGTAATCTTTGATAGAAGTGATGAGAAATTACGCATGGAATTAATATTACTGATTAATTTTCAGTCTCCTCTTTTTTTTTTTTGAAATTTTTTTTGACGGTGTTCCAAAGGTATTAGGATAAAATAATATACGTGAAATCGATAGGAAATCGTATGAGCTTTCCAACGGTAATAATTTCATTGTCGAGAAAAAATTCCTTCATGTACTAATCTTTGATAGAAGTGATGAGAAATTACGCATGGAATTAATATTACTGATTAATTTTCAGTCTCCTCTTTTTTTTTTTTGAAATTTTTTTTGACGGTGTTCCAAAGATTTTAGGATAGAAAAATATATGTGAAATCGATAGGAAATCGCATGAGCTTTCCAATGGTAGTATACTCATTTCTGAAAAAAAATCATAGTAGTCATAATAACAATAAATAATGGAGGTAATTCGTCGTCACGTGAAAGACGCAAAAGTATATAAGAGATCTCTCAGTATATTATTTTTTTTTTATTTTCATCTATAGCTCTCGCTTGCTCTCACACTTCACTCGATACTGAGATTACGTTGAAAGCGCGCGCGTGAGTGGATGTCCAATAATATACGATTTCCACGGATCCCGTAGCTAAGCCATCCGTGAAAGGCCAGATCAAGAATAAAGTCCTCTATAAAAATAATCTCTCTGCCAGTATACTGTATAGTAAGTGTATATGTATTAGTAAAAAGAGTAAGGAGTCTCTCTACAGTTTCACGATCTTTCATCGCGCGTTTGAGTATCCAAGTCGATTCTGCGTATCATGAGAGCCATGGTGAATCGCGTCTTTTGTTAATGTGTTTTCTTTTGTCGCGTTGCCAGCACGAAAGTGTCAAAAAAGTAAAATAAAAATTGTATCGATGATACAATAGCTTATATCTATCAAAAACATTTATTTATATTCAAATTACAGATGGAACAATAACATAGAATCATAATACATTGAAATTTCATGATTATTCATAATTTTATAGAAGTTCCAACTTTGTTTTAATTCATCTGAAGTTTTGATGGAAAAAAATATTTTGAAGGAAAATATTTTTCTAACTATAATTTAACATAACTCAAAAACTACTGGACCAAAATGAATGTTCTTATAATCAAATTGAAGCTGACAAAATTTACTATAAAATAGATATAACAATAATTTTTTTAATTGTTTATAAATAATTAATAATGACACTTGAATAATGAGGAAATTTTATTTCATCTTGGATATATATTGTAGAGAGATTAACATTCAGTTGAATATTATTAATTTATTAATTATCATTCGATAATTTATAATCAATAATTAATTATCCAAATCAGATGTTCGGTGTATAAAGTTAATATATAATTCGCTGCGATCGCACAGTGAAAACTTTTCGCACGTTAATTTAACAGTCAATTAGGTCGCGTGAATTAGACACAGTGATAATATCGATGGGTAAGCATTTATTTCACTGAAATCACTTGGGGTACCTTGTGAATTCCTCTCATTTCTCTCATCCCTTTTATATACCACCATCAACCGCATGCGAACGTATAATTGTCTGATTACTCAGCGGTTACCACGCGCTCAACAATCAACGCTAAACTTTCAACTAAAACTAAGAACTGCCAATACTCCAATAGACCAGAATGAACATCAGAATAGCCTTAATTACGAATTAACAAAATTTTTTTTTTTTATTCACCAATTCATGAGAATATTCTCATTACACTTCACATTTTTCCAACAGAAAAAAATAATTTATATTTGTCTATTAAATATATCAAACGTAGAATTTTTTTAACAAAATAATTTTAAAATATTTTTGAATATTTAATTTATTTATTTATTTCTAAACAACAATGAGATCATTGCGCTCGTACATCAACAGTTGGTGTTATCTTGTCGATCCCATACACGTCGTTCCGTCTCTGCAATCGTCTCGCGTATCGTCGCTGGTAATTGTTAATGAATAAATATAAGTCGGTGAACAAAGAGAAACTCAAGAGTACGAGGGGAAAAAAAAAAAAAAAAAAGAAAGAAAGAGGAAAGAAGATGAAGCAATAAACATACTACACCGGACGTAGAGGACAATGGCCGTGGGCCTTATCGAAGTCTTGGAGTTTTAACATATAGTTGACAGGTGGTCCCTCGTTACTACACTTGGGGGCCTGTATTAATTCAGTTCAGTGCTTCATCGTTTTCATTTTATTTATTTTAAATCGTATTCAAACCTGCTTTCAGTACGTCGGAAATTAGATTGTCAATTCACTTGGACGAATTAATATTGATATTTTTTATTTATAAATAAAAATATTCAATTAAATTTTTATTTATGATTAAAAATATTTTATTTTATTTTTATTTATGAATAAAAATATTTTTATTTTATTTTTATTTATGAATAAAAATATTTTATTTCATTTTTATTTATAAATAAATATATACAATGTTAGTTTTACATGGATATAGAGGGTTTCCACTTGAGAGATTTGAGAATATAATTTTTTTTTTTATTTTTATCCCTTTTTTCCCAATTGATCCCTTTTTTTCATTCGCACTTTTTATTTTATTTTATTTATTTTTTTTTCATTTATGTATCTCTTTCTATTGCTGTAGTACTAGCAACCCTTGATGTTGCATAAGATACTTATCTCATACAGAAAGAGAATAGTACAAATGAATGAAGAAAAAAAAAAAAAACAGGTTCGATCACGCTTTACAGATGTTACACGCGTGGGAGAATGAAATAATACGTTACAATACGAAGTACAATACAAAGTAAAAAAATGTGTGGAAGAATTGAGAGACGACAAGGTGACATTTTTAAGTTTCAACCACACGTGCTTTGGGGTAGGATAAAAACAGGGTGAGAGAAGGTCCTTGAAGATTCTTTTTGTACTTTCAAATTTTTTTTTTTTTTATTTCATTCGTGAATTGAATTTTCAATAATAAAAATCAGTTCTCAACTGTGTTGTAATGCCGGATATTATTTTTATTCTTCTTCCTTTGGATCGAAATGAATTTGAATATTTATTTCAAAACGCAAATACACTGCAGGGTTCATTTTTTTAGTTCCAGTAGAAAAATCTTTTAAAATTCAAGGAAGCAGGTGCTCGCAAAATACAATGAATACTGCATAAATTATCTGTATATTATTTATTTTTTTTTCGGCAGGTGTTTATATAATATGTCAAACATCATATAAAAATTTTGGAATCGTGTTAGATAATTTTTTTTTGCAATAATAGTGAGGAACAAATAATACAAATATAATATTCAATTTTTCACTTTTTTTTTTTTTTCAAGAATTTTTTTCTCCTCTTTTTATTGATTTGAGGATGATGATTCATAAATGAAATCGATAGGAAATCGCACGAGCTTTCCAACGCACCCCTGATCATCCCCGAAAAAAAATTATCTCACATAATCTAACCAATAAAACAAAAACAACAATTTCACTCAATTTCTCCTCGAGCCAAAAAATTCTGATATAAATTTTATTCGAAAAAAAAAAAAGAAAATTACACCAACAAACCAAACAAATAAATAATTCATAAACAATTATAAACAAACCACCATCTGCATGCATATAACGCTCTCAAATAAAATTTGATCGAAACATTTAACATTACATAAGCCCCATCAGAAAAATATATACAATACGTCAAACAAGAAACACATATTCTACAAAGCACCACCCGGCATACATTTTAAAATATGTTCGAGACGGTACGTTAGCAACTGACATCCATGAGTGACGTTTACGATATATAGAAAGAAAGAAAGAAGAGGTGAAGGTAAAGGAGGATGAAAACGAAGAATAAGGTGAAGAGATGTAAGAGAATGAGAAGAAGAACATATCGTATGGGCCAGTCTATAATATATAATAAAAATGCATCCACACGCCTCGATGAGTTGATTGTCTGCTTGTCGGGATGCCAAAACGTCCAAACTCGTGCATTTCATATCGCATTACAACGTGTATTACACACAGATATAAATATATACACATTAATACACCGATAAATAAAATATACATACATAAATATAGTTGATGGGTTATCACTTTTTTGTTTTGCATCGCGAGGTGGTCGAATCCGCCCCCTCCGGGGCCTTTTCGCATCATTTTATAATTTTTATATTAAATATATATGTATTTATATATTCTCAACTTGCAAACAATTTATTCGATCAATTTAATGGGCAAATAGAAATGTCTATCATTTTATGAAAGAGAAAAAAAAAAAATTCGTTTAAGCAACAAAATTTATTTATTTATTTTTTTTTTTATAAATAATATTCTTTATTTAGATAAAGAATATTATTTAATATTAGTATCAGCAAATTTTTTATTTTTCTCATAATTGAGGTATTTTTATTTATAATGTTTTATTTTAGTTTTATTATTTATTTGTTGATTTTCATGGGGATTTTAATGATTGTTATTTTATTTCAATTATGTGTGTGTGTAAATATACATGATGAATTTACATATACGCGACGTCACCTGCAGTGAAAGCAACGATAGGTTAAGATAGATAATAGAGAGAGAAAGAGAAATATGGAATTGAAGGTAACACATGAAATGAGGATCAAGACAGATGTCATATTCCCATTGTCTGTGTTGTCATTGAGAGGTAAGCACTTGGTGTACTAAGTGCTGTTTTATTTGTGTAAGAGCAGCCATCATAGATGTATGTATGTATACATACTTATTTTATATATTACATGAATGTCATTTTCTCAGTGTTAAATTTCCGCTAAGAAATACAAATTATTATTCGTATGATTTCACGTTGTTTTTTGTCATTCAATGACAAAATTTTCAATTGGATTTCAAAGTATACAATTATTTGATGATTAATTAAATAAAAATCATTTAGATAATTCAATCAATATAAATTAAAAAAATCTACAGGATTAAATTAACCAAAAGTTTGATACAGAAATCTTCAAAGACGTATTTTAACTATTCTGCAAATCCTTCCAACCCACATTTCTACACACGTACGCAAATTTACCACTCCTACAAACACAACCAGTAATTCAAGACACGGTATATCCCACGGTTGTGGATCTCCCGAGAAGTGGCTCTGCTTTTGATCTTGGTCAACAGTAAAACTTTAGTCCAAAAACACCCATATCAAAATCACAATCTAATTCAATACAATAATAAAATCATTCTCAACTCTACAACTAAAAAATTCCTCCCAACTACGAAACAAAACCTCGACTATAAAATCGCCCATTGAAAAAAATAAATAAATAAATAAATATAAAAAATAAAATTCTCCAATCCAAATCTTAATAAACAATTGTCAAATATACCTAGCCCAATCAATTCAACAAAATTATCCTCCCTAAATATAATTTTGGACAATAGTTAATCCCTTTGTCATGACTGAATTGGACAAGACAAAGAGTAAAGGAGTAAGCAGTATACGGGACTGAAACAGGACGAGATCCAACGTGATAGTTCCAGTTTGATGTCCAAAAGGTTGGTTGTATAAACCCATACATATCAAACCACACACAGACACATTTAGAGTCTCAACGTCTTGGCAAATTGTACAATAACAATTCAAGTAGCAGTTGGTGCTTTTGCTTGCACTGGGGCTATGGCGATGAAGATGATGATGATGATGATGATGATGGTGGTTTGGTATACGTCATCTCCCAATTTTACCATTCTCCTATTCATTCTCATCCTCACCTAGTCACATATAGTGTTGTGTACATTAACAGCGAATACTCTAGTAGACAAGACAAACGGAATATTACACAAATATTCACCCACCATCATTCCCCAACATTCTCCAATCTCGTCCTCTCCTTATTCTCGCTTGCACTTACTCTCTTTGGGCCACGTCAACGCGCGCCTTATACACTCGTACTCTCCAGCTCCGGGCGTCATCTTATATACACCAAAAGGAACGATGCTGTTTCATCTTGAAGGAACAATGCAGTAGCCAACCCTTTTACACACCACACTCTTGTTATGTATAGTATAGTTTGGACAATTTCCACACGCTCAAGGTCCAATTCGCTTTAGCCTAATTCGAACAAGGTTCACCAGCATCAAAGCATCATTCATAGCTAGTTTATATAGTGAAACAGTTGTTATATAAACCCCAACTTTTGTCAAACAGTGTTTGATAAAGTTAATCAACTGTTGAGTGAATTTATAATTTTATTTATGTACGATTAATGATTTTTAATTTTATAATATGAATTGTTGATTGTTTATATTGATTGTAAGAAAGTTGAGGAGGTATAAATAGGTAGATATTTTTGGTTTGATCAATGAGAGAGAAAATAATGAAGATGAGGGAGAAAGGGTTTTTATTGTTTGGTTGAATTTTTATTCTCTGCACCTGCGATCGCTCTTGTATTTTATTTAATGCACGGTTCTATGTGGGACAGGATGATGAAGGCCAATATTTAAATAGGAGCCGATCGGTGTCATGGTTCTTTATCCAAGTATTCAAATACCTGATCAGATACCACATGATCGCATAACCGACATAATAAATTTATGTATTATTTAAAATGGAATTGAAATATAGCGAGGGAATTTTTGTGCTTCATTGTTGGAGCACGTCCGCTGTTTATATATTATGAATGTTGATGTATATGTGTAGACATGTGTTTAGGGAGGAAATTTTTACATTATTTGTATGGGGTAATTTTTTTTTTTTTTTTTTTTTGATTTTTTATTCATGTTTGAAATTTAATTTGTTTATAACTTTCAGTGAATATTTTTTTTTTCTTCCATCTCTATATATATAAATTCTTCACCTCATTATAGAAATAAACCACGAATATATATTCAAATATTGCCAATATGAATATAGATGGATATATTCAACAATGAATATATATTTCCCAATAGCAATTGTACTTTGAGAAAGTTCTTGGCGCTTTCCAAATTGATAATATCTACCTCGAAATTGTTATCGCATCGTCACTCTCATACTTGATCTTCTTCATTCCATCCACCCAGCAATTTATAGTCTACCCCAATAATTCGTTTACAATATGTATATACATCTCGATCAGACGCCACAAAATTTTCCCACTGCATGCAACAATGAGCTCACTCTCTGGAAAATTCAATATCAAACGTAAAGTTTCCTACACATATATATTAATCTTTTTTAAATCTTTTATTACCCCTCAAGCTTACAACTCAATAAATCCCTACCCTCCAATTCTTCAGAGTCAAATTAAAAAAAATTATAAAAGAAATATAATAATATTACACAAAAAAAATTTTTATTCAATTTGTGTCTTGGTATTTACAGTTATTATGAGTCATACGATTTTTTTTCGACAATGATTATGATACTGTCAGAAAGCTTGTACGATTCCCTATCAATATCATATATATTTTTTAGGTTTTAAACTATCAGAAATGGGTTAAAAAAAATTATAAAAAAAAAAAGAAACAAATCGATTGATTTTTCGATTTATATATTCCATTATTTACTTTAATTATTTATTGATATTATGACTCTCACGATTTTTTCTGGGGAATGATCAACTTACCATCGGAAAGCTCGTGCGATTTCCTATCGATTCCATATTCAATCTTTGTCCTGCGAATATCAAAAAGGACCTTAAAAAATTATCAAAAAAAAAAAAAAAAATTCAACACGAATATCAATCAAAAATCGTCAACTCTTCCTTTAAAGCACTTTCAAAGTATGCATTCACGTTTATATTTGTGTATACAGGCATATGCTACTATAATGTAGAAGAAAAAAAATATATTCATACACATAAATGTATGAAAGAAGGAAGAAATGGGGCCGACAACATATAAAATCAACGACAGAGGCGTCAGTGGTGCGTTGTATACTGCATTTGCCGTTAGCAGTATATACCAAGCGTCAAGGGCTCATTGTGCCACATTTTTAATTTCCACGTGGATGCTCCCTCCCAGTCAACGATATTCCCCACCTACAATTCTTGTATTTATATACATATACATCGTCGTGAAGTAATGTAGTAAAAGCTCCGACAATATATCATGCGTGATGAAGTAGAGGAGAAATATATGGGCGGCCATTAAATCAACGTAAAATTTTAAAACATCAAAGGAAAAAAACAAAAAGAAAAATCATCATGCATAAGAAATCTTCAAAAAATAATAATATAAATATTTATATTTTTTTAAATTAAATTTATCAATCAAACAATTCAATAATGAAAGAAAAAATAAAATGAAAATAATTAAATGTTCATTTTTATCCTTTGTTATATTTAGCAATACTTGAAATATTAAATGAAAAATAATTGAAAGGGTTAAAAATCACAAAAGAATTTATAATAAGGAGACTGAAGTGATTGGTAATGAGTTTAAATATATTATTACATTGAATGGCGAATAGATTTTGGATGATGAGAAAGAGAAGAGAGGAGATGATGACTTGAAATTCTCTCTATATTACTTCAGGGCATTTCACGGGGATTTTACCCAAGGACATTTTCACCCAATAAATAGATAGGCCGGAATGTTATATACGATGGGTGGTGGATCCTTATTACAAACTCTAACTAGCTAGCTGCGTGTATCTAGATAGATAGATAGATGCCAGTGGCGGTTATAGAACGATACTTGATGGGATTTGTAGTCGATGGTGCGAACAATCCGGTTTTGGTGTTTCTCTGTAACCCTCTGACAATCAGTTTTCAACGAATATATATATACGATGGTATACAGTATAAAGGAGGTATGGTATATAGAAGTATATACATGGATAAATAATTTTTTAACTGCAATTGAAAATGATAAAAGAAGGAAAAAAAAAAATTTCTGATAGAAATACTTTATTTTTTTTTTTTTATTTTTTCATGTTTGAAATGTGGTTAAGAATTATTTTTATTCACTTTTCTATCAATTCAGTAAACTCACCCCTTATAATTCTCCATCTCAAAACAAAAAAACAAAAAAATATTTGCCAATGAATGAAATAATTCACAAACAATAAACTTTTTCTTTATTATTTTTATGAAATTTCACAAGTTTTTTCATCACTTTCTCTTCACCACCTGTCTGTCTTTACCTCAAATATCGCACACACAATATTCAACCACAGCACATGCCAACATTGAACGTATATTTGTGTGTACGTTTGGGATTTTCAAGGTCCCATAACGTACAGTCCATCGCGAGCAATGAATACACCCACAAATTTATCATTGAGTATTATTCATTGAAGCATCAATGGAACATTTGAATATGAAAAGAACGTTGTCTACGACGTTTGTGTATGATGTATGCATACAACTATATTTAAATGTGTTTGTATATGCAGTATATATGAATGGAGTGTGTTATAGATGGTGGGATTCGATTATTTAATCGATTCACAATATTCAAAAGGGGACACGTAATTTTTTCATTCTTGTTTCACTTCCTGTGTATTTATGATGAGGCATATTATTCGCCATCCAATTCTCTCGAGAGATTGAAACACATTTTCATATCTGTCAGATAAAAAAATACTTGAACCAATTGAATAATATTTATTCATCATAATAAATATTTAATATAGTATAAATAAAAATATAATATTGAATTTAATATTTTATATAAAATTCTTCGATTTTATATATTTTATTTCTATGATTTTATATTTATTTTTCTGATTTATTCTATTGGATAATTATTTGTTTATTATAATTTTCGATGGTAGAACCTAACGAAAATAATTTTAATTCTGTAACAAATTTTTTATATCAAAATTTTTCGGTTTTAATTTTTTTTTTCTATCCGCACAATCAATCTTGAAATTAAAACTATTATTGTTTGCTTTTTCTTTTTTTTCTTTCTATATCTATATTTTTTTTTTCTTCTTCGTTTGTTTAAGCGTTCAATGTCAATCATAATCGTGTGCTATCTGAATGGCAAGTTTCAACACGATGGCAAAATTACTAGCAATACATTTTCCGTTATCGCGTAACGAATGAAACGATTTGATGTGGTCAATATCAATATGGAGAATTAAATTTCATGACTGATGACTTTTTTTTGCGTATTTATATAAGACCAATTGTAGTACCACTGGTTTTACTTCAAATTCAGAACATATAACAGGAATTATTGTCAAAATAATTTTAATATAATTTATCCTTATTAATATTATTATAATATATTTTTAAATAATTATGAGGCTGATTCATGTGTTTTTATTTCTTACTTTCGTCGCGGTTATAAGTGCAAACGTAAGACATAAAATATTTATTCAATTATAAAATAATGAAAATTAATATTAATCAAAAGAAATATTGAATAATTTTATTTTCAAATTATATTTTTGTTCTCTTATTTATTTATTTGTATTATTTATTTTTCAGAGTAAATTACCAACAAAAAAGCCATTACATGCAGATCATGCTGATGATAAATGGGATAGCTCTGATATGGACGATGAGAATGATTCAATTGAAACAAAAGGTGAAAATCCAACAACATTACAATCAGGCAGACGTTATTTTCCAATAAAACCAGAACAATCCCCAAAATTAGCTAAAATAATGAACCATATTAAATTAATATGGTTAGAATTTATGAAAATGCTTGAGGGAACACACTGGTATGATTTTACAAAAACAGTTCTTTTAATTATTGATAAAACAATGGAATGCCTGAATATTAATGATGGGAATTAAAATTATATTAATAAATTATAATATCAATAAATTCTAAAACACGCACAAATGTTCTAAAACATGTAAAATACATCGAGAAATAAACAAAAAAAAAATTTAAACATCATCAAATATTTTAATTTAATAATTATCAATAATATTATAAATTTCCAATTAAAATTAAATTAAATAAATCAAAATTAAATCGTCACAGAATAAAAATAAATTAAAATTTATTCGTATATTATAAATAGGATGATAAATAAATAAATTGAATTTCACTTTTTTATTTTGTTTAAGTGCTTAATTATTATTATATATAAATTATTGAAAGAGATGAAATATTTATTACGTGTCGTTGTGTAGACGAAGCGACATATAAACTCAATTCGACAACTCAACATCGACTAATTGTTATGATAAACTTATGGCATCGGTTTAATCACAATACCTCGGGGCTGATTGGATGGATAATTAAGGGTAAAGGTAATTACTGGTGGGTATACATGAGTTTAAGTGGCGTTGGATGTTCTAACCGCGCGTGGCAGTAGTCAATATTGCTTTGGGCTATTACAAATTACAATATCTATTCCATATCTACGATTATTTATTTATTTATCTATCTTCCTATAAATACATTAAAGTAAATCAAAACATTTAATAAAAATTATTAATCGAAATAATAAACAAGAGGTTAAATAAATTAAATAATAAATTAAAAATAACAAACGCGATAAAATCAAACAAATAAACACAAATATTTTTTTTTTCCCCTTTACTCTTAAAATATAAATAAAAAACAATAATACATTAACAATTATTATTAATCATTCCACTTATTCATTGTGGCAAAAATTTATAATGAACTCATTAAACAAATTCAAGTATCACTACTTTTCATTTTGTTGTTTCAAAATATTTTTTTCTTTCATTTTTTCCTCTATCATAATAAATATTTTTTTTTTTTTTATTTTACGTTGAGCCCATTAATCGTCGACGCGACTCAATTATGCATACACCCACACATAATACGCGTACGCAACAGCAACCACGTAAACCGATATGAATAAAAAAAAAAAATAATAATAAATATATACGAGCAATCACGAAACAAGAAATAGCAACAAAAGAATACACACATTAAAGTCGCATATGAACTCGTTGATTATTTGTATTTTGTGGCCCTCCCACACTTGAATACTCCCTATTCCACTGCATATATACATATACATATATATATATATATATATATATGTAGATAGTCGACGTAACAATAACAACCCTGCGCGCCCGGATATAATGACGAGTGGCGGGAAAATACAAACGAATATACCACGAAGTGACACCTCTCAATGACACTCGTCAACTATTCGCGCTTTTTTTGCCCTCGCTATTTGTCGAACGTTGTATATATCTATTTAATGTGTGTATTAAATATATATGTATAGCCCCCTCTCTTCCTTTAAATTGCTACCCTCTTTATTCATCCATACTCTTGATTCATGGGCGTTTTTTCCGCTTTTGCAATAAAAATAATCAAGAATATATATATGCACACGTATATGTGAATATAAATGTATGTATATATGTTTGAGTTATTTTTTTTAATGAGAAAAAATAACGAGAAATCAACCACGAATGCGTATCAACTGTTGCTATTATTATCCCTTTTTATATATTATTATTTTTCTTTTTTCTTTTTTTTTTTTTTTTTATTATCAATTTCACCCTTTTTGTTAATATGAAAATGTGAATGAAAGAGTTTTTTCTTCGTTTATTCTTGTATAGATTTGTTTATTATTTATTTTTTTATTTTTTATTATTTATTTATGAGGAAAAATAAATAATATTTGATTCAAATAAATATTTATTGTTTGAAATAAATATTAATTATTTGACACAAATAATAAATTATTTGAAATAAATATTGATTGTTTGAAATGATTATTTAATTCAATTCAATTAATTTTGTTGATTTAATTAATTTTTTTTTTTTTTTCAACATATTATAATAGCAAAGTATTATTTATTTATTTTTTTTCCTCATCTATTCATGTATCAATATGATTATATATTGAATAAAATTGCGTATTCGTTCTATTCAATGGTATTTTATCCCGCGTAATATCGTGGAATATTTTACGAGTGAAAAATCAGTTATGGAGCATATGGAAAAAAAAAGTGAACATTTCTAGTATATCTCACCCTCATATTTATGATAAAATTTCAAAATATATCGTCTGTAGCGAATGATACTTGAGCCACACAACCAATTATCATAGATGTGCATTCAATAAAATATATTTCAACGATCCAAATCTCATTTCAACAAGAAAATACAATAAAAAAAAAAATAATATCCATCCACATTTGAAATATAAAATTGATCATAAATCTTGAAATAAACAGCACCATAATATTATCATAAAAATAATACAATTACAACCAGCTGATGAAAATTAATTCTCCATTATAACCTCATGAACTGTTGGAAACATCTAAAAAAATTATTGAAAGAAAAAAAAAATTCACTAGAAATAATATACTTGCATAAAAGTATTTTTATTTTTCTACTTTTCGCCCGCACTCTCCAGTGCATATCATCAAACGATGAAAGATGAAAGATGGCTGCTGCAATGCATAAAAGCTATTCCCAAATGTCGCCTGTGTACGCGGGCAACATTGAAAGGACACACCGGTACATGATGGTAGTGTTAGAGTGGTGGTAGTAGTGATAATACAACATTCACGGTCAGCATCGTCGTCACATTACAAATATAAGTATGAAGAGAAAGAAAGAGAGAGACCTTTTATAGTCGTTTGCACGCCACTCACAACGACACAATGTCCTCCCACATGTATATATACACATGATAAATGTATATATATACATATATATATGTAAAGAAATAGTATACATATGTAGTCAATAGATAATACACTCGTGTGCGCGTTCAGACGAGTTCTGTGAATGCCCCGAAGATCAAACAGCAAACCTAAACCGCTGTTTGTTTTTCATCAGCGCGTGATCTCTTATGCAAGTCCGGGTTTTATTTAGAGAATCCAGGTTATGGCATTCTCCCTATACTACCGGTAATATCCAAGTGCATATCTATATGGTTTAAAAGGAAAAAAAAAAGATATATATTTGTTGTGTGGGTAAAAATAAAAATAAATAAGAAGAAAAAAAATATGGAAGATAAGACATAGCCGCAAGCAGTATTTTTATTTTTAATTCTATAATTAAAAAACAATTTATCAACTAATATTATATAATATAATAAAAAAAACTTTCAATTAAGTTATACTTATTGATATAATAAAAAAATTTGACAAATCAATTTTTTTATCTTATCAAATAATTAATTGATTATCTATCGACAAATTTATTCAATTAATTTCTCATTAATTTGTACACGTAAATGTTTGTCGATGTAGCGATAAGATAAAGAAAATAGTGAAGTTGAAAAAACAATAGAATACAATATAAAACAATAGTGTATAGGGTGAAAAGAAGGTTGGACGGATTTTTCGCCAAACATTTAGGAAGGAGTCTTACATGAAGGATAAAGTGGTATCGGAACGAGACGATCGTCGAACAGATGCCGGGCAATAAAACAACCCGCTTCCTCAACTACTTTCCTAAACCACGCTAGATCACTTTTCCCTTTTTCCTCCTCGTTCTATCGTATACTCATTGTGCCTCCCTCTCTCTATCATTCATTCTCTGTAGCATGCACTAACTGGTATTGCTACTGTTATTTTTATCCTTGTCCTTATTCTATGCTCTTTATTCTTATTTTCATCTTTCTTTATCACGTCCCGTCGACGCCAGAACGCAGCCAACTAACGTTTCTCTTAATGGGCCAAGACAAACTGCGCGCCGTTCGCTGTTTAGTGTGTTCGAAATTCCATCTCGTGATGGCAATGAAATGCCAGAGAACACTATACCAGTGCAATAAAGTGGAGAATAATGCTGAATAAAAAGTCAATACGTTATTATTGTGCTTTATTTTTATTGACAAAATGTTTGTAACAGATTAATAACGAAAGAGTGAAATATAAAATTAAATAATAATAATGAAATTGTATAAACTAATATATTAACATGACAGAAATTTAAAAAAATAACATTATCGAAATAGAAAATAAGAGAATAAAAATAATATAAAATAAACTAAACAAAAATACCAAATCATCCCTTTAAATCCACAAAACTTTACCTTCACCCTCCAGAAGAATACCTTCTACCTACATCTATTCACGTAACTATACCCCACACACTCAGATATATATATATATAAATATACATCATGAAGTATCTTTAGAAATATTGGCTGGATTTACATATTTTACTGCATGGTACTTTGCTACACCAACGACACAAGAAGAGTGCACATACGAGCGCAAGGGATAAAGTGAGAGGCCAATGTGGTGGATGGAATGGGCTGAAAGACTCGGGAGATGTGTGGTAACCAAAAGAGAGGGATGAAAACTAAGAGCGAAAGACTGAGGGGGTTGGTTGGTGGTTGCGCTATATGGAAAGAGGAATCTAGCGTAGCTTTGAATGCGGGTGGCTTCAGAGATGCTAAATATTAATACCTACTAGTGTTCCTTTTATGCTATACCTCTCTCCCTTTCACCCCTTACTCTCACAATACATATATGTAACCACCCCTCGCCCGTTAACGCGCGTTCTTTGTAGATATATCTCCGTATTTCTCTTATGCTTCGAGAATATTTTTTTATTTTTTTCTCCCGGGGTTTTTTTTTTTTATTTCAAAGATGCATTTTTTATTTCTATGTATTTTATGTTTGTTCATATACATATGTATAATAAATGATGAATAATAATGCGACAGTGTGCGTGTGTGTGTGTGTGTGTGTGTGTAATCGATGAGAAGAAATGAAACAAAATGAAAGGAAAAACATTGGTGACGATTTAATTAATATAAAATTCATTGAAATACCTTCGTTAATTTTTTTTTTTTTTCTCAACCCTCACAGTGCTCACTTTGTGACGGTACTAGTGGGAGAGGAGAAGAAAAAAATAAAGGGAATGAAAAGATGAAGAAGGAAAAAATAAAATAAAATAAGAGAAATAAAGAGTGGATGGCAAAGGGTTTTTCAAGGGTTGATGGCATTTAAAGAAAACCGGGTGCAAATAAGTTGTGGTCTGAGAAGAGAGAGGAATTGATGAAGAAGAAGATAAAGTATGCGTATGTGTGTGTGTGTGTGTGTGTGTGTGTGCGCTTGTGTTTGTGGAGAGAGAGTTGAGGTATAAATAAATACGAACGAATAAATATCAGACAAGGGCGTATGCAAGAGGAGGGTTGACATAAAGGGGGTATGGGAGGATGCAAGGGTATTTTTCGTTCGTTGTGATCATGATGATGATGATGATGATGATGATGTTGAGGAGAAGGGAAAGAAGAAAAAAAGAAGAAAAAGTAAAGAGACATTTTAATTAATATTATTCACTTCTTAAATTGACGATCAAAGTTGAGTTTTATTTATTGGTTAGGGGATGATGGGTGAAGATGTTTGGATAAAGAGGGATCAACAGTTTGTGGGCAAAGCGAATTTAATATCATTTAAATTTATAGAGAAAGAATTATCATTATCTGAGAAAAATGTTTTGAATTAATTTTATATTTTACCAAGTTGAAATTTTGTTTTATTTATTTTTAATAGTTAATTCATTAATTAATCATTTGATTTATTTTTTTTTGTTGCAGTGGGATTGTTCGAGGAGGAAAAATTACCGGAATTCAGCGGAAATTTCAAGTAGAGACGAGGTGAAATGGGCGTATCGGTGAGTGAAATAAAATGATATTAATATAATAGTGATGAGGTGAAAAAATATTAGATAAAAAATCGAAAATGCAAGTGACAATATTTAAAAAAAAAAAAAAATTCTACATCTACTTGAAAGTGCCACGAATTCCAGAATCATCAAATGAATACAATATAAATTCGAATACGTTTTCCAATCGAATTTACTTTCAAATACTCGACGAATTTGTATACAAAAATCGTTTGGATTCCTAAGAATGTTGCGAAATTTTAGCTTGACCACTTTACTGCAACAAAAGTCCTTCCGCACATACCAATATATATTCTTCCGTAAAGAAAAAAAAAAAAAAAAATAAATCCACACACAAACAGAAACCGAAATAAAAGTAAAAATAAAATTTAAATTCCTCTGACCACAGTAGTATTGGAAATTCCACCAAATATTTGTTCTATTGAAAAATACCAATTTGTCACATGACATTTATTAAACATTTCATCTATGTCCACTGGCAACAATTTGTCATCAAAAAATTAAATTAAATTAAATTAAATTAAATTAAACACACACATAAAACAATAAACAATCCAATATTAATTCAAAACAATTAATATCCAATTCAACCAATAAATAATTCTTCAATCCAATTAATATCAACTACCAACAGTCAATATTAATCTATAAATTTTTTTTTTCTCTCTTGTATTAATACATTTCATTATTTCTCTACACTATTTCATCGTACCAGTTTTATATACATCATATATTGGGTTTGTCTTTATACCTAAATGCAAAGATAGATGTAAGACGATCATGTTCATCGACCATGTTAAGATATACCTCTCGTCTGTCTCTTCATTTTCCTATACAATCGTCCTTACAGGCTTCAACCTGTTCGCTTTTAACACACTCTTCCTCAAATATCCATCTCACTTTCTCTCGTTCATCCTTACATCCATTTCACACACGACAATTTACGTATATATATTGGTGTCTCATTCGAAATATACGGGAGCATTGTTCGTGTCTTATCATAATCTCTTCATAATTAATATCTGGGCATTGTGGTATGGATGGATAGAGGCGCGCACCGCTGCCACTGCCACTGATAGTGAATATTCTGCCATCTTAACTCAATGCTTTCTGTCTTGTGCAGGAAGTCGAAGCTCTCATCCTATCATATACATATATAAGTATAAGTACTTATATATATATATTATAATAGAGATATATACAATACAAATAAAATTATTTTAGTATTTCTGTGAATGAGTTTGATAAATGATTAATATACATTGAGAAAAATAAATTAATTGCAGTAATTAAATTTATTATATCAAATATAATATTTTTTGTTTTTATTTATATAATTAAAATTTATTTTATACGATTAATATTTATTTGAAATGAAATATTAATTATTTTGTATAATGAGAAAATTAATTTTATATTTTTTTTTTTTTTTCAATGTAATGAGTTTTATTTAATTATGTCGTTATTCTTTGTTTATTTGTATGTATGTTTAATGTTGTATATCTAAAAGTAAAATATGCAGGGAAAATACGTAGGAAATGGACGTGGTTGAATTTGGATTCGGTGGCAGTAAAGCAGCACTAAATCTTGTACAATCAAACGGCCATTGTTTGCATAGGTTTGTCAGTTTGCGTTGGTGCCGATTCAGTGGTTACAATACATATACATGTATACGTACACATACTTATGGTGTATGAATGTAATATGAATTTACACAACAGAATATGCATATGGATTTGCGAATATATAAAATAAAATTGATGGAGAATATATGAGGGAATTGAAATTATTTTATGTCGTGATTTTAAAAATTTTTTTTGAGGTTGATAAAAAAATTGAAGAATAATTTCGTTTAGGCTATCTTGTAGGAAATTTTGTCAGCTTTAATTTAAGCATATGAAGAACCTTGTGCGAGGATTTTTGACTGAGTTATTAATTATTATTCAAATTGTTACCAACATCCAGATATTTTATCCATCTATATTAAATTCAACTCGCATTTCTGCTCACGATTTGTTCGTGCACGTTTATATCCAATTTATTTGTAGACAATTACAATTTGTTTCGAGTTAGTACGCGTGGTTGATGAAAGGAAACGAAGAAAATTGCTAATAGCAAGGAGGTATGTGTGTGTGTGTGTAAGGGTGGCAGAATTTTCGAAACAAAACTTTATATATTTAGTTGCTATTATTATACTACACATTGAGCTTTTACTTGTATATAATATAATATTCAAATGTTTAGTACATTTTATATTCATATTATATCGTAAACACGTAATTGGAGAGCTTTCATTGTTCCAATATTATTATGTCTGTGTAACAGCAGGAATAATAGTTAAAATCATATACATACGATATGATTAAATGTTTTATTAAATTTTTCATTTTATTTATTTTCTCGACAAAATGTACAATCAAATGCACGTTGAATTCATACGAATAATAAACAATATCAATGATTATAATTATTCTACAATAGAATATACAATGAATTACAATTCTAACGAATAAATATAAATAATTAAATATCAATTTATTTATTTAAATAAAAATTTCTCATTAATTGAAACAAAAAGAACAAGTTGTCAATTAATAATTTTAACAAGCTCAACAAAATTATATCGACACAAAAATATAACGATAATTTCCAATGCTGCGGAGTAAAATGAATGGGAAAATGTCTCGGGTGGGTTAAAATTGTTAGTGAAAAGGGGGGTTGAAATAAAAAATAAAAAAAAAAAAAAAAAGGTACGAATTGCGAACACGAAAAGTATAATATAACGTTGGTGAATATATTCAGGACGAATAAGTCTGTAATGCCAAAAGTTTTAACGAGTTTGAGTGATCGTGGTCGATGTTGCTACACAACAATAATAATAATAACAATAATAATAATAAATAAATAACAAATATAATAATAATGCGGCGGTACAAACTTATCGCATTGCTTAAAATAAAGTTCTGATAGTTTTTTTTTTCCTCCTTTTTTCCCACCGTCTTTGACCTTTCTTCGGTGTAGGTGGAAGATAAATAAAATAAAAGTAAAAAAAATAAATAAATAAATAAGAGTAAAAAATTAAATTGTTTTTTTTTTTAATGCAATATATCACTTTGAAGATGGGGTACAGTTATGTTATGCAAGTGAAATAGCAATTGTCTTGAAATTAAATCAAGTGAAATGAAATTGCAATAGATCTTTGACATGCTATGAAACGATCAATCAAATATATTTTTTTGTGCTTCAACCCTGCACATTGGCTCTTTTTTTCCGCAGCTTTTATACCACCCTAACTATATTATTCACAGTCGTGTGTATAAATAAAATGTGAAGATACACTTGGACGTAGAAGAAATAGAAAATTTATCAGTGGATATATTATTAAATTTAATTCGTGAAAAATTAAATATTAATTTTAAACTCAACAATAATAAGAATAAATAAAATGTATATTACAATCAAATAAATGATATTTACAATGATAATGAAAATAATAAATAAAAATGGAAATTAAATAGTCGTCCACATATTATTCGTGCGCCACTATCGTTCACTTTATTCGCTGTCGGTTTTAAAGTAATGAAAAATTAATAGCAATGGGATATAAAAGGGGGTTTGTGTTGTGTAATGAGAGTGCCTTTGGTGGGCTGTCGAGTTACCAAACGAACGCGCATATCTAACGTTTATAGAAGCAGAAACATCTACGTGTAAAATATACATAAAATACAAACACAAAAATATAAAAATATATATCATCTGCATTGCGTTTTTTTTTTTTTTTTTTTTTCGTCTTTGCTCTCAAGTCAACATGACAGAGTGAACACTAGTATAAATGTAAATATCTATATATGTATAATACATATATATAAAGATGTACATGTGTATAAAATTGTGAACGATGCAACCTTCGTCTATCCAAGCGTACGAAAGCGTCCTCTAAATAATATATGTGGTGTATAAAGAGAGGGAAAAAGAATGAAAAATACTGCAAAAACGTAAAGGTGAGATTGGTGAAATAGTGTATAGGTAGATAGATGATAAAGAAAGTATAGTACTTTCTTTTTATAATTATCTAGACTCACAGTGCATAAAACTTTACGTTCATTTATATAATAACAAAAGAATTAATAAAAAATTGAAATACAATTCAAATTAAATTTTTCTCTCACTCATTTGGGAAAAAAAATTATCCTGAAGAATGAAAGAATAATAGAAAGAGCAAATTAAATTCTCGAACTTGATTGAAGAAAGGAAAAAAAAAAATTAAAAAAAAAATACGAAGTGTAAAAAAAAATTTACGTCGAAGAAGTTTGAATAATTTTCCGGTAATTTCTTCGTCTTTCCGGAATCAAACCAAGAACGACTCGGCGCCCTTAAGTATATACACATATATATCTCTCAACCGCGTACGCGTGTCCAAAAAAAAACCACCCTGAGGGATCTCCGAGGGGGTTGGAAGAACACGAAATACAGACGAAAAATAAAAAAAAAAAAATAAAAGGAACAAAAAAATCAAGAGCAATGACAAATTCACGTCGTGCGGATAATTGGAATAAATAAAGAAATAATAGAGGGATCTGAATGGAAGAAAGAAAAAATGGGCAGAAACAGGGTGGTACACAACCCCTTGACATCTGTAATTAAATGAAAACAAAAAGAAAGTAATCGCACGCTCTACGGGTGTGCTGAGAATTAAATGTCACTCTTCTCTTTGGTCTACGATGCAAACACTAATGTGCGAAAGCGCTTTTGTAAATCGTCGAAATAAGAATATAAAGAAGAAAATTCATTTGTTTATTTCATCTTCTTATTCTTTTTTAATATTCATCTGCATTGTAAAAAAATTAAATAAAAAATATTGGGCGAAATCAAAGGAAATAATGTCATTGAAATTGATAATTAAATATAATATTTTATTTTATTAATTTAAAACTGATAAAAATTGGAACAAACAAAAATTATTTTAGCACTACATTCTAATGAAATTGTACAATGCACTCTGGTGGAATTATTTATTTTGATACTCAGTGAGTCAAACCCACTAAGAAATTATAATCATATGAATTGCCACAAGTGACCTCGTATGAGACATTGACACTACGTAATAATATCCAATAATAAATATCGTCATCATTTATTTATACATACATAAATATACGTGACAATTTAATACATTCATTCATTCAATTTAAAAATATCATAGCTGACTATTTTTGGATTTAAATGAACTCATTCAGCCAGTGCAATTGACATTTCAATTGATTCATAAATTGATAAATCAATTTTTCTTTTTTTTTTTTCTTTCCAGTTTATCATTTTATATTATATATTGTCTATTTTTTTTTACGTTGTTTTTACAACGGAGATTATGTAAGTGTGTGCCTGCAGGTATAATTATGTGCATTGTCGCGAATGGGTAGGATGAAAAAATAAATAATGGTGGTATAAAATAAATCGTAATGCAAAATAAACGTTTCTGAAGATTGAGGTATAATAAATGGTGAGACGCGAAGACGACTTTATCTCAATCGAGGCGTGTACGCGCGTCGACGGTCCGTTTCCGCTGTTGTTTCCAGTTTACGCTCTGAGTGCCTCTCAATCCTATCAGCGACAAGATGACGAAGTGGTGTATGTGTATATGTATAAATAAATATGTGCGCGAGCAGGAGAAGAAAAACAAAGAAGACTTTGCCCGATAGTTTTACACTTTTTCATCCCTCATGTTTTTTCATTTTATTAATTTTTTTTTTTTTCCTTTTTTACTATTAATTAAAACAATAAAGCAGATTTTATATTTAAACAGTAGCTAGAGAATAAGAGAATGTCGTGCAAAGAAATGGGAGTTTCACAGTGAGGGAATTAATTATTTTAAATATTTATTTTACGTGGGATATTGAAAAAATGAATGTTGAAAAAATATTCACTGAATTAATTTAATTGGGTTGTTTAATTAATTATCATGTTATAAAATACTAAAGGTGAAATGCAAGGATTGAATTTATACAATAGAAAAATTGTTCATTTAATTGTTATTTAATATTACGAAAAAAAAAAAACAAGAAAATATTGAGTGGAAAAATTTTAATTGGAGTTTATGAAAAAAAAATTGCAGAAAAAAATAGAAATTAAAATTAGATATTCATTCTATGATTGATATATTATACATATATTATTTATATATTGTAATATCAGAATACTGAAGGATATAAAACAATATATAGCGTGAGCAATATGCTATTAAATTCACGTAACCATCAATATCTTTCATTTCATGTGTGGCAGAAAAGAGAACAAAGTTCTTTTTCTTTTTTGTCTCTTTGTTTTTTTATATTCAACCGCGTTCACCATCATCCCCTTTCACTTCAACTGCACACATATAGTTACATAGTTGCACACAAATACATATACATATATGTACAATCTGTTTTAACCTCCTTGAAGCAACCGCTGTAGCACCGCATCACATCCCCTTGAGCTTTTTGCCTCTTATCCTGAAATGTTTTACATTGCAAAATCAATGCGACTGAAATCGGCTTGCTATAACCCCTCGTTTCACCCCACTTATACCCCCCTTTCTGCCACAAATTTTTTTTTCAGTAAAACCACCCCATTACTGTATATAAATAAATTCATCTGTAGATCTAGTGTCATTTTCCAGTAAATCATTCAATGATTGATTATATATCAATATTGATTTTTAAAAATTTTTATTTTTCTCTTCAATAACGATAAACATTATTTAGTATGTTAATATTTTTTTTTGGTACATTCTTGAATGAGTTTTAGTTTGAATTCAATTTTTTTCACGTAGATATTATTGGGATATTAATAAAAGTTTCTATTTGATTTAATAATTCTTTTTTTTTTTTATTTTCATCAATTCTTTTATCTTCTCTTTTTTTATTTTCTCAAATGAAACGTTTATTGCAATTTAATTGTGAATATTTCGTTTGTAGTTTATGAAATATGACAATATCTTGCGACTAATAAAATATTGATTATGGTTTTATTTGCAAATAGACAATTGTCTACTGTCAAGCGGGAGAAAGCGTGCGCAATGTCGAAACAAACGACATGAACGACGACGAATGACGATGGCGCGACTAGAGTTGGTGGCTTTGTATACGAACTTTGAAAATCCGTCGAGTGGATTAATATCGCAGAGTTCTCGTTACTCGTTGTTGATTTTGTCTGTCTCCAGTACAACCACTACTACTACTACTACTACTACTATTGCTACTACTGCTCTCTCTCCCCCTTCACATCCATCTCTTTAAACTCCTTCGTCTCTTTCCTCTATACAACTCGTTCGCCATTCCCCATTCGCTTTTCCTTTTCGTCAAAAGCTCAAATATCTCTAATGAACCACCTTGTGTGCTTATATTTGCGGCCACTGTATCCACTACATTCACATACACACGTATATACTTTCATACACATGACGAAGATAAATAATAATTTGAATTGAATAAAATAAAAAAAATATTAAATTTATTTTTCATTTTAATATTTTAATTTTTATTCATAATTTTTACAATAAAAATTTATATCTTTTTCTTTTCTCATTCAAATATATATGTATATACATTCATATATGTGTATATGTGTATATGTATTGTCATATAAAATGAAGAAAAAAAAAAAATCCTGTATGAAATTTTCATTATTTTTCTTTCATCATTTTTATTTAATATCAATATAAAAGGCGATGAAAAAAATATTTCTGACACAGTGAATATGTCCTTTGATGCATTTACTTTTATTATTAATACACGTTGAGTACAAATTGATAAATAATTTTTCATTTCACTCAATTTTTTTTTTTTTTTTTTGTTTCATTCATCTGTGCAGATACGAACGAAAATAATAAATTAAGGAGCGAAAAAAAAAGTTATTGGGAGGAAAATATGAGCAAGCCACATGATATATAAATTATATATATGTATATGTATATAAGAGCTTTAGATAAAAATTTATATCGAAGCTGGTTCATTTTTTTTCTTTCATTTATAATTTTTTTTTCTTTTCCCGCGGCCGTGGAATAGTGAATTCAAACGGGCGTGTAATTGGCAGTATCGTAAAAAAGAGTCAGGGCCGTTGGGGTGGAAGAAAAAGGACGAATGTGCATGAGTGTATATATGTATATGTATGCGAAAAAGAAAGTACAGGATGAGAGGGATGAAACGGGCGATGGCTGTGAGACCTTCATAATTTTTTATCTGTAAAAAAAAAAAAGAAAAACCGCGACTCTATCTCATTCTTTCGTTTCACTATTTCTATACTCACTATACTCTCGAACGATATTGTTAATATGCAAAGGAGCATCGGGAAATGGGGTGGCGCGAGAAATAAGGGAATAACTGAGCTTGTGCGTTCAATATATGTATATATTATTGAGGGGTTGGTTCATGTTGGGCCACAGCGCGCTTCAAAATTGCGAGTTACGACTAAAGATTATCTGGCTGCATGAACGCAAGTTACAACACGTTTGAGGGTTAAAAAAAAATTAATAAAATTACGACCTTTATACGTACGCTTTTTTTTTTCAATCAAGAAGAATTGAATATTAATTATCTATAAAAGAATTTTTGATTATGAAGAAAAATTTTTAGGTAATGTAAAAAATATTTTTTTGTCTAAGAAAAAAAAAAAATATAAAAATAAATAAATGGATTATTTGTGGATAAAACAAAATGGATAAAGGACACAATCAATATATGTCATAAATTGACATTAAATAAACTGTAAAAAAAAATAAATTAAATAAAAAATGATGAGAAAGTCGAAGAAAAATTGAAGATAAAAAAAAATTGCATCGCAAGTTTTGAATCATTTTTTTTTCTTTTATTTTCTTCTTTGTCTTTTTTTTTTTTTTTATTTAGTGAGAAAAAGTTGTGGGGCTTTCTGAGGTATAGAAGGTTATAGAGCGCAAAAATCTCCGGGAGGACATTTAATCAGGAACGAACGGTAGAAACTGTTCCCGTGGCGTCGTCGTTGTCGACGAGCTTGGCGGGAGTTGAACGAATTGTTTTGATAAGTCGCTGGTACAATACGTCGTTAAGGCGGTTGCGCGCGTTTATATATATGTATATAATATATAAGATGAAGGGAAATAGTGCGAGTGAAGTGAAGTAGTAAGGGAACGACATATACAAGACCTCGTGGAACGCGTCCATAGTACAGGGTTCAAATGCGCAAAGACGCGGGCCCGCAATGTCTCTCCAAGTTTAGATTAAACTCCACCGCGGATAAATATTCGTAATGGAACGCTTGGGTGTAATAAATTAGCATGCAGAGAGAGAGAATGAGTGAGAGAATACACCAATAGAGCACATAGAACACCTACACACAGGTACAAATATATACAAGTGAATTTACGCGAAGGTTTTTCCGGATTTGACATGTCTGATCATGCATACACTTGTTCTACTTATCATAGAATAATTTTTTTTTTTTGTTATTACGACAATATTGAGATAAATATTGTAATGAGGGATGTTAAATTAATTTGTTTATTAGAAGAGGCTCAATTGTTCATATTTAAACCTTCAATATTTTTTTTTCTCAAGGTCAAAAAAAAAAAGCTCCACCTCGCACATTTATTTTCAAATTTAATTCCTTTCATATATTTATCATTATAATAATAATTATAATATTGTTTTTTTTTATCAAATAAAATAAATTCGAGTTGCTGAGAATTTTTTGATGAATTTTATTACGAGGTCGGTGGGATATAATTGCAAAAATTTTAATTGCACAATGCCCGTACTGAAGTCCAAGCTAACGTTAGGAAGAAGATGTAAAGCGAGGTGGAAGCAATAGAGTGAGAGATGAAATAGAAAAAAATTATTAAAATAAAATAAATATATACATGTGGGTTAAAGCGATGGGTGTATCGTGGTGTTGGTGATTGTATGTAGAGGAAGAAATGAACGAGCGAGAGATGGTAGCAAGCATATATGTATAATTATAATAACATTACTTGACAGAGGCGGTAGCGAGTGAGGCGAGTTCGTATAGCGCTTGCGAGCATTGAAATATTACACCTACCAAAGGGAAAATAATTAAAATTCAACCCTTGCCCGCATCTCCACTTTTCCATTTTATATGTATATGTATTTTCTACATATCGTTGAGCCGCCGTTGCTGTTCAAGGACGAAGGGATGTAGATAGCAAACGCACACGAACTTGCTTCGTATACATTTTTTCTTTTTCCACTTCCGTAGTTACCTGGTATTCCAGAAACGTTTGTTCGTTATATTTATATAGATATATTATTCATATATATATATATTTATATTTGTATATATGTAGGTAAGGATTGTATATAGGGGTTGAAGGGGATAAAAAAAATATTTTTCCACTTTGTGATAATTTTTTTTTTTTTTTGTCAACGAATTAATTTGTATTATTGAGTTCGATGACATTTTTATTATTTTTTTTTTCTTTTTGAATCGTTCAGACGCGATAAATCTCATTTCAATCTCATCGCGTTATTTTTCGTTCCACCCCCCGGACCACCAGTCGAGCATTTTTCTTCTTAACTTTTTAATGAATATTCTGTGGTTAATTTAAATAAATTATAACCAATGGCGTTTGACGGCAGCATTGATAGCCACTAAAATGGCGGAAAAGGGTGTGGAAGACGAAAAAGGGATCGAAAGACAGAAGAGGAATGAGGTAGAGAGGGTGGTGGCTATTAATTCTATTGTCTCACCCTCCAAGGATTTCTTATTTCCATTAGAATATCAATTAAAACGCATCGAAGCGTCGCGTGATAAGTCCCACATTTTTTTTTTTTTATTTTACTTTCTTACATTATTATTATTTTTTCTTCTTTATTATTCAGGATAATTTTTTTTTATTTGGCAGAGGAAATGGTGTGCTTTTCATTCCTGACATTTGGCTTTTTTTTTTTTTTCTCGTTTGTTAGATCAATCCGATCCCTTGTACGAACTTCATGGTGGCGTGGTGTTACACGTAATCACCCGCAGGGTAAATCGAGAGGCCCATTGTTGGTCTTCTAAAAAAAAAAAAAAAAAAAATAAGAGGAAGAAAAAGAAAACAATGGAAATGCGAGGGTGGTTGTTCTTCTCTTCCTTTTCTTCTTCACTTCATTCTGTGTCTAACCACTCTCTTATTCCACTTTGAGAAAAGTTTTACTAGACCACAACGACTAACGTGTGTAGTTAAAATATTTTTTACAATAAAAACAATATATTTCAACATTTTCCGACAGATTCATTCAAATGTTTTTGCATTAAACAATACCACACAATACACATTCTGTCTCACCACTAAATACAACGATGGATTTAATCAAAAATAATTTTTTACCCCCGTGTTTTATAATAATAAAGAACGACAAGTTATCCCTCATCGCCCCTATCTGTATGCAGAGACGTTTGACGTTAAATCGGAGAATCTCCAAAGTTTCATCCCCCCGATACGAAAGAGACGGCAGAAATGACGGCATACACACATAAACACGTACATACACATATATACAGAGTGGCGGAAGATTCAAGGGAGGATGTTGTGTAGTGTAGCAATGTACAAGGCGGTTGGGATTGGTTATAAGGGTGAAATGTTGTGAAGGAAGGTGAGCTTTCGTTTGCTGCTTATTTGTCGCGTTGGAAAATACCAAGAGCACATATATATATATATATATATATATTTATTTATATACATATAGGTTGAGGGTGAGGGAGGAGAGAGATGAAGGAAAGTTTCTCGATACTGACGGATACAGAACATTTTCCCACTGATGTTCACGTTTCTCTCTCATTCCTCTTTTATTGCCTTCCCTTTTTGACGTCACTCGAATTTAATTCCTCCACCCTTTGAACCGCCCCATTTTCCACCTCTTGTTCATGTCTAGTGTCTTGGCAATTGGCATTTGTAATTTCGACGTATGTCAAAAAATTATGAGAGGAAAAAGGAAACAGAAAAAAAAAAACAAAAAAAGGGAAACGAATCGGTTGTATGGTCATACAGGTTTTGTATTATACCTGAGTGAATTGAGTGAAAAAATAAACAAATAAACAAATGAAATAGAGGGAAGAGTTTGAATAAAAAAAAAAACGAGAGAGGATAAAAGATAAGGGATGAAGTAAATGTATAAGAGAGTGGGGGGCCAAATTGAAAATGAGCATAAAAAGCATAAAAAGCCAAGGCACAAACAGATTGCTATGGAATATTTTTCTGCCAAAGGGGGGCAATTCATTTTCTTATGCAATATCAATTTCTTGCCTCGTCTCATTTTTTTTTCTCTTTTTTTCGTTTCCTTTCTGTATTTTATCGTTTTTACTTTATCGTGAATTTTCATCGACTCACACCATCCTCAATTCACCTTCAGCATCGTACTCTTCCACCACTGAGCTTGTGTACATGTGTATGTGTGTAGATGGATGGATGAATTTATAAGTCTTTTATCCTTTAAAACCGTTAACTCTAGTAGACATCAAGGGGAATACGAATTAGCGAACCATCTTCGTTCGACGATGGAAATTACGATCAAAAGCTCAATCCACTTCTCTTACGATTCCTCAATGAGCTTTATATGTATCTGTATAATATTTATACCGAGATGTATGTATAATTTATATTTTTTTTACTCTCATTTAGATAAATAATATTGTCATGAATTTTTACAGGGTTTTATTAATTTTTTTTGCAAGTTTTTATTAATGAATTATTTATATTTGATTTATAAAATTATTTTTTATAAACAGTTGATACATCATATGCTTTATATTTCACTGCAATCGATCATCTATATTATAGACTCATGTCATGACAGCCAATGATAGATCACAGTAATTAAATAACTCGTCCATTGTACATAACAATATACATCAAAAAATTCACATACAACAAATAAATTGCCTGGCGTCTGTTGCAATTGACAATCTATCCAAAACAATTCTTTTCACTCGCCAATTTAATAACATTAAACAAAAATGAAATAAATCAAAAAAGAAAAGAAAAAATCCTCAACAATTTTTTACTAATATTAAAAAATTTTTTAAATCACATTGAACTGTTCTTAATCCAGTGTTTAAATATTACAACACACTTTGACAATATAATTATTGATAATCAACCAATAAAATAATTTAGGAGAATCCGCGTCTTGTAGAAACTAATCTAGCAGATAGAAGCAGCAAAAAAGAAAAGAGAAATTCAAGGGATGCTTTCGAAGAGATATTTCTGAGATACGACCAAAAGAGATTTTAACCCGACCCACCACAAATCCTCCGTTACATCCCCTAATAATACTCAATTCCAATGTGGATTAATACTGGTTTATATCCCACGACAATCCTATATCGCATGCCAACCTATAAAGTAACCTTCTTAATCGAAAACTAAAGCTCCGCATTTCTCTAACATTTATTTATACATAGAGATAAAGAGAGAGAGGAAAGAAAAATTTTGTGGTCATGACAATCACGAATAATAACATAGCAATATCTAATATTAACCACGACTAATAATATATTTTCTCAAAGAAAATAAAAAATAAAATATAATAAAATCAAAAATTAATATAAATGTAAAATAAATATTTTCTTCTAATTAAATAACTCCAACCGGAAGTATATCTTGAAAAACCACATATGATGCTGGGATATTTTCATCATCCTCTCTACTTTGTGAAAAAAAAATAGAACAAACCAAACAAAAATTATTCCAATGAATAATTCCAAAGATTATTACACATGTTTCCAAAGATAAAATCACATTTTAAAACGTAATTTGGAGTGTTTGACGATGCGGGAATGAATGGAATAAAGAGAAATGCTATGTGACCACTCCACCACTAGTCATCGTGGAGCCGCTGTTGTATTAGATTTGCTTTCTAGGACACTTTAATCAGAATGTACCTATGTAAATTTTTGAATACACATCCTCGTCGCGTCTCCAACGATGTTTGTATAGGTCAGGCGCGCAAAAGGTATATTCCTCGGCCGGACTGCGGCGCAAAAGGAGCATATATATACAGATGACGAAGAACAGAGCATCCAGCGAGGATGTGCAATCCCTGTTATAGTTATACATAATATACACATACATCCACACACATATATATATATACATAAATTCGCGACGAAAGAGGAGCCCGTGCTGTGCGACGTGTCCCGGGAATTAAAGAATTTGCAATTCTGAATTTTAGACGATGGCGGATAGACTCACAGAGTATATAAAATACATACACATCCATATATATATATATATATATATAATATGCCGTCTCTTGGTTTATTCTCAACGACGTGGACGCGCACACTCGCACACTACCGGTGCATTAAGATCATTCAGCGAGCATATACTTTAATATAAAAACAAGACGAAGGCAAAAAAAAAAAATATTGTTAGATTATGCTGGAAAGAAAAATTTTTTATTCGTCTCGCACATCATGTTTATTAATAAATTAATTAAATTAATAAATTCTCTTGTACATATATATATATGTACATATGAGGAAGGAGATAATGTGATAAATAACTGAATAAACAAAAAATAATTACGACAAAATAATACACGATGACTTTTGAGGTTTGCATAATTGATAATAATTATTAACGTGACGTGCAAAGACAAGTCTGGACATGTTATACGGACATAAATATATCTATACTGTGTATATATATATATATAAATATAAATATGTATCCAGATGATATATACATATATATGTTTATCTCGTAACGAGTCGTTCATTATGATTTAATACAAACACGGTGGTAATGTCGTCAGAGAGACTCTCGCGTATAAATAATTCGCCTGGCCGGACGCAAACCCCGAGGACCGTAGTTGGTTTTATAAGGGGGTAGATGAGGGGGAATATATATAGGGTATATGGGGTCATGTTGTACTACAAGGGGGGTGCACTGAGGATACAAGGGACGAGAGGAGATAGGAGGATGATGGTGATGCTGCGAAGGAAAAGGAGGAAAATGTGCGTTGCGATGAAGAGAGGCTTGCAGGATGCAGGGTTTTTTTTAATGCCACATCTCTAGGGGCGCAATGGGGTGGTATAGGAGAAATGAATGATGGTGGGGATGGAGGAGAAAGTGGGATAGGATATCGTGGAAGGTGAAGAGAGGGCGACGGAGGGATTACCAAGGCTAAAAAGGAAGTTTTTAATAATTTTTCATTTTCTCTATATTTATTATCGCACGGCGCTTCCTAAGGGTAGAGAAGAGAGAGAATGTTTTGGGGATGAGGGGTAGATGAAGGACGTAGTAGAGACAATGGAGGGTCACCCGCGGGCTTGGACAGACTCAAAGTGAGAGCGAGTGAGAGGAGGAACGAGAAAAAAAAAATAAAAAGACTTTGGGTAAATGCACGATTGTCAGTTGTCGTTGTAAAATTTTAATTCGTTCTCTCCTGTTGTTTTTTTTTTTTTTTTTGTTGCTTTATGTCTCGCTCTCTTGTTTTTATCTTCTCTAACCGTGCTATGCGCGCGATCTTTTGTAGGTACAAAGAGGAATGCGGGGACGGTGTGGTTGTATGTTTGAGAGAGGAAAAAGGAAGTAGGTTCATATCGCTATTACTGCTACTCGCTTTTATAATCCGCGTAAAGAATAATAATATTCTACGAACTGAGATTGTTTTTGAGTTTTCACAATCACAAATGGATAAACAAGTATATTGAATAAAAATTTTTTATCGATGAAGAACAAATACATCATTTAATCACTAGAAAATTTTTATTAAGTCAACTAAAAATTATTCTCCATCAATTATTTAATTTATCTCAATGGCTAATGTCTCCCTCCGTCAACAAACAACCCTAGAAATAATCTCTTCACTCTCAATAACAAAAAAAAAAAAAAAAATACAAATGAATGAACCAAAAAAAGAAAAAAAAAGGAATAATAATATTCATCACTTTCCATCGGTAACAAATTCGTATTAATCAAGGCTTTATGAGTCATGAAATATTGCGCGTGAATGCTAAACAAGACCCGTTGGGGGTGGAGGAGGAGCAAGACAATGGGGGGTACAGTGTTGATGGAAAAAAAAAAAATACATATAATAATAAATAAAAATGAGAGAATTGAAAGCAGGGGATTGAAATGAGAATAGATTCTCTCAATATATAAAGATGAAGAGATAAGGGTGGAGTACAAAGCTGAATATAAGGGTGAGACATGGGCCATGGCCCATCGACAAAGACTAAGACATCAATGTCAATAATAATTCATTGATTACTTAATTCACAGTTACCATGACGACCAGCTTTTACGCTTTATCCCTTGTGTTTTTTTATTTATTTTTTCCTCTCATTTCCTTTTTACTCAGCTTCATTTTCTTCTTCTTCTCTCATTTCTCATTCTCTCTTTCTCTGTCTGTTTTCCTGTTTTTCTCGCTTCGATGAATAAGAGAATAAACATGTACATTAAGCTACATTCACAATGATTATTAATAATAAAAATAATCCGTTGAATAATTATAAATTGATGGAGAAGAGAAATAAAATTTTTCCTCTACATAAAAGGAAGGAAAAAACTTTAATAAATTAAATTATGCATTTACAATTATTATAATATTCAATTGGAGTATTTTTATACTTATTCTTCATTTGTTGATAGATATTTTTGTTTTTATGAAGCTGTTGATAATTATAATAGATTGAAATAATTTATTTGCCACATATCGACGAAAATAGTTTAATAAATTGTTGTGAATGTCGCATAATTTTTCTGCTAACAGTCGAGAATAAACATAAAATGAATATTCAGAAGTTATTAGTCTGTAGTAAAATGTGACGAGACGCAAGACCCACCCTTAGTACAAGAATATACTCACCCTCAAATATTTCCATTTTATAATATTTTTTCTACAATTTTTTACTCTATTTTCTTCATCATTTTTATTTCTTTATATTTACGATGTTCTGTCGAAACAAAAATTAATTTTAAAAACCCAATATATATCTAAATAAATAATAAACACAAATGAAATCAATTATTCATCCCAATTGGCCAGAAAAAAATTAAAAAAAAAAAAATCACCTAATTATCCGGCGCAAATATATATATATCTATTATGTATACATGTATAATTTTAATTCTCGTCAGAGATGTACCATCCTCTCTCCTACTTGTTCCCCATTTTTATTTCCTCAGAGTACTCTCCTCCATACACTATTGCTCTGTATTTTTTATTATATTTCTTCATTTTTTTTCTTTTTCCTTTCCATCCGTTCCCTCATCGTGAATAACCATTTGTATTTCCAATTAGCTTTGCTAATAAGACGAAGGCAATGCCATAGTTATAAAAAAGAAAAAGAAAGAAAATAAATAAAGGAAATAAAAGAAATATATATGTATAAGTATATTATTATATGTATATGTATGAAAGAAAGAATGAAACGAAAGATATGGCGAAGAGAAAGAAAATGTATAACCTCATCCGGCCACTGGGGAAATAAAGAATAGCGCGGCCGCTCAGTATGACAATACTGACTTTACAGGCCCGGTATGGGGTTATGCCCGTTGGACTACAATTAAAAAAAATTCCCGTTCACCCTCGCTTAACTCCTCCACCTTAAAAACTACCCCCTATTCATTCATAATCCCGTTCATCATATAATTTTTCTTGAATTTATATATTTATATCTCACTCAATTCGTTCATTATAATTTTATTAATGATGCAACTGAGATAAATGAACGGAAATATTATTTCTATCAACAAATACATTGGATATAATAAATAATAATTAATTATTATGATTAATTTGTTTGGATAAATTTATGTGAATATTTGTTATGTGAAATGTTTTGTTTACTTTGGAGCGAGTCCTTTGTCATTGTGTAGACTCATTCTAGTATTTATTTTGAATGTGTTTTGATTTTTGTGTATAAGGTGAACAAGAAAATATACCGTGCCTTGTGCACAATGGTTGATAGAATTTTTGGGCTTGTGTTTATAAGTGAATATTGAAGTTAGTTGAGTTCTGATTGTGATTGAGTGAGGTGTGAATATTTATTTGTGCTGTAAAATGAGAGTTAAGAATACTCCACAACGTTCAATTCAAGATATTGATGAAGTGACAATAGAGTGTACGAAAAACGAGTGGAAATCGCCGATTGAATCGAGAAAATGTCATGATTATATTTCACAAACTGTGTACGAGGTAATTATATGTTCAATTAATTTTATTTTCTGTCTAAATTTATTTATGATAATAATTTTTTTTTTTTTGTTGTTGTTAGGATTATGAAAGTTGGACGTGTGGAGCTTTAGATTTATCAATGAGAAACTCATCATCGTCTTCATCATCAGTTGCTCTTGATTTATCAATGAATACAGAGAAAAATAAAAATTTATTGACATTAATGTCTGTAAATTATGCTACAAAAATGCCAACGACATCGAAAAATGCTGGGGAATTAAAAGATTTATTCCTCTATAAAATGTTAACTGATCCAGGATTTATTGATAATATAAAAAGAGCTAAATATTCAAATTTAATTTCATGCCAATATTGTAAGAAAAATTTTCTTTCACATCTCGATTTATATAATCATCAAAATGAAGTTATGGACGTTATTAACAGGCAAGTTTCGTGTTGTGCGTGTAATAAAATATTTTCTCAACAACGTTATTTAGGATCACATCGACGTTGTCATTTAGAGAAAAATACATTCACTTGTAATATTTGTACAAGAAGATATTCACGACAGGATAATTTAGCTCGTCATAATACATTTCATACAAATCCTAATAAATTTCCGTGTTCATTTTGTGAACGTACATTTACTAGAAAAGATTTGTTGAACAAACATATTAAGAGACATGAAAATAAATATTGTTATCATTGTAATGTCTGTCACAAATATTTTCGTGGGCCATTATTATTAGCCAATCACAATCAACGTTATCATTCAAAAGTTAATTGATAAAAATTAATAATTTTTTGTTGAACAAAAAATCAATTTTTTCTTTAGTTATGAATTTATTCATCATATTTATATCAATGTTAAGTTCAAAAATTTATTTACGACAGAAAGACAATAATATTAATTTAATTTTTTCAATTGTTGAAAAAAAAAAAAAAAATTTTTTTTTTTTCAAACTCAATTAAAAAAAAATTCTAAAATAATTATAATAGACTATAGTGTGGAATAAACTATAGTCACAATCAACGTTATCATTTCAAAGTTAATTGATAAAAATTAATATTTTTCTGTTGGTTAAAAAAATCAATTTTTTTTATTATTAATAAAAATCAATTTTTTTTTTCAAACTAAACTAAAAAAAAAAATTCTAAAATAATTATAATAAAATGTAGTGTAAAATAAACTATAATATAAACATTTTTCCACTTTTGTTGAACGAGAAAAAAAAATAATAATAAATAAAATAAATCAACATAATTTTTATTTTTAATTCACTCGTAAAAATACATATTTATTTATTTATTTTCTTTTTTTCATTGTATTCATCTTTGTGCACACTGGTGAATTTTTTTATTCTCAAGTATGAAAAAAAAAGAAACGAAAAAATTAAATAAAATAAAATAAATACGCAGACTTCTTACGCCTCTTAAATTAATGCAATTAAGTCGAGCGTTAAAATATCGTGGTTGATTCACCGACGTTGTGCCTTTTGTTTTCGCTCGCGTGGATCCTATAGGCCAAAGGCAAAATATATATGGATAAACATATACATATCTACATAATAAATGTGTGTATGTAATATATTTATTCTCATGCCAAGTGAATTTTCAAGTACACCCAGTAGAATATTTATAAAACCACATATTATAATTCGTAAGAAATCCATGAATGTTTTGTGTGACCATAACGACATTTGTCAAGTATTTTTTTCTATATAATTATAATTTTTATTTATATTCCAAATTTAAAAATTTAATTATTCGTCAAACAATGAGAAGAATAATGAATTAAATTCAGGAATAATTTATTGATGAAATTAATTGAACAAATAATTACAAAGACAAGTAGTGAAGGAATAATTTCATAATTTATTTTTTAATTCAAAATTTTTATCTGAAGGAATTAATATAAATTTACAAAGAAAATGATGGACACACGACGCTTCAGGCCATCATTCCTTTGATCTACATTATATAATCGTCCAACATATTGTGGATTTATGTGCAGATTTAAACTTGACCAAAAATGTAACAAAGTTTAGTACAAAATGCCCTACTATGTCGTTTTGTTTTATAACAAAATAAATAAAAATGAAACGATGAAAAACCTGAACAGAGATTCTGCGGTCCTTTTGGCTAAAGCTTTTTGTCCTTTACGTGCATCATCTTTCGAAAGCTCATTGTTACAAATTCGTACGTGTATATTTCTCTAGTTATTTAAAATATTAAATATATCTCGGTATTTTTATTTCAACATTTCACTGCATTATTCTATGAATTAATAAGTGTATAAAAAAATTTGTTTAATTATTTATTAGATTGAATTACAATTTATTCATTCGAAAAGTTTTTAATTCACCTATTAAATGCTTTCATATCGAAAAAATATAATTTTTTCGGATGATTTAACTTTGATATATCCGATGAATAATTTTTTTTTGATCCAAATACGATAATTTACATCATCCTTTTGTTTTAATAACGGGTATTGATCTTATCAGACGGAACAAATATTTCATAATCTATCGATTGCGTAGTTTGGTATCATTAAAAATTATTATCGAACATATGTGCCACGTGTGCTCTAATTAATCAACGAAGTGAATAATATTGTGACTATAAATACAAACGTTTTAATGACTGAAGATCACAATTTTACCATTGTTCATTCAGACAACTTTCATCAGCGAAACTTTTCACCGAAGTAAGTTATTTATTTTTATTCAACAATTAATAACGACAAACAAAACATAATTTATAATTATAAAATGATTATATAATATATAAATTAATTGTTTCTTATAATTATTCACCATTGAATTAATTTTTTGCAGTTGAATAAAATTTATAAAAATTGAAATTTCAAAACTGTAAAAAAATAAACATGTTGAAATTTGCATTATCATTTGGGATGTTTTGCGTCATTGTGTATATGGCTAATGCAAAACCAACATCAAATTGTCGAGGGGAAAATATATATGGGTTGAACTGCGAAGATTTGTTAGATGAAAATCATCAATGTCCTGAAGGACAAGTGAGACTTTCGAATAATGAATGTCGTAAAGTTTTATCAGAAGATTATAAATGCCCTGATGGATACACACGAATTTCTACTGGTGATTGTCATCCCAATTCACGCAATGCCAAATAAAATCAACTTTCATCATATGATTATGATAGATAATAAAAGTTTTAATAAATCAATTGATATTAAAAATAAACCTTGAAATAGTTTTTTATTAAATGATTTAGTTATTGAAATAAAAAAACTAGAAATAAATACATTTTCTAACCTTCAAACATAATTTTTATTTAATAGGAAAATAATTATATACGATGAAAAATATTGTTTTTCATTTTTTTTTTATATCTGTCCTCTAAATTATCACACTATGTAATTAACGAAGAGAATAACATATTATTGAGCTCAACATATTTTTTAATCATGCACATCACGTGTCTTTTCATCAAGTTAGTCATCAACAGTTTACTATAAATACAAGTGCTTTAACGGATTAGAAGCACAATAAAACTTTCACTCCAACAAATAACATTGTTGAGACAAGAAAATTTTCGTGTGTGAAATTTCTCAGGTAAAAACATATATTTTATTTATTCGCTTTGAATAATTTCAATAAAAATGAAGAAATATTCATAAACAAATAAAAAATTATGATCCTTTATTATAACATATTTATTTGTTTATTTATTACTTATGAATTGATAACTTTGTAAATTATTTTTGAGAATTATAAAAATTAGTTTAGTATTTTTCTTTTTCAAGCTCGATTTGAATATAAAATGGGAAACATGTTGAGAATTATTATGTTATTTGTGTTGTTCTGCATTGTTGTTGATGTGTCTGATGCAAAACCAACATCGAATTGTCGAGGAAAAGACATATATGCATTAGATTGCGAGAAGTTATTGAAAAAAAATCATCCATGCCCTGAGGGACAGGTGAAAATTTCAACTAATGAATGTCGTGAAGTTTTACCAGAAGATTATAAATGCCGCGACGGTTATGTAAAAGTATCAAATGGCAGTTCTCATCCCAGTACATCACATGGTAAATAAAATCAACTTTCATCAAACAATTATGATGAATAAAAAAAGTGTTGATGAATCAATTGATATCAAATAATAAATCATGAAACTATTTTTTATTGATTAATTTTGTTATTGAAATAAAAAAACTTGAAATGAAACAAAGAGGAATTTTGAAATAGATAATAAATTTTTTAACCTTCAAACATAATTTTTATTTAATAGGTAAATAATCAAATACGATAAAAAGTCTCGTGTTTAATATTTTTTAAATCGGTTCTGTTCAAAAAAATGATATTTTTCAATTATATTTGCCCTCTAAAACATCACACCATATAATTAACGAAAAAACTGACATGATGTCGAGCACAACGTACTTTTTGATTGTGCACATCACGTGTCTTTTTATCAATTTAATTATCAGTAGTGCATTATAAATAGGAGTGCATCAACAGGTCAGAAATACAATAGAATTCTTACTCAAACGAATAACATCGTTGAGACAAGAAAATTATCGTGACTAAAACTTCTCAGGTAAAAACATTTAATTTATTTATTCGCTCTCAATAATTTGAACAAAAGCAATAAAAATATCCATAAACAAATATAAATTTTGATTCTTTGTTATGAAATATTTATTTGTTTAATTTATATTAACGTATTGATAACTCTGTGATTGAGTATTAAGAATTATAAAAATTAATTTATTTATTTTTCTATTTTCAAGCTCAATTATTCTTGTGGATTTGATTGAAAAATGACAAAAATATTGAGAATCATCATGTCATTCGTGCTAATCTGCATTGTCGTTTATATTTCTGATGCAAAACCAACACCTTTCGAAGGAGAGCAGTATAAAAAATGTCCTCCGGGAGTATTGAGAACTCCGGGTAACGTATGTCATACGGATTCACCACAAAATAATCAATGTCCTGATGGGTATGTATTTTTAAGTGGCACTTGTCGTCCTGGTTCATTCTAAAACAAATAAAATACGAAAGTATTAATTAATAAATGAATTAATATTGAAAAATAAACCATGGAATAATATCTTTTTCAGAACAAATAATTGTATTTTATTTAATTTATTTATCATATACTGTATTTATATTTATTTTGAATCGTCTTTAAATTTATTTCATTCTAAAAAAAAAAATTAATAATTGTCATTGATTTGACATACATTAAAGTTTTATTTGTGCATTAATGTTCTATATATATCCGCGTATTTAATCTATAAATAGTGTGTTGAGTGATGATGGAACAGATCAACTGCAATAATATCATAATGCCCTCGAGTTGGCATGTGTTTTATTGTGTGTGATCGACCCAATCAATTTCTCTCTACACTAAATCATCATTTAAATTCTGACATTGACGATGAATTAATGACACATGAATGTTTCAATACATTCATAGGAATTTGTTGGAAGAATGTATATTTAAATTAAGCATATTACATCAGTATATTTTTTTTTAACAGAAAAGAAAAAAATTTACCAAAAAAATAATAGTGAGTGAATTTATTTATTTCAGTAGTTTTCATTTAATTTTAAACGTGAAAATTACAAGTGATTCTATGTGCGTTTTAAAGAACATGCGATTATTAAATTATTTAATGAATTAAACCAAACTCTGACACAAAAAAAATGCAGCAAATAAAATCGACAATTGAAAACGATAAAAATAATATATAAAATAGGGTGATTTATTTTTTTTTTTCCAATGGTGTGGTGACAAGGGTTGGTGGGGTTATTTCAGAGGAACGAAGAGTGCATTTGGCCATCAAATAACATTGGCGGTGTCCATAACCGGCTTATGTACCCACATAAACTCAGCTTGACCTTCTCTTTAACTATATACTACACATATAAATAAATATATCTATATTGTCAACTCCTTTGGCTTTCACTTTTACTTCCGTTGAGATGTTTCAACTAACACAAGGACGAAAATACATTTATAAAGACACCTATATCCACGTGCTGGTCATTTTCAACCACTAACTCGTGATCAGGGTGGTTTTACCAACGTCAAACTATCATTCCCCCCCCGATTTGCTCTCCTTTATTCTCTTATTCTGCCGCACCAAACCCCTCTGCGCTTCTTCATCCCTTCAATACAACCTACAACAGCAGCGGTGATAGTAGTAGTAATAGCAGTGGTATCAGAAGTTGCGGCTCTTTGGGGGAGCTTATATAAGCTCGCGATATCAGTTGATTGGGTCTTGCAAGTGTCGCAACTAACTACACTCAATTTCATTTTATCGTCGTATAAACAAAATTGCTAATTAAACAATAAATATTTTTATCTAAGGAAAAAATCAGGGTGAAGGAAATAAAATATATATCTTGATAAATAAATAAAAAATAAAATTATCGTGTTTGATGTAAAATAAAAATCAATATACAAAAATAAGTTTTAAATATTATATTTTCTTTTATTGATCTTTACAAATAAAAATCAAAGTAATTCCAGTTGGATTGATGATCATTCTCATCATTCACCGATAAATAAATAATATTGATAAGAAAAAAAAAAAAAGATATACAATAATAACCAATATTTTCCACATGTTTCATTAATCTTTTAATTTATTTTTCTTTATTTTTCTCTTGCTTGGAACCCAAACAAAATATTTCCAATTAAACTTTCCGACTGGTCATTCTATATTGGCAGTAGCGATGAGCATCACACACGTGTATATAAAAGGGGACAAGGGAGTAAAATAAAGAAAAGCCAATGGAAGTAAAGTGTATTTGTGTGGGTGTGCCTGTGTGTCTATGTATTTATATATGGAACATGGGCTTTGACCAATAACTTGCCAATATCGACATTATACTGGACGTACGGAGAGCAATATAAACGTTTATGACCAGATCTCGTTGGTTTGTTCAATCTATGTACGTATACTTTATTCTCTCTTATTATATACTCTATTTCTTTTTCATTTTCCCCATCAACCTATTGCACGTACGCACAAGCTCACCAACATAAAGCTGTGTTTTATATTTTTATGTCACAGAAAGACCCTTTGATATTCTTCAATCCATCAAACGCATTATTGTTGTCTCGCGATTAATTATTATTAATTTATATTTCAATAATTTTTAATGGAAACAAAATAATAAAATTATTTATTTCATGTTTTACAAGTTGTTATTATGTAGAAAAGAGTGAAACAATTATTTTTTGTGATTGTTCACTTTACTTTACCTTTTATTATATTGATAGTGAGAGGTAGAAAAATTTTGGTGACAGGGAATGAAGGGATATTGTTATATATGATATTGTGACGGGTCGAATGTTATATAATAGGGAGAGACAGACATTGGAAAAGCGATACAATGAGAGGACAGCATTGAGATATTGCCAACAACCATAGCTATGTCCGATTATTCTCTATTAAGAAATATTGAAAAAAATCGCTGTGGGCGAATGAAGATAAAATTTTATAAAGAAAAAAATAGACTTTGTTTGAGATTATTTTTTTAATAATACTCAATTTTTATTTAATTATTTCTCAATGACTATCATTAATAAAAAGTTTTTTATAATTTTTTTTTTCAATAGAAAAACAGTTTGGTGCGGTGAAGGTTCCATTATCAGTAGTGAAACAAATAAATTTGTTCATTTAATCGCAATGGAACGATAATATTTTTAATGACAGTCTGAAAGTTATCGAAAACAAGAAAGTCTCATTACATCGTTTTCAAGCATATAACATAATTTTTATTACTATTAAAAATAACCTCAATCCATAATCGATAATTAATTGTTTTTTTTTTTATTTCGAAAAACAAATTTTTATCAATCAAGATATTTTATGTATTTCAAAATACTAACGAGAATTTCTTGACATGTCGGGATGCTACTTAAAAATTCATAACTCTTCGAAAAAATTGTCAATTTAAAATCTGAAAACGGGATTAAAAAGCTGAGAAAATACACTTGGAAATGAGTATTCGAAGATTTACCTACAAAAATTATTAGCCGAGTTATGAATATTTGAAATTCGGATATTTTTATCGAATTAAGAAAGAGAGCTTCCAATAATCCAAAGTCTCTATCGATAATTACACCAAAAATATCTATTTTTTTCTTTTATAATGATTTAATTCGGTATCAATAACTGCCTATAAATTGTTGAAATGAAAAATAAATTGAACGATAATTTAACTTAATATGGAGCTAAAAACGATCCTATTTGGGTCAATGATAATTATTCCTACTCTAACTGTATAAAAATAAAAAATCATGAACTCAACGTTCACATACAATTCAGCTCTCCAATCAATCAGAGGTAAAAAACATCGTAATAAATCTTCAAAGACTATTTCCCATTACAAATATTTAATTAAATTTCATTTTTCAGTAAATCGTGTTCTCAATTTAAAACAATGGAAAATAAAAAACTACTAATTTCATCATTATTATTGATATACTGTGTGGCTATGACACAATGTATCCAGAATTTACATCTCCGAAAGACTACATATCAGCGTAAATTAGAGCCTGAAGATAATATAGACAAATGCGTTGGAGGAGACGTCTTGGTTGGAGGTGATTGTTACAAAACAAATACGAAAATCAGTGAATGTCCTACTGGTACTACAAAAATTGATAACGTATGCAAGAATTCAACTTTATTAAATGGAACATGCTCAGAGGGATTGCAAATGATGGACGGTGTGTGTCGAAATATAACTGCAAGAAAGGATCCATGTCCTGATGGTGAGAAAATGATTGATGGTGAATGTCGGAACATGAAATCACAAAGTGAAGTGTGTCCATATGGTATAATATGGTCCGACGGTGAGTGTCAAGGTGTATGGCCGCGAAACAATACGTGTCCAGGAGTACTCGAAGTCATTGAAGGTGTCTGTCGTTATGTGGCACCATCAGATGAATGTAAAAATGGAATGAGAATGATTCGTGGTGAATGCGTTAATATACCGACAAATAGTCCAATTTGTCCTGACGGAATGCAAATATTTGGTGGTAAATGTCGATATTCATCGTCAAAAATGGGATTATGTCCTCATGGTATGAAATTAATTGATGATGAATGCCGTAATATATTACCATTAAATGGAGTATGCCCTGATGACCTACAGCTCATTGGTAATATCTGCCGATATGTATCAACAGAAACGTGTATGGAAGGAATGAAAATGGTCAACGGTAAATGTCGAAATATTCTGCCAATAGACACAACATGTCCAAATGGATTGCAAAAATTCGCTGGTAAATGCCGATATATTGCGTCGAGAGATTGGTTATGTTCTTATGGAATGAAATTAGTTGATGGTAAATGTGAATCTATCTTACCAAATAATAAAGTTTGTCCGGATGGTTTGAAATTTATTGTCGATGGCTGCTATGGTTTATTATCAAAAAATGGAAAATGTCCAGATGGACAAGTAATGCTTGATGATGTTTGTCGTGAAGTACGACAAAGAGATAAACCATGTCCCGATGGATTAGTATTGATTAACAATCAATGTCGTGAAGTTATACAAAGAGAAAAACCGTGTCCTGACGGTCAAGTATTGCTTGGTAGCATATGTCGCGATGTTTTGATAAAAGATAAGCCTTGTCCTGATGGACAGACTAGAATTGGTAAAGAATGTCGAGAAATAATGCCAAGAGATGGTAAATGTCCCGATGGATTGACTTTAATTGAAAATAAATGCAAAAATATTACGGTAAATAGTCAAATTTGTCCAATTGGAAAGAAATTTATTGATGGTAAATGCCAAATTATATTGTCGAGAAATATAACGTGTCCTGATGGCTTGAAAAGAATTAATGGAATTTGTCAAAGTGAATTGCCACCAGATACAAAATGTCCTGAAGGTTTAACATTCGTCGCAGGTAAATGTCGTGATATTAAACCAATCAATAAACCATGTCCCACTGGAACGGAAAATGTTAATAACGAGTGTAAACCTGTAGTGACTGAAAGACCTGATCATTTCATATGTGGCAGTGAATTGTTCCGAAAAATTAATGGCGAATGTCAGCCAATCCCGCATGATAGCTTTTTATGTCCTGAGGGATTTGTCATGACTGCTGGTATTTGCCGTGAGTCCAATCGAATTCATCCATGGAATTAATGAAGAAAAATCTTTGAAGATAATTAATAAGAAATAATAAATTATCAATAATCATATCTCCAATTGTTTTCCTAAAAATTATTTTATATATCAATGCTCAAATTAATATAATCAAATGTTAAACAGTGTCACAATAATTCACGATCTTAAATTATTTGCAATAGCGACTAAAAAAAGAAAAAAATTAACATCTAAATTCACAACTACACATTTTAATACACATATGCAAATTGTCTAAGTGGGTCGGCGAGAATGAAAAGACGTAAAGAGAAGATGTTAAGTAAATATATAAAGCACACACGCGTGTGCGATGAGGCGATAATATTAAAAGACGTATATATAAGCGGTTAAGACGAAAGGGAATATTGTTTGTGCGATAAAAGAGAGTAACGAAGAAAGTTTGAAGAGAGAATGCGAGAAAAGACCTGGCCTGGTAATGTCGATACAAGGAGTCGATTGTGAACTAAAAGAGACCGCCCGGCATCGCGCCATACTCATCATACAGAGACTTGTTGTATCCAATAGATTCTGATGTTAAGATATAGTTGAAACACATCGGTGACTCGTTCCATCTATTACAAGTACCGACTGGTTTGTCTGCAAATATATATTTACACTTGGCTATTAGCTTCATGCTTTGATTGGACCTGTTTAATGGACCAAACGACACGCATATAAATTGCTACTTGGGTTTATGTTCTCTTCTTTGAAGATATTTTTACAGTTATCTATATAACATTATTGGTAACAGTAATTATTGGACGATAACATGATGAAGAAACAAAAAATTATTTTCATATGAAGGAAACATAGAAAATAAATTAAAGTTAATTTTATTTTTATGAATTAATTTAAGCTAATCGAATAAGTATAATGTTATTCATTGAAAAAAATAATTTTTCTCGATCTTAGCTAGTAGCTAAAAAATTATTATTCTACCAGATAATTTCTAGAATGTTATAAGAATAAAAAATTTCATCTTACATTATTGGTTAATATCCACGTGAAATGAGGGACAAAATGATAATAGCAAAATCGTTCGTTATTATATAAAGTAAACTGTATATCCACAATTTTTCCGATGAAAAGATCCCTTCTTATAAAAGAAAAAAAAAATAAAGAGAAAAAAAAATCTGATGAGCGGGAGTGTAATGTCGTCCAGTAGGGGTTGGACTATCGGATTTTATTGGCAATATGCCATAATTTCTAACATTAGATACCGCTGACGCTTTTTGGTCTCATTACCCCTACCTTATCGACTGAATGTTGGACAAGTCCCTACAGGCAACCCAATCCACACCATCTCCCTAATACGTGATCTTTTTTTTTTTTTTTCCCTCGAAACATTTTCTCAATAATCTACACGCCCTCCACGCTCGTATATAATATTTAACTACATATATAGATACAAAATAATACGAATATAATCTTATCATAAAATTTATAAGCAATAATATATATAATATATAATATTTAATAATATAATAATTTAAATAATTCGTTTGTATCATTCATATATCTGCATTTGTCACAATTAGTTGAAAATATCTCTTTTGTGTTGACAATGAAGTCAAATGACTTTTAACCCCTTTATTGTAAATGGGTATGTGTCTGTCTGGGTGCAACTGTACCTTCATTCCCTTCACCAGCATCAACACAAAAGGGTGAAAAACTTTTCATTAATTTCCACCGATCCGAATTATTGTCGTTGTTATACGCACAATTTCAAAATGACAAAGGCCCTTTTTGCCGCTCGCTATTTCACTAGTGAGATTGACGTAGGGGCGACGAAATATAGATGAAGACAATATGAGTTGCATGAGAATGAAAGAAATGATGATAATAAGAATGTTAACTGCCTTCTGAGTTACCTCGATAACATTTTAAAAATTCATGAATGTATATCAAGCAGAACTTGAACGAATATTGTATATTCTATCAACAATCACAACAATTATAAATCACAAATTCACATAAATAATAGCATGATAAAATATACATCAATAAAAAATATAATATTGAAGTATAAAGATGAAAAATAAATAAAAATACTATAAAAAAAAAATTTACATTCGCATTTCCCTTTGGGTATTTGTGAGTGTGGCGATAACAAAATATATATTCGGACTCGCCGTGAAAACGATAGAAAATATATATTTATATATATTTAAATATATGTATAAATATACGTATGTATACATATGTAAAAATGATAAAAGCCTGCGGCAATTTAAATGGTGTTTGTTGTGAGAAAGAAAAAAAAAGTTTATTTGGTCCTGCAACTGAATCTCCCTAGACGCGACTTAGCCCCAATTTTATTCTTCATATGCTCGAAATAAATACGATAAGAAAAAAAAAAATGTATCCGTTGTGTGCGATACATATTATATTTCATGGATATATTTTTTATATTATTCTTTTATTTTTATATATTATATACTATAATATAGCACAGCCACAAACGTTTGCCTTGAGGTGTTGGCCAACATCATCCCTCTATAACATTACACCCCGATTATAAACAGGAAGAGAATTTTTCTAAACATAAAACTTAACTCTAGAATAACAGTAATTATTTAGATCAATATTAAATCACACAATTTACTTTGAAAATCAGTAAAAAGCTTTGTGAATATTTAGGAATTTTGATCGTTACGTTAAAGAAAAAACAAATTAATTTGTGGGAGTATTAAAAAAATAAAAAACAAAGAAGAAAACGAGGACACGCATCAAGGGATGATGATACGACTATACTTTTCCAGTTAACGATCGGATCGTCCTTTTTTTTTTTTTTTCCTGCTCTCAACACTTGAATGTCACGTCATCCGTGAACAGTCATGAGTATTTTTCTTTTTATTATTTATCCTCGCTCTGCTTCGTCTTCTGCATCGCGCGCCATTTTATAATGCCTGTATGATTGTATGACCCCGATCGTTTGGTATATATTTTTTTATATATTCATTTCTTGGCGTGGGGTCGTCACTTTTGTATTCGTAAAAGGGATATAGGATAGAAGAGAGCGGTTATAGCAGCGTTGTAACAAGATGGCACATCACTTGAGTGGCTATTGAGATGAGAGATGTGATGGTGGGTTAGTACTACTACTTGGAGATATCGAAGGCAATGAGGCAAGTTAGTTTTAACAAGACGACTTTGTGGATCTTTTTTATTTTATTTTTTTATTAACTTCAATATTATTCGCATTTTTATATTTATGCTAAACCACACGTGGTTATTCTTGGAAATAATATTTAAATTGGTAGAATAGAAGATAGAGAAAATTTATAAAAATGATTATTAGTAAGATTTCGACGTGATTATATAATTTGTAGAAGTTATCTCTTTTATATCTTTTTATTTTTGCACAGCATTCATCGTTCCGTTTCCGGACTGATGGACAAGATCGCGTGTGTGAAAAGGGCCTTTTTGCCCTTCTCTCTCTCTCTCCTCTCGCTCTTATTTCCCCTCATTCATCCACCCACATATAACCAACCAAGTAATTAAGTTCTCGTCGGCATTGACGAGGGAACGAAAGGCGCAGTCTTGTACATGTACAACTGTATAAGACGACGACTTTATTTTCTCGTGTCATTATTTGCGCATTGGTGCGCACTCTATTATATGGCATTGAGACGTATCTATACATAAGAACCTCGTGTATATATTCCTTCTTTCTGTTTTTTTTTTTCTTCATTCTATTTTTTATATGACGACGACGGAAATATTCTTGTGAATATTCACGAGACCGTTTTTTTTTCTTCTTTCATTTTTTATTTTTTAAATTTATTTTTATATGGCATTGCAATTACCAAGTTTTATTTGAATATTTATTTATACATACACGTGTATGTATAGAGCATGTACTTGAATGTTAAAAATCTATGGATCGTCGGATTTTGTAAATAAATAAATTGTATGAATGGAGTAAAATGTGTATAGTTGAAAAGTTTGTATTGAAAATAATTAATTTTATGTGTGCCAAATGGTCCACTCAAATTTTTATATTTTTTATTTAATTCTGAAGTATTTTGTTTGGATTTTTTGTTCATTGATAAATATTTTTGGATAATATACAGGGATTTATTAATGTGAATTTAATAAGGTGAATAAAGTGCAAGTAGTACAAGTAAATGTGCGAGTAAAAAAAAATTTTAAAACACATGTTATAAATATAAAATTAAAAAATTAAAAATTTATATGAAGCTTTATTGTGTTAAATTGTCAATTATTCACTCTCCGATGGAAAAAAAAAAAAATAAATACATTATGGACGTCTATAGTCTTACTGATGTTGTAAGTAAGACTTAAGTGACGCATGAATTGAGCGCATCTGGTACCAGCATTTGTGGTTTACAATGCACTTTTTTGCGTTATACCGGCATGAAACATCAAACAGATATATATCTGAGGAAGTTAAATACATAAGGCGATTGAATGAGTAAGAGAAATAGAAACATGAGGTCAATGGAAAAAGACAGCGCGGAATACTCGCAGTAACACGTCGGCGCTTTGAACACGAACAAACGTGCAAGATCATGCTCAAAGTTTTTATATCACACACACACACATACACTGACAAACTAAAGAAATAAATATATAAACATATTCAACAACGATATATGATGCCATGGGAAACAAATAAAAAATATTTCCCCATAAACTTTCCAAAAAATTCGACATTTATATTTATTTTAAATTTAACAAACACAATAAAATTATAATATAAAACACTAATTAATAATAAATTATACCAAGTGCATAAATTTGTCTTTACACTGGTTATAAAATTAATTTAATCACACGATAATTTTTCTTTTCATTCTAACAATTTATTTGTAACTTTTTTTTTTATATTATTTTCGGATTAATTCTTTTTTATTTCCCTATGTGTCGAGAGGTAATTCAGTACACACACGAGTTCACGCAGATTTGTTTGGTGTCACTTGCCATTTGCAAGAGAGGGTTGCACGGACATGGATATAGAAAAGTAAATTGGTATGAGGGTGAAACGACTATCCAGTGTATAGTGTGGGCAAGCGTAAAGGGCAGGAGGTTTGCAAACTGATGAGTGCGTCAAGGGGGTGCACCAACAGAAGAGGCGCGATGTACACGAGTGCTGAATCCTTGTACACACATTTGCACACATAATAAGAGCATTGTAATAATAAACTCACGGTAAAAAAAGTAATAAAAAATTTTAAAAATAAACAAAAACAATAACTAAAAAGAAATAATAAAAAAAATTTTATAAAATGAAAAATTAAATGAAATAATTTGCCAATTGAATAATTAAAAATTGATAATTAATTGATGGATAAAAATAAATATTGCACATATACATTCGAAGGGAGGTGTCGTTAGTGCGTTGGATGTTATGGAAGGGTTGTAAATTAAACGTTGAAGTGTCGAAAGTGCGGAAATGACAAAGAGGCGCGTTGGTTTGAATGAGGTGAATAAGAGAGAGGGATTAAATCGCAACGATTCACTCGTCGGGACGATCCGTCAACGGGTTATACATCATATAACCTGTGTGTGTATATACATATAATAATAATATACATGTATATATGTATAAACGTGACAATGATAACATCAACGTGCGCGCAGCACTTATAATGCAAATTAGCCAGTGACACAAACTCTCGACTGTACTATCTCATACTGGTTGGTGCCTGTTTGAACCTGCGCGCACCGGCACAGATATAATGTAATGCGCGAATAAATAGCAACAACTGCTTCGCGCCCATCCTCACTGTCAAATACCACCTGAACACACTCATAAAGTTTGTATGATTGCAGCACGCACGTAGATTTCTCTTCACCCCTTGCAAAACATTTTCTATAGATATATATTGTTTGGTGTTTATGTATGAGGGAAACAATCTATATTTGACCACTAGCACCCACGCCATGTGGGCGTGAATGTCAACGACGACTTGTAAACTCACGTTATGCATTTGATGGAATTATTGACTCTATATTACAAACAATGTATTTGTTATATGTGCATTTGATTGAGATTATAATTCAGATTTTCAAGTTGTTTTATATATTTTTTTTTTTTGCTTTATGTGGGAATGATAGAGTTGGTGATGGTGTTTTATTTTGTTTGTGGATTTGATTGAGAGGATGAAGTGAGTAAAGAGTAGGTTTATTTGAATTGAATCAAAATTTCTACTGAATTATATTTAAAAATCTCATTGTCATTAACTACAATATTTAATCCTCATCACACACTGACAGACACACCACCAGAAAGAATACACAATACAATTGTGAAATAAACTCGGAGAACATGTTGAAACAGGATTTACACAATAATGAAAATTAATTTCGTCAGCATATGTTACCAAATGAAAATCATCGATTTCACTTCCCTCCAATGCTCATAACTGATGTGCATAAATTATCGGTTCACTGATATAATACCATTCAACCCCTAAATAACCCACCCACACTAATACCAACATAAATTCATTCATACAACTCCCCCAAAAATTTTATTGATGCGTAATAATCCACAATAAACAAAATATCATTCGAAGAAATTAACTTTATTAAATTCCTCATTTCATTTTATTTTTTTTTTTCCTCACAAATTCATTGCACAGGGTGCACTAAATTTGCCACGCATTTATATACATGTATATACAGCTCTACACATACATATATCTATATTCTAGAAATCGTTGCACGATAGAACGTGTCCAAAATTACAAATAGAACAGTATGAGTGGGGTCAGAGCGACATAGAGTTCCGATAGCTCCTGAACAGTTATATACACGAACAAACATCAGTACTACATAGCTGCAATGCATTGGTAACAATACATGAATATATAATGTATGTATATAATACAGTATATAGAATATACACGCACGTGGTGCATTGTCGTATTGCACTGATGATATCGTTCGATGTGTGAAGCGCACCATGCGCTGTTTCACTATCGCTCCGGCTGTTTGATAATTGTACGGCATTGGTTACAATATAATTGTCATGATGATGGTGAAACAGTTGTAGTAGTAGTAGTAGTAGATACATATGAGTGTATGTGCATGTAGGAGGAGAGGTTGCATCATGGATTTTGAGGGAATAGTAGAGATGCAGAAGAGGGATAGATTGAGGGTGATACAAAAGGGATAGATGCATATAATTATACCAGCGATTATATAAGCTCCATTTCACACATCACACTCTGTGATTGCGTCATACGCTCGATGCGACATCTGTGTATGGTTTGATTCATGGGTGGATGGGTGGGGCAAGTGGGGGGAATATTATATTTATTATTGTTTTCTTTTTTTTTGTTTTTTTTTTTGTTTAATGAAAAAAATTGGTAGAGTTTATTTGGGAGAGTTCGATATTTATTTTGTTTTGTGTTGGATTAATTTAATAATTTTTATTCACTCTTGTTTAATGAATTAATTGATTATGTGGATGTATATATATGAATTAATATAATAAAAAAATTTTTACAGACAATAGTTAATGTGGTTTTTTATGCAGGGGGTGTATGGTAAATATAGTGAATGGTTGGAATAAATTTTAATATACCTGACATTCATAATTGCCCGTGGTTTTTTATCCAACACTCTACACAATCCACGAATATTTATTTATTTTATTTTTTTTTCACGCAAGGGTGCACCGAATTATTACGACACAATCATTATATTTATGTCGTGGAATTACACACAAAGAAGAATAAAATAATATGAAATAAAATATCCACTCATCGGGATTAAGATTATTTGTAAGATGAAAAAAATATAAAATCTCACTATTATATTAATCCAATTTTTTTTTTTTATTTATTTATATAATATATATATGTATGTATGAATGAAAAAAATTGTAATTTATCATCTGCAACAATCAAAACGGATGTTCACATTTATCCCACGATGATAAAACTCTGAATACAATATATATTTTTTATTTTATTTTATTTTACAGAGCGCGGTCATATATATGTACGATAATAATTTTTACTTCTTCTTCAATTTCTTTCTTCACTTTTAAACATTATATTTTTATTTTGTGTGTTGAATAAACAATCACACTTTTTAATTTACGACTTGGATATAAATAAAATGCATAATGATAAAACGTATTCAGATTTTATTACTGACTTTTATGAAAGTCTTTGTATACAAAACTGATAAGTGCCTCTACTGCATTATATACATATGTATATAACTAAAACAACATAAATAAATATACATATATACCATTCATATATGTAAAATATGTATATAGATATCAAGAGAGAAGATTAAATAAATTTTATATAACTTATCCAATTAAACATTGCAACCAAATGAATATAAATATTTTTCTTCTTCTACTTTTTATCATGAAAGAATAACAAAATTGTGAAGAGTAAATTTTATATATTATTAATCATTTAGGAAACGTCGTAGTATTTTTTATAATATAGAAAAAATTTTTACTACAATTTAAATAGTTAAAATATATTTATTTAAGTGAAATAATTAGATTGATTTTAATTTTTTTAATTTTCATGGAAAAAATTTCTTGAAGGATTTTTCAGTAAATTTTCTAGCTCAAATAAAAATCCTTACATCATTCTCACTGTCTTCTGTTTGCCATTAATAGATTGAAGGGGAAAAAAAAATATATTTTCGTTCCACGTGTGAAGAAATAATTCTCATGAAGGAAAAAAAAAAAAGAATTTTATTTATTTATATATATTGAGGGTGGCGTCGTATTTCATACGGAATGGTCGATGAAGTCTCCTTATGGCCAGCAAATATAATAAACTGTATAGAGAAATGGATATGAATATATGGTGGCGATAGGGATGTAGGAAGAAAAAGAAAAAAGGAAAGCTATTACGTGATCCCATCGTGTATTTTTCTCTGATTTTACGCCAATAAAAGCTATTACTATTTATCAGACTAATGTGTGCGCCATTATTACTCGACCATTAGGCCACTGATGTAAAATACATATATACAAAGACATAAATAATTTTATTAATAAACATAAATTCAACATAAAAATAAAATCACATCGAATAAAACAAAAAAAAAAAAATTCAATAACCAAAAGACAATTTAATTCAAATACATTTATTTCTTTGAAGTATCATTACTTCACATCACATTAACCACAGCCATAATACACACACTTATATACATACAAACTGAAGATAAGAGTGAGAAAAAGCGAATTAGATAGAGAGAACGAGGAGTTGGCAGGACAGGAGGAATACGTGTCACGCGATCCGTAAGTAAATCGTGGGTGAGTCGAGGTCGAGCATAGACGGGCATGAAGGGAATGAAGAGCAGGAGAAAATTTTGTATAAACGGGTGGGTGGTAGAAAGGCGAAAGGGAGGAGGGATGTACCTTGGCGGCTGCTGCCGGTTAAACAGAGTGTTATAATCTATTTACGTTAACATTACCAACGTTTAACGTGGTTGCTCACCATTGCCGCGGGGGTAAAGTTCAGTAGCAAGAGTAGAACGGGTCTGTGCCTGTTTCACTGGGGAGGTAAATGAGGCAGAGGGGTTAGAGGCATACAAGCTCAACGCGGAAGTGCGGCATAGGGTAGAACAAATGTGGATGTAGAGGGGTATTTCACGGGCGAATACGATGTAGAGCTTTCGCACGAGCATTGGTATATGTAATATATAATATAACGTTCGTTATATTATTATTACTGCTACTATATATACTGTTAATACTCTCTATTTTCCTCTCTTCTATCTGCAGTAGACAGCACTCAAGAATTGTCGTGAGCACATTATATAAGGGCTTTTTCTGCTAATGTGAACATTAATTTATATTATTGTACTTGGTATAATTAATGGAGAATAATTTGGTTATTTTGTATTTTTGTTTTATAGATTTTTCATTTTTTTTTTATTTAATTATAAATGTCTGGGCTATGAGAACTAAAGGATTTTAATGTTCATTTTATGGGATATAGTGAAAAAATATTGAAAATAGTCATGAATATTTTATATATTCAATAAAAAAAATTAATCTCCACAATATTTTATTATTTCAATTAATCAACGGTTTAATTATCCATTTCTACTGTTCATATTTATACAAATATCCATATACAAATGTTATAAAATATAACATGGATTGTAAAGTGCTGGGAATATACTATAATGAAAGGTGAAAGCATATACAAGTGTTGTTCGTTGTATTATCCTTCGTCTAGAAAATTATTTGTGACAGAAGAAGCACAATAGATATATATATAAATATGTTAAATTTAATATATACATATATGTGTGCTTGTATGTATTTACCGACAAATAAGTTAGGTGGCTTGTGATTTACCCGAGTGGCAGCATCATAATTGTTACGACATAACGTCCAGATAATTGTGTCCCACAAAGTTTCACGACATTTCTCGTGTCTACGGTTTGTTCCAGGTGGGGAAAATGTTGTATATATATATATATGTGTGTGTGTGTGTGGAAGAAGGGTGGTAGAAAATCGGGTGGATTTTGGTGTGGTGTGCACGCGGGCATTTAGCCCGTATTGTCATACCATGAACATTGTATGTATATTATGTACAATGAATAGTAAATACGTTTGAAGAGGTCTATCTGTGGCTCTCGCTCAGTTACTCTCTCTTTGTTGATGTCGTTGTAGCAAGCTCGATGTCTTGTTGTTTCGTTGAGATGTACAAATTTAATCTTTGTTGGGTGTAGGAAATTGCCTGGAAAAATTAAATGATTATTATTTTTTTTAATTTTATTTACAGAGGGAATTTAATGAAGTGAATTGAATGATGTGCAAGTAGTACAGGTAAATGTGTGATGAATGACAGTAATTTATTATTAGTTCAGTGAGAATTATTTTTATTCCTATAGATATATTTATGGGAATCTTATGAGTAGCAATAAAAAAAAATATACTTTGTTTCAGGGTTGACATGACCACTCACTCATTCTCATATATTTTCGTTTTTTTTTTTTTTTATATCTTATTTACAACTCTTTTATTTCCCGATTCCATCTCAATCACTATCCAAGACGTATGTTTAGTCATGAAAATACCATAAAACTTGGAATGCACTACCGAGCAAAACAAAAAGCCCAACATCTACACAATAATTTCACGCTTATAAAAAATAAAACACCGAGAAAAAAAAATATAATCATATTGTCGAACAATCATCTACTAAAAAGGAAAGAAAAAAAAATACATTACTCTTACATTTTCTCCCCAATCCACTCTCGATTACTTTGCACTCTTCGCTATTTTTTTTCCCCCCATTTTTCCTTATCATTATTATTTTCATATTAAAAAAAAAAAAAATTTCTCTCTTATAAAAATATCTTGGACACAGTAATCTTCGACATTGTTCCATGCTACTCTCGCCACATTGAAAATTTTTCCCTGTGGCCATATTGGAATATTTTTCCCACCCCTATTACATAAAAAAAAAAAATCCTCCAACATTGTAATCCAAATAAAAAAAAAAAAATCATTCAAATCCCAACAATTCCCAATTTCCAATCGAAAAAAAAAATCCCGTCACATTCCATTAAAAATCAAAACGAAAAAAAAAAAAAAAATAAAGCAAAACATCTACATAAAAATTCTACCACACATAAAATCTATACAAATACACGAAGTAAAATTCATCTGCACACTAAGGGAGGATTATAAATCACTTGAAGGCATAATATAAAAAGAGAGATACCATTTCCAGTCACAAGGGAAAATAACGTACACCAGACTGATCATCATTGTTTCCTCTTGTTATTTTTTATTCTCCTCTATTTCACTCTCTCTCTCTCTGTCATATAAGCGTGTTCGTTCCTGTTCCATTCCCTCTGCCATAATACACACGAGACATTATAGTCGTTCGATTGCAGGAGAAAACGACGATTAAAAACAATTATTCCCCTGTCGCAAAAGCAATTCCAAGATCGACAACGAAAGGAATACACACTGTTACATATATATACATACACATATATACATATTCAAACTAATACTGACATGAAGGAGGATAGAAAAACGAAGGGAATGAGAGAGTATATAGTGTGATATGCCTTGTCCCGAGAGGAGACAACTTCCATTGCGAATGAGAGACGGGATAAAGTCCACATGGAACGGTCGCGAGTTAGATGAATGCGTTTATATACATACATAATATATATATACATATATACATAGACGATTCGGCAAGTAAAATAAGTTCCCTTGCGGGCACAAACAGGCACAAGCGCATGTCGAGACGCGCCCGCGCGTCATTTCATTCGCAGACTGCCGATATCTGGCGCCCTGGCGAAGGGGTTTCCCTCTTTTTGCGTTATATCCTTATATATATATATATATGTATATATACACGCCAAAATATCTCATTCCCAAAACTGCCTGAAGCAATGGATGAATTACAAACCTATCTGTTATACGATGTCTGATATACTTCTGGTATAGGTATATACAATGTGTTGAACAATTGTTCAGTGATAATTGCTCGCTGTATATTGTGCTTCATGTGTCATTCGATTTCAATTTTTAATATTGATTAAAGATTTTTATTATTAAAAAATTTTGGTTAAATAATTTGAACAAAAATTAAAGGTATATATTTAATTAATTAATATTTTAGTGAATAAAATCCAACATCAATCATATAGTAAAATAAATTAATAAATACTTCAACAGATCCATTGTCATATTAAATATCAAACAAATAATTAACAGTGTATGAATTATTTTCACTTATACATAGAGAGAGAGAGAGACATGTAATAATAATAAAAAAAAATCACGTCATCCATTAAGAAATAGTCCCCACTTTACATCAGTACCATTACCCAACGTCTCTCACTATAACTAACACCAGCACCTCTTAGTCTAATTGAAAAGTCGGCAGAAATTGAAAATTGCGATCGCAAATTGCAAGCTGCTTTAGGCAAAAGCGAAAATACTCAAGTATACTCGCGAGAAAGAGATCGAAAAGAGATGAATATACATACATATCAAGGAGACGAGTTTATGCGAGGATATAGAATGGTGAAGAGAGGGGTGGTGTTGAAACGGGGTGCGAGGAGAAATGGTGAGAGAGTGTTCAGACTGGCGTGTCGGTGCACGCTAGAATGAAGATTCAGTGTTTTTGTCTGTACGCTTTCGTGCTCGTAACACACAGACATTGGAATATACAAGGGATAAATAAAAAAAAAAGAAAAAAGAAAATGATGATGATGATAATGATGATGATGAGGAGGGAATTGAGAAAGATAGAAACAACAGAAAAAAAAATACATTCATATATATATACATGGATATATTTATATCCATGCGACGTTTGCAAAGAAAATACAATCGACAATTGTTGACGTGCATGTATAGACACGTCGGCACCTTAACGATGAATAACGCAATGCAAAATTTGTCTACGTTAGTTCATGTCCATCGCAAGTATATATCTATATAAATATCTTTGTTGAGCTGTTGAACAAAACGTCATTGCTAAATTCAGAAATGCATAATCTCACACTCGAATGCAAAAGTAAAAGGTTTGATGAATAATAAGAGTGATGAGGAATGTACACTATATCCAAGTAGCGAGAATATAGAGTGAATAGAGAATTGCTTGTTGGATTAATAAAAGGATATGTTGGAATCCGTGTCTCTCATACACATATACATACATATGTATATATACACTCCCTCACACATATACATATTTATATATATGTATCACGTGTGTCTTTCATTATTTCTATTCTCGTAAGTAAATGCAGTCGTATACGATTTTAACTTGTAAAAGTCTGTCGTTTTCTCCAAAGTGTTATTAATTTTTATACGTTTCTTTATCCCCCTGTATTTAAATATATATATGTGTGTATATTCACTGGTATATACAGTGCTTTATATTCATCTACATTTTATTATAATAATAATTATTATCCTTTCATTATTATAATAATAAATATTTGATATGTATATAAAGATGAAGATGGAAATTTAACTGAATTTCGAGGTTCATTTTATTTAATTTTTTTTTTTTTTCGTGCGCTTTTAGATTGACGAATCGTTTATAACATTTTATTTATATATGTATGCGCATATATTTTCTTGAGATTGATGATAAAAGGTGGATATATAGCTATGGAAGTAGTGGGATATTTGAATAAGGTGAATGGGCATCATGAGTAAAGGACCAAGAGACATATTTATTTGACATGCGACGCGACTGCACCCGAGTTTCATTAATTCAAGATCGCGCGCGAAGGCATACAATATGCCATCTCCTTCCATATTATATTATACATGTAATATCTGTATGTATGTACATAAATATATATGGGCATCCAGTAGATAGTCTAAATGAGAATTCGCCATTACTGACATTCGAGGTTATTCAAATTTGTGTTTGAAAATCTGGGCCAACTTTCATTCACATGCACACTAGATTATTTTTTATTTTTTCATCACTTTTTTTCATTAATTCTTCTTTTTTTTTTTATCATTCACATGATACACTAGCGCAATATTTAAATTATTTCCATCAGATATATTTATTTTATTCCTTTTTGTTTTCAGAATTAATTTTAATTCGACAGAGCAATATGACTTTTATTTATTTATTTATTTATTTATTTTTATACATATATATCTTGGGAAGTGCGCAATGGTATTTGATTAAAACTCTATAGTACATATAGCGGATGAGAAAGAAGAAGAAAATATATATAAATATATTTATATATGTTGGTGTGCGATATCGGAGATGGCGGAAATTTCATTTACCCCCTCGTAGAGTTATCTAAGAGCAATACCGGGTGGCCTTAATGAAACATTCAGTCGCGAGAATAGCTCAGCAATCTCGAAGGGTTATATGAAAGAGTAAGGGAGAAAGTTTAGAGAAAGAGCGAGAAAGAATGAAGAAGGTAGATAGAGAGAAATGGGTCTGATTCCTGGCAATGCAATTGCACATTTAAAGTGGCGTTTCTCCGGTTATTTCGCTGTTCAACATTGCTCGATTCATCCCTCTCTTCTTCGTGTCCTCTCCTGTATAATATTATATAGTGTAGGAGCATTTTCTCTCTCACTTCTTTATTATATATCTATCTCTGCTTTTTTATTTTTACTTGATTCTTCCTCGTGTGCCACACCACGGTCGTTTCTCATTCCATTTCAAAGTCTCTGGCAATGCAATCGCACCCACTATTGCGCGCGATCTCCACATTTTTTTTTTCTCTCACTACTATTCTATTTTATTTATTTTTATTGTTGAACGTCGAATGAATTTTATTATTGTCAATTTAAACATATATTAGTTGTGGAATTTTATTTATTTATAGAATAAAATATAATGTAGGAATTGAAAGTTCGCGGTTGATGATTAATATATTTTTTGGTAATTAAAAATATTTATAAAAAATATCATTTGGTATCATTTTAATAAGGGAGTATGTGGGTATATAAGTTGAGAGAGAGGATGATGAGAAGTGTATATAAACAGAGAGAATTCATGAGAGATAAAACAGAAGATGGAAGGTCCTTCTCACGCCACTTTTATTATTTTTTATTTATTTATTTTTTTACTTTACCTTCTGCCATTCAACCAACCGAGATTTTTCTCTGATGTTGCGCACACAGCTATGTATATACACATATATTTGTGTGTGTGTGTACAGATAAGTGGTCGCGGAGCTCTTGATTTTTGCTTGCCTGCGGGCACTATCGGTCGATGCGTTTTTTTACATCCAAAACCATCATCTAAAAACCTCCTTCACTTTACCTTCTCTTCATCAATTTTTTCTCCTTCCTTCCTATGTATTTCATTTATTTATATACTTTTTTTTTTTTTTCTTATGTCTACTCCCCCTCACGCACTCGTTTAGATGTATATTTATACCCGTTAGGCATGTGTACTAATTTATTTGGAAAATTTTTAGAATAATTTCATTTTAGTACTTGATTATCAACGAGTTGAAAAATATTTTTCTTTTTCTCCTCTACTAAAATTTTTTTTTTTTTTCCGTGGATATTATAAAATATTAAATTTTACCGAGTCCTCGAAGTCATGTACAGCCTTAAGGATGACAAGACAAAAATTTTGATGGATATATAAATATAAATGTGTATGATGGGTTCATTATGTGGAACATTATTTTTTTCGGAGGATTTTTCCCATCATGAAATTAAAATTTATGTTAATAATAAAATACTGTAAAAATAGTGACGTATATACATAACGTATTTTTATATAATTAAATTAAATGTGTATATATTGAGTAAAGTGTACACAGACAAGAAATTTCCGGTCACAGAACATGAATATGATTTTAAATAGATTGAAATATTTTATTTTCTTCTCACATTCAAGTTATAAATATTCCGGAAATATTTAACACTGATCGGGATCCCATTATTGTCTGTACATTAAGCACTAAATAATTCATACAATTTTTCAAATTAAAAAATAAATATTCTTTTAATTTTATAACAAAGATAAAAATTTTTATTTTAAATACCGAAAAAAAAAATAAATAAATAAATGAAATAAATATTTTTTCAACAAGAAAAAAAAAATTAATTATTAATAAATACAAACTTGCTCATTCTCTCAACGAGGCCCCACTCTGCCCCAATGGATCATAGAAATTCCCAACTATTTTTTTCCTTCAATAAAAAAAAAAAAAAAAAACTTCTATTCAGTTATACCGCGTTTAATTTATTGTAATTAATTTTCCTATCTTTGGATAATCATTAAGCAGGATGTGAATCCGTTGTGTGTATACGCTCGCATATATTTATTTCTCATTCTCCAACAGCAAAACCCGCACCCGTTCAATCTTAACCTCCTTGCGTGCATAAACGTCCGCCATTACAAACATACACACATATGTCCTCACGTCCATCTTGTGAATTGTTTATATAAAAGTCAGTAAAACAGCGGAACTTAACGATATGGACATGCTGCGTTGCCATTGGTGTAATCTGTAATTAGCCGCATCCCGATTAATCTTATTCACGGGATTTACAATCATCCACAAACGCCCATTGTATTTTAATTCACCTTAACATTATCTTAAAATTTAAATCACTGTAAAAAAAAAAATTACACACACACAAACTCGTACATTGATTTCAATCTCTTCATTTAAACGAAAAAAAAAAAATAAAATGTATCCAATCATCACATAATTCATTCACAATTATCACTCGAGTAATTATTAAAAATTTTAAATATATGCCATATCATTGAACTGATTTTAACTATAATCCAACAGGAAATGGTATTATTTAAAACTGATTAAGTAAAAGAACTGAACTGTTTAATTGTCCGATAGAATATATCATTTTTAACTATATATACTCACATAATTTACATACATACACATAGCCAACATTACATATATACTAAATATATGAGTATATAGCTGTGCTTAAAGCGTCAGTGAGTGCAATTAGCGATTACTGATTAAGTCAAACAGTGAAGAAACCGGAGACGTGAATACGTCGACACTGATGTGCACATGGGCCAATGGTTAAATATACATATTCCCTATATGCTTATATACATATATACGTAATGTATATAGGAATTAGTTAAGAAGTAAAGTGAATGCGTATGCGTATTTAAAAATGAATTGTATGATCTTGACAATTGATACCAAACCAAGTTAAAAGTGATACGTTGACTGTTACTTGGTTACATTTGTTAAAGTTTATTCTACACATTTTCCACTTTTGCATATAGATATATCGTTGTATCTACCTATTTATCTCATTATTTTTACTCTTTTTATCTTACAAAAGCTCTATCTATTGTGCTCATGCGCATTGTATACTAATTATACTGATTAATTCATGATACAATCAGTGTATCATGGTGTATTTATATTCTCGCATTATAAACGAATGCATGTCAAAGTGAAAAAAAAAATTTATAATATGTTGAGAATTAATGGTGGGTATTAAGATCATTAATTAAGATCAATTTTCATTGTTTAATACGTTGGTGGTTGGATGATTAGTTAGACAGGAGATATTTAATATTTATTATGAATAATAAAATAAATGAACGGGTTGAAATTTGTATGAAAATTATTTGGATAATGACAACGAAAATTTTTATGCATGACAATGATTATTGTTCGTGTATTCTGAATGGAATTAGATGGATAAATATTTTGTAGACTTGATGAAGAAATATAAAGATGGAGATGTAATAATTAAGAATTAATTGAAGTGATAGTAGGTTAATTTCATCAACTGAAATTTTATCTATAAACTGCATCAAGTCTATTGTGTTTGATCCACGTATTGTAATATTATATGTAGTATGGGAAATTTGTTATGTAGGTATTTGTAAATTTGTTGTATAATTTTTTTTTATGCAGCAAATTAATTTATTTAAAGAGAGAAATGTGTGAAGGAAAAAATTAGTTATGTTAAGTTTCAATGGATTTAATTATATTGCCATAGGGGAAAATAGTGTTAAATCTTTTATTATAATTACATGGTTGGAAAGCTCATGCAATTTCCTACAAATTTCATATATATACTTTTAATATAAAAAAATCGGAAAGGCTTGAAAAAAATTCTCGAAAAAAAAGTAACAAAATTCAATAAAAAAAGTGCCAGTTTCAATAAAAAATTTTTCCAAGTATTGTGCAATAAAAAAATCTAATTAATAATTAAATAAATAATCTAATCAATTCAAATCCTTGAAAATCAAGTTCTACAAGTGATCAATAAATAATTAAATAAAATAAATAAATAAAAATATGTATAAGAATACATTTCAATATTTTTAATCATCATTTATACACTTAACAAAAAATCATTGATCCATAAACAAAACATTCCAACGTCGTTTCCAATAACGACAAGAAGTCTCCACACTAGTTCGTTCAGTATAATCAACAGATTAGCTGTGAAATAGATCAAGGGACGAAAACCAAAAGTGAACAAGAGTGAACCTTATTCAAGACGAACGTGTCAGACAACACACAAACATCAACTTTGTCCACTTCGTCGTTCACTTCCCACCAACTGAATACTCCTATCAGGATAACTCGCAATACCATACGACACAATATAGATAAACACACACACACACACACTCAAATATATACATCTATACTTTACTTGCACGTGGTCCATACAAACGAAAGAGAAACTCAGTTAAGCTAAAAGCTTTCCCAGTGGCCATTAACCCAGGGGTTTTTGTCTTGTCATAGATATGTGTGTGCTATCTGTGTCTTCTGATAGTGGGGCAAAGAGTAAAGAACAGAGAGAAATAGATATGGAATAAATGGTGGATAGAAAATGAAACAGAGAGAATGAGAGAAGGATCATGTGAGAAAATGCGATTATAAGTCACGAGGTGTTTCCCATCACGATTTTCTCTTTGTCGCTTCGTGTATTGCTTTTGTGACATCCAGTATAAAAAGATATATTTATAGAGAGTAAAAGAAGAGGGACGATGACATCGATTGATGAAATTGGCGAGTGTAGAGATGAAAAAAAAAATATATAAATATAAAAAAAAAATAATTGATTAATAAATTTCACAAACATATAAATTGATATAAAAAAATTATAATTTTTGTTTTGAATACATTTAGTTGTGGCAATTTTTTTTTTCTCAGTGCCAACATGATAAGTGATGAAAAAAATTTTATGAATATAAATTCATACGATGATATAAAGGACGTAAAGTGTATAATAGTAGTGTGTGTTGGTGTCCAGCGATGGATGGTTATATGGCTGATGCATTATTGAGTCCATCGCCTTCATGAAGGGTCTGTGCAATCGCACACATTTTCTCATCGTGTGTGCTAATGGATATGGAATAGGTGAGTGTATGTGTTTGAGTTGAGTAGTTTATCATCTGTCGTTGGGTATACGCTTTGCTTTGACTTTGGGTCTTGGTTGATAATTCCAGATATGAGTGTATAAATATATTTAGCGATGATGGGAATGGTGATAGGATAAAAGAGAACATGAAAAAAAAAAAACGATTATAATTTTCGTTAGTTTATTGAGAAAAATAGGAAAATCACATTCAATCCGACAAAATATTCAAATAGAAATTATTTATTAATAATATTAATGAGCAGTGGTGTACTTCAATCCATTACACATCCACGAAATATATTCTCGCATCAACTTGATTCATTTCCACACTTCTCTATATACGATACACATATAAAAAATATACATCACTGTTGGTTAACAGACACGTTCGCTGTAGGCGCCGGAGACGCATTATTATTGGATTACATTTTTAATTCACCCTCTATACAAAATGAGAGAGAGAGAGAGTGTCGCTACATCTACGACGACCTTTCCCTCACGGCAATCCACCATTTTACTCTCTCTCTCGCCCTCTCAGACAGTATCTCTCTTTTTTTATTTTTTATTTTTCACTCACTGTGCAGAAAAAAAAATTCCTTTTCTCTTTAATACACGTCGACGTATATTTTAATTTATTCCACCGATTTTTTTTTTCACGATTCATGAAATTAAAATGACTGTATAAAACAAAAGTCGATTGTAGAATATTTAATTTACATTATCAGAAATAAATATTTTATTCCTGAAAGAATTTTCTAAATGAAATGACGAAAAATCTATATGGATTTTTATACATTTTATAAACTAAAACTTTGTGTCATTTCTTTGGACAATTACTTCATACTCCAAAGACTTAATGAGTTGGTGCGGTCTAGGGAGTCTTTAGGAATGGTGTCCACGACAGGATATGACCTAGCATTGTTCCGGTCGTGACCTGTTTGAGACCTGAACACCCTATACATACATAAACCGAAAATTAGTCCACTTTGACTGTTCAACCACTATTGCAACTTGTGTCTACCCTCTTTTTGTCCTCTCTATATCTTTATTCCCCTCTATATATATATATATATATTATATACATGGATATATACACACATTACTGCGTTCACCAGTATTTGAAAATGTGTGTACAGTCTCTCATCTCACGGAAATTACTTCCGTCGTCGGGCTTATGTAGTTCGTCCAACACAATTCTATATCCACATATGTATATAAATGTGCGACACTCTTCGAAGCATCGTAGGAATGTGAAAGGAAATAATATACATACGCCCAAGGATAATTTATATTCGCACGCGAGGTTTATAAAAATATAATATTAAAGTGGTCTAGAAATATAAAAGAAATGAAATGAAATGAAATAAAGAAGGAGAATAATAATGAAATGTGATGGAGAAAAAAACAAAATGAAATAAATAAAATATATAAAAAATTCCACGAGTGAATCATGTGTATTATTTTTTCTCGTGCAAGGTCGTGAACTTGAAGACAATGAAAAATAATTTATATTTGTTTGGTCGGTGGGAGGAATTACATCCGTTGAGGGTATATGTAGTTAGAGATTATGTGTGTGCGTTGGATGATGGGACACGCGAGAGTCCCTTCCGGATTTTTTCGACTCTCTTCATTCGTATATTAAAATTGATCAAGCTAAAAAATTTCAAAGTCCAGTTTAAAATGCACCAAGCAAACATCAACATTTTCAAAACAATCTCCTACTCATTCTGTCCAAGCAAATGTACAAATAAAAATCAAGAAATAATTACCAACTACTATAGGCTTCAAACTTGAAACAAAAAAAATATCATCAACAGTTCTCACACAAATATTCGCATCATGAAACGCAAGAGGCCAATCAATAACCTCAGATAACCACTGGTTTGCTACAGTATATATACAACTTGAAGGGTGAAACGAGCGCGTTTACGATCACATAATATAATCTATACAACAAATGCAACGCAACTCCGCCCCTGAATATATTCCACCCAACAACGTACAAAAAAAAGCAAAAATTTCCACTGCAGAAAAAAAAAAAAAATTAAAACAACCACTCTATACATTTGTATATTCTCCATCAATTTCTTTTACACATATACAAATACACACATCTATATCCACAAACCTTCTGGCGTCTTCAAATCGCTTCAAGACGAACTAACGAGCGCGCGAATTTCGTTTTACAAACGACTTGGCCGCTAATCTGAGAAATCGGTGGGGCGTAAATGACTTGGGCTCTCAGTAATTTTCAACGTCGTTTATTTACCTAAAGTCTACTCATACTCAATGAACAAAAGATCAACTAAATCGCTGGCAATATTATATAAACATATGACCTTATACTTATTTCATTAAATCCAAAAAGATACATTAATTTAATGAATGAAAATAAAAATTAAAAAATTAAAAATATAAGTAAATAAATATTTTCTTTGATATTTCCAAGATTTTGGAGATTATTCTAATGGATCAAAGAGTTTAATAATATATATACATATATATATACTGCATATAATATGTGGTGGGGGCAAAGTGAAGAAAAGAGGGATGTATATATAATGAAGGAATAATTTGCAGTAAAAGGGCAATGGCCATGACTCTGTAACAGGCACCGACCCGCAGGGTATTACGTTTATTTATATATATATATAATATGTAAAGGAGAAAAAGAGAAATGGTAGTTTCTGTCAATCCATGTGTATACACGTCACTTTCAGGATGGCTGTTTCCTTTTTATTTTTATTTTTTTTTATTCAATTTTAGTATTTTATTATTATTTTTATTTTAATTCTTTAAACATGTATTAAATATGTATTTGTGTATATGGAAGGGTTTATATCCGGAGGCCCAATATATATATAGCTAATGACATGCCCGGACTTGCTCTTCACTATAAAGTTGAATGCAAATACGTATTTTATTTTATTATATATTTTATTTTTTTATTTTTATCCTGAACGACTCATGAATTTCTTTTCATCGACCTACCCCTTCTTCTTATGTCTATACGTCCGCCATCTTTTGGCTTTCTTTTCCTCGTAACCGTCTTTTTTTTTTTCTTGCTCGAGGATGATTGATATAAAATAAATGATTGCCTGACATCCGGTCCCTGGACTGGTATGGACGTGTAGAGAAGATTCACGATTTTTTTTTCATATTTATATTACGTGGAAATTTTTTTTATATTTTTTATTTTTTTCGTCATTTAGATTTGTTTTTTTTTTTTCTTTTGTCATATTGCACGACGTTATTTGTCGGTTATTGTGTATATGTAGAAGCGCACGGTTAGTTTAATATTATTTCACGGTCATTGTCCATGTGCGGGAATTGACGATGTGGAAAGAGAGTTGAAGGGAGAGAATAAAAATTATATTCGCCAACAGATAAAGAATGGGAGAATAATATAAATAAATAAATAAATATATGTGAGAAAAAAATGATAATGTTGTGGGAAAATGTTTATAAGTTGAATTAAAAGTTAGATAAATATTATTTAATATAAAATTCAAAAATAAATAATTTTTATTTAACTCGAAACAATATTGAAAACAAATTGGATAAATCTTTTTATTTCCAACAAGAAATTCTCAAATCCAACCGAATATATTTCTCAATCCACAAGTATAAATTCACCGGAAGGACTTTGTATACCCATTTAACCCTCCCGACCTGAAAACCGAACGACGATAGATAGCCCGAATAAAAAAAAAAGTGAAAAAAAAAAAAAAAACAGATTTACAACCTGTTGCTGGTCCACACAAAGTCACTTAAAGATTCCCCTCGATATTGAAAGAATATCCAAAGAGTATATAGGGTGACATCCCTTTCAATTTTATTATATATTTTCATCTCTCATTTTTTCATCCCCATGAAGAAACTCAATCCTATTCCCTGTTCTTACAAAAAATCTGCCAACAGTCAACAAGAATTTCAAAATCATTTAAACTTTAATATTATTTAAAAAATATTAAATCAATCAATCCCCAATAAATAATTCCATCAACTAATTAATCACATTATCAATAGTAAATTTGTTCATTTATTAATTCTTTTATTGAATAAAAATAAAAAATAAAATATTATATCAAATCGTGTATGTAACATGATGAAGGTGTTAACGTGTGAGCAACTCAAAGCCATCGTTTCCCCTGTTTAAAGCTATCGGTTAACGGTATCGAGAGGAGGGTGAGAGTAATATAGAGAGAGGGATGAAAGTGAGTATAGAGGAGCGTTTGGGTGATGGCGCATGCAACAAGTAGTTCGGTTTTCAAAGCCCATTGAAATTGATGGCTTTCCCATACCATGACAAACTCTCGCGCGAAAATGCGGCAACGGCAATCGCCATTATATACGTTCACAGTGTTGAAGTATATAGAAAGTAAGAGAGGAGGATATGAAGTGTAACAAGAGAGAAATAAAGATAGAACATAATGGATGCAAGTATGAACGTGTTATAATGCACAAGAATTCGCTCCATCAGTCAACGCGCTTATGTTGAAGTGTATACAGTCGAGCTTTTATCGATATTGTCGATTCATGAGCGTGGAAATGACGACAACAATGTGAAGAACGAGAGTGGAATGAGAAGTTTATCGTGTATAGGGGGTTTTTATATTTATTTTCACATAAAGGTAATTTTATATGAACAATAATTAATATACTAAAGGATATGAAAAAAAATAATTTTGGAATTTTTCAAGTGAAATAATTACTAAATAATTTGCAACAACACTCATCAATATTTTTCTTACGTCAATAATCATCAAGATACTTAAAAAAAGAGATAAAAAACTCTAATAGACAAGCTGTTATTATATTGCCATCACGATGAATGTTCAAAACAATAAATCTATGAAAGGAAAAAAAAAAACAAGTAAAATACTCGTCGGAATATTATTCGTAAGGGGAAAAGGGAATGGAAAAATATATGTTCTCTGACTTTTAATGCTTGGGGCATATATGTATATAATATATATCTAACGCGGTTGAAGACACACACACAAACACGATTATTGATTAGTTCGGAGGCTCGATCAGCACCGGTGATCCATCAACTCTTAAAAAATATGGACCTTCTTACTCGCATTCGGTTTTGTTTCAACTCATCTTTCTCACCCGCTTTTTTCTTCTCTTTATATAATTTTTTTTTCTTCACATACACACATTTCACCCTCTCTTCTACATATATAACCCATGATCGTTTGTATATATGTGTAGTATATTCCTTCAAGTTGTGGCAGCTGAGGACGGTCTTTAAAAACGCATTACCAAAGACGAAAAATTGTGTATTTAGTTTTTGTTATTTATTTTATATTATTTTATTTCATTTTATTATTATCATTTTTTTTTTTTTAACACTTATGTACTTGGCGCGGTCCAATAAGGCCAATAGACGAGTTGAGACGTGCATCAGAACGATTTCAGGTTCGATATTATATTATATACTTGCCCGAACGTTCAATTATTTTGCAATCAGAGTCGAGACAAAAAGGCACGTCTGTTTCATTCGTCGTTGTTGTTATAAACTCTCACGCCTATTGCCAATACATATGTGAGTATTATATACTTACAAAACATTATATTCATTTAAATATTCCCCAAGAACAATAATAAAAAATTTGTAATTTTTTTTTTTTTCTTTCTTTATTTATTTATTTCTCTTTGTCATTTATTATTCCACACAACTGTACACAATTTGCTTGACTGATTAATTGTGTAATCAATAATTGAAGGGGTGGTAACTCTCTCTTTATATGTATATATATCCTACTATATATTCCACCCCTTATTTGATATTACGATACACGGTTTAAAGCGTACGTGAGTCACTCGCGTGCAATGTACCACCGCCATCGCCGTCGTCATTTACAATATATGTCGTTATACTATAACGTTATACATAACGCTCGATATACTGATAATCAAGTTCGTCGAGGGATGACGAATCGACCAATTAAAGTTCGATTGCACTGAAAGATAAGGGTGTAAGTTTACCATATAAATATAAGCACATGTGTGCACCCCAAAGGGCCAATGAACTTTTATTTATTGTATCGAAAATATCACCGATTTTATTAATTAAAAATGAAGAAAAAAAAAATTTATTTTGCATCGAAATTTTTGGGAATAAAATTTTTTTTTATTCTTGAAATAAATTTTTATAAATTTATACACTGCACACATACACTTTTATCATCTTGAGTATTGCTGACAAGTGGCGCCACTTGAGTGGTGCGTTAATAAACTAATGGAAAATAAATTAATATTATAAAATTAATTATTGATATATAATATATTGATTCTGTTGATGTAATATATAAATAATAAATAATTTTTTTTTTCTTTAACTGTGAAGTTAATATATTAAATAAAATGAAGAAAGAAAAATAAATATTTCTCTCGTAAGAAATAGCACGAAGATAATTGTTTGAAAATAATAAAATTAAATAGAATTATTAAATGCTTTTAACGTTGGATGCACCGAGTGCAAATAAACAAAGTAATGGAGAAAAGTGGAGTGAATGCAATTTATAAATGGCAGTAAAATACCTTTAGTCATTTATCGGTGAAAGATTACTGTGCACTGTTAGGTATTCATGTGGAAAATGTGATACATAATTGTGCGCACGAGACAGAGAGACACCAGAGGATGGTGGAGATTACAAGTGAGACAGATTAGTGAGAGATAGAGGATAATGTTTTGCGGCAACAGGTGAGGCAGGTGTTTCTCGGACGACCTGAATGCCGTCTATGTGCTCAATGCATTTAAGAAAACCTGAATCTATGGATCAGGTGTTGTCTCCACAATCGTAGATATTTTATCATCATTTAATAATAATTAATTTACTCTTCAGTGTCGTTTAATCATCGTGAAAAAAATTCGTGATGATAGTATAAATAATATTATTAATAATAATATTCAAATGCAAATAAAATAATAGCTTTATATTATAAAACTTTACTAAAAATATCCAATGAAAATTAAGAAAAAAAAAAAAAGAGCATAGAACAATTTAACCAGAAAATAAATTTCGAATTAGTTTAAACCTGTTTTTAATTTAATATCTTTTATATTTAACCGCAGCATATATACGCACTTATTGATAATTATTTATCCATTTATTTTATTCTTTCGCAATTTTTGTGATGTACATTAATACAGATTGGTGAGTGTATGAAACAACTGAACGATAAATTTAAACCTTTCACATTATATATCCTCAGCATTTATAGTTTTGATTTTAAACTTTTCAGAGTTAATCAAGAGCCTATAATTTAACATGATCGAAAATATATACTAGCTTAATGAACAAGAACGATCGGACTTTTTCGTGTTTCAAATCATTATCCACTGCGTCTGTATATAAATACACATATATAATGTCGTGTTACTAAATACAAATACGTCTTTTAACTCATACAACACACATACACGCAATATAAACTTTAGAATACACCGTTTCTGCATTAACGATTCCGCAGAACAATTTATAAGGCATAAACTCTCTCGATCGCTCATGATTGTCCACCTATATACCACACACACATACACACATACACATAGACATATATACACCATTAAATATCTAACTTTAAGCATGCAACCACTGGCAAAAAAAAAAATTATCAAATAACTCTCTTTTTTCGTCTCCAACTTTCTTATTTATTTCAAGGAAAAAGATCGTTTTATTTTTTTTTTTAAATTCAGGTGTCAAAGTGCACACGTAGACTGCAATATTTTATATATATATATATACATGCTCAAGCCCTTGAGCATATACGTCGCAACTACAATTTTCGAGTTTTATTTATTTATTTTTGTTTGTCATATATCTTTTATATTTCTTTTTTTCTTTTTACTTTTACGGAATCGCGAGGGAACTCGCGAGAGCATCCATGCGCTTCTCTTGCTACCATCTATATTCTTATATGTATTATGCATCTTGTGAATACTGCTAGAAACGATGCTTGCATCCACCCACCGTCATTCGACTTGTCGTAACTCGCCCTTTTACCTTTAAATATGTCTCTCTATTTTTTTTTTTTTCTTCATACATTTTTACCATTTATTTATTTTTTTTTCTCTCGTCTTACCAATACTCATCATCATGTCAAAATGTCATTTGTATACATTAAAATAAAACATGTATACAAAAATATATTTATATATTTATCGTTAAAAATAATTTTAATTTAAATGAAAAACATTTTTTTTTTTTTCTTCAATTATAATTTTATACTTTTGAATAACCATCAATTCATTTTTAAGAAAATAACACTTGCAAGTTTTCTATAAGGAGATATAGAAAGTGAAGATTATGAAGATGAAGAAAATATGATAAATAAATAAATAAATAAATAAATAAATAAATATAAAAAATTATTGAAATAAAGGGAAAAAAAAATGGCAAATGCGCTCACAGGGTGCATGGGAGCACAAGTGCCAGGGGTAAAAAAGGCGGAAGGAAGAAAAGAGAAATGACATATAAATATACAGATGTATAATACATACATTGTGTATGTACATTTATATATCTATGTGTGGGTGTGTAAAGTAGGCAGCAAGCAGTAGAGAAAAGAGGGAATATTGCGAGAGAGTCAGAAAGCGCAGTACAAGCACTCCGAATGCAATTCACGTATACCGACTGCTTTCAAATATTAATGTCACGTGACTTATTATATCTGAGGCGTGTGCGGTGGAGTGAGTGGTATTTTCACCCGCCATCTTGTCTATCTCACATAAAACTTGACTATATATATATTTATTTATATATAAATATGAAGATGAATTTTATTCTTCATATTTTTTCTTCTTTGTGATTTTTTTTCTTTATGAAAAAAAATTTATTGACTCAATTATTTATTTTATATGATTAATAGGGGGTGTGTAAAGTGTAATATATATATATCTGGAATGATTAATTATTTGTCTGTTATTGGAAAATAATTAAAATTATAAAAATATATTTTTTTACTTTCAAGTTTTATCATGAGAGATAAAAAATATTTTTTTTATATATATTCATAAAATATTCAGTATATAAATATATAGTGAATCGAGAATATTGCTCACTAACACGCAAGCTGTTTAGCATGCAAATGCATGAAAGCAATAAACTACTCAATACATTGCGGAGAATTTGTGTTGGGCCCGATCGATTCCATTTGCGTTAACGTTAAATATTTTCATTGTCCTTACGACGATATCGCGCGCCTTAACTCAACAAATCCCCCACCAATTTTCACCACCCCTCTTGTCTCTTATATTTAAGACAAACATACACATAAGCACATACACATAAATCCATGTAATTAATTGTTAAATAAAACCGCGTGATATTTATTGTGAGAATATAATTTAAATATAAAAATAATGAACGTGAAATTCTTCAGTTAACAATTAATTGTGCTGTCGTTAAAATTTATTAAATATATTTTTATACACAACTGTTTGACGTGTGCGTGCGTGTTATTCTTTTGTGACGTCATAACATATCCAGTGGGTCGCGTATGTAAATCAAAAGTAAACTATACACGCAAAGCGACATGCAGTACCTGCTTTTAAATCGTTTCGTTTTGATTCGTATATTCCACTACATAAATTAATCGCTATTATAATAATCCATATTTATTAATATATAAATAATACAGCGGTTATATTATCGATTTGTTGTATTTTATCTTAATTAAATAGTGTAGTATATAACGTTAAAATATATTCGTGATTGTTGCATGAAGGAAAGACGTGACGTCTAAGAAACTCCAATTTCCGAATCGCGAATTATGTATGTATTTATATGTATATATAAATAAATGTTTATGTATATATACATGTGCCTATCTTAAACTATATATAGTTGTTGTATATATATAGGAGTATATATTGCCACGGGGGTAATCGGCGCTTTATCAATAGGGGATCGTAATGAGTTCGAAGATAATGGCGGCCTATCAGTCTTTACCTTGGAACAATGATGGATGTAGTCGCGTTGAATTTTCGTGCCATATTATCTGTATATATGTATGTATATATTTATATACTTGTATATAGCTATACGTTCTCCCTTGCGAATCAGCCTCCAACAAAAACCACCCCAACCCTGTCCATTATCGTTCTTTAATGCATGAACAGGTCCCGACAGGTTAATTCATTGAGCCAAACTGCGCAAATTTGTCATCAAAATTATTTATATAAACTTAATATATGTTTACATAATTAATTATAAATATAGTTATGTATATATATATATATTATTTCTGAAATAATATCTTCACATGAAAAATAATACGAAATTCAGGGAATAAAAATAAAGTAAAGAACAAAATTATATTTAATACAAAGTACTCGCGGTCTGTTAACTCTTTTGAATGCATTCGTGCATATCGTCGAATGAATTCAAAACCTCTACCCCAACGAAACGTGTACATACACATTAATGTATATATATGTATGTATAAAGATACACATTCTCTATATAACATATAAAATGTGATATTTGCCTTAGCTCAATCCACATTTTCGTCTCTCCTAATTACTTACAGTCGAGACTAAATGACGACGGTCCAAAATCTACACTTTATATTATGAAAATACACTCTACACTCTCACACAAACCTCCAAGCATATATATATATACATATATAAACATATATCATGAGTTATATATTTAATTTTTCGTATTATTATATATATTTTGTATTCGAGCCTGAGGCGTAGGTGAAATTTCACTTGATAAAGTAGAGCGAAGTGACCGCGTAACTATTATTATAGTCAAAGCTATGTATATATTTCTTTACATATATGTATATATAGCTCCTTGCTCTTTCAAACATTTGCAAAATCTCTCCCTTTTCAAAGTAGAGCCGTGCGGGCGAACGGACGTTCGTTGCCACTTCTAGAATTCATCAACTATTCAATTCTAATTTCCTTCCTACCGAAAGAGCACTACACTCTCTCTTCATATCCCATGTACTTTTCTCCATTCTTCTCTTTCACAGTATTATTCCCGACCCAACGGATATTCATTTTTATTTTTATTTCATTTACCAAACACAGATGAAGAAGAAAAAATGATGAGATATTTTATTGACAAAATCAAAGTAAAAAAATTTAATTCGTTCGATATTATTAATTGATTTTAATATTCAAAAGCTCTTACTTTATCTCATTATACACCCTCTCACCTCCCCTATACAACCAATAAAAAAAAAAAAACTATAACTATGTTAAACAAATATTTAATACTCTAAATATTATATTTTTCATTGCATCAATTTTCACACACGCATTTAATATATTTAATTTCTGGTTTCATATTATTTAATGTTATGTACCTTACTCCGCCATTTAATGTATATTATATATTCCATATGTATGTATGTGTGTATGTATGTAAGCAGTTAATACTATTAATAGACGTTGTCGTGGTGTATACAGTTGCAGCGCATAAACTTTCTTCGAGATTAGCCTTGTGGCACGCAACGTCCAGCATTCGAGAGAGTGTGTCGGCAAACGAATTGAGGATAAAGGGTAAAGGGGGTGTGTTTTGTTTATGTGATATAGGGCTAAAATAGATGTGTATGTATATTTACGTATGTATGCAACGTCGCTTCGGTTGGACGTCGATTTTTCTTATGGGTCACCCTCTTATCGCGCCACTATATACCGCCCTCGACTTCTCGCGTTACTCTTAATTGCAAGCTCGAACGTTGCAACGCCCACGAACTGCCAACATTCTCTTTCACCTATGTACACCCTTCTCTATTCTCCTCAACCCCCCGTGCAACAATGAATATCTATCGATGCAATCATGCAATATGTATGTGTGTTGCTATAAAAATTTTATATAATTTAAATGAGATTATTTTTTTTTTTCTTGTTTAATTAAAGGAAATATGATGATGTATTGGGTTTTATGTTGTTTCTTTTGTTGCGTGTTGCAACGGGGTGGTGGTTTTTGTTTTAATATTTATAATGGATATGAAAAATTGGAGCAAAAATATTTAAAAGCTCTCACAAATCTTATAAAAATCCCTTCATTTTATATTACATCATTATTTTAATAATATTCTGTCAATAGTCCAATATTAATAATTATATTTTTCAATACATAAATTAAATACACTTACACATATAAGACCAAAGCATTTTCATCATCAAGATTCAATTAAATTTCAATTAATCGAGCCAAAGTGCAGATTCCAAAATCCTCTTCAACATGGGCGTGTGTTTCGTAAGTATTGCGGAATTAAATTTTAATACCAAACTCACTTCCCTCAAAACCATTTTACCATACCACTTTCCATCCCCGTATTAGATATTGATTTATGCCTTCACCTTCCTTCTCCATACACAACAATCAAGATCTTAATTCCACTACAGTAATAATTCCTACAATTTATAATATACACACAAAGTAAAATACCATTTAATATAATAAATATAATAATTTACATACAATATTATTATTTATAACTCTCGATTAAAATATATATATATATATTTATCGACGAGAAATGCTTCTATTTAGCAGCTGTCCAAGAGGGTAAATGCCCCTCTTAACTTTGTGCCCGATAATACTCGTCTTCCTCCCACACATCTACATACTTATATACACATATATCGCTCTTTCTCAACCCTCTATAATGTTGGGAATACAGAGGGAGTCATCGGGCAGTTGGTAAGGTGTTCTTGATGGTGATAACCCGACTCGATCCATCACTGCCTCTGAAGAAAATGCCTCGAGAAAACGACGAGGGAGAAAAGAGAGTGTTCAATGGGTTGGTTGGATATATATTACATTTATACAACCCCTTTAGCATGTATTAAAATCGATAAAACTTGTGTATTTATTTTAATTCATATATTTATTGGAATAAAACCGGTTTAGATGTGTTCTAGTAGAGCAAGTGTGTACTGGTAAGACCGTCATGATTTATTTTGTTATGATTGCATTTAGAATTATTTATTGCAATTTAATTTAATGGATATTCAATGGAAGTGGGTACGGAACAAAATACACTTGAGCTCTGTATGATTACGTGTATACATTTATTTGATTTGTTTTTTTAGAAATATGAAAGAGAATGAGGGGAAAAATATTTATATTGAATATAAATTTTTGGTGAATTAGAGAGAGAATTTTGATCGTGTTAATATTTTAGATAATGTTTTAGAGGGTGCAAGAATGTTAGCGGTAAAGGGAATAATACGTTGTGAGGTGTAGGAGTGTGTGTTTGTGATGAGAAAGAGGGTTATGTAGAGGGATAATATCTTTGAGCCACGCAACTTTTAATATCGAAGGGTGTTTTCTCACCTTTAGCATAATATTAAGAGGCGGTGGATTTTAAATATTAAGGTACCGCGTATCTATCGGATATATATGCTAAATACATGGGTATAAAAAAGCATATGGTAGTCTATTGAATATAAAAAAGCTCCGGTATAAAACGTCGTGTTATAAATATTGAAAGAAAAAAATTGTTTCTTCTTTATCGCAATTTTTTGATATTGAAAAGAAAAAAACTCGAGACCAAAATTTTTTTTTTCAATCAATTTATGACCGTTGGAAAGCTCGCACGATTTCCTATCGATTTCATATATATTTTGATATATTTAAATCAGCAGAAAAGTCCGAAAAAAATTCATGAAAAAAAAAAAAAAAAAAAAAAAAGAAATTTCAATCTACATTTCATCAATATACCATTTCCATCTCTCAACCCCCACAACCTTCATAAAAAAAATTCCACTCCTCACCAAACTCACTCTTAAATTCCCTTAAATCAACATCAATCAAACAAAAAATATCTGAAACAAAACAAAAGTAAAATAAAAATAAATATCCCATAAAAAATCCCAACACTTCCTTTTCATTCTCAACATTATCTCCAAAAGGTCAGTGATGAACTAACCGCACAGTAGATATTTATAGTTGGACCCATTGCACACACATCGTGCGAAATGTATCGTGTCGTATCGTGTACATATATACAGGTTTAAACGCGCAAGTTTTGTTAAAGCTATACATATCTCTCTGCCCATAATATGGAGATGAAACGACAACGAAGGAACGAACGAAGGAGAACGCGATGCGACAACGTATAGATAGAGGTTTAGAGTTATATATACAGGTATATATTGGATGCTGCTGGTGGATTTTAATCAAGCCACGATCTGACCGACGATCTACCGATGGAATATAGCTACGGTGTGAGATGGTGGCGGAGTCACCGCGGGGGTTCGACACGTACACCGCCCCAGGACCGTGCGCGATGTCTCAGGTTAGATATGTATACATACCTGGTGTGTCAAGGAGAGCGAGAAAGAGAGAGACTAAATATGTATGTATATATATATATGTATTGGATGTATCTATATGGCTGCTTGTCCCGCAGCGACTTGGCAAAATCACCAATTTTATGGGCCATCTACCGATGCTCGCACAGACAGTGCTGGAATTTATAACGAGTTGGGTTATTATATTCAATATTTAATATTGTCGTTGGATAAATTTTATTAGAGTAGTATTGATAATTATTTCATCGTATGAGTCATGATTATTTCAAATGTGAAATTATTTTGAGAGTTTAATTATTGTTCTTATCAGGATTGTTTTTTTTTTTTTTTTTTTACTGAAGAAAATTCAATAGATAAATATAGTAAATGATAAAAACATAATGATCAAGTAAAGGCTTCATCAAAATGGGTTTTTAATTATTTTATTTTTTTATTTTTTTATTTTTGATTTATTGTTTTAAATTATCCATCAGGTATTTTTTATCGATAAAATTTTTTTGAAAACATTTTCAATCATTTATATCATTATAAAAGACTAAATTTTTCATGAACAATATTTTTTTTTTAATTTATTTATTTCTTATATTTATATGAAATTATCGACATCGACGGTCAATTTAATTTTACATAGATTTCAATTCTGTGTTTAGAAATTTCGGAATTATTAAACAAATTTCCGAATTACAACGGAACAATTGATGGATATCGCCGATTTCCTCCGTGTTTCTGATGATAAGGCTGATACACTATCTCGAAACATCCTGTATTTGGATTTCCTCTGTATGGTGGTATACATCTGCATTGAGAACCGTCAATACTTTCGTATGTACAGCGTGCGTTCGGTCCACATGTAACAAATGTACATGGATTGACACATATTCCATCCTGACATGTTAAAATTCGAAAGCAATCATCATTTGTCCGGCACGCTGCATTGAAAATGAATCCGAGGAATCATTCATAAATTTAATAAAGTCACTGTTCATTCATTTTAACCAATTTTGAATATAAATTCATACTTACGTGACCATAAACGTCCCTTGGTCTGTTTCGGAAACAAATAAAAATATATTTATATAGAGGAAAAAAAAAATAAATAATAAATAAAAAATATAGTAATCACGAGGTTTAATAAAGTATTATTTATAATTTTACATACAGCTTCCTCTTTAGATGATGACATTGAGAAAAGAGCCATGGCAATTGTGATAAACAGAATACATTTGTAAAGCGTCATGTTGTAACAATTGAATATTTTCCTCACGACAAATCGCAGACAATTGTTTCTCTCAATCGACAGCTTCTCATTTTATACTGATTCTGAAGGGCATTTCTCCTTCCCTTTCACCTACGACGTTATATAGAAATTGCCCATGTCATCAAGAGATATCGATTATATTTCTAGCGATAAACAATAGCCACAACATAATATATCATAATTTGATAAGGTATTAATAATTTCAAATTGTTTTCTTTTATCGATAAATGTTTCGACACTTCTAAAAAAAAAAAGTCAAAACAAAACAATTACTCTCCCATTATCATGAACTATTTACACAAAGTAAATTGCTCAATGTAAAATTTTCTCTCACATCAAAGCTATACATTTATAATACTAAAGTATATATAATGTTTAGTAGGCGGTATATAGTCCCGAACCAGTGAGTTTAATTCGTGAATTCCAAACGAATGATTCGAGACTACACGACGACGATGTTTCTGTACATAAAATATATATACATACACCCAGTTTAAAGTATGTATATGGTTGGTAGACATCATGACGGGGTAGAAGAGAGTGGGCGGGATACAGGAAGAAGGTTGAAGCGTGCCTCAGACAGGTCCAATAGCGCTTGGATAAGCGTTTACAACCATCGACTCTCTGACGCGAGAGAAATTGCTAAATTAAAATTCAATTATTCCGTCGACTTTTACGCACAAACTAAAATATTTGAACACAACAATTGTCATTATTACACACTATTGTTTATTTAAAAATATATAACATCATTATATTATAATATTTATTTGATATTTATGTTTAATTTGAATTTATCGAGTAACAATTTTTTGCGAGCGTTCAAACAAATATTTGACAACAAACTTTAATAAGGACGCAAATTAATGGAATATTTTAGAACAAAAAAAAAAAGAAAGGGAAAGATATAATATTAATATATATAGATGGAAGGAAAAAGGGAAAGATGGAATAAAAAAAAAAACAATACGAACGTTCTCTGGTCGAAGTTATCTGAGTACTCTCTCTCGGAGTTTGCCTCTAATGTCCCTCGCGAGGCCGATGGTTGTGTTTGCATTTCGTTATATTCAATTGCGTCTGGAAATAAAGAGGATAAGGGAGAGAAAGATGGAGATAAAATAAGAGAGAGATAAATAGATGGGGATGAAAGATAGATAGATAGTGAAAGAGGGAGAGTTGTAGAGAAAATAATGCGAATTATAATGTTTGTTCGCAGTTCGTCGACTGGGAAAATTTCTCTTTCGTTGACGCAATGCGCTGTGGCATCCCTTCCCTTTTTCCAAAACCACCCTCTGCCCTTTTCGCATACCGAAATAAATTATATATATATACAGATGTAAGGGTTAAGAATGGGAATGAAGAGAACAGATTTGACGAATTTGGGATTTGTTTTTTTTCGTGATGGTCAAAAATTATTATTGTCTAGCAGTAAAGGACGAACTTGGGGATGATTATGTACGAATATCTATACATGCAAGTACCTTGGATGATGGCTGAGCTATTACTGATAATGTTTCATCCAGCAAAAGCAAGAAAGATGAGAGAAAAAAATGAATTGCGAAGAAGAAATATCATCAGACGTAGCTTGTAATTTTGATTATTTGACCGCTTGTGATTTTACTCTGCAGCAGGATTTTACCACAAGATTTATCACTCATTATTTGTATAAAGAAACAAGAACTTGAAAAGAAAGGAGAGAAAAATATATACATATAAACAAATAAACAACAAATCATGAGAAGATTTTTCGCATAAATATAAATGGAATTAATATAAAAATTATCTTGTTTGTGAGATTAATAATAATTATGAAGAGCAGTAATTATCCTACAATTATTTTCTTCATTTGATATATATACTCATTGGCAAAAGTTATTTGAGGATAAGAGAGCAAGTGAATCTTGACGTGTCCGCACAGACACAAATCTACAGACAGACACGACTCTTTTCTCTCTTAATCCCCCTGTAAAGTGTGACGAGGAGGTGAAACACGTCGTTTCGCGCAGCCGACGGGGAATTCACACGGTCCACTACTATAGTTCTATATGTCGTGTGATTACTCGTGCACTGCTGCGACAAGTGACACTCTATAAACTGGCTGCTCAAGAGGAAAGTCGCGAGGAATGAAGAGAAAAGGTCGAGTTGAGAAGAGGATTTTGTTTTACTGCCAACTTTATATACGTTTAGGTTTGCTATTAGAGTATATTTTTGATGGAATGTCTTGAGTAAAGTGGATGAGAAATATTTGCAATGATATATGTAACTATTTCAAGGTTGCTATGGAACAGGGTAAAAATTAAATGGTGGAATTTAGCGAATTAGAAACAGGTTTGTTTGAATGCGAAAAAAAAATTTTTTTTTTTCTTGTTTAATAAATTGAAGAATAAATGAAAAACTTTTAAAACACAACAAAATCTCTAGTAATAAATAAACAAATAACAAAATCAAGTGGACATACGGAATAAAAAATAATTAACAAACTGAGAAAAAATAAATAAAACTCCTTTTTTTTTTTTTTGATTATTATTTTAAAAGATAAAATAAAAAAATATAAATGATAGGGATAAACACATATAAGAAGAGTATTCAAACCGGCTCACGTCTGAAGGGACTCTCTCACTGTATATCGCCGTGGAGATAATTCAACGCGTATCTCAGTAGCTATAATATACCAACCAGAACACTGTTCTCAATCCACTACTCTTGCACGTCGGCCATCATCAAAAAGACAAAGACTTTAGTGCGATGCCACACACACAAACTATCCATCTATGCAATCACTACACAACCAACGTTATGTTTGTTAGATAATTCACGAATATAAAATATATAAGCTATGAGTGAAAGTAAGACACGAATAAACACGCAAAAAAACAAAATATAAAATGAAATAAAAAATAATACAAAATGATGAGCGAAGAGAGAAAGAGATTTAAAAAGATTTTGCCGAACAACGAGACACGTGATTGCTGATGGACAAACGCGCCTCGACAGGAAAGAGAAAGAGAAGGTTGGCGCCATCGCGTGATTACCAATTTTGAATTACCCCACACACACACACACATATATATATTACCTATATAATGCATACCTACACCATTTACAAACGAGCAAGCAACCGAGGAGCCATCAAGCTTTTGATCCTATCAACGCAAACGGATTATCATCGAGACCCCGACGAAAGAACACGAGATATGTTTAATATAAATAAAACAATAAAGCGGTAGGAAAAGAAACAAAAAATACATCATCACTTGGATAAATTTGAAAATACAAATAAATAAAGAAAATAATAATAAATATGTTAGTATCTGTGTGTGTATGGATAATAATTATTTTTTTTTTTCCGGATTTGATTGGTGATTTGTTTCGATTACAAAAATGAGAATTAAATTATAGTGAGGATGAAGAAATAATTTTTTTGAAGTTTGAAATAATTATTATATTTGATTGTGATATCTTTTAGATTTTTCTTTTATTTTATTTTAATGTTTCATCGACTTGAAGATATTAATGGATTTATAATAGAGATAAAGAAAAACAAAAAAATGAGCATAAGAATGTATAATAGATACGATATTTTTTTATAGATAAAAATTTTTCGTGAAGAAATTACATTAATCTATCATTAAAAAAAATAACTTTCCAAAATAATTCAACACCTTTTTCTCCATTAAAGTGCTAAAGAACGAAAAAAAAAAAAACAGATAATAATCAATTGACTGAAATTGTCACGCAACATCCTTAATAACACCCATTGCACTCATCTCTTCTCCCCTCACATACACACACACACATCCCCTTTATATCCAGTTATGGACCACATTCCACCAGTGAATCTCGCTTACGAATCGATTCATCATCATGCGACGTATTAATCTATAACACACGCCATGAGAGTCATAGACAGTGACACAACGTCGATGGATACAAGCACAAACACGAACGGCAAACGCAGTTGGTGGCAATACAAACCATCACATGTAGAGAGAAAGAGAGAGAGTTAGATTATGGTAGTGGGCATCAGGAGGCTGGGTTACACGGTGGCAAGACACTGATTGAATTGAAGTAATATCAACGGTGGTGAGTAATGGCCGCTGGGGATTCAAATGTGATCCTGTCAGTGAGTCTCGGGTTATGCGAACGCAGACATTCATACAATTTGTATACCCACTAATGCACAATATTGGTACATATACAATATACATATAAATACATATAAATAAATAAATAAATACCTCCTACATATATGTAAATAATAAATAAATATATTTATATATTATGTGGATAATAAAAGTGCAGAGAAAATCAGATAGTGTACAGTCATGGCAGGTGATTATATCGCATTATATGAGGACTCTCGCTACTGTGTACTCAATGGCGTCATTTAAATCTTCAGATGTCGATGGAACAACTTTTGACCGTGAAACACTGTATATAAACATATGTGTGAGTGTTCAGGTCTGTCTGAACATGTATAAACCGGTCAACCAATATGACTGTCATCAGAAGAAATTTTATTATACATTGATGGTGAAGAAAAAAAGAAAAAAAGATACGAGATGATGCTAAAAAATTTCTTTTATATGAATTTTTGAGTGGTGAATTGGTGGGAGAATATAAATAAATTTTACAATTGTATAGATGGATTGTTATTATTTTGTATTGAAATGAAAAGGAATTGAAATGTATTATTGTATTGTTTTATTTTTGTATAGAGTATTTTTGAGGATTTTGAATGAGATGTATATTTGTATGTGTATGTGTATATGGATGAGAACAACGGGGTCCAACAGCAAGTCAATAAAATCTCGGTCCGCGCGCGAACACGATGTGTCTGCCCGGGTGGTCCAGAAGTTCCGTTTGTATTTGTATGTGTGTATTTTCTCTTGAGAAGTTGAATCGGTAGAGTCTCTTTATCAGCCGGACGTGTAAAGACAATATGTGACCCTGACGGATCTGATTGATACGCGGTGGAATCTTTTATCTATCGCTACTTATAAAGCTACTGGACATTTATAAATGGTGAGCATGAATATAAAATGTTTCGTGTGGTTGGATTGGAATAAGTGATTGATATTTAATAAATTGTTAAAGTTTTCGTGGGTGGGATATAATTTTTATATTCCATAAAACATTTTGTACATTTGTAAATTAATTATTGGCTGTTGGATTATTTTTTTTTCTTCTTAATTTATGTTAAAGAAATCGTTTGGAATTTTTTTTTTCTTTCCTGGAAAAAAAATTAACCAATAACAATTATGAATATAAATATCAAACTGCATTTATATTAATACACCAAAGTGTCATTGGAATAAATCGTGAGAATGTAATGGAAAGCCACCCGGTAGAGTACAAGATTGTGCGCGACTGCGCACATCCCACCACCATCGTCGACCGGTTCAATGATATCTCCACCGCACGTCTGGGCGATGATTTATTCGACATAAGATGGCGGATACTTGGGTTACTCGTGGTGAAACCCCCTCGCGTCTGTAAGTACTGTTTAAATAGCGTCTATTGTGAATGCTACTACCATGGACAAAGAATATGGACATGGTCCAAAGCAAAGCTCATGACCGATACATCTCTGATATTCCTTTCACATCACATCAAAAATAAATGACGAAAAAAAAAAAACACACACACACACACACGTACCCTGCTCGATCTATCTCAAAACACAAATTAATGTCCATTAATTTATATGGAAGGAAAAAAAAAATTTTTTCATCTCTTCCTCAATGTATAAAATAATATTAATTATAAATAATTCGAGGTAGATAATTTTTTAAACTAACTATAATTTCTTTTCATATCGATAAAAATATTTTTAAATTCATTCCAATATTTTTTTCAGTACATAAATATAGTAAATACATAGGTATATATATATACACATTGAAATTAAATAAATAAAATAATTATCCATCGAGTAGAAAATTCAATGCCACGAATTTACTTTGGAAATTTTTTACTCGTATTGAATTTTATTATATAATCACACACACACACACGCATGCACATAAATATATATTTATTTATATATTTATTCTGCGCGTCGAAGCACCAGGATAATGATATGTGTGTATTTCCCATGAGCCCTTTGGATCCAGCGTGTCTTCATGGTGTGATTATATGGTATCGGCATCTGACAATGCGACCGATCATTTCTTATTTTTATTTTCTTCCCTTTGCGCACACACATTTGTACGAAATACGTCACCGTATTTATTTATTCTCCGAGTTATTTCTTTGCCACCCGCAAAGGGTGTGTCTTCCCATTGGGCTTATATTTATATCCATACACGTGTGTGTTATGTATATGAGATGAATGGCTTTGGCCATCTCTTATTGAGCTATCAATGAAACAGAGAGACTGTGTCCTGACATAACCTTTATATATTTTTTTATTTTTATAGTATTGTATATATATATGGATGTTTATATGTGCATATATATGTGGGTTTATTTGTGCGGAAGAGTATGTGTGTGTATCCCTGTTCTCTGGATATACTTCATTCTGTTTTTCTCTTTGCCTTGCCCAACATTTCGAGGCCTTTGATCTTCACCGACGTGGCGCGAGAAGGGTAATACTTATATGTTGCATTATATGACTTTGGTTGCACTTATTATTTTGCTTTGAAGGGGGATAGTAATTTTCAAGTGGTGCTCATTCGACAATATGAAATTTTTTTCATTTATTTATTTTATTTAATAATTTTTTTTTTATTCTTTTTTATTCAGAATTTATAATTCATTGTTTTAAAATTTAGTAATTCATCAGTGAAAATATAAATTAATCATTGATTATATTAATTCAACTGTCAAAGTGTCAGGAAAAAATTTTTAAAAATTTCTAAGATTAAGTTATAAATTATTTTTTCCTAAAGTAATTAATTGAAAATGGTCCAAAATAATTATCAATTTGCCCACGAAATAATTAGTTATTTTTCCTTTTGTTTTGTTACAATGAAACAAGTTGAAACCTGTCGTCAACACGAATAATTTCACTTTGGATTTCATTTGTAATTGATATAGCTATGTCATCGACGTTTAGATGAGGCGTTTGGATTCCGATTTGCGCCATAAGCCACTGTATGCTGAGTATGGATTCGAGCCAAACGCGCGCGACGCTTGAAAAGAGCGAAAGTGAGAGGGTGAGAGAGATAAAGAGAATCGCAAGCGTGGCAATGAGTTACCCGGCGAGGACTATAACTCGCCCAGTGATTTACTGCTGTATCTCGGTACCATTTGGCAGACGTAGAGATATATTATACGCATTCCGCGGCGGGACGTGAATTTATTTATTCTATAATTATATCGCAGTAGCATCGGTGCGATCGGTAACGCCGTGCGTCCGGTCACACATATATTTATATATGTATGCAAATATATAAACATTCAAATGTATTAAATATCATCAAAAATAACGTAAGTGAAATCCAATTTTTTTTTTTTCATTTATAAAATACATATATATATTTTTTTCTGTCTATTCGTGAATTTGGGGGTAGTTTTTATGGTTTCTATATAATATTCTTATCATATCCCATTGTAAAATAATTGGTAAATTAATTTAATGAACACATATTACTGCTTTATTCACATGGGACTTTAATATATATTAAGGGCGATTGTGTAGTAGCTCAGACATTCGTGACTCCCTGCGGCATATTGACTTCTTATATACTTTATGTATTACATGTATTTGTATGTATGTATGTATACATATATGTATTGAACGTATATATGTATAGATGTTTATTTATTATATACTTGCACTTTGCGTTAAAGGTTAACGGCGCGCGGAAGACGCATTGGCGAATGTGAAGACGTGAGGTTTGAAGGAATAATGGCGGCGGGGGGTATGACCAATCAATTACTAGTAGTGCAACGGGGCCCGCACACACAGCACCAATATTACTGGGCCCATTACCTTTCGCCTTTGCCAATGCTGTATATGTGTGTATATAAATGGATGAACGGTTACAAATTCGCGCCCACCCGCCACGATATCGCTGCACTTCCTTCTAAGTTTCTTTGTTTCTTTTATTTCTTTTATTGTATCTTTATTTGCAATATATTTTTATATTCCTATCCGCAATGATTTTTAGAAATTTCAAAAGCAAGAATAACATGAAAATTCATCGAAACAAATTGACAATATAAATTAAACAAATGAAAATTTAATTTCTTGTTTAAATTAATTTATTTAATTCCACGGAATTTATTTTATTGTGTTAATAAAAACCGGCTCACCATGCCAAATTTGTGACAAACAAACAGATAAATATGAAAAATATATTTTTATTTTTTTCCAAAATTCATCTCTATGCTAACATTATTTTATTTTTCCACTGAATTATTTTGCAGTAAATAGTCTAGGGTGATAATAGATCGTACAACCAACCCAACGGGTTAAGAAAGCAGAGAAATCCCCGCGAAACAGAGCAAAGAGTTTAAACTGTATACAAGCATATGTGTCTACTAGCTATACATGAAGAGTCAGACAAGTACGCACCTGCTTCTCGGTCCATCATGCGTCGTGTCACCCACGCTACTTTACTGCACCGCGAACCGTGTTATGCTTCCTTGAGACATAAGGCACTTGGGCCGATCTTTATACCAGGGATTTTAGTAGTGTGCGGTTTATAATCAAGAGAGAAGAGAACGAGAAGGAGATAGAAAGTGAGTTAGACTGTGTCTATTTATTCTCTCTCTATGTTTTCATCTAACTCCCGTTGGATGTTTACACGCCGCCACCCTCGCAGAACAATTTTGCATCATATTTCTAATGATTTTTTTCTGTCTGATTCAATCTTACCTTTTTCACTCATCGCATTCCACTTCCTTCAATTCAGCTGTTATGTTTATATTATTTAATATATAACTATTAAAAAATTTTTATATAAGTGGATTTTATATTTTCATATAACTTTATGATATATTATTAATAATAATATAATAATTATTTTTAAATAATTAATTTTTATTAATATTTAATAGTATTTAATATTATTAATTATTAATGAATGATAATAATTAATTTAAATAATTATATAATTAATGAAATAATAATTAATTTAAATAATTATATAATTAATGAAATAATAATTAATAATGATAATTAATTTTTATCAATATTTAATAATATTTAATATTATTAATTATTGATAAATAATTAATTTTTTTTAATAATATTCAATTTTTATTAATATTTAATAATATTCAATGTTATTAATTATTAATAAATAATAATAATTAATTTAAATAATTATATAATTAATGAAATAATAATTAATAATAATAATTAATTTTTATCAATATTTAATAATATTTAATATTATTAATTATTGATAAATAATTAATTTTTATCAATATTTAATATTATTTAATATTATTAATTATTAATACATAATTAATTATCAATAAATAATAATAATTAATTTAAATAATAAAAATAATAAATAAAATAATAAATAAATTTTTTTTTTTTAATATTTAATAGTACTTAATATTATTGATTATTTATGAATGATTATTGATAAATAATTAATAAATTAATAAACAAATAATTATTAAAATTAATAATAATAAAATAAAAATTTTGATATAGGTGTATTTAATATTTTTTATTTAACTTTATGATATATTAATACACGTAGCTATATGATGTATTAATAATTATGTTTTTGTTTCTGTTATTTGTTAGATTATAAATGCGACATCGCAATTTCATGTTATGAGACATGAAAATCCATTCGGGCTATGAACATTTTATGTATAATGGAATATAATAATTGTATTATATTAAATTATAAGAGCGAGGTGACGGATATGGAAGAAGTATAAAATACATTTGGGGTCAGTATATTATATTATTGTTATAGCTGGTGCGTCCGATAAGTCGGGAAAAGGGCAGGGTATATTATATACTCTGTAAGTTGTATAAGAGAATGACATTGATGAGGCTTGTGTGGCATTCAGGGGAGGGTAGAAGAGAGAATAAGTGAGACTTAAATCCGTGGATTAACTCGTCCGTCGGTAGATCTATTTAATGTTACTATATGCATGAAAGTATATTTATAATAAGTGTGTGTATGTAAACTTAATTGCGTTGAGGAATTTTCATTTTATCTTGAGTTAAAATGAATTAACAATATTGAGTGTAGTAAAACTACCCACAGAAAAAATTCTATCAAAAAAAAAAAAAAAATAAATCTACAATGAATATTTGATGGATTCACTTTAAAAAAAAATTTTTTTTTTTGTTATTAATATATATTTTATATTCAAATAAAACAAAGCATGTAAATTAGTTGAAGCGTATATAAATGTCAATATATAACATAGGTAAAACCATATATATACATATAAAATCATGGCACGGAGGCCGCGTGCGGTTCAAACCAAAGTGAAATCATTAGTTTGCTTAAATCAATGCGCGCGTAAATGTCCGAGTTATTTATGTCCCGTCATTATACGAAACGTCCTCCTCCTCTATATAATACTATATACTTCTCAGTGTGTTTCAAAACTTTGCCGCGCGGTCATGCATATATCTTATGTGACCGAGTACTGTCCCATGTGTGTATATAAATTGCTGCAACGTGGCGCCCTCCATTTAAAATATATTCCTTTATTTTAATTTATTATTTATATAAAATTATTTCCATTCATGTGTCTTTCAATAATTTTGACACAATTTATAATATATTCGATTGACCAATTTATGTATATATGAATAAATATATACTGTATTTATATGTATATATATATATATATTAAATTATATCCTCGATATAATAACTGACATATAAATTAATAGGATTGATTTGGGCAATCCAATCTTAAATTTACATTCTTATAAATTTAGGTAGATACATTTGCTCCATCAGAGTTTATTATAGACACATAACCGTAGCCCATCGTGACAACGGTCTTGTCTTCTCCCTTTTTCTTTTATATTCATCAGAAGAAATACATATTCACATTTATTGCGTACATTTATACATATTTTTTTTCTTTTTTTTCGATTCGTGCCGTCTGATCGATTACTTCTATTCAAAAGCGCTGGAGCATAAGTTACCTAATCCCATTGGTATGCAATAAATTTGATGGCTACTTTTAGAAAAAAAAATATATATATACATATATATTTCTGTAAAAAGGAATATATGAATTCTTGTCGATCAAAATCGGTGGCAGTGCGTAAAAATAAATTGATCTGTGGAATTAATAATGAGAAATAAAAATGGGATTTATTGATTTATTATTTTCTTTTATAAAAGGATCGAGAGGATATATGGACGAAGTAAAATTTTGTATATACTCTTATCATTGTGTATAATAAGTACCACAAGTACATGATACAAATAAAAAATATATTCAATCTAAATAATGACAAATTGATAAATAATAAATAATATATTATATTTATAGCCTTATCCAGGTGTTTATACTTCTGTAAAGCATATGATAATAATACAAACAACACATATGTGTAATATATATGAATGGCAGGATGCCAGATTAACAGTCAGCTTCCATACACGTATACCTAGTCACGTATGTAACAAATGATTGCGGAGTATTATCCTTCAGTTGAAAAAAAAGAAGAAAAAAAACCGAGTGAGATGGATAATTTTCTTTTCTTCTTTATCGCTTTTATATGTGCGCGAGAAACAAAGATGGCTGTGGATTGATGTATAAACAAAGATGTGGGAGAAACGAAGATAGGAAGAGAGATAATAGATAGGTAATTCGTTGGACCGTGTGTCCGTTGGTGGTCCAAAGCTCGTTTGACTCTGCATCATTTGTCAAGTTGTCGATGTGTGTGCCGATCCCTCTGTACGATTACCATATTTTAACGCCAGCGTTATTGACCCTCCCGCCCCGCCGGGTTGGTTTGCTACTGGAGTTTGAGTAGCAAAACTACTTGAGTAGCTGGAATTTAATTTTAATTTAATTTTGTTTTCTTTTTTTTTCTTTCTAGTGTTTTATTAATTATTATTTCACGATAGAATTTATCATTTTTAAAATGACAATTACTTCATTACTAATTAACGAAGCGTTGGAATTATCAGACAGTATTTGAATAATATACTGCTGCATATTCAAATAAATTTTTCTTTATCCACCACATTCTTTTGTTACGAGTATTTCAATACCCCAAACAACACTTATTTGCTGACTAAAACTCGATAACGACCCGATCAGCCGAGTCATTGTGAGCGCGCCCACGTATGTATATTAAAAGAGTGGCACATATATATGCAGACACTCATCTCTCTTCCATCGCCACCTGAGGATCATCACGATCATCAGCCAACATTCGTGACAGCGAATAAACAAAATAATGACGCAGCGAATTAAATGCACCTCAATATTCAATGGCTCTTTCTACCAATATATGAACAACGTATTTTTCAACATGATGCATAAAAGATTTGACATCTCATGTCGATTTACACCGATGAAGGAGCGTATTTATTCAACCAACCCACAAATAAAATTAGCAACACGTATAAAAACAACAATAACAAATATAATTTATTGATTTTTTAAATATAAAAATCATCACAAAATTAATTATCATTAATAAAACATTTGTTTCAAATGCTTAATTTTATTCTAAATGAATTTGAATTTTATTTTAAGGTTAAACAAAAAAATTATTCTTGTTTTTTCAGTGCACCAACAAAAATTAACCAACATAATATTCATTCATACGCTTTGCAATAATAATATTCCAAGAAATCTTTCACTTCATTTGATCTTTACCGACCAACTCTTTCTCTCACGTATTTTTCTGTATACATTTATTTAAAAAAGAAAAAGAAAGAAAAAAAACAAAAGAGCTGCATAATAATATTGAGCCGACTAAACTAATGAGTGCGCAAAGTTTTTATACGTGTGACGTAATTGTAAAATATTAAAATAGTCACGAAAAATAACGTGGTAACAACGGCAAAATATTATGGACAAGTTCAGACTCGCGCGCGTCATCGCCGTCAGTGTTTCGAAGGTTATAATGGCGTTACGGGTTATAATACAAACCGTGACCCGTTGCCGATTCGTGCTCCACCTCGTGCATTGTATGTTTACGATCACCGCACGAGACTCACTGGTATATTCATACACATATAAATACACCGTGTATACAGTAACAAATGTATGGGAGAAAGTGCGAGTGTAAGAAAGATGAAGCGGTGAAAATAAAAATGAAAATAAAATAATAAAAGAAAAAATAAGAAGATGAAGATGAAGAGAAATGTGATGAGGCAAAAGGAAAGAACGCACGTGTATATCCGTATCGACAGAATTGCCTTGCGGGCGTTATCAATATGTGTGTGGTCTTTTCTATTTTATCCTTTAACATGTATAGCTAAGCAACAATTACTCATAACATACTCATATAACCTTTACCAATGGCGGAAGATCAATTCAAAGCAAATGGCTGCGGCCATTGGAAGCTATGAAATCTTTCAAAAATTAATGGTCTGAATACATATATGTGTTAATAAAGTTATATTGCACACACACTCCGCCCTTTAAAACCTCACATTCAAGTGACTAATCTTTATATACAGTGCACTAATAATTTTCATAGTGAATAATAAAATTGGTTTTATAGGGACGTATAAACGTATTATGTTTAAAGTGTCCATCACTCTGTGTATCACAAAGAAAATATATAATTCTTTATTTTATTTTATTTATACACACAGGGAAAAAATAAATAATTTCTGAATATTTAATTTTTATATATCAAACAAAATATTCATTTAGAATAATTAATGTTTGTGATTGCAATTTTTTTTCTTTCAATATATTTACATTTATATTTTTTGGGCTTTAAAAAATGCCCATTAAATTTAAAGCTGTCCACGCATGTGTGTAGACATATACAGTAGCCAAAAAGGTACTTCCATTAATTTTAAATCTTTTATCACCTTCACCGACCTCTTCGTGGCCAAGAAAGTGAACAAAAGATTCAATAAATTTAAAATTGTTGTTGGATTATTTTTTTTTTCCCTTCGCTTTTACTGTTTCTTATTTTTGATTTTTAACGCGGGTCGAAAATGTACTGTTTGAACAATTGATGTGGCAATGGATGAATAAACAGAACGATAAACGATGAAAATATATTTATGTATGTGGAATATGATGGCCACCAATGAAACACCATCATATTGAAATGAAGAACGACTTTGGCTTCACGTTTGTGATGCTTTTTCTTCTTCTTCTTGTTCATCTCTCTTTCTATGTCCATACCTAAGGTTACTAATGATGCCGCGTGGCACCCTGTTGAATACATATGGAGCGCACAAGTCCACTCTGAATTAAAATCGCTGGATATATCTATAGCAATGGCAAGAAATGTTATTATATATATATATTTAAATACAACCATCTTCTTCTCTCTTTCTAGTATGATTAATGGCCGAGTTCACACTCAGAATGCACACATTGGATAATCAAGGGGATATATTCTGGCCACCGCCACATTCATTTGAAAGATTATATACCGGGTGAGTGATAATAATAATTCTATTTTTATCCAAGAAAAAAAAAAATTATTACGTTAAATTTTAATACATTACTTTATTGATTCGAAATAAATTTTTAAGAATTTTTTTACTGTCAAATCAGTGAATTAAATTTTTATATTTATTTTTTTCTCTCAATGCATTTTTGTTGATTGTGTCCTTCGTTGATTTATTTAATCATCAATTGAGTGGAGAATAATTCGTCAGGATATAATTAAATATCAATCACAAATCGATGAGAATATTCATTAAATATAAATGTAAAAAATTAATTCCAAGACCACCCGGTATAAAATAATTTAATAAAACTTACGTTGACCTGTCCATGGGATCCAATGTGCATGGACAAAGGGCAAACTTTAAGATCTGTCGCATCATTCTTGCCCAACGATACACAACGACTAAAGAAGGAGCAATCCTTATCATTAATTCAAGGATTATATACCACAAAATAAATGATTATCAAATAATCGTTTATCCACACAGGAGCAATTACCATTTGTGAGTTTTGTGTGTATAAAATTAACGTACATATTTCACAACCAACATCCGCATTTACTCTTTCACATTCTAACACGATCAATATATATTACAAAACATTGGTGGTGACATTATAAAAATAATTTATCGTTATATCCAACAAATTTGAAGAAACAAATTTATAAGTAGGATGATAAATAAAAAATACTGTGAATAAATAATATTAAAAAAAAAAAAAAAATATATATATACAGTAAAGAATGTTTAAAACTACACATGAATTTGTTTGTATGTTGGTGAAACAAATTTTCATTGTATACGTATGCATACATAGACACTTGTGAATTGCGGAATAGAGGGATGGCGCAGCAATGGTGCAGAGAAAAAAAAAAAAAAAAGGCGCGATGGGTTTGTTAGAAAAGTGGGGGACAGCGAGTTTGAACACGCGGAATAGCGTGTGTATAGTAAAGAACGCCATTCTTTCGTAAGAAGCCCACATAAATTGCGACACCCAAGAGTTAAAAGCAGTCTTAAATTACGTGCCGTCGACTCCCTGATGAATTGAGTGCTTCCAACCAGTCTTCATCCCTCCACCGTCTTTTCAACTCCTCGTACAACTCACCCCCCCATGGATATATACAAGTATATGTATGTATTTATGTAGATATATAAAACATTAGAGGGGGGAAGAGTAATACATGAACATACATGTATTGTTTTGAGTTTTCTTTTATTTATTTTTTGTGTACTTAATAATAATTGTTTGAAATTTATGTTTAAAGATGGAAAATAGAAACAAAGTATAGTGGAATTGTTATTATAGGTATTATTATTTTTTTTCAGTTGATATGGGGATGATGTTTTTGAGGGTGGAGATCATTATTAATATTAGATGTTTGTGAGGGAGGTGAATAAGGGGTGAGTAAAATTTTACCAATCATATGAAAAATTATATTCGTTTGATTAATTATTTTTTATTATTTCTTCTTCTTTTTACATCAACGAATGAGTTGGTTGTTTAATATTTTCCATAAGTATTGTGATTATATTTTATATTTTTGAAATCCTATCTGATTCGCTTGGTCCAACGGCAAGAGGGCAAGGGCATGCACAAAAAATAACTGAGACTAAATAAAAAAATAAGACATCGCGACACTGATTTATATGCATGATGATGCACGCGTGCCAGCACTACCAACGAGTATGTGTGTCATATCTTGTGGTATCATCATCAAGACCAGTCGCTCTTGCTAACAGAAAATAACTGGGTTATATACCCCTTTACTGTTTACCTTTTCTTCATTTTATTTTATTATTATCATCGTTGCCTTTTTTTTTTTATTTTATTTTATTTTATTCTTATTCGGCGGCGTATAAAGGGGCATACTGCGCATAGGCTATGGTTATTGTTCTTGGAATGATTCCAAATAAAGATTTCACTCACTATACGATATAAGGTAATTTTTTTTATTTTTTTCATTTGTAAGAACCAGAATAATAAAATTCACAAAGTTACGCGCTTGCGCGTGTTGCCCTGAGGCATATGCACATATATATATATATGTATGTATGTATGTATGTATGTATGTATATGTGAATAAATAATCTTATTCGTATGTTTGATTTTAGAATAAAAAATATATAATAATAAATTAAAATACATAAACGTGCGGACTTGATTTTTTTCTGATTTAAAATTCTTCATTTTTATCTACTTCGGTATTTTTTTATTTATATATATATATTTTTTTTTTCATTTAGATATAGAATTCGGTTAAAGTTTATATTTAAACGTGTGTTGAATAATAAATACTTGAGTGTAATGTTTAGTTGAAATGATTTTCTTTTGTCGGCAGAACTTTCTGATTTATTTATTTATTTCATTGTCGTTATTTCTTTATTCTTAGATGGATTTATGAATAGATTGATAGCGATGATGGATATTTTTTAGGTTATGAGATTGAAAGTAATGTATAAACAAATAAATTGAGGATTGAGAAATTCATTGAAAATAATTTAGAAAAAATAATTTGAATAATTTTTATTTTATATTAAACCGAGAAAATGATGGAAAATGTCAAATATGTGTTTGAAAAAAATCTGTAATGCTGTATGAAACTTGCTCATGCCACGTATGCACACACGTACATTGTATTTTTTTTATTTAACAAGTTTGGACGCGCTCAGCATTAGTCGCGATTATCATATTTTCGTTGGTGAATATCTGGCGCCATAAATTTGATCTCGTTATCTCATTTACGGGTTGAGGAGCTGCTATATGTTCACATGTGCACGATGAGAGAGCGAACAAGAAAGAATGAAAACTATAAAAACCAAAAAAGAAAATACTCCAATAGTCAGAGAAAAAAAAAAAAAAAGAAGAAATTATGACGATGAAAAAAATTAAATCGCAAGAAAAGGCAAAAAGCTTTTAAAGACTCTCAGAATTTTTAAAGGGTGTAAAAAAGATCGAAATATTTTTTTTAATCGCTCCAACGAACTCTCAAGAGATAAAGAAAGAACAGAAAATCATAATATAAATGTATATAATAACGTACACCAGGTTTCTCATGATGTATAACCCCGTCTCTGTTGTCTTTGTAAAAAAGAGTCTGTCGTGTGTCCACATCAACTTTATATCGCGGTAATCAAATCGCCCGGCATAAATTTTGTCCGCACACTCGTGCATTTATTTCATATAATTTTGCATGAAAGAACGAGCGCGAACACAATTTTATTCATGTATAAACCCGCTAAAATTCAGGGGTCACCGCCAAAAAAATTGGCAAAATCAAAAGACTAAAAAAATCGCAATTTAATAAAAATAAATATTAAAACTAAATCGATAATAAATAATAACGACTATAAAAAATGAAAAATAAAATAAATCTCGGCACACCCATTGATAAATAAATATAATATCACCAGACCGGAAGTTGGCATTTGTGCCTTTTATTTATTATTTATTTCGTGCCCTAAAATAATTCTCTCTGGACCTATTGGAATATTTTTAGCGCCCACAATCGTCATCACTGAAGTTCACCAACGAACTCTTGCTTTTGATTTCAGTGTATATATATATATACATTCGTCATATATTTATAATATACCTACGTGTATCCTCTACTAATGATGCCTACACGACAGAATCACGAATATACTTTGAGAGGACATCGTGGGCGAGAGGAACTTTTTTTTTTTAATTTTTTTCGTCCTGTCTCTAATACAGAGAGTTCGGGCGAGGCATACACTCGCGTTTGCTTCGTAAAACCCACCTTATTTTCGTTGTGGAACCAAATAAAAAGAAGAGTATATAAATGAATAAATAAGAATGAAGAACAAAATGAAAAGAAAAAAAAAAGAAGGAAGTTGAAGAAAATTATTTGCGATTTAGAGAGAGAGTGGGAAGAAAAAGAGAAATGAGTGAATATTATTTTTTAATATAATGAAGAGAATATTTCAATATTTATTAACTATTGTTTTAAATTTTATTTTTGATAATTCAACATTTTTTTTTTTCATATATTATTTTTATTCTATTCAATTCAATATCTTGGATATTCATACATTAAGAATATATTATTAAATAATAAATAATAATTATTAATGATTCTATTTGTCATCTGGATATATATTTTAGGGATTTTATGTCACGTCTTTGTCAAGACACCGTAAGAAAAATTGATGATTCATTCGTGCATGGACTATGCCCTTTTTTTTTTCCTTACTCTCCCTCACATAACCGGAAATCAATAAAATGATAGAAGACTTTTACACACACACACACACACACATAACACATAAACATTTTCTTTCAAACTATTCCATTGAATGAAACTGAAAATGAAAAAAATTCAAAACTGTTTTCAATACCGACACTGTGATTATCACAATGATTAATTATTTTCAAACTATTTAAAATACCGAAAGAAAAAAAAAGAAGAAAATTTATATTATATTAAATGAAAATATTCAATTTTAAAATATATTTGTATATTCAAGTGATATTGAAGTGATTGAAAAAAAATTTTCCCAGAGACTTTTCAGGGTTTTTTTTTTTCTTTTTATATATAACCCATCAAAGATTATGTATATATACATTGAGGGGGAGTTTTGAAGAGAGAAATAGGTATATGCACGTACGGATGAGACGTCGATACTCAAGTGGAGTAACTGGAGATGAATCCTCAGTTCTCTTTGGCTCTCTCTATCATCTGGCATTGCCAACAAATGTCTGTATACATATTTATATCTATGGGGTCGATGATTATGGTGACTTCTCAAGTGCGTATACAGAGAGAAAAGAAACAACCTTCGCCATTGGTGGTCGAATATATATGATAACTATTCCACTTGAAAATGGCTCTCTCGAACTGAACAAAAATACAAAAAATAAAATAGAAATATAATCCAAATGATAATTCAATTTTATCACTAAGAAAAAAATAATAATATCCAAAATTAATTACTTTCTTTTATTCTACTATTTTTTTTTCTGCTTCTAATTCTTCATTAAATGAAGTGCAACCGTTGAAATATAATATTTCTTATATTTTGTTCACTGTATTATTTATTTATTTATTTTCTATCATACATGCAATATTATATTTTAATGTGCCAGTATAAAGAAGATACTGCGCACGATATTGTAGTATATAGAGATTCGATAATAATCGATTCTGATTGCATTGAAGCCCAGTAGTAGGTTGCGTTGATTGGTGCATTCATAAATATCCATTAGCGGACAATGTTCGTAATGATCGGGTCTGCGGGCTACGCCCTGAGGGCTCTTGCACGCAGTAGCTACTTCTCTGGTGGTGGCTACCTCTCTCTCATATCCAAGGATGAGAAACAAAACTATTGGGTTCTCTCGCACACCGCGTGCTGTTCAACCGTTCATAACCTCTCTCTTTCAAACTCTCTTCATCCTGTCTTTTCTCTCTTTAACTTTTTTTTTTTCATTTCATTTCTGTTTCTTTCTCATTTTATACTTTGAATGCGGTTTGACTTGACTCTCGTATAATATTCTCTTTTTTTTTCTCATTTATTCCTTTCAATCTTATTGGAATGTTGGAACCTATACGATTTTGAAGGCTGTCCGATCATCAACTCACTGCCAGACTCGACAAATCAAAAAAAAAAAAATCATTCTCATTAAATATTTTTTTTTTCTTCACAATAATTAGAAGTTGAAAAAAAAATTTTTTTCCATCCTTTCTTAGACAGGTATTTTCACATTTGATCATGTTTATGTTAACTAAACTAGTTCACCCATATTTGCAATACTGTTATATTGAAAAAAAAAAATATTATTGAATTTAATCTTTAGTGAAAAAAAAAAAAAGAAAATTAATTCATTTATTTATTTCTTCTCGTTTAGTTTTCAACTTGGATTAGTAGAGTGAATTGAAGTATGTCCATACATACATCCCCTTTATTTTGTTATGTTCTCACCCTGTTGGTTACTCCCCAGTGATCTACTCCCACCCTTGCAATACACGTGTACATAAATACACGAACGATCTGGCCTGTTAGAAATCCACACGGTTACACAAATACACAAACACGTGAGGGAATGAGCGAGATCACACATTGTACACCCCACGTGTGTGCACACGAGCGAGGGTGAAACGACTAGAACTCTACAATAGAGCGAGTTCGTACCTGTTGAGCGTACACGGACAGGTGACAACCCCAACTCTCGCGCGGTCTTTATGTATATATAAACTGACTATGAGACAAACATTTATTTGTATATGCAGTTTATATATATACATATGTGTTGTATAGATGTGTATGTGTATTTTTGTATCCATCGCGTTGTATTTTATCGCTTGGAAAGTTTGATTTCTCAACTGGGGGAGATAGAGCGAAAAAAAAAAAAAGAAAAAAAAGCGTTACACGTTACAATAAAAATCGAGTCGCGCTCCCACGACGATCAAAAATCCTTCTGAGTTTGTAAATAGTGAAAGTATAGGAGTTACTAGTAGTAGTAGTTTAATAATAAAAAATTTTTTATACACTCTCCCTTGTGTATGAGAGGTCGACATTCATCAGAACTTTGTGTATGTTTTTTATTTTTTTTTATTTGTAGTTTATTGTGTGCTGTGAGGAAGATCAGCGCGATTTATTTCAGATTTCTTTTCAGTTTATTTATTTGTGTATTTTTATATTTTATTTTGGTTTTGTGTGGATGAAGAGGAAAATGATCGCTTGACTTTATTGAAGATTTAATCGGGAGGATTTGATGGGAGAAAAAAATTGTTGTATTTATTTTTTTGATTTTAAGATCGATTTTATTGTGTAATAGAAGAAAATATTTGATTTTTTAAGGGTTGTTGTAAAGATGAGTGTTTTGAGAAGTAGATTTTGTTGGGGAGGTTGAAGACAATCTAGAGATTATGTAAAAAAAAAAAATTATTGAGAGAAATTATGGGTTTTAAAAATTTTTTATTCGATTATCTTGTGAAAAAATTAATAAGATTTATTGGGAAATATTTATTACTCCCCATGGAACGATAATGATTGCTATAATTGTGACAATCAAACCTACATACATACTCATCAGTGACAGTATCTTTATCGCTCTGGGGCATGTTTCAAAATTTTCACGAGTCCAGGAAGAGATTATTCACTGTAACAGATATGTCAAACTTGATATCATTATATTCCCTCACTTCATCATCATCATCATCATCATCATAAAGATATAAACTAAAATAAACATTCATAACATTATACAATAATACAGCCACATAAACAATACAGACAAAAATCTCGCGGATATTTTTATAGAATTCCGTAATAATACTTTAGAATAATCGGTTAATTCTGGTCAAAGAATAAAAATAAATAAAAGAAAATAAAATAAAATAAAACGCGACTAATAATCAGAAACGTCAAATTTTAACAAAGGCGTACGCGTGTTATTTATCCGACAGGGTTTAATTTCGTTCGCATGGGATGATCTGTCGGTGAGATTGAGGCAAGCGTGGTTTTACATATACAACCATATGAATATGGTAAAACGTACAGTGGTGTTTCTCTTTTGATCATGTTATGATGGTGGACAGCAATAATTTCAAAAGCGAAGAGAAAGAAAAAAATAATAGAGTAAAGATATTATGAAGGAGTAGAAAATATAAGAGAGAAAGAGAGGAGTATAAGAAAAATAGTTTGAAATGTGTAGTCACCGCGGTGGGTGCATCGATATTGACAAGGGTGCACAGACTCCCTGAGACGTCTTATGAAACTAAACGTACTATTTGAATATATAGAAATTTGTGACTGTATATATGTATATGTATTACTTGTATATTATATTAGAGTAGGTATGAATCTATAAAGGAGGCTTTAAAACTCAGCAGGGGTCAGCCACAAATTATAACTATGCTTTGGACATTGCGATTCTAATCTATATTTGGAGAAAGTTCTTTATTTATTATTTTTTGAAAAAGTTGTATGAATTTTTTATTTATAATTTATTAGGTAAGAAATAATTTTGTATCATTGCTATGGGGATGTTTTTTTTTTTTTTAATTATTCATTGAAATTGACGATAAATTTCTTCTATCTCAGCGAAATTATTATTTAAAGTGGTTCAACAATTTTAATGAACTGCTGAATGAATTATTATGACAGATTTTAATTTTAATTTTTTATAAGACACAGTTTGTGTATTGTTATAAATATTTAATTTATATAATTTTTTATTCAATCTTATTTGAGTAGTCTTTATATTCATTTCATTTGTGGATCGAGATGATAATTTTTATATTTTGTATTATTCATTCGTCCATTTACATAAAAGTATTGATGAAAAAATTTAAAGTTAAAAAATATTTTTATTATTTAATTATAAATTCTAGATTCTGTTATATTAATAATAATATGGCGCATATGTAGAATGGAATCTAGTGGAAATATAAGGGCAAAATAATCTGTAAAGAGGGTAAAATACGATGAGCCTCGGAGCGAATTGAGTTGACTGACGTGAATGTAAAGACACCTCTTCACGTCTCGAAGAATTTAACTAATTATAATATAGTGGATAAACGGTTTATGTCTAATGTTGGCAATCTAGTCTCTCTCTCACTTACGCCGACATATTATATATCCCACTGATATTCACCTTTCTCCCATCACAAAATCAGTCTCACATCAACCCCGTAGTTTTGCCACACGTCGCAAAAGTTAAGACGAACGCGTTTAAGATAAACCAACGAACCATCCACGACCTTATCCACTCTCTTCACTTTCACATCCCCACAACGTATCGAATATCACAAACTTTTGACACATATAATATAACTATCAAAAAGAAGAACTCCAGAAGCTGTACAAAAAATTATTTAATCATTAAATTTAATACATAAAAAAAAATTCAAAAATATATTAAATCAATTTTTATCCCATCAAAAAAAAATAAATATTAAAAAGAACAATTGAACATATATCCATACTATTTTCTCACACAAACCGGACGTCCTATTACTAAACACTTTACCAGATTTAACGACTCAACGGAAACACCATTTTTTCTTTTTCTTTCGCCCATCAATGAACAATAATATTTCTATTGCACTTATTATCTAACCTATACCATACAGTTTACGTTTCCACATGAACATAAATATACGCACATACAAAATATAAATATTGTATTGCAGAAAAGATACATATATACATATAAGACGAGTACATCAGGGCGTGAGAGGGGGGGAAAAAAAAAATAATAAAAAGTAGGGATGGCCCCTGTGTGTGGCCGAACGAAGGCATGTATAAATACGCGAGAAGAACCGCGTATAACAAGTTATGGCAGATAAATTTATAGCATCTCCACTGAAACGCCATTACTTTAAATGCACCCCTCTACTTTCGCTTTTTCTCTTTATCTTCCTTTCTCCCTTTATCCTTTACCTTTACCCTCCATTTTATTTTTTATCCTTACGTGTACAACTCACGCGTTCTCATTCTCTCTTATACTTGGGTTATATACTCAATGGAGCTCTGTTGGCTATTGGCTTTTACGATTTTTAAATAGCCCAAGCACACTTTTATGCTTCTGTATATATATATTTTATCTACTGTCTTTGTTTATCTTACATATTTGTAAATGTTGTTGCGTGGTGCATTGAAAAATCATGATACGACCTCCCAGCGTTCAACTTATGTACGCAATACTTCCTGTAATTTTTCGACGTTTCGTGCTCAAGATGTGGTTTATTGTTTTGAATGATTGAATTAGTGTAGGGGAAAATAAATGAAGCGAGAATAATTTTTTATTTTAAAATTCATTGGCGGATTTTTTTTTTATGGTTTAAATAAGGTTTAAGTGAAGTAAAAAAAATTCTTATTACCGCAAGCTGAATTGATTATGTTTATTTTAATTTATTATTAATATTAAATTTATTTAAAATACATTTTTAGTTTGATGAAATAAATTTCGTTAGTTTTGTTAGATTTTATTGATATTAAATATTATAAAAATGATGATGATTTTAGTTGGCATGGTGGGCTTACTTACAATTCTTGCGTTTCACCATAGCACACACGGTGTATATGCTCGCTCTATAAGAAATGATCGTTACTGTTCGCCGCCCTATAATCTACACGGCTAATGACGTCCATTACGTTACTGCGCGGCTTGCACATGGGCTTGTTTCTATCTTATTTTATTTTATTTTATTTTTTTTTGATTTTCTTCATCTCTTTCTTTCATTCTTGTTTATTCTGTAGTGGTTATTTCTTTTCTTGTTCTTTTCATTCGCTTGGTTACGGTCCTGATCCGCGACGCCACCTTCAGAAATATATACAGTTCCTTTTCTTATATTCACTCTCACTTCTTCATACCAACCCCCTTTTCCTTTCACTTATACACTAACCACACAAACATTTCAGACGAAAAAGAATAAGAAAATAAACAAATTCCTGAATTGTCCTACGAGAAACTTTATTTTATTTTTTATATTGAATACTTTTTTATAATGAGAATGAAAAACTTTTCAAACAAATTTTGTGGAGAATATCATTGTGAATATTTTTTGTTATAAGGGAAATTTTGATTTGTAGGTTTATTTTTGAGTTGGAATATTTTTCATAAATATTAAGTGCCAAAATTTTGTTTAGTTGAATTTTAAAATAAGAATGACAATAGCAATGACTCTCACCGGTTTTTCTTACTCCATAACCTTCTTAATTACTCTGGTACAATGTCAATTAGAGAATCCTATAGTATTTCACAACCTAAAACCGTAACACAATGGAGGAAAACCCCATTGGAAATAAATCCAGAAGTCAACCTGAAAATTTTCTCTTTTTCACCTTTTACTTTTTCCACAATATTGGAATATATATTCGGCATTTCACCCCAAAAATTTATGCTCTAAATATCCCACCTAATGGCCACATTGTCATTGACTCATCGTCGTACATACCAAAAATTGAAATGTATATATACATATAAATTCTATCTATGAAAAGAAATATTTGAAAAATTGCGAAATTAACTTTTGAGAGAGAATTTTCAGGTATACAATATTTTGAATGACATATATATATATATATATATATATATATATATATATAAAGGTCCTCTGCACGCATAAACGTGAAAAATTACTCGACGTTTATCATCGTGACTGCGGGTGTTCTATATACACACTAATACATACCAAAAAATATCTATGAAATAAAATAAAATAAAAAATAGATGAAAAATATATAAAATCAAGAGATGAAAATAATTCATAATATTTCCCACATTAAAAACACATTAAAAAAAATAATTAATACACATTTGCATTGAATAAATATTTCATTCTATTGAAATAAAAAATTAAAACCAATCAATGATTATTAATTGAAAAATTATGAAAGACTTTTTAATTAATTAAATAATTTTAATAATTGAATATTCTCAAATTTAACCTCATATTTTTTTCAGTATATTTATTTATAAACCTTCAAACCTCAACAACAATACTAAAAATATCCAAGTGACACAACAAGTCTGCCCTAATAATAAAAAAATCATAACGCAGTAAATTAAAAATTAAATTCGTCCACAAAATTAGTTCACGTGCTTCATTATATTTAAATTAATAATAACATTCACCACAGATACTTACTAAAAATATCTTCAAGCAACAAATATCAACAGAAACAATAAAAAAAAATAATATTAAGAAGAATGATAATAAAAATTAATGCAATCCATTGATGATTTCATGGGATCTCAATCTCAAGAGAAAAAAAAATTCCTTCTCAAAACCCCAAACTCGTGGGACGACCATGAAAATTTAATGGGATCCAATAAACTATCGATTTTGAGAGCGTTCTGTTGGCTGATGGGCGTAACGGACTTTTTGAAATAGAGAATTCACCAGACAGATAGAGGACTTGTATATAAAGTTCAATATGAATTTATAAATTCTGTATATGCATTATAATATTTTATTTTATATTTATTAGTATACCGCGCCCAGATTATTCAACTCTCGTAAAATAAATCGGTGACATCGTATACAAGAGGCAGATGAGTAATTTGTATGATGGACAGACGATTTAAAGTGTCATCTGATGACAATAAATATCTGAGAATGAAGTTATCAAGAAATAATGAAGAATATTTTCGTTGAATATTCAGCGAAAATTCATTTGTCATTATTGGAATGGAAAAAAAAATGATTGAATAAAAACGAACACCAGTTGCAGGATTGTTTTGAATGATAGTGAAGTCTCACACATGAGGGGGGTCTTGAAGAGTTACATTTCAATTGATTTGATGCTGTCATTAATCAATAATAAAAATTTGAAGAGTGATTTCTTTATTAGAGAAGAAAAAAAAAATTTAATTCACAAAATTTTCATCACTTCTATAATAAAAAAAAAAAACTGTTACAATTCAATCTTTTTTTATCCAACAATCTCTTCACACCCATTCACCATCTTTATTTCCTTCCTTATTCTCGCTTCAACCCAAGTCTTTAGAATCAAAAACTTTGTCCACGAATCATTCTCATCGCGACTTTTCGTTCACGTAAAATAAATTTATCACGTTCACGCTCTTGTTGTATTCATTCCACAGAGAATAAACCATATACAATGTGAAAGAAGACAGCCTAGAAAGCCAAACTAGAAAAGCCAAACCCAATAAAGACGATCATCATCATCATCATCATCATCATCATCATGATCATTATTATCATAACGATGGAGGGAAAGAGTGTTAAAAGCTTTCTTTTGATAGAACCAAAAGTGCTTCTTGCTCTCTTCTTCTTCGTCACGGTAATTTTTGAATATAAATAATAATACTAAACTATACCTAACCATACCATTGAAAAGTATTATATTATTCTAGAGTTGTGATTTAATGGTGGAAGAAAGTGAAGAAATAACGAGAGAAATTCAAGCAAAAAGACATGCATGGACAAAGCAATAATAATGATAGAATATAACAACATTATTCTATTGTATTTTATAAATATTCTCTTCACAGATATATTATTTTCACTAAGGTATGTATTGAATAAAATTTATTCCCTTGCAGTTTACAACTAAAACAAATTTCCATTGTCTAACTAGCTATAAATTTTCAGACGATATAAATTCACGTTAAAATGCGGATGAAATATATTTATATAAATAATTTGATTTTTTATGGTTGAAGAAAATGATGAAGAAAATAATTCAAAGCATATGAAAATTTATATTATTATTAATTCAATGTTTCGGTCATGGAATAAATTTTTAAATGTTACATTATGCGGGTGGAAAAAATAAGTATGAATAATTTTATTTTAAATATAAAAATTAATTTTATTATGGTGTGTTAAATTAAATGATTGAAGAGAAAAAATTGATATATTATATATTGTGTGCCCCTATATGGGGGTATGTTTTTTTTTTCTTTTCTGATCAAAATATAATTTCTAAATCAAAAAATAAAATATTTCAAATAATTTATTTTAAATTGCAAATAATATTTATGTTTGTCGTTAATGATATTGATTTATATTTGCAAATGATTCACGCTCTGTTGTATTGTATTACTCGATTCCGATGTATTTTATTGTACATCGCTGGAGGAATAAATAAAAATAATATATCCATGCATATGAATATAGATATATGGAAGGTTAAAATGATCGTTTGGGGTCATTAACGATTTGAACGAATCGAGTGTCTCTTGTATACCTGGTCAGGTTAACAGATCAAGGTTTCCCAATAAAGGATCGAGTGATCTACCTGCGCTGCGGGTGAGCATCGTATGTATACATATTATCGACAAGAAAATAAAAAAAAATAAAAGTCAACGATTGCTCGTAAAAGAAAAAAAAAGAAAAAAATTAAATCAACTCGAAACGTCGCAAGTGGCATTTAAATTTTTAACATCAAGATTTAATATAAATAAAAATATCAATCAATAAATATATTCACCATCGACCAAAAAAAATTATAAATTATTATAATAAATATTCTGATTTTATTAATAATTATAAATTGATTGGATTAATTCATGAAAAAAAAAAAATATAAAATCAATTTTTATTATTTAAAAAAAAATTATTTCGTGTACTTTAAACTTCAATGAAGTCTCACGATATATTTATAGCATAATGAAGAAATAAAAAAATAAATAATAGTGAGGAATAACACGCTACCGCATCATATTCAATGGACATACACAAGTTCCCGGACAAACATGAATAATTGAGTATTGGCGATTTGGGATCGTGGAATGATAATATTTTAACTGGTTTGCTGTGAGTCGTTGTGCCATAATTCAAATGAAGTCAAGAGAGGGCGCAGTATCTGTCTATATATATTCTGATGATGCCCAACTGCCATTGTCCTCATCCAGGACCGGGTGTGGTTGGTGTTTTGTTGTGTCGTCGTCGTCGTCGTTGTTGTTGTTGGATCCAGATGAGCGAGCGTAGGATGAATACATTTATGTTTACCAGGTCTGAATTTTTTAAATTAACGGGTCCAATGCGAATCTAATCTCTCATAATAATTTAATACATTAAATAAAACATATCTTTCCTCTAATTTATTATATAAATATTAAAAAAAAAAACGAGTGGGTGGATCGTATCACTGTTAAATAAATTATTAAACGATGATTAATGAACAAAAAGTTCAATAATAATTTTTTTTCATAATCAATATTCCAATCGGTTAATAAATATATTAAAATACTTTGAATAAATATTTATATTTAATCATTTAATTGTCATCAACAAAATTAAATTGTTATCACTCACAAGCCCAACTAATCTAGATTAATTTTATTTATTAATTTATTTTACAGTGTCAAAAATATAATTTCATTTATTTTCTCAATGGAAATGAAATAAAACTTTATTTATTTTCTCGGTAACATTGAGAAAAAATTACCTTTGGGCCTTGATGCCCTCGCGAAAATTACATGCGCGCGTTTAACATTTCGCAGAACATGCACAAATATAAATATACACTGCCACATATATGTATAAAGCTTCATATACGTATATATATAATGACGATTTGGTGTAATAAGGGAGAAGAGACGACTGCATTTCATCTCTGTGGCATTCTGGCACGCATCGCGCACTTTTCAAGATGGATATTTGATAGGATGAGGACACGTAAAGGCTGCACATATATACACATTTATACATACATGTATATGCGTTCAGCGACAGGGGTAGATTAGGATGATATAATTACGACATTAACATAAGTCACCAGGTAAGTACCACTGTGGAATAGTAATCGCGACAAGCAGCCATGTACATCAGGTATAAATGTTAATGTTTATATTATATATGAAAAAAGAAAGCAGATTTTAAGGTATTAAAATTTTTTTTTCTTCATTTTTAATATAAATTTGATCACTTTGTAAGTATTATTTTAATTTTTATATCTAATTATTTGTTTGTTTTATCGATTGATATTTATATTTGTTGTTTATATTGTTTGAGAATATGAGAAAATTAATTTTGAAAATGATGGAGAAGAAAAGAGGCATTTAATTAATTTTCTTCTTTTTTTTTTTGTCATTCAAATAATTAATGAAGTAGTCAGAAGATCATAAAAGGCGTTGGATGAAGAAATAAAAGTGTCTGGAAATGATTATATATATATATATATATATATATATATATATTCGCGGTGAATTTTGAACGCAGGTGAGAAACATCCGAGAAAAATAATACATACAAATGTTTTCTTTAATTTTATTTTCTTCTCTTTCCTCCTTATTTTGTTCCTATCCATTTTTTTTTTTTTGTGACTGGTAATTCGTTTATCCGACATACCGATCGCTCAGATTCCAAGAAATCGGATGGGTACAATATCATAACTCCTGTTAGCCATTGAGATTTTCCATAAATATAAATATACAGAAACTTGACATTCAGTCTCTTCAGATACTACCTCTTCTTCTTCTTCTTCATCTTCATCTTATTTTTATTCCAAGTTTCTCTTTTCATTCCATCTGTTTCTTCGTTATTCATATATAAATACATATGTACCTATATGTACTGTAAAAGTATATGTATATACACGTATATAAGTATCTATTTTATTTGCTTTCTTTTTTATTTATTTTTTTTCTCGTCTTAATAATTTATTTCTCTTTATTTTATTTTCATTTTTTGGCTCATTCGTATTCAACCGGTGCGAGACAGGGATCAGGATAATTATAATGCGAGTTTGGTCGCTGTCAGCGGTCGATCGTATTTGATGCCGTTGAAAAATAACCGAGTGCGATACAATATATACAAAATTTATTTATACATATGTCTAGTTCGTGATTGAAATTTTTGTCTATCTGTTTTACTTTATATATTACTCTCCTTATTTTTTTATTTTTAATTCTAGAGAGTTTCTATAACAAATAATGAGTGTATTAACGAAAGTATATACGACACACTTCGATACTGTAACCAGAAAAAAAAAACCAGAGCCAAAAATATGAGATTAGAAAACACTTAAAATGTAAAATAAAAAAACATTTACTCTTCAAGTGTTTTCTACAGAAGCATGGATTTAAAAAATAATAACGTAAATAATTTACGTAAAGATTTTATTTAAATGTGTTGCACTTGAGATATGAGATAAATGTGTAAGTTATCAGTAGTAGTAGTAGTAGTAGTAGTAGTAGTAGTAGTAGTAGTAGTAGTAGTAGTAGTATAAGTAGTAGCGACAAAACAGAAGGCGACTCTTACATGTTTTCTTTTTTTTTTTCTTCTTCTTTTCATTCTCTGTCTGTTCCTTTCCCTTGCGGAAAGCCGGCTAAGCTCGAGCGCGCGTCCAGGCCGGTTGGCCGAGGTTAGTTATGGAGCCGACATAAACGCGCGCACATAAGCGGTTACCAGAAGTATTTGAATGGCTGTCGGCCCTTGTAAGACGTCAAAAAGTCAAAGGGAAACCACTAAAATCAGTTAGGGATCTCAACTATGCTGTTCACCATGGAATATTTAGTGGTGGGAGGTGAAGAAGATGAAGAGGGAGGAAGATAAAGAGGGGAATTATGAATAGAATATTTGAAAATATACATAGGAATATTTTGAGTGTCGTTCACTTGGAATATTTTCTTATTTGCGGTATATTTTTACAGTAATATAAAAAAACTCAAAGAACAAAAATTTTTCATAATCTAATTGTGAATCTATTTTGTTATTACAAAATTTTTGATACGACTGTTTGTTTCCGAAATAATTGACAAGAAAAAAAATATTGTTTCATATCTCAAGATGTTTCCAATGAAAGAAAAAAAAAAAAAAATTGAAGTAGCGAACAAAGAGAATTATATATGTTCACAGAGATATAAAATATAAATACACCATTTTCACATGCACATACAGACATTTTTACAAAACGTTTCTCATTCTGCGGTGCATTACCAACAAAACCAGCGCCATGGGCGCAATACTATGCACAGACTGGTAACGAGAATAAAGAGAACGCGTTGCTCATGTTAAAAAACAAAAAGACACATTGAAGAAGAGACATAAATGATTGTAGTGGTGGTAGATGATATAGAAATATATAGAAGAAAATACTGTACACATATAAATACATTTTATATATATACATACATATATGAATATAAAAGAAAAACTATAAAAAAAAAGAAAAATAAAATAAAATAAAATAAAAATACTGAGGAGATGGAAAAAAATGCCACTCGTCGACGAGGCACGACCGCAACATTTTTGTCTTTACAAAATTATGTATTCCACAGGCCGCCGCCATATCTCTCAAAGCATAACAACTTCTTTCTATCCTCCACTCTCTCTCTCTCTCGTCTCCTTTAAACAATATACATATATACAACATATTCACCATGCACAATTCCTCACTTCCTATACCCTTTTCCTCATCCTTCACATTTATCCTCTTTCGCCTACGGCGGAATCTCGTGAAGGGAGCTAATATTCCCTTCTTTGTTTTCTTTACATACACATACATGTATTTATCTATGTACTCATATATATACAATATATAAAATATATGTATATGTATATTTTTGTTTCCTTTTTTATTTCGTTATTTTTTTGTTTCCGTTGATTAAATATTTATTTGTTGATTTTTCTATTCAGTTTTTTAAATTGGGGAAAAACATCTTGAATTATTTATTTATTATTTGTCATTATTTTAAATGTTCTTTGACCACTTCACCACCAATCATTCCGTTAGTGTCTTGTCTTATCTCCCCTCACGTCAATAATCTTCTCGCCAATTTTTTTTCTCAAACCGACGAGATAAAAAAAAAATTGGAGCGAAAGGAAAAAATAAATAACATGGAGAAAAAAGACAGGACAAATCGTTTTCTAAATCAAATGCCAAACTTGTTTTTTTTTTTTTTTTTTTTTTGGACATGCATATCGTCATGTTCACTTCAGAATTTTATCTGTGATCTGTGTTTGATAGTCAAATTGCGCGTGTTCTTTGCTCACAGGCAAAAAATAAAAAGGACAAAAAATATCGTAGGAAATTTTTATTTTTATAAAAAATTATTTAAATCTCAAAATTTATCCGGTTGAAATTAAATTTACGAGGTGATATCGATTCACAATTGTCTCTAATAAAACGCATTATTTAATTACCGATAAGAAAATTTTAATTATGTGCATGATTAATTCGCTCGAATTGAATGTTATTTAATTAAGTTTTGGAAATAATTGATTGACAGATGCGAGTATAAAGGTGTCTGATTAAATTAAATAATAACAATTCTCGTGTCGAAATAAGATTTTCATTTTCACATTGACAATAATTTATCCATCCACAAGAATAATAAATTATCCGTTCAATTAAATGTTAAATTAAATCCACGAAAATAATTTAAATAGAAAAAATATTTAAATAACTTCACGTTGAAGATAAAAAAAAAAAAAAAAAAATCTTTAACAATGTCGTTAAAAAAATAAATAATTCCGTCATCAAATGCGCTATGAATATAATTTTTTATTTTTTTTTTCTCCTCAGTTTTTACCTTGAGTTCAAGTTTATTTGTATAGACAAAAGCCAACCGGTTTTTTTTTATGTCGTAAAAATGTCAATAAAAAGAAGATCGGTATCGGTTTTGTAGATGAATCTCTCTCATGCTCTCTCGGTATTTCTCAGGCATTCAAAAAATAATGTCTCTATTCCCATAGTCTAACCACGTTCGCTGATGCGCAACACACACGTAAAATATATTTTTTATTCAAAGAGAAATAAAAAAAAAAAAAACAAAATAAATAAATAAAATGATAAACAGCAATTTAATTTTTTTTATACAAATTAATAATATCATTTTTACAACGAGTGGATTATCGAAACATGCTCAGACAACTCTATACAAAACCACCAACGATAATTTTTCACTCCATCCTTTTGTTTTATTAATACATATATTAATTTTATTTCTCGTTATATTATTTTTTTCTTTTTATCCTCTTTGCTTTTTGTTTAAGAATGAAAATAATAAACGAGTATATGCCTGTGACACTGTCCGGTAAAATGCGTGTACATGGTGGTGCGTATAATATTGTATGGTACGTGATCCTTTTTTTATTTTTATATTTTTTTTCTTTTCCTTTTCTGCTCTCACAATTATAATAAAATGCCCAGCGCACAGGACAACGAAGTCGCGGGCGCGCGCGCTCGTCCACACACGGGATAATTTTAATTTAAACAAATGGTCGTAAGGGCGGCATCTTTGTCCATGTCTTGCATTATTTATGCCCGACTACTTGGGACACACGTGCGCCTCTGTGTCATCGCGAGTGCGTTATGTGTCTTCGCACAACCGAGTCATGTCAATATTTTTCCACAATTCATATTCGCCTCTTTCTCCCTCCCGCCAGGTATACATATATTTAATATACATATATACATATACATCCACATCGCCAATCATGAAAAAAAATACAAATCCTCCTCGTTAATCTTACAAACAAAACAAAAAAATTAATGAAAACTATTAAAATATTTTTTTCTTCTTTCTTTTCTTTTTTTTTTTTTTCATTCATATATTGTATTATTTTATTTATATTATTTTCACTATCTTAGAATCACAGCAGAAATTGACGTGCGCTCGTTACACGGTTCTCACGCGGATCTCGTGCATTGACGCGTCGAGAATTTGCGCCGCTCGTTTGCCCGGGGACAGAACGACGAGAACGACGATGAGAAACCATTCGCAATTTACGAAGGAATTAAGGACTCTCTTTCATTTCATCTCTCTTTATATATCTTTCTCTTTTTCTTCCACCCGCCCTCCCACCTTTCCACTATCTCTCTTTCCCTCACTCGAATACCAACCGTTTGACATTCCGGCTATTATTGGCATCGGCAAATGCCGCGTTCTCTCTGTATTTCTCTGACTCACGATCATTTCTGTCTTTTATTCCTCTTCCTTCTCACTGTATCAACATTTGCCTTTATATTATTTCTCTCTGCCTATATCAATCTCTCCATCTTGCTTATTCTTTCATTTTCATCCTCCCCCTCACATTCTACTAATTTTTCAATTTATTCCTCCAATTACTACGATGCACGATACGCCGACAATTGGCAGTTATTAGTTTCGAAACTCACTACAACAAATATATATTTTTTTTTTCTTGTTTTACTGAATTTTATTTTATTTATTTAAATTTCTATCAAATCCACAATTAATAATTTATATTTTGCATTACAGATGCGAGCATTTATTTGAAAATATGATGATAATTATTAAAGAAAAAAATAGAGAAGAATTTTATGATTTTTTATTTTTTTTTTTATTTCTTGAGTTGTAATAAAATTTGATTATTTGTGTTTTACGAATAAATATATAGAGGAGGGTTGGAGGATGAAATAAAAGGGTGGATATCCTGTGTATATGTATATATATATGTACATGTGTACGGATATAAATATGTACCTATATATAGAAGAAGAGAAAGAGAGGCCTTTGATCTTTACCGCTTCGCTTCTGCCGCGTTCTATCGACACTTCATACTTCTACGGCTGATCGCCGCCATAAAACATTATATACCCTTCGGGTTGAACGCCGGAGACTTGGTCAGGGAGTGAATCAACACGGTGGGAAGAGCGGAGAGACCCGACAGGCTATTGTATCCGGCATTGCACACACCCACCGCGAAATATGTGTTTGTGTGGGAGTCGCGGTTGAAAAAAAAAAAAATATTTGCACCGATAACAAATTTTTTCTTTTATTATTATATTTGTGAAAAAAAAATTCCCGAGGTTTTGCTCTTTCATTTCTGCATGGGAAATGAACTTCAGAGATTATAAAAAATTATTTTTCAACTCAATTCAATAGTGAATAATTTTTATCAATCAATTAATTACACTTGGCGTGTTTGCATTTTTGTTAAGACAATTTTCAACCCACTCTTTTTTGTTACCATTACCTTCCTCTTTCTTTATCATTGTTATATATGTCTTTGTCATCAACTCCTTCTCCATATGCACCAAAGAACAAGAGAACTCCCGAGGATGGTATCGCGTTACGTCACGCGGTCCACTTTGACCAGGCCGACTGTGATTTCTTTTAGCCCCATCGATGCCTCCGCGAGACTCATCGATCGACATTCCTGGCTGCTGAATCCGCTGGAATTTTCGCACGGTGCTTGCTGAAGACTCCTTGAAAAAAAAAAATAGAGAAAAAAAATTAAAACGAGGAGAAAAAAATTAAAAAAAGACATTTATTTGTTTCAAATAAATAGAAAAAATTCATTTATTTATTTATTTATTTAGTTATTTTATTCTTTATAATATTATCTTCTAATTATTATATTACTACAACAATTAATAATAACGCATTTATGGTTTAATTATATTAATTAGTTTGATTGACCATTAATAAATGTCTTTCACCTGAGATATGAATTTATATTTATAAATAAATATATATAAGTTCGTATATATCAAGCATATTGTGTTATATTAATTGGGGCGTTGTCTCATGCGACATCAAACACGCATGTACGTGTATTTTTTTTCATTAGCCATTTGTCATTGCACTGATAAAGCTATTAGAAAAAAAAAAATTGTTTACTCTATTTCTTTTTTATTTTATTTCTGTATTATTCATTTATTTTTTATTTTATATCTTTTATAACATCGCGAGGATATCATTTATTTCATTTTTCAATTTATTAAAATTTTTGTGTCACGCCTCGTGTATATACGAATATTATAAAATTATCTCTTCCTTAATTCCTCCAAAGAAAATAAAAATAAAACAAAAAATATACAATATTATCATTATAATCATATATATTTTTTTTTCAGATATGTATTCATTTACCTAATTGAAAATATGTGGAGTGGAATTAATTTCACCACATCACCCGCGATATATATGTACATAAAAAAAATATATTTATTATTTTTTATATTTTTTAAACACCTGGGGGAATTAAAATTTTTTATTTGAAACTCACTGGAAAATTTACAAATATTTATTTCCATTGTTTTTATTATTAAAATGCCTTTGTCTATTCGATTAGAATACATGAGAAAAATTAAATATTAATATAAATAAATATATTTATATTTTTATAAATATTTTTAATAATTTTTATTCTTACAGATCCGGGTATCACTACATTTTGATCGTGGATTATTACAAATCTGTCATGGTCTACATACTTTGCTGTAATCGTTACAGTAAAGTATCAGTACGTTTAGTTATCCATTACAGATTGCACGACGATAGTCTGTGAAATTCATGATGAGACGTTAAACGACGTTCAATAGCTGGGAAATGCAATCTATTATCTTTTACAAAATCGACTGTGGATATCATAAAATATAATACCTATAAGTTTCGATATCAAAGGTATGACTTGAGGCAATAAAGAGATTGGATTTTTTTTTTTCATATCCCTATACAAGAAAACATCCGTGAAGGAATTATTTATGAATAAATAAACGTATAATTGTTATACTTTTGATGATTATCAAATGCGATAAAAAGAAAAAATTCTACGACATCGTTAAAAAAAAAAAAATATCAATCAATTAAAATCTTAAATTTACAATTATTCCTAATTACTAAACACATCCTCATTAACCACACATCATGAAGTAAAACAAATAAATTAAAACGCGAGAATTTAAAATGAAATATAAAAAAAAAAAAAATGATAATAACTCTAGTAATAAAAATTTGAAATAAAAAATGAATAAATTGAATTAGACACTCAGCGGATGTTCCTATTATAGTAACTCACAAATTCAACGATGGTCACAAATGGTATTAACATTAATTTCAATAGCACGCGCACGTTCACAAACGATAACAAACAATTAAGCTCACACACATTAACAAATAAAGACAATATATATTCAACTGTAAGTATATTTATAAATATACATACACAAATATTATATAGAAGCTTGGCATCTCTAGCTCTCATAGCATATGAGATCATCGATGTTGGCGAGGGTGTCGCGAGAGTTAAATGACACATAGATATGGCGTGTGTCTGCTATTACACTCGTTAACACTTTAACCAACACCAAACACTATACCACAAACAATAAAACAACTAATAGATTACAAACTCTATATTATATGAATTAATATCCATCATTATATATTTTTATATACGGGTTCTCAATTCAAATCATTATTCAACTAACCCGCACATATGTGAACTTATATATTTAACCGAGTGTACGGATATAAAATAAATTAATTTAAAATTTATAAATATTTATATACGATTAAAAATATAAAATTATCAAATATTAATTTTTTTCTATTGCTGATATGAATTTAATTTAATCACAATGATGTAATAAAATTATTTATTTCTATCAATTGAAAATAAATTTTCATGTTAATAAAAATTGTGATTCAAATTAATTGTTCACTCGGTATATAATAAAATATCCCATACAGGGTGTAAAATAAAATGGAGAACTGTATCAATTAGCGAATGAACTTCACGACAATATTCTGTCTGGAGTCTCTTAATATATATTTTTTTATTTTTTTAGATAAATTCAGAGACACATACACATAAAGAATTATTAATCCTTCACTCTCATCAGCTTCTTCTTCATCGTGTGTCTGAGATGCACGCATATTCCTCGTGGCAATGATGTCATCATAATGACATCATGAATGTATAACGAAAAAAAAAAAGAGAAGAACGATAAAAATCGTCACTTCATTCTTATACTTTAATTCACACAATTAATTATTACTATACTTATTCCAAACGAAAAAAATAAAAAATAAAACATGTATGTATATCATGTATAATTTATTTAAAGTGTGTATATATATATGTATGTGATGAAAAATAAATAAATTTTTTTATTTAATCTACTGGTATTTTACAGAGACGTGTTGATACAGTGGCGTCTTGGTCCACGCGTCACCATAATTACACCATACACGCACGTGTGCCCCATACTGCGTGTTCAGAATGCAAAGTCACGCGCGCATGATGTATAAATGTATGTAGAAACACTTTATATATACTTATACATGAAGTATCTTCATTACACATTATCGTAAGTAGATTTTTTTGTCGCTAAATCAATGATAGAAAAAAAAAAACTAGCATTTAAACAAGTTCAAACACGTTTTCTATAATAATTATGAGAAAAAATTTTTTTTAAAGTTTCATAAATGTGTATAAATATATACACGGTATTTTATATGTATAAAAGTAATTATGTATATGTATAGTTCTTATATAATGGTTTACTGTGGTCATAAGTTTTCTGCAGTTTTCCATCTGGTCATATATACATATATACATCATAAAGTAGAGATTGCCAAAGAGCGCTAATATACCAAAAGTTTTCGCATCATCCGACCCGGCAATCTTCCATCTCTTCGGCTGTGCTTTCTGCGCTTATTAAGTCCCGCGAGTGATTTCTACCCCGTTGGGAGATGCAGAGAAACTAGGATAGAGAAAGAGAGATAGAATAGGATAGATAGATAAATAAATAGGTATATAGAGAGATATGTGAATGAAAGAGATGAAGCCAATAAGAGCTTATTTCTCTTTACTCTTCTATTTTACTCGGCGGACGAAACTGCCGGATATTCATCATCTTCATTCAACATTTAATATTTTCACAGTAGTGTGGATGGTACTTATAGTAGCCATATCCAAAAATTTATTTATGATTAAAATTGTTGAGAAATTAAATAGAGAAAGAGAATTTATTTTCTGCAAATCCGTTGATAAAAATATATTTTCAAAGAATAATTATTAAATGTTTTTTAATATTTTAAAAATCCTTTCGGTAAATTAATCATTCGAAAATAAAATTATTAATATTAATTAATAACCTTTGAATAAATAAAATAAATAAATCCATTCCAATAATTCATTTATTTATACACAGATTTAATGATGATTTTTTTCATCGTCTACAATATATTAAAGCGGCATATCGCTTGAAATCATGTTTCTCCTAGAGATATATATCTTTTATACTCTTCATCGTTTGCCCATACTTCCATCCGTTCATTTTATAGGTTTATTAGAAGCAAATCAAGAGGATATAGTGCCTCTAATCAAAGATACTGATGAGCCAAGACTGTATTCGTGTGTTGGGCTAGCTCTCTTCGCATTATAACATTATGCTCGCAATTCGTTGCTCCCTTTCACTCTTCCATCTCGTCTTATATATATTCTATCGTCCTCTTACACCCTCTCACCCTCACCCTCATCTTCTTATTACAACTATACGACTACCACTCGTTAGTAGTCGTATTATATGAGATCACCGCGTGCGCCGCCAAATCAAATCCATGATTGCGAATATTCAATGATAGGTCTCATCTCTCACAACCTTCTTATATATTTATACATGTATATATACCCTCCATTTGGGATAATAAAAGTAAATATATCGAAGATTTTTGTAGCTATAAAAAAGTCTGTGAGATAAATAAAATAAATAAAGAGATATATATGAAGAGGAAAAAATAAAAATTAATTTCATCGTAAAAATTTTATCATTAATTTATTTTTGTTTCAGAAATGTAATGATGTGAATTATTTTATTCACGATTGTGCTGTGGATCATACTATGAAACCATAAATGAACATGCGTGTGGATGAATAGAATGTAATGGACGAATATCACGTGAATGTTTAATTCAAAGGGGGAAAAAAAAAAAATGTGAAGAGAACGAAAATAAAAATGTGTAGAAAAAATTGTCTGGAGGATATTGTGGAGGGTTCGACAAGGTGACGTGGATGATGAGTGTGAGGAGAGATAGTTGACTGTGTGTGTATAGGTATAAATGGTTATGTAGGCTTGTATTGTTTGACGATATACCTGTTTGCATTTGTTGGAAAGGGCGACAGGTGCTTGGACATGGCAACGTCATCCAGCTGCCGATACTTTTCGTGCGATATCATTTGAAGTGTGAGTATTTATTTATTTCTTTGAGCATATATAGTATCTGTATAAATAAAACGCAAGTTAAATTTAAATTGTATAGTGTAAAATAATGTCTTTCTCTTTGATACACATAATTATTTATTGAAATTTATTAATATCAAACTGCAGTGTATGAAATCAAGCTGTCATTTAGAATATTTAAACGTGCTTGGACATGTTTGAGACCAATACATGTATGGGTGACGCACGAAAACACATACATTTATATAATTCTCGTCCCTTCGACCATGAATTTGCATATAGAGAGCGTCAGCTAAGGGAAATAGAAGGTATGTACGTGACATTCAGGATGACGCGATTTTCTTCATGTCCCGCGAGAAACGGACACTTCCTATCATCATGTTCATTAATAACCGGACTAAAGTTTCGGATATACCATAATATAAGACACACACTGTTGTCATCATACAAAATTTACGTCTTATCGTGACACATACAAAATGAAAATGAAAGCTCTTTGATGAGACATCATTAATGTCCATCTAATATTATTTCTATAAACTAAACCAACAAGAAATTAACTTAATATAAACCGCCGTCAGTTAATTAATGTTTCACAAAATATCAACATGATAAATATGAAATATTAAATAAAAATAAAATGTAATAAAATATTCTCGTGACTTTTATACACAAAACGTATAACCTAAAATTTTTCTTTTGTTCATGAATTGTTGCAGATGTTGGCTTTGGTGCTTTATGTATGTTTCCTGATTGCAGAAAGAAAAACGTGCTTGGGAAACACCAGGACACAATCGCAACTGACCACCACCACAACATCCCCTCTGTATTCCACCGTCATGGGTCAAACTGAGAAAGAATATATGGAAATAACGCGACAGTAGAAGTAGAATTATAACGAACGTACGTTACCCCGCGTGTATAAGATAATAAATTTCTCTAGTGACCCACCCTCTTCACTCCGCAACACGTCGCGCTCTTTGCATTAATCCTCCTTGCCGGCGCGCGGAACGAACGTTTTATCGGAGCGTGTACTTGGTTTGTTCTACGGATAAATCCCGTCCCTGGCGAATGGGATAAATCTGAATAACACGTATCAAGCTGCGCCGCCTATGGCGTAGTCTTGATAAGGGTATATATGTACGAAAAGGGGTTGGTGAATGATTAGAGATATTAATATTGCCGCCCAATGTTTCGTCCAAGCTAGAAAGGGGTTGGATATATGGTGAATTTTATACTTAAAGTTTACAACTGCCCAAAAAAATTCACGCATTCATAAATTTATTTATTTGTAATTTCATTAAAATTAAGGGCAAATTAGAGGAATATTACGATTGTCTTTCGTGAATTTATCGTATTGTTTGAATGTAATTTATTGTAGTGAAGGATGGAAAGAAAATATTGTGAGAATATGGGACATTGTGACGTGACATTTAGTCTTGGCAAATGAAGGCAAATGTTTGCACGTATGTCTTACCAAACGTAGAGAGTGAAGACCAAGTAAAGTTAAGCAACTGGACCGGATATTCGTTGGCTGGATAGATCCTCATTCTATTCCAACCCAATTCCCCTTTGAGTACAATCGCCCCCGCGAAAAGCCAAACATTGGTATATGTCGTAGGATACTACGCAAACTAATTCTAATCTGGTATATAACAAGCGACAAATCGTCCGCCATAAATTTGACCAAGCCCAAGAAACACCATCCAAGACGTTTCGTAATCGAAGATAAACCGTGGGCGAAGACATGCCATAGTGCTTTTGGTATAGTTGAGAAGGAATGAAGAGGGAGAACTCGTGGCAGTGCTATTGTCCGGGGTGTGAAGAGCATAAGCGACATGGGGTATTGGATGAAAGGTAAGCAAAGCTTCCTTCACTCTGTATAGCTGGATATAATGCTATATAGGAACTGGGTTCTAAGGGGATGACTTACTGCTAACTTGCCAGATAAATCAGAGAAACTGGGTGGTGATGGTGGCATTTGTGTATGTAGTCTACCGTGACATAGTTCACTTGGACGAATTCTTGTGGTTTAACACAATCATTGTATTGATTAATTTTCAAATTGACTAATCAACTAATTTTTTAATTTAATCCACAAAAAGTATTTATATTACTAAAATATAATAAAAATAATTTCAAATTGATACTCGATAGATTATTTAATATTATATTTATATTTTCATTCATTCAACCGCCATCTGGAATATTATTATGACAAAGTATATCTAATTTTTCATTCAAAACAAGACACTCACTCATCAACCAAATGCCAAACATATTTAATTCAAATGTGGTAGCTTGGAATATTAATAATATTTATTTATCAGGATCAAGCCCGCGCCGTCAGATGAAAATTATTCCTCATGACATTCTCATAGATCAACATTCCAAACTATCTTCAGCTCCATTTTAATATACATTAATGTAAACCTATTTATTAAATATTATTTGGTAATAGTGGCACTTAACAATAATTATTACTTTTACGATATAGTGTATCATTTAGACACTTGTAATGTAAATTTATGTATATTCTTCAAACGTTTATATGCACTTAATGATATTCATATACTCACAAATAAATATAATAAACATAATCTTGTATGTATAACTACCCAGCAAAAGTCGTAATATAATTTTGGTGGAACAAATCTTGAGTGATGAATTAACCAATGAATATGATTTTCACTTTTGCAGTGGCTAATGCTTAACGCCATTACGATGTATGTCAGTAGACATACGTTGATCGTAAAGCCACGCTCAGACTAACATTGTCATCTATACTGTTATTGCAACATAACTCGAGTGTGAGCATTAATATACGCTTGAGGGATGCGTACGTAACACATTCGTATGCCTGAATTTATTTTAAGCCAACCATGACGGAGTACAGACGAGTATATAACAAGAATTAATAAAAAGAAAATTAAATCGCCAGTATTTCCTCAATAACAAATTAAATAAAAAAATAAACAACAACCAAAAAAAAAGTCTTGTATCAACTCAATTTTTTTTCTCCACCAATTTCACCTGCATTTTTAAAATACTAAATGTACACACATTCACAACAGCGTATATTCCAGATGGCGCGTTGTCTCATGATGATCGAAGAAACGTGTGTATAAAAAAAATAAAAAGAACAAAAAAAAAAATAGAAAATGAAGAAGACAGATCGCGTGAGCTGTCGAGGGTGACGATCATCGTCATTGTCCTCCGCATAGACGTCAGGTAGATATGACACTACGCAACAATTACGGAGAAGCCTTCGATATATATAAAGAACAACAATCATTTCTGACACAAACACACACGCACTTACATATATCCATATTTATTTATATATATATATATATGGACATGTGTATAATGAATAATTTTAGTGACATGTCGGAGACGGAGCGTGGCAAGCGGAACCGAAAACTCGAGGGGTATGTACGACAACCACTTGAGAACAAAGACAACCCTTTCCTTCTCCCTTCTCGTCCGCGTGTTCCCGTTTAGTTGTCAGCCCCCATCAGCAATTGAAGATGTGTCCCTAAATGCGAGAACGACAAGAACGGTCGTGGACAGATATATATTATATATTATATATTAATATGTGGGAGAGAGAAAGCATTTTGTGCCAACGTGAATTAATCAATCCCGACAGCGTAGTAATAATAAGGAAATGTTTCAATTCTAGGATGATGTATGGATGAATTATCATAGGTTGGAATATGAATTGAATGTCATATGGAATTTGTTGCTTTGGATTATTGTTAGAATATGCCTGACAATGTGTTGTGAGAATTTATGTTGGGTTATTGTCCTTTGTTTGGTGGAGTAATATTGTAATTTGAAAATTTTTTAAATGTAAATAATTAATAAAAATTTATTCTGATGACCATGAATGTGGATATTGAGTGGAGTTAATATTTATTCGCTTTATATCCTTTTTTTCTTTTTTTATTCATTCATTTATTTATTTATTTCTTTTTTTTTTTTTTTTTAGTTTCTTTTTTTTTAATTCACCGGATTGACCTTCGCACGGCGCTCGTTAGTGCGGCACTCATCAAGGGCGGCCACTGCTCGCGCCAGAGCGAATTGACGTTCTTTCTCTCTTACACTCTCTCATTTTACACTGTTTTTTTTAATACCTTCATTTATTTATTTATTTATTTCAGTGTCTCTGTCTCGTTTTTCCCATCTCGTGCGAATTCGATTTTAATTCTCCCATCACATCTCTACATGTGATCTTTTATAATTCGTTATGGTTACACATCGTCACATATTAATATATATAAATTCAGATATATAATTATATATGAAAGTAAAAAAAAAAAGAATTAATGAAAAATATTTGTAGATAAATTTAAAAATTTGTAGAAAATTAATTTTAAAATTAATTTTTTTCAAATAGAAATTTAAAATATCAATTAAATATTAATTATTAATAACAATTACTTCAATATTTCTATGAATCCAACAAAGGACTATTTTTTTCTTTACAATAAAATTATAAATATCTACTAGAAAAAAAAAAAAGAAAATAATAAAAATCATAATTTTTTTATTTATTCAGAATTTGCATTTCTCTTCGTGCCGTCATATATAATAATATAAATGCGACCGATACCTTTAGGTCGTTGAATTTTCTCGGTAATTATAAACTTAGAGACCAGTAAATATTCCTGTATGTACAGCATCCGCTAGGCACCTTCTTATACGCGACGGTGTGACGACAATTTACGAGATCAAGCGTATAGTCTCGACATTTATGAGAGACTACTGTGCATACATATATATTATACACGATAGAGGACAAGAGAAAAGAGACGAATTGTGTATAACTGATGATATGAAATTTTGTGTAAATGTGTGCACGTGTGCACTAACCATATACAGAAACAGAGATGAAATTATTTTCGCGATATTAAACTCGCGCCAAGTCATATACCGATCATCGCACACCAAAAATCCAAGTTACAATCTCAATATATATGTATAATTATATGAATATGTATAATATATATACAGTAGAGAAAAATAAAAACCTATTTGTAGCTTTAATTAACTTTATATTTTAATATTCTCGCAATTAAATAAATCTATGATTGATGTAGTGAATAAATAATAATATATTTTTATTCAGAGAATTCCCGTCATGTATTAGGATATTTTCTAATAAAATAAGTTTAACTGACACGATTTGTATTATAATATACACGTATATATAAATTGAATGCGTGAATTGATGCTCAACAGATGGAATTGAAGTTGAAATTCAGTATATCCGGCTTTTGGCACAGTGATGGTGTGCTTTCGTTTGTCGTTGTCGTCGTCGACGATTGCAAATTTTAAGATCGAGTTTCGTTGTACATCGGATGCCAGACGGTTATTTCTTACTGTGAGAGATAAGAGAAAGACGGAGAGAAATGAAGGGAAAAAAAAAAAAATATTAAATGAGGGAATGGGATGATGGAGAAAGACTCGACAGCGACTAACGAGTCAGTTCGTAAAAAGGGACCAGCCAGCAACAGTACAAGTAGACGCATATCTTGTTTCTTTAATAAACGGAAACGGAACGTAATCGTATTATTTGTTCGTATCTCTTCGAAGAGAGAGTATATACTGGTATCGTCTTATAACATTTGAATCCCATACAAAGAGAGAGGAGGTATATATCGTCGTCGTCGTCGGAGGTGAAACGGAAGGAATATTTAAGAAGAGTATTCCAAAGTTTTGTCCTTGTATTTTTTTTTTTCCCTGTTGTCTTGATTCGGATGCAACTGTATGGGGTGATATAAATATACCCACCCGCGTCGTGGAAATAAATAAAATGTGTTGGTATTTTAATAACCAATAAAATTTGGCATTTGGAAATTTTTATATCATTGTTTTCCACAAATATTACATACATCTCCCCGCATTTCTCACATATATAACACATCATAAATACATACTTATTCATATACATAATAAAGTTTCGAGCATTGCACTTCCATGGAATTTCATATATATGTATTAAAGTGTATAGTTCATCCCTAACCTATCTATAGAGTATATAAACTCGCCGCGACTCTGATGTATTTCTGAAGCTTGGCGACCGGCCACCATTATGCACATGATAATTAGAATGCGTTGGCGCGTGTCTCAATATATCCACGCGCGCAACCTTTGCATATATATACATACATGTATATTACAAATACAAATATATTCATATACATATAAATATACGAATTTAAACGTAGATCAGAGGATGGGCCATGATATTACATACATAAATACATATATATTTATGTTTAATGTGTATATGATATGTGTAAGTGTTGGTCGCGTCTCTATTTTGCTTTTCGTTTTACAAGTGGGTGGTATATGACGCTCGGGATGTCGCTACTGAACGCCACTAGCTGGCTTTGAATAAATTAAATATGACTCATATCTTCCCTTTTCTCATTCTCCATCCTCTTTGGTCTCTTTTACCTCTTTGTTAATACTCCATGTACGTCAGTATATTATATATATGTACATATATACATGTATATATACATACTGGAATATGAGTGTGTACCAAAGTCCGCCTACGTATCCACGTTAATATAAACCAACAAATTGCAATATACATATTAATAAATTAATTTTGAAAATATTATTTTATTTAAAGTTGATTTATAAAATAATTTTTGATATTAAATCAAATGACAATAATAATAATAAATATCTATAACCACGTTTGATTGATGAAAAATAATATCGTGATCTGTTATCTGTCAAAAAATGAAGATGAAAAAAAAAAAAACAAAAATAAATAAAAATATTATGATAATAAGTCAAAGACGTCGAAGGGCGCGTCAAAGGTAAGCCGCCGACGCCGACATACGACCAATGACCATATACCTCACACACATATGTATATATATGTATACATAATATACGTAATATTAACTATATAATGCATTGGCATAGGCCCTGAAGGCTTATACCACGGGTAATGCCTAATTAATCCAATTAATCTAACGCGGCACAAATGACCTGAGAGCGTTCCGAGCTTCTTTTCTCTCTCAAAGACTCCAACCGCCGCACTCTTATTCACTCCACACATTTTATTTTTCCTATCTTCTTCTTCTCTTCTTTCCCTTTCACTATCAATTTTTATTTTTTATTTTAAATGTATATAGCAAAGTCGTTCTCTCTTATATCCATATATTCCTTTAATATTATTAGTTGTCGTCGTCGCAATAATATAACGTTCTTCTCGCATCGTTTTGTTCACGTTCATTCCTGTTGTATAGCGCGTTTCATCTCGTCGATGATGAAACGACCGATATAACATTCCGAGAAATTAACGATTATGGTTGATTTATATTATGTCATATTTTAAATTATTGAACGTCATTAACATGAACTCACAGGTATATTAGTCTTTTGCAGTGACGTGTTGAGACTGGTATTATTATTATTGAGATTATTATTGTATTGAACCTGGGTTTCCGGATAATTTTCAAGTTGTATGCAGCTGCTTTATAAATTATTTGAGACTGCAGAAGGTTTTAAATTTTTTCAAGAAAAATCTCTACAATATTTTAAGAATTTTTTTAAAGTTTTTCAAGGCTTTTAAAAACTTGTTCCTTTGCTGGATTTCCTGCTTGTTTTTTTTTGGTAATTTTGATACTGGTTCTGATGTTATTTTTAAAGCTGATGAATTTTACTAGTTCTTAATTATTTTCTACATGATTTTATTCGTTCATTTGTTTTGTTTTTAACAATTAATATCGCATGGAATATTATGAAGGAGACATAACGATTAGGGTGAACCACGTGAGTGGCACGTGGGAGGATGCGGCAATTACAAGCATCAACCTCCTTTAATCTTTCCCCTCACCCACTTATATATATGTATATAAAATCATAGCAAATACCACTATCATCTTATTTTACTTTCCTTTTCGGCAGTATTACTTTTCTCTTCCTCTGCCATATTCTTTTTCGTTTCTCACTACATGTATGTATACATATAAATATGTATATATACATTAGCCTCCCTTTTAAGCTCTCCCAAACTGTCTCGACAATTAAATTTACTCATGCGAAAAAGTGAAGACGATGCAAGTCTCTTCATGTTCACTTTATATTTATTTATATGTACATTTGATTTCGTAGAATGCAAGAATTGCGGTCTTGTCGATCAAAGACTATTCCGCGCCCGATAAATAAATTCTCATTCCAACAATTGATATAAATTTATATATATAAAATATTTCTGCGAATTTTAAACATTATTTTTAATTGAATAAATTGAAAATTAAATGAATGAATTAATGAATTGATTAATTACTTAAAATTATGATATGATCTCGAATCAAGGTGATAATATACATTAATAAATTATTATTTGTTCAATTAATAAATCAGAATTTGAATAAATATGTAAAATTGAATTTTATACAAATGATCAAAAAAAAATTTTTTTTTTTCATATATTTTTAATTCAATACTGCAATCACGTTCGTTTTCTGCGCTCATACTCGTCTATCGTCTTATACACACACACATATATGTATATATATAAATAATGTATCGTCAGCGCACACGTCGACTATAATTATCTCCCCCAGGTAATCACGACCCACACTGTATATCGTTTTGGGCCCGTGTGGCTTTTACCGCAGTCGCCGTGCGGCCACCGTATTCCGCAAAATTAGTATTTCCATTTCTCTTTTAAAACGAGAAAGAAATAATAATAAATAAAAGAAAGAAGAAAATGAAGAAGATGAAAAAGGAGAATAAAGAATAATAAATAAAGTAGCAAAAAAAATGAGAAATAAATAACAAACAATCGACGGCCAGTGCGGCTACTGTATAAGTGCTTTGCAATTGGGCCCTGAGACGATAAAATAAATATATGTACATACATATATACACATATATATATATATGTGTTATAATGTAGTAATGTAAGATGGGAGAATAATCCGAAATTATACGAGACAGCCCGAATGAGAAAGGAACAATCGCCGCCGCCTCACGAATCAACAGAACATTCACATCTGTTTTAAAAAATCCTTGAACAAAAATTATTTCTTCCACATTAACCACAAAATTTTCCACCACAAATTATCAATGTCCAAGAATTTTATACACCTCTCAATAACCTCTAGTTAATTTCACTGATAAGGAAAAATGCTTTTAATTGTTTATACTATCACTCACAAATTATTTTTTTTTGTTCCTCGTTTCCCTTCATCCGGTTTTCCCTTCATCGCTTTTTTTTTTTTCTCTTATTTTTTTCCCGTCTTGTTCCTTCATTCTCCCCTCAGTCTTTTCTCATTGACATTGTCCAGAGATCGAGATAATCGAAGATCCTTCTTCGACCATCAGACATTACTCCTGCACTTAAAAACAAGAGTGGCTTTTTTTCTTTTCCTAGCTTCATACATCTATATAAATAAATATACACATCTACAATAAAAACGACACAAATACTAATGATTGTTCTTATATCTTGGTGCTATTAACGTTGAATAATACCGGAACTAGTCCCGAGATATATCCTGTTCTTAACGCCTTGCTCTATCTAATTTATATACGTGTCTATACTCGCTTCCAATTGCTCAAACTCTCATCGAGTATTTTTCTCCCCTCATTTTATACAATATACACACATTATTTCTATATTTTTTTTTTTTTTATTTACACATTATATCGGACATGTTATAGTAATATAGACAGGCATGAACCTGTCGTTGTGTGTATGTAGTTGAACTATACTCGAGCGCGCTTCAGGCGTTTTTCATCCAGGCAATTTATCAAGGCGCTCCAATGTTTTTTGTTATCTGTCAAAGTGCGCACAACGCGCGGCGGTATATAACGTCCTTCACAAAACTCTTCTCGCCAAAGTGTGAGAGATGTGTCGTGAAGAAAATGTGCCGCAATATTAATCGTTTTCCCCAGTATACAATAACTTTACTAATTTTTTTTTCTCACCTTCTTTTATTCTATTGCCATTTCAATAATTGTAATGAAAAATTATTTAACAATTTTATGTTAATTCCAGATGATTAATATTAATTTGTTAATTTTTTTTTTTTTTCATCTATTATTTCATTGTCATTTATTATGTGTACATGAGAAAATTTTCACGACACTTTTCTTTTCGTTATATTGAATTATTAGTCGTGGGCGTAACGTAACAATTTATATATTTCCACTGGTTGGATGATATTTGTCATCGAAGAGTGGCCATTAAGGAGACAGTGGAGAAAAAGAAAGTGAGGTTTATCGTGAATGAGAGAGAGAAGGAGTGAGAGAGGAGGGCATGATCGCGGGGCGAAAATACTTCGCAGCATGAGGCATTAGAACGTAGCTCGCCCATTAGCTCAACTATAGGTATTTTTTTTTTTTTTTCCTTGAAAGGAAATTAATGGCTGATCTTTGCACAAGAGAAGAGACTTTTGGGAGAGGGTAGTGTCTTTATATACATATATATATACTCGTGTTTGTGTGTGGGTGATAGCAGTTCATTCCCGACATCACGATTGGAGACGAGAAAAGGAAGAAATAATTTTTTTCTAGAGACATGAAAAATAAAAAAATAAAATATTGCAAGAAATGATAAAACAAAAAATAGATGATAATTTGTCATTGAGGAAATTTTTGTTTCTGATTTCGATTGGTCATATATTATGAATAAATAATAATGAAAAAAATGTGGATTTATTTTGTGTGTGTGTGTGTGTGTATGATATTTATAATGTACGTCGCGACAGTTGGACAATAAAAATTCATCGCTGAATAATCCGATCGGCTCTTTCCAATAAATAGAAGGATAATAAAAAACCGGTCCTTTTATAAATATATATATATATATATATATATATATATATATATATATATATAATGTGTATGTGTGTATGTGTGTGTGTATGAAAATGGTGTCTAATCCTGTCGCGATCGAATACCCAAAAGAAATTCCATCCGCGTGTTGACTTTAAATAATCGCAGGGTTTTGCCAACTCAAAAAGAAATATGCCAATTCCTTTTCACTATAACATCTGAAAATATTATCTCTGAGGTTTTATTATATGCCATATCGTGCAGTGTTTCATTAATGATCAAATCGTTTTATTATTATTTTTTTTTAATTTTTTGTTTTTTTTTTTTGTTTTGGGAATTTTTTTTATATAGTTCTGATGATTTAAAAGTAATAAAATATATATGGAATCGATAGGAAATCGTACGAGCTTTATAATGGTGGTATGATCATTGTTGAAAAAAAATCGTGGTAGCCAGAATGATAATTAATATTCAATAGTAACAATTGGCAACTGATCATGAAATAATAATATTCACAAAAATTTGTTTTTTCTTTGGAAATTTTTTTCACGCATTTCCAATGGTTTGAAAGTGAAAAATTACATATGAAATCGATAGGAAATCGTCCGAGCTTTATAATGGTGGTATGATCATTGCTGAGAAAAAATCGTGGTGGCCAGAATGATAATTAGTATCCAATAGTAATAATTGGCAACTAATCATGAAATAATAATTTTCACAAAAATTTGTTTTGTCTTTGGAAATTTTTTTCACGCATTTCCAATGGTTGGAAAGTAAAAAATCATATATGAAATCGATAGGAAATCATCCGAGCTTTATAATGGTGGTATGATCATTGCTGAGAAAAAATCGTGGTGGCCAGAATGATAATTAGTATCCAATAGTAATAATTGGCAACTAATCATGAAATAATAATTTTCACAAAAATTTGTTTTGTCTTTGGAAATTTTTTTCACGCATTTCCAATGGTTTGAAAGTAAAAAATTATATATGAAATCGATAGGAAATCGCACGAGCTTTCCAACCGTACTATGCTCATTATCATAAAAAAATCGTCAGCTCTGTAATAGACATAAATATAATTGAGTTTATCACTGCATACACAACTAAATTGACATTATATTACCGATAAATAAAATGACGGTTATTAAATAAAATTGAGCGACAAATTATCGACATTGTGCACATACAGGTTTACACAAAAGTGTTATATATATACCTGTATGTATAAGTATAAGGGAGATGTTATCGTATTACGTCTATACACATACACAAATACACACTCGTGCAATGAACGACACGCCCCAACCTGTCGAGCTCACTCCCCGTCGACACGACGGTAAATAAAATCATCCGCACGAGAGTATTTACGGGCGACGGGCTCACGAAGATAACGGCGTGATACCTTCTTCCCTCCTCTTTTATCTTCCACCCTCTCATCTACATTTCCCTTTTCTCCTTTAACATCAGAAGGACAAACATAACAAGATAGAGAAAGAACGAATGCGAGTCTTTCCTTGATGGCAGGTCTAAGTTATCCAATGTTATGGGACTGTTCGACGTTCGAATAAGATGCGTATAACCACCACACTACCACCTTCACTACTCACACATTTTCTCATTGCTTGCGGGTAAATAAAATGACAACGTCTACGATTACGAAAATGTTTTTTTCTTCCATTTTTTCATTCACTTTAAAGTATCATATTATACTGAACTAAAACTTTGACTTTCATAATATACGTTTGTATATTATTATCCATATTATATCAATAGTTTTTCTATTTTATTTATATAAATGAAAATAGTGATGTTTGGATAAAAATAAAAAATAATATAATGTGAATGAATAAATAAATAAATAAATGAAGAATAAAAAAGAATATATGAAGATGAGAAAAAGTTGTTGATATTTATTTGCGATTATTTTTACCATAATGGTTTCTTTTTCTCATGGCTTTTTATTTCATCGAAAGCCCCAGTAACAAAACTGGACCTTGAAGATTTTTCTTATATAGTAGTGTGTGTGGGTGTGTATATATAGATGTATATAAATAGTTATGGGAATAAGTGAAGCGGGGGTTAAGACAGTTATATGGAGCAGAAATATTTTTTGATTTGCCAAAGTGATCTTGTATAAATGTGCGAGTGTGTATTGTCTAAGGTATAGGTGTTTGGTTGAATGGTGAAGGTAAGAATGATAATGAAAATTTACCGTTTTGTGCAATCTCAACAATGGAAAAGTGCGAGCACTGTGTGAGTTTTTGTGATACTCGTATGTTTTCATTACAATTGTGGTTATGTAGAAAAATATGTAGGCAAGATCTTGTATAGTATTATTATTTGGTGGATGGTGTTGTGTTGAGTGAGTGGCAAAAGAACAAGAAGAAGCGAGAAAGAAATGAGTGGTTAAAGGGGGGTTGGATGGGTGGCGGAAATGAGATAATTAAATATATATTTTTCTGTGTGCTTTTCAAACTGTTTTTATAGTGGATTTTTATTAAGTAAAACATCCACTTCATTTCATCCCTATATAAAAACCTCAACGTCCAAATTACACATTTCTAAACCTAGTTAAACTCAGAGAAAAAAAATATACAAAATAAAACTTCACCTATAAAGCATGCAAATAAAAAAAAATCGATTTTCACAACGTGTATATAATTTTTTTTCATTTTGTTACGAGTTAATACTCACCCTAATATCACCACAATATCGAAGCGCATCGGCAAGAGGGAGGAACGAAGCTACAAGACGCGTCAGAGAACTAAACAGAAAGAAAAAAAAAATAAATAAATAAATAAATAAAAAATAAAATGAGTGAGGAAGCAAAGTATTTCCAATAAAGATTGTTTACAACGTAACGCGCAGCAATAATGTAGCATACGAAATAAGCTTATGATAGGGGGAGGATGACGGGTTATAGAGGTGTATATATATATTAAAACAAGAATAAGAGGAGGAAGAAGAAGAAGAACAAGAAGAAGAAGAAGTAGTAGTAAAGGTTGTGTTTGGTATATACGTCGATATAAAAGGTAAAGAGTAAGAGAGGGAAGAGAAGAAGAAAATATTCAAGTTGAAATCGGATGGCGCCTCTGCCACCCAGGGGATCCCCTCATTATTTGCTGCCACGATGAGCCTTTATTAGCAGTTATTCCCCCGTTCAGCTTCAAATCTATACGTTCGCATAATAATAAATTAACGTTTACGATTGTCCGTATCTTATGCAAATTAGACGATTTAATCCTCGCTGATATTTCAGGGCATTTTTAATAACCGTACATCGTATCGTATCGTATCGTATCGTTGGTGATTCTCCGTACGCCATCAGATAATTTCTCATCAATCGAACAAGTATATACATGTTTTATACGTGTATAATTCTTGTATTTTATTGATTGTTTTATTTTCCAATTTGATTTATTTTAAATGTGACAAAGATTAGATTTAGAAAATTAAATAGATATTTTAATTGTTTTAATTTTCATTGAAGAATATTTTTTACCAAATGCTTAGATTGTATTTTATTTAAAAAAAAAAACTAACCATTTAATATCATGAACTTCATGACAAAACTCTTCTAATTTTTTCCACCCCTATTTTTACATTTTTTCATATAATTATTTCACATAGCCCGCAATTACTCTTCCATACCTACAACCATACATACATAAATAAATTTGTCAAAAAGCCATACATATAATTATATGCTTGATAAAACTTTAATGAAAGTCGCTTTGAAAATATGTTCTTTCTCTCCAACCCATGTCTCTCCTCTTCTCTTTCTCTCGTTAACCCACCTCGTTATTGTATGTAGGGATGCGGAAACAGTAGTGTACCAAAGCGGGCGCGCACAACTATACATCCATATATGTATATATAAACAAGGAGTTTGTACTCGCGGTTCGGTAAACACTAAACACTCGTTAGCGCATAGATTGAAACGCAATCTGTATTCCAACGATGGTGTTGGTCGCCGTATTTCTATACTAGTATTTTAGATATGTATACGTATAAAGAGAGAAATCGAGAGGGACAAAACAAGGGGCGTATGTTGGTAGCACTGAAGCTACCAAGGGTAGTTCCGAAGCGTAACCATTAGCCTGGAGGCTTCTTACTAATTGATTTGTGTTTCGTGTACTTCAATGACAACCGTTTTGTCTACACATTTTCTCATTTCCAATTCGCTCACTCACTTTACTCATTTCATAATATATATACTTACTATCAATGAGGACAATAAAGATAAAGGATATTTCAATGCCAGATGAGAGATTAAGACAAATTAGATTTGTATGAAATCAAATGTTAGATGTTTATAGAATTCTAGCAACAATTCATTGATGTATAATGTTTATTTCACTCTTCATTCAACTGATTCAAACGTGTTTCATTCTGTTAAACATCGCAAACGTTTCTCCGTGCCCATTGGCACTTTTGAATTTCGATTTGAATCAAAACATACAAGTTCCTTTGCTCACCTTTATATGTATGCAGGATACTGATGGTCAAAAGCCATCAAAGCTTAGGATTGTCTTTTAGTATATAATGGTGTTCGTAACTAGACTGACGTTGGTCAGAATGAGAGGATTCCTAATTTCAATATATCTCCAGGCAATGTTTGAAAAGCATTCTGCAACCAATGATGATGGACCCAAATGCGGATATTATTCCCGAAGGGTTATTTCAATTCAATGTATTTCAATTTCTCCTTCTATTGTCTATCCCCTTTTGGATATATTAATTCTGATTGGGGTTATCTGTAATCCAAGTGAAAGCTGGTGGTATTTTGGTCCAGTTTATATATTGTGTAATATTATATAGAAATTCAAATGTTAAATTTAGGTAAAATAGCTTTGATTAATTAATTAAACGAATTCACAAATCTATGAATTTTACAAAGGAACGAAAAACATCATTAGATTGATACACCACTCACATATTTAATCACTGTACTATATCATTCGACTAAATGTCCCATCACAACAAATTGTATTTATAAATATTTGGCATATTTCCTAAATTACCAAAGAAAAAAAAAAGGATCGATTAATATCAAAAAACAATAATTCCAAGCTCACGACTCTTAATATTAACGCAGAAATTCTCCATCTCAACAATTCACATGGAAATACCGTGTATCAGATACACATATTTATCAGTATCTACGCACCAACGTTGAGGAATAACACACAATCGTCCATGTATCTCTGTGTATGTGTGCGCGCGCGAGTGGCACCCGAATATTTATGGGGGCCAAAGTCAAATTAGTGGCGTACTGCGTGCACCTTTTGATTAAGTATCTGTTAACTAAAGGTAATACTTAATAAAGTAACGCTGATTTAGTGCGGTCCGCGCGAGGAGGTGGTCCACATGGTCGACGTTTGCCTGGTTTCTGTTTCAGTCAAGACCTAGAACTCTCCCTTGCTCACTCCTTCTTCTCTGTATCCGTTTATGTTATAGTATGGATATATATATATATCTGATACATAAGGGGGAAGGAAAGGCCGTGTATACTAAACACCATCGGAAGAAATGGCAAAGTATATTAAGAAGGATAGAGAACCAAGAATAAAAGAAGAACAAGAAGAGACTGAAAAAGGAGAAGGAGTTAGACCAGGCATGAGAAGAGGACACGACCGGATCGGCTCGTTCGTTTTCCCATTCAAAAATAAAATGAAATATTTATGGATGTCTCTTCTATATAACTACCACCATCACATACTCTGGTAAATATTCTATACCACCAGTGTCCAATATAGTATGTTCATCTTAGGTGCGCGCACTTATCCATTGGGAAACGATATTCCACACCGTCATCTCTTGTATCCAAGTTCTTTAAACAGGCATGATCATGTTTACGTGTCTCATATATGGCAGAAAGGAAAAGTGTATGCATTGGTATATACCTGAATGCACTTGGTTCCAAGTTATTTTTCGTATTTTGTAATTCTTATTGGTTAATTCGATGTAAAAGTCTTCTCAATCCTGTGGCAAAGTCCAGGAAAGTATATCTGTGTGTATGTATCCGTTTATATATACTCTCTTTGCTCTTCCTCTTTGAGTATTTTTTTTTTTCTTATTTGTGTTTCTCTTGTGGGTTTGTAGGGGGATCCACTTGGTGAACGCTCAGGTTGGTAAACGTTCAGCCACGCGGTGGCGCATAATTTATGCTCAGTGTGCCCGATGTATCGCCACTGCTGCGCCGTCAATAACCTGATACCGCATACACCATTCGCGCGGGGGACTTCTTCAGGGTCCGAATATCCAATTGCAATTTGTTCTCATTCAACCTTCGTATTTGAAAAATATATATGATCTTACGTTCGGTTTATTTCAGTGTTTCTCAAACGTTTAATGACATTTTATAATTATATGTTTGAGATTTTTTTCTTCCTAAAAAAAAAAAAAAACAAATGACTAATATATATAAAAAATAAATAAAAATCCTAATCGTTTTATAAATAAATCTATATGAACAAGACCTTCGAACACTCCTTTCTTTATGGTCAATTTATTTGTGTTATTTTATTTTATTTATTTGTTTATGTCACACATGTATCTTTGTAAACGTGTGTATGGACCATAACACGTTCATATTGGGTTCCTTCTTTTTATTTATTGTCGCGTATATGTTGTATATACATATATACATGTATATATGTGTTTATATTGCAGTGCATTTTTGTTCCCACTCTCTTTTGGTTCGTTGGAAAGCAATAAAGCATTTTTATGTTTAGTTCTCTTGGGCTGTTTGATTTCGAGATTAGCTGGGAATTTTTCGGTCTGAACCCGCATATCACTTTGATTTACATCGATGTATGTACGACAACGGATGATGTTTTGTGTCATAGTGTTAGTAAATACTAGTAGATATATTAGTATAACTATAGTTGTGTTGATAATGTTAGCAATATCTATATATTGAACCCATATACATGTCCAAAAAGTCTCTCAAGATTTTTCTTAAATTTCAAATTTATATCCTCCAACTTGTCTTTGTTGTTTTACTTCAGTTTTAGTTCTTGTCTCTTTTCTCAATATCCTCTTTTTATTTTATTTTTTCATCTCTGCCGTTTTGTTATAATCTTGATTATAACACGATGAACACCATATTTTTTGTTTTTTTTTTTTTTTTTTTATCAAGTTTTAACGCATGGCAAACTCCTGGTGGTCTGATTTATCAAAACATTTACTCAGAAAATGTATATTACAGTATGGAGAAATAAATATAAAAAAAATCGAGTGATAAATCAATGAAAGATAAAATAAACAAATGTATATAAATAATATTAAGTCATGGTTTATAATTGGCTTTGATTTGTCGTGAGGCAGGTGGCGATTATATTTATAAGGTAAAAGATTTATTCTACCTGATTCTCCATTTACAAAGTAACAATCACAGTTTTACATGAACTATCGGAAGTGAAACTAAACCAAATATATTACTTAAAATACTTCAGACAAAGTGTATTTAATTCACCATTTATCTGCTTCTTACATCGGCGCTTTTATGTCTCATTACGATTTATATTAACTATTTAAGATCTTAAGTATAGAGCTTTTTGAGTTAATAAAAGTGGCATACAGACATAAGACAACTTATCTAGAGCTTGATATTTGGTACAATACAGTCTATGGTATATTCACGCGGTTGTGAGATAGTAATAGCACTGAGAAAGGTCCAAACCAGTGTGATATACAACGCTATAACCCCTCGTATTTACTGCAATGTCAAAGCAGGGCGACAACTTGGTTACAAATTAGTGCTTTGCACAGAGCGCAGGGTCTTAACACACATTGTGCGCGCGCGGGGCTACTTCTCTCGATATATATCGAGCGACTAGAGAGAGAAAGAGGGAGAGTAAGAGCAGAGAGACATTCTACTGTTGGTATGCGTCGTATGTTTATGCCCATAGCAGCTGTGTGCCATTTTGCTTGAATGCCAATATTGGTTCTCAATTTAATAATTATATTACATTCATTAATTTCATAATAAATTATAAATCAATGATTGATTACTGGAAAAAATAATATATATTTAATTTATGAATTATTGGCATTTATTTTAGTAATTGATTTATTTGAAACGATTGGAAATTATTTAAAATAGAATTGAGCACCACTATGGTCGATTGTGGTAGCAATATATCAAACGGGTCAACAATGTGTTGGTGTCCCGGGGTCGGGCGCGTCCTGAGTTTGCTCTCAGTGACACTTTTGGAGTTTCGCGCTGCTCCTTGGAGTCTAAATACACGCTCATCGTGTGTGCATGCGCCAACGAGTCGTTGTCTCACGACAAGACATTCATTATTATGTCTTGCACACACGTGTACAGACTAACTCACAAGTTGTACATATATATTGGGCTGGTCTGAGCACATATATATATATGTGTTTATGTATTTGTAAGGGGTGAAAAGTGAAAGGTTAGATATAAACTTGTGAAAATAAATTTTTTGTCTGATTTTACTCAATGAAAATTTATTTTAAAATTAAATAAAAATATGAATGAATCAAAATTAGTGACGGAATGAAAAAAAATTATTATGAAATATAAATGAAAGCTTGTAATACACGATAAGAGATTTGAAATAAAAAATAATAAATAAATAAAATATAAATTCACAAGAGTTTTGTTTATTATATACATTCGCACAACTTCTGTAATTGATTTTCCAGCCCGAACAAAAGACGGTTGAAGGGATCGAATGCGGTATGCAGCAGCCGGCAACAGTATAGCAATGGTGGAAAAATACACCCGCGCACGCCACAGGGCGATTTCGCATCTGGATGGAGAAAAAAAAAACAAGAAAAAACTCGTTTCTTCATCCGGCGATTAAAAATGTATCCGACAATAGAGGGTCTTACGTCAAACGTCCAAGGCAGAGAGAAACCCCATCATACAACTCCACCACCACTTTTCTTATTCTGCGGCAAATGAGGTAAAGACTCTAGTGGAAAACTCACACACAAACCCGCACACATAAAGAGAAAAGAAAAAAAAAAAAAAAGCTGAAGATGAAGAGAAAAAAAAAAAAATAAAAAGAAATGAAGAAAAACGTTGGTGGGCGCGACTCGATATAGAGGGGTAAAATGAGTAGTTGGAGGGGCTAAATAAGGGGGTAGAGGTGGTGAAGGAAGAGTAAAGGGGTGGTATCCGGCAAATTCGTTATTAAAATTAATTATTCAGATCGGTAAAATGGCGATATAAGGCAGCGGTGCGCGCGGCCGTTTCGACGAAATGAATCGTAAATTGGAGCTGGTGCACAAAAACCCCCTTCGACGCATCCCCCTATTTTTTTCTAACCCCTTCCTATCACCCTTGTGGATATAACCAGTCCCACACCTAAGGACACACCATCCCTTATTTTATTATTATATATATATATTTTTTTTTTACTGGGGTTTTCGCCACTGCTGTATAAGAAGGGTTGAAAGCAACTTTTTCTCCTCGTCCACCTCACCCGGTTTTCTCATTTTTATTTATTATTTTTTTTTTTTTCCTTCCTTTGCTTATTAACCACGTTGATTTATATGTAATATTTCGTACGTGAGAGATTTTTATTTTTTTGTTATATTAAAGTTTATCGCGGAATTAATGAATTATACAAACACATTTTCGCCTGTCTAATAAGTTTCTTTTTTTTTTTCGTTTGGAATGGATAAAGTTTTTTTTGTTATTTAACAAACAAGTGTAATGTTTGAAAAAAATTAATTGACACTGCTTCAAACACAATTGCACAATAATTTAAATAATAGATAAAAAAAAAAAATTCCGAATTTAATTTATTTCACAGAATTTTGTATAAATATCCAAACAAGTTTATACAAAACCGCAAAATAAAAAAGTTAGTTGTCGCAACTAACGATGACAAAATCGATATTGTGATGGTACTTGAGGGGTATAGACTAAATACAATATAGTAGTATTAAAACCATTCCACAAGGACAAATTTTGAAAACATCAGGGACGAGCAATTGCGGTTCCGCGGTGTCTGCTTTTGTTAATGAAATAAATCTACTCGCTGTGTATAATATAGGATATAGAAGAGAAGTCCACGAATGGCTCGTGGTACACACTCGAAAAGGGTTGAAGTTCGATTCTCAAGGGGATTCGGGGGAGTGAGGATGAGGGTTCCTTAATAAGGGACTGAGAGGACGACGAGTAACATCGGCACTTGCCACGATAAAAAAAGATAAAAATAAAATATAAAAACAAATTTTTTTTTTCTTCTTTTTTATTAAACGAAGGGATGCAAAAGGAGAGAATAAAATGTATCATAATGGGTATAAGAGAGTGCAATATACTATTTTATATGTATACATTTATAAGTATTGAGAGAGTAAAAAAAAAAAACACCATAATAAAACAAAAAAAAGTATTTATATATATAGATAAAAATGAGGGGACAAAATACTAACACAAGGAATGAAAGAGCGCGTTGAAGCGATGTAATTAAAAAATATACGACGATGAAATAATATTGGCTACAAATTGAGTTATGCTCAACAAATCCCATGGCTTCTTATATAGAATTTGTTTCAAGTTTGTTGGCAGCCCTCTCGATTTTATTTTATTTTTTATACTTTATTATAAAAATTTTTTTCTTTTTATACTTCACAACCCTTTCATAATGCCCACTCGCTCCCCAGTGATTTCTTTTTTAACTAGTGACGAATAATATTTCATTGTGAATTCCATTCTTTCGTCTGTTATTTACTTTAAACCGACGAATTAAAAACGTTCAATATTATAATTGAACGAAAAAAAAAGAAGAAAAAAAAAATACTCGGGATAAAATAATAATAATTTACGATGACAAGGGTTAAAAAAAATATGAGTTAATCAAACAAACTAACAAACTAGCTTTAGAATTATTTTATTAAATTATTTTCTATATTTTTAAAAATTATTCCCAACTGAACTGCGAAAAAAGAATTTTTTTTTTTTTTTCAACACTATTAAAAAAATCATTAATCATGAATAATTTAAACGATGTAATGCATTATCACTAGGCATATTCCATCATTCATACACCTTAGATTATATAATGTAATAAAAAAAAAAGAAATATTCTCCTTTTTTCATTTCATCTTATTCTCACTGCAACATTTTCACGGGTTATTATAATTTGCATTTCATTAACGAGTCATAACTGGAGGTTTCGACATTTCGAATATACATTTATATACATATACATATATATATATAAGTATATACATATGATTCTATATATCTTTTGCATTGTACCACAACTACCGCACAGTGTACTCGAATGTACGAAGAGTAAGAGTGAGAGAGAGTGACTCGTTTTCAAGCGCACAAAAGACCGCAGAAACGTTATGCAAATATACACCATAGTCTCGACCGTCGGGTTAGAACTTTCCTCCAATATATAGTTATGTATATATAAATTTATATATTCTAGGGAGTCGAGAATTTCTAGTACAAACGAGTTCAGTATAAAGATGATGTGGAAAATCGTGAGCTGTTCCCTGTGTCCTTGCTCATCCTCTAAACAATTTATTTTTTACCGAAATTAAATCGAAAATTAAAATTATTATTTAAAATCCACTATCAATATTTATATTTATCCACTCGAGATAAATATTCAATTAAATTTAAGATAATTATACAATTAAAATTGAGAAATATTTTAAATGAATAAATTATAAAATTTTATTTATTTTAATAGTATAATATCAATTTAAATTCAATACTTTTAGGATAATAATAAAAGAAAAAGATGATTAAATTGAGGGATGAGAGTGTGAGAATGAGGATCTTGCGATAGAGCGGTTTGTGGTTGGCACCCACAAGTCCCTGGAGGATTCACAGGAGAGAGAAGCAGATGAGGGATATCAAGTGAAAGATAAGAGAGGATATAGTAGACACATGCAAGCACAAACGTGCTCACGTGTTTGGTTCAGCCGAACCAATTTCTTCTTCATTCAAATCCACAGTTAAAGAAGAAGGGATGGTTTTTGCATAGGGATATATATTAAGTTAGATGTGTGTGTACAGTAAAAGACGTTGGGGATTAGAGATTTTGGTTGGAAGAGTTAATTAGAGAGCAACGAACTGGAAAAAGAAAAAAAAAAGATGAAGAAAAAATAAACGTGAATGAATTATTAAATCACGATGAAAAATAATAAAATAAATTTATCCCTTTATATATCCCTACGTCTGTCTATCTATCTAAACAATATGCAAAAATGTGTTATTACATCAACATTAATATACATTAATGCATTGACATTTGATACAAGTTACAAAAGCTTTTTTTTTTTTTTCTCCTCTCGACATTCAACGCGACAATGGACTCCGCGGGAGCTGATGCGATGTAGGGCGAGTAGTCGAGGGAACTGGGAATAAAGTTGACGGCAGATGTTGAGCATCCGGGTTGTGGAAAAAGGGTTGTCGGGCCAATAAAGGGACGCCAGAAAGATGTATGCGCTAATAATCGAAGAAAAAAAAAAAAATAACAAAACGAAGAAAGAACGAAAGAAAGAAGAAGATTGTCCAATGAAAAGAAATTTACGACTGGCTCTAATTAAGGAAAGAAAAAAAAAATAATAGGGGGTGCACCACGTTCCTCTATATCGTTTCATGAAAAATTCAACCCTTTCTCATTACACCCCCACCAATTCTCCACATCTATTCCCCCTCACTCGTTTTTCTCCTCCTCCTCAACAAGAAGGATTAATTAATTCAGAATATATCAATTAAGAATAAGGTTTACTCTACTGTGAGAAATAGAACAGGCGTGAACGTGTTTCAACGTGCGTATACGCGCTTTTGAATTCAGTATTTTATATTTATATATACGTAATACCCTTTTTCCAAAGCTATTTTATTGCAAATTGGACGTGAAAAATGACGCCTTGATTAATCTCGCGGATAATTTAAAAATGAAAAAAAAAAAAAGGGGTTGCTGCGAGCTTGGACTCGAACGCTCGCATACTTTTTTATGTATACACACATTTATATATATAAAGGTAGATAAAAATTCAAGACGCGAAATTGCCAATCAGAGTGGCGCTCGAGAGTTCTCGCGGAAGGAGGGAAAAAGAGTGTGGTGGATGAGGAGATGGACTTTGTGTATATGTCTATCTATGTAGCCATGGAGAATAAAGATAGAACGAGGGATGAAATGGTGGTGTGAAGTGTATGTATATAGATAGATATATTTGTGTGAAAGAGAGTGAGATAGTTAGTAAGTAATAACGTTAAAAAATTATCTCGCTTGTCGGAATTTTCATTGCTGAATGGGAAAGTTACGTTTTTCACGCCCTTCATCATGTAAATATATATACAGATATGAGGGTATATTTTTTTTTTGTTTAATTAATTAATGAAAAATTTTTACTTCGATTATTACTATTTTTTATATTCCTCCAATTTTACAAAATTCCAAATATCTCTATGAAAAACTCATTAAATCAAAAAATTCCTCATAACAAAAACCCACCACAATTGTATTACCTACAACTTTTATTTAAACAATTTTCCCCTATCTCCCTCAGAAAATCATCAAACAATACAAAACAAAAAAGACAAAAATTCTCCCAATATCAAATTAAATTTTCTGATATTATATATCAATGTATAATAAAGCCATACGGAATGACATTGAACGTCAATAATTACATTCGCATGTGTGCAACGAGTTGTCGGCCCTACCATAATTTTCGCAGGGTTGTAAATACGTTTGAGAGCCGATAAGTTAGTAAACTAATTAGCAACGAAGCCGACAAAGCCAATCCGTCCACTTCTGCGTGTGCAATAGCGTTCTTTCTCCACTCCTCTTCTTCATCATTACCACTACACTCATGCCCGATCCCCTTTCTCGAAAAAGACATTCTACATACATATACACACACACACACAAGCACACATATATAATAAATAAATAAATAAATACATACATATACTGTGCGTCACTGCTGTCGCCAGTTCGTTTTTACCAAACATCCCACACTGCCCATTTGTCCTTCACTCTCTTTCTTCCTTCAAACTCATCTCACTTCAATTCATTATCATTTATTTATTATTATATATTTCCTTTTATTCATCTTAAAAACGTTTGCTTTGTTACCTGCGCTGTATTATCTTCGTTTGAATGACATACGCGCCAGTGTGTCCTTCCCACGAATAAATTCTACAATGCCCACGTGTGTCAAGGTCATTGTGCAACTTAATATATATACAAATTTATATTTATTTATTGTTATTATTATTAAATATTTATAATTAATCAAATTAATACAGTGTATTGAATTTTTTTTTGTTATATACTCACTGTAGATATTTACTGTTTTATGTATATTAATTTTTAAGCTAATGAATGAATGAAATTTTTTTCATTGTTAATTTTATTATTTTATAAATGAACAACATTGAGTAATTATTTAATATTGACAGTACGGCCTTTGACAAGTGAAACGATTAATTGGGAGAATAATAATCTCAAGTACAGCGAGATAACTCTTGTAAAATGACAATATGAAATTGTGTGCAATTGTGTTCTTGAAATTTCAATTTAGCAATTGATGCATCGGAGACCACGTCAAAGGATTCTAGTATAGAAGAACGATAACAGCATCTATATATGTATACATATCTATATTTATTTACTATGTATATGTAGTGAAGAAGCCACAAACACATACATGACCAATAGAACCACAAGAGCATAAACATCAGCAAGACTCTATACATTTCAAACCGAATCTGAAACTCTATATCGTAAAGGTTCACTTCTTCCTTTGATATCCCTTCGCGCATTCTGTATATATTTATGTATATTGTTAGCAATAATATTCGAGCTATACCATCAGATGATGAGAATGAATATAATAAATTATTTATCATTTAATTTTAATTCGAAATTTTTTTTAGAGCAAAAGAAAAAATTAACATCAATTTTTTACCTATACATTTAAATAATATTATTTAATAATTAATCAACAGCAGTTCAATAATTTTTTATTTCACCTGTTGCTGATACTCCATCTCATCCAGGTGTCATTGATTAACTGATGCAATTTACGTCACACCTGCAACTGGCAAGTTGCTTAAAATAAAAATAAAATAAAAATATTCCTCCTTTTATTTTTCTCTCTAAAATCACCAAAAACCATATTCTATAATCTCAATATCCGGTTATTAAATAATATAACCTATACATAATGAATATAATATACCACCAAAAAAAAAAAACCTATGAATTATTCCAATATTTCCATCATGACAGGTGATTTTTCAATAATGCAATAAGGGCGTTGGTGCATTTTTCCTTTCTACATTCCGACAATGCGCCCATGAACTTCTTCAGCAGCACACACACACACATTTATAAAAATACTTAACAAATATGTTTTCCTGTTAGGTCACAGACCTCGCAGTAACACTACACACATTTATAAATATATATTTACACGCACAGAGACAGGTATATAAACGTTGGTTTCGTATATACGATCAACGTTGGCAAAGTGACCGGTGTATTCAGAAAATGCCGTCAGTTTAGATCACCTGCGTTGCCGCAGTATATAACTTGATACATATACCATATACCAAGTATTTTATTTATATATTTATATACGTACATAGGTGTGTGAAGCAGAAGAACATGTAGAATGCGTGTGCATGAAGAGACCCGACCTTGGCTAGGTCGAGCACGTACGCGGCACTGATTGAACCGCATGCTTAGCTCCAGGGCAAATATATATATTCCAATACATATACATACATGTATGTACATATATATATAATATACATTACATATATGAATTGAGTTCAGTTCATTCCTGATATTTATTTATTATTCTTTGTTTGTTCGCGCTTTATATTTTTGTAATTCGTTAATTTTCATTGAAACCCGACAGTTTTGTGCCTGTTTAAACCTGTTGTTATATTATTATTATCAGTTATTTTTTTTTTTTAAGCTGACAGTAAAGCTCTGAGTTTTATCTCTGATAATTGGGCCCAGTTGCGATTTACATTGTGTCATTATCTTGAAGAACTCAACGAGAAGCTCTTGGGTATAGTCTCTTTTGCTCGATTCTTTATACTCTTCTCTTTCTCTCTTATATATATTCTATTATTATCTTTAAGGTAGATACATGCAAGTTTTGTCTGTGTATTAGTTTATGTACGATGCACTATCATACAAGGTTTACATGGTTGTACGTGTATATAAGTAGCACACGTGCGGGATAATGTCAAAGACGATGGTTATTACTACATTGGTATGTGCCATTTCTTGAGAAAATGTCTCTTTTGCGAAACGGAAAATTGGTTTTCGTATATATACCATTAATATAAGTGTATATACATGTATATACATCTTTATTGTATGTATATATACATGAGTTTAGCAATAAAGTTAAGATAAAAACCAGAACGATCAGAGAAAATCTGAAGCTGATGAGATAAAATAAAAAACGTAAAAATTTTTTGTTTTTTTTATATTTCACTATAAATAATATTAATAAATTATTGATAATTAATTTCATTTGTTTAACAATATTTATATATTATTTTCTTATTATTCAGATAAAACGTAAGCATAATAAATAAATTCACAGCTGCTGAATAATTGAATAAATAATAATCAAAAAATATTTTTTTATTTCTCTTTTATTTTACATCTCATATTTTTTCCTCATTCTATCTTAATTATATATTTTCTCTTGACTGTATGAACGAAGAGAAATACTGATAATTAGCTCATTTCAATAATTGACTTAAACATAAATATATACATATATATTTAATAAATATAGCAAGCTAGCAAGTCATATAAATGCATTCGCATCTGGCATTCGAACACTGATGTATTATAATACTCACTAAAATAGAATGGTTATATGAAAAAGAATAAAAATGCATTTGGCATTCATTCTTTAGTGTTATATATAGATATAAATATACTTGTTTCTCAATCCCTTCGAATTATATCTGAGTGTTGCCGCTCTGCATTATGCTCGAGATCTTTACGTGCGGCAATAAAAAAACGGATACACATCCATTGTTTTCTCGCTGAGTTGAAGCGAAGATTGACAGTGGGACCATCACTGTATTAGCAAATACATTTATAAATATGTATTTATGTGTGTCAATGTATCTGTCAATGTGTGTCTGTGTAGTATGTACCTTTAACGATCTACTTTCAATGCAACTCGTACATTTTTCCAGTGTCTTTTTTATGGTTTTATTTTTTTATTATTTTTTATTTTTATCTTTATATACGTAGTTTTTTTATTCTTTTTTTTTTTTCCCCCATTTCGTTTCTTTTATATTTTTAATAGTACCAATGTTGGGATAATTGAGGCAGCAATTATTGGCATTTATATTTGTTAATGTGTAATGAAGAATTATTTTATAATAATGGAAGGGAGGAAAAATTAAAAATCTGATGAAAAAAAAAAATTTTTTTTTTTTTTTATATAGAATTAAAAACAGAGGGCGAATGAATGAACAAATGGGTGGAATAGCTAAGGGTATGGCGTGTGTCTTTAGCATTTCTGATGTTAGCGTGCGTGACGAAAAGTTGGATCGTGCACCCGCGGTGTCAGTCTTTGATGCAAACAAAACGACACTGAGAATTTACTCGTTGACGACGACATCAAAAACCATACATGTATATAAATATATTCGTAAATATATATACACATATATGTATATATAAATTGATGAATAAGTGAATTACATGGGATAGATATATATTGAGTTTAAATAAGGACGAATGAGAGAAGTGAAATTTATTATAGTATGAAGTAAGGAAAATAACTAGTAATTCTTGAGAAATAATATATGAAATTGCGATTCAAATTATGAATAATGTTTTATGTATTATTATTATTATTTATTATATATATATGTATTGAATTTATTTACTTGTATATGTGGGTAATCTTGGGGAATATCTCCATCTGGAGGTGTATATAAGGATGCAATGTAAAGCCACACAATTGGATATCTAAGTAGGTTAATAAACAGGTCTCGTCAATGTTGTTGAATTCCCATAGAACCAATCGGATGTTATATCACGCGAACTTATATATGTACACGCAATAGACATTGGGCACGCATCATGTGTTGATACATTTTTGGATTGTCTGATTGGTTATAACAATAATATTTCTCAATTGATTTAAAGAGAAACTTGCGAGTGATTTTTTTTTTCTTAATGTTTTTTTTTTTGTGGGTTCTTGAGAAATTCTTTTGATAAATTGAGTTGAGAAGTCATTAAAGGACTTTAGAGTTGAGATTTTTTTAGTATAGAAAAGGAAAATGCCGAATTTTTTGAAGATTATTTACACAATTATCCACGAAAATTTTTCTCCAAATTGATATTAATTTTCATTTATAATATTACGCAAGGTATTTATTTATATTCAGCATTTTATTAACATCACTCCACTTCACTTCCATCCGGGATACTATTTGGCAGCAAATGAAAAATAGTTTCTCGTCACACTATCGCACATTATAAGCATGCACACACACGCATCGGTTGATTTCCCACGGGGTTAAAGAAAATAAATATCGCCGATGATCATCGCATTTTCTGATATTCTTCGTTCCTTCGTTTCACTTTCATTATATCCATAATACACTCACATACACACACACACACACATTCACATATGTCATCGACCTCATTGGATGTCACGCAACTTTATTCAAAAATATATTTATCATCTTAACGACTTTATTCCTCCTTTTACTTTTGTTTTTACACATTAATACACACACATATACAGCACACCCCATAATAATTAATTGAAAAAAATAATATACAATCTATATAAATTAATATATTAAAAGTATATATATTGTATATAATAATAAAAATATATTTTATCCCCTTTTTATGCTGATGTTAAAAATAAATAAATATACACATGCGTTTGGTGTAATTAAATTCAATATTCACCATCGCATATGTATATATAAATTATTGTCGCATTATACATACATGCTATCGACCCCAATCAATATTTATGCACCCGTGTCAAAGAAGTAAAATAAAAAATTCGAGATATAATAAATATTGAAGTGAAAAATAAAAAAAGGATAAAATAAAAATGTAAAAGAAAAATAAAATAAAACGATGGGGCAAAACGCGCAGCTGGCACAGGGAACATTTTAACATTTGAACACTTGCAAAAGACTCTTCTGTAAGTTTACATATGTATAAATGTGTATGTAATATAAGTGAGTGTGTGTGAATGGTTGAAGGGGCTCCTCGACATTGCAGGGCAGGTGCTGATGCAATTAAAAGCCCGAGAGCGACGTCGTGGTCATTTGTTTTCACCGACATATATATTTTCCACCCTTAAATACAATTTTATTATTGTAACTACATACGTCTCACTAATTCACAGTGTGCGCCATGAAATTCCTCACAAATAAGCTATATTATTAAGCTATTATAAGTTAATTATAAATTAAATATTTTTATAATAATTAATTTTCAATTTTAATTCAATTGTAAATTAAAAAATATTTTTTATATCAATAATTCTGCAACGAGTTAATTTTTATTTTTATTTTTATTCAAATTGTCCTTTTGTATATATTATACATAAATATTCGTGTATATATTTATGTTGCAATTTTTTTTTAATGTAATGAAAATTTTTTTCTATTTTTTTTTTTTTGTAATTTTTTTAAGAGTACGAAAAATATTTGAATGAGTTGGAATTAAACTTCCTAGGCTGACTCGAGGCCGTTATGGAATGGGTAACAGGTGGTCGAGCGCAGGAAATATACATATATACTCAGTGAATATATACATGTATATATATATTTATATGAGGAGATAGTACTGGCGAGTAGTTAGCATAACAATCGCAATGGTTAGTGTGTTCTCTATACGCGCAAGCGGATGATTTATATAAATAATTTACCATATAAAAAAAAAAACTAAATAATAGATTTATTCCAAAAAAAAATTAAAAAACAAATTTTGAATGAGTTTTAAAGAATTAATTTGAGAATAAAAATATTAAGAATTAATTGAATTGAGTTTCTGTTTTTTTTCCATTTTTATTTATTTCTTTTTTTTTTTTTTTTCATTATATTAAATAATGATATTAATTATTTATCAAGATGAGTGTGTGTATGTGTGTATGAAAAGAAAATTAATAACATTGTAGAGGTTATTTCAGAGTTATGATGATATAGAGGGAGCAGGGGAAAAAAAAAATTTCGTTTCCGGCGGATATTCGTCATTTTTGTCGCACAATCGCCGCGACATATCAAAAAGTTTATAAGAAATATTATGTATATATGTATATTGAGTTTGTGGATATATATGTTATATCGATAATGATCTGTAACCGTCGTAAAAGACGATGACGAGCGAAGCAGAACGAACAAGAAGCAACATACAAATAATACAATATTGTGTGCAAGTTATATGACATGTTAATATATATTTATATGAGAACGAACTTGAATATTAAATATTGACTTGAGAATATGTATAGAATATTCCTGAATGCTCCGATATACTGATAGTATTTATCCAATAATTATAGCATAGAAAGAAGAAAAAAAATAAATTTTTCAACTCTCATAAATTAAAATTAAAATATTCAAATTTATATCCGACTATTTTCAACTTCTCTCATTTAAATATCAATAAAATAATCCTAATAATAAATCACTTATCAAATAAATATCATCGGAATTCAATTGAAAATAAAATAATTTGTATCCCAAATTAATAAAAACATCTACAACAAATCTAAAAATTAATCAATAAAACAGAAAATGAAAAAAAAAAAAAAAAAAATCATTAAAAGTCTCATTCACATCTCAATTAAAATCCCAACACATCACGAGTCGCAAGTTAATGCTTCACAATATATATATATATATACACACATATATAAATTTATATTGGTATGATACATTAGGTATATAAGATATATATCCGTGTATACACGAAATGATTATTAAACGATTTTAGCAAGACACGCAGCGGTGTCTGGTAGGCGTACGTTCACGCCTACTAATTACGATTCTAGACGTCGTTATGCCTTGGTAAGAAGAGGAGAGACGTGCCGCGCGACGCTTTTATACACACGAAAACGCCAGAGAAATAGCAGTGCAGATGGTAACGGACGCGGTAACGAGAAAAACCCACACGTAGAACCAATCGAAGTTGAAGATGAGATAGCGCGCGCTCGCAGTGCAATAGAGGGAAACCTCCATTGAGGTTAGGTTTGTCAAAGAGGACACGTAAAAGCTTCATAATATATACATATATATATATATATATTTATATAGTCGTGTCTGGTTCGAAGGTAATTATCTTCGGGTGAAGTCAGAGTGACAAAAAGCCGCGTCTTAATGCAAACTGCAGCGAGCCACCGCCGCGGCAGTAACTCGTTAATTATAGGCCGCCACTGATTGATCTTCAGGGCCAGTACTCTTTATAGTTTTGTAGAGTATATAAGTAGGTACATATATAAACGTGGATATATGTATGAGTTTTGTGTGAGAGAAATACCGCATTACGAATACACTGTCGACATATTTTGCGGCACGCGCACTCCAAATACACTCAGACTTTATATACTCTATTTTTTTATTTTTAATTATTTATTTATTTACCTCTGATTTTTTTTTTGTTATATTTATTGTACTATTCCAAGCTGAGGATAATTATTTAATTTTAATATTCGATAGAAATATAATTAATGAGCTGTGGGAGTGAATTTATCTAATGAAAAAAATTATTTTTCGGTTGATTTAAAATAAACGTGTTTGAACTGGATTTAAACTTGTTTAAACATGAATAATTTTAGGAATTAAATTTTTTTTTCGATAAAAAATTGTGTAGTGGACATTTAAAGGTGTATGTACGTGTGTATAGTGAAGTTATATAGGCGCCAATTTGCAAGGTGCAACACCAAGTCGCATTAGTCAAGGTAACTATCGCTACAGAGCCATCGCGTAACGGTATATATGTTTATATGTATTATATACATAAATGTTATGCGATTCTCATTCGCGCATTTACTACTGCAACTATATATATACATGATAAACCTATAGCTTCCACATCGTCGACATTAATGATCTGATTAATTACACGAAAACACGAAATGAGGTTAGATTATATAGTGGCAAAATAATATTCAGGGGTTGCGTCCACAGCTTTCATTCAGTAAATAAATATTAAAATTTATCACTGCGAAAGAATAATAAAGAAATATATTTTTTTTATATTTCTATATATCGATATGAATATATTAAATATTTCTATAAGATGAAAAATGAAGAAAAGCAGGTGGTATAGGTGAATGAATAAATGTATATGCGTTGATATAATCTTTCGAAGAAATCAAAAAAGGGATCGGAGAGTGCTATATAGCTGCTTGAGCAGGATTTCCGGAACAATCATCATATATGGGCGCGTTTGTAGAGTGAAAGCAAAGTTGGAATTGATTTCCCCCTTTGTCGTTTGTTGTTGAATATGCGTTTGAGCGCGCGAATGAGCGCGCACACATCAGTTAAAAGCGTTTCTCATCGTTGCAGTTGCATTTGTTAAAGTGTATGGATATATAAAAGTAACTTGACGAGTATCTTAAGATGGAAAGAAAAAGAAGAAAAAAAAAATCGTGCAGGTATATATGTATAAATGTATGTGTCTTTACTCATAGACGAAGAAAAGATACTCAACCGCGCGCCGATAAAATCTTTTCGTGCTAATAATTATTGCATTAATTAGAGCCGCACATATTGCTGTTTGCTGGATGATGTTCTCTGTGCGCGCTCACCACATCACACATTACACACGTATAATATCGTTGTCTTTTTACGCAAGATATTTATAATGATGAAAATGTGCACGATCATGTCCTCGGCGTGAATAAAGAGATAACTTTGATATATATATATATAAAAATAAAATTTTAAATAAAAAAATTGTGTAGAAATTAATTTGATATGGGCTCGAACACGGTCAATATAAAATATTTCCGCGAATTAAATTGAGAAAATTATATTGCCAACAAGTTTAAAATTTACTTCAACTCATTTTTCATATTTTTCAATTGATAAAACAAATTTTTTAAACACATTTCAACTGTTTAAAAAAATTATTTATCGATTGGGGAATATGGAAAACGAGTTGAAATAAATTTAAACAAGTTTATACAAGTTTTTATTTCCATTCAGGACAATGGCCTGAAGTGAAAAAAATAATAATAATTATAATAATAATAATAATAATAAAATGAAAAATGGGAAAACTGAAAAGAAAAAAAGAAAAAAGAATAGAAAAAAAAATTAAAGATAAAAGATGAGCCATTGTGTATATGAATGCGTGGGATGCGTAACGAGGACGATGCGTCGTTGCATTGGTTGTCATCTTGACGTGTAACGCGTCGGTCACGCGTGCCAACTTTACATACACACACAAAAATATATCTATATATTAGTTGTAAGAATAAGAATTTGTGTCCAAAGTTGCCATCATCAACCAAAAACGTGCCAACTGCCGCTAATCTCTTTTGTTCTTTTATTTATTTTCCCTCTCATTTGTGGTCCTACATCCACATATACACTCACAAAAGTTTATATATTTAGCTAAATAATGGTGTTAATTGAGAAAATCGACGACTTAAATGTTTGACAATGATTAATTGTTGGTTTAAGATAGAATAATATACATTCAATTTATTCTCACTTGAGCAAATGAATAAAAAGAAAAATATTTAATGGAGTTTAAATGACTTCTCTTCACGATAGACACATTAGTATATAGTTTACTGCAACTTTATCGGAGCGAAACATTAAATATGATCGCTAAGGGAATACTAATTGTTATAAATTTTCTAAATAAATGTATATAATCGAATTGTATTACGATTAAGCATGTATATAAATAAATAAGTGCGTAATTCACATTCGGATGCAATCAAAATCGTAAAAAGTAATGACCGTGGCCAACAGCACATGCACTCCACATACACATAATACATAAATACAATATACATATTTATCTTTAATGAAATAAAATTGCAATCGAAGCACACACCATAATTGACAGAGAAATATAATTAATGGAAAACTCATTAAGAAAATATTTTAATCCAATTCCTATATGCCAATTATACATAGCGTTCGTTGTGCATCGATGCCATATTGTATAAAAATTAGTAAATTAGTATAAAAAAAAAATAAATAAATAAATAAAACAAATTTTAAACCTATAAAAACACAACTGAAACAATTCTCGCTCCATTTTCCCCAGTAAATCTACCAACACTGATCAATAAAAAATTAAAAATACACTGAAGAATAAATAAAAATACCCCGACAAAGGTGAGAACAAAAAAAAAAAAATTATTACAACAATTCTAAATCCTTTTCATTATTATTTTTCCCATAATATATCCCAAAAGCGTTTATATGCCTTCATCCTGTCTTTATTGAAGGGGTCAGTGTTTAATTGCCGCCATTATTCAACCACTCACGCGACAATGTGAAAGTTTTAGAGGTCCACAGTAATACATACATATACTACAAATATCCGCGAGTATATACATACAGGGCTGGGTTGAAAAAAAAAATCGAAAAAGAAAGAAAGAAAAAAAAAAAAGAAAAGAAAAAATGGGGTTTAGACTGTAGACATATTGTAAAAGCCCTTTCTCAATCGTTCTTTCTCTTTTGCGCATCATGACAACCGTTCTATGGTCGTTTGGTATCAAAAGAACTCATTATTGATGGTGTATTGAAACGAGTATGAACGCGTCGGTGATAAAATATATATACATACATATATACACGAAGTAAAATGTATATACCAGAGCGCGCGGTCTCTCCACTTAATGTCCAAAGGATTATATATGACGACGAAGAAGGAGAAACAGAATATAAAGAAGGAAACACATAGATGTTTATACATATGTATATACATATATACATATATATATTCGTGAGACCATACACTATCCATTGGTTTGATGTTGCTGTTCATATTCTTTAAGGCCCCACGCATAGGCCATCGACTCAAATATATTATCGCACGTCGACACGAATGGCCACTTTGTTTCTCCCTTATATATTCCCGTTTTATATACATATATATATGTAGGTATATACCAGTTGTAGTATATATATTAGCATTATTATATACATATATTCCATGGATATTTTCATACAATTTGATTCTACGTGCGAGTGTGACGAATTGATTTTTAATTGTGTAAAAATAAAAATAATATATATTTGCGCTTGCGAGTTTGGACAAGTATAAACGTGTTTAAATTCGTAAGAAAATAAATGTTTTGGGTATTAATGAATGTGTGAAATATAAATGAATGAAAATTTGCATTAAACAATAGTGTACTATTGTTATTTTATTTTTTTTTGTTAAGATTATTTCCATATTTTAGATTGGGATTTTTCATTATATCACTGTAAATTTCACCAATGCGACCCTTCATTTTAGTTTATGCTCTCTCGGCTTTGTATTAACAACGAATGTCTTCTCTCATACCCAAAAATATCATCTATATATATGTAAATATATAATGGATATTGCGTATTTTTTTATCCGACAATTGAGCTTGTTTTTATTATCATTTTTATAAATTTCTTTTTATTTTTCGTTTGATTAATAAATTAATTTTCAAAACGTTTGAGGTTATGAATGAAATTAAAAATATATATGAATGATTATTAATTAGTTGGATAATTAAATTTATCAATGTATTCGATTGTAAACCAATGGGGTTTGATGAATAAACCGCAGCAGAGAAATTCGTCGTAACCGCAAAGGAGACGTGAGAGAGACGAGACTGGTATATAAAGTCACCATACATGTAAAATATAAATGTATTTATGTATGTGTATATTTGATATATAATATTGGAAGACCTTAGTTGTCCTCAATTAATATAGATTACCTCTAATTGTATATTTATCTATTAATTCATATCAACCGGGTACCGAGGCGAATGCACGCGCGTATATATACACGCTCGATTAATCCAGATCGCGTCGAAGGGTCGTAACATAAATTGATTGATGATTTCCTCTTTTATCTTCATTGTTACTCTGTATTTTATATTTTACATTTACATTTCAAATTATATTTTAATAATTTATGTATCAATTAATCCCGTCATGATAAATAATAGCGCAGAAGATTGTATTTTTAAATATTTAATAACTGCGCTTGTAATTAATTTATTTCAACTCATATTTTTTTTTAAATCCATGCCCAATCGGTTAAAAAATCTATCTACATACTCGAAACAACATTCCAATAAAAAATTTATTCACTATTTCAATTATAATCCAATCGATAAAAACATTCGAAAGTTAATTTGTCTTCTTAAAATTTATTCACACTAAAATTAGCATGAATAAATTATTTTATCTTAAATCCCACATGTTTATCAATAAATTCTGATGAATAATCAATAAATCAATGAATCCAATTGAACAAAATATCAATTTAATTAAAAATTAAATAAATTTTAATATTTTTCTCACCAACAACGACATTTATACATAAAATTTCACCGCAACATTACAATAAACTCCAAACATATACACAGCATATTTATCTATCTAAACTAAAACGTCGTAGAACCGTGAATTATGGAAGTGATGGTTGCTATACGATGTCTATGTATTACTTGTTACTTCTGGTTTCCTTGAACGATGATAATCAGTGATTTCGTGACAGACACGGGGCCGTGACGATGCTAACGAGCAATCTGGAACGCGTCGCGTTCACTGGCCGAGGCGCTATATAGAAAATATATACATGTACCTATATACCAATCTCTCTCGTCTATATAAACTACATACATAAATACATATATACAATTGAAGCGACACTTTTCTCGCGCGCAAAAATACGTCATTCTTATTATATATTATAAGTACATTATAACCAAACCAACTTGAACGTTCATATAAACACGCACCAACCTGTCGTAAATATATAAAATAAACTCAAAAATATATATACACATATACAAACACAATATTAGTATGTGTATATATACATACCGGACATAATTATGGTCTTAATCTACCATTATTACTTCACAATAGCGTTTGACGTTTATCGCTACTCGCTCCGCTGATGATTCTTGAAGACGGCGAATGTCCGCGCGCGCACACAGTCACACACCGTGTCAACCCCCATCATAGTTCCGCTAAACTACCACTTCAACAAATATATTTCTCCATACACACATATACATTAAAATTATTTCTTTATTTATTTTTTTTTTCCTCGCTTTATATATTGTTAAAACAACGAAGTCAATCTTTGTAAAGATTTCTCACTATTTATTTTCTTTCTTTTCTATATATTTCCTTTTTATTTTTATTTCTTTTTCTACTATATATATATACTCTTTTCATGCTTTCCTGATGCGTGAAGTGAGCATCGGGGATTTTAAATAATGCCACGACTGAGTATGATAAAAAAAAAAACTATATGTTGTATATAAAAATAAAAAAAGTGGTAAATATAAAAGAGAACAGTAAAAATCACTCTCGTCATTTTGACTTTGTATAAATATACGGACGATATATCGCCTTGTGTCTGAAATATACGACTGATCATTCCGCTGGCGCTTTCATAATTATCATTCGCATTTTAATGGTCGCAGCAGATTCCATATTTCATATTCATCCATATATACGTATAGTTATGTATGTATAAATGAAGTATAGACGATGTATATGTGTAATGTCACTCATTCTGTGCGCCTTTGATGGTGAAAAGAGTCGTCAAGTCGCTCGGCTGCTAACCCCTCGTGTGCACCGTACATCCGCACTCTCCCAATACGCTCTTTATTCCCCTTCGATCGCTTTTTCTCTTTTCTTCTCTTTTATTTATATGTATTTTTTTTTTGTTTGTTGCCCTTTTTTTTTTCTTCGTACACGCCACAATAATTCCACCACCGCCGCCACCCAAATAATCCCTCATCTCACTCTCGTATTTTTATCCGTGATCTCCAAACCGCGCGCGTGCTTTTAAAAATATTGGAGATTTTAGATACCAAATACCGCGTGCTCTCAATAGGCATTTTCTCTTGACTTTTTTATATATATTTTTTTTTTTATTATTATTTTCTTCACTTGAATCAAACTAAGAGATGGAAAAGCAGTTGTATATGATAGTATAGATGATACGGCTTGGGGTAAAGCACAGATATATATATGTATGTGGGAGAGTAAGAAGAGGATCTGCATGAGGGGAAAAGAGAGGATTCGTTCGACGAGTGCCTGAGGCAAAGCCATTCAATCAGAAACTGAGAGCTTCGGGATAAGTCGTTGCTTTCATTTGCTCTTTTGTTATAGAGAAAGGGAAACTGTATACATATATATAGATGGGCTTATGTATATTTCAAGTGCATTGCCGTGGATTGTTTTAGTATAAGGCGAAGGGTGGAGAGAATTATATTTTTTTGTTTCATTGATTTATTTGCTATTAATTTATGTGATTTTTTTTTTTTTTGAGTAGATCGAAACAAGATGGAGGTTTTTGAATGATAGTAAAAAATATTATAATACTGGAAGTTGAAAATGTATATATTTAGACCTGTTGAAACAAGCTCAAACTCACTTTTAATCAACGAAAAAAAAAATTTCAATATCAACTTTTTTTTTTTTTACCTTTACATAATTCACGTTCAGCTCAAAATAACTCGACCTGACCTAACTTGTATTGATATATATTGCACATATACCTACATGCATATAAAATAAAGAGAAACAACGATAGAGAGAGAGAGAGAGATGAAAATCCATGAGGGGTGAGACAAACAATGCAAAATAACCCAAGCACACGCAACTGTCCCTCGGCATCCGCTCTCATCGAATATCTCTACTCATGTCTCTCTACACTCTATCACTATATAATACACACATATGTGTACATATAAACATGACTTTTGTGTCTCATGATAGAGATGCACACGCGGATACAAAAGCTAAAGAATAGCAAAATAGTATATGATAAAAATATAAAAAGAAAGAATTGTTCGAGTGACAAAGAAAAAAATAAAATAAAGTGACGACTAACAATACAGTGAAAATAATATGAAATGCACTACAGTTTATTAATAATTACTGTTATTCAGTAATGACCGATGTGGGGCATGGGAAGACTCGATAATCCTATGCATTAACAATTCCTCCCTCACTACTCAATTCTGTGAAATTATATTCTCACATGTCAACCTACACTGTCATTTCTATATATTTTTATAGTTACTTCTTATTTCATTTTTTCATTCTATTTTATATAGATATATATATATATATAAACATTTATACTTTTTTTTTTTATTTATAGAATTATACCGAGAACGATTTATATCTCTTGTCTACGCGTTCTTCTTTTTTTTTTTATTTTATTTTATATTATTGCGCGGCTTAACGGGGTTTTTTTTTTATTGCAATACAATGGCGCTTCCGGTCGCACAAAGTGAAAGATCAGTATAGTCAGACACAGTAAATTAAAACAACAATTATACAGTATTGTCTATACAAATAAAGAATATATAATATTATTTATTATATTTAATTAAATGAAATGATATTGAGTTGTTTTTTTCTTTTTTTTTTTATTGGGGATATTAATTTGTTGATTGATTAAATTGAAAATGAATTTGTCAAGTATGAGATTAATTACTTATTGCCATGAAGAGGATCGTGATGACAAGAGGAAAGTTATACCGAGTGAAATGAGATGATGAGAAGAAGAAGAAGAAGAAGAAGATGTGACGTGGTAAACGTTATATAACGTCAAGGAGTATCGAAATTAACGAGACAAACACATACACATTCCATCCGGTGTCTATATATAACAAGTTTAGAGGTAAACTTGCCCCCTTTTGCCCTCATTGTATCATATATATTATTCTACTTACCCGAGAAATAGCCATCAAAGCGATCACCCGAGGCTTCCTTATTCCCATCGCTCTTTCACTTGATCTGGTCTTTCTCTGTTAGTCCTTGCATGCCTCGCCGATATTAAATGACAAAGCCAAAGGCATACCTTGTGTCACAGGAGGATGAGATGAAGTAATGTGGAGGCAGTTGTTCGACGTCATTGTGTAATGTTTAGATATAGGTAAAGGAATCTCATGATGATGACGATATTTTATAAAATACTGAAAAAATAAATTCACAATTTTTTTTTCGTTTAAAATTTAAAGAAAAAAAATATTTTTTTTATACATACAGAGTTGCTAACTATATAATGAAATTTAATTAATTAAAAATCCATGAGAAAATATTTTTTTTTCTCGATAAAAAAAATTAATATCCAGCATGTTTATTTTTATGTATATCCACAAAATCTGTGTATATGATCGTGAATGTTTTAAATATGGCGGCAATAACTGCCTGAAGCCATAAAAAATCCCACTTACTATATACGCCACCCCCTATTTCTCTCGCACCCTGTCTGTTTATGCCTGGTGCGCGGCATGCTCGCTCAAAATCCTTCGCGGCCTCTCGATAAAGGGTAAAAAAAACTTTAAAGACGCGACGGCACGCGCTCCTTTGATGTCAGCGAGCGCACAAGCTTTTGAAAGCCGACACGGTAATACACGACAAACTCACCCTCTTACTCTACACATATATATATACATAACCCCACAGCGCGTTCTTCTCATCCCTTCATTCGCCACCACCTATTTCAAAACCCGCCGTGATCGTGTGCTCTCACGTTTGCGCTCGCATAACGTTGACTTCCACTCTCTTGGCTCGAAAAAAAAAATTATTATTATTAAGAAAAATTTTAAGCGTCATTTTTTTCCCTGCTCATTTCACCCTTAACATTGTATTCCACCACTGTTCATTCCTTCTATTTCATTATTTATATTTTTAAATTTATTTATATGATTTTTTAATCCCCAAGGAAAATTGTCATTTTTTTTTTGTCTTCCTATTTTACGTATTTATTTATTTATTTATTCATTTTTGGTTGCAGTGCGGTGATGTCAATATATTGACTGTTGACTATTTCATGAGGACACTTCAAAATGGCGTATTTTCAACCCCCCATGGTGACTCGTAGTCAAATGTGTATTTCAAGTTGTCAGTTGGTTTATCTACACATACATTTACTCAATATGGTAATTCTTTGAGCACTTTGCGTCTCTCTTTCACCCCTATTTATACGTATATGCATCATGATCGCTCAAGAGACTCGTCAACATGTGTATGTCCTCTAGGGAATTAACGACAAAACCTATATGTGCTGTGAGAAAAATAAATGCGCATCACTAGTTTGACTTTGAACATGAAATATCTTTTTTTCTTTTTTTCCGTCCCCAGTAATATGTATGTTCATAAATCTTGTTAACATCTTATTACTACTTCATAATTACTGTAAAATAATATTACTTATTAATTGACATCACAAAAAAAAAATGTATACTTAATATTTTTGATAATAAAAAATAATTTTCAAGAAAATATAAAATCATTTTTAATTAAATTATCTTTTCGTAATATTCTCAAATGTTTATAATGCAACGTCTTACCTAAAAAGCCCCAGTTTGTTTAAGCACTGATAAAATATCCAAACATAAATAAAACATAATATACTGTGAGAATAATAAAATATCTTCATTTACAAGTTTACCTATAAAATTTATGATAGAACAAGAGGAAATCTCTTGTAAATCTTCAGCAACATAATATATCGAGCAAGGTGTACAACGTAAAGAATAAGATATTTATATATTGTAAATAAAAATAATCACAGGTAAAGTGAGTGGTTTCATTGTGTGTTGAGGAATATATATATATATATATATATACATAAATGTATCGCTGTGTAAACAACGACAGGTTTGCGGTGAAAATTCGAACAAAAGCAATCGGGTTTCGGGCTGGGTGCATATAAACTTGTCGGTTCTCTTGTTTGTTCTTGTGGCCAATAAGAGGTTTGTATATAAAAGAAATGTTACGTTTGCGCACTACGCATGGCAAAACACTATATAAAATATAATAATAATATACATGACGACAACGACAACGAAGAAGAAGTGTCGTAAAGAAATTAGAGACTTATCAATTTCCGGAAACAGCTGTGGCGGAACCCACGGTCAAGGTATGATGATCAACAGAAAGTGTTACAATGGTATCCATTGTGTTTATAAATAAATAGACACTGTAAATATTTAAAACATATCTGCAACTATAACACACACACACACAACGATACAATACAATCATTAATAAAAGAAAAAATAAATAAATAAATAAATATATGAATTTTTAAAAGAAAAAAATTTAATAAAATATTTTTTTTTATAGGTTCATGAAAATTTCTGCAAGTTATTATATTATTTATTATGTTTATCTTTGAGTATAATAAAATATATATTGGCGTGATTTGTTATTTTAAATTGACATTTATGATAGGAACACACATCACTTTTTATTGATTTCCAATTTTGCAAATAATTCATGGGGTAAAACGAATTTTATTTTTTTATTTGTGGATACACTTGTTGAACGTCCACATGTATGTATATACATATATATATATATATATACAAGTACATACCTATGTATGTATGGTGGGCATCAGACAACATCCCTCAGGGGTTTGATTCTCTCTCTATTCTTTTTTTTTTTTCTATATTATTTTTTTTCTACCCCTATTCATTTTTTTTTTTTGTATTATGGGGTGAAGTAGTGCAATGCAATATCTGGTGTACAGCACATGCTTCACATTATATTAATAGTATTATACAGAAATAATAGAAATAAAAAAGAAAATTGATGAACGTGAATATGTGAAAAAAAAAAAAATTTTTTTTTTTTATTTCCTATGCATTAATTTTTTATTTAATTGAGGGTGGAAAATCGTTATGGGGGTTGAAGTATTGAGGATATAAGAGAGAGAAGAACGGAAAGGGATTGCCTCTCAATGCCACACGAAAGGGGTTGACAAACGATTCTACATTTTACCCGCATATATATATTTATAACAACCCTCTTTTACTGACATTGGCCACACTCGCCTCCTCTTTTTGCTCCTTTTTCACGACTCAGGCGAAGGGCTATTTGGCTAAGAAGGGTCCACACAACAAGTAAGTACATATATACACATAGAAAAAGCGAATAATACATATATATAAATTTGTATATATGCAAAAAGGGTCGTGAGGTGAATTAAAGGAGCAAAAGAGCCCTGATGATTATTACACCCTGTAGAAAAAGGGTTTAAAATTAAAAAAAAGGAACAACAAAGCATCACCTCAACGTATATAAAACCGAATGCGGATAAATAATCGTTTGAAAAAGGGTGACCAATCGAAAAATGAAAAAAAAAATAAATAAAATTTATTTTAAACATGTTAAAACACGTTTAACAACTGGAAAAAAATAAAAAATAAATTTTTTTTTTCGCTCTCTGTTCATCAAAACTTTTCCTATGTATAAAATATCAGTGCAATATTATATTTTATGTTATCATTTGTATGTTTGTTTCGATTTTTATTTTTTTTTTTGTCTTATATTTTTTCGTTTTTTATTTTTAGCAAACATAAACTTTTCTTGATGGTTGGTTTACAATAGGGCGAAATAAATTGGAACAACTTTTATCACGCCCACAAAAGCTAAACAAAAAGTATATATTCCACTTTTATTTCTCATCTTCCTCCCTTCCGTTTACAATCACTTTTTCTCTTTCACTTGCTCTTTAGCACTCACCTCATTCCACATATTATATACAGATATATGTTCGTATAGGTAGAAATGAAACGACAAGACTATTCTGTATGATTATCGTTCGCCTCGATCTATACAACTGTTCGAGTTTTGCCCCACTCTCAGCTTCAAATAGAAATCCGCATCCACATATATATATATATCTGTACATAGATATTTGTTCGCTTTAAATACATATACGTGGTAAAAGCACATACAAAATAAAGACAACGATTATAGCAAATGGGTATAACGATAATCGTTTTGGCGAGTATTTTACCTTTTTTTTTTTCATTATTCTTCTTCACGATCAAATTTTCTATGTATGAACGAAACGCAATGAATAAATAGAATATACATTTGGGGTTTAGAATGAAATTCAAGACGAGATTAAACTTGCATCAAAATATTATAATTATAAAATTTAAAAATTAATTTGCATTTATTCCACAAATTTTTTTTATCATAAATAATAATTCTCACATGAAATTATTGTGAATATCATCAACGACAAACATTTAATTCAAGACACGCAACGTCTTTCATTAAACAATATTCTATATACCAATATGAAAATACATAATTTCACTTTTGTTTCTTACCAATTCCACTTCTCTCAAACGAATATCTATCCAGACATAAATATATATACAGATATATACTGTACATATTGACTGTAATTACTAATAAGTTTTCGACACGGAATGAGGTGAGGAAAAGAGGAGAGGGTTAATCCGAAAGTACGACCAAAGGGTTCAAAACTGCCTTGCAAGTAAGAGAAATGAAAAGCCAGAGGGGTTGAGCAGTACTATACACAACCCACCTTCACGAATGTCTAAGGGATACATAAATACGAATAAACTGAGAGGAACAAGAAGGGAAAATAAAGTAAAAGAGGGAAAAGGCGAATTAGGAGGAGCGAATGGAAGCAGCTGAAACCAGTTAAAGATTTGCGATGTCTTTTCGATCCCCCGTTGAAGATATTCGTAATTACTGTTTGTGTTTCTCTCGTCGGGCATCAGCCTTATTTCACCCCCCCTCCCCCTCCCTTTCTACCCACACTCTCCATTCGTCTCACCCCTACGAATGGTATTTATTTCCAAATGCTATACACACTATCGTTTACACGATGCCCTTCTTCGTTGGCTTCGATTTACTTCACATTTATACTAGACTCGATCTTCAATTCTCTCTCGTACTAGTTTTATCCTTTTCGTTTCGTAACAGTTTGCCCATCTGGTTATATAAATTCTCAAATGCCTCAAGCCCTTCGATAGTATATATATCGAAAATTGTCTGTGTATGTGTGTGTGTGTGTGTATTTGTGTAGAAGGAAATGGAATAAGCCCAGGCACACACCCAATTGCTTCCAAGTCGTTACGATTCTTATCGCCTAAAATTTGGATAAAATTTATGGGACAACGAGTGATAGAAGAATAAAAATGGACATTGTTGTATATTTTTTAAAGGAATTATTTTGAATTTTAAATTTGTGGGAGGGTATTATTATATTTGATAGATATTTAAAATAAAAATTGTTATTATAATTTTTTTAGTATAGAATTTTTCTTTTTTGTACAACTTGAGATCAATTTTATTTCAAAATTATAAAATGTAAACTAATAAATTAGATAAAGAAGGGATATTATGGAAAAATAGATAAATAATGAGGAAGAAAGAATAGAATGAAATTTAAAATGAAAAATAAAGAAAACTAGAAGTAATAATGAAGGGTGAATAAAAGTGAGTAGGGAGAAACAGTGCTGTAGCGAATATGATAATTGTAATGAACGCCTTGAGATTTCTGAATCCCATCTGCGTTCTCATCCCTGGCTGCACACACCAACCAACCATCTACTATAAAACCAGAGAGCTCACTTTCTCCATTTATATATCTATCTATTTTATCTATCTATTTCTCTTTACTATCTATATTTCTTCATTGTCTCTTTCTCTCTGCACAAACTCTAGAGAGCTCTTAAGTACCGAACTTGTTCGAATTGATTTAAGTGCTGAATGCTAAATCAACCGAAGGGCTCGTGGAACACGTACACACACACACACATATATACATTTATATATTTATATATTAGAGTGAATATTTACGTGCGATCTGCTCATGTATAAATGTGTGTTTGTCTTTCAAGATTATTTTCATTTTCAAATGCTGTAGTATTTATGAATATTTTATATTATATGTGTATGTTACTACATTGATGATGTCTTGAAATGAAATTGAATGAGGAAATTTTTTTTCTTAATGAATTATGAAAATAATTCAAGTTGAAACTTGCAAAATTTTATTTAATATATTATCAATTATTATTTTTGTTTTGATTTATATATATTATTTATTTATTTTATGTGTTTGTTTGAATGAAAAATTTTGTTGTGACGATGAGAATATTTACAATGAATATAAATTTTTATATGTGAATATTAATTTTTAATTCTTCTATTTTTTTATTTCCCCTTTTTTTTTTCTTTTTTTTTTTTTTCGACAGGCGAAAATATATTTTTTCATGTCATTTGTTGTTCGGTGGAGGAAAATATTCAGGGCTTTATGCCCATATTTATCCATTTACTTATATTACAATCTGTCAGGTATGTTCAATTTATTTTAATAAATAAAATACCGCGAATAAATATATTTAAATTTATATTCATATTTACAAATGAATAAAAACAAAATTTGCCTATGATGAAATATTTCTCACGACAAATTAATATTTATAAATAATTGGCCAGTAAATAATTATAATCACGTGTAATAATATTTTTAAATTACTCAGAAATCTCCAACTGAATATATTTAAATCCAAAATAATTCTGATTTCTCCTCAAGTACTCATATTAATTTCAATTTCCAAAAATTCACACTCATAAAAATATAAAATTAATAATTAACAAAATTCCCAGTAAATCCAAATATAAAACAACAATTTATTTTTTTATAATAACAAATTTCGCAGAAGTCTCTACATGTAAAAAAAAAAAAAAAATTATTTCTGTCTTTGACCTTTTTAAGTTAAAATCTAAGAAATTTCTAATGAGTTAACACATTAAAAAAAAATGTTTAAAAAATGATCAATAAAATATATACATATATAAAAATTTACACACTCACTCTCACGCATATACATGCATAAATATAAACATATATTATTATTTCTATCTACCTACAAGAGCATATCATTCACATCAATCCCGTACACAATTTAAATGAATGACTCACGTCATAAATGTGTGTGCGGAAACGTTTTGGTCCACGTCATTAGCTCGTCGTTCTCACACACTCCACACTGGTAGTACTAGTTTTTGATAAGATCAACCAACATCATAGAAAGACAAAAACCCCTATATATCCATACACACACACACACACACATATATATATATAATAATAGAATGAGAAATAATATAAAAGACATGTTTAAAAGTGTGATTTCTCAACGCGTTTAGACACGCGCCGACGTGTTTGGAGCATATGGCAATTCACATTTGATGATATATTTCTGATTTATGAATATTGCTACTATATATACATATAGATACATATATAAACAAGCTGTTCCAGGTATATATCTTAATGTTGCGACCGTGTTTGTAGAATAATAAAATTAAATGAAAAATAAAATATTACTGACAATGTATTTGATGCGTCATCGTCATATCATATGTTTCACATATTAAATATGACACCTGTGACATTATATACTGAAAATTCAGTACACTGATACATCTATATTACCCACAGTGTGTATATAAATAATAAAAAAAATTATGATTAATTATTATTTATTATTTTAGAGATATTTTAATAGTAAATAATGCGGAAATAATCAGTCGTCTTTTGGATTGATATTTAATTATTTTATTTTTTTTTCGTTGCAAACGAATGAGCTTGTGTTACTGCGCTTTCAAAATGATTGAAATACGTCAAGTATACATATAGGTAGGTATATATGTATATATATAGATGGTGACTGTGTTTGGTATTGACCATATATGGCAAAATGGTGCGGTAAATATTTGCTGTAAAGAAACTGCACTTGACGACGTTAATTTGTGAACGATTACAGGCACCTGGTGTGTCCCATTCGCGGTCTCGCCGCAGTAGTGTATACTATGGGGTTGTGACGAGACCAACACAAAGAGAGCGACGAGCGGCCATTGAGCATTCTTTTGCCACACATTTTCACAATTTTTTTTTTTTTTCCATGTATTTCTTGCATTAAACCATAACTGCTAACCTGTCTGTGTGCTTGCTCGGTTTTTTGTATACAGTTGGAAAAATTATTAATTATTAGATATTATTTAATATTATTACAGATGAATTTCATTGTCAAAAAAATATTTAAAAGAATTTTTAATAATTTTTATCGAAGAAAATTAAACTATGTCTAATTAATTTTTAAATTTGTCTTTAATTATATCTCAATTATCTTGAAAATAAAGTGAGATATCAAAAATTTTGTAGTATTAAAAAAGAACCGAAATTGTATTATCTAGAACTTTTGTTTGAAGAATTTTTTATTTTATTCGTTGGAAAAAAAAATATTACTCATAATATCAAGTTAAGACGACACTACAAATATTTTCCTTTTTCATTCGTCACTGATCTCATTGTATACTCCATTCATCATGTACAAACTAAACGACACACCGCAATAGCTTTTCTTGCCCACCTGAGAGGTGAATACTGCCAGTGAATTTCCACTCTTGGGGCATCTGAGGTTTCGCTTGAGTTAACTAATGAAATTAGTCGAGTATTAATATATAAATCTCCAGTTCTCTTCTCTCTGTGGCTCGTCATATTGTTTGCACTATTTTACATCTCATTTAAAATATCCCTAGACATGAAACATACATATATATATGTATATATACCCACGTAATATATATCTAAATGATAAACCATTCATAACCCACAAAGAAATAAATTATTAATTGACAGAAATAATTTTTTGTTCTTTATATTTTCATCATCTCACAATAACGATTGAATACTTTTTCGATGTCACTCAACTCTCGCACACGCTAGTATGTCAGTAATTGGTTAGTGAAGGCATTAAAGATACCCACTAACTATATAGCCGAGAGAAAAAAATTAAATAAATGCGAGAAATGAAGAAATAAAAACAACTAAAGAAGAAAAAAAAAAAAAAAGAGAAGAAATAACGTAGAGTGTATAGAACTCGCCGCGCATGTCACGACAGGTTCTATAAACCAATAAATTCCACACGATTCCCAGTATCGGTATATATATATTTCACAAATACATATATACCTACCAGAACATTAAACAAACCAACACCTTTGTTCTTGAATAAATAAATAAATAAATAAATAAATAAATAAAATCAAACCATAAAAAGTATTTTCAATTTATCAAATTTTTTTTTTTTTTCATTGATAATATTATTATTAACAACACAATCAACCATGTCTGGTGTAGTGAATATAATGTTGAAGAATAATTATTAAAACATAATTCTTGATTATAATAAAAAAAATGATAAAATTTTTTCATCATTGATTGAACTGAAAGTTTTCAAATTAATTTAAATCGTGCGTGTATTATTGGTACAATGACATAAATGACCAACGGCCAAGGATGCATTTTATAGGTCCAATGCCTTTTATAGTAGCATCATCACGGAATATATAATATATATGTATTAAGAGTTATTTGTACATATATATCTTTCTCATTCTCTCTTGCTTATACTCGCGAGCAAAGTCTGTTTGCCACGCGATGAGGAATCCTGTGCAATTAAACGCTTATTGCCTGCATATCTCCGAATCGATCCCCAACTAAAGTGAGTATTGGCGCTGCGTGGCAGTAAAAGCTCTCCTAGATAACCAAAGGAAATGGCTGGTTTCGACCACACCATCCAACAACACACATTTATATATCTCTTCTCTTTTCCCTTTCTCTCATTTCACGTTTGCATCATTCGGTTTGTCGTTTTCGTATTTCATTATACCATCAAAATGTATATCCACGCGAATTATTCTTGACTTGATATCACGTTTTATTTATATCGTTATCTTTAAAAGTAATATTATGTTACTTACACATATACATAAATATATATATTTGAAACAATTTTATTTCAATTTAATCAATTGAACAATCGCTAAATGGCAATCGTAATAAACTTTTATCGCTGCAGTATATGACGATGAATTTATTTTCAAATAGTAAAAAAATAAATGACAAATAGAAATTCGATTAAAATATTCAAACTCTTAAAATAATAATTTTATCTCTAACGTATAATTAATTATTTAATCTGACTCCTACTGTAACAATGAAAACCCCAACGTGAAGCAGAACAAAGTAAAGTAAAGAAAAAAAATAAATAAAAAAGAAAAATAAGAGAGAATATCATCGTCATACAACAACTGGCCAGTGTCACGCGTCTCGTTTGATTGTGCGTGGGTGCATTTCGGCACTGCTGGCCAATCATACTTGATAGACACGTAATTCATCGTCGTCACTCATCCCAACTACACACACACACACAATCACTATATGTATACCATTTATACATACATACAATGCAAACATATACGTATAATATTGCATCTTCTTTCTCGTCTGATGGCGTTTCAGTTCGCGCGTCTCGCCCATTTAACTCGACAGCCGTTCACTTATATCCAAACACATTCACACAAACTTATATACATATAATACATACTATATATATATATCTCATCATGTTGGGTTTAGCAAACGCGGTACTCATTGCTTGCTACATTACTAATTTCCGCCCTCGACCGTGCGCGTACGTCGCGCATTTATTCATCTCCCTTCTCTTCACATACGTATATATTCTCTCTTTTAATATATATATATATATGTGTATAGTTGATCTCTTTTCAACAGATGCTGTTGCACGCACGTATATAGAGAGCTTCTTGTCGAGGGAGAGATAATATGTCCACCTACAAACCAATCTATTAGGCGCCATCTCTCTGACTGCTCACTTACAACGCTTCAATTTTTATTCTTTCCCCTCTTTACCTCTTATATATTATACATATGTATGTATGTGTATATTAGAACGTTTGTGACACGAGCCCTCGTGCCATCAACACCGGAAGTCCAACGATCCTCAACACCCACACATATACGTATATATTTATAATAATTAATTATTAAATATGAATAAATTTTATTTCACTTATACGATTATTATCCGATTATAATTTATATATTTTATTATTAATATACACATAATTTTATGTGTATATATGTATATATATATATATACATATATTGTATATATATTTTTAATTATGAATTTAAATTAATATTAATTAATTTCAATTGACTTTGAGAAATGTTTTTTTATTTTTTAATTTGTTGAATGATAAAAATATAATAAATGTGAGAATAACGTTATTTTGCTTGGTGTATTTATGTATTATATAGACAGAATGAGCTACTGAATAAGAGAGAGAGAGAGGGAGAGGGTGAGAGAGAGAGGAAGAAAAAATATTATCAATGTTACTCTGTATGACAGCCGTTAAAATTCATTATTCTCAATTCTCGTAAACAGGCAGTTATAAATTATTCAGGCCGAACATATGTATATATTTAACATTTAACTATCATCACCATTGGGATGACCTAAGCAGTCGGATAGTCACTAACTGCCGGTAAATTAACCAATTGAGAACTTCGAGTATCCGCGGATATCTTATTACACGCATTTATTATACGTACTATTATATATACGCAATACATACAGATACAATAATATATAAATGAAGTGGCCATGAGTTAAAATTCAATTGATAATGTACAGCATCCAATTGCATCATTTTCATGTATATATATGTATGTAATAAAAATATTAAAGCATCGAAAATAATGTGGAAATATAATCAGTGAAAAATTGGATATATTTTTATCACACTTTATAATTATATAACTCCGCGAAAAATCGAGCAATCTTTAATCAACAAAAATATTCTAAAAGTAGACAAAATGCCCTTTAAAATGAGACTAGATTGAAACAATTTCGATAATTATTACCAGAATTATCGCTATTTTAATTTCAACTATTTCCCGCATCAGCTATATACACGAAAAAAAATAAAATAAAATAAAAATAATTTAATTATCATATTTACAAGTATGTATATTAATTTTCAACTATAAGCACAATCGAATATTAAATTTATTGTCTAAATAAAATCATAACATACATGACATAAATTTTTTTTCCTCACCAATGACATAAATAAACCTGCAAAATTTCTTCTCTCATCACACATTATCTCAAACATCATCGTCTATATCATATCAACATATACTATCATAGATCTTTCTCTCTTGCCGTCACGACAAACGTGTATATACTCGAGAGAGCAGGTCGGTGCACGCAGTGTGACGCGTTTCGACGATTATAACGTCCGTCACGATTATGCGACGCGTCAGCCCGAAGAACGGTCGACGCAGAACGCATCGGTGGACGCACATCACCACCACCATCATCATCATCATCATCATCGTCACCACTTACCAACGATCATTTTTATAACTGTTTTTATTTTTTCATATACATATATAAATCTATACATATACCTACCATACACACATATACATATATAATACAATAAAATATATATACGTAGATATATATTAGATACCTATTTACAATTTTGCTTTTGCCGCTGTGACTTTCCGGCCTCCTATAAATTACTGAGTCGCACGTTATAGAGTCGCGCGCTTACTGTAATAATAATAGTTACGCGCAATACTATATATCCTTATAGTATATAGTATATATACTATATAAAGTATATAAGTATATAATCCACCACCTTTAACATCGTCTCCGATCTGTGGGAAATGTCTTTCTCTACCGACATCGTACACATACTCTTTTCTCGTTCGCACCCGTGACCTCCCATATCCTTATTATTATTATTATTATTATTATCATTATTATTATTATAACCTTTTTTTTTCATTGTCTATCCTTGTCTCGCACTGTGTCGATCTATATCCTGACCAAAGTGGGCTGAGAACTGTTGCGGTGCCACTCTTTTATATATACGCTATCGTTTTATATGTTTGTATTTAGATATATTTTTTTTTTTTATTTTATTTCTTTGCCACTTCCTTATTTGATACATCGCCATAATTTTACGCATCGTAATGCAACTGTAGATAGGGTATTACGTGTGTGTATGCATGTGTATTTTTTTTTTTTTTTGTGCAATGTCTATGGGGAATATATATTTAGCCATTAATTAATCACGCACCTTTGCACATTCGTAGAAAAATAATGTTATAGTAATGGATTATTATTTTTTTTTTTTTTGCAATGGGTCTTTAATCGTGTGTGTGTGTGCATTTATTATGTGGTAATTCGTGTGGGCAATTTTTTTTTTTTTTTCTATAGTTTCTTTTCAATATTGTGTGAAAAATATTCTGGCAAGTTTGCAACATCTGAATTTACTCTATTCGAATAAATATTCAAATGTAAATTGACTGTACACTGGTGTAAATAAAATAAAATAAAATAGAAGAAGAAAAAGAATAGTGTTAATACAGTCATTGTAATATTATAACAAATGTATGACATTGAATGGTACTATTTATATGCTGAAAATGCGATTACTAAACACATTCATCGGTGAAATATAAGAGAAATGAGAACGACATTATACACCATGTACTCATCTACCCCCACTGTATAACATCAGACACTAACATCTCTACACTATATTACTGCGTGTGATATACTGTTCAATGGCTCGTGAAAAAGCATTCCGGGAAATTCCACTCGAGGCAGTTTGAGCTACGATAATGGCGCCTTATAAACCCTGCTTTCTCCACCGTTCACTTATACATTGTATTTTATATTTTTTTTTTCCCTTTACATTTTCCTCATTTCAATCATTATTTTATTCTTCCTTTTCCCTTAACCATATTCTCAAAGTCCATCCACACACACACACACACATTACTATATATCCCTCGTCGTTTGTTAAACTTTTGTAAAAAAGATATATCTCCCAGTGAAAATCCAATTGGCCTTGGGCACACTCTACATTATATATTACATTATGTACATATCTATAGAGAATAAATATTAGTGGTTCGCACGCAAAGAAAAAATAGTAGCCTCGTTCATCCCCCTTCTGCAATATAATATCAAATTATTCTCATTCGCAGTCAAGGCGTTTTCCACATGGTAGAACGCCTATTAAAGAAAAAAAAAAAAATATCGTGTACAAACATGTATAAACATGTTTATAATATCCATATACATATTTAATCTATCATAATAAAATAATGAACTATATCCCCAAGTCATCATGCACAACGCGATGATGATCTGTGTGCAGGAATATAAAAAATAATATATACATTCGTTTGGATTTAAAATTAAAAAAATAAATAAATAAATAAAGGTTGGAAAATTTTTTTCTTTTCCCAATGCGCACAACATCGTCATGTAATCGTGAATTAATTTACATTATTTACTTGGCAATTGTTGTGGACTAATTACGCGTCGATTTAACATTACAGTTGGATTGTATACATTATTAATATACCATCGAAAACACATGGTTATCCATTGCGTATATGTATACATGGATATTATTTAATGCGTGCTAATTCATGTTATAAATCAGTGGAGTAAAGACGTCGTGCGTGAGCAAACGCGGGTGCATGATATTTTCAACTTAACTATTTATATATACATATGTATTGTATACGTGTATATATGTTTATTGTATAAAACTATATGTACAAGTAAGAATTAAGGTAAGGCATTATGCTCATTAATGCGCTTATCAATAATTACATTTCTATATTTATCACATAATAAGCGAAGTTATATCTCTTGTATATATTCTGTTCTCTCGTTATTATAAGGCGCACTTGGGTTTCCCTTGTGGCACCGGGACATGGTCTAGTTGGCTTACAAGTTATGGAAACACTGCGAGTGTGTTTATGTTGCTGATGATGATAGTGATGGTAATGATAATGATGATGATGAGTCTTTTGTGTCGTTCGTTGGCGCCTCACGATGGGAAATTTAATTTGTTATTAATTATTGTTATTTCTTTTTTCTTTTTCCTTCATTATTTTATCAACTTATTATATTTCATGATGATGAATACGTTAGAGAATTAGAAAATAATAAAAATAAGCTAATTAATAATCAAATATAATAATTTATAAATCCATTATTTTATAATTGCCAAATAATGCTTTTATAAATATTCATTTCGTTACAATTCTAATCATAAAATATATTCAACTATATATACATATAATATCTTTATATATAGATAGATATAATACCTATACATATGTATAAATATTAATATATATATATATATATATATATATATTGCTCCTGAATTATAATAAGAAAATCAAAATTTCTGTCTCTGAGTTGTGTTCGAAGCTTGAATAACGAGTTTCCCTACTGATTATCAACGACAGAGGGCTTCAAACTCTTCTTCTTCTTCTTCTTCTGCCTTCAAGTTAAGCTATTTCATCACTATATATATACAAAACCTGCATAATATTATGTATATATATTTTATACATAAATACGTATATATTTCTTCAAGCTCTCTTGCACTTTACTACTCTACGTCTAGTCTGTAAGGCAAGCCGGGGCTGTTTTGCGCGGTATATTAATTTAATTCTTTGGATACTCGATAGACATAGGGAAGAAGAAAGTACAGTGTGTATATGTATAGAGAAAAGTGAGTGTACATTGGGAGTGGGAAAAGGAGAGTGAAGAGATGGTAGGTCGCATCGAGGTTTGAATATTCATAGGAAAGAGGGAATAGAGATCGAGCGTAATAGAATTTAAATTAACCAACGCGCGTTGTAAAGGGTATGAAGGTTGTTGGGCTGCGACGACTATGAAGACTATAGAAACTATATGGAGAGTTGTGTAATGTGATAACACTCAAAATTCAATCGAATGTATATTTATAAATATACAATTTGTAATAAAAAAAAAATTACTGAAATTCATAAATCAATAATAAATAAATATAAATATATATATATTTACAGATTTCTCATTCTCTCGTCAAAGATTACTGATATACAATTACAATTATACATAAAAAAAAAAAACATCAACTTTTATATCCCCAAGTGTACAAAGAAAAGTTTTAATACCAAAAGCTTGCAAGAAAAAAAAGTTTTATAAGTCGGAATTTTCCACCTTTGAGCTCTCACTTTTCTCAACTGACTCTCCATTTTTCTTCTATACACACAACAAATTCTCATCCCCTATATCGACTTACAATACACTATATCTATATCATCCCTTGAACAATCATCACAATCACATACACAATTCTCCTTCACCTTAATATTCCCTTTCCTCTTTCTATATCTCTCCTTCATCGCGACGTCTCTAATCGTAATCATCGTGGAGTGTTAATGTTCCCGTTAACTTGACTGAGGTGTTTAACCTTGTTAACTAACGCTCTCACATACATACACATGTAGCATCAAAGTCATGGCATCCTCGCCGCACTCGTTGAAAATGTTTCAGAGTATTAAAGTCGTCTATATGAGAGTTGGAAGTTAAATCGGGCAACACGCATGCGTATTACCCTATACATATATCCCTCAGTATATATATAGTCAACGTCACATATATATACATCTCTAACCACCTCAAATCCCACCCACAATCCCAATGTCATAGACCTTTCTCTTGTTTTCTCTCTCGTTTTTCCAATTCCCAATTCGCCATTCTATCTTATTTTTTCTTTTTTTCCTCAAGCGATGGCCAACAGTCTCAATCTTCTCTTTATTTCTCATTTTTATCTGTTGTTATATGTACATATACATGCGGATATATATCTAACTTTAGTATTTTCCAGTCACTCTTGTCCTGAACAGTCGTGAGACGAGTGCGGAAAAAGTACGCGAATGATATTCGCCTTTGCGAGAAGAGAGATGAAGAGGAAGAAGAAGAAGAAGAAGAAGAAGAAAAAGAGGTGGAGGAAGAGGCTGAAGAGTGTATGAGGGAGAAACGATATAGAGGGTGGGAGGTAGGACATGCGACAAACGACAACGACCGGTGGGAGCCATCAGCCATGTTGCTATAGAGAGGAGGGTCACACCTGATGGATGAGAGACGGATCTCTGGCTCTGTGACCACCGCACGCCAATCTCATTGCCCGCTTTAACGATTTAAATATCATTTGTATGATCAATATTACGGATAATTAATTTTTTCAGCGTTATTAAATTTATTTTTTTTAATTAGTAAAATAATTTTTAATTGTTATTTGCAATTTAACGGAGTTATTTATAAAAATAATAAAAAATGTTTTAAACAAAATTTGTAGAATATAGTATAGCAAGTATTTTTGGTTATTATAAATTTTTCAATTTGACAATTTTTATTCGAGATAATTGAGTTTTTATTTTATTTTATTTTATTTATTTTTTTTTCCAATGTGATAAAACCTATAAATTAAAATATAAACGAATGAAAAAAATAACAATTATTTCCCCGCTCTCTTTCAACCAACAAAATATAATAAATAGCACACATACAGACATTTATTCACTCATATACGTGACATGACCCGACATGCACGCGGTTAAAACATCCTACAAATAATTTATCCACAGTAAACCAACCGCGTGTTCTCCTCTATACGTGTATATTCACGATAAAAACAAGTCTGTGCACGCATACAACAGAGAAAGAGATGTCCCTTGATTATTATCACGAGAAAGGATTGCTTGCACAAAGAAAACGTGCACTCTCAACCTACCTCTCTCTTTCTCTCTCATCTACCTATCTTATACTCACAAGATTTAGATTATATTTATATACTATGAACTATTGCTCCAACCCCAAGACCGTTCGTGCTTGGACTGATGATCCGTACATGAATTTGTTCACGTTTCGCGGTCAAATAATAATAAAAATAACATACATATATTATCATTGAAATATAAATTTTAATTATCATTATGATTTTAAACCATTGATTATCTTGGCTTTTAGTTTGAATTTAGAAATGTTGAGTACAGAATTTGTCAGTACAAAATGCATTTGGTGAGGATTTGGATGAGCAAACAGAAAATGGAACTGGTCGTGTTGGTGAATCGTTGGTATAAATGAGAATCAGTACAACAAGAGTGGGTGGGGATAGAGAGAATTGGTATGGGAAATGATGGGAGAGAGGACTACGAGTGTGCAGTCTGGCGTATATTTGTTACGGGCCGATAGCAATTGTTTCCCCTATCTACGAGTACCAATGCGACATACCTACACATTGCAGCCACCACCAGTGACGCTGGTTGGTTACATCGACAATTGTAACATATATGCAGCAGAGTGTGTACAGGGTGTTTTTTTTTTCTTCAATTTATTCCATATTGACTATTTGATTATAAAATAATTTTTATCATCATCAAAAATTAATTATCAATTTTAAATTATTAAAAATAATTTTTTTTCATTATATATTAATTAATTAAAAGATTTTAAAATATTCCTGAAACACCCTGTATGTATAAATACCAATAGTTATATCTATTTGCGCGCGTTCACCAATGCACATTCGCATGCAGGAGTTTTGGCCCTTATACAATCCCATCCCTCGGTTCCACTATTAAACGTACACCGCCCCCACTCACTCACCTATGTATAGATTTTATTCTATATTACTTGTACTCATCCCCAACTTCTAAAGCATCTGGCAGGAATAAACAGAAGAGGAATAAAAAAAAACAAATAATATGAAATTAAAAACAAAACAAAAATGAAAAAGGACAATACAAAGACCAAAGAAATAAAATAAACGAGAGAATGAAACAAACAAAAATAAAAAATACAGTAATACAGTTCGAGGAAAATTGGAAATGGAGAAAGAGAAAGTCATTGAGAAACAGTGGAAAATGTTCATCGTTATAATGAGAAAAGTTTTATGTATATATCTCACTTGCTCGCTCACATTCGTCCGGGTTTGTTTCATTTGCTTTTGCCAGTTGACATCTGGATCAGAATTGATGGCTCACTGGAGTTGATTCACTTTTGGTTCTGGTCTATACACAGTCTGATGTTCATATCAAATCTTTCTCGCGTATACAGTAATATATATATCCAACAGAGCAATAACATAGAGAACTTTCCTACACCACTATATATATAAACTATACCCACTTTTGCTATATCGATCCTTTTAGACAGCTGTGCGGAATCAAGAATGATACAGAAGCAAGAGAGGATGATTAAATAAAACAGTGGCGCTTAGGAGACATATCTAGAAATGTCAAACTGTGGAATTCCAAAACGTAGGCAACAGCCGGTGTATGGCCTTATATAATTCTTCATCTAATTCTCTACACGAATCTACTTCCTCCATTCATTTAAAATTGACTTTAACTCCATTGTAAAATTGTTCATCGTATCGCAACGTATGATAAATAAATTTTTCATTAGTAATATGAATAAATGAATGTAAATAAAATAAATCCTTTATAATATATCAAAAATTGTAGATGAAAAAGAATTCCAATAGAAATTTTCTTCTTCTCTTCTATTTTACCTCTCTATTTATAGTTATATAGAAGTCGCCCTTTGGTTGTATATCTATTTGCCGACACAGATAAACACAGATGGGGAACGTACACTCCGATACATATAGACCAGGACACCCAAGAGCAAGAGAGTGTTCTTATAGTGGAACTTATTGATCCAACAAAACTCATTTCAAGATACAGTGCGAAGTCTCCAAGATACTGTTTCTACTCCTCTTTCGTCTCTGTGATGCTTTCTCTCGGTGTTTTGGTATCTGTATTTGTGTGTATAAGTGTGTATGTGTATCTATCTGTTTCGTTTGCTTTCTTGCGATCTCTCTTGGTCTTTCTTCCGCCCAACAAAAACCCCTCACTTGCCCTCCGTCACTACGTATCCAGTCGCATAGCGTGGTATGTCCCTCTCTCTTTTCCTCTTGGGCAACTGTGCAACTATCCGATTTCTCTGTCGTCTATTTCGTTCGCCGTTTATTTGAAAACCACCCGACTGCTCTCTGTTGTCTCTTATGTTGGATCCAAGATGTTAGTTCTTAGACGTATGTGGGTATTTGTTGTGGGTAAGAGTTGTAATTTAAAGTTGGAAATTGGTGAGGTGAAGTTATTGTAATTGGGAAATAGTGATTTGTTTGAGGAAATGAGATTAATACAGGTTCAATACACATTTCGACAAATTTAACCATGATAGTACAATTACTATTTTACCAAATGAAAATAAATATATAAATATATACATATAAAATCATTGATAAATCAAAAGTGAAATGAAATGAAAAATTTATGAGTATGAAAAACAGTAGTGGATGTATCAAAGATCATAGTAAGCTTTTAACTTTCAGGGTGGAAAAGTTAGTAATTAAAGTGAATGCGTGACCTTGTATAACCGGAATATTCTCCTGATATTCACCTCGCTCTTTTCTCTCACCGACATAGCAAAATATCTAAAGTTTCTCATCCCTCTCATCTCTTGAAAATCCACCACACCAACACACAAAACTCTTGGGTCCGCTTGCGCCACACAGTTGAAGCAATTTCAGTTGCTACTATCATGCTTGCACCCTCATCTTTCGACCCGCCTGCACCCTTTACTCTATATACATAACACGATTCAAAAGTGCATAGCCAGCTATAAACTAGATAACTACATCTATTCCAACAATCAATCGATTTATATTAAATCTACCGAGAGTTTAATACAATTTTAAACTGTTAGATTTTTAGGTAAAAATAAATAAATCTCAACAAAACGATAGTATTGCCTTTTCTAATTTATCATTCACCATTTAAACCTGAAGAATGATGAAAATTAAAAAAAATATATAAATCAAATGGGAAAAATTAAAAAATTAAAATCTCCAACAAATTTCATGAGCAAGACAAAAAGCGTAAACAGACAGAGGGTCAAATAAATAAATATACATACAGACACATATATTGCATACATATAAAATATATAAAGGAGAAAAAAAAAAAAAAAAGAATGTGCGGGAGGAGAACTATAAGAGGTCCGCAGGGGAATGAGAAGTAAAGAGGAGGTGGACTACGTCGCTGCCGCCGACATCGTCGTCGTCGTCGTCGTCGGCAAATGGAGAGAGGTAAAAAGAGGACGAGAGGGATAAAGGTGAGGTGAGTAGTCGCATAGTCGAGATGGCGACGAGGACGATTGGAGGGTGGGAAAAAGAAGAAGAGATGAGCAGCAAATAGCGCGAGAAAGAGAATGAAAGAGTGAGTGAATACAGTAGTAGCATCACTACGAGGGCTGCAAAAGTTGGTGGAAAAAGGGGTATACGAAGGGGTGGCAAAGGCCACACGAATGTCGGTGGGTGAAAGAGAGAAAGAGAGGAGGTATATAAAATCGTTGCGAGATATAGAGAGAATGAATGAAGTGAAGGAGCAAGTGAGAGAGTAAGCAAGATAAAATTTGTATTTACGAATAAACGAGTGAGAGAGTTAGACGGGTGGGTGGCAAAGAGGAAAAGAGGGAATGTACGAGAGTTGGTTGAGATAGATGTATATGTGGGAGGGCCGCTCGATACAGCCCCAGCAAAAGCCTTCCTCTCTCTTTGCCTTTTCCTCTTCTCGATATGGCGTCGCGCGCCCTCTCCTACTTTTCTCTCGTTTCTCGTCGTCGTCAGTTCGGCCCTCGTTTCATCTCACTCTTTCCCTTCCTCTCTACCATATATACACACACACACACACACACACAGATATATATATTCATAAATATATACCCATGAGATGAAGTCAAAGCGTCACTGTATCGAGAGAGCGAAGGTTAAAGTGAGAAAAATTATGCGCACTGCGTAACTCGATACGAAAGAACAAGAGAAAATAAAATTAAATAAATATATTTTTATATTTAATATTAAATGCTGATATAAAATTAATTAAACATTGTAATTGATTATTTTTCTATCTAGTTTGCTGATTAATTTTGATATATGAGAATAAAATCTTTATCTTAACGGGGCGTAAATTAATTCTCGGTATATTACAACAATTAAATATCATTTGTTACATAAAGTAACTCAAGTCGTTGTAATTCCTGTTCTGTCCTGTGCATATGCGTTTGGTCTTGCACATGTGATGAAAATTCACGAGTAACACACGATGGAATTCATGGCAAGTGACACTTGAATGCGAGGTAAAGAGACTGGATACATAAATATGTATGTATATATACATTAAGGTTTATATTCCTTTTTCGTTGATGTTACTCGTCTCCCCTCCACTCTCATGAAGGATATTGTGATTTTAGCGTCTGTGTAATTATGGAAATTAGCGACATGGAAAGCCTAGGATAAAAGGGTTGATTATAATCCGGACGGTGAGAGAAGGTAGGTGTAGTGGGGTTGGACGGGTTGAAACCCGTTCACTCTCTCTACACTAGGCGTATCTTTAATATTATATATGTATATGTATATACTTATATACATATATAATATATATATGTGGGGGCGATAGATTAAAACGACACCTTCCATCCTCGCGCGCGCCTTTGGCTCGAGCTCTTTTCTCTTTTACTTCTCTATATTCGCGCCACTTCTCTCATCCTCCTCATTACTGTTACTATACATATAGATATATTGTATAAATATATATATATATATATCTATCGTTTCCCATTCTTCTTCCTATTTTCCTCCATCATCTTTTTTTTATTTTAGCATGGACACGATATATTATTGTCTGTATCATCTATCGCGAGACTATTTCGGTATTAATAAATTATTAAATAATCTCAACAAATAATTTTCGATTTATTTGTATTTAAAATATAAAGAAAGAAATCATTTTTCCTGTCATTTTGTTTCAATTTTTTCATCATAATAAATTGTGGCGAATGAACAAAATAAAAAATATAAAAGATTATTCCTGAAAATGAAGAGTATATACTCTTTTACTTTGCGTACTTTAAAATCTCCACTTTTCATATTATATCCTTCGCCTTTGTCATATGTATGTTCACCAGGACGAGTGGTATAATAAAATAATATATAGACATGTGTGTGTGTGTGTGTGTGTGTGTGTGTCTGGGTTTAATATATATACGTATGAATGAGGGGATTTTGCGCAACCTGGATCCTCTTCTTTTTTTTTTTTTTTCACCGTGACATTATTCTCCTGCGCGGGTTTTTCCTATCTGTCTATTGGACTGTCGAGTTTCTCCAATGTACACCAAGCGTCCTATGAGATGTGATCGGGTATCGAGTATCGGCTCGCTTTCCTATTGGTCGTTCTACCGCGCACGGTCGCAGCTTGCGCGCAGTTACGACTGATTTGTTACGTAAAAACGTCGATAGCTTCTATATACCACCCCGTCCGCGCCCACATCCACCACTACTATCCACCAACGTTACCACCACCTTCAGTACCGTCACCACCCGCCCTCCAGGACCCACCGATAGCCTCCCGTACACGGTGAAAGAGGGAGGTAAAAAAAAAAGAGAAAACGATCTCTCTCCTCTTCATTCTCTCTTTTTTTTTTTCCTTTCTTTCATTTTTTTTTTTTATCGCGTCGCCCTTGCGCCGTTCGACCCCGGGAGTATAACATTTTATCGAAGAAATGGCCGACGAACATCGGACGACATTTTCACGCCCCCATGGGGGGTCCATTCTGCAGGTTTATTCATGTTTAGTACTGATCAAACACGTTCAAAACATAATATCGTGTAATTTAATTTATTCTCAATTTTTTTTTCTCCTATTTCATTTGTTTATTATAATTATATATATTCTTCCTAAATATTGACATGATTAAATTATAAATTATAATTATATTAATTTATATATGTATGTGTTGATGAATGTTTTGGGGGAAAATTTTAAGTGAAAAGACGCGAGATGATTTTTTACGGATGAAAAAATTCTGCATGCTAATATGTAATATGATACAAACATGGAGGATTTTTACGTGAGGACCAGGCATTATATATTTATGACGGAGGAAAAGGAGACACAGGAGAATATATAAGGACATATATGAGAATTACAGGATATGGTGTGTGTGAATTATGTTTGAGCGAACGTTTTTGAGAGGAAAATTAGGCTCTCACGCGTGACACAAGTACGCGCACATTATAGAAGAGTAAAGCCCGAATATAAAATAAAAATTAAATTTATATATATGATAGTAGAGAATAGTGAAAATACTCACGTGACGTTACAATACTGCAGTATGACCGTATTGTCGTTGGTTGTATAATACTATACGTATGTGTATAGTGTATTATTCAATGGCGCACCGCCATTTAACACTCTGGCAAACCGCGAAGTTTCCTGCAATGAAAGGCAGTATATAGTAAAGAGCGTGTGCAAATCTATTGTGAAAATATCTGCGACCACTGTCCAAAGCAATGAGCTATGGCCAACTCAGCCTCTTTCACTCTATTTTACTTCCTGTTTTATACCTTTACCAAATATACCTTTCAACTATTATTCTGAATTACAGAGGATAAAATAATTCAAACATATTAAAATAAATAAATCACAAAACAAATCATCCACAATTATTAATTTATATAATCTATTATAAATAACAAATGTCTATGAAATAATTAAACTTGCCTTGATAAAAGTGAGAGATATAAAAAAAAAAAGTCTATGAAAGTTTTATCGAACGAAAAGAAAATTCATCTGTCTATCTCTATTATATTTTTCATTCTCATTCACTACTGTATATAATGCCCATGTATACATGTATTATATTCCGCAGATGTGAAGTTGGTGTACGTGAGAATGTCCGGGAATTGAGGGCACAAAGGGGGATTTTGTGAGTGACTAAAAAAAAAAGAAAGAAAAATAAAATGTGGAAAAAGAGGAGAAGAGTCGATGAGAGTGAGAGGAATGTTCGGTGGGCGTACGCGAGATAAAGAGAAATAGTTGAGTAAGTGGGAGGTGCGCGCATTGATAGAGGTGGTAGTAGTGTGTATATAGTTGTACTGGTGAAGGTGGAATATACAAGACGAGTTGAACGGGTGTAGGGAGAGTGCGAGAGGGAGAGTGCAAGAGTGGTTGTTAAATTGTGGTACAGGGCGCAGACTCAATATCACCGAACCGAACTCTCCGATAGGTTGAGTTTTGACTTGAAGGGGTGGGAATAGATTTCCAATCGCGCAACAAAAGGCAATCGCCAATCGTGTTGGTGCCTGTTCGAACCTGTTGTTCACTGTATTAAAGCTTGTTGCCTCCAATGGACCAACACTATACCCGCAAATACAATTCACATTTATCCAACTTTATATACACGTATATAAATTTACTATATACAATCATCCAATACTCCAATACAATTCGCGATATTTCATCCCTTCTATTGGAGTATTGGCTGCGGATATTGTGATGGCGTGGGGTGTGTATATACACACCCCTTTGCAATGGGAAAATACGAATTTGCAGTCGCGTATGGTATTGACCAGAGTTCGATGCGCGCATCTGGGCGTAACCCCCGCGCGAGTTTAGTCGTATATGTTTCATCGACGCGACGCTGCGATAGAAAGAAACGAGGCAAGGTAAAATTGAGTGCGACAGAGAAAATAATAGAGAAGGATAGAGATGAAGGATTTTAAGAGAGAGAGAGAGAGAGTGGTGGTAGGTATACAGAATAGAGGAGAGAGAAGTGGAGAATTGCTGCGCCTGCGAATTGTAGTCAGGTCGACGACGACGACGACGACGACGACGACGACGATGGAAAAATCGAACTGAAATAAAAGCGTTTTCTTTTCTTTCCTATATAGTATAATAAAATATATAAGTATATATATACAGGAGCTTTCTCCCATAACTCTTTTGCGTTTCTTTCTTCTTTTTCTCCTTCTTTTTCTTCTTCTTTTACTACTTCTTATGGTATATCCTACTTTTTTTTTTTTTTCTATCTCTATATCGTTCACTGATCCTCTTTATCTCCGTCTATATCTATGCTATTTCCTCTCCGTCGTTTCTTTTTACTTCCTCGAGCTTTTTTTTCTTTTTTTTATTCTTCTTTCTATGAGGCAAAGAAAAGTCTCAAAGCCACAGAGACGAGTTTGGTAGCGTTTTATATATCATACAGCCAACAAAATCGCCGTCGTCGTCGTCGTCGACGGACCTTGACATCAATCGCATGTCCAACTATATATAAAATTTATTTTACTTTCACATTTGCCAACTTTCAATCTAAATTCTATCAGACAGAAAATTTTTGCATCAACATTGAACAAAGTTTTTTTATATCAATTTCCATATAAAATTTTTCTGCATTAAAATTAAGTTATAAAATTCTAAAACATAAAAAAAAAGAAATATCAATGATCATTTGTTTTTTTTTTCTCCCCTCTTTTCTATTTATATTATCGTTCATTTAATTGTTTGTTGTGTGTTTTAATTTACTTGATGTATACATCGAGAGCATCGATCATTGTCAACGTCGTTAAGGGCAAAGTAGAAAAGAAAATCTAGAATTGCGCAAGGAGGGTTACTACTGAAGCTGAGCATCAGTATAAAAAATATATATATAAGATGAGGACGTAGGTCTGTTCTACTAGTCTGGGGACCACTTTCCGCTTCTACGGTGAGGTCCTGGGTGGTTGGGTGGATAGGTGGGATGATGGGATGGCTGTAGAGGTATTGATCTCTCAACTCTTGCTTTTCTCCAAGTTTTTATCCATGCCACGATAGAAGCAAAAGCAACCAACCAACGGTCACAGCCACTTCTATATACTCGTGCCTATATATTTCATCTTATTTGTCGTAGTAAATTATATACACACGAATACTATATCAGTACATATATAGACGCACACTAGTTTATAAATGAGAAACAGAGAAAGAGAAACGAGTGAAGTTCAATCCCTCATTCCTTCTACGTGAATTCTTGGCATGAACTTGTGACCAACTCTCGTTCTTCCTCACTCCCATTTATTTATACATAGGTATTATATATCTATAGATTCTATGTATACATAAGTGTATATATATATTCATGCAATACTATCCTGGTGCACCGCCCTCGTCGTCTACTTTTGCTTCGACTTTTTGCATATAGAAAGACCAATCTCTCTCACTTCATACAATTCTATATATGAATAATTTTACTCGGTAGACTTTTTTTTTTTTATTCTTTATCTGTTCATACACACTGCATCACAATGCTTATATGTATATAAAAATAATTTCGTTCACTTTGAAACGATTAAATATACCTAAATAATTCCCGTTTCAATATTTATAATTATATTCCTATTATTTATTTTCTATATTTATTATCTAATTTTTTTTTATTATTATTATTATAAACAAATAAACAAATGCTCTCTTCTACAAAACTCTTTTGGCATTGAAGAATATTTGTTCACGCGCAATATGAGAATATGGGAACGGTGGGGTTTAGTAGGAGGCAATGGCAGAATTAAAATTCAGTTTCCGAGGTCTCTCAACTATAGATATATAACAAATATACATACATATATATAAATATATATATATATGTATGTAATATAAGGATATAGCGGCAAACTCTCATTTCCCATCCAGTGAAATATCGTGTATTTATTTGTCTGTGAATCTCTTCCTTCTTCCTATACCACCGCTAACCAACATCACCCAATTTCAAAATATATATACACACCCATATTTATATCTATGTATTTATATATATATATTCATCTCACTTTTACCGTCGCACACTCAACCCCCACTCGTTGCATACACCCTTAAGGCTTTTGCGGTGTGTATATATCTATATACGAGAATATCAAGTCTCTCTCATCGCGTCTATCCCTCAACATTTATTTCACTCTCGCTCTAGCTCTCTTTTGGGCTTTTCGACGCACCGTACGAAGAAACCTTCACACATATATTTATATTATATATATACGTGTATGTGTAAGTGTAAGGATGTATGTAGAGAGAAATAGGTAGTGCGCTATCTACGTTTCCACCGTTTTCACGAAATTAATATATCCCTCATATACTTTGCATATTATTGCAATATTCCGTATAGCTATTACTTCGTTCGTCTTTTCCATACCCGCCGTCTCTCGTTATTTCCTACATTGCTCACAGTGTATATTGATGTATGTGTGTATGTATAAGTGTATTTGTTCGTGTGTAGAGAAGAAATAGTCTAAATATAAACGTTATATTTAATATGAAACGGAGAAAAAATTTTCTTACAATTTTAAAATAGTTTATATATTTATTTTTTCTATTTAGAATTTTTTTTTTTTATTGAACAATGTTATATTATATTATTTATAGATATGTTGTATGATATTTTATCATGTGAGGTGATTATTATTTTCTGATTATTTTGGGAAAATGTTTTTCTATTGTGGCATGATGTTTTATAACCTCAGGCAACACGAAACAATAAAAAATTATCTGTTTTTTATGATCACTTCGATGATAATGTGTAACAATGTTAAAAAACCAAACATTTTAATTTGTTTTTGATTGAGTAAGAAATAAAACTTGGCCACTAAATATTTTTAACTTTATTTTTGAGCAATACATCAGGTACGAATTAACCAATTCCATATCAGGCTTCGATTCATTATCAATCAACAATTAGTGACATATTTTTTTACATTGTTCTTTATGGTGACCTCTGTGTATATAAATCTGTTGTTGAAGCGATAACCAATCATTCGAATTGGATAGTTACCAGTGAGCAGTCATAAAAAAATCAGAGTCTTTTAAAAATTTCACAACGTTACGAAATTAATTTAACAATCAGTGGTGTCGATCGTTTAGTCAATCGTCATTGGTAATTTTATTTAATCATAAAAGAAAGAAAAAATGGAAGTAGTGAATAATATGATGAGAACAATTTTAATGTCAATTGCAATCATTACTATCACTGGAATTTCTAACACAACATCTGCTCCATCATCTGACAATGTGAGAAAAGGAAAAAATATAAAACCTATTCATCGTGATATCGATTTCGATAAAAGTGTAAAATTGACGGCAGTATTAAGCGGCGCAATAGCTCTAAACGATACTTATCCTAAACGTTTTGTATTGGATTACAAAGAATACGCAGATACATTTGAAGAGTTCAGAAAAAAGTATCCGACTTTTACTTTAGACACTCATGGTGTTGCAAGGTCAGAATCAACTTTTGGTGATGTTGCAAAGTATAAATTTGGTCAATTAACATATCCAACAAGTTATTTTATTGCTGATGAAGATGGATACTATGAGAATATTGTTGATAAATCTGATGAAAAATCGTTTGCATTTGAAGTAAATGCAAAAATTAAAATAGGATTTTCAAGCAAAGGTTCTATTCTGTTTTTACATCCTTATGTGACTGGAAAGCTCGTAAGTCATGGGTTTTCTGAGAGAGATTTAAAGCTTGGTTTACACATATATACAATAACATTCAATCCAGATAATACGGAATAGATTTAAATTAATTATTCAATTAGAAATATGACAAAGATTGATGGAAAAATTATATTAAAATAAAAATAATTCAATTTCTTTGTAATTTTTTTCTGTCCTATTTTTCGATAATTTTTATCTGAGCCAGTACCTTATCCACCTGTCTACCAATCAGTGTGAGCTTAATTTAAAGCTCAAACCAAGAAAGGAAACCAGAGAATGAGACAGAAAATCGGGAAGAAAATAAGAGTAAGATACATTTGCATTTGCTAAGTGATAAGTAAAACCTCGCAGACATATATTCAGACGGGCGATAAGCGTAAAATAAATCGCAAAACTTTAAGTAGTTATAAATCTATACTTATAACATTTTACGGGGTACAAGGGGATGATTGTGATAGTAGTAGTGGCAGTGAAATAATCGTGGTATCCTAAAGCAAGAAATTTTGAACAGCTGAAAGAAATTATTTAAAACTAACACAAAAGTTTGATGGATTTTTTTTTTCTTTTCCTTTCTCTCTTCCATTCAAAAAACATAAATATACCTATTTAATATTTAATAAATCGCATGATAGAGAGGGAAATGTTGGGCATTATATCAGCGGAGAAACGTAGCGACGATTTTGTGAGATCTCGGGACATAAAATATAATTGCATTGAAGAGGGTGATGTCATTGCGCACGCCCTCGCACTAATAATTCTCATCTCTTGTCTACTCTCACGCATTTTAATACCTAAATTATGTTTGGCATTAAAACACTGTATATTGATAGTATATATAATATATATATATGTATATATAGTAATGTAATTACGCAAATGGTGATGAAAATATTTTTGAACAAATGATTAAGTTCAAAGAATCTTTAAAGGTTAAAGCGAGAAATTTTCGTATAATTAAATCGTGCAAGACGTTTGTCGTCATCCAAGACAAAGTTACACCAAGAATTAATGTATAATAGGCATCTCGTGTCTTCGTATGAAATGAATTTGAAGATTTATGCTAACACGGTGAAAATTTGTTGGATGATATTGCGCGTGTGCGCGCCACCATTCAAACAGGAATATATATTCACGTTTAAGTTCGGTATAATATTCTTTAAATATTTTCGCGCAAAAAGTGAAATGTAAATGTGTTGTATATTAGGAAGGTTAATTTATATTGGTGGATATTTTTTTGTGAATGTAGACATGAAAGGAAAGTGTAAGACGGACGATTATGTCGTGAATTGCGGTGGCGTATCGTTCTAATTGAAAGCACACACACACACGAGCATCGCAAGCGTCTGGTGGCGTTGATGCAAAACACTCGCGCGACGTTTGGCGAATCGATTATTCCCGCTGTCTTCCTCTCTCACGAATAACGACAATAAAACACTTATTCACAACACGCAGTTAAGAATAAATAAAATAAATAAATAATAAATATAAAAATTTGCACTTTGAATTAAAATAAATTTAAACATGGACAATTTACAAATATTCCACGATATTAATACTTTTATATTAAAAATCCCCCATCTCATTTATTCCCTAGCAAATATATATCACTATAATGATAAATAATATTCGTACACGATGCGTCATGTTAAATAAACAAAAAAAATTAAAAAGAAATATTATGAACGTTAAAAAGGAGGAGGAAAATATAAATGAATGAATATCATCTCGAATGGTTATGTAAAATAAAATATAAAAATCTTTATATGAGTGTGTGTATGTGTGGAATGGAAAGAGGGAAGATTATTTTACAAAATTATCGGTGTATGAGGGGGGGCAAGAGACAATAGTGAGAGGGTCGTGAGCGCAGTGAGATTAATTTACGGTGAAAGATAACGAAGAAATGCTCGCGCTAGAAAGAGAATTCGATTGTGTCTCGCGTTTATTCTCGGTTATAAATGTATATTTCTACCACTCTCCTCTATATCCCACTTCTCTTATATGTATACATTCCCTCCTCCTATATATATATATAAAAATACATATAGATATATGTACATTAAATATATTTGTATCCATCATATAGTTAAAATATACATCTATTATATAGTTTTTTTTGCAATTAGTCATGCACTGATATACAAGATGTAAATAATGGGATATTTCTATATCGAAGAAATTATTTTTGGCAATGATTAATTAACTTTACAAATGAGTAAATAATAATTTATATTTATTATAATATATTTATATTATTATTGAGTTTTTATATTATCTATTTTCATAAGAATAATTATTTTTGGGACTATTAATATAATTATTAAATGATTTATTAGCTAAATATAAAATGAAATAAATTAATTTGTTGCTGAATAATTTTTATATTATAAAATATTTAATTTATTAATGAAGAAAATTAAGGAATTCTTTCAATTTTTGTTAATTTATAAATTGTAAATGGATAAAATTATATTTTACTGCAATATTGTATATGAAAATGACGAAAGATACAAGAAGAATTCCCGGAATAAGCTGTCACAAGCGGTGCCAATGCAGCCACTAACCTATAACTTATTTCACGTATCGTTTGACATGATGCATTCGATCCAATAATATCTCCATACATTTTATATATATATGTATGTATATTTGCAACAAATACACAAGCGTAATGTTAACCATCTTTTATTAGTGTCTGTATGTAAAAGTTACAAGTATATAAGACATGAAAATTAATAACAGATACGCCAACACGTGATTTTAACTGGACGATTGAGCATTCTCGCGGAAGCTGCAACTGCTCATATACACATCATCATGATGTTGAAAATGTTAATCTGTCATCATTCAACCAATAACACAAACATAGAAATTAATTTCTCTTTGTTTCACGATTCATTAACAAACATTTATACTAAATAAACAGCATAATATTTATATTTCATTTATCAACCTCGATTTTTCCTAGTAAAATTATATTAATAATAAAAATATTTTATACCGAAATATTTAACAATAAATTCCTGTGTCTTTGTCATTTTTAAATAATATCATTGTGCTATAAATAATTAATTTATATTCCATGTTATACTCACAATTAAATATTAATAAATTAAATCAATGAAAAATATTGTGAAGTATATTATTATTTATAAATAGAATTAATTTTTTTATAATAAATATTCAATTCTGCAAGTGCATTTTCCTTGTGTATATGACAAATATGATGAATAACATAGAAAAAATAATTTCAAACAGGCACTAACACGTCAGGAATGAGAAATCTGTGGCATGACAAGGGCTGGGCCAGTCACATTATCAGTTATAATTTTCTCAAACACCACAGTGATACATAAACACAAATGCGACAAATATTTACACATTTAAAGGATCATACGCCTTCACAACATACACACACACAGACATACATTATATATTATGTCTACACTTACGAAACAAGAGGGCGTCTGCATGCCGCATCTTGTTTTATTTTACAATAAAACAAAGTTACATTCCTGCAACTGTTCACAAAATATTTCAACTAAACACAATAATTATTTTAATATAATACCCAACAGCAACATTATATTCCACTAAATATAATTATTATTTAATGGATTTGTGTAAGTAAATGCAATTTTAAACCAACAAAATATAATATATGAATAAAATAATATTAAAAAAAAAAAAAGAAAAAAGATTAATGGTAATAATAATAAGTTAATCGTCTTGTAGCAATGTAGTTTTGTATATATAAGCGTAAGAAAGAGGCGTCATATCATTTTGGTAATTAATGTTATGGAAATAACCTCGCATTCCATTTTCCACACCATTTATCCGCAAAAGTGCGCATGAGACAAATGCATATGATGTTTCACCATTCTCCCTCACTCATAATATATAAATATATATGAATATATTCTGTCTTTTGACTTGTCGTTATGTATATAGCACCAACAAACATAGAAAATATATATATATACATTTACATATACAAATATAAATATATTTAGATAATATAGATGAGCATATGCAAATACACTGAGGTATATTAATCTTTATCTATGTGTATTATAACTGTGTGTATATTATTTTCCACCCCGACAAAACAGTGAAATAACCAAAACAAAAATGAAGCGATGCCGATTATCTTGGCAATGATCCCGTCGCGACGAGAGAGAGTTGATGTCCTCGCGCGCGCGTTTTTCAACAGCCGTCTCACGTCCAAATGACAAGACATGGCTCGGTGGCATTGTAACGCCAACGCACATACACAATTGTTTATATAAATATATATGTAGATATTTCTGTGTATCTATATAAATGTATATATATATATGCATATACAACATATATTGATATATAAATATATAGGTATACGTATATATATTTCGTATACATGAAAATTGTGCATTGAAAGATGAAAAGGAAATTTAATGATAGAGAAATAAAAAGACAAGTTTGAATCTGTTCAAACTTGTTTGTGACGTAAAGAGATGATCAAAATAAAGGAAGGTTTCTTTTTTATTTAAACCAGGATATTAATAATTATTTTATATTGGTAAATAATTAGATATATATATACCAGACAAGTTTAGATAAATAATAGCAATTTTTTTTTCTTATTTAATATATATTTTGAATTTAAAATACTTTTGTTATTTTTCAAGTGTTTTTAAATTATTTTTACACACCTACAATTATTATGTTTCATACATGGTGATATATATATATATATATATATATGCATATGTATATATGCTGGTAGGTGTATGTGTATGTATATTTTCATGTGAGAATCGTGACCCAAGGGAAAAAGACGAATGTATATCTAAATAAAATGACTCGCTCGGTTATTCATCGACGCATTTGTAAGCCGGTCGTCATCATGAGAGTGTGTATATACATTTATATGTATATACATATATGTACGCTTATATATACCGGCCCGATCTTTATGAAAGGGGCCGCCGACCTTCTTTGTATACAGTATAATACATTATTATTTTATACTGTAACAAAGTTCACTTGAAAATTCGCGTTGATCCGAAACAAAAAAAAAATGAAATTAATAATAAAATAAGATTCATTTGTAAAGAACAAATGTTTAATTGATCTACCCTCTATCTACAACATCAATCAACACATATTATACATAATAAATACATAAACGTGCATATAAACAAATATTTAATATTATTTCATTAATAAAAAAAAAATGAAAATATTTTTTTAAATTATCGTAAAATTAATATACGTTTTAATACTGTCTATGTACTTGATGATTATGTATTTATACTCTCTTTACTTATGTACCAACTATAATTTCACCCCCGCGTGCTTGACAGTCGTGTGCTAAGCTTATTTTAATGGCATTCCAGTGTCTTAATATAGAGGAGTCGCGAATGGTATCAAGTTCGCGTTGAAGATGTCGCTTGTCAAACTGTCTCGTGCACACATATAGATACATATATCCATATATAAATTGTAAAATATATAATTAAAATAATTTAAAGATATTATGAAAGTTCAAGACAGTCAAATCAAGTAGAAAAAAAAATTTTTTTTTCGCCAAAAAAAAAAAAAAAAAGAAATATAATAAAAGATATATTCTTTTTTGTATTTTAAAATTTAGAAAATAAGTATTTGGGCATGAATATTCGCGTTCTTATTCCAAGAGGAGAATAAATAGACGCCCACCACGTGGCAGCTGTCTACACCCGGAGCCCCTTTAAATCAAAGAGAGATCGCTCTTTGCTAATATAACGACCTGACACAAAAACGAGAGATTGAAAAAGGAGAGAGATTCATGGTGATGATGTTGAGTGTGTTTGGCAAGTAACGACCGTCTATTCTTGCTATTCATCGATGATCAAGAATTCTTAGTAAAATATATAAATGATTTACCAATGGACTGCAGTATAATAAAGAGAAAATGAATATTTAAATACTCTGACACAGATCAGTCTGTCTATCAAAAATATAAATAAATATATAATTGTACTTATTTAAACTTATATACAATAATAAATTGACAAGCACAAACATTAGTTGACATGATAGCTACGCTAAAAATCCCTCAACTCAGTTGTTCAAAACATAATTTAAAATGAACGCGCGCACATTCGAGAGCTCCACTGACACTCCCACCTCGTCTTTCCTCTCTTGTCTCCTCTGTCCTTTGTCTATATACACATACATATATGTATGTATGCATGTCTGACCCTCTGCCATCACTTTTACCTCTCTCTATCTATCTATCTTGCTCTCACCGCCCCCCTTATAAGTGTCGTACTCCGTTTTGACTAAATATACCATCGTAAATATAGATATGGTATTTACAGAACGAAAATATAATCGACGCGACGTAAATATATATGTATATATTCACCCACTCATCCCAGACATCAGTGTCTTTGTCTTAATAAGCAGAAAATCGTTAAGGCAGTAACATAATAATAACCACGAAAATAAACAAATAAAAATAATAAAATAATACACGAGTGAAGAGAAAAAAAATATCGAAAATTATTTGACATTTTCGTGAAATGCTTCCAATTTTTATTCTTTATTTCTTTTCTTTTTTTTTTTTTTTTTATCAAGAATGAGTTCAATGTAACTCGGTTCCGATCGTTGCACCCCAACGACGCGTATCCCAATATATATATTGCTGTTGATACGTCGTAAAACCGTCGACAGCGAGAGAAATAAATTGTGGAAAAAGTTCGCGAAGATTTTGTGAAAAATAATTGTATTTTCAACTTAAATCAAATGCTATTTAATTTTTCATACCCATTGCTAATATAATAATGAATCATTAAACTTTATTTATTAATGAATTGATTAATAATATACATATATACACAATGAATAATTATGAATGAATAAAACATACAGGATTTGAACTTGCATAATCATATATGAAAGTTTATGAATCGTGTTTCACTTGGGATATAATTTCTCTCATCATCTGCAGGCACCCGCGTAGAAAAGAAATGTTGGACGTATCTAAACTGCGACGCGCCCCTTGAGTCAACAGGACGCGACAGATTTGCGCGAGTTTGAAAACCAGAAAGAGAGAAGGAGAGAGTATATATAAGAGCGCGGGCGCGCGCGCGTTTGCTCGGTAATCTAACGGAACGAGATTTATTTCCGACAAGTTAATCTCGGTCCTTCTGTGTTCTTCGCTTTATTCCAGGCTTTCCCTCGTGTAGCCAATCGCTTGAGCTATACAACATCTGAAGGACGTCGACCCGCGCTCTCAAGAGGAATTTTCTTTTTCAATTCCATCGTGTATTTCAACCTGTCCGCAATATATCTATAACTCTATGCACATTATAAAAAATTATTTGATTTGCAATGTAATAGTAAATATATATTTCAATGCAATGTAATTTTTTATTATTAAAATTAATAATTATTCCTCAATTAAATTTTAAAAAAAATTATTTATTTTTCAATTCTTTCAATGAAATATTTTTTTCTTTTTTTTCATTTTTATTTGTTTATCGTTTTTTTTTTCTTTCTTATTGTTTGAAAAAAAAACGTTTAGCCAATGGTGAATATATATCTCAAATCAACACCGACGACTTATACACGCGAATGATTCACGAGGTCATTAATCTATTTTCACGTTTGGAGAGCGTCGATTTCCAAGAACACACGTCTTTTGATCTGCCAAGATGAATCGGCAGGCGAGTTATATGCATACTTATACATACATATTCATACATAAAATACATATAGAAATAACGTAATGTGTGTAAGTTGTGTGGTTCGACGAGTCGAAGCACGCAAAAGAAAAATATAAAGAGAAAAGAAAAGGGTGTTTTTATTTTTTCTTATTTCACACACGAATATTTGCTAGGATTTTTTTTTTTCCTCACCGTTTTATCATCGCGTTGCTGCTTTATATGACGAAAGGTACAAAGTGACGTTGCAGAAACGTTTGATGAAGAGGAGAAAAAAAATAAAAAAGGCAATAAAGAAGAGCGCAAGAGACCCTTCAACACTTTAGTCAACGTACTCAATCTCAATGAGGTCAGTCTTCTATCTTTTCATGTTGCCACAAACGTTTCAATTTTCCCTTCATTTTCTTCAATTGCTCATCGTATAGATACATTTATATATATACTGAATAGATAATTTGCTATGACGATTTTTCTTTTATAAAAATATGGCGCGTAACAATTTCATTGCCGGTTTAGTTGAGAAAAAAAAATAAAAGTTAAAGACTCTCACATGTTCGACAGTTTGTCAATATCATAAACGACTTGTTTGTGTGTATATAGACTGTTGAATGTATATATAATTATTTATAAATATGTGTATATGGTAAAAAAAAATAAAAAAACGGCAGCAGCCACCGAACTCTGTTCGTACAAGTACAAACGCGTTGAATCACATTTCGTATCCACTGACGATTGTAAAAATAAACCGGATTTCCAACTCAATTTCGTGTATAATTTATAATAATAAAAAAAAAAACCTCCACGTCGCTTAATGCTATTCTTAAATCAATAATACAACACAACTACACAGAGAAAAAAAAAAATCTATAATAAACAATAATAATAAAATACGGAAGTGAAAATAGAATGATTGGAAAAAAGCAAATAAAGAAAAATTATTTCAAGAAGATTAATGAAAATATATATTTATTTTTGGATTTTTAATTTGCTTAAAATATTTATAGACTTAATATTTTTTTTTCTCTCTTCGTGACTGGTAAAACGAGTGATTTTTTTGTTTTTTATATTTTTCAACACAGATGAATATTCACTTTGAATTTTTTTTTTTTTTTTTCGTTTTTTTCTTCTCTTTTATTTCATGTTTGTGCGTGCACGCTTTTTGAATTTTACGTTATTTCATTCTATCGGCTCGCACCATCGCGGTGGTCGAAGACTGGAATTTTTATGGAGACGTTATACGACGATATATACTAAAAATATATGTATATATATTTCCATGGAACTTCAATAACGTCGATCGGTTTTATTGTTTCGAGAAAACTTAAACTTAAAGAACACACAAACACTCTTGATTCTCAATTCACGACCAATAAACTCACATTCACACAACGAAATATATATAACCTCGAACAAAGCCTAATTCATATATTAAACCATAAAAATAAATATATATATACATTTATTTATTATATATAAAAATAAAACATTTATATATCAATATAAAATATTAAACAGTAAAATTAAATAAATGGTATATTATATTTCATCGAAATTTTAACATCACAGTGTGAGAAATCAATTTACCACTAAACATTTATTTAATAAACCAACTTATATAGAGAGTGCTTATTTGTATATACCCAACTATCTATATATATATATATATGTATATGTATATAACTGCATTAAAGTATATAAAGTTCGTAAATCAGAAGTTTATAGCGGTCTTGTGTGCGCGCGGTCTCATAGATGAAAAGTCAAAGGGAAACCTGACAGGCTTTAACCTGTCGCTCACATCATACACACACATTTTAATAAAAATCATTGCTTCGACATCCATTCTTGGCAATTATATCAATTGCACCAAGTACAAAAGCAATGAATGCCATCTATTATACTTAAATCACAACACTAAATTACAATTAAACCTTTTGATCCTCCCTTTCTAAAAATAATATTAAATCAAATGAATAATACTTGAATATAAAAATAATTTACATTCTAAAACTATAATACAATCAAAATAGACTTTAATTAAATAGCAATAATAAATCCTAAAGGTCTAAAAATAATAAATAAATAATAAAATTAAAAAATATTATCATTGATACTTGATAAAAAAATTTTCTTTTTTTTTTGTAACATCTTTATATTTATTATTGCATAATTATTGCTGATATTATCAATTTTAAATTGATTTTATGGTTATTACGTCACGTATATAAGTTTGCCGGAAGTCTAGGCTTCATTGGAAACTTGCACTATTGATTTATAATGTGACAACTAACATGTACTAAAGCGACACGTCTGCCATTTCATAACTGGTATGCATTTTGATTCAATAAGTGATTATGATTGGCATTATGACTGCTATATGTCCATAATAATATCGTTAATATCGAAACGACATCGAGGTATGACTTATAATACCCATAATTTTACAGTCCATCATATAAAAAGAAGCCCACAATCGTTGATAGTATTGTTACGTTGATTAAAAAAGCTTTGTAATCATTCATTTAATAATTTTTATCAATTTTTTTTTATTATTTTCTATAAACACACTACTTGATCTTGCTTGTAAAATTTTTAATTCACCTAATTTACTATTTTTATTGAAGAAGAAAAAGGAAAAACTCTTGAAATTCAGTTTTGTAACATTGCAAAGACGAGAAAACAAAATAAATAAATGAATAAATTTATTTTATAAGTTGTCTTTTTGTAAACGAAGAAAAAAAAAAAAAAAAAAGGTATACATAAAGTCTTCAGTGTGCGCTTTCGTCGCGTTGCTTGAGGGCTCGACTTTATAAATCAAAAGGCACCAACTCTACGAGCACTATATACTATACACAGCAACTTGAGAAACGACTTCTTGGCAATAGAAAGTGTTTGGAATGAGAGTGGATGATGATAGTAGTGATGTTACTTTAAGGTGTGAGTAAAACAGAAAGAAGACTAGAGTTTGTTGAGAATTTTTTGGCATTTTGTGCGCTAAGGGATTTGAAAAACGATCCTAAAGATTTTCACACTTTTATATATTATATATTATTGTTTTGTTCCAAGCATTACTGAACTTTTGGCACACATAAACACACATTAACTCCATGATACATATACAAAACTAAAGGTATTTACCCAATGACATACGACTTGATGCAACCCTTATGCCAATCCATTAAATCCCCGAAGAAAAATTTGGCTTTCATCCACTTAACATATCTCAATATATAATCCAACAAATCCATCCCATTTATTCATCAACAATTATTTTCCTTTCATAAATACACTCATACCCCACATGAAATTAATTATCATCCATTTAATTTCTCCCAAAAAAACAAAACAATTAAATAAATAAAAAAATAAAAAATCCCTATCACTTCTAAACTCAAAAGTTTATCAATCTATCTAAATTCTCCCACTGGAATTCCGTCAATAAAACAAACTAACAACACCCAACCCACAACTATTTAAATGTTATGATGTGGAACAAGTTCCCTTGACCATTTCATGGAACATTTAATCACTATATCGACAAACATAAGCCCAAAATCATCATCAATACAAACACCATCACTTGCTAAATTACCATAACAATCCTAAAATAATAATAATAATAATAACAATAATAATTAACAATATAATTCACAACAATATACACAAACAAATATATATACTGTTTGTTATTTTTATTTCAAACTCGATTTTCAATGACATTTTGTTAATTAACGTAAATGCAATGACACTGAGAGCATATATGAAAGCTAAATACCATCATCCCTTCTCCCTTCCAGTACACCCCTACCTATATATATATATATAGTCAGTTTATCACTCCTTCACCACATATACAAATTCGCCCTTTATGCTTCTCTATATTCCTGCATGCCACGACGTGGAGTAACAATTGGGACACGATAACCCATGCACTCGCGCACGCCAAAAGTTAAATATATCTGAATATATATGTGTATATAAACCTGTGTGTTTGTGTGTGTTCATTTATTTGTATACATAATGACGCAGCACGCACCGGACCGCGCGAGCAACGCAAAACAATTTACCAGTCGATAAATTTTTATAGAAGGGTTATGTGCGCCAATGTTCGAGAGAGAATTCAGCAGAGAAGAGTGGACTAGAGAGTATATAGATATTCAAAAACCACCATCCCTTATGCTTTACACACGCGTGTCGTTATATAAAATGAATAAAAAAATGTAAAAAACAAAAACAAAAAATAAAAAAATATAAACCAAAAAAGGAGTAAGTATATATGTAGATGTGTGGGTGGGATATGTTTACTGGAGTATCATTGCGTCAGTTTTAATTGTCTACTGGCGAAACAACGGAATTGAATCGATGTATTTATGGGTCGTTTATGGGACTATATAGGAACGTTTGGCTCTGCATTTACCGAGGGCGAATATTGGCGAGTGTATAGAGAGAATGGACAAGTTGGCACTTGTGTAATTACATCGTTGGAAATCCCACTACGTGGTTTAGTTGTCTGATAGTCATTGTGTGTTGTGTACAAAGAGAAATAACTAATAATTGATAATTAATCAAATAATTATATTGAATAAGACTTTTGTTTGAAAAAAAAAAAAATAAATAAACAAGATAAAATTTAGCTTATATTAAAATAATATTTACTTGATTTTTTGTGGTTAAAAAAAATTATGAAAATAAATTAATAAACAGGTTCAATCTTGTTTAAAATCCGTTACAAAAAACTTTCAATAAAATCCTCGCTCCACTTTACTACTTATTTATATATTATTACATCCACTTTACACATCGATTTGTGGTTTTATATATACACACATATATTGTTTTATATTTTTTGTTCGTTCATGATTGAGGACAAACGATATATAATACAATTTCACCCTCTCTTATTTCTCTTGTACTCTCTTTTTCGCATTCGTTATCGCGTGTGCATACGCCCCTTTTGAACTTTTCTCATCGACCAGTATACTATGAAATGTCACGCGGTAACAGCGGCAGTTTTGCTTGGGTAGAATGGCGCAATTGCTTCGTCGACCGCAATTCCCGATGTTTTATATCGAAAGAAAGAAATGAAAAAAACTAATAATAAAAAAATAAAATACTCATATATATTATACATCCGTACAAAAATACCGCGGGGTCTTTATCGTTATACGCGACTTTATAAAACAAGACATCTCCCTTTCTCTTCATCTCCACCATCTTTTATATCAGTTGAATTGAACTTTTTAAAAATATTTCACCGTCGCACTTTTCAAATAGAAGAGAGAAATATATATTTATATAAAACATTACCATTTTTCCCCGCGCCGATAAACCGAAACGTTTCATTATCGCCAAAGCGAAATATTTTCCTTTTTTTTTTTTTTATCAACTCCCCCTTTCCTCCCACCCCCATTCTCAACCCGCGCTACCGACACCTTCTCGCGCACTTGGCGATTAATAGTCGTTCGTGCTATGCCGCAGTAAACGCCACACTTCCGGGCGCAATTCGTCTCAAAATTTATTGCAACACAATTTTATTTTATTTTTTCCTCCCTTTTTTCGATTTTTTTTTTTTTATTCTCATACCCTCTTTTCATAGATCAGTTGCCCATATATTTTAGTACTATTCATTTTGAGTGTATCTTCTCAGATCACCCCTTGTTTAGCACAAATGTTTATTTATTTGTTCTAGAAAATCGTCGAACATTTGGCATCGACTGTTACACAAGAATTTTCTTGTAATATAAATCCAATCGCGCTGGAGATAACAAAAGCGATAGGTGGATATATTTATTTGCATGGATATATTTATCTGTCACAATGTATGTGAAGGAAGTGGTGAATTCATCCATTTGTAAAGATAAAAGTTATTGGAGAAATAAGAAAATAAATAAAATTACTTGAAGATTTTTTTCTATCAAGTTTAAGAAAAAAAAATTCTATAGTCTCATATATTTTTATATTATAAAAAACAATTTTTTCATTACCCCACACATCCTAATAAATATTTTTAAACATCAGAAAACTGACTATAGAATAATATAACACCTGCACCTAAGAGAAAAAGAGACTAACAACGAGATGAAACAAAAGTGAAGAGAGTATATACAGAATATTGCGCATAAGAGGCAATATACGAGAAAGCTTATTATTGAAGTTCATTCTGTATCATATATACTCCATACATACATATAAATACATAGACAAAACAGAACAAAATAGGAGGCGAGTCAGTGATTGCTGTTTCCAATTGAACCGTGTGTACACGCGGAGCTAAACTCTCAGCTACCTCCTTTTCAACCCTCACCTCCTCAATATCCATATATATACATATACATAAACACACAATATATTCAACTACACCAATATTGCAAGTACGAACACGTCGCCCACCTGAATGAACGAGCTACAGCAGAAAATAATCAAGCTTCCCGCCCGAAGCAACTATTTTCAACCAGCACAAACACACATAATTCTCACATTCCTCTCCATCCATCCCCATCGTCATTTAAACCCAACAATAATTATTATAAAACAACAACAAAAATACATCTTAAAGTCAATCATTAATATTCACAATCATTCATAACATTTAAAATAAATAAATGAATCAATAAAATATTCAAAATAACTGTTAATCAAATCATAACGCGTTCAAACGTGTTTTCTATGACATTGCAACGATAAAATATTTAAAAATAATTATCCTAGTATTAAATACACAATATATACATATATAACGATGATTTCCACTAGTCCAACATCGTCAGACGCTCGTCGAAAGGGTGAAAAAAAAAAAAAAAAAACGAGAGAATGAGTATATAGGCCTCTCATCTACATCATTGCAGTGTACTGCAACTAATGAGACATGGCTAAAGGGCACGACGTTGGCTGACTGGCTTCTAGCTAACTATACCACTGAGTTAGATATATATACATATATTGCTTCTATCTATATATCTATCTGTGTATGTATATAAAATGTATATACATATAAAGTGAAACTGAATGACGATGATGTACATAGATGGGGAACAATATAGTCGTAGGGTGTGCTCTTTCTCCTCTCCTACAGGCAATACACTTCACCTGAGACTTGTCTTTGCAGATTGCAAGAGAGAAGATGGTGGGCGAATAAATATATACATACATATATATGTGGATGTGTATGTATGGTATAGGGTTGAACGCGTAGGCACAATTAAAACTGACGGTACTAATGGCAAGTCAAACGCCCGACGAGGCCTCAAGAACATTCTTGACTTTCCAATGAAGCGATTGTTTCATATTCCACGACGTGACTCTCTTCCATCTCTTATGTTACGTATGGAGAGACAACGAGAACGATGATGATGATGACGATGACGACGACAACGACGGCTATATGTATACGTTTTCTGTGACGTGATGTATACTGGGAAATGGTAAGAGTGGATCGTTGGAGGGTGTATAGAATATGGTATTTCATATTCTCTTTATATATGTTTGTTGCATGGGGATGAGAGGGGTAAAGGAGTTGTATTTATGTGTATGTGTGTGTGTGTGTGAGGGGAGGGGATGGCTGTGGAGATGACAGACAGACGTTGAAGATTTATTTTGTGTGCTTACGAATAATTTTTTATTCAATTTATATATTATATATTAATTAATTATTTATTTGTTGAGAGTTTAAGAATCGAATGTATGAGTATGAGTACATGTGTGTGTGTGTGTATGTGTGATTATTTATTCTTTTAGAATTGCCAAGATGAAAACGAAAAAAATGAAAATGAAAGAGAATTTATATGAAATGATGTTTAAGCTCTGGTCCAGTAGTTTGTATACACACAAAAGCTCCAACGTCTTATGTTCTGTTTTATTTTTATAAAACAAAGAATTTTTTTTTTTTTTAAGTTTTATTTTTCGCTAATTATTTTTTTTTTTGTTTTTTAATTGCTGTGATATTTGTTTATTTTATTTTTTGGACTTTGTATCGTCATCTTGAACAACTGTGACGGATTATTAGTCATTTTTTCTAGTCGCGGAATTTATTTTTAGTATTTTTGCCAGCTAGAATATTTTTTATCAGAGCCATGAATATTTTCTTTAAAGTTCTTTTTTTTTTTTATTTTATTTTATGAAAAACTGGACCATATTGCGGAAAGGTTAACCACCATCACCACTAACCCCAACGGCAAACAACCACTGTGATTGTTTTCTCCCAACATCTCTAAGAAAAATTTTCGTTGTATATAAACCAACGACTTGGGTTCACTCGAACGTTTTTATTCTTTGCCCTTACACAAGTATTTTCTTTTTCTCTTTATTCTATTTTTTTTTTTCCTCCACTATTATTTCAGCAGACTAATGAGGAGCAAATCTGAAGATAGTACGAAAAAAAAAACGTTATGTATTCCTCTATTTCCATATTATTATCCGAGGAATAGAGAAAATAGTAGTGTGGTCTTATCAGACTGTATGTTTTGTTATTTTTCTTTAGTTTTCCTCCTTTATTTTTTGTCTACGGATATGACGACAACGTTGAATGCTATATGAAGCGCTACTTCATATAGATTCCATTACGGTGAAGTCATCAGAAACATGTAAAAAAAATTATCAAAAAAAAAAAAGCCAATTCAATCATTAATTTTTATTCTATTATTCATCACTACTTTAAATGATGATTAAACCTACTAGAAAATTTTTCTCAACAATGAAATCATGCTCATTGGAAAGCTCGTACGATTTCCTATCGATTTCATATAGATTTCATTACGCTGAAGTCATTAGAAACATGTAAAAAAAATTATCAAAAAAAAAAAAGCTAATTCACTCATTAATTTTTTTTCCATTATTCATCACTACTTTAAATGATGATTAAACCTACTAGAAAATTTTTCTCAACAATGAAATCATGCTCATTGGAAAGCTCGTACGATTTCCTATCGATTTCATATAGACTTCATTACGCTGAAGTCATCAGAAACATGTAAAAAAAATTATCAAAAAAAAAAAAAGCCAATTCACTCATAAATTTTTATTCCATTATTCATCACTACTTTAAATGATGATTAAACCTACTAAAAAATTTTTTTCACCAATGAAATTATGCTCATTGAAAAGCTCGTACAATTTCCTATAAATATCCTGCAACTCATTCAATCTCAAACTAAAATTACTATAAAATTACAAAGCTCCAAAATAATTCGTTCTTATAAATATCCAACTGTCTGAAAATCTATTTTTCAAAACTCTCCAATATTAAAATCCAACTCAATATTTCATTATACCATCAGTAACAATCCTATTTTTTCCCCCTTCTTCATATTCATCTCGACAAATGTTGACAACTTGGATTTTACTACCGCACTACTCAAAGTATTTCCACGTCATTTTTCTAGTGTACTCATATTCATTATAACAAGTTTGTACATGTATACATATTTATATCTACATATATAATCTACGTATTGTTTCTCTGTATTGTTATTGTTATCATCACCGTTGTTGTTGTTGTTTTCGTCGTTGTGTTCGGGGTACATGCTCAAAAGGAAACCAAAAATGGGGACAAGTAGAAATGTTGGCGTGAGATATATTCATGTATAGTGTGAGAATCAGTACGCAAATCATCCGTGACACCTCCGGGGCACTTGCACTTGTATCGTTTCATTTCGTGTCATCGTGTTGTCATCTCTATTTCATTCCCGAGTGGAGTACAAACAATAACACAACAGTAGCACTAATGAGGCTCTTCAATAAGTAAAAACAGAAGAAAAAAAAAAAAAAAGATGAAGAAGTAGAAGAAAAAAAAATACAACCTGCAAGATCTGACAATTTTTTTTTCAACTATATATCGCCAGAATATATTTTCCAAAATTTTCTTCATTACCTTCACCTCTCACTTCTCTATAATACACTGTAAATTATTTCAATTCATCAATATTATAAATTCACAATTAATTATTTTCGATTTGAGACCGCGGTAATTTTTATCTTTGTTTATTAATTCCTTGTGAAGAATTTTTCTGACAATGAACAAACGGCATGAAAAATGACACAAATTCTCAGAGAAAAATGAAACTAATTGGTTGTCCTACGTATGCACTGTGTAAAAAAAAAAATTATAAAACAAAAAAAAAAAAAAGGTGATAGTAGTGAAAATGTATAAAGATAGAGAGACACTGTCGACAAAAGTTGACGAAGATGTTCTCTTAATACAGTAGTACAATATAAGAGAAGTAGACGTCAAGTGTATGTAGACCTCTTTTATATATCTAGGTAAAAAATAGTTGGCACACTTGAAAACATAAAAGTGAAACGGAATGTTTCATTTTATTCTTTTACATATTCTCTTGCCTATTTTTTTTTTCTTCTCCTCACTTCACTATCATCATACTGCACTTTTACAAATATTCCACAACACAACAATAAATATAAAAATAAAAAACCAACTACATTACATAGTATTATCTAATAAACAATTGGCAGAAGCAATTAAACTCTACATTCAAGTTAAGAAAAAAAATTAAATTATTTCAATAACAAAAAATAAAAATAATTTAATTCCTCAATAAAAAAATAATAAATCAATATAAAAATTCTGCTTTTAATATTTTTCTTTCACCCTGTATATAATATACAATTATAAATGCACGCATTTCTCATTTGACATTGCGACACAAAAGGTAAAAGATCGAAGCGATAGACAGACGCGAACGCGGGACGATAATGTTGGGGTGCAAGTGAGGGTTTGATAGAGAGTAAGAATAGATGAAGGAACCAACGTGGATATAAAGTGGGGAGGGTTGTATGATGAGGCAAGAGGAATTGAGGGGTGAGACACATCTCAGCATGGCCTCTGTGTATCGGGTGAAACCGTTAAGAAGAAGGGAAGTTAATAGGACCTCATTGTTATATGGTGAGAGGAAATTCGATAATCGCTCGACACACATATACAGGGCACAAACTTGTCTTTATTCTATCGTACTTTAGGTGTTAATGTATTGGTAAGACATAAACTGCAACAGTTATGTTAAGAAAAGCGAATGATAGAGCGAGAGAATTGGTGTAGTGCTTTGGTGAACTTTGACTAAACGCCTCTACGCTTCCTTAACCTTCCATTAATCAATATTACATAGTTGAAAACGTTCCTTTGTTTATTGACTTGCTTGCTAATAGGTTTTCATTGGTGTATGAATATATATTTATTGAATAGTGAAAGGAGATGAGGCGTCAAAGGCACGTCATCATCACGCGATAAGAAGAAGAAGAAGAAAAAAAAAAATATCTAAAAATAATAATGAAGTTTGATCTTTTATTTTGTAAGTAAATTAATTGATTAATTCATCTGTTTTTTCATTCTATTTTATTTTTTTTATTCATAATCAATGCTGTAAAAATTTTAAAGAGTTTAAATAATTGAGATTAATTTATTTTCTCATTTCCATAGTTTTATAAATAAATTACTCTATTGTGTATGTTTTTTATATTTTTTTTTTTTGTTCATAAATTCTGACGTCATACGAATAAGATCGGACACGTTGACGCGGTTATAATGCAGTTAATACAATTTTATAATGGAATTGTGTGGCAAGAATTGAATGAAGAATTTAAATCCAAATTATTATAGAGCACACAACCAACCACAGTACATTGCATGTAAATTCTTACTGCATATAGATATATATATTTTTTTTCCTCTCACATTTTCCTCTCGCTTTCTCTGTCTTTCAAATTGGGGAGACTTTAATGCAAATGAAATATTGCTAAATTCAGAGCGCAATTTACGCGCAGATAAATGTACATAATTTCGTATTTAATTACGCTTAGCGCTACATCACACTCACATATAAATATATATATATGCGCATTGGGTTAAATGTATTCAGTGCATTAATGACAGTAATATCCCAGGATGATTCAAAGCAATAATAAAATGCGACACTCCGAATTGACGTCTTCAACATATATTAACTTGGGTTGCACGTGCCTAAGTTATGTAATCTACACGTACATACATGTATACATGAACGTATAAAGAAGTGAAAATGATTCAAATATGAAAAGATTGATAAAAAAAAAAAAATAATAATAAAGTAGACAAAAAAAAATAACTTGAAATCCGCATACACTGTGTGTGAGCTTTTTTGATGTTATTATCAACTGGCTAGATGGCGAATTAGTTACATTGGCTAATTGAAAGAGCGACAACCAAATCAACAAATACACACACACACACACACATATGTATATATATTTATAAAGACAAAATTCAGAAGAGGAAAACGCGCGCGAATTTGAAAAGAAACTTTACTATATTGGAGGTATATATGTGCCAGCAAGCGAAAAGCACATATACAATGCTTCACGTCAACCAAGGGATAAGAAGCCCATAATATATATACAACAACGTGTCTAAATAAATATATACATATACATATACATATATAAATATATACAATTCTTTTTCCTACGACGACGTTGTCGCAAGAGAGTTTTGCCACGTTGGGAAATTAGCATCGATAAATTTTCCAACGTGTATTTCACTTCATCCTCCCTCCCGCCATCACTACTAAACCCCCCCCCCCCCTCCCTTCTTCACCCCTTTCTCCCACCACCCACGCCATCTTTCAACACCTAAAACACACATACAACACGATACGCAGATATAACACCATGATGTATAGCTGACTGTTTTAAGAATAATTTATTATTTATTGCAAAGACGAATGGATGTGAATATTTATAGAAAAATAAATAAATATTATACATATATATACATATATATACATGTAAATTGCAATATTTATTTGTTATATTGCTCAAGTTATTTTTAATAATGATATTAAAGTCTTTTTGTTTTTTTTTTTTTATTGAAAAGTAGAAAAAATTTTGTTCGACAAGTTCTGACACGCTAAAACATGTTAGAACTTGCAGCAACTGCATTTATTTCTGTTGTTTTACAACAGCATTTATTGTGTATGATATATATATATATGTATATTGCGCTCGACTTGTCTCCCGCAAAGATGCAATAGGGCAATTACCACTTTTCTCCTTCTTCATCTCTTTGAATAAAGCAAAAATCGCCGTTGCTCTCCGTTTCGCGTGTGACGCGGGTGCATGCGGATGAAAATTGTCATTACTATAGGACTGCACGACAATTATCACAGCGTTCACGATTGCAATTTGCAACCGTCTGGAAACGGTCTGGGATTACTCAACGAATCGTCTTGTAACTTTTAACTACCAGTTTGCGCGACGGTTCCTAACCTCTTTGTTCTTAACTTCTGCCTTTTTTCATTTTATTTTATAATTTGTTTTTTTTTTTTTTTTTACAATTTTCTTCATTGCTCTGAACGATCCAAGACTCGTTCATACTCTCTTTATTTATATTTTCTACAAGTCCAAATCTATAACAATATATCCATCACTCTCTTCATCTTTGTGGATTAATATTAAGAAATAAATTCACGAGAATATTTATATAAATACGAAATATTAATTTGATATTTCGATTATATTGAAATGATACTTTCACTTCTACTCTTCAAATGAAATTAATTTATATTTTTCTTTTTTTTTAAATTACAAATTATGACAACACAATGAAGATAATAAAAGGACTGGGGTTGTTGTATAATAATAGGCATGATGCTAGTATAGTAATAGTAAATATGTATATGTATATTATAAAAAGAGGGAAAAATTTCGTGAGCAATATAATTTTACTTATATTTATGAGATGTTCCACAACAACGACATTAAATTTCGTGAATATCTAACGCATTTTACTGATTGAAATATTTTTCAAGATTATTTTTAGCACTTACAACAACCACCCGCGTATACTATCTCATTTTTGTTGTCAACAACACGACCCTCTCTCACGTATAAATATATTTATGCTCTATATAGAAATTTTAGCAAAGAATCCACCAAAATTATAAGTTATTTCATCTTAAAAATTGCCATCACAATTAATTCAATCATAAAAAAAAAAAAGATAAAAATAAACAAAATTAATACAATTCATTCAGAATTATTTTTCCCTAAACTTTCACTCCATTTTCCCCTTCAGCATACACGTATTTTAATGACACAGCAGCGAATACCACTCCACAAAACCCATAGATCAATGGCTGGCAATTATTGTAAGTTCATTAGAGCAGCTTCTAACCCTTTAACCCAACCATCAGCTAACTCCCCCCACAAAATCTCTCTCTCTCTATATTATGTTTATGCATTCATTCTCTATCTATACTTCTTCCCTTCGTACAGAAGATGTTTCTCTTGGCAATACTCTATACATTAATACATGTATATAATATATATACACACCATATATTCCCTATATATATACTCTAAACTCTCTTTATCGTACTATGTGTATATAATTCCATCCTACTTTTGAATCGCTTCTCTCTTCCTCTTTATACCAAATGTTCTCTTTACACCCTTTACCTCCATCTATATAACCACCACCACCACCTATCTCTACATAAACGACCAACCACCCTCATGAGCTGAAATTGCGACATTCCGCGCGAAAACGCCGAAACTATTTGACTCTGTAATTTGTGATTGTAGTTTATTGCGCGGATGGACCGATGCATAGCGTGTCTGAACATGTCTCTCTGTATACTATACATATATATATATATATATATATATATTGTATGCATGTATATGTAATGTATTTTGTGACGCGAGTGTTCGCAACTAACTTCCGCGAGTAAAGAGATTTAAATTCCTCCATGAGCATTAGCCGTGAATTTCATCTTTGCTGTATATAATATTATGGATTACGTACAGTTGAATTTATTTTAAATAATAAATATTACGCATTTATAATATATAAAATCGAGGGTGAATTAATGGATAAATAAAATAAAATATATAATATAAAAATTATTGAAATAATAAAGGAAAAATAAAATATAAATTTATATATTTGTAAAATTAATTTTTAAGAAAATGAGTGAGGCCACATTGCCGTTAAATTTAAAAGCATATATAAAACATGTACATGTATATATACAAACCCCCTCAACCGCATCTCACCCTCTTGGTAATTCTCACTATCGCAAAAACAATTAATGCTCGTTAAAAGAAATCCTTGATTTATGGGGGATGAATAGAAGAGAAGGAGGAGAACGAGTCCTCTGAGATAACGTCGACAAAGACCCTTTTCTCTTTGCTCTTATATATTCGGGTGCTCTCTTACTGGTTAACAAGCATCGGATACAACGAGTTTTATATGTCTAATATATGTATACATATATAGTTTATAAAGTGAGCAAGAAAAAGGATACATATACACATGTATATTCCCCTTTTTTATTTTTTTTCTTCTTCTTCTTCTTAACTTGCACCTGCGCGTGTCAAAAAATGTTTCTAACAAATTCAAATGCTGTAAATTATTTTTCTAAATTGATATAAAAATTTTGCCTCTATATATTATATACTTATGTATAAATATCTATGTATATAAAGGTGAGAAAAAAAAAATAAGAAAAGAAAGATGGGCCTAAAAGTGATTCGACTAACAAATGCTTCAGTCGTTGCTATATAGCCATTAGCGGGTAATTAGAAACAGATGCCGAGCGAATCTTTTAACATAAAGCATAACGTTAATTTATAAAGTGCGATTATTTAAGCGAATACGCGGCCGTCGTGACTCAACACACACACACACACATATATATATACACTCCTACATAAACTATCTTTCGTATATAACAAAAGTTTCAATTATTTATTAGCCCAAGACGGTCAGATAAATTAATGGGCTCCCAACACACATGAATATATATACAATATATGTACACACTATTATATATCCTCTAGTTTTAATTCTTATGTCTTCTCTACATACTCAACCCTTTATCTCTTAAATCAAATAAAACAAAAAAAAAATATAAAAAGAATTAAAAATATATACATTAAATAAAACAACAAAATCCATGAATAAATATATATTTTGTTGATTTATTTAGATTAAAATTGTAATCCATTGACTCGCAAAATGGTTCGCAACACTGTGAGAAATGATATTGTGTGTGTGTGTGTGTATATATACATGTATAATGTATATATGTATATAACGAGAGGTTGAATGAAAGTAAAATAGAATGAGAAGAGATGTAAAGACGTATAAGAGAGTGACGTGGCATCGTCGGAGGATTTTCTACAGGGCTGCAAGTATATATACAGGAGGGAGAAGTCACAGACAACGCACGTTGGAGGGCCAATGTAAAGCCGCACCCTTCTCGCGTGGGTCGCCGGATGTGACAGTCGCTCTCGTTAATTACTCACACGCATATACGCAACATGAAATACATATATATATTGATATAAATATATATAAGAAAACCGGTCAGAGTTTGTGATGCGCGATATGTATATATGTTTTGTATTAAAACCATATGCTTACGCATGAAATATATAATATACACTTACAAAGAGAATATAAATTTATCTTGGGCACTATATTATAGTTTTTGGTGTGCGTCCGCCCTCGTAGGGCCGCAATCACGATCATCGTTCTCATAAAAAATTCTCTGTAAATATATATACATATGTATATATGTATATTAATGTGTAAACATGTGTGTAATAGATTGAAATTATTTTTAAATTGTCAATTGAAATATTTTCAAATATTAATATTTTAATTAAAATTTATTTATTATATTGACGAGTTTGTTAAACGTTTAAAACGTAAGAAGTAAATTACGATTATAAATTAAACCAATTTAATAAATTAAATAAATAAATATATATATATATGTATACTTAATTAATAATTATTAATAATTAATGATTATTGCCCTTGTATTGTGAGATCGGTAATAAAGATATTATTGCATAACTTATTATAATAAAATGATAATAACTGAGGCAATAATGTTAATTAAAAAAGTCGATTAAAGACATCAGATGAAAAAAAAAAAAAAATTAAATTATAATATAGAGCGGAAAAATTTCATAAATCCCATAAACACATTTTGTGTCTGGTTCGAACTCGCACATTCACGTCGAATAAATTATAAAAAAAAAAAAAAATTTTGTGTAATTAACATTAATATAATAAATGCACGATAAATATTAATTTTCCCATAATAAAGAAATAACGCCCAAGACATTAACAAATAATTTACATTAATAAAATAATAACACTAACAATAATAATGATAGCAATAATAATAAAAAAAATAAATAAATAAATAAATAAATAAATAATAAAATAAAAAAAAAAAGCCCGCAATAATTATCCGTTATCGCGGTGGGTCCGGGACACATATACTTTTAACAGAGGTCTTAATTTAGCAATTAGCCTAATGGAATGTATATAACAATTAGAAGTCATTTCATAGTGTCTTAGGACCTTCTGGGAGAAGTGATACCTCCACTATACTCCATACATATATACAAAATATATATATATAAAGACTCTTTTACTCCTCTTTATACCCAGACTTCTATTATATATACATACATTCTTGGATTTTGCTGTCGTTGAACTGGAAGAAAGGGCGGTATGTTATTTCACTATGTCTACATATACATGTATATACATATAAAACACCCACCCTATTGCAATGTGTATACTACGTGGCTGTATCTCGTAATTACCAACTGATAATTTATGTTTATGTGGCCATGAGCTGCGAGGCACCGGCTTTACTTTACTTTACCCCTTTTGCGTGTTCATACACGTCTTTGTCTTGCTCATTCCTATCTTTTACTTCATATATATATATATACATATATAAGTGTATAAAACAAAACGCATGAGGTAAATAGGTATATTGTGCTCACTGTTTGTTGGTTATATCAAAAATTCCCACCCGCGTGCAAGCACAAACGCGTTTTCTTGTCGAGTGTATTACTAAACATTCTTATATGTATATCTATACTAAATGCGCGCTTTTACAGCAATTCGGCAGTTGATATGTATATATATTTATGTATGTATGTAATGTAAAGGGCGCGAGCACATTGATGATGGGGGGGTCCTCGTCTATATACACTTGCGCGTCCTTAAAGTAAAACGTCCCGGCATATAACCCATTACACCGACCAAAATTTACAACCATTTTCACACTTTACCGAAGGTCGATGAGATGTATATAGATGTATATATGTACATGTATATGTATAAGGATAAGTATTAGGGAGGGCGTGGAAAATACCATTTTGTGTAATGTTTCCCTCTTTTTTTTTTTTTCTTTCTCTATTATAGCGTTGTATTACTATTAACATCAACTTTCCCTTTATTTTTATATATTCTTTCTCTATTTTTTTACATTTAAATTCCCCCCACCTTGTCCGGAAATATTTCGCACCAAACGTATGATTTTGACCGCATGAAAATATATTTTATAGTTTTAAAAATTAATTTATTATCTAAGTTTAATTTTATTTTTTTCCCTCCTGTTTTTATTTTCGTTTGATATTTGGTAAATCTTTTTAGCACGTCTCAATGATGCATGAAGTAATAGAATGTTTGTGTTGAAATCCTCCAAAAGCCATTGGATTGGCGAATATATATATATACATATGTAATACATAGGTGAGAGGGAAGCGCTTATGTTGAGGGACTCTCAAAGTGAAAGTATATAGCCCGTAACTAATTGCAATAGTCGATTAAAAATCTACAGTCCGAAACGAAAATTAATTTAATTATCGATGGATTTTATATACATAAAAAAAAATTATGTACTGTATTAAAATGTATATAAAATATATATATGTAATAAATATTATAGTAATATATAAAGTAAATGTTAATGAAAAATATATTCGACTTTATAAAATTAATTTTTTCTTTTTAATAAATAATTTGAATTTTTCTTCCTTTTTTTTTTCTTTTCTCATTTCACCAATAATACAAAGAAAAAAATAATGACGACAAAAATTACTCAAGTATCCTCAGCACATTTCTTTAAGTAATGTTATGTACAAATATATTATACATACATATATCCACAGCTACATGTATGTATATAAGATAAGTGCGGGCTATATGGCAATAAAGAGGAAGACGCCCGAAGTGAGTTGCCTTGTCCACTTATGCGCGGCGTATCGCTTCAGTGACTTTTCGAACGGAATTTCACCGACATCTGCACGTCTCCTTCATTTCCTTTTCCATATAAAAAACCCTCTTACCCCACTTTTAAACTTGTCCACCCTATTATAACCCATTCATTTCTTACACTCCAGTCCTGCATATATATATATTTTCTTTCTTTAATATACATATACATTTATCGTGCGGGTATAAACCTGCAATCGCACATGAATTTAAGCGTCAAGGATGAACAAATACACGACATAAGGAATGACGTACGTCTATATACATGAAATAAATGAATAAAAAAATTCTTCACTCATAGATATAATGAAAAATAAAAATAAGAAAAATTATTATAATAAATAGAATGATTGTATTATTTATTATTTTTATTTATATATAATTTTCAATTATATATTTTTAAATATGCAATCAAATTTATTATTTAATCAATTTATTATCTTGAGATTATATATATGGAAGAATTAATATTATGTGGCATTATATTTATACATAGCGTGACTCTATATAAACCCCCAATAACATCTGCCAATTGCAAAACGATGTTATTCCCCTCAATGTAAAATTATATTTATATATGTATTATATATGTGTGCATGTGTGTGAGTGTGTATATAGGTATCTGAAAGCACAGGTGGGAACTACCTGTTTTCAAGCACAATTCCATCAAAAAGTGGTTTCCGCATGCACAAACACACACTTTGTATTTAATATATTTATATATATATTTTTTTATACATTTATATAAATATGTGGAAAAATCCGGAAGAATAAAATTAATTTGACCACGTTACATTTACAAAATTGAATTGATAATTTGTGGTATTTAAAAAAAAAAACAATTAAATACAAACTGTGAGAATTTATTTTAAAAATTTTAATTTAAAGCAATAAAATTAAATTTTTGTTATTTTATCATATTTTTTGTACTCATAAATTAATTTACGATATAAATATAATTCCTACGAAATCAGTGTAACTTCCACCAATAGAAAAATAACATCTGCAAAGCTCTGTAAAAATAAAATAATCCAACTCAAAAAAAAAAAAAAAAACCGTTTGATCGTCAAAATAAAATTATTATCCATATCGAAAAATTTAATTCAAGAATAAACCTTGAAATAAAAATTTTTCATGTCATCGCAGAATGAATTAATGATCGTAAAAAATAAAAAAAATATATATATATATCGTTGACTTACATCCTTACACACAGCTCTGAGCGAATATAAAAAAAAAATTTATCAAGAACCTGCATGAAACAAAACTCACTTACACACATCGCGTCAACTTGCTCTCTCTTACCCAAACACACATACACACATAAATATATATACAAAATTGCGTCCATTGCGCGCGCTAACTTACTAACGAGTGATGCCCCGGTAACCCGCCATTAATTTCCAATTAAGAAGCAGTAAAATTTCAATAATGGTCATTAAAGCAACGGACGTTATATACAAGACCTGTTTGTCCCTGCGTATACGTATTCAATGCACGCGAAAAAGAGGGTTGTATTATCCATACACATAGATACATATCCATTTAAAATATGTGCCATCTTTCACATACATAAAATCCATACACATATACTCAAACATTTATTTACATATACAACAAACACAAAAATATATATAAGGGAAGAAAAGTAAAAGGTTAAAAACGTCAGGTGCGCCAGATGCAAGAGACCCTTTCTTTCGATACTAATCGTCCGTCGATCGTTTGAAACGAGAAAATAAAATAGAAATAAAAAAATAAAAAATTTATATTCCTTTATAAATAAAATTTTTTTCATTGTCATATTTAAATATACAAAGTATCATTTAAATTTTTCCCATCTTCCCTACAACTCTTCCTCTAATTATACATACACATAATTACATTATACATATGTATATACATATATATATATATATTCACTATATGCATATACATATTATATAATAAATATATATTAATAATAAATTATAATTTTATTAATAAACTTATGACGCAAAAGTCAGTGCAGAGTGAAAGTTCACAAAACGTTTCTATGCACGTTTAATTTCATATACATGTCCATACACGTTTTCTCTGTATACTATACTCTTAAATATATATATGTGTATATGTGTATATACATATATCAGTGGCATAACCGGACCACTATGGTCAGTATTCCGCCACCAACGCCGCCGGTGTTTATCTTGTGAATACCAAACACCGCCTGCCGCACAGCATTGTATTATAATTTACTTACCGATGTTATAATTACAATTTCGTAGCGCAAGTGGTCCCTACTATTGTACAGTACGTATATATATATTTATATGTAAGTGGATGTGTGTGTATGAATGTATTACCTCTGTTAAGCTACTGTTTCTAACGTCGCAATGATGACTATAATGTAAAGACTATAAACTAAAGCTATGCTGCTTTACTGAACACGAATTTGCTTGATGTATAACACGATTTATGTACTGTTTATTCAGGCTAACATAATATTCAATAATAAATGTATAAAGAAAAATTACTAGTTTAATATATGTTGATAATTTAATTTATGTTTGAATATGAAATTTAATTTGTTTATTTGAATTGTGAAAATATTAAGTGAAGAATATTTTTTTAAACTTTGGTAAGTTGAATATTTTTTTTTTTTCGCCACATTATATTTGGATTTAGATTCTCAACTTTATATATATATACATAGGCAAATCAAAAATGGCGTCTCACAATCACAACTCGTCGTGTATATATATGCAATTCCCCAAATGAAAAGACTTGTATTATATATATGTATATATATATATATATATATATATTTTTTTGCATATATACATGTATAAACATTCATGCTCGTCATCTCGTTTAGTTCATCTCATCCAAAAGTTTGCCAACGCCTTGAGCGTAATATTGACAAGAAACTTTTGACATTCTTCGAACAAAAAAAAAAAATACTGGATGAATGAATATTTTTTTATTTTTTTTTATTGTCATGGTAGTGTCAAATTCTTTTCATCAAAGTTCATGCCATCAACATCATGAATATCAACACACCCATGTGCGCCAACTCATCACTATAAAATGTTGAAAAATATATAGGCCACTTGAATAAATTAATATGAATGCATTCCATAATTTTAATAAGTTCTCTTTCACGTTCTTAATTTTTTTTTTTCTTCCATTCTTATTACACTCATACAATATTATATAAACATATATACACATATATATATATGTATATATTCCTATATGTCTCGGTACCTATTTTATGTACAGTAAAGCATGAGAATTGTGAACTACATCCGTCTATATAAATTCATCCACAACTATAAAAATATGTGAAATAAAATTCCATAAATTCCACAACAACAGTTTAAATAAAATTCAATGGAATAAAAATAATCGCGTGTCAATTGTTCATTCTCATCTCTTCATTTACGATCGGGAATACAAAAAACTAAAGCGATTCTACACTAAATATCAAACAAAAAAAAAATAATAATAATAATAAAACATACATAAATATAATCGTTATAAAAATAATACCGGTGGCAGTATAAATATAAGTATATTTGTAGTACAATAACGTTGAGGTAAAGCAACCACGAGCACGTTTATACAAGCTTGTATATATAGGCAAGCACGAGCACGTTCATGATGAGGCGAAAGGCGAATACAAACCGAGAGGGAGTTGAACACGAGAGGGACAGATAAATAATGTTGAGGACGCGAGAAAGAGAGTGAATGAAACGCGAATTGAAGATATTGCTCAGGGCGAGTGGTAAGAGAGTGAAAGAACCATGAGCCAATGAAATCGATGGGACCAATGCGCGTCTCGCCACGTTTATTCTCAACGGCCAATCGTGTTTAAATCGCCATCTCTCCTCCTGTTTAACTGTGTGGGTATGTACTGTACGAGACGACGTATCGTACTGGTCCTCACATATAAATCTATGTACAGTATAAATGGTACGAATATAAAAAAAAAAAAAGTCGTTGGCGGAAGGTGAACAGGAGTAACAAAGAATATTATTGTTAACCTTGCAAATATTGTACGCAGAAATGTGAAATTTATTTATTTTTTTTTTTATTAAATTTTATATTGTTTAATTTTATATATTAAAAACAGGTTTGAACTTGTTAAGATTAAGTAGACACTTTTAATGCATTTTTCGCGAATAATAATAAAAAATAATGGTATTAATGTATTAAATAAATAAAATTAAAATCGAGTGTCACTAAAGTCAATGTTAACCACTTGGGAATAATAAACAAAAAAATTTACCCATAATTTTTCAACTCTTGTATATATATATATAAATTAATAAAAAATAAATAAAACAAAAAATGAGAATGCAAAAAAAAAAAAAATATATTTATATATAAATTTATATTATTTGATATAATAATTAATTTAATTATAGTATAAATTTATTTTATTTCACCTTTGATTGCATTAATATTTATTTTTTGACTTTATAATCATTTTTATTTATTTTATTTTATTTATAATTTAATTTTTTACGATATATTACGCGATGATGCACTAAGTAACGTTGATTGCTTCAATATTCACTTTATATAGGCCTCTATATCGTATTATATACACTATATATTAAGTATATTACATATATATATACGTTAATTGGAACGTTGTCGGAGAGCGATTGAATTAATTTGTGATCGGCGAGCTGATGTGTAACGATATATAAAATAACTAATGAGATCTTGAGGAAGAGGTTATGAACACAGTTAAGAATTTAATCTATGAGAATTATCTCTGATAATAGCATCATATATACGCAAGCATATATATGCATATACAAGTTGCCATATACTTTGCCACATTGTATATACTTAAACATAAATCTATGTTTTTTTTTTTTTTTCATATTAAACATTTAAATATGATTAAGCAAATAATTGTAATCCGTGGGAAAAAATATACGTCTGTACAATATTAATCAACATTGCTGTTTATTTATATATCATATACACAAAAATCTATGTAAAGATAAAAATAAATGAAATGGAAAAACGAAGAGGAGAAAAAAAATAAAATCGAAGGAAACAACAAGCAAAAAGCAGAGATAAAATTATATAATGAAGAAGAAAATAGAAAAGAAAAAATGAATAAAAAGTAAAAACGAAATGAATAATAAAAAAAAAAAAGGAACGAGGAGCAAAAGAGAACAAACTGGGAGTTTCTCATCTTGCCTACGAAGATATATCCTATAATGGATATAAGGGAAAAGAAGAAGAAGCTTCGAAGCTCTTTCCGGTAAAATTACTTTGCGGTGGCTTGTCATTATCCAAGAGTACAGTGAGAGAAGGAAAAGAGAACCTTCGAGCCCTTCATCGTCAGTTCATTCGTACATTATATACACATATACACACACTTATGTATATATATATAATATAACCTTGAAGGAAAATGAACAGTCACGGTACAACATTGACCTCGCAATCACTCGTCGTGCGACTCTTCGAATAATATATCACAAATTATACCTATCTGCAAAAATATATATTTTATGTACTTGAAACTCATAAAATATATTCTCACACACCATACAATCATACAAAATATTCATATAAACATCTAACACAATCAAACATACCTATAAAAAAATTAATTAATTCACTAAAACTCAATTCAAATAAAAATTTTTCCTAAATCAACAAAAAATACTTCAATAAAAATTCCTAAATAAATATATATCTCGTGCAATTTTTCCACCTTAACAACCTTCAACAATACTCGATAATTAACCAAGCAATATTCTCACACATCCGCGCATACATATACACACATATACATATCCCTATATATTTATGTGTGCAATACTGGAAGAAACGATGATTGGAGGTTGATGGCGGGGCGGCGGACCAGCGCGTTGAAACGACGACTCGGATGAGTGACTCGTTGTATATATCTTAACGTGGGATCGAGAGTGCACACATATATACCACAGTTGAAGTATCCCAGCGTGCGTTCTATACATATATATATATACGTACACACTATTATATATTATATACGCGAGGAATGGCAGCAGACGAGGGACACGTGGGGAATGTGGTAATGACAGGAAAGCGTGCAGTCGAACAGATATATATCCCGCTCGGCTAGAGCGACCGTCGGAACGCTATACTGACGAGACAGAGGATGATAGCACACACAATATACACACACTCTATAAAATATACCTATACATATAAATATATAAAAAGAATAAGAGTGTTATAGTCGCCGTTTGGCGATCCTTTGCTTTGTGGTGCGCGCGTTGAGCGTTTTAACCACTTGAAAATGGTTTCCTTTTGCCTGACTATGACGACGACTGGGTTGGTTATCGGCTCTATATATATATATAATGTGGGGTATATCATACAAAATGCGGGGATACCTCTCGAAGTGCTTGAAAATATGGCAAGCATACAAATATATATATGATGTTTAAACGAAATAGAAACGAACTGAGAACGCGACTAATGTGGAACAAAGGAAATATATACTAATGTATTGCGCGACAGACTGTATATAAAATTTATATGTATGTATGTATGTATATATTGTATGACAGAGAGGGGAAGAAGGTAAAGAGAGAAAATGAAAGGTTAGGAAATATAAAATATATATATATATAAGTGTACGCGTATATATGTATTATATATTTGGTAGAAGCTTTAAAGGAGAGTCCTCGAGCAAAGCGATAAAAGAGCGCGAAAGAACGCGATATATACTTTATAATATGTATATATATGACGTTATATAGTATATATATATATATATATATATACATAGATATATGGGTTTGTATATAGAGATGGCGATTAGAATCGTTCGTTGTGTGTTTCGGACCGACGATCAGGATCGTCCACGCGTGACATTTTGACTGGTGTGTAGAATACAAATGTGTATGTACTGCTGTCATTACAATCAGCCTTCAAATGTTGAATTAATAATATGATAAATTATTTTGAGAAGATAGATAAAGAAAAAAAAATGGAAAACCCCGATTGAATGATTTTAAAACGAGTATTAACGTGTTTCTAACATGTTAAATTTTGCACTTACAATTATATGGTTATTTTATTTATATATTTATTTATTTTTTTTTTCATTCAAAGTGTATGTAATATGTATTATTGCTTTGCCAGACAGCTGCGATATCATTCGTGAACGGTCGACGGCCCTTCACCACATACACACATACACATAAATATATATATCCTCATCATTTGCCAGAGTCTCCAACATTCCGAGTGAATGAAGTAATTCGCCAAAATGACTGGTTAACCGTCCAACAATTAGTGAGCATCCGATATAAAACAGATCGTGCATGAGGATACAACAATAATACAAAAGTTAAGTGAAAAGAATAATATAATAAACAATAGAATAATAAAATAATGAAAAATATTTCAATAAAAAATCCTTATACATACAAATAAATATTACAAAAAAAAAACATAACGTAATGTACAAATAAAATTATATATATTTTTATATATACGATGGATAAAAGAGTTTTTAATTTCCTTGAAACATATATTCGGGTGGACACAAAGGCAAGTTATATATTTATTTATATATATATATAATATTTATATACGTTGAGTGAAAGATGAAATCGCCAGGACGTACATACATATACTAACTCTGTTCCTTGGCTTCTTTCCATTCGTATATAACTTCCTTTTGATTATCTCACACCGTCCTCTATTAATCAGCCCGACAGTCCGCTCGCTCTTAATTACGCGGACTCGAGTCTCTCTCTATATATCCCTTCTCTCATTTACTATCTCTCTTATTCTCGTCTCTTCACTATATGCCACGTAGATTGACCATAAAGATGACTTGAGGACTATATATATGATGGCGCATCCAAACCAAAGGCAAAATAAAAGTGCGACAGTGAAACAAAATATCAAACAAAACGCGATTTATTGCAAAAAAAAAAATTTCAAATTTATTTGTTTATAAAATCGTAGAAAATTAATTCAATAATATTTTTTTATCCTCTAGCTTTAATAAATTTAAATATTTATATCTGAAACTATAACTTAAATAATTTTTTTCACTATAAAATTTAATATTAAAAATTGTTTTTCCTACATTTTTCTTGTATTGAATTATCTATCAGTTGGCAGGTGATTTTCGGTAACTGCGATTGGTTGTGCCACACACACACACACACATTAATATATATATGTACTTGAGAGAGAAAAAGAACCATCGCTGTTCTCTGAGAGTCTATAGACAGTCATATCCGGCGGGTACCGGCAATTAATAACTCGCCAGAGCCTATTAATGCCATTGTTCAGAGACGCGTGACGAGTATATGAACAAGCATATATATGTGTGTATGTACAGATATAGGTAGTACATGAATAAATATATATTGCCGATGTATTTGTTGAGAGAGGGGAAATGTATCTATACACTACTGTGGAAATGTAAGAGAGAGAGAGAGATTATAACATTATAAGACAGGCACAAACACGTATTCATTGTAATAATATTGAAATATATGTAACACTGTATATATAATTTAGATAGTGTGTTGAGGCAGGTGATGCCATCTTTGATAATCATTTTAAACGATCTATCGATCGACAATCATTAGATTTAATCGATATACCGGTAAATATAAACGTGTATGAACGTGTTTTATATTGCAAAATGTTGGTAAGATTATTATCGAATTCTATGAATATAATGTGTGGATATATGTGAAGGAGCTTGAACTTGTTACTTCTTGCAAATTGAAAGCAGCTGACATGAACTCAACACGAATGTTTGTATATATGTATTTTTATATATATGATATATGTATTGGATATATACATATATGCTAATAATGTTGAGATATGTTGAACATTATTTTCGTGAGAATAATTAACGAGGACGTTCGCAAGTATTATAAGTGAAACATATGCTGTCGTACGTATGAATTCATATGCTTGTCTGTCAACACTTACATCTTGATGCATTCTATGTGTATATATGTATGCATATATCTTGTGTGGGTGTATATAAATACAGTGGAGAATGAATAAAAAATTAATTTGTTAAATGGATTGGAGTGTAATGTGAAATAAAATGGAAAAATTGTTTTATGTTTTAATTATTTATTTTGTTGGGTTTATTTTTTTCTAATCTCCATCATCATATGACCGTTAGGAAGCTTGTACGATTTCCTATCGATATCACCTATCGAAAAAATTTCCTGAGGTTAGAGAAACATGTAAAAAAAATTTTGAAAAAAAAAAAGTTACTGCTCCCATCAATTAAATGTCTCTAAATTTCACTCAACTATTATCTAATGTTATTGCAACAATTAATTTTTTATCTTCAATTATTTTATGCTCTTCAGAAAGCTCATGCGATTTCCTATCAATATCACTTATCGAAAAAATTTCCTGACGTTAGAGAAACGTGTGAAAAAATTTTTGAAAAAAAAAAAAAAAAAAATTACTACTCTTATCAATTAAATGTCTTTAAATTTCACTCAACTATTACCTAATGTTATTGCAACAATTAATTTTTTATCTTCAATTATTTGATGCTCTCCAGAAAGCTCGTAAAATTTCCAATCGATTTGATCCACTGTCATCATCCCTTAATCATCAGAAGAATGTAAAAAAAAATATTCTAATCTCCACATCCAAATGTGAAATAATTCTTAAAATCTCTTCATCAGATAAAACACAAATTATTTTCCTAAACAACAATACAACCATGTATTGTATCAACTCTTGAAGTCTACCAGTCCTAGTATCATCTACACAGATAATAAATGACATCAGACCTTCAAATTCATACATACACATTATTCGAATGCGTTGTTAAAACTTTATCATCATCCACACTGCATACATACAAGTTTTATCACCGCACACTATATTTCCTATCAACAACAATTGCATTTATTTCACAAAATGATATTCAGCAGTTTATCATTACAAATACATGAAAGACAATCGCACTCACACATCAAAACTTCGAAAAATATACATATCAACACACATTGTCTAGCGAAAAAAAATATAAAAAAAAAAATATTTCACCACGCATTATATTCGATAGATCCGTTTCAGTTAACTTCCTCCGATAGTTCTAGCTTCCAACACACACAAAACACGAAGCCAACCATAACGGCCTTCAATATACATCACCAATACCTATCTACATACATATAAAACATGTATCCACAGTGATACATAAAAAAAAAAAACGCACGTGTCCAAGCTCTACGATCCACGGATCACCGCGGACTAATAACACATCAATCGAAGACGCCATATCTCAATCTGATCCTCAACTTCCGTTCACACCAATTCAATTCCAAAGCCATTATATACTCTATACACATACATAAATATATGTATAATTTACAAATAATATTCAGGGACACTTAAATATTTCAATAAACTTATATTTATTATCATAAAAAGAATTATGACAAATCAATAAATCTATTGATGTAAATTATGAGTATGTGCGGTGACTATAAACCGATTATATATTTTATTTTAAATATTTAATATACATGATACGGTTCCCATCGTCACCCCACACCTATATATATGTACTAAACTAAAATCTAGCTTATTTACATATCGTCGATGGTGAAGAGAAAAAAAAATTAACATATCCGTCTGTATTTTGTATATTAGTTATAGCATTTTGGATATATATAAACGTGCCAACGCATATGCGAAGCAAAGAAACTACGTGCGGATCATTGTATATCTGTATAGAGCTATATGTAAGTATTACATAAATATATATATGTATGTATGTATGTAAGAGATGTGTGAGAGAAAGGATCGTATGACATATATGCAAAAGAGGAAATGTATGTTGAGTGAGGGGTGATATTTTTGTTGTGTTGTGTTGTGTTTTGTGCGGTGGCATTTATTAGAAATATTAACCAGGTGGAAGGGACGCAAATACGAAAGTCGCGGCGTCGTGTCGCGTCAACGAGGGATAGATGAAGAAGTGAAATGAAGAGAGAAAAAAAAATTAAAATAAAAAGGAAATAGAATTATTATGTGAAATATATAAAAGGGGAGTTGTGGATCGATGAGCAGATTAGCATATTAGCTTTTTTTATTTTTTCATTCTTCTGTGTTAAATATATCGTCATATGTGTCTCTATGTGAGGAGGAAAAGCGTGAGATATAATTGTGACGTAGTGATTGAGAATTATATATAAAAGAAATTAAACATGTCTTTCTTTTTCTGTTTTAAATATAAATTTTGTTTCATTTATGAATAAATAGTATTAAAAAAAAAATATAATACTGGTCGTTATTATAATGTAAGACAGACCAACAGTGCAGGGTTATTTTTATCTATGTATTTATTTTTTTTATATTGTATAGAAATCAGGGAGTGAAGCACCCTCGCAAACAAAATCAAGATTGGGGAAAGTTGAGAATCCAGGTATCTAAACAGATATATATGTAAGAAATCGTCCTATTTTTTTTTATTATTATTTTTTTTTTTGTCATTGACTGTCATTGTTGAATCAAATGTATGATATCCGTGTGGGTTGAAGATTTTTATATTCATATACATTGTATATAAAAGAACTATAACGTAATATTTTTTTATTTTCCATCGTCGCATTTTCTTCAGCTTCACAAATGCATAGTCAAAAATTGTCACGGATTAAATATTATATACATGATGTATACACTTATAAATATTATATATATGTGTATGTATATCATAACGTGAGAGACACGCTACCGATTTGCGTTTTATACAAAAGCAAAACAGGTAAAAACACTCTTGGAATGATCTATAGATCGTCCACAAATCTTTCTTCATAATCGTCACTATTATCCAATACCATTGCCACGTATCTCAAGTTATTTAGGTCACAATTATACATATGTATTGTAATGCACCCCTATTTAATACTGCATAAGTAAGTATGAGAAAATCAAACACGAAAAAAGAAAAAGAAAAAAAAAATTAGACAAGTTTTATCTTGTCTCTTCGATTATATAACTAAAAATATTTCATTTGCATTTTAAAAATAAAAATAATATCCATAAATAATTAATTCATCAATGATATTACAAATGTGTAGATAAATATTTAATATCTTAAATAAATTATCTCCATAAACGCAAGAAAATATATGTCAAGCCACTTGAATATATCTGACGATGATATTTTAGAAAATCCGTAAAAATAATACATTAAATATATATTTACGTATTATATATCATAGGCATACAAGAGGAATATTAACCCTTCTTTAATATATTATTATTTATCTCAAGGGTTTCTTCCCAACATATATATATATGCTTTATACTTATACACCCAGACACGTGAGACTTCATCAAAGCCGATATCCATTCAATAAAATACCACGAAGCTTTGAGAAAAATTATACTGGTTTATAGTGTTGATGTTGGTATTGCTGAATGATTATATACAGTACTCATCCAGGTTTTGTACCTCCATCAACACAAATTCTATACGAACGACGATGCAAATTTTCTTCGTATGCAAATTGTCTATCAAGGAGATATGTAAATTAATGGAACATGTGTTCGTATTCGAACCCTTTGCACACATTGCGAGCTCACACTATCTAAAATATATATTTATATTTATAAATATATATATATAATGGTGTTGGTACAGTTTATTCCCCACCTTTTAGGGCTTTTTTTGATGACGCAGTGTGACCAGCCGCCCCAATCCCACTTCCCTTTTCGAAGATGATCGGAACGCGCCCCCATTTGCATATCTTGGATATTTCCTGTCATTGTATTGGGACCATTCTACCGTGGGGATATATTCTTTATTTATTTTTTTTTTTTTCTTTATCTTTCTCACTTTCAGCTCCTACTTCCTTGTCTTACTACTTTAGAATGAATGGAATATATATATATATACAGCGTGTCCGGATGGGTGATGTGTGATCCTTTCGATCGAGGATGCCAGCCATTAATCCGAAACTCTTTTTGAATTATTCTCAACTGTCTGGATTGACATATAGCCTCGAGTGTTCCCACAGGATTCATGTGTAATATATAGATACAAACGTGGTGTTTTACTAATGAGATTTATCGTAAAAATATTCGTATTGGAGAAATAATTTATATTTTTGTTTGTTATTGTATTAATTCGTAATTTTTTCTTTGCGTTTGATTGAAAGAACATTTTTTTTTTTTTACTCAGCATTTTGTCATTGGTAAAAATATATTTGCAGACTTTTAAATAAATAATATTTATTATACGAATGATTATTAATTGTTTAGAATATATTAATATTTATTCGCACGCAAATTATTTTCATCAAGTAAAATATTTATAGCTACAAACACGTTGTAAATGAAAATTATATTTCTCGATTAAGAGCATAAATTTAATTGCACGATCTCTAAACTATCTTCACACATATATAATTCCTCATCATGTATGTGTATATTTAAATATACTATATGAATAATAACGTTCAATTTCATGTAAAATGAATTCTAAAATATATACCATAGACATGAAATGATTAAAAATATCTCATTGCATATATTAATAAAAATAAAAAAATAATCATTCACATAAATGTTTAATTACAATATAAAATTAATATATATCACATTGCATTAACACAACAGCATAAATATATTTCGCATGATTTGTTAATAAATACGTGTAAAATATATGCAGTATAACATAATTTACCAACGACAATTCTAATTTACTTTTCATTTATATTTGCATGAATATTATTTAGATCATTCGCGACAAACGATGAACGTGAGAAAAATATTTAAAATCATCGTTATAATATACTCGCATAAATATATACATATATATAATATTCTCATTCTTTATTTCCTTTTATTTTCTCATTCACGATGATGCAAAATTCGCAATGAGAAATAACATCGCGTTGCATATATTTTTAATATTAATTTCAATTCGCTCCCCTTAATCTCTTTTTATAAAATAGCTCTTTGGTCTTTTTTCCATTCTCTCTTTTTTTTTTTTTTTCATTAATAATTCACCGACTTACTATTTAACAATATATATACTTGTATTTTAGCATATCGAAATTACGAAATAATCGAGAGCGTATCGAAACACTATAACCGGCAAAAAGGTTCACTTATTATATCTGTACCCTGGATAAATTATATTAAACCAAGTTCTTGCATATTTGCAATGAGTAAAATGAATGAGCCATGAGAGTTTGTGTATTGTCTGAAACCAGTTGGTGCAGGCTCACTTGTATATAATTCCCTCCTTTGCATACTCGCTTGTATTATTTATCTTATTCTTTTTATATTATTCTTTCTATTCTCTTGTCCCTTGGTCCAAAATCATAATTATTGTCCCGTTGATGTATGCCCATTGATTATTAAACAGCACCTTATTATGCCTGTCTCTCGCACCGTATACTCATAGTTCTCTTGTGTCAACGGCGTGTCTCTTGTAAATGCGTTAAGGGAAGCGTAAGATATATATGTATATATATACCGGAGCCGGAAGATGGGAATTAAAACGAGATCAAGTTCACGTCGTGTATTAAATTATATTTGTTGTGTGTCTATGTATGTGAGAGTATATTGTTATAAATAAATTTACGTGCGGTGTTTTAGGGAGATACAGGAGGGAGGAAATAGAATTTTAGTAGAGATTTAACGAATTTTTAACAGGTTTGAACTAGTTTGAAAATTAATGAAATTTAATTTTTACTTTTTGTTCATTTTTCGAAGAAGGAAAAAATTATTTTCCAAATCGATTTTCGCAATAACTATTGAAACTAAAAGAATGAATTGGTGCGCAAATTAAAGCTGACAAAATTCTCTATAAAACTGTGTCATTAATTATTTTTTTACTCCGTCACAAATGATGAAAAAAAAATTCTTAAAAGTCAATAGAATTTTTTTTGTTCTTTCTGATATAAAATAATAAATCACGTATAATATATTATTTTATGGTGAATGTGTTTGAGCGCAAGTTAATTGATATTCTAATATTAACACTATGAAACGAGGAAAGTCTGATGACTTGTCGATGTGAGCGCAACGTCATAAACTGAGCAAAGATAATAGAAAATTGTGGTAGTGGAGCAATGAAGATCGGCGACCAAGAGAATATAATTCAAGTGTTGAAATGTTCAAGTCACATTCTTGACTAAGATGAATTCTGGAGCAAGAAAATTTAGCACCTATACATCAACTAACTCTCCCAGGATTACATATACATATGCACATAATAAAAGAGCACGTGACATGTACTGAAAGATGTTTCTCTTAATATTTTTTTCTTCGCTCTCGTCAAATGAAGCGATGCAACAAACCGGGCGGCAACATTTTCGCGCAATAATTATTTCACATTGCGGCATTGCAAAACAATCGACACGATGATGTTTAAGAAAGAATTAAAGAGACGAAGAGAAGCAGAAATAGATGAGGAAGTGAATAGAGTAAATGAAAGAAAGAGTGAGAGGGATTTGGTGGTGGTTCACTTGGATTATTGTGTATACCGCGTAATAGACAAACGTGTACAGACGTGCTACTGGTGTCCGGGTTATAAACACGCGAGAATAATGAATAAATTATTGTTGCGCTCGCTGATGATGATGATGATGATGATGATGATGATGACGAAATCGAGTGCATTATATACTTGCATTCACGATTGGTTAGTACATACCATGTACCGCAATAAACATCAGCGTTATATTTCATATAAATTTTTATTTAAATAATTTCTAAAGCGATAAAAAAAATTTTTTTCAAGCTGAAAAAATTTTTTTATTCATCTACAAAAATTTTTATCTTCAAAATTTTATAGATTCTTTATTTATTATTGATGAATAATTATTTTTCTATCGTGAATTATCATGAAAAAGTTTCTGAAATAATCTGATATATTTAAAAACTTGAATTATTTTTATTTCACTTTGAATTTTCTAAATTTAATTAAACAATTATTTTTAAATCTCCCATTGAATCTTTCTATTCCTCTACCTAATTCTCGTCTTCTCTATTTCCCTGTGTATTGAAATAAAAAATATCTCTAATCGATTCTCCAATTAAAATTGTAAAAGAAGAAGAAAAAAATTGTCCAGACTTAATGATAACGATATTCTAAGAACATCAGACGCAATCGTAATCAATTTTGCCTATCTACAGCCATTCAATGTTGCTAACAATGCGAAATACGATCCAATATACGAACATTCTGCTCTTATACATTACCATTACATAAAAATTGACGAGGCACTATACAAATGAAGCGTAATATTCATTTGAATATTAGTATCTTAGACATTTTAAATTAATTTTTTTCTTTATTTAATTTTCACGATATCTTCGGGTATATTTTTGCTAATAGAAAATTAATATGTATTTATTTATCTATGTACTTCCTACATAGACGTTGTACTTCATACATGGACGTATTGTTGGTGTATATAAGAGTTATACTTACATACATATTTACTTGAATGAAACGCGAGAAAATAGAAACAATAGGCAATTAAGGAAACGAGAGAATGCCATCATCAGAGACATACATAAATATATATTTATGTATGCATACAATTATTTATTTTTAATAATTTTACTTCAATATATATATTTTTTTTAACATACTTAGATGCATTTAAAATCGTCCCACATCACTTGAAATATAAATCACACATAACTAATGTATTTTTTATTATTGAATGTATTTATCAAAAATTTATCACACATTTAATATGGTTATTATCAAAAAAAAATTTTTTAATTAATATCTTCCCCATATATGTTCGATTAATAATTGCTAATCTTTATATTTAATTATTTTTCGTTCTCTTTTTAAGCATAATTATTTTTATAAATATATTCCAAGAATTTTCACGTATTGTTAAATAAAAATAAAATTAATTCCCCGAATAAATATAAATAAATAAATAATTGAATAAATAAATAAGTGAATTATTGAATATTAAGTTTACAAATTAACAAAAAAAAAAAATTATTTACGCAATTTAATAAAACAAATTTAATTATTTCTTCATTTAATTTTGATGTATAAAAATTATTTTATAAACATTCAATAATAATATTCAAACTGTATGTTAAATTGATATTTGTAAAATAGTTCTCTCTCCCTTTATCGATGACGTAAATTCTAAGAACTATAAGAAGTTTGTTTTTTTTTTTGTAAACAAATGTAAACACACAGGTAAGAAAGAACACATCGTAAAACATTATTATGCAGGCAGTGTGTGCAAAGGAGACAGCACAATTCGCTCTATATACCTATGTACACAATGTATTAAAAATGGTGTGGCAGTAAAGTCGACAGGTTGGAACCTGCGCGAGAGATTACCCCTTACTGCGCATGCCCCTTGTGTGCTCCTATTTTTTTTTTTTTTGTCGCGCAATCTTTCTATGTTAAATTTATCATCAAAAATCCTAAATGAAAAATAAAATAATCTACAGAAATATATATAAATATATATATACTTCAATGTATATATGTATATAATATGATAAAGTATATATTCCTACAATATACCTATATGAAAAATTGCAAATACTCACGAATTCCCGACGAAACGTATTGGAGAGAGCGTCTTGAATTTCCCTCGAGTATATAACGAAAAAAATAAAAAAAAAAAATCTCTAGAGACACAAAGAGGTCATGCCCACCCCTTCACTACCCCACTGTTTAACGTTTTAGTATGATGATCTGTCTGTATCAAGTGTACATGGACGAAAAAAAAATTCTTTTTTTGATGGAGAAAAAATAAATAATATTTAATATCACGTCCACCGTTTTGTTGTCTCAATCAGGTCGTTAAAGTCACCGTTATTTCAATTAATTCATTCAATAATAGTGATAGAATCCCACCCCTTTTACCCTTATCTATCCCCAATGTGTAACATCACTTGAGAAAAACCATTTTTACTCTACTTTATGCAAAAAAAAAAAAAAAAAGAGAAAAAGTTGCAACAGAGAATACGCGATAGAAATCGTCAGAGAGCTGGTATAGTTGGTGGGGGTTTAGACTACCCTCCACCAAACGCTTATGTAGTATATATGTATATCTATGATTACAACATACACCGTATTGCGGCGCCACAGGACAGCATAACGACGTAATATTCTATGGGTATTTTTTATTCAAAAATTAAATAAAATAATTTTATTTCACTCACCAAAAAAATCCCTCCATAATATCTCCAGTTCAAATAATAATTTAATTATATTATTTATGCCCTTGATCTGATGACGTCACGACAGCAGTGCAGTTTTGTGAATTGAAATTGATGAAAAAATCCTGTCTGAAACATCATAAAACAGGTAAAAAAAAAATAATTAATACAAAAGAATAATTATATATATTTAAAATAAAATAATTTCTTATAAAATATTTAAAATATTCAAATAAAATTAATACTAACTGTTAGATAATTATGTAAAGGTGTTGATATACATTTTAATTTATTAATTACACGCACAAATATGCAAATTTATTTTCACGCAAATAAACGTAAATTTATATTTTAATTATTATATTATTAGGATAAAAAATAAAAAAAAGGAAACACTGCACAATTAATAATATCACTGAAGGGTTTGTTACGTCGTCCTGGTGCGCACATCGTCTACGAGAAGGGGAAGAAAAAAGTGCGTATGGCACAGTCACTATGGAGGGATAACCGCGGCAACGACACGACTATACGACAGCGATACCGAAACGTGTATGAACGCGTCTCGCGTTTGGAGAGGAGTAGGGGTAGTGTACGAAACGAGCGAAGCGGTCGCATTTAGTCTTGGCCAGAACACAGGCCTAGTAAGTTGTGAATGGGGAGCTCTAACGCGCGCGTACACACACACACAATAACACCGCGTTTATATTATTGTGTACGGTTTGCTCTCTCTCTCTCTCTCTCTCGCACCTTGTGTTAATTCAATGCTTTGAATTTATTCGTATATTTTTATTACATTAAATAGTAACGTTATAAAATAAATTCGTTATTTTATTTTGTATTTTTTTTTTATTGTGCTGGACTGCGAGTTTGAACTTGTTTTTTTTTTTTGTTTCTTTTAGTTCAGTTAAACAAATAATTGTGCGTGAGTGAATATACAAGTGATTTTATTTTTTTATTTGTTTAATTATTGTGTGAGACTTTGAGAAATAATATTAATAATTGTTAAAGTTATTGATATTGATTTGGAGAGAATAAAAAAGGTGATTGTTGAAAAAATACGACGATATTAAATGGGATTTTTATATTTATAAAATGAATATTATTTTATTTTAAGTGTCGTGAATTTTTTTTTTTTTTTTTTGGATTGAAGGAACTGAATTAATTTAGTTTATTAATTGAATTAAATAATTTATTAATTAATCAATTTTAGACGAGTGATATGAAATGAAAATTATAATAGAAATATTTTTAATGAGAAAAATAGAAAAATTAATTCATTTGTTTATCAATTGTTTTTTCTTAATTAACCGAATATAATTTTTTTGTTGCTATTTTTTTTAGCAATATTACTTGACAATCGGGTACACGATCATACAAAATAAATAATTAATTAATTATTATTTAATAACTAGTAAAAAAATAAAAATTCTGATAGAAATATTTTCAACGAAAGAAATGGAAAAATTAATTCATATATAATTTTTTTTTTTATCTAACAAACTGTATTAATTTTTTTGTTGCTAAATTTTTAGCAATATTACTCTACAATTGGTTACACGATCATACAAAATAAATAATTAATTAATTATTTTTTAATAATACGAGTGAAGAAATAAAAATTTCAATAAGAATATTTTTAACGTGAGAAAAACAGAAATCAATTCACGAATTAATATATAATTCATTTTTTTTTTTATCGTCATTCATTTCTATACACCTCAAACATCAAAATAATATCACAATAATATATATACTGGGTCAGTGAGGAATTATTTTGAAATACTTTAGCGACAACTTTAAGAATGCGAGAAAGAAATTTGTGTTTACTTTTTTTCTATTTATTTCATTCATATTAATTTCAATAATAAAGAAATGACAACATGGAATATCAGAGACGGTCAACTAACTTTTATTTTTCCTCAAGTTCTCGTATTCTTGTGTGTATATTCCATAGAGTAATCCCTCTCTAACAGAAATATTTTTTTTTATTTTTTTCGTGTGAGATGAAGAGAGAACTGAAGTTAACTCAAAGCGATATATAAGCAGTAGCTTGAGACTCTTCTAATCCGTCGACGGGGAGAACTTCTCTCCTTTCTCACTTAACTTTATGTCCTTGCTATATATACACACATATACATATATAATAAATACATATTCGTCTTATTATATACATAAACTCGATGAAAATCAGTAAAGAAAGATGGGACGTGCATGATCATAGCATTGAAATAACGTGAATTTGTCATGATTAATTGTCAACATTCCACAAAAGTTTATCTGCACTTTATATTTATTTATTTATTCATTTATTTATTTATTTCTTCATTTATTTATTCTCTCCCTCGTGACAGGAATGCAATCGTATTTATTACTCAAAACCACTGTGAACAAAAAAAAAAAAACAAAAATCCGCGCAAACAAATTTTTTTAACGATTAATATTTTCTTACAAAATTAAATTCAACGATTATTTTTTTCTCATCATTCAATTTTTTTTTCTTTTTTTCATCACTCGTTATAGATTGATATAAAGATATAAAACAACATCATCTTAATTCCCAAAGAAATTTTATTGTGTTATATAAAAAAAAAAAAAATAAATATAATTATGTGTATCTTATCCAGTGTAAAAATTCGCTTACGTTTATGCGAACAAAGACAATATCAGCAATGACACTTGGTCACTCATCATCTTCATACATATATATATATATTTAAACATATATATATTTAATAAATAAAATAAAAAAAAAAATTACTGGTGACAGAGAAACAGAGATGGATAAAAAAAAAAAATTGATGTAGAAAAATTTCTCTCATTTTGTCCCTGAATGAGGCTCTTGAACTTTGAAAAGTCATGAAACTTACGCGAACTGCACGTATATATATATATTTATTTATGTGTATGTGTGTATGATGCATCTCTCTGATAGTTGTAGTTTGCTTATGTTCTCTTCAGAAAAGATATACATATATATTGTGTTACAATCTCATTGTGAACTCACAACTCACTCTCTTGCACTTATTTGTTTCATTGAGAACTTATTACATTGTCGTGTCAGTTATAATATGTCTCAGTTATTTTATATATCATTTTATTTTATATATAAAATATTTTATTATATTTTTTGTCTTGTCTTTTTTTTTTTAATTTATTATCGCGCATCAGACAACGGGTATTGAGTAGCGTGCGAACAGAAAACGAAAATGATTCTTAATGCTGTGTCGTACAAAATTCTATGTAATATATATTCTTATTGTGTATTTTTATATATGTATATATGTATATGACATACGAGAAATAGTGATAAACAATCATGGATAAATTTTATTATTCAATATATATATATATCTTTGAGATTTTGTGTTGAAAAAAATTTTTCCAGTGTTTAAAATGGAAGAAAAATTTTTTAGAGGGAAAATTTGATTTTTTAAATTGTATGAGTTACTCGAGCACTTTTGGAAAGGGTTGGAAATTATTTTAATAAATAAGGGAGTGTATATTTGTATGGTGGAGATTTGAAAAAAAAATTTTTTTTCGTTTTATAAATCGACAAAAAATTATAAAAGAATCACTTTTATAATTGAGTTTTATATAATTATGAATAATTATTTACATTGCAATTTATTTAAATAAATGTCATTTGTGTGTGTGTGTATATAATATATATTATATATATATAGATTCGCTGACGGGAGAAATAAAAAAATGCGTAATGTAAAATTCGTGGAAAAAAATATATTGCCTAAAATATAATAAATATTTTAAAATAAAAAATGAGGAAATATTTATAAATTATTCGCACGCAATAAAAATTGCACTTCAATTGCGTGATAATGACGAAATATTAATAAATATATTTATCAATATTATAAATTTTTGTATATCATTTTTTTACTTTTTTGGAATTTATAAACTTCAAGAAAAGTCGTTTCATATCGCAAAGTTTTCACTTATAATATCTCCTCTTTTATATCTTCATGAAATTAAACTATGGAAGGATAAGGGTCTCACTACGGTTGAAATAGAATTAAAAAGTTCACTTCAACCATTGAATATATATATATATATATATATATATATACTCATATATCCAAATATATAACATGTATACATTAATGTATGAATTCATACACATGGCAAAGAGACAGTAGTGTGTTGAACACGAGACAACTCTCCTTTCCTCAATTGTAAAAAAAATATTTTTCTTCCTAAAAACATATAAGAAAAAAAAAAATTTTTTTTTTCTGCTATTAATTAATTATTTTTTTTTCCCATAAAAATAAATACATACACACATGTATATATAGAGAGGTAATAATTTATCCAGTGTAAGACGTATCGTCCGATAGCGTCGCGCGAGGCCAAAAGGGCCTGTATAAACTTGCTCGCATGGGGGGGTAAAGAAATAGCAAAAAAAAAAAAAACTCCCGGGAAAAATGAAAGAACGAAAAAAAATAAAAAAAAGTAGCGATTGGTAGGAAAGGTTGAGCGGGGGGTTTGCAATAAAAAAAAAAAAAATAACAAGGGCGGGAGAGTGGAAGTGGAATCGGGGAGTTGAAAAATATGAGATGTGCTTTGAAAAGAGAGAATGAGGGAGAAAGAAGAAGCAAATCGCGCGCCAGCCTCCGACGATATCTTCGACTTTTTCCCTACTTCTCCTCTAGAACGTTGAAGCCTGTAGAGCTGTAGAACTGTTGGCAGCTCGAATTCTCCCCACCAAAATTCACCCACTGAGTTGTCTCGTATATTTTTCAGGGCGGAGCCAAAACAATAGTGGGGGCAAGCATAATGTTCAATCATTGGTTGATCATTGAGGCTATGTTACCCCCACTAATGTCAATAGTTACCACCTATTCTCCCACTTTTGTCTCTGCGCCTCCTCCAGGCATTGCATCTGCTGATCAGTAGCTCTTAGTTTCAGGTTAGAAGCCTGCTACGACGGGTCTTTTGGTTTCTCTGTGACGGTTGGTTGTTTCAACGGCTGAGAACCTTACAACGCCGCCAACAACACGAATAATAATTAAAATAACTAAATAAATAAATCTACACATGCGGCCACGGATTATCGATTAATAATTATAATAAATAAAATTGATATAATGATTATAACGTGATGACAGTGATTGATGGAATAAATAATATAAACGATTTATTAATTAATTTGGTTATTGATTGATTAATTGATTTGTTAATTAATTAATTGATTTAATTGTTTAAAAAATAGTGCGGTTTTAATTATCGATAGTAACATTGAGATCGAGAATTAATACTATCGATTGATTTAAAATTTTTTATTTTTGTTGGTTGTTTAATTGGAACAATTTCAATTGATTGGAAAAAATTAATTGAATAGAGAAAAAAAAATATTTTTTTTTTCTCTTTATTTTTCGTGCTGTGTGACACAACTATATAGGATTATACTGGGATTATTTCATACCTTCCAAGGAGATTTCAACGGCTATTTTGAAAAAAAAAAAATTATTTTTTTAATTTTCTGAAATCACGTGAAAAAAAAATTTTTTTTATTTTTTTTTATATTATCGAAGATGATAAAATATGAACGTTCATGTACATGGAGTGTAATGTTGTGAAGTGTAAAAAAAAAATTTTTTTTTTTAATATTAATATTTTTTTAATCGAACACGAGTGATTTTTTTTTTTTTATCTGCATAATAATTCTGATAAAAGTGATGAATAAAAATAATTGAGTGTGGGTGATTTATTGGTGTTAAACATACTCCAATTTTTAAATAATAATGAGTATAAAAGATTGTCCTAAAGTTATCAAGTTAAATGGACAATTGACAACAATTATCTATGGATAATAAAAGTGAATTATTAATTATCAAGTGAAATAAAATAAAAGAAATAGAAAAATTAAATGAAATAAAAAATAAACACTCGCTTCAAATGTAATCACTGAACAAGACTCTACACAATAAACAATTAATTTGTTTAAATAAAATAAATGTCGCGATGTCACGACAAAGATTACGTCGTAGACTAAAAACAATAATATAAAATTAATAATGAAGATTATCAATGATATAAAATAATATTTATGGCGAATTTACGATGGAAATATATTTATGGATTATTATTTAATCCATAATAAAGATTTATAAAATAAATGTAATATTATTTGAATGATAATATCAAAGTAATTAAATATAATAAATAATTGAAGTGAATATAAAATAATAAAATTATTAAAACGTGAAACAAGGTGGATGACGTTAACGGGGGTGGTGTAGTGGATTATTATTCGTTTCCGTCGTCGATAGTTCGAAGCCGTCAAAGTGGCTTCGTCACTAGGGCTCCAGGGGCCATCAGCGCCAATAGGTGGTGCCCAATTGTTAGTTAATGGCAGTTCGGAGGATGCGCCGACTACTACTGTTTATCACGCCAACTTGGTAACCGGAAGTAACAATTCGTTACAACAATCATCGATAATTACATCATTAAATTCAGCGGCGGTATTTGCAAGTATGCAGGCATCTGCCGAGGCGAATTCACTTGACTTGCAGGCAATGCAGTCAATGGATTGGTTATTCAAGAAGGAGAGGATTTATCTTCTTGCACAATTTTGGCAACAGGTATGAAACAAATAATTTATTATTTATTATTTATTTTATAATTGTTTTATTACAAAATCATTGAGTGGTATTTTTTATTTATGAAATATTTTAGTGGAATATTTATTGATAGTTTCATTCAATTGAGAAAATTATTTGATAGTAAAGATTTGAGGAAAGTTTTTGATAGAATTATATTTTTTTTTTTATTCTCGTGCTAATTATTGATGAATTTTGTTGAGTGTTGATAAATAATTAGTGAGTGTGGGAGAATTATTTGACATGTTTAAACGTGAAATAGTCATAATATATTTCGAGATAATAAATCAAAAATTTTTTAAACTAAAAGTTTATAATTCTTCCAATTGCAAATATGATGAAATAAATTTTGATAATATATTATTTGTATTTGTGAATTCGGGTTAAGTTGTTGATTTAATTTTAGAATTGAAAATAATTCCGGAAATAAAATTTGCATGATGAGAAAGACACTTTTAGAATACAGTAATTTATATATATATATATGTATATATGTACATATAACTAGTGATATTTTGCAGCGTTTATAATTTGACAGCCAATGTGTGCAAGTCGCGTCTGCGATTGTAATACGCGAGTTGAAATTAGTAGAAGAGAAATTTCTCTCGACGGATAAATTCACTTTAAAACACTCGCAACAAATCTATAAGACAATATAACTGATGAAATATCAATTCGTATTATAAATAAATTTAAATTAATATAATCATATATTTAATTTCCTTTTATTTCTATTATATATTCATTTACATAATTCATATTTATCTATCGTGATAATATAATTATATTCTCTTCAATGTGCAGCGTCAAAGGTTTATTTCAACCGACGCCAAGTAACAAAAATTATAATCGCAATACAAAATTTTACATCGTGTCGTCGCGATTGCAATCTAAATATTAAATATACAAATCATACAATAATAAACTGCTGAATTGTACAAATAAATAAATTAATCATTAATCTGCAATTATTTATTTTTAAAAACAAGCTCAATCACGTTTTCTATTCAAATATATAATTCATATACATAAATATATTTATACCTACAATAAGTATTCTAAGAAATGAATGAAAAAATAAATAAATTTTGTATATATATCATGATAAAAATTATATAAAAATTGTATAGTATATTATATTATATATCTGATCGGTAGTATACTTATTATATATCAGACAATTATTAAACTCTAAAGGCTTATTGCGTAGGCGATATTATAGACAGCTCTCTGTCTCTCTATTGGTCTTTGCGCGCGCGTTTAATTGACAGACTGTGGGGATATCGTTCGCGCAATTACACTCCATAAATCTTGAATAACCCGCACTAATCTTGAAGCCTACGGGATGGCATGATGGAGTAATTGAAGTTTTAAATGAAAGGGAAGTATCGAGTTATCGAGACACGATTTTATATAATATTAAAAAAAAAAATTTTTTTTATCCTTGCGGACATTTATCCATTGAATTAAATGAATAATATAACTACCAACATTGGTATTTTTTACCAATTAAATTAATTTATATATATACATATCGAGGGAAATAATTTTTTTTTTTCTTCAAACACGTTTAAACCTGTTAATAATCCGTTAATTTTCACGCTCTATTTTTTTTCTTTATCCACATCAAACACTGACCATATTATATATACAAAACTCTATGTATACTTAGACATTACTGTCTATATATGTACAGTGTATATGTATATATAAATGCGAATGTATATAGATATATAGAGTAGGTTAAAGTTAACTTGATGGCACAACGTAGGTGCAAGAGAGTTTTGGTTAAGGTCAAAGTTTCCCCATGCGGTACTTGGGGTGTTTGGCGAATAGTTGGATGATTCCAAGGGTGATGCTCAACATTATTGTACATATATATACCTATATACATGTAGATAACGCGTTGCCGAGCGATATTGCGGTGAGGTGAAATTGGTCGAATGAATAAATGTGTCGAATTCCGAAAGTAAATGTGCGACAATGTGATAATATAACAAATATTATATATTTTTATTTATTTTTTATTTATTATTTGGCTTTATGTAGTTTTAAATACACTTTATTGATTGATGACTGTATGTATTCGTTCAATAATTCAATAATTTATTGCATAGTCTTATGTAAAGACAAGTGATGGGGGGCAAAAAAAAAAAAAAAAAAGAAAAAAGAATTAAAATTGTAGTGGAAAAAATACTGCATGCACTTATATATTCTGATTGAATATAATGCACTGGGATTAATAATACGTCAGTGAACACGTCGCGTCACGTTTAGTATAACGTCTATGTGTATATGTGTGTGTATATTAAAACGTTGCAGTTTCATAATTGCCAGTCTATGCTATTGATTTGTTAAATTTGTGCTTGAAGAAAAAATATGACGTTGTATATAAAAAAAAGATATATTTTATTTACGAACATAATTGATGAACAAAAGATTTATTCAACATTTTTGCAATTAATTTTCAATGTGTAGAATTGAGTGATTAAAATCCTTGGATATATTATTCTTATTTTTATTATGACAAATGATATTGGAGTAATATGAAAGAAAAAAAAAAATTGTGAAAACTATTAAAGAAGAAAAATAATATATAATTTGATATAGGGGATAAAGAGGGTTGGTGGGTGGTTTTGGTGGTGGAGGATGTGCCACACTATTGGTTATGGTGGTGGGAAAAAAGGTGGATGTATTTCTCGAGGAATGAGAAAACGGAGAGTGCGCAAGTTGAACGAGAAAGGGGAAAGAAAAATAAAAGTAAAGAAATGTTATATACAATTCGGCAGTGATTGGCTCGCGCGAAGTGCACTGCGCCAGACCTCTCTCAACCTTTTCTTCATTTCTATATATATTATACTTAAGTATATATATATATATATAATGCTATCCTATTTATTTTTCTTTATAACTGTCCCCCTGCAGCTGTGACTGATCGAAGAAACGAAAGAAGAAACTTTTGTCGGAAAAGAATTGCAATTTTCCATTACAATAAATTTTATTTATTTATTTATCTAATTTATTTTTTGTCTGTATAGAAGAGACAAATTTTTTCCTCTGTTAGCGATGATGATATAGGAGAAATCATTTTGACTATAGGAATTTTTATATTTATTAAAATTATTGGAGTATAATATAATATAAATTTTGTTAATTAGGTCACTGGGATATTCTTATTGATTATATTATTTAATTCATAATAATTTTTATTCTCGCTTTCGCTTGTGGTATTTTGTCTTGTCGTTTATGGTATAGTGTCTTGAAGTTGGTGGATTTATGTATCCAAATAGTTTCAATTAGAAATAGACAGCACGACAGACGTAACCGCGGGTTGAATGAACAATAGTTGCATCAGTAGGATTCACGCGTGTCATCGCGTTATCCCTATCATTGTGCATACAAAAACGACAGCAGTCTACATTAAATATACACATAAACATATTAAATAAATATATGCATGTATGGATACATGTGTATGTGTGTGTGTGTGTGTGTGTATGGGTTACTTTGCTTCGTTGCAGGTCGCAAACGCGCGAGTTTAAAGTTTGGTGGGGCGCGAGTATATAGTTGCGATGCTTCTTCAGTGATTCATGAAATTCCCGTGTGGCGGCAGCATTTACCGTTGACACAAACGTGTGTGTGAGTCATGCAAAAGAGCATATGTGATAGTGCAATAATAAATTTAGTTGATTTTATTAATAAAATTTATCAATAGAGAAAAAAAAGAAAAAAATTCAAAAGAATTTTTTTTTTTTTTTCATAGATTTGTTTATATAATTATTCATGGTATTTTTTAATGCCTGACTAAATAGTGTGTGACGAATTTATATGAAAATACACAGTCATCAATGAGTAAATATTAATTACGTGGCAATTATAAAATAAATGAAATTTATTATTTGAAAAATAAAAAGTTAATTTTTGTCTTTTATTTTATCGAGAAAATAAGAATTGCTCGACATTCGTTATTGCGAATCCCATTTGGGATACTACTGATGCGTGAGAGTATTATATATGTACATACATATGTGAGGAGGAAAGTCTGAGGGAGAAAAAAATGATGAGATGGAGAGAGAATTAAGAGAGAAAAAGATATGAGAATTGCGAATCGCACGTGCAGTGTCGAGCCACAGGGCTATTAATACTCGTCGAGGCAATTTTATCGTCTCTGAGACATACATATATACATGTATACATGTACAGTCATACAATATTACAGTAGAGTATTTCTTTCTTCCTCTTACACTGTCGTCTCGTTCAAAAATCGAACACATATACATGATTAAATAAATATATAATCATAAATCTTAAAATTCCTCGAAAGATATTTTTTTATTAAGCATCATCACATCATCAAAGAAATATATACATATATTCCATAATAATTAACAAGTTTTCCTATCAATATATATTTTAATATCTCTTTGATAATTATTGGACAATATTTCATTTTATAAATTTCTCACTGTTTATCACGTGAGCATAGAAATATATAATATATAATTACGCGACTATGCACAATATGCAACACCGGGCGTGTGTCGGCAGACTCATAAACTCCAGAAGTTATACTCACGATTATTATACTTGTATATATAATATACATATACACATATGTGAATATATATAATACATATATGTATATATGTACGCATGACCAACACGTTAATTCGTAGGTTTATCGAACGGCAAATTGGCACTGACCACACGCACGTTATATACCAAATGTGGTGTCTGATATATATTCGTATGTGGAGTGAATAGACATATATACATATTTATATATATATGTATAATATACATATGTATAACAATATATATATATATAATGTGTAGGTTGATTTTGTGCTAGTGTATATAATAGATGGAGATAGTTAGACAGACAGTGAAAGACTGTAATGGTAGAGAGTATATATATAAATGTGATTGTGTGTTATGTATATATGTATATAAGTTTGTGTGCGCGCGCGCAACCCGCGTGTTTCGAGTGCGCAACAGATGCGCGCCAGGCACGCGAGAGCCACCGATGCCATCCATGGGACACACGGGTCGCGAACCCCGGACCTTCCGGTTCACAATAGCAAATATTTATATATTTATATATTTATATATATATATATATTTTTTTTAATATTTTTACAGTGTTGTTAATAGCGAAATATAAATTTATTTAGCTAATTCTAATGTATAATATATGTATTTATATACCTATGAATTAATGTGGTTTGAATTGGAATTTTTTGTACGATAAATTTGAATGAATTTAATACATTTGACAATGATTTATATTTTATTTATTTATATTTATTGTTCTTTGTTTGGGGATTTAGTAAATATTTTATTGTGATGTAGAGGAGAAATATAGTTCAGTTGATTTGATGAAGAAAACGAATGACGCGCGCGCGTATATAGTATTATAGGATATATTTATTTCCATTAAATGCGCGCACTCTGAAACACGTTCATTCCTGTCCAAACGAGTCAAGTCAACTGTATGTTTCAAAGGTCGCTTGGATCTCATCCAAAAATTTTCAAATACTATTGCATACTATACAATACACAGACGCATTATGTATATATACATATATAGTATACAAAATTAACGATATATATCGAATAACTTCGACTCGACGGAATATATATATTTATAAAATATAGATTGGTAGTTTCGTAGTGAATTTCAAAGTGAGCAGTAAACTAGAAGCTAAATAAACTTTAAACCAAATGTCCAAAACGTTGTATATAAACTCATGAATGTTCTTATGTATTTATTTATACATATATATGGATATATAAAATGGTATATAGGGCTAAAAGTTATATGCTATACACTTTGCGCCGCGCACTGATTTACGATGGTGCGACAACGATCGTTTTCAAATGTGCAGAAATCCCATTCGTTCATCGAACTTACGAGCTTTACTCACTGAAACATTAATTATACATATACTTGCAATATATATATGTGAGTATGTAAAGTATATATGCAATTCTCACAGGCGACTTATCTCTGACATGGAAAATTCATCATTAAGAATAAATTCGTAGTTTCATTTGCACAAATGAAATGTTACCAAAATAAACATTTTAAATCATACAAATCACCAGTTATATCCACTTAAATATATCACTGATATATAAACTACACACTTAAATAATTATACATAGATATAATTAATGAAAAAAAAGAAAAAAAAAATAATAAGTATCACGATGAAATAGATAAAAAATTAAACAAAATTAATATCATTAATTGCTGCAATAAAATTAAATAAAAAAATATCATAAACGTATTTATTGTTTGATAATAATTAGTATGATATATTTTCAAGGTGTAAATAATTTATATACATATATATATATGTATGTGTGTAATGTATTTATAATATTGATCATCCGGTTTCGGGAGAAATGAAAAAAAAAATATTAAAGACACGCGGTTTATATTAGTGATTAGTCATAATATTACCTATGTATATGGTTATGGAACACACGCATTGAACCGATTGCTATCTGATGGTCCTAAAGTGATGACGTAATGTAAACGGGACCCCAATAGGTCGAGATGAGAGCCATTGTATGGCAATCTTATAATTTAGACAATCACCGATCAATTGAATGGGCCTTTACTACTGTTATACTTGGCTGCAACTATTATATATACATACATTTATACATATATAAAATTTTATTATATATGTATAACTATATAAGCATCATGCGAATGATGAATGAATGAAGGGACAGACGGAATGAATGGACAGATAGTGTTGGCTCAGGCTTATAAACGTTCGTAAATAACCGTCCGCTTCATTCAATTACTTTCAATCGCTTCGAGCCAATAGATACAATTTAAAAATCCCTGACTCAACTATATATATCTACACCAATAATGATGATGCACTTGACAAAAACATATTATCTTGTCTATTTAATAATCCTTGGGTGTATAGTAAGACAGATGAATTTTAATTTTTTATATTTATTGTCTATTTTTATTATCGTTTTGTTTTGGATCTTTTATTTCAATGGATATACATGGTTTATTTTTCCCGCGAGTGTATATTTAATGGATAAAAATTGTGGTGCATGGTTGAATGTGAAAGTGAGAAGAGTGAATAAAATAATAGAAAGAAAAAAAAAATTGATGATAAAATGGTAATAAATAATGTGGCGAGAAATATTTTATTTGTGTAATAATGATGGATGATTTTATATGGAGATGGCTGGAAATGTGAAGCGAATATATATAATAGGCGCCCTCGACGACGACGCGACGCCGCGTCCAACTATAATGGACAGCGATTGGTACAGATGGCCTATGCGCTTTTATATATTTATATATATATACGTCATGTCCGGATGAATTTGCATATGCGATAGATGTGCAGAGAGATGAAGGAAAAATAAAATTGTTATTAAGTGTAGTATAAATATTCTCGTGGAGTGTGTTATTAATTCATTTGGTGATAATTATCTCGTTCATTTTAATTCCAAAATAATATATATATTGTTATATATATTCAAACAGGTTTGAACTTGTTTGTTTGTCGGTTGGTTTTATTAAATTTTGTATAAACTATTTTTTTCATTTTTTTTTTTCAATGCGTCAACGTCCGGTTTTTAATCGCAATATGGCGTAAAATTCAATCGGATTTCCCGTGAATGAATAATATTATTACATATGCGTGAATGCGAATCGATGTATATAAAATAAATATATAGATATTGTATATATGTGAGAGGGAAAAAGAGTAAGGGAATATGAAAGTGACGATGACGATGAGTGTATATAATATTTGTTGAAACCTCAAAAACGAGACCGCCACGCGCTATCGGCGATAGAGCGGAGACCGTTAGCAACGCATGGTCGCTCACTTCCGGTCTGCTTATCAATCGCTCGTTCCGTTGACTTGTTTTAGGAACTTTAATTGCCGTACGTGATGTATATATTTATTATTTATATTTATTTATACAATATCCACTATTGAATTATTATTTTTTATATCAGTTTCTATATATGTTCGTTATTGTATTGTGTTGTAATGAATTTTTTATTCGAGGGAGATTAGATGAATTTTTATTGGAGTTTATATATGTATATATATTTAATTTTTTTATTTTTATTTTTTATTCTATCATCATCATCGTAAATATTTGTGTGGTTTTATAACTTCGAGCTACATTTCATGCGTGACAATATAGAATAAATAGTGGATGTGTAAATGAAAGTCAACGATGTGTGGAATTTTTTATTTGAGAAAAATATGAATTGGGTATTTTTTTTTATTTTTTAAATTTTGTGTTAATTATTATTGATAAATTATCCAATATTATCTTATTGTGCTTTGTGTGTGTGTCTGTAATTTTTTTTATTTTTATTTCTTATCGTTTGTTTAATATTTATTTATGTATTAGATAGTCGAGTGAAAATGAATTTTTCATAGTTTGAAGAAAAAAAATAAATTTATTTTAAATACTCGAGAGAATTTTACTAAACTATAAAATTATAATTACATCGGAAAGTAATTTACATTAATTACGACATATCAGTGGGTAATTATAGTTTCGAAACAGCAATTTTACAGTAGATTTAGTAAAACTTTCGTTATTATATTCCTCCAATTTTTTTACCAAACAAAAAATTGTCAATCATGAAAATATTAAATGAATTAATAATTTCCCTGAATTAATTATATAAAAATATTATTTTTCCCAGCTTCGATTCCCTCAATAAAATAATTCTACATAGATGTAAAGTATATTCATACATGCATTTGCATATTTTAGAACGTATATTTACAATCGAGCGCAACCGCGTGAATATTTTGCGCTCGCGTGACAACAACTCAAAGCCCCGCACTCGCATATTTGTATCTCATATCATTTCACGCGGTATATATACGCTTGCTCGACTTGCTTTACTTAGTGAATATTCATTCACTCGCAGCACTAATTGGCGATCCGATGACTATTCATGATTTAACGATTTTCAATAGCCATTTATTATACTTAATCACACCGCGCTCTATACAATAAAACACACATAAACTGCAAATATATATAAAATAATTCACCTTAAAATTAATATCAAATTATCAAAATTATTAATTCAATATTAAAATTCTATTAAAAAAATTATTTCAAATAAAATTTCATATTTTTTTCAATTTTTTATCCACATACAAAAATTGTTTAGCATGAAGTTGAGATAATTGGTTGCGCGCATCGACGATTACTAAACTTCTTATGCAAGTTTTATTGTATTTTATCTGCTGCTAATCATGTAAAATTATTGTACATATAAGTATGTATGTATTCATGGAGTTGAGGGAATAATTGCTGCATTGTCGAACATAAATTTTCACATATGTACGATGAGGGGGTTTATATGGTAAAAGCGCTTTTGCGCGACACGGTAAACAGACAATAAAGGCACACGCAATCTCACATGAACCGTGATCTGAACGTTATATAGAGGAGGTGAATGAATATAGTTATGATATATAGTGCATTGATTAATGTTCATAATGCATTTGTGGATGAGGGGATGCGTGAATGTGGAGTGATATCAACACGCGAGAATTAGCGGAAGAGAACCCCATGTGTGTAAACGTGAAGAGCATATATAAACGGAAAGAGAGAGAAGTGGTTGCGTTTGAACGGAAGAAGTGATCATCGATAATCATCAGTCGTCGTTGATGTAAATTGTCATATATAGTTACATATATAAAAAAAAAAAAAGAAAAAATAATCAACAGAAGCTGTAATATATAAATTGAATTCTATATTTAAGAATATACTTAATAATTCTTCAAAATAAATTTTTAAATAATCATACGACACGTCCATTAATATTAAAAACATTAAATTAACTCGCAAATGAACATTGAATGCACTATATGGACAATGGTACTGTATAAACTACTCTAAAATCCGTGAAATAGGATTAATTACTGCAGTTACGGTTGCAAGAGAGTTTTGGGATACTATATACTACCTATACATACATATAAATGTATGTATATATATAATAAACAACTACGTGTGTTGGATTTTGATATGGGCATCTCATGTTGCGCTAACTATAAGGCCAAATCGCTTTACCAATTATTCTAACGTGAAAAGTGGCGTTAATTCTATCTATCCAAATATATACACATAACCTGAAGCGACATCTATTCTCTCTGAAAACTCTCTATACAACTAGACAACGACCTACCTAACTGATGTATGTATATATATATATATATATATTTTACGAATGCGTCCACCCAACTCCGTGACCACCAAACACGTTCACCTGTCTCGTTCAATGCACGCGATCCCGCACAAACACCACATTTACTTTCTCACTTTGTTTCGTATATATATTATACTGATTATACAATTCTCCATTAGGGCTCGTTGCTTGCAGTATTGCAGGTTACAATATATGCTTAATTTTGTAGTGTACCCGACTTAAACAATTGTATAATTGCAGTCGGACACACAAAATGTCCTTTTGTCTAATTCTCATCCCTTGCATTATTAGTTTATATACTTTCTAAACACTGTAGACATATCCATGATAGCTGATGGTTTCAAAGCATCAAGTCCCAACTGGCTTATATCCCTCTCTCTCTCTCTCTCTTTCTTTCTCTATGTACTGTTTTGGTATTTCTACTGCGTATATGGATCATATATGTACGTAAACTCTACCGCCATTTAATTTTCAAACTAATGATAGTTTGTTGGAGGATTTAGCTTCGTGAATTCCCAAATCAAATCAACACATACGCTAGTGCAAATTCTATATTGGATCATGTGTATATAGGTATATAAATATAAATATATATGGATAATAGTTGGAGTATATAAAAATGAATTATTATATATAATCTTTTTTTTATTATTTTATTTTATGGGAAAATTTCAAGTTTTTCAATCGCTCAAATTAATATTTATATAATTAAATTCGTTTGGTTTTTTAGACAAGAAAAATTTTTTTTTTTACTGTTCATGTATACTGAATTATAGTAGTGTGTATATATACGTTTTGAATGGTCGTATAGTAAATCAAGATTTGACTTTATATAGCAGACACGTTTTCTATATCAGCTATGTATAACCACTGCTATTTGAACTTATCGCAGTGTGTATTTCAAAGACATTAAAAAGTGAATAATCGATAATAGTGGTTGGGATTATTGGTTATACATACATACTGCACATATATATATAGGATATATTATACGAACAATGGTATAGTAGTATAGACAGATATATAAATATAGTAATAGTGTTCATTAGTTTGTTTAAAAGGGGGGTAAAAGGCATTTGGAGATAAGAGTACATATACGGCTTTGAAATTTCGCAAATATCGTAAAGCGATTACGACCACATCGTCTGTATTATTATTATTTATCTCAATCTATCGCATTCTCTTCCATTGGTCGTTTTCAGTTTTTGATGTCTAATAATTTATAACGATCGTATATATATATGTGAATATAAATTTTTAAAAGTTTGCAAACGTGCCAAAATATCGAGATAAATGTGATAAATATTTAAATAGAGAAAGCTATAAATTAAAAAATTATCATTAAACATTTTTAATTAATTTTATAAAATTATTAAATTTATAAAAAAAAAATTTATTAATAAATTTATAAAGAAAATTTATCAATAAATTTCTAAATAAAATTTATCATTAAATTTATCAATTAAATTTATAAAAAAAATTCATCAATAATATTTATGAAATAAAATTCATAAATAAAAAATTTAATAAATAATATTAATGTTTATATTTAATTTTTGAATTTATAATCGTGTGAATATTCGATTTTTATTACTGATTCATTTGCTGACACTGTATATAGAATAGTGAAATATACAAATGAAGAGGGGCGAGGAAGACATTACTTTACATATATATATACATACATATATATACATAATACATATACATAAACTAAATGTGTTTTGTGTGAGGAGGAGATGCATGAGTCATACACACAGTAGTACACACCAATAATATAACAGCAGCAGTTCTCTGTTGTCTCTCTCCCTTTTCATGTGCTTGGGCGTTAAATAAAAAGAAAAGAAAAAATATTTTTTTTTTTTATATACACATTTAATATATACATAACTTTATATAAATTAACAGCCACCGGACCCTCAGCTCCACTATATACACACACATACATACAATTTATATTCACATATCGAATATTCTCGTCCAATAGTTGTCGTTCATTTGTATAATATTATATATGGCGGGGTAATATATCAAAAATGTAAAATTGTAGGGGTGTATTTTAGTCTTTTCTCTTTCTCTATGCCACGCTTTTATTTAATATTATTTTTTTATTATTTATATTATTGTTTGATATATTTATTTATAGTGAGGGAATTACTTAAGATATTTTCGTATTGCGCGCAATGTTCTCTTTCAATTTGAGAAAACCAAGTTTATATACTAGTTGAAATCTTCAATGAAATAATTCTCTCGCCCCTTTATGTATATATATATATATGTATATATAATCTTCCACCCTGCTTGGCTCCCTAATTCTAAATGACGATAGGGAGAAAGGTGGAATTGTGCACGCCTAATTTTAACGACACCCGATATGCAGATATTCTGCTTTCAAATTTCAAACCCCACCAAAGTCCCAAACTTTTGGAATATATGCAAATTATTTTTCGTTCTTATATGTATTCACATATATATAATACATATATATGTGACGTGTATGAATGTGAATTGAAGGGTATATTGGTTATAAAGGTTTGAATTGTAAGAAAAAAAATTTTTTTTTGCTGAAAAACTGGTTCAAAAGTTTGCATTGGATTTATATATTGTGAAAGATCGTTTCTCTAATCTTATACGGTTCTTGCTTTTGGATATAGCAATAATATACTAGTGTAATAAAAAATATATATATGTATATTTTTAGTTTATGTGTCGAGGTTTTTTTTTTTTATTTTTTTTATTCTTTCGTTCTTTCTTTCTCGTGTTTTATGACTCATGTGTGGGCTTTTGTGTATTACTTTTGTGTGTATGAACAGGGGCCATCATCGGTGTATATAATATATAACCAAGAAGTTTCGTCAGTATGACAAAACGCCGAAAAATGATGATGCGCGTGTGAACCAAATGGAAAAAAAAAAAAACACATGCGGGATTGATATAATAATATCTATACACATATAAATAAATATATATATTTATAAAATAAATATGAAAAATAGCTGGGTGTATATTAATGACGGATTAGTAATAGCAAATGATGGGAAAAAATAATAATTTAAGATATATATATAATGCACAAATTAATTTCAATTGTAATAAAATAATATATAGAGCAAACGTGTTTTTTTTTTTTGCCTGTTCGAACAAGTCCTTGACCTGTGACGCGCGTTCCCCACTCTGGCTATTTCGTGTCCTTAGGACACCGCGAGACGTAACTGGAACCCAACTGAAGATATATAGATGTATATATATACATATCCAAAGCCACTTCAAAGTCTTGTGCGCTAATTGGATTTACATCGAGTTCCAAGCACGCGGTACCAAAACTTTTCGAGTAGAGGTGTGAGGCCAGCAATGACAGAGGGAAGCTAACGGACATGTATATACACATATATATATATATAACAAAAAAAAAAAAAAGAGTGTGAGAATAAGTGAGAGATATTGGGGGAATGAAGAGGAAGAAAAAGAAAAAAATAATTTTAGAGTTATATTCAAAAACCCGAAAGATGAGCATTCACGGAGATTTTTTTTTTTTTCCCCACTTTTCCTTCTCATCTTCATTTATTTATTTTCCCATCCCTCTTTAATTTATACCAGAAGGTATATATGTATACATAGAGACAAAAAAGGGATTCGTTTTTATGCATGGACGACGCTATACTTGATCGTCTCATCCCTCGTGTCAGGACACGATTCATTCGCGTGAACGCGTTCGCTTAAGGGCCTGGTTTCCTTCGCGGATACTCGCTTCAATACATAATACATATAACTACTTACACATATATATTATACATAGAGGGTGAATATTGATAGAGTTTACCTTGGTGTATATATATATACATAGGAAGAACTAAAAAGTAAGCGGTAAAAGTTCATGTTAAACTGATAATCCTCTGTAAGATTTTCATAAGCATTAAATTGATATAGTCAGTTAATTTTTCTATTTATCAAAAATTTTATTGACAGGTTGATCGTGTATAGATTAACATTATTATAATAGTGATGTATGGGATTTTATATATGTATATATATAACGTTGCAAAATATTCGTGTCAAAACGTGTCGACGCGCATTGCCCAGTGTGCGCGGGACACACTCCACGTGTTTATACGCATGTAGGTCGGTTAAACAGGGCCGCCCCACTCAACGAGATATATACTACATATATGTATATAGTACATATATATATATATATATATATATATATATATATATATGTATAGTAAGTAGTACATAGTAGTAATACAGTGAATACTTGGGCTCGTCCAACCGTTTGCTATTTACCAGGGGCGGTTGCGGCGCGGCCACTTTCGTTTCAAACGTAAACACCTCGTTGACGCATAAACTACACTTTATATATCTACTGTGTATATACATATACGTATGTACATGTATGTAGTGTATTTCAATGTGTACAGAGAGTACATACATTCCTCCCTTCTTTATATGTATATATATTGGTATGTAAACGAGTAAATTTGATGTGACTTTATACTTTGATGTTGTTGTATATTTTATTGTGTCTCTAAAATACAATTTGATTAATAATTAATTGTTTGGTTATTTGAAAAAAATAATACAAGTGTATTTATATTAAATGGCCTTGTGAGATAATTTAATTGTAATTATAAATTTATTTATGTCAAGTGATATATATTTATTGTGCGAGAGAAAAAGGCGATTGAAATTATAAAAGTTTAATGTTCTTTTTAAAATTGAAATATTGTAATAATATTTATCTCGTTTACATTCGTACATTTATGTATTAATGTGTATATTATATATATATATATAAAATTATGATTTTATATAGTATATATATATATTGAATTGGGCGTGGTTTAAAAAAAGTAGGCGGCGCTAAATGTTGTTTGTTGTACGACCCGCGCGCGCCGTCGCGTTTTAACACACAATTATATTGTCGTCTTTCTCAGTGTCATTTGATCTTGTATCGTGTTAACATTATCGTATCGGTATTTCTCTCTTCTCCATCTCTCCCTGATCTGTATATTCTATATTATCAAAGAGGCATCGAACCCGCTTTAAGCTTCCAACCGGAGGACAATGCGAGTAGATTGTGTTAGTCCTTCGTCAAGACACTTCAAGTGCGGGCGCGTTTGGACATGTTCAGCTACCTACCAAGCACAGTAGCAAATAAATATAAATAAATAATTAAATAAATTAAGTGTGTACAGTGTTCTCACATTAGTCAGTGGTATTTTGTTTATAAACAATGTGCGTTTTTAACGGTGAAAAACAAGAGAAGAAAAATAAATTAAATAAAAATGTTAAAGATGTTTTTATTTATTTTTCAAAATTCAACTTGTAATTTTCTTTCACTTTATCATCATATGTTCTTTTTTTTTTCTCATTGTCATTCATGCAAATGAATAGTAGGTACATATATATATATACACATTGTATGTATAATATGTACTACGCACCGCGCGGTGCAAAGATGAACTACTGCAGCTGATGTGCCACTGGTTTGCAGAGTAGTCGTGACAAAGTGAGAGATAACATAACTAATGTGAGATAAAATGAAAGATGAGTTGAGTGTATAATTATTACGAGGAGGGGGTTAACAAGATTCGTGCTGGTTTGATCGTGTTTATATATATATAAACAATTGTGAATATAATTTTTAATTTACCCGCGTAATATACGAAAGAAATATAAAAGTGATATTTTTTTTTATTAATATATTAATTCAAATGCAATTTAATTAATGTCTTTTTTTTTTTTTTGTATTTATTAACTCATCATTATGGTAAGAATTAATATTAAAACCATAATATAATATGAATAAAAATTTTTTTCTAATTTATTTTCGAATAATTATATAAATTAATATTATTGGAAGATATTTGTATTTTTAAATTCATTTATTTCTTGGATTTATTTTTTTTTTTTTTTTACATGGTTCTTGTATATTTTAATGAGAAGGGCATTTGAGTGATATGAGGGTGTACGTATAGATATATGTATATATGTATTTATATATATGTATATATATATGATGAGGGGCAATCGCAGCGGGGGCGCGCCATAAAAATATTTTTAGACTGATGCGAAGCGAAGAGTCTTCATATAAATACATATATATATATATTTTTATATTTGTGTGCACGTGTATATATACACACGTGTAAATATATAGATATATATATGTGTAATTGTGTAGAGATAGAGAGAGAAATGTGTTGTGCGAAGGGAGAAAAAAATATATTTAGGTTTTTGGGAGAGTGAGAAAAATAAAACTACGATGAAATAAATATATATATATTATATGTATATATCGATATATACATATGTTAATTGTACATGTATGGGTGCTATATAATTGATACATGCGTATATATGTTGGTATATAGGAATGATCGGAAGAGAAGTTTTTCTCTTTCTCTTTTGGTTTTTTCTGGTTTTTTTATTTTTTGTTTTTTTTTTTTGTCTTTATCTGACTCCCTCTTCGGGATTTTTACATGGAGGAGCAAGCCACGTGCAACCGATACGTCTCAGCTGCATCAACTCGCTCTTTCTTGTTCAAAATCCCCATCGTCTCTTCCACATACGATATTGCGTGTGTGTCGAAGTTTTTAACCCCCTCTTCATCTCTCTCGTTTCAGTTTCTTTTTTTTTATTTAAACTTCTATATAAGTTCGCGTCTTTCTGTCCGGGAGTTTCAGTCGACCTGTCTATGTATTATATACATATATATTTATGTATATATCTACATATATGTAGATAAAATAATGTCCCAAAATTAACGCAAGAATGAGAAATTTTGCGTTCATTTAAAGACACTTTTTATATAAATAATTTTTTATGCACAACGATTATTTTATAAACAAATAATATTTGCTCTGGAATTATTAATTAATATATTGTTACTCATTGTTTATATTCTCACATTTTTTAAATTGTGATAAAATCATTTAAAGCAGATGCTTTGATATTTTTTTTTTATTTTCTTTGATATTTAATTTTATTGGAAAGTTGCAAAATTTTTCAAGTGTCATTGGAGTATTTTGTATTTTATTTTTTATTTTTTTTATTAACATCTGCACGTACTTTAGAGAATTGGAGTTGAATTTTTTTTTTTCATTTTCGTTATTGTTCACGAATTTTACGCGCAATTGGTTGTCAATGTATTTTTTTTTTTTTACCCTGTACAGAGTTCATAGATCGATCATTCGATTCTCGATAGTGTCTTTCTGTTTTCCCTTTTTACTATGTGCTATATACATATGTGTGTGTATATATTTGATGAAGAGGAAGAATAAAAAAGGAAATATATACTTATATACAATGTTTTGTGCGTGCAAGTGCCGAGTCACGCCTTGACAAACAGGGATGTCAAACAGATGTCTCTTGAGTATAGTTTTGTCTCGGATTTTCTCTCTCACTGTGGCTTTTATATCTATATATATATGTACCTATAATATATATGTATATATAGATATATATATATATATAATGATAAATTATAGTTTGAAATAATATTTTGTTTTAAAAATTTCTGTTAATTAGAAATGCGGAAATGTGAAATTATAATTCATGAAAATAAGTTGAAAGAAAAATATTATCGCGAGTAAAAAATATCGGTAATAAATATTATTTGTTGTAATTAAAATTAATATACAGTGTAATAATAATTATTATGTTGATAGTTATATTATTAATAGCATAGATATTTGTTATTTTTATGTTATTAATGTAATTAATATTTTGAATGATAATTTTATTTTCTTTTAAATTTGTTTTCTCGTTTATGGATAATACTGAGGATTTTTTTAATTGTGGGCATATACTGATGTGGAAAAATGTAATAAATACATATGAATGGAGTTTATTAAATTGAAAGAAACAAAAAAATTGTCGTGGAATATAATAAAAGAAAAAGAAAATCACGTGTAACAATGATGATAACCCCGCGAGACATCGTAAATTTTAACGATAGGGCCATAAACCCACTTTCTTTATCTATAAGCGTGTTGTATTACAAAAGTTTTGTTGATTATATCATTACAACAGTAAAGAAAAAAAAAAAATGAAATAAAGATGACGATGGAAGATGAAAAAAAAAAAAAAATTGTCTCTATCAATAAAAAAAAAAAATTAAATACGCAATTATTTACACGTTTGCATAAATTTTTATATCGCAAAATGTCTGTCTGTAAGTCAAAATTAAACAGCGACAATGCGTATAAATAACTCTAATAAATAATTAACAATAATAAATTTTAATTATATAAAATAATAAAATTTAAAAATATAATTTTATTTATTGAAATTAATTTTAATTATTTATAAACAATCACTGGGAAATGACATTTGATATATCAGAAATTTATTAACGATATAAATTCACATTTATTGACGCTTATTTATATATATTTTTTTTTTTTAATTTAATGTTGATATTTCTTTTCATGTATATACATATGTTTAAGATTAATTTGTGCCACCAGCAGTGATATGACGTCATTCATTCATTAAAGAACACAGTGTGTGAGTGTGAGAAAGAGAAGAAAAAAAAAATAATAATAAATAATAATCTTAAAGAAAAAAAATAAAAAAAAAATTATATTATTCGATATTGGTCGTGTATAATATCAATTTGAATTAAATTACAAGCTCAAATCATTGACCCGCTATATATAGTATATATACATGCATATATATACATCGATATATGTATGTAAGTAATTTAAATTTCTAAACTAACTTATATTGACAATATAAACATAATATACATGTGCAATATATTTTGTTATGAATATTCATGACAATTCGTGATAACGCATTGGGGTTTTGATGTAGATAGTTGGATGTGTCTCTCGTGAAACCGGAAGACTACGCCATGCGATTGATTACGAAGAATGAGATTAATATTCGAGAACAATCGCAATATATGAATATAAATATATAAATAAATATACATGAGAGAAGACAGAAAAAGATTAAAATAAAAAAAGAAAAAATTATTTGTGGGCGGACAAATATACTTTTCGATACATGTATGTGTATATATTTATATATAGACACATCCGGTGGTAATAAGTTAGGAAAAAGGGGGTGGATTCTCTTTTCAGAAGAGAAAAAAAAAATATTTTTTTTTTTTTCTTTTCGCGCGTTTCAGTCAATAGGAATTTTTTGATTAATTTGATTTTTAATATATTATACATACGTATTTATTTATTTTATATTAAACTGACGGCGCGCGCATATATATTTCATCTCACACATCCGTTTCCGGTTGAGAATAATGTATAATAATCAGCGGTGGAACAATAGCGAGGGCACAAGAGAAATTTTTAAAGGAATGCACAGTGCAAAGTAAAGTGGAAAAAAAAATGTTTTTTATATTTTTAAAATTCAATAATGCTAAAGAGAGTTTTGTTTTTATTATTATTTCCTTTATTGTTTTATTTTTATTAATTCAATGAGGTGGCATTGGCCATTGGAGGATGATTCGCGATATATAAACGGTGGAATTAAAAATAAAATAAAATTAAATAAAGAAATAAAAAAATCTATTAAAATAAAGAATCCGGGTATTTGTTTAATTATCAAAAATAGGGTATATATATATATGTATACCGCATTAACTCGTTAATTGAGCGTCAGATGGTACTCATTGTATCTTGATGACATGCTTTGTATACTGCCCAACACTGCCAATATACATATATATATTGATATTAGTGTGGGAGTTTTTTTATTAATAATATTTTTCACCCTTTATTTCAATTCAATTTATTTTCAATTTTTTTTTTCTTTTTTTTCTCTTCATTTTTGATTAATTCTTTCTTATTATTTATCGCATAAATATATTTTTTTACGTTTGCTTTTACCACCCAGTGTCGTTTAACAACAAAAAAATATTTTTATATATGTATATTTGGGTATTTATATCTATGTTAAATAGAATAATAAAATAAAAAATAAAATAATGAACGCGACCGTCGTATGTGTGGTATAATCGTATGCACAAATTAGAACAATGAGTACGTGCCATTATATTCGTATGGCAGATGAATGACATTTCTATATAGACTGGGACATTTTGTGTGATTGGGTCGAATATATTCTCCTCTCACTGTGCGCCATCTTTTGTTTCAGTGCCAAAAGAGAATGATGAGGGATATATATATATGCATACATATGTATTGCATGTATATGTGTATCTAGAATGCTTGGTTGTTCTTTAGATTCTTAGATTTACATACATAACAAAGGTAATATTCCCATTTGGCAAAAATGAGAAAAAAAAATTTTTTTTTTTTTTTTTTTTGTGATTTAATTTTTTTTTTATTAGTTCAATTGTTTATTTAGTGTTTGGGAAAGATGATAGGGCCTTGGAGAGAGTAGTTTATTTATTGGGAGATATTATTTCGATATAGTTATAATGTGCAGATAAATTTTCAAATTTATATTTATACGAGTTATAGAGAGGAAAAATATTTTTTTAAGTTCAAATAGAAATTACTGGAAAACTATCGGACGAATATGAATGATCTTATGCTCAAATTAAAGCTGACAAAATTTCCTATAAAATAACGCAGTCGAAGATTTTTTATATCATGCGGAAATGATGATAAATAGCGCCTGAAAGTTGAGAATTTTTTTTTTTTTCATTTCTACAAAATTAAATAAATTTATAATGAAAATTCAATGTTTGATTTTATATTATATAAATACTCAATCATTTATACAGATTTTATTTATGAACATATAAAGTTCGAATATATGATACCATGAAAAGAATTTTTTTTTTTTGTGCATTATTCATTACAAATAATATTTATATTTAAAATAAGACAGAGTGTCTACATTCGTTAGAGAGGTAACGAGGCTTGTGCGAATGTATCGAGTCTCTCTGATTAAATTATACATCCTATGCTCGTTGAATAATCGATAGGGGATATGAAAGGTGCTAGAGGGGATGATGCTAGTGGCGTTGAAGATTCATCCATACATACATACATACATACATATATAATAATAATTAAAATAAAAAAAAATTATATAGATATCTATAAAATGAAAGATGAGAGGTGACTGAACAGTCGTTAACGATTTTTTATTTTTTATTTCCATCCACCACTTTGATACGATACCTTTAATATATTCACCATACATATATGTATTTAAAAAAAAATATATACACGTATATAGATGTATGGTAATGGATTTTATATAGGTATTTCTTTTTTTTCTTTTTTTTTTTTTGTGTTTAAATAAAAATTCAAGAGTTATAAACATTGATTGGAGATGAGGGTGCACGACGACACAAAGTCAAGTGAATATTCGTTATTATTGAGTAGCAAATACACAAACGTAAAGAAAAATATATTTATGCAAGTGTATATAAAAATAAGCTTGATTAAAATGGAAATATTCATTAATTATATTATTTGTAAATTTTTCATTGATTTACATTTCAAGATTTTGTGCATTAAAAAATTATTAATATTTACGTATATATTTATTTTTATTATTATTATCAATTGAATTATTTATATATACATAATTGAAAAATTATATAATTTGAAAGTTGCTATTATTATTTTATTAATTATTATCCAACAACTTTTGCCAATTAAAAATAATCAATAATTTTATTTCGATATAACATTACTTTTTATTTTATTATTTCATTATTTTTATATATATATATGTGTGTATTTTATATGTATGATAGTGAGTTAAATGCCTGCGGGTGAATTTGAAGTAATTAAAATTGTCTACGAATTTAAAACACAATATATCATTCAGATAAACACGTACAAACGTGTATAAACATTTTTTAAACGTGTTTAGCGAAAGTACAAGTGATGAGAAGGCACATAAGGGTGGTTTTTCACATGTAAAAAACGATAACTTACATGTGAATAGTGTGGAAATAGATAGAGGAAGAAAATCATTAGAAAAAAAAAAAAAAATTGCAAAACGAAATGAAAAGAAATTTTAAAAGAAAAAAAATAAAATAAATAAATAAAAGAGTTCAGTTTGATACAGGAAAAGCGAAGAAAAACAGAGACTTGATCAAAGTGAAAATACAGCGTATTGCCAGGGCATGTGGGTAATTATCCTGGACCTTTTGCATTAACCCCTTTTTGCATCCCTCTTTTACTCTTCACCATCTCCAACATTCAACATTTGCCCAATGATAGTTATATATCCTCTTTTACCCATTCTCCTCCATTGCCTCCACCTCAGGCCATTCCCCAGCCATCTTTTTTATTTTACTCTTCGACTAATACAGAGACCAAATCCTCATTCCCAACAAACTGCAGCAGATTTTCTCTATGTCTGTTATTCAGACTTTGGACATTTACCATCACATTCTCCATTCTATAGTTAAAACCTTTATCATTATTCTCTTCATCTCTTTGAAATAATATTCATTTTCATATTAATATCATATATATAATATATATATATACAAAATAAATTCATCAGATAGCAATAGAAAATATTAATTAAATTAAATTTTATTGAATAAATATATTTATATACGAAATATTTTACTAAATAATATTTCAATGAATTAATTTATATAAATACATACAAAAAGATATTTATATATATATAATGGTCTAAAGGATAGCAAAAGAGGATAAGTAAATGGATAAAGTGTACATATATATTGTAAGGATAAAGGATCAGAAGCATAAACTCAGTTGGGGAGGATAAAATGAGACAGAAATTTGAGAGAATAAGAGAGTCACGTAATTAGCTAAAGTAAAGCTAAGGTATTATCACTCATTTTGCAAAAGCCCCTTCATCCTCCACACTCAAAAACCCACCCACCCATCACCCTCCCATCCCATTATCTACATATATACATACAAATTTGTCGTTGTATAAATGTTTAAACTTCAATATTGCCACCGCGTGTATTGAATTTATATTTCCACTTGGCAATGCACATCATTTATATTTATTTATATTATTTATTATATATCCTTATATACTTAATTAATAATATATTAATATAAATAATGTGTACATATGTTATCGTGAATATTATTTATGTGAATTTTTATTTGTGGAAATGTCATATAAAATTGTAATTAACTCTCTTTGATATGGTAGATTAATTTTTATTTATTTATTTTTTTTTTTTGTTTAGTAATTATTGATGGGGAGATAATTAGTTGAGTTTGAGTTCTCATCATTGACGAAGATATTTTATATGCATTTTATATATGTGCAGTACTTGTAGCATAACCCTTTTGAATTTAACTATAAACTACCAGAAGCCATTTTACGAACCCTTCAGTGAAAATTTTACTTTTATTCTCCTTCTCATTTTACATCATTTCATTATCGTTTCTCACTTTTCCACCAATGTTTCATCATATTTTATTCAACTTTCCTTTATATATCTCCCCAAGTTATATATATAAACATAAATATTTTATTTTGTTCTGATCGGATTAAAATATTCAGCCTATATAGATAGAAAGAGAGTATTACAGTGTTTACAGTGGAATTAAAATTGATGAAAAAAAAATAAATAAATAAATTAAAAGAAATATATAAATAGTTAATAAATTATTCGACAGGAAATTGTGTGTTTATTTCTGTTTAAATATTCACAATAATATTGAAATAAAAAAATATCTGATGATGAATTTAAATATTTAAATAATTGTTAAATGAAATAAAAAAAAAAAATGCAATGGAAAAATAATAATATAAAACAGTGTCAATAAATAATAAACCGCCAATAAATTATTTAGGGTAGTATTATATCTTATCCATATTATTATTATTATTATTTTGTCTATTCATTACAACAAAAGAAAAGACATTTCAAATTGCACTCTATTCAACATAATTTTCTCATTCTCATATAACCCACATTGTTCAAAGGGAGACAGGGAAAACAATCGTGTCGCCCTATAGCTTTACCTCTTTCTTTCTCTCTCTCTCTTGTATATGTATATATACCCTCCACCTTTCAACCCCCTTATCCATCGTCCGGACGTTGAAACAAAAAACCTTTCCCGCCCTTTCCTTCTATTTCTCTCACTCTCTCATCATCATTTTTCTTTCGTCGTCTCTCACTACCCCCCTTTTTTTTTTGTACTGTTCTTTCACCACCCCTTACATTCGACCACCAATACATACACTTTATATACAGTTGATATGCAAAAAAATAACCACCCTCCTCATTCTCTCATATATGTTTATATTTATAAATGCGCGACTGTATATGCATGTTGTAACGTGTACAATGAGCGAGTAATAATTTAAAACACGGATAAAATCGATAGTAGTATATTCCACCACCTCATCGTTATACTCTTATAACCACATATACCCCTTTATTTATATCAGTATTGAGGGTAGAACTTTAATGGTAATCTATCAACAAAATTAATGTATTTATTTGTTAAAAAGTATACAGCATTTTTCAGCAAGAGATTGAACAAGTTTAAAACTTGTTTATCATTGATTTTTAAATATTAACTATAATTTAATGCAGGTTATAGCTTGTTTATAATTTATGAAACATCATGATAAATATGTGATGAATATTAATAATATAATAATAATAATAATGATGATAATAATAATAATAATGAGAAAAAAAATTAAATATATATTTTTGGTAAAAGTATAATAATATTTTTGTTGGAAATATCACGCGAGTTCTCTCGTTTGATTAGTCGTAGAAATTAATGATTTGAAAATCAATACAGTGGATACTCCCAGGAGTATTAAGACGTGAACGATGAGTATGAGGGGTGAAAAGAGAGAGAACGAAAGGAGGGTAAAGAGTGAGGGGTGAGAGTGAATGGATGGATGGATGAGTTGGCACACGAAGAGACATTGGAACATTGCTCGAGGCTATTATATACAGAGTGGTAGAAGATGCAAACTGAGGGGGGTTGGTGATGAAGAAGATGGTGGTGGTGGTTGAAGGGATGAAACGAATGAAAATTTCGTAGCATGAGATGGACAGAAGGGGAATGAAGGTAAAGGATACTCCCACTATTTTGTCACCAAAACCCTTCTTCACCCTTTGATAACTAATTAGTGTTTTGGTCTCTCCTTTCTCTTCAACCCCCTGAGGACACCGCGTGTTCCTCTCCCATCGTCTCTTTTATCGTTTCAATCTGGGGTGGGTTTTGTCATAACCCTCTCTCACTCTCTTATCCTGTATCTTTCACTCTTGTTCGTATACGCGCCCCTATTTTGCTTCAGAAGGATTTTAGGAAGGAAACCCCTCTTTTCAAAAAGATGGGGAATCAAAGGATTTTCAGTGCGTGCGAAGCGTCAAAAGTGCGGGCGGATGAAAAGGGTGGACGATTTTATAGGGAGTATTGGTATATACATATATATATATGCATAAAAAAGGGGTTGAAATGTGAAAGGGAGATGCAAAAGTTCGACTTGAAAATAATATAAGTCCAACACCCATTTTACCAAAGACTACAGTAGTAAGCTCTTTCGATTTATTACCGTTATCATATTTTTTTTTTTTATTTATAAATTAATATGTATATATATGAGTACAGGGGTTGTATTCACAGAGGGTATTGGAGTGTAATTAAAATTTATATGAACAATGTCTTGGGAGTAATGAAAAAAAAAATATGAAATAAAGAAAAATTATTTATCTTCCTTCTTTTTTTTTTTTCAATATTTAAGACAAATGTGAATATATATGGGGATGAAATGACAAATATTAGGTGTGTATATACGTTGATATATATATATTGTAATGGTTAAGGGAGTGTGGGGTAGTACGAACAGAATGCCATAAATATCAGGAACGTTCTTATATTTTCATCACGGCTATCATTAAAATTTATGTTACGATCAGAAGTGAGGGTATATATCAGAGAAAGAGCGAATGGGTGGCAATAGTGTAGCTAGAGAGGGTGAGATTTTTACTTGAACTGAGTAAGGGTAGTGTGAATGCGATATTGTAATCTATGTGTGAAAGAATGCGGTATGAGGTGACGGAAACACATACACACACGCAGTGAAGGAATAAAAAAATAAAAAAAAAAAAAGGAAAAGAAGAGTGTGTATAAAAGTGCGCGGAAAAGATGAAAAAGTGGTGGCCCAAATGGCGGCGGCACACGGCTATAAGGGTAGTTTTTGACGGTGGCGGATGCCAATGCTCATGCTAGCGGGTGGGCTGCTGTTCACAAACCCACACACACACACACAGATTGAGTGTATATATTGGAAAATAGTAGGTAGAGAAGTGTCCACATCGTCGCCACCAACATTTCGAGGAGATGGAGTACCAAAATTATTATATATATCTCCCTTTCTCCGTGACATTCACCCCCTTCTCCGGAATCAGGGTAACGTGGGGGTGGAATTGAGAGGGTGCGAAATATGCGTACGGAAACAATGACATCTATATATAAAAAAAAAATCCCTACGTTCTATTCTTCGTTTTTATATTTTTTATTTTTTCTTTTTTTTTTTTTTTTTTCATGGGGTGCCATTAGAACTCTGCGGGGTAGACCCATAAAAATATAACCCGCGCATTGTGTAACTTCATGTGTATAGATTAAATATATATATATATATATACATATATTTATAGTCAGGTAACAATATTCATTTATGTCACAAACGCCAAGGAAAAATAAATGAAATTCATTTGCAGTTTCTTCAACGACTTTTCAAACTTTTCTCTCATTGTTTTATTATTTCCTATTTTTTTTTTCTTAACAATACCTCCATTTTTTATTCACTTATATTCATCATTTGTTATTTATTCTATATAATATTACATGATAAATAAATAATAATAAACAATTGTTGTTCAGTAGATTGAAAAGAAAATTGAAATTACAAACGATATACATAATTTGATTTAACTAACCGCTATTTCATTTGTATATATTCTCCAACAACTATATATACATGTATCAACATATGGTTGTACATGTATGTATATGTATATAGTGTTCCCTGATGCACTCCACCCACGCATTACACAGATTGTGAATTATATTTTGTATACATTGCCTTCAATCGTGCGAATTCACGTCATTTATTTATACATACACTCACATGAATCATCATCGATTCATGAAAATTGCAACAATGCATTTCTACTAACCCAACCACCCACTAAATAACCTCCCTATGAAGCACATCACCTCGGGCTTTCAAACGATCCGCGACAATTTCAATCTCCTATTGTTTCGTATAATATCATTATCTATAAATATTCTTTTGATTTTATTATTTATTTATATTTCAATAATCCTTTTAAATATTTTTTTTTTTATTTTACCACCCTCGCTATTACTACAGTTAAATAATTGTCCAGACCTTATATCAAACCATCTGCCACACATAAGTTTGTGTAAAATATATATAAACATTATTTTAAAATAGTTTAAAAATGAGCTTTGGAGTTTTTCTCATGATATTAAGTTTATGGCTTGGGTCTGGTCTTTTTTTTTTTTTTTCTTTTTATATTTTATTTTGAATATATATGGGGCCGATTTATGTATACATGTATGAGAATTATGGGGGAGGATAACCGTTGGTGCATGGCGTGTTTAAGAAATGTCAATATATAAACGAAGGGGAATATTTAGAGCAGGCTTCGACTTGCAAAGAATATATGAAGTTTTATGAGGAATATTTATGTGTATAACAATACATAAGGAATTCATCTACTGTTTCTTTGGCTTCTTACAGCCCTCTCCTATGTTGCAAGCTCATTTTACTGTCGTGATCCTTTTTTTTTTATCTCAAATTTTCATGCCGCGAGGCATAGTCGTCTCTAAAAAATAAAAGACACCACCGCGCTCTCGCCTTTGATGTCACGACGATGTCTTAATGAAAAATTAAAGCTCCTCTTTAAACATCATTAGATACAAGCACCTCTTTTAAGTTTATATCATCGGTAAAGATGTATATATATATATATACATGTTGATATCAAACTTTCATTCCTTTCTTATCCGTATTTTGTAGATAACTATTTTTTACTCTCAATTTTCTTCTTTTTTATTCTAAATCTTTAGATATTTTCACATTGGCAAATTGCCCTTTGCAATATCCTGCGAATATTTTTCTTCCTTTCATTCTTACTTAGTTCTTTCTTGTGTATTAACGTCAACGGAGGGAATATAAGCTTCGTCTTTGTATTATAATATATATATAAGGATTTAAAAAGGCGGTTGAGTCGTTTGTGTTAATGATCAAAGCAAAAGTTGATGGTGGTCCATCGAGCGCCAATGTTACGATATATTTTCTTGTTTTATATATACGCATGTATATTCATATAGTTATGTGTATATATGTATTTACTTGAAGTGGTCGGCGACCGGCGCTTGCCGCCATATACCATAAATCACGAGTGTGGATGCTCCAAAAAAAGATTAGTCTGTTCGTGTGTTTGTGAAACGGATGCTATTGCTTGTTCTTGGTAATCGTCAAAGATCATTTCCGTTCACGAATAAATATATATATACTCAGATATATATATATATAAAATATATATAACCGTAATAGAATGGGGAAAAAATAAAATATAATAATATCATTTTAATTATTTAGATAAATGAATTGATTTTTTTTTTCACTTGTATATTTTTTTTTTTTTTTTTTAATAATTAATACTGTGTGGAAATTAATTTTTTCATCGTACAAAAAAATTATTATTCAAAATAATATTTATTACAATATAACAAATGATACGATAACATATAAAAATTTTTTATTCAATAATAATATTCGTAAAATAATTTAATAAATTATCCTAATTTTATTTTATCATAAATCTCGTGGATTTCTTTATTTTTTTATTCAAAAAAAGAAAAATATTGTGCTGAAATAAACCGGTCGATATCTTAATAATAAATACAAGGGGGTTGTTTATATTCTCCGGTGGGTGGTTTGTGTAAGATTGAAGCGCGGGGGTGAACAGGAGTGTGAAATATACATATAGTTTGCAACGCGATGGTGATTGGGATGCTAAAAAAAAAAAAAATGCGTGAGAGTGTTAGAAAAAAAAATATACATGAGCGAAGAGAAAGACGATGAAAGGAAGAGGGATTGATGGGGAGAAAGATCATTCTCACCTCGGTGGTGTAATGAGAAAATTTGAAATATTGCACCCGCATTCGCATCTTCATTCTCCCTTTATATTTTTCCTCACAGCATACGCGTTCGTTCACGAAAAATGTATAGAAGAAGAAAAAAAAAAAATAATATAACAACCTCGTAGTCATAACCGACTGATCCCTCTCCGACTTTCATCCACCAACAAATATATATACATATATTTTCATCTACAGAATATTCCGCAACCCTTCGCTAAAGCATTATAAAAGCACTCGGTGGTGTCTTGCAAATTTAGTTACTTTCTCTATAACATTTCCACATCAATCTATTCATTTTTTTTTTTTCCCCAATTTTTCATACTCTGATTCCACAATTGGCGGCCATATATATACATGCGTAAATTTGAATTAAATTTAAAATTCACACTGAATAGAGCCTGAAAAATAAATAAATAAATACTTAAATCATTCACAAAAAAATCTCTAAAACTTTCAAATATGAAACTAATAATTAAAAATTGTACTGTATTATTACACGAAGGCATTTAAAATACATGTTTGAAGTTGCAATGCGAATAATAATTATCATAATTATATCCATTGAATTGCTTCTGAAGTTGATGATGATGATGAAAAATGCTCTTCAACAAAATGTAGAGTTTGATGAGGAGGTAAAAGATATATCTGTGGATATATAACCAGTGGCGCGATTCTCTTTTGCCAGCTGTTGCCCGAATGCCGTTTTAAAAAGCGTAAGAGAGAGATATATATACACATATAGGTCTATATATATATGTATGAAAAAAAAAAAAAGAAAGAAAGAAAAAAGAATTATTATTACAATTGAATTAAATTTAAAAATATTCTTGTTGAAATAAATTATAATTTCAACTGTCAAATATTTTTTTTTTCTTCGTATTATTTAAATACACAAAAATTTATTTTATAAACTTCATTCAATAATTAATATTTATTTATTTATTTATTTATTTATTTATTTATAATTATTGAGAATTATTGTAAGGGGAAGTGGAGAAGGGTAAAAGGGTGAAGATAATTGCGAAAGAAATTTTATATATATATTTTAAAATATAAAAATAAGATGGAAAAAAAAAAATGAGAAAGTGAGGACGGGAGTTAAGGGCTACTTTGAATATATAAAAGCATCTATAATTAATATCTAGAGGTGTATACGTGTATATATTTTGTGTATATATAGGGTGAAATAGGGCGCGAGGTAGCCGGTAGGCAATATTTATTAGATACTTTATGGGAAAAGTTTAAAAAGGTAATTCCCTGGGTATGTAACGTTCATGGGCATTGGTCCCCCGTCCAGTTTAACTTTAGCCAATGATGGCCGTTGTAACCCTCTTATGAAATCTCAAATGCAATTATGAATCATTAATAAATATATATACGTTGTATCATATAATTATTAACTTGGTGATAATCTAATTATTTATTTAGAATAATTTAAATTTTTATTTTTATTTTAATTTTTATTTATAATATAAGTATATTTTTTAATTAATTTAGGACAAGTTGAAATAGTTAACTTGTAATATTCTTTGAATAATTTTACAGTGTGTATAATAAACAAATAATATAAAATAATTAATTTTATATTTGTATTTTATTTTTGATTTTAATTTTAAATTCAAAGTGTTGAAATATTATAAAAGTATATATGGCTTTATAAATTTATAGTTAATTTATTTGCAATCTTATACATACCAGACGCGACAAAATGAAAGTGCAAACGATTTAAGAGTATGTGTTTGGCTATTTCCGGGAGTAATAATTAATTTTACAGGGCGTATCGGCGCCACATTACTCATAAATTCAACAACAATAATAATACTCTTGTATTTTCCGAGTAATCGTTAAAATGAACAATTATTCCAATAGATTTATAAAACGTTATACGAAAAATATAATGAATTATAAATTGATAAATTATTTTTCTTTGATATTTCAGAGGGCGACATTGGCGGAAAAAGAATTATCAACACTTAAAGAACAAGTGGCAGCGTCAAGCGATGGAAATTCCAAGACTGAGGGACACAATACGTCTCAAAATGTACAGAGCACAGAACAAAATTATGAACAGAGCAGTAATCCAAGAAGAACACCAAATACCAACTTGGAGCAAGAGCTTCAGGCCAAAGATAAAGAGGTAAAAATATTATATAAAAATACATAATTATATTTATTGAAATAAAAATGTTTTCCTACGTCATATTTGCGTGTTTATTCACGTTGAAATACTCTCGATTTGTTAGTAAAATAAAAATAAATATAATCCAATATGCAAACACGAATGAAAAAAAAAAAGAAAATAAACTATACATATAAATACAAGTTGATCAAATGTTAAAACGTCGAAGATGAATTGAGCTTTGATGCAGCAGCACGTCCCGCTTGTTGGTGGTGGTGGCTTTCACCCTTGCACTATTCATCGAGTAAAGATAGATAAAACGAACGAGAGAAATAGAGAGAGAGAATTCAGAAATCACACGGTTGGTGTGACTCGTTTCCGAGTGAATAGCTTGGTACTCTTCGCGTTTAACTGTTGCGCGGGGCGAGAACGACATGACAGGGAGGAGGATATAGACGAGGGAAATATGGCAAGAGGAAGAGAGTAGGTGAACTGATGGTGGTGGCGGAAGCAACGCCACACGAGTGTTCTCGCGTGTATATACATTGGGGTGCGTTATACACAAGGGTACAAACGAATTTGAAATCGCAAAAGCGAGAGTGAGATACATAATCCATATGGAATCACCAATGAGTGAGTTAGTCAGGATTTATATCTACCTGTATGTAAATACTATTTGACAATGGATATATATCTGTATATTAAATCGATATTAGAGGGTGGATAGGGTGGAAATACCTATATCATTTTCAAACGTAGGATATTGTATAGGTGAAATAATAATATTTGTGTTTGTCGTAGGAATTTTACTTTAATAATTATTTTTTTTGTTATTTATTCAAGTCAATGATGATTTTGTCAACATGTTTGAACTTGTTGTTAATTATTAAGAGCCAATGCAGGGATTAAATCTCTTGGCTTTTTAGTTAGAAAAATAGCTGATCGTTTATCTATCGTTTTTTTTTTTTTTTTAATTTGATTCAATTGATTCACTGAATGATTTATTTATTTATTTCTTTTATTGAAATAAAATTGTGATGAATAAAAATATACATTTTATATGACTATATAGCGTTGATGAAATGAGTGTGTATGAAGTGTATAGTCTCGAGTGCTCTCATTTCTCGCTACTTTACCGCGCGAAACGATCTCGCTCAATGATTGCCCGGAATTTCTCGCTTCCATTATGTGACGTGCGTGTGTTTGTAAATGTCTTTTTTTTATTATTTCTTTACGTTATTACATACATATTTATATACATAACTATCTGGATATGAATGTAAACGATGATGAATAAAGAATAAACGAAGGAAATATAAAATAAAATGAAAAAGAAAAAAATAATCAAACGATATTGAAATACGATGAAGAGAAAAAAAAACAATGGACCACGGGAAACATTGATAAATATATAAATATATATTTTAAAAGCTTTTGATGCATTTATCCAAGCGAAAAGTTAAAGGAGTGGCGATAAAAATAGCACTTAAGGTTCAATAAGTATTCTCGAAAGGAAACCAATAACGGAAGACCAACTCTCACACAATTTTCAAGGAGTAAAAATGAAAAAAAAAAATAATAACTCGAATGAGCCACCCTTATTTCTTCTTCTTCTTGTTCCTGTTCAAGCACCCTCCTCACTCGCGCTTTTACTCGATTCTATTCTCTTCTCTCACTGTTTCAAGAGTCATTTGCACGACGCTTCGGCACGTTGTAATCCTCAAGTCGATAATCGTTCAACCCCTCTCGCTCATTCTCATTCACCATTGCCACTTGTCCTTTTTCTTTTAAACAGTTATATCCATCCCCAAATCACTATCATCCCACTCTCTTTACATATATCTATATGTTGGCTATGTAGAAATTCACGTCGTGAAAATACCGGATAACAATTTACACTATGAACAATGTGTATATACTCTCTATTGAATTCATTCGTCAATAATTTATACTTTATTTTTATTTTTATTCTCAATATAAATATATTCAAGTGGTTTTATTTTTTTATATTTGTGCATGATATGAATATAATCCATTGGTGAAATCAAAGAAATTATAATTTATATTTCAAATACAAATTGATGAAAGAAAGGAAATATTAATCAAATATAAAGGAATAATTTAATGAAATAAAGATAAATAAATAATAAAATGAAGTCTATGGGCTATTTGCTATGGGACTTTCCCGGATAGGATGTGGGTAAAGAGAGAAAAAAGAAGGGATGGAAATAGTAGGGTATTGATAATAGAATAAAAGGAAAGAATTGTATATATTGTGCAGTGAATAAAATAATGCTCCAAGTAATTGATAAAAAAAAATAAATGGGAAAAAAAAAAATAGGTGATAACGGCGGTGCGACTGGACATTGCTTCCGTTTCCGGCCTCACCACACACACACACACACTCACTCACACATGTACAATTATAAAAGTCCAGAAAAAAAAAAAAGAATTGCATAAAATAATTTCAGATAAAAATTGACAATTCATTTTTATTTTCTCAACATTTTAAATTCTTAAAATAAAATTTAATTTCACTATAATTATTTCTATTGTATTAATTGACAAATCTATTTAATAATTATCTCAACGTGTCTTTTAACACTGAAATAATAATTAAATAAATATCATTGAATATATATTAAAGTTATTTTATGAATAAAAAAAAAAATAAATAAATTACGAGTGTTATGACAAAAAGCAGCTAGTGTCGTATTTTAATATTTATATACGCGATTGTATATCTATATGTTAATGCGGATAAGATGAAAGAGAAAGATTTTCCGTGAATATATAGATAGTAATAGTGATAGAAGTACTGGCAAGCAGTGCCAAAGCAAATACTCCTGGGCGTATGTTTGAAAACATACATTTATTTGGTCTCTAATGTTGTTTAAACGACGGGAGATATGTGAAATAACTAGATTCAATGCGGCGTGTTAAAACTTGTTAAGACTTGTCTTAACACTCGTATGATGAGGCGCATTATTACAACATTAACAGGATAAATAAAATATATTATTATATTTAATTGTAATATTAATAATGAATCAATTATAATAAATATATATTTTTTTTTTTTTTTTTTTCGTTTATTAACCGCCATGTTATAGGCTCCGATTGCGTTAATAATTATACGTGTTTGTGTATTGATATATGTGGTTAATATGAGGTTTATTTGTACTGATAGGAAGATTTACTTGATAATTAAGATGATAAGAAGAGAATGGTAACTACGCAAATGATATAAGTGTATGTTGGTTTTATATATGAGTGATTGTGATAATAAATTGCGACAAACATTGGGTTATAATACGTACTCTTTGAAATGATAATTTTATCAGAAATATGATAGTTATTAGACGTGATATCCGATACAATTATATACTTGTATAATATACTATATATATTTTGGTAGTGTAGTAGTGTGAATTGTCATAAAAATTAATTAATTGAATATTACATAGAGATTAAGATATGTCATTGTTGAACAATTAATTTTCGAATGAAAAAATAATATCTATTTTTAATTTCGGTATTATTTTACGTACACATACATTTGTATATAATTTTATTCACTCACACAGATATATAAATGTGCGAGTGAATTTTAATGAAGGTAAAAAAAGAGTTTAAATGAGATAAAAAATTAATATTAGTATGAAAATTATTTATTGCATGAGGATTTTTATTTTTTTATTTATTCATGGGAGTGGACACCACAGTCTGGCAAAAAAAAATCTCTGAAATATATATTTGCACTCGAGTGATAATGATTTGGATGCAGGGCGTGTATGCAGTGGCTGTTTATGCACAGGAAAAAAAAATAAATAAATAAATAAAGTAGAGCTTATGATGCTTTCGTAAAGAGAAGAGAGAAAAAAGGGAGAAACCAATATCGTTAGATATTCATTTCGTAAGTTTCAAGTAGAGGAAAAAAAAAATATATATATAACAGAGCAAGCAGTGTAGGTTTCTCTACTGCATGAAGTGATTTTCAACTGAGAGTATATAAAGCTATATAGTACTCTCTCCACAAGCTGTAATCACCCCTTTGCCCTGCATCCAGTTTTATTTTTTTCCACTTTTATATTCGACATCTCAATCATAGTTAGACTCTGCTCGCAAAATTGCGTCTGGTATTCTCGGTATTTACCATAGCAATTGCGTTAGAAGTACAGTAAGATGGAAAGAAAACTCGAAAATTATAAACGAAATATTAAAATATAAAATATTCAATAATTAAAAGTAAAATAAATAAATTTATTTCTATCGATTGAATGAGCTTTTTTCTTCTTCTTTTACAATATAAAGATGCGTATCTGATCATGGCGCACTGTTGATTATATCGTAATTACAGTTTTAAATATATTTCAACGAGCACGCGAACAAAAAATGAATGTCGCGTCGAAACTGGTATAAACTTGTTTCACACACGTACAACAAAGAGAAATAATATATAAAATATATTTTTATTAACTAGTATTTGTAAATTTTGTGCAAGTTTAATGTGTATATATATATATACTGTATTTATTCTTTATATATATATATATCTACTCATCAGTGTATATGTATCGGCAATCTTTTCTTATCGGGTCACCTGAGATTTATAGAAACGCCCGCGCGATGGCGTATCGTCATGACTTTTGTTCGTGCATCGACCACGCACGCCATCACCGTCTTTCACCTTTTATATGTATACCTTATATTCATATAACTTGATGAAAAAAAAAAAAAAAAAGTTATGTAGTAATATAACTCACAAACGTAAAATTTATTTATTCACATCTACATATATATTTATTAAAAATCGTTGTGTAATTCTAATAAATTCCGGGACAAACTTTTTCCCAATGAAGCCTGACAAACAAAAAATCAAATTAATCAAAGCAAAAACCCAGAGGAAAAAAAAAAAAAAACGAACAATAAAAATAAAAACCTGCGTGACTTTATCATTTTTCAATGATTAATTTTCTCTCATGTTTCTAACTTTTATTTATTTTATTTTATATATTTAATACTGATTCATTCGTAAGAATGAAAAGACAAAGACGTTGATGGTGGATATAAATTAGATTCATAACTTTTTATAATTAGTTTGGCTTATTTTATTTTTTATTTTTTTACATTCATGAAAACGAGTGAGGGAAAAAAAAAAAAAATTTACAGATAATACATATTTTTCTTCTCGCGTGTGTCTTCTTCGTGTGTCTGTGGGTAGATGTAGATAGGGGGTAGTTAAAAATTCCATGTGCCCCGTGCTAATATCAATCCCAAACTCATATTCTCGAGGGTTGTGCAACCCCCAGTGTGTCCATCATATAGATATACGAATGTATATATTTGTGTGAGAGGGATTTTCGTAGGTGGAGATGTGTAGAAGGAGGTGGAGCTTACTCCATCGTCCAGACGAACCGCGCGCGCACTGAGAGAACTCGAGGATTATCTCCAGGATTTTTTATATATTTTTTTTTTTTTTTAACCGGAACGAACGTGATTAAAGCAGAATACGCGCGCGGCCTTCTCAGCTTCAGCTTTGACTTTGGCCTTTCATAACGTATCCAGCCCTATCTAGATTTTATTTCAATTTTTTTTCCGAATGTTTCCCCAATTTTTTTTTTTATATAGGCTGCGGTTTTATTTTATTTTTTTACATGGATTTGTTGTGTTTATTAATTTGTAAACAAAGCAAATTCATTGAGGTAATTAAGGGTATTATCGGGGATGTTGGAATAAATCTTGATGTATTTTTTGTATCTATTATTGTCGTTATTATTAATATAATTGTTTTTGAAATATATTTTCAATTTAATGGATGAAGAATAACATGAAGATCAAATATATTTTCTGTCGTACTTGTATTACAAAAATAGTTTCATGATGATAGGATTTAATGTTAGACAACTAATTTCATTGCTCAACTTGAGCTATAGATGATTTTATGTAAAATATTTCATTGAAAAATTGGCAGCAATTCAAAATAAATTCACGCATCTTTGCAATTGACGTATTTTATATTATATAATTTAATTCACAATGAAAATATATAAATAAACAAAAATCATATTTATATCTAATACATCAAATATATTATTCTTTAATATTATTTATTCAACAATTAATAAATAATATAAACGAAATAAATTCATAAATTTTTAAGCCTTTTTTTTTTCATTTCATTTCTTTCTCTTTTATTCTTTATTTTATCTACAGAGAAATTTTATCTGGCGCCTCCAAAAACTCATGTGACTAGGTGTGCACACGGCTTTTCATTGGCCAACAAAGTATACATATATAGATATAATGATACTTATATACATACATGATATTTAAAATTAATCCTTCCTTTGTACTCTGGACCGTCGCTATTTTCTCTCTTTCTCCACATCTCTGTATGTCTTTTTATCATACCCGATATGCCGGCATATAAATTTAACTCTATTATATTCGTTTTGCGGAAAAGCGAAGGGGGTGAAAAGAGAAAATTCTCCATATATATGTATATATGTATATATAAATTAATATTGTGAGTAAAGTTGGGGAGACGCGTCTTTTTGTCTTCAATGTGCGGCTTTCATTTAAAATCCTCAATCATCGTTGAATGATCAATCACAATTGAACTTGAGAAATATATAACCGATGACAACGTCAAAGATTAAATATAAAAAATAAAAGAATAGATTAATAATATCATTAAATATTATTATTCATAAGTAAATTAAAATATCAATAAAATTTATTTTAATTTTTTTAAGAAGTTTTTGATATTATTTATTAAATTTGTTTATTTCACAGCTCAAAAATAAAATAAAAAAATAAACAAATATATAATAATGAACATTTTCTTATAAATTCAATGGACAAATGTATAAACAAATAAAAAATAAAATAATAGATAAATAATATCAATAAAAATTTTTTTTTAATTTCTGTAATAAATTTATGATATATTTATTTAATTTATTTATTCCACAGTTAAAAAATAAAATAATAAAATATATAATAATAAGTATTATATAATAAACCAAATGAAAGAATCAATTATAAATGAAAAAAGTAAATAAATAAATAAATAAATAAATAAATAAAAAAGAATAAAAATAAAATAAAAAAATTGATATATATTTTTTTCATTCAAACAATTTGCTTTCGTTGATATCAAAAATGTAAGAAATATATATATATATATTATATAAGTGAAATAAAGAGCGAGACGACTCTTTACAATATTCGAATATCTATATATGCAAAAGGGATAATTTATCAAAGCGAAATTCCATGCGGCAGATGCCAAAGAGAAGGCCACCAAGGCAAAGGGGAAAAGCGGGAATAGAAGGGGTAGTTAACTACATATATATATATATATATATATATATATATATATATATATATAGTGATCATGTGAGGGGAGAGGAAAAGAGCACGTTGGCAGAAATGCCTTCGGTTTTCCGCATTAAGTAGCGATCCCCAACGCAAGTCAGACAGTGGTTAGGGTTATGGACGATGCCGACGAGCTAACCCAACGTGAGCTCTTTCACTCATTCTCTTCATCATTTATGTCGACGGCAATACCAGTTACGACCTGTCCTATACCATACACACATACACATATACATTTACTTTATTTAATATGTATATCTTTTTGATGCTACCTCAAACCATACGTCGTTATCATCGTCGTCGTCGTATTCGTAGTCGCGTCCCGAAGGATAATGTACAAACCAAAGGATAATTCCCGATACGGGGACGCGAAATCTGGTGTGTACAAAACGTAAAATAGGTATATAAAAAAAAAAAAGAAAAACAGAGAGAGGGAGGGTTTGGTAATGCTGCGTCGAGGGATATACGGCGAGAAAAAAAAAAGTTCTTATTTAAAAATGTATTTACCGTCTGGTCGCTGACGTCCCAAGCAAGCAAGGACCTGTCTATCTATACGTCCATTTTATCTATTTTTCGGTTTAAACTTTTGCTTTTTACGCTAAAATTCCGCCTTTATATTTATATCGGGAATATAAACGTGAATAGAATTGACAGAGGGATATGACTGTGTGTGTGTGTGTGTGTGTATAAGTATAGTACACTATTTATGTTATTGCAGCGCATGGACAGGAGAGAATTAAGAGAATGGAACTGTTTTAATCTTCTTTTTTTTTTTTAATTTTCGCATACAATCTGCTTAATGGTAGCAATTATTTATTTGGTAGCGTTTTTTTATTTTTAAATTTGAACAAAAATTATTATATTATTTCTTTTTTTTATCTAATTATGGTTGAAAGCATTTTGTTAGATATTTTTTGGCAGGATAAATGTATTTTAGAGACGAATTTAAATTTAATTTTTTCATTGTTACTGTGGCAGTTATGGAACTTTTATTATTGAAGCTTTTTGCATTATATTTAACACTTTATTCCAATTTTCTTCATTTAATCACATGAATAATAGCTATATATATAACTATAAATATATGTGTAGTTGAATAATGACGTGATATGTGTTAGTAATTTTTTATTACAAATATAAATTAAGTAAGGATTGAATACTTGAAATTTCCAACGATTTTCAACCATTTTTTTTTTATTATTCTGAATACAGTAAAAAATTAATTGAAGATGCTATAATATAGGAAATTTTGTCAGCTTTAATTTGAGCTTTCGAAATTTTATTTTACTCCAATAGTTTTTGAGATATTTGCATTTAAAGTTGAATAAATTTTTTTTAATTTCAACAAATTGAAATATCACACCTAACCTTTAATTAATAAATAATTAGCATTGCCAATTAATTATTATAAATAATAATAAAAAAATTTTACTATTGATGAAAATGTAACTATTAAAAGTTTGCCATTGCGGATGAATATAACCCAATGATGGAATTTTACTTTCACCATTGCATCACCCTTCCAACCACCTTGTGACGCTTCTCCTTCCTCTATCTCACTTCACCACTGTCGCCAATTCATTCTCAACAACGTGGTCTCTCACAATTTATATTACGACCGAGGTGCGCATATAATTAATTTAATTAAACGCTCAACGTTGAAAATCGTCCTATTAGTTCGGCAACTTTCTACGCTTGCTTTTCATATATATATTTACCTCTCACTATTCTCAATCGTCGTATCCCACCACGTACTAATTTTCATCGTTCTGAATTTTGGGATGAAAATAATAAAAGTGAATGAAAAAGAAAAAAAAAATAGAAAAATAAAAAAAAAATTCGAGTGAAAAAGTTTATGGTAGTTTTGCTGGGAATTGAGAAACTTTTTAGGGGATCGAAATGGTATATAGTATAATGGGGAGGGTGGACAAGGGTGAGAACAAGCGGTAGAGATGATAGACAGGAAATGTATATATATTTTGAGATGACGAGATTCGAGTGACCGGCGTCGCGTGCCACTGAGGGCGGCGATCCCTTTGGACGTTTACTTACGCGACTCGCGCGCGCCACAAACTTTAGATATAGAATGTATATAATGAACACTGTTGGGTTGGTTAGTTTGTTGAATAGTGAGATGGCTTGAACCTTGTCTAGGAAACACGTCTGCCTTGTGGGACAAGCAAATGGACAGGGAAATAATGTTGAACAACAGTGATTCTCATTAATACTTTTTCATTCCGTAAATCCAGTAATTAAAAAAAAAAATTCATTCATTATAAAATATGATTTAATTCCGTTATTCACATGGTAAAAAAATTATCCAGTAGAGGCAATCGATAGAAAATCGTATGAGCTTTAATTTAAGCACATGATCATTCGTGTATCTTTAATATTTTCCAAGTTACAGCCATTCAAAGTAGTCGACTTTTTTTTTACTTTTGAACAATTTTTCACCGAAATATTTTCAAGATAAATGATTGATTCATGTTGGGATGAGATTGAGCATCACTGCTGGAGAGCTTTAGATAGGATTGGGCTTGATTTCCGGTACGCTTGACCGCTTGTACCGATAACATAGGGACAAGAGAAGGGAAAATAAGAGAGAGAGAGAGAGAGTGAGAGTTTGTTGTATATTGTGGGCTCGACTTAACTCCAAAGGATAGCTGCCAGGATTCTTGGACCTTTTGGATTCGCGTTGGTGGTATGGACCAACCAGCGGACAGATTGTGGCTAGCCTCCGGAAGCCTCTTTGGACGCGCGCCTTATACACACCCTCTTGCCTTTTGGTTTCACGACGTTTTAACCCCTCTCACTGTGCATACACATCTATCTATCTATCTATCTATCCAAACGATTTACCATTTGCTTGGACATTCCTTACCACAAATCCATCCTCATTTGCTTACCAAACATTCTCAACCAAAGCACATATCAATCCAAAATATAATCCTTAATTATATATAATCATTAATAATTTTTATTCAAATTTATTTGACATGTTTAAATTTCACTGTCAAATTTTGACCTATTTGAATTCATTTATTTATTTATTTATTAATTTATTTATTTATTTCAAGTATTAACTTACTTGAACTTGATTAAATCTGATGAAATGAGATATAATTTCTTGGTTTATTTATCATTTGGTTATTAGAAAATATTAAATTGTCACAAATTCTTTTACCTATTAAATAAAAATTTCTTCGAATTCTGTCATCATTATTGATGATATATTTATAGTTATATTCAAATGGGGCCAATAACGACCAATGACCCACGACCCTTTGTCCGTTACGGTCACATATAATCGGGCCAAACTCGTTATCACCGATCGACGAAGCTACTCATATAACCAAATCTATATATTTCACAAACTTTTTATTATTCCTCAATATCACAAACATATTTATATATTATAAATATTTTTTTTACAATCTTTCATGTCTGTCTCCATAATTCCAATGATTTCGCAATAAAATCGATACGTATATTCATATACATATACATAAATATACGTGTATGTACACGTCAATTTGATAATAAAAAAGATGTCAATGACCGATGATGATATATACGTATAACGGTTATAGGCAGCTGTTTGTGTGAAGTATATTTATCATTGAACGAATGAAATTCGATCATCATGTGTATATGTTAAAGGACATAGGGGTCTATGTGATCGTTATTTAAAAAATAAAAAATGATAATATATTTTAGAATAAATATTCAATATTAAATCATAAAGTATTTTTAATATTTATTCATTTCTAAATCAACCACGTTCAAGTGATGATCAATAATAAATCCTAAAAGTGAGCGATAATTTTATATCAAAAAAAAAAAATTATTAATCATTATTCAATAAGTATATAAATAATAGAAAAAAAAATTATAGTGATAATAGAAAGTATTTAATTGAAATAATGCGGTGAGTTTATTAAATATTTATTAAAATATTTCTCCTGCCAAAAGATAAAAATATAAAATAATTATTTTTTAATATCGACGATTTATTATTATTTATTGAAAATCGATATGATTATATATTAAATTATTTTTTTTTTCTGTTATAAAAAGTTCTTGAAAGCTTTTTGTAAAACCACGATAGCTTTTAGATGTATTATATATTATACAGATCGCAAAACACAGAATGAATATATATTATAACGAGCTTTCATACATAAACTCTGTTACTATAAAGCTTTAACCGCACCGACCTCAGTATTATACATAAAATATATGTATAATATTGTTGCCGTCTCGTTGGAACACGTGTACATGATACTAATACACAACTATAAACATATTACACGTGTTATTTGAAAAGACAGGTGTATATACTTGTCCGGAAGAGCGAATAGTTCAATTGATCGAACGCGTTCAAACGTGTAGAAACTTGTTCAGTATAATACACCCGCGGTCTTTTTATATATCATTGTAAAGACATTGCAGCATTGAAGCAAATAAACATACAAGTATTGACATGTATATAAGCATGTAAATACATAAATGTGAATGTAATAAACGTGATTGGGCCACGTCATATTGTATTGGAAAAAAAAAAATGCAAATGATGGTTAATAAATTCATTTTTATGTTTGTGAATTTATATTGAATATCTTTTAAGACAATTGACGCATACATATGATTTTTTTATGGATATATATATATGTGTGTGTATGTGAATTGTAATTTTTTTTATTTTTTAAATGCGTATATTTTTTTGCTTTATTTCCGAGGCCGTTTAATGAAAACGACGAGTATAATACACTTCGGCTCACGGCCAAGTCGACATTTATAGGTCGTGAGCGACCAACCGACCGACCGTCGATTGCGTTCGACTATGTAAATAACCGTCCGGTCATTTCTCTCACTGTCACAATTTAGTATATACACATATATGCAGTATTAAATACATATATGTACAATGTTGGAGAGTTGAGCGACAGCAAAACTTTGTCACGCGACAAAATAGCCAGCATGATTCATATTTCAATTTCTTATCGTTTTAAATTTTCACTTACATATTAATTTATTTATTTATTTATTTATTTATTGTTTTAATTATCACGATATTGGAATTATATGAATACAAATGGATGGAAAATATATACTTCTGGAGAGTAAAGTTGATAATAAATCAATAGTGAATTAATTAACCCAAATAAGTTATTGAAATTTCAGAGAAAAAAAAAATTTTATTTTTATTTTAATGTGGATAAAAAAATTATTTTTTTTTTTTCTCTACTGTTTAAAAATAAATCGAGTCAAGTGACTCTGCGAGAGGTTATGTTAAAATGAATTGAAGAATCTCAATCTCGTTATCGACATATTCAGATAATTTAAAGTTGTGCCAGAAAAATTCATTTTCTTTAATAAAAAAAAAGAAAATTCCAACGATAATACACACGTGTGTGTGTGTATACTTGTTGGAAACCTACTTTTCCAATGTATTTTTTTTTTTTTTTTTCATTCTTTTTCACATTCCCTTGCTATCGATATTCACCCTCAGCTGTTAGCTCGAAACCACTATTATTATTCCTCTTTCCTATAACGTTTCCTCGTTGCTGTTCAGTCGCGCGCCCTCACACTCTTTTTTATTCTCCCTTCAACGTACTTTTGCCACTCGACAACGATGAGTAGGTGCTACAGGACACGGATTTTTCGTTCTCACACCCCTTATATGTTACATATTATAGGTTATCGATAATCGATAAAGCTATGTATATACAAAGAACATTGTGGCGATAAATACAAGATTGTGCGGTGTTATTGCGGAATAGTAATTTGTTTAATATAATATTTTTACTAGAAAAAATGTTGGATAATAATTTTTTTTATCTTACAATAATACATCAAAAGATTACGTCTATTATAGGACAATAATCAGCTGGGATAAATTGTATTAATTAGCTTTATAATTAATACAATTATTTTTTGATAATTTTGATGATTTTTTTCTTGGAAAAAGTTGACATTTTTAAATAAATTTTTCTCGAAAACTATTAAAGCTAGAAAAATGATCAAAAGCCCATGTGAAAGCTGACAAAATTTCCTACAAGATGACGTATTTACTTATTTTTTCATCAAATTTAAAGTATGTTAAAAAAATTATTCAAAACTTAATACTCATTATTTTTATTTTTTCAACTATTTAAAAATATAAATCACGTTTGAACGCGCTCAATCGACGACGTAAAATTAATTCGTCTTCGAGTTAATGTATCCGCGGGGCTGATTCCCTAAATAAGTAAGGGGAACAAGGAGGGTGAGGACCATCGGACCGAGTGATTCCAAGACCGATTGGGACAAGGGAAAGCGACTTGGTATATAAGAAAACGCCCGCAGCAGAAAAAAAAAAACTAGTTAAGCAAAGCGTAAGATCTCACTCTTCTATGTATTTATATCTTCATATATATATACATATAACCACCCCAGTGTCACTTTAAAAATAAGGGCGGTACCCTGTATCCATCCAGAGAGGGCTATACACAAAATTACGTTTTTTTTTTTAATAGCCGACCCGGTAATTTCTTGGTTGCATCGTTACGACAAGATTGCTGCGTGTCTAGGGATTTCGATCGAAATTGGAATTATACGTTCAGTAAATTTTTCCTCAAACGCCCACGACCCAAACACACATGTATACATCTATATATATTTACTTATTTATTTATTTATATATGTATATATAGAGTTTGTTACATTTTTATTTCTCGCTTTTCCTCCCCACTAAAATCCGACTTCTTTTAATCGCGATTCACCCGTTGTCCCGCGTGTGTCGTTATCTGAAAGTGGCTTCTCTTTTGTTAAACTCAGACGATGTCGTCTGGACGTAAAAAAAAAAAATTATACATACATATACACATTAAAAACTTTATATATGTACGCGGATGTATACAGTGATAATAAAAATCTTAAAGGAATAAAATATAGTATAAATAAAAAAAATTAAATATTAATTCATTGCTTTATTAAATTGAAAAAATAAATTTTTTTTTATGGGGTAAATGTATTATTTAATATAATTTATATATAGAAATTAATTATTTAAATATGATTATGATGTCTATTTTCATTTAAATATTATAATGGGAGTTTGAATATTCGTATTGGATAATTTTCATATAGTGATTTTATGGGAATTTAAGAATAATTCAATTAGGTTACCGGGGATCACTTTCTGAGATATGCTAATTTTTTTTTTCCACCCCCAGTGACGGTGTAGCCTGAAAAATACTCGTAACGGAGAAGACCGACCGTCACTAACTACGTCGATGAGGGTGACGGTGGAAAAAAAAAAAAAAAAGAGAAATAAGAAATGAAAATCGTGGTAGCCTATATCACCTTCAATTTAAAAATCTAATCTCCAATAATCGTTTGGCAGTGTCCGTGGGGGTGTATTTAAATATATATCTATATACAAAAGCAGGTCGAAGCTTGTCGGTTGAGCGAAAATGAGACGATGACGACGACATCTTTTTGGCGTATAAATACGGTTTACTTAGTCCCGCTAAAAATTCCAAATGCCAGTTGAATTGAGGGTGGATTTTGCGCGTTCGTCTTATTTTCATTCGGTCTGATTAAATTCATTAGTTTAATAGAGGGTGGATATCAATATCAGTGAGCCGAGTGATTTTTTTTTTTTTTTACTCATCTTCTTGGACAAATTGTCCGACCCCCTAAATAATTCATCCCCTCGCGTTAAAATAATGTTTTAATATTGTATAGAGAATATAAAAGAAAAAAATTATTATATATGTGAATGTGCGTTTTTGTTTATATTTTATTTGTTTAAGAGTGAGTTTTATTTGAGATTCCGTTGAGATATTCTAATGGACCAAGGGATGAAGGTGGGGGATAAGAGGGGTGGGCCCATTGGCAATGGCCTCTGGGGTACTCTCAATGCGCCTTTATCAGCGCCATATCTTAACAGAAACTAATGCCAACCACCACCACCTCTCTACTCTCTCTTGATTTTTTTTTTCACCCTCCAGGTGAAACTGTAGACTTACAAAAAAATAATTCCCCATTGGCCAATAGACCCTTTAGTTCTTTATAGTCTTCTAAGTATATAATAAAATAATATGCACAGCAAAGTATATTTTCTTAATTATCTTTTCTTATTTTTCTTATTTTTTTTTTTTATATATTAATTACTAATAGGGGTGATTATTTAATTATAAATCTTGATGGGGATAATGATGAAAGGGAGAATTGTTTTACTTATATAGATCTATCTATATATTTATTTATTTATTTATTTATTTCTTTTTTTGTGAGACGGTTGGTGTATAACGTTTTGAAAACATGCGCGCTCAAACCTGCACGTTCCAAAGTGATGTAAAAAAAAAAAGCCGTTGAAACATTCTACAAATGACACTAATCGTCTTCCTTTATCTTCCCACGGTTTCGGGTATGCCCGCACCGTCAGAGTAAATAAAAAAAAACTACACACACACACACACACACAAATGTAAAAATATATAGATAAATAATTTGAAAGTTGTGCAATGCTATTGTGTCGCGATATAATTATAAAAAATATATTTCAAAGTATTTTTTTTTTCTTTTTTCACTTGGTGAATGATTTTTAATTCAGTTATATTATTATTATTTTATTATTTCTCAATAAATAATCGATGATGTTTATATGTTTGGAAATGGAATTGAAAATAAAAAAAAAAAGTTTAACCACAGGGTTGACGAACTTTAACCACAAAAGTTTATTACATATCACATATTCCTCCCACATTTTTTTTTTTTTCGTCTCGTATTTAAATATATACGTATATTGATATCGTGTTTGCCCATTCCAACGATTTTAGTCTGTGCACGCAATCGAACTTTTGACACCACATTCAATATACATATAACTCTTTTAGTTATTCGCCGCGACCATTTTTACCATGCGTCATTTATTATTCGTCAAATGGATGTGACAGCAAATGGGGATGAAATAAAAAATAATAAAACATTTAAACATAACCAACGACAAATTATAACAACCATATTTTTTCACTTCTTCTCTTAATCGTTATTTTACATACATATTTTTTTTATTTATTCCTATTTCAACTTGTTCGAAAAAAAAAAAAGGATTACACGAAATTGGAATATAATAACATACATAAAACTATAGCAAAAACTTTTTCTCTTTCAATTTTTTTCCTACTCATTAATAGGTATATATATGTATCGATACATATATGAAAATAAATGATAAAAAAAAAGTCAAACATATAGCGTAATTTATTTATGAAATAAAAATAAAACTCTTACGATGAAATAAGAGAAATAAAAAATTATAAACTTTATTTTTCTCATGATCAAAAATTATATTATTATTGTTAAATAAAATAAACAGTGATCAATATAACAATCAATTATTATCTCTCTACCTATTTATCGAATGCAATAATTTTTTTTCATATATTATTATTGATACACTCATACGTAAATGAATTCAATTTAATTTTACGATTGACTACATGCGGGGTAATTGAAACTGATCTACAGACATATATCCACCCGCATGATTAACAAAAGACGCTCGCACTAGTTCATTAATAGTTAATAAATATATATAATACATAAATAAAATAAAATAAAATAATATAATGTGTGGGACGGCACGTGTGTTATTGAACGATTGATTGTGAAAATTTACGAATTTATCAATTTATATGGGCATCAAATTAACTTTACTGAGTAAAATAACGGCTGCCAGATACGCCGAAAGACAAACGGGATTAAATTTATATATACATTTAAGTGTACGTATGTATGTGTGTATGTATTAACTATAAACGAGAGCATTATGTCAGAAAGCTTCCGCCTTCCTCTCACTCACTCGACTACATTTTTTTTTTATTCTTTTTATCCATACATCGAACTAAATAACACGTGCTGGTGAACATAAGCGGCATGATCAATCACTTATGCGTTGTCTATCTGCGTTAACACACTTGAACTGCCTTCAATTGCGTATTAATACATACATATATGTGTGTGAGTGAATTATATACAGTGTTTTTTAGTTATACAGTGACTAATTATGATTCTAGTTGAAATATATTTTTTATTATTTTTTTTTTTTTTTTCGTATGTTAAAATTTTTTTTTTAATGCTTTGTTATTTTATTGGAATTCTTAGGGGTTGATTGTGCTTTAATAATTGTGAGTTAGTTGTAGGGTATAATTAATTATAATGGAAATTAAAATTTATTTTTTAAAAATTTTTTTTTTTATTTATTTGGAGTTTTTTTTATTTTTTTTCATTTGTTTATGTGTCATTATTTTTTTATTTATGACTCGCGATATTATAAATCTGGAGTAATACACTCGAGGACCCCCTGGGACGTTCTCTCAACGCAGTAGCTGATAAAAAAAAAAAAGTCTTATTTTTTTTTTTCTTATTTCTTCTTTATTTCTTCCCGCTTCGTCTTTTTTTTTTTTATTCTTTATTTATTTATTATCAAATTTCTTTTATGGATTTACTACATGCGCAACTGTCAGATACATTAACCCCTCTTAGTCTCCCAATTTTTTTTTTATATTTATTTTCCTACTTTAATTTTTATGTTGTAAAGTAAAAAAAAAAATCTTTGTTTGATAATCTATAAATGGCGTCACGATGTCGTGAAGAATATTTAAGAGATTAGTATTATAAAATAAACTTTATTCCCCGAATTACTATACAACATATTCATCAATTTATTTATTTATTCATTTATTTATTTATTTATTTATTATTAGTGTTGATATGAATTTTCTTTTTCCAATAATTCAACACAAAACTTAATATTAAACAAGTAATCAATATCAATCAATTTATTTAATCGCGATACAGCTTTGTACATAGTTTTTTGATCGGTAAACGCGCGATAATCGCGTTGTAAATCAACAATTTTTTATTATTATTCACTCATTTTTTTTTTTCCTACCAATTGCGTTTGTATATGCGCACGCGAATAATACAAAGAGAGTACAGAAGATCTGGGTCGCTGATAGATTGATTCATAGACATCAATAATCGATTATATTAAATTTTTATTTCATAATAATAATAATAATAATATAGCATAATGAATATTAATTTTAATCACATGTAATTTATCGAAGAGAAAGAAATTTTCTAGTTCGAAAATGATATTTATCAAGTTATAAATAAAATTTTGTGAATGAAATAAAATTTTATTTAATAATTAAATAATTATATAAGTATATAATATATAATAAATTTTAAATAAACCTGATGAATTATAATCTAACATAATCTCTTTATTGGTATGTTGCAGGTTAGTAATCATCTAATCATGAATGCGGTGGTAAAATCCATTGAGATTTGTACAAAGTTAAAACTATTCTCATCGCCGCCGCAGGTGCGTCCAAAATTACAAATTAACTAAACGGGTAGGGAGAAAGAGTAGGACCAATGTGCCTCTGTCTATATATGGATATATACATATGTAGATATATATGTGTGTATGTATATAAAGTATAATATAGAGGAAAGGGTATCCATAATTAATCCCACAATTACCGATCGGGCGCGTGGGTAACCAACTCACTGAGGAAATCCGGCCCGGTGGATTACCGGTTCAGAATTATAGAAGGATACTTACACACAAAATTTCTATATGTGTATTTATCTATGTGTATTTTATTCGCGATATATTTTCGAGCCGATTCTGCTTTGTCTCAATTATCTAAAGTAAAAGCACGAAATGAGGTAGCAGTTATTATTTTCATTTTAATTCATTTGATAATTCGGGTTTCCGAGTTAAAACTTGTTCGAAAAATCTCTCAGTCTTCTACATTGGTATTAAATGAATGAATTTACCATATTAAACCCAGAATTTTCAGATGAAAAAAATCAAAACAACGAATTATTACATGACATTCTATAAAATCATCGAGATTCTTAAACAAAATCTACTAAATAATCCTATAAACAAAAATTCCTAAAATATTTCCGACCCACTTATACATCCAACACCAAACAATAAAATATAAATCCACCTACTGTAAGATAAATTCTCGTATATCTGTGGTCTATAATCGCGTGGTTGCTGTCAGAGAGAAGCAAAACCAGCAGCAGGAGTAGCAGTAACCACCGCGCAAATGGAGAAATCGCGTTTTCAATGAGGTAGGGATAGGTATAGAGAAAGGAAATGGTATAACTAAAGTAACCAAGGGAGGAGAAGTCCCAAAATATATATACAAATACATCCATATACATCTGTGTACAATCGACATTCGTGTTGTGTAGCGGCCGATGTAAATTTCACCGCCACCAACTCCCACCAACATCACCAATGCCACCCTTATACCCACTACCCTCTTATATATATTCTCTCTATGCTTGGGGTGTACCCACACGATAGGGTGGAATCAAATCGATAGCAGACTAAGATATACCTATCAGTCTAATTGTCAGTACAGAAAGACCAGAGAGTTAAAGCGAGAGAATTTCAAAGTGAAACAGACAGAGCCTCCTCTTTCTACATGTATATATATATATATATCAGGAAGGGTGCGCGGACACCCCTGAGAGTAAAGGGGTGGGATATACCGTGGCATACAGCTTAATCACCCCCTGCTTCCACCCACCCATCTCTAAATATACATACAGAGATACTCACATATACACAGAGACATATATATTAGCTTTGGCCCCACCATATCTCTCGGTCGTTCTTCAAGCTCGCGCTCAAACCCCCTGACATTGCCGCTACACCACCCAACTCAACCAAATCCTCCCCTTCTCATTGCCATTCTCTTCCTTCTCTTCTGCCGTTAGCTCCTGACTATCCACCGAGTAGCCGGCCTTCCGGCGTGTCCAATAATCAATAATTATACTCAAATAAAGTGAGGATAACTCTCAGGGTGGATGAGATAGATACGATGAATCTCCACCACCTCAGTTTGCCGAAAAGGGTTGGGCTTTCCTGTGTATATATATATATATATATATATATATATATATATATATATATATATATATATATATATATATAGCATGCGAATATGGAATAAAAGAGGGAGATGCAATGATGAAATTAGACGTGGGCCCACAGTGGAATACAGAGGGAGATGAAGCTAACTGTCACCTCTCTACTTATGCCGTAACGTAGAATAGTTCAGGCTACTTCACTTCTCTTCTCTTCTCCCTCAATATCTATCTATCTGTATGCATATATATGTATATTACAATTCTACCAATCCATTGCCACCTTGAAGAGAACCCCTTTCTATCCGTCGCACGTGAAGCTCCTCAATATTCCCCCATATAACACAAAGTACAACCGAAAGCCATATCCCTTCTCTTCACTTTCCATTCTCGATGCGGGTTCTGACTTGCTTTTGGCACTCTCATTCACCGCGAGTGATCAGAAACGACGCCATCAGTTGATATTCCCTTTTACCCCCCCCCCCCCCCCCTCTCTCATTTATATCTTATTCTTCAATCCCCGCCACTTTGCTTGGTTACGACGCGTTTCATCAGGCAGAAATAATTTTGGCTCCAATGTTCTCGTTGCGATTTTAACGTTAGACGCTGATGACAATTTTTTGAAGGGAATATGAGTATATATATATGTATAAGGGATGTAGAAAAAAATATAAAAAATTATGACAAATGGAGCAAAACAAAAAATAAAAATAAAAAAAAGGAATTGAGAATGATGACGAAGCAGAATAAGAAGAAGCTTTTTATTCAAAGGTTGATGTCAATCGTGGTCTCATTTGTTTTCGACCTTCGTATACTCACTGTTGAGGACATGGCAGACTTTCTCCGCTATCAAAACAAAAGAATCACCCAGCAGGGGGGTTATTTGGTTGGTTGGTTGGTTTTAAAAGGGAATTTATTTATGTTTTATATGTATATTCGTGTGCGACAATGCAAAACATCATTGCCAGTGCGGGTGATCGATGCAAGACACGGACGAAAGTCGCGTGTCTTTGTCTAACAGTGCAATTAATCAGTTGCTGAACAGAATATACTCAATATAATGTCCCTGAGTCCAAGAAGCACGCTCGGCACCCCCGGCACGCGCTCAAATATTATATATAAATATATATCTGTATGTGTATGTATCCTTCGTGCGAAAATTAATCGCGATATCTAAATCAAACGACAGTGATTGACGACTTGCCGTATATGTCATTAGTATTGATGTATAAAATTATATATGTGTATGATCAACTTGATATGAAATAGAGCTTGTTGGAAGAAAATAATTCAAATGCTAAATTTATTGATAGTTAAATTTTGATTATATTAAATCAAATAAAAAATACGTTAGTATTGATATATTTTATCGAGTGATAGTTTATTGCGTAGATGTCTTTACTTCCGGTTAGGTTCAACTTCGAAGAAACTCTTGTTGGGAAAGTGTCGGAAATTCCAAGAGCGAACAGAGTTTATATATAGACTTGTATTAGACTCTGTAAGCGGGTCAGAAACTTCTTTTCATCCACCCTCTTGCTTCTCACTAAACTAACGTAGACGCTTGATGGTGGTAGTATTGGCTGGCGGTTGGCTAAGGTTAGGGTAAAAGACACGATTGAAGACCCATTTCACCATCAACGATTCGCCCCTGATGCTCGACCGCGTCCCTAAATTCTTTGAAATCTCTTTCCTTCTTCCGTTTTTTTTTTTCCACCCCATTTTTTTCCTTTCCTATATACTTCATGAATCCTAAAGTTATTCCAAATGCCTGATGGTAGTTTGACGACTCAAGCCAATTTTCCACACCCTTAAGCGTATAATAATTCACAAAGACAAAAATATTATCCGTAAAAATCTTGTGGTTAAATAATTTTATCGTATTGAAAACTTCTTTACGCTGCATTTAATGAAGTAATTCCTCAAATCAAATATCTTCACACGCACACAAGCAGCATGTATCCAACATAAAACACGTAAACTGAATGAGAATAAGGGAGAATATATACTCAATAACATCATTTATACAGTAGCAGACACGTAATGCGAATAGAGCACTTCCTTTCAAATTCGAAAACTAAATGAGATTGTTAATGCCAAATGTAAAGACTTTAAAGAGTAACACAGAGACAAATTATATATATTTATATATCTATCTCATCAATAGAAAGCAATCGCAAAGCATCGATAATCGGTAAATTGCCTTTGAATGCTAGCACCATGTACCTTTCACTCCCTTTCTCTTCATCTATCACATACTACCCTTATTCATTCCCTTCGTTTTGCTTTCTGCGTCCTCTCTTGCGCACACCAACGACGAGTACGTACTTTGTATTACTACAACTCTATACCAATCGTGATAGGAATGATGTATAGACATAGTATTGCTAGTATTAATGGAGATAGGGGAAATTTCGTATGTATATATTATACGTGGTAGCTTCCATTTTAACAACAAATTGATCCTGAAACCACACGTTTTCTCTCTCCTTCGATATGGTTTCTCTATATACGTTGTCGTGTCTATACAACTCTCTAACCAACTGAGCTTTACGATTCTCTCTTCTCTCAATATGTATTTCTATACTTGTGCCACCACGTCACCCTCTCTCTTTCGATTTGCCTTTGGTATATGCGCGCAATTCAAACCTCGTTCATTGCCGATGTCTCGAGCTCGTTTCAACTAAACCAACTCATTCACTGTCGTTGGCTGTCTGTCATTCTCTTTTGCATTTCATTTATAGATGTATATTTATGTTTATGCATATGTATATTAGCTGATGGTATTAGTATTTGTGGGTTTTGTGTTTGTTGGAGAATTTTGTGAAGAAGGTTAATACGTATGGAATATATATTGGAAAGTGTATTAAGTTTGTGGTGTAGAGATTTTCAAGTGGAAGAGACAGGGTAATGTTGGGTGAATCAAAAGCTCATTTTGCCTGGACGAATTTCGCATTTGTTAAGGGTTCGTTCATGGTGTTTTATGCGCATTGGGAAAATTGAGAATTATTTTTTTTTTAGATATACAAGCCGTTTTTTTTTTCTTTGTATTGGAAATTATTTCTGTGTTTGATGGTGAATGTTTCCGATTGTTGTATTGATCCTTTCATAATTTTTTTTTTTTTGTTTCATCTGTAAATCTGGTTTGTAAATTTATTTACTGCCAAGCTTCAGGGCATTTTAGAATTCACCTCGTACGCGTTTATTCTATATAAAATTGTAGTTGTAAATATTTAATAAATGATATTAATTTTTTCATGTGTCAAATGTTTATATTTTTTTTTGAATTCCGACAATTTATTAGTTACACAAAATCGTATGTTTTCCGTAAATTTTTATTATTACAATAAAATCATTGTTTATGTTTATTCAATTTATTTGTTTATTATAGAAATGTGTTTGAGTTGTGTATAGGTATTTTTTATTTTACGATGCAGTTAGTGAAATTAAATTCGGTAACTTTGTATAAGAATTTTCTGCGGACAGGAAAAAATTGACAAAACTTGCACATGAACAAATAGTTGAGTATGTAAACCACATGGTATATTCATCAACGACGTGCTATGAGTGTTTATTACTTCATGAAGGAGTGGATGAATAGAGGGATATGTGTTTCGTGTACATGAGTCCATCGTTGATACGCGCTAACGAGTGCACGGCGGCCACTTCAAAGAGAAAGTGAAGTGATATTAAAATTAGAGAGTCTCGATATATTATTGGGCGTGAATTCTGTAGTGAAAGAACGGACAAAAAGACAGGAAATTCACATGATATTGGACAGAAGGACGTGTAGAATAATAATAATTCCATACTCTATATATAAACTCACACACAAATTCCAAAAATAAATAAATCTTTTTTTTTTTATATTTATTTTCAATCCACAAAACGAAAAGTTGATTATTTAATTCTGAATTATAAATAACAAATAATGCTATGAATAATTTAAATCTTCTAAACTAAATCCCAAAGTGAAATAAAATTTCTAAATAAAACTAAGACACAAAAAATACATTTAAAAATATTCTTATAAATATCTGGATAATAATCAAGGGTATATTTCACCTTACATTACAATAACATCGGGTAGCAAGGGGGGTTGTACTTTAGATATACATCCCACACACACATACACATATATAAGTTGAATGAAAGGGTTGTTATATACAATGGCAGCAGCGCGGGATTGATCGGCGATAGGGAAATTTCGTTAGTTTCAGTCATAAAAGCCGATGGCTGAGGAGGAAACCTAACTAACTAACTGCTTCACGGTTGTGTGCAGGATGGAGGGATGAGGTGAGGGTGGTGGTGGTAGTGTGAGATGAGGTAAATGAGGAATGAGGGGGTCGATGAGAAAGGAAACGATGATGGAAGAACGCGCAAATCAGAAAGCGAGAGAATAACTATGTTGATATATAGATTTTATACATGGATATATATACATATGCCCGGTGTATTTTCAACCACCCCTTTTCTCAGAGTATAGAGAGGGGTGATGTGCGGAGACGGTTGGTATAAGGGGTGGGATACACCAAGAGCGAACACGTTTTGGCAGGCATGGAAGCACACGTCAGAGTATTAACGAAATTTTAACCAATCAATGAGAAGTTCATTAGCCCTTGTGCGCACACATACCCATCCCCTATCTAAATTTTACCTCATCCACCCCCTTATTTTAAATATACATATACATATATATATTCAATGCGTCCACCTACTACCACCCAACTGGCACCACTCAGTCTTCTTAGGGGAGATCGGGAGTCAGCGATAAAATCCGACAGCTCATGGGTGGTGAAAAAAATAATTCGAAAAATATATATGTGTCTGTGTGTATTTTTTATATTCATCCCTCTTGTATTTGTCGCATTTTTCCTGTATGTACTTGTATATATAATAATATCCTGATCGTGTATTGTTGCGTGTCGCGTGTCGATTGATTGTAAAATATCGATTAGGTTTTATAAACTGGAAAGAAATGAAAATAAGAAAGAAAAAAAAAAAGCTTTCATGTAATTCTTTTTTTTATGTTTATCTTCACGTCATATCGATGCATTTTGTCGGTTATATTATTGTATGATTGTATTTATATATGTGTATTCTCTCATTTTCCTTTTAATAGTCGCATTAAAAAAAAAAAAAAGCTCAGTTTGCCAGTTGGAATATATAGCGTGACGTCACGAGACGTGTCCCCGAGAACAACTTTTGCCCTCTTTAATGCCATTTGCTTTACCTTTATTATTGGTATTCTCGTTGAGGGTCGAATCCACCTCTATATACTAACATAAATATATATATATACAAGTATCTCACAATTTGCCTCATCTGTAGTGGACAATACCACCCTCTCGCTACCCTTACCGACACAGAGTCAGCGACGCGTATATAAGGGTTGATATGTTCTCACGTATGCATTTTTTGTCCTGTCATTTGTCTCCAATATCTCTCGCGGCGTTTTCTGGACACCATTTTTTTTCTGTATTCAAGCAAGAGAGGGTGAGCTTTTTTTTTTTTTACTATTTTGTTAGAGGGATGGATAAGGGTGTGTATGTGTGTGCTGTATTTAAAACCGAGACGTGGCGAGAAAGGAAAAAAAAAAAGTGATTCGGAGAGAAGGAATACACATATGTGTGGGGGTGTGTAATAAATATAAGGGTGTGTGTTATCGTACATATACTTATATACATATATATACATACATATAACAGTCGATATCGCAAAAAAGTTTTTTATAGCACCCAAGTTGCATTGGGTAGCTTTAAATTAAACCCTTTCTACCTTATATCAAAACTCTCTTTTATGTTTATATATGTGCAAGTATATATAAAATCTACATATATATATATGTTAAAGGGGTGGGTGGGTGTATGCATGAAATTTAGCGAACTGATATGAGAATTATAATCGCAGGTATTTTTTTTTTTAATGACTTGAAAAATTTTTAAGTAAACTGTATTTTTAAATTATGAATATTTATGATAGAGCTTTTTATTTTTATTATAATATTTATTATTATTTTTAAATTATTATTATTATTATTATTATTATTATTATTATCTCAATTTGTTATATTTAATTATTTTTAAATAATCAATTGTAAATAATTAATTGTAAACCCCAGTTATTTTTTTTTTATCTTTATGGGATCAGTCTCAACTTTCTCATTAGCCACCGTGACAATACCTTGGCACCATCGTTATATTTATCTCAACAGAATATTATTATGTATCTATACACAAATATTCATACGTATATATGACACCCCTTCGTCTGCGCCACCCTGATACACTCACACGCGCATAGATATTTATTTATATACGTAGCGATGAATTTACACACGACAGTGAGACAAGAAGCGCGCATAAATGTCAGAGATTAGCGCGCGGAGCGTTTTTGTATCGAGCATTTCTGTCAATAAACGACTGAAAGAACAATAGCAACGATTTGAAAGCTGCTGATTGTGAAATAAACGCTTGACTCGCGGCCTTTGCATATAACCATATATATGTTATTTACTTATATGTAATACAGTTGTGCCCGCACTGTGAGTTTCATTCTCTCCCTATATTTTCCTCACATCGCACATTTTACCCTCGCGACACTTGCTTGTATGTGTCTATTATTTAGTTCCCCTCTTACAATTTATCGCAGACTTTCGACAGTCTATGATCCATCAATAATATATATATAAACATTATTTAAATACAGAAAAAAAATTAATAAATGAATAAATTAATTATAGTTTGATGAATATTAATTTTATTTGATATTTTTATTTGTTTATTAGATAAGAAATAATTTTTTGTGTGCAGGTATATAAATAATATGAAATTAATATTAATTTTCATTTTTATATTTTGGTATAAATAATAATATCTAGAGATTAATTTTAATTCTAAACGATCAAAGAAAACGATTTTTTTTTTCATTTTAATTTTAAATAAAAATAATAATATTAATCTATACATAAAATTGTGAGGGTTGGAATTTCTGTTGTCATTTTATCTCTGCAATTCTATCAGAATGTATATAATAATGCATATATGCTTCTGAAGCATGTACAAGTGTGTATCATTTTTTATTTTATTTTTAATTCTGACGTGGAAATTTTTTACTTTAATATATATTTTTTTTTTTTTTCATTCATTTCTTCTATTTCATTTATTCATGTTTTTTTTTTTTTTTCCATTATTTTCCTACCATTGCCTCTACCTTTTCCATACGTCCGAGAACGCTTGGCCATTACAAATTTTTACAGAGCATTACATACGCTCTAACGAACGTCTCCATGTCTTTCCATCCTTTCTCTCATATCAACCACACAACTTTACCATCCAATCCATTTTTTCCTACTCTGTCTCACCAACACACAACGACCATTACTACTCATACAATCCTTGCGCATCTCTATCCCTCTCCTTTATATTTATACATACATATATATACACATATTCATCCCCCTTTATATTCATCTTTCTCCCTTCTGCTTCGTTCAATATTTCTCTCGGGCGCCGAGTAACCAAGCTAATATATCGCTTCTACTGAGCCCATATTCGCTTCCACAAAACTCCTGTGTGTGTAAGTTTACTTGTATATACCCTCATATATGTATAAGAATATACATGTATATATATACACTTTACATAGATGTATATTTATTGATAAATAGCCGAGTACAACCTAATGCAAATCACTGACTTTGTGGTTATAATATTAATTTTCTATTTTCACACTATATACCTGTCCATTTTATTAATAATTTATGCACATATGTACTTCTGATCACATATATATATTCCTGGATATTGTTTAAGTGATATTATTTATATAAATAATTTTTTTTTTTTAATAAAAATATTTTTATTTTGGGATTTTAATGCGAGAGATCATTTTATAATTCTTTATTCCTTTGTGTAGTCGCGACCTTTTGTGTCCAAAGGTGGACCAGGTAATAAACATAAATCGTATAGGTATATAAAAGCTTATCTATATAGTGTACACCCGCGGGCTTCATCCCTTTACCAACCCTTGCTTTTTATTTAAAGAGAAGAATGAATTAAAATATATCACAGCGACATTATATATGTGCTTTAATTTATTTACACGTAGAACAATAATTTTAATAGTAATTTTCACTACAGTATTGCATCCCCTTTCTCACAAATATATTTACAAACGTGAATAAGTAGTGACCCTTTTCTTATTACAAAATAAATGAAAAAAAAAAAGTACGAGATAAAAGTTTAAATTATTTCGAATTAAAAAAAAATAAAACAAGTTGTAAATAATTTATAAAACGACTGAAAACTTTGTAATAAATTGTAAAATATATTTTTATATTCACACACACACACACACACTCTACTATTCTCTCAATCACTCATTAGTCAAACATGATACATCCACACAAACATAAACGAATATATATATTAATTCTCCCCCACATATATAAAGTTGTAAAATCGATACAGGTTTGTCCACGTCGTTACACAGTCCAATATCTATACCCAAACACATCCTCCAAGGAGGGAAGATACTCTCTCTCTCTTTCTTTCTCTCTACACATGCCCACTTCCAATTCTCCTTCAACCAACCCCTTATTTTCTCACTCAACACAAAATCTCCCACATATTTCCATTTCCCCTTTAACCCCTTTTTATTATTTCCAATCTCTTTTATTCATTCAACTTATTTTTCTATTCTCAAAATTAATCACCATTGCTCAATGCTCTTCAATTTTGTTTTCTCCTCCAACTTCTTCTTCTTCTTCTTCTTCTTCTTTCTGCAACTCGATCATGTAAAATACCCCTTCCAATATCACCATTTGCTCACGCCATCACATACTCCCACCACTTATTTTACTCCCCTATTTCATTCTCAGTTTACGTTATATCTATGTCTATTTTCATCCCTCGTTCGCGGGCACCTTCTCCTCCAACTGTTCTATAACGCGGTGAACGTATCCAGTCCTTGCATATTAATCCTGGCCATAATTTCCACTTCCCACGCGGAGCAGCCACCCTTCGTCTCATCTCGCTTATATTTATACGCGTTTGGTGGGAGAGACCATCGTCAAAAAGGGTTTTTTTTTGCAAGCGAGAAAATTCAAAGACAAAGATAAAATATTTATGCATGTGTGAGTATGTAGTGGGATGAGAGAAATAAGCGAGTGAGTCAGAGAGAAATGCTTTTATATCGATTGAGCTTTCTTTCTCATGCTGAGCTTTTAATTGGCATTCTCTTGTGGGCGAGAGAAGAGCAAATGAGAGATGGTTATATAGAGCGAATGCGAATAGAACAAGGAAGAGAAGAAGAAGAAGAAGAAGAAGAAGGAGATGAAGATAAAAAAAAAATTGGAAGAAGAAAAAATTTCATTTTTTTTTTATTTTCAATTTATTTTTTTAATTTAAAAAAAAAATATATTTTAAACGTTTTATACTTGCATTTTACTTGAGATACTTTCATTTTTAAATCTGTCAGAAACATCGTGTCCTATAATTCTTCATTTAATTTTTTTTTTAATATTATTATACGAGTAGAGAATTTTTCAAAGAGTTACCGTAATACATATGTGCATAAATTTTAATCACATTGTTTAATATTTTCTCATGCAGATTGTCTTATAAAATAAAACGAGAAAAAAAATAATAAATTAATAAAATATGTAAAAAATTAAATGAATTTGAATTTTTAACGAGAATTAATATTTTAATTTTGTTCTTCAAATAATTGAAAAGAAAAAAAGAAATTTAATAAATTCATAATAAATTATTCTTTTAAACAATATTGTCCCCTCTTCACTTCATCCCCCTTACAATACATTTATATATATATATATAAACATAGACAGCACGATGTATATAAGCAAATGAGTTTTGACGTGACGCTCTCGCACCCTCAAATCTACAACTATAATCAACAGTATCATATACACAAAAATATATATATATAATATATTTATACATATATCCATATATATAATTCACATGTGTGGCACACATGGTGTGTGAGTGGGACATATCAATGTATTAAAACACTAACTTGGTGTTTCATTCGTGCACAACGAACGTAAGGGGATGCCAGTAGTGTATAACGTATAGATGGTAAAACGCAGACAAGTCCGGTGCTTGCTTATATTCGTTTCTCTCCTCGAGTTACGCGTGTGCGCGGACTACGGAGATTGATTATCCTATATACAAGAGCCAAAAAGAGAAATATATATATATTCGAGAGATGAGAGTAAAAGTGAGATAAACAAAAAGAGCCAAGAGAAAATGTGATCAATAGGGACGCGGGGCAAACAAAAGGCGGACGCGGTCACGATGCAGATATGAAAAATTTGCGCTTGGGGATTTAGAAAGCAAAGAGGGTCGTCTGTCTACTGCTATACACATATACGAATATACACAATATACATGTATACATTAATATATATATATATATATATATACACCCCAAACACTCCTTTTTTTTTTTTTTTTATCTCTTGCAACCCCATCAATAGCCGTCGCATCTGATTGCGTCATTTCCATATCGCATATGCGTGAAAAAAAACATTTGTATATGGGTAAAAAAAAAAAAATCAAAAGCTCAAAGATATATTTAATTAATTATATTAGTTCAAATGTTTAAATTAAGAAGTAATGAATTTTTATTTTATTTCTTTACTATTGGAAATTTATTAAATAGTTAAATATTTTATGAAATAAATTATTTTCATAATTTTTATATTTTTATTAAATTTATATGTATAAGAGTGAAAAGGGGATGATGTAGATTTGTATTTTGTTATAGTCGTGGTTATTAATATCATCGATACCGCACCGGCAAATCTGCAAGTTCCTCATATATATACAATACAAACGAGTTCGTACTTGTTTTCTCCCTATTTTATAAACATATATATCCACGTTCTGCCACCCTTGCGGCTACCCCGTGTCTGAATATACCCTTTGCCATTCACTTTCTCTCTCTTGTTTTACACTACCAATGGTTATATCCCTACGTTTCTGTATGTTTCCATCCCCTAAAGCGCGTTTTGAGTGCGGAACGCGCGCGCCTGAAACCAGAATACTCGAGTTTGAGATCAGTGATTCCCCAGACTCCATTAATCCTTTTGCGATGCTTGTTGCACTAATCCACCCTTAAGAATAAACTATATTCAGTCAAGTTATACCATTTTTATATTGCAATCAATGATATAAATATATTTAAATTAATTATTGATGGATACGTAAAATATGGATTTATTGATTAGGTTTATTATTTTATTTTTTTCAGGTTTTAACTTGTTATTTTTTATTGTAATTTATGAAATAAATTAAGTGTATTATTTATTTATGTGTATTTATGGATTTTAGTGTGTTTGTATGAGTTTATGAAAGGTATTTGTCGCAGTTGTGTGTCGCTATTCACGAGGGTTGATAAATAATCCAACAGGTGAAGAGACAAGTTCGTGCGCGCTTCAAGGCTATAAGTTGTGTTATATAATAGTTAATATTCGATCTATCTGTTTAAAAATAATGCAATGTTAATGCACGAATATGGCAAATAAATTATAAACAATATCGTGCATAATAGTAAATCTATATATTCGATAGTAGTTTATAAATAAATAAATAAATATTTAATTCATAGTAAATAATTTTCTTTTTCAATATAATAAATTATTTCACATGAAAACAAATAATAAATATTAATTATCAATTGCTACATTATTATTAATACTTTGAGTATATATAATTAACAGGAATATTTAAATATTTTTTTTACATTAATCTTCAACAAAACTCTGAATTATTTCTCATTAAAACCGACAATAAACGATGATTGTTTAGATAAAGGGCGATACGATCATACAAAAGTACAGAATGAGTGAATCGAATGATGAGCAGGGAATTGCATGAGGATCGAGTATAGTAGAGAAATAATATGTTGAATGTTTATTGGTCGGAAAATCGAGGTCGACTATATCCTCGTCGATTAACCCATCGAATAGCGTGTGGGAAAAGCGAATAATGGGAGAAAACAATTGGCACGATCGTTTAGCCCCTGCATCAAATCCATATTCTACATACAATATACAAATAATATAAGTATATATATATGTATATATTGGTGCCTTTCCCTCTCAACTGAGGGTGAAATGCATTGGTGGTTATTCGGGCATGTGTGTATTAACTGTGTGTGTATGGATAGATTTCGAGTACAGTGCATCGTAGCTAATTGATCATTCATCCTTCATGATACGTTATAAAACCCATTCATTTTATTTCTACATGTGATACATTTTTTTTTTTTCAACATTTCCACGCTTGATTTCATCCTTTTTTGTTCATTTTCCATTCAGAGTATACACACTGATATATTTACAATTTTATTTCTGTTGTACTTTAATATAATTACTTGATGAATAATAGCGAGAGAGAAAATTATAAAGATGAATTTTTAATTGACTGATTTTATTTTTATATACACATTGGCAAAGTCATTTGTTTGTAATTAATGAATGTTTTAATAAGGGTGAATGGATAAAATTAAATAATGATATTATTATTGTGATAGGGATGCTATTATTATTATGTGAATGATTATGATGAATAGAAAATTAAGTGAATATTTTTTAATCGAAATTATAATTGATGTGTAAGTTTTATATAAACAATTTATTATTTTACAACCTCTTTTGCAATTGAGTCTACATGTTATGTTGAATTATCTTGATTGTATATAGGGTGTCTCAATATTTACTGAACAATTCAAGTTTTGGTTATGTGTTATTTCTTACGTGAATTTTGGGAAATTTTTTATATGATTTTTTTTATTTTTTTCGTCAAGTCATCGACATCGATTTCATTGTTATTAATAAACTTCTCGTTTTGTTAGCGATATACGTGGCGCGTCGATCAAACATACACGCTATAATATCCCACGTTCGATAAATGAACGTGCACGTGGGAAATGGGGATTGGTATGGACAGAATCTATTGGCGGGAAAAGAGGGAGTTGCGATACAAATATATGTTAGTTTAAGAGCCCTCAATATATATATATATACATACGTATATATATATATGTATAAAATGGCAAATCATCGATTGACATTATTTTTTTCTCTTTATTTGACATTTATAGAACAATAATATTAGTCAATTATGGAAAAAAAAATTTTTTCTATCTTTTTCTACTGAATTAAAAGCAAGTTTAAACTTGTTTGATATGTGTTATCATCTCTGGAGTAATCGGTCAATCGATATGTTAGTAATTTTTATTTATTGATTAATAATATGAGTGAAAAAGAAAAAAAAAAAATTTTATTTGAATTTTTTGAGAATAAAATTTAGTTGATAAAATTTTTTTTTTGGTAATTTTAAATAGTCAATGGACGCATTGATATCATTTTCCGCGGGATTGAGCAATAATATTAGTGAAAATTATGAGCAATGAATTGATAATGCAGGTGAAAACTTGTCGAAAACGAATTTGTATTTGATTGAAAATTGTCATCGAGACTAAAATAATCAATCACTATATTACATGTATATATATTTGCGTATTAGAACGATCCTAATATATTGCATTTTAATAGTTAATTAACCGTTGATCGGTAAAAGGCATCAATTTACCTTTGGCCTTCAACGATCGGATGTTATCGAATTAAATCCCTGATAATTACATTCAACTCATAGCGATTAACTATCCTCCTTCGCTTTATTCTACATTCATGAATACCTATATACATTTATATACGTATATATAATATATATACATATCTAAGTACTGAGAACTTTCAATATAATTAATGAAAAATCGGTAAGCTTCTTATACACGCGATAATTTAATTTTCCAATGATAAAATATAAAAGTACAAAAAAAAAAAATAATAATTGTGATAAGAATATAAAATTAAAAAATTCTTACGATTAAATTAATTAAATAATTTATTATTTTTTCACTTACAGATCAGCCAATTGGTGGAGGAGGTTTCCAGGTTACAGCAGAGTTTGCAGCGAGTTCAGGAAACAAATGCACAGGCAACAGCACGTTTAGAAGAAGAATTAGAGACTCGTAGACAGCATATAAATCGATTGGAGAGTAAACTTGAACGACAGCGCGATTATGATGATTTAAAACGTGAAATAAGTGTTTTAAGATCAGTTGATTTATCGCAAATACCAACGGGCGAACCTGGAAAAAGTTTGGAGCATTTGTTAATGGAAAGAACAAAAGCACTGCAACAAGCTGAAACATTAAAGCCACCAAGCACACCAGACACACTCGGTAAGTTCAATAAATAATTATTTTATCATTATCACACACTTTTATTAATATTAATACTGTAAACATATATAAATATATATTTTTTTTTTTTTTTCAATTGTTATCAAACAAACAAATGCAAATTCATTCTAATAATCTTCCGCCTCTCGAACGATTCACACCCCATCGAGCTAACAAACAGAAAAAAATTTATTTCAATTATTTTAAATATTTTATTTAAGAGAAGGAAATATTTAATAGAGAGAAATGAGATTAATTGTTCATGTTTTTTTTTTTTTTTTTTCATTATGTGGATGTGATTGATAAGTTCGATGAACTCGCGAACTTGCCCATACACTTTTTTATTCAATCATCCTGTACTATCATTTTTTTTTTCTCTTTATTTTTCTCGCAATTGTTTTTTCTTTATATTGATATTTCTTTTTTTTTTTCTCTCTCTCTCTCTCTCTCGCTTGCATTTCTCTGTATACAATTTGCGTGACACTGCAGACGGTAAACACGCAAACTATGCACAAGTATAGAGCTCGACGTTCCGGAAATACATTAGTTCAACGAGTGCATAAGCAGATATAAAATTATTCAATTGGAGAAGAGAAAAAAAAATTATTGAATATAAATAAATTTTTCTATATTTTTTTTTTTTTTTTTCATCGGGTCCCGACTCTCTTCGATGCTCTACTATAGTTATAAATGATTGATAGAATTGATTTTATTAATCATATCACGAAATTTTAGTTAATTTTATCAAAATATAATTTTTTTTTTAATTTTAATTTTTTTTTTTTTTTTTTTCATTTATTTTCATTTCGTGTTTCATTCTCTGGCTTTAATCATTGCTTGAATACAGAATTAATAAATATCTAATGCTCATTTAAATAAAAAAAAATTATATTTTAAATATTTATTTAAATTTGGAAAAAATTAAAATTAATCAAAAATTTTCCTGTCATTTTCCTGAATTAAAATTTGCTCGCTTTCCATTTCCTGTACATCTCTCTTATTATCTCTGCTTAGGCTGCAATTTTTTTTTCATCCCTCAAACATCCCCTACCAAAAAAAAAAAAAAAATTTTTTTTTTTTAATAAACAAAAAAACGAACGTCATATAGACGGAAAAATCGGCCGGTTGTACCAATCTAAGTACACACACTCGTACACATAATCAGTTCCACCAAAAAAAAAAAAATAATGAAAGAAAAATCACAAAAAAAAAAAATCCACCCCCTCTGCCAATGTTGATCTGACGAAGAGACACGACTACAACGCCCTCAAACCAAAACCCAAAACCAACGAAACCATTCCCTACCCTCTCTATCCTTTCGTATATTCAACCCCAGCATTATTATTATTTTTTTTTTCTTGTTTTATTTATTTCTTCTTTTTTTTTTTTTATTTCGCGAAATTTGTGCAACGATATTCGCAATATTTCCGGCCCCGGGCCATTGTTACAAAGCGCCGCGTCGTCGAGTGAGTTTATTATGAAAATCGATCCAAGCGAGAGCGAGAGATTGGAGCCAGAGAGATATATAAAATACTTTTTGCAACGTGTCAACCCATTCTTTTTTATTATTTTTTTTTCTTTCAAAATATAAAACCTACCCCACTATTTCCTTCACTGTCAAACCTTCAAAATGCTGTCTCTCTTTATATTTCTCCACTGTATTATATCTTTTACCCCTTCAGACACCCCCTTCAAACTCATTCCAAAAGGCCAAACCTCAAAATGTTGGAAGCACATCAAATTACTCCCTTAAAATTCCTCAATTCCTTCACTCAATCTCTCTGGTTCTTCTATATACCTAAATATTCATGTATATATATATTTATTAATGTATATATAGTAATATAAATCTTGGTACATAATTGAATAAATAAATAAAATATTTATTTAGATGAAAAAAAAAATTTTATTTCTATTTATATCCATATTAAAAAATAATTATTAAAATCTCTTCTCTCTGTGTATTATCCTAGATTATTATTATTTATTATACATTTTATTATTTGAAATAATTCGTCATCATTTTCTAATTTTATTGCGCACATAGTAATTTTTTTTTTTTATTATAAATACAAATAAATGATGTAAAATATATGTACACGTGCCAAGCTCTTCTTCAATAGAACTCGTTCAATTCTTTCGTAACAACATATTTACATATATATATACATATATATGTATATTTTTTATATTTATATTTATGTATTTGTATGAGAGACAAAATCCGCCTTTCTCTTCCGGTGATCACGCGACGCGCGTTTTACTTCAACGTTCTCTCCTTTACAATTATTTTTCTTTTCATCTCTACATTCTCTCAACACACATTCTCAAAAAAAAGAAAAAATATCAAATTTTAAATTAAATCCGCACGCGCACAGCGTATACGCATTACCAAATTTCAATATTAATATCTAAATAAATTTTATCTCTTCAATTTTCTCTCTTTATCAATTAATTATCCATTTATTATATAAAAATACGTGTGTATATTCTGCCTAAATTCTATTCTATCTCTTCAAAAAAATTATTTCTTTCTTTCTATCGCAAAAAAAAAAAATATATAAATAAATAAAATGAATAAATATTCATATAATATCCTTCCGTCTCCTGTCCATTCTGTTGTTGTTAATTGTTGAGAGCAATTTGAGGATGGAGCGCCGTTTTATGGAGAGTCTGGATACCAATTGGTATAAAAATAATGCGAGCCTTAAAAATAATTCCCAAAAATAATTGTACATGTAATTATATAAAATTGTTAAAGCTCGAGTGGCGGTTGTTTCGTTTAACATTGGCACTAAAAATAAAAAAAAAAAAAAATAGAGAGAAAAAAAATAATAAACAAACAGACAAGACAAAACAAAACAAAAGATATAATTTACGGAAAAATAAAATGAAAAATTAATTAGTATTTATTATGGGCAACCCCCTTATTTTTGGTGGTTGCAGGTGGACTAGCTTCGCCCCTGCAGCGCGCCGCAACTGCTTCGCCCCATGGCAGTGTCGGCGGAAGCGGTACCCCCGCGTCAATTGTAACCACCCAACAGGCGCTCCCAACGCGCTCCACCCCAACGCCCTCATCAGTAACCTCAACAGCCACCTCAAATCTCCTATTTCCACCACCTCTCCAAAATGTTGAGACATTTGGATCCTTTCTGGGTGAGGAAATAGTCGCTAATTGGAGGCGATCATTGGAACGTTCAATAATAAATCAACAACAACAACAACAACAATCACAATCGTCAATTGTACCACAATCCCAATTATCCCAGCTCCAAACGAGTACAACTGTCCAACAAACGTTACAACAACAGCAACATCAGCAACAGCAGTTACACCAATCATCAATACATAATTTACATCCACCAACAACACCAAATCTAAATCACCTTCCATCACCAACAGATCCAACCTCATCATCATCATCGTCAATCAACAATCCAGTACCAGCCAAATCCTGTACGCCATTATTGGGTGGATCGGAATCTACGGAAAAATCACCAACTCCATTATCCGGAAATGAAACACCAGCGCCACCAACTTCATTATCAACTGTAGCCTTGACATCGCCAACAGTTACTCATCAATTATCATCAGCAATGTTGGATAATAATACCAATATTAATGGTACAACACTATCAAATATTGCCAATCATCCACCTAAAAGTCCACATGAAGAATCATGTCATAACAATAATAATAGCCATCATTTGGCTAATAATAATATTGGTGGATTGAGTGTATTGGATACTATTAAAGGTCCATTTAGGTTTGATGATAGAACACATCCCTTTCGATTTGGTGATGAATTCGGTGCGGCCGGTATGGCTGGACGTTTAGGCGAATCATTAATACCAAAGGGCGATCCAATGGAGGCTCGTTTACAGGAAATGTTACGTTACAATATGGATAAATATGCATCACAAAATTTAGATACATTACATATTGCACGACGTGTTAGAGAATTATTATCTATTCATAATATTGGACAGCGTTTATTTGCTAAATATGTTCTTGGATTGAGTCAAGGGACAGTGAGTGAATTATTGAGTAAACCTAAACCATGGGATAAATTAACTGAGAAAGGACGTGACAGCTACAGAAAGATGCATGGTTGGGCGTGTGACGAGAATGCTGTGCTGCTACTCAAGTCCCTGATTCCCAAGAAAGGTGAGTGGACCGAATCTAAATTAAAAAAAAAAAAACAAAATCTGACAAAATAAATAAATAAATGAAAGAAAATTTATGAATAAAACGATCCACAAATATTCTTATGAATTATTTCCGATTGTTATATTAAATTGTTGGCATTGGTTGGAGAATAATATTAATAATATTAAAATCAAATTTTTATAATTAAAATTAATAATAATATTTAAAATTAATTAATTATAATAAATAAAATTTTCCACCTTTGCCAATGATGTACTCATTATTTTTCTATGCAATTATTTATTTATATATTAGTGAATAAAAAATATGTCCCAATCCCACCCACACACACATTACACACACATTCATATGTATATATATATATATGTATATATATACATAAACGATATCAGGTGAATTAATTAATTTTTCTAATGCCTGTCTGCAAACAACACTGCCACAATTAATGAATATAAAAATTTAAATATCATTTTTATAATCATACTAATCAGCTCATGGGTTTATTCTCTTTTTTTTTTTATCTATTTCATTCGCTCTCTCTTTCTCTTTCTCTATCTGCTCTCTCGCTCTTTCTCTAACCTATAATTAAATTAAATATTGCACCGTGCGCCCAAAGTTTATATAAATAATACAATTTATATTAATAAAAATATTCACAGTCAAAGTGAATTATTTTTTACGATAAATATTACAAACGATCAATCATTTATTTTATCAGGAAATAAATTAATAGATATTTTTTATTTGTCTTTATAAATAAATAAATAAAAATAATGAATCAATTATTTGGAATAAAATTATCATTATAATAATGCAAATATAAATTTTGAAATAAAAAAAATAAATAAATAAGACCTGCACAATACTGATAGTGATGTAGATGATGCAATGTCGCCACTGTTGATACAGCCCGCGAATGATATTAATTACCTTGATTAAATTACACAGCCAGTTGGTACCTGGCCGCTATCGATTGTTCGCTGCTTTTGGCAGCCATATTGTTTAGACTAATAGCTCCTGGGAATAGCGAGTCGCTGAGGGGAATAAGTGAGTGAGAGAGTAAGAGAAAGACCATCAGTTGTAAGGCAAGGGTTGAATTTGCTATATTCTCTTGCTCCCTTTCTCACTGTCACTCTCTCTATTTCTCTTCATTGCGATCGTCTCTGTCTCCCTCTATAACACCCACTTGCGTTGTGGGGTAGGGGAAGACAGGAATATACAGGAAAAGGGAAGTGGGCCGATGAGAATCCAACGCAAGGAAACGAAGCTTCGACAAAGTGCGAGAAGGGAGAGAACAAATCCCAGATAGATATACATACATATATATATATATGTACTTATTGTACATATATCTATGTACTGTATGTATATGTGTATATAGTAGAGGGTTTGTATTTACAACGAGGGAGCAATTTACACTATTGCCTGATTGCACAGTGCTATCGTTCGCATGGTAACATTCTGCTTTTCTCTCTTATGTTCATTTTACAAATATTGAGAAAATAATTTGCATTCACGTGCATATTGATGGTATTATTTATATTTATTTATTTATCTTGTTTATTGATTAATTAAATCTGTGATATATTTTATTCGTAATGGGAGAAGTGAAGAAATGAAAATAAAGTAAAATTAAATAATTTAATAAAATAATTTTTGTCAATTTAATAAATTGAATTTATTTTTATTTTTCTCTGTGAAGGGAATTTTTTTATGAGACTTTGACGAACGTGTCCACACGTTTTGTCAATCGTTAATTTCAACTCTATAAAGGATTTTATATATAATAAAATAGAAAAAAAAAAACAAATATTTATCACTGAATAAAATAAATAAATAAATATTATTCACATGAAAATAATTATGTAGAATAAATATATACTTTGATTATAAATTATTAATAATTCCCTCGTGTAAATAAATAAATTATCATCAATCAGGATTAATTATATACATTATTAAATTATATTATTAATCGTAAACAAAATTTTCTTATTCAAATATATATACATATGTGAAAACAAAATAATGTAAAATAATTTTCCATTGGAACTTTGATAATTATCCAGATGATTTATGACGTCAAATTTAACGACGCCATTGCAGACTCTTGTGTGTCCTACTGTTTGGTGAATATATTTTATATATACACAGAGGAAAAGAGAGAGAGAGAGAGAGAGAGAAAGAGAGAATTTGAGGCCAACTAAATAGCTACCTATAAAGCCTAACGACTTATCACAATATAATATATAGACAGGGTCTCATAGACTCGCGGTTGTCATTAAAGGCTTCATTGTATTCAGACAAGTCCGTCAGAGGTCCCAAGCTAAATTTATCATCAGTTCACAAAACTTTATATATTCTCTTTCATGAGAATATTTTTATTATTATTTATCATTTTTTATTTTCTTTTTTTATTTCGGCAATAAGCAACATGGTCGATTGTGAGAGAATATTTAGTGAATAATAGTTAAATACTTATAGTATAACGAAATAATATAATATATAATAATGTTTTGTCGTTTCGCTTCGTGGAGTTTTTGGCCTTGATCGTCGAATCGAATTAAACAAACATCAGGGCAACTTAGAGATGTCCATTCGACGAGGTCTGATTCACATTAATTACTTTCGAATGGCACAAGGGGGATAATGAAAAATATATATACATACTCATATTTGTACATGTATATATGTATATTTATAATGGCTGACACAATGAAACTATAACTGCGGTACCTTCTGCTGTGTGTGTGTGTGTGTGTATTTCGATAGGAAGACAGGACAAAAGCCCAAAGTACTTGAGACATGAAGAGAAATGTAGAATTATATTTTTAATCAATTGTTTTCTCTCGTGGGAATTTTATTTTTATTTTTCATTCAATATTATTTATGTTTATTAATATTTCTCGGCGCGATATTTATGTTAATAATATTGTTCAATACGTGGAAATGTATCGAAGGGAAATCACTGAAATTTACCTGTGAATTAATTTACAGAAAAAAAAAAATTAATAAACCTGTTCATGCGTGTTTGTTAAAGGTAGAAAAAAAATTCTAGATAAAAAGTTTTTATTTATTTTACTCTCAACTTTGACATAATTGGAACAATAAATAATTGTTTCTTATTAAACATACAGTCGGATGGAGTATTACATAAATGAATATATTAATTAATTTATAAATAAATAAATAATTAATAATATTCAATTATACATTCACATTATTTTTTTTTATATTCATTTTCCTGATTTAAACCATGAGAAATATTAATTTATATCTGATGAATCTTTTTATCTATCATCAGGATTTCTCTGTGGTCTAAATAAATACATATGTGTATATATTATTTACAAATACCATCAGGATTTCTTAAACTATATACGAAAGCATTAGCGAGAGTTCCGTTCATTAGCGCGTTTGCTGTTCGTCGTCGATTTTTATCGTAATTCATTTTACTTGCCTTATATACAATACATATATTTTTTTTTATTATACATATACCTATATATCTTACGACTTTCGCACCGGATTCGTCGACTGGTAATGATAATTATGGCGATGGTGTGTATATAATATACGCAACAATGCGCGACTTATATCGAAACAATTGATTTCTCAATAAATAATTTACATTAAGAAAAATTGTTATTTTTTTCACACGAAAACGATTTGTCAAATTTTGTAACCGTCAACACTACACCTGTATATACATGTATTATATACATGTAATTCTATTGTCCAATGGTATATAAAGTGGCTCATATATGCCCCTCTTAATATCATCCAAGAGACAATTTTTTACGACGGAATAATTGCGTGAAATGTTATTTCCTTTTCTTTTTTTTTTCGCATCTATTGTCATTGGTGACAGCAATTGTGTTTTAACTACACACAGAATTATATTTCATATACATATATGTACAAATATCTCACGATTTCGTTCTCATTTGATTGATAAAACATTTTATTTATCCCTTCTATACGCGTTTATATTTTATTTTATTTTCTTTTCTTTTTCTATACTTATTTTTTTTTTTTTTGTATTTATTCGCGCGGGGAGAAAGAAGAAGAAATAAATTATGACAAACGGAAAAGCATATAACGAGAGACATTGCTGTGACACACGATATATTACCCCCGCATCAGTGTAGCATTGACAAGCCCCGTCATTGAACAGAAATAGAAATATCTCTTCTCTTCATAAGCAAAGATGAGATGAGAGTTGAGAATAAATGGTCCACACATGCTAACACATTTTGGTTTTATTTGTATTAGTGCGTGGGTGAATAGACATACGGTAAATTATAATATGAAATAAAATTACACCGAGAAAATATAACAAATAAATAAATAAATAAATAAATAAATGAATATACATAATGTAATATTTTTTATTGAAAACAATTGTGTATTATACGCGACTGAACATGCATAAAACGTGAAAAATAATTGTATTATAGTATTGCAATCGACAAGACGATGGGAATTACACGCATCGTATATAGAAAAATAATAAAAAAAAAAAAAATTTTTATACATATGTATATAATAATAATAAATAGAAAGCCGTGAGTTCAATCACGATAAATGCGTGCACGAACTTGTTAGAGCGAGAATAAAATTCACTGATTAACGATAGTGAAATAAAAAAAATTTTTTTTTAATGGTGAAAAGAAAATTGAAATAAAAAAAAAATTAATTTATAATATTTGTGGAAACGATGAAATAAATTGTAATAGAGCTAAATTATTTTGATATATATATAGTGTAATTTAATTTTTTTTTCTTTATAACATATGGTGAAAATGACATTTAATATTTCATGTCAATTTAATAGATAGATGTAATTCAAATAAACGAGATGAAATGAAGAAACCACGATTTCAGACATTTCTTGACAATAATTTTACTACTACTATTACTATTATACTACTGTTACTATTACTACTACTACTACTACTACTACTACTACTACTACACTGACAATTGCACTCTGACTGCGGGAGCAATCAAAGACACACGATCGATGGCTGATTCATCCAAATCTTGTGGCTGATTGGTCAATTAAACGAGAAACACGTAGGACGAAATTTCACTCTCATTCACATACACACACACATGAACACATCAACACGCAATTGTAAAGTGAGGGTGTATAGATGAAATGACAACAAAGGACAATACACACGTGTATATACTACTCCATAACACAAAGTCCAAGTGTGAAATAAAATATTTTAATAATTTAAAACCAGAAGAAAAAAAATAATACAAGTAAAAATAATTTTTTTTTCCTTTAATATTATTTTTAATTTCAAATATTAAATATAATTAGTTCATTATTTTTGATATTTAATATATCTATCGATTGTGTTACCGAGAAATGCAATTATTTAATAATGATAATGTACATTATTTAAATATTTAATCAAGATATATTGACATCCGATCGAAATTAATCTTTTCAATTATTATTTGTGTATAAATATTATTTCGAAGCATCCGGTGCCGAAGGATAACGATTTATTATTATTATTATTATTATTATATATTTTTTTTTTTATTAATCAATCACTCATGTTGATGATTTCACGTGAAAAATAACCTCCACTTTCCGTGCGGATCTCAGTAACGAGACGAATGGCATTGGAATTATCGGGCAGAACGACATAATTCATTTCTTGGTAAATCGTGATGGGCATGATACTCATCATTTATATATATATTTAGACGAAACGATATGAAAAGAAAAAAAATATATATATATAGACTGCATATATATATATATATACATGTACGTATAAATATATTTGTGTTGGAAAGAAAAAGCATGTGACGCCCACAGAATCGGAGACAAAGGAATAATTGCGTGTTTAGAGGGGACATGAGAATTTAGTGCCACGAAACCGAGTGAGAGAGAATGATATAAGAAAGAAAAAAAAATGATAGAATAAAATAAAATCAATAAAGAAAAAAAATTTTTTTTTTTTTATTTATTAATTTTTTTTAAATTATTTAATATTAAACTGACAATTGAAACAAATTTTCTCCTCACTTATATCCTCCCACTTTTCATTCTTCATTAATTAATATTCACTATTATTTATTTAATACATGTTCATTGTAGTAGTAAATGATGAGAAAAGATAAAGAATTTTTTTGATGAATTAAAATTAGTAAATTATTAAAGACAAAATGGAAAATTAAGAACACACCGCAAGTTGTGCCTCACCCGTAGAGTATGTTTCAGGCAAGGAGCAAGGATTACCAGCGTTTGCACGTGGACCACAGGATGGAATTAGTGGGGGTGCTGCTGATATTAATGATGAGAGAATTGCTCATATGCTGTCGGAATCGAGCCATTTACAATTGAGTCGTGAGCACGATACGTCAAATGATGCTGATAGTAAAAGTCCAAGTCGTTTGGGTTGTCCTAGTCCATTTGGAAAAGACAGATTCGACAGTCAAAATCGTAGATTAAAAAAATATGAAAATGATGATATTCCACAGGAGAAAGTTGTGAGAATTTATCAGGAGGAATTGGCAAAATTAATGGGACGAAGAGTTGATGATTTACGTGGACCACGTGACTTTCCACCAAGGTGAATATTATTTCAAATGATATTAATTATTTTTCTTTATTAAAATAATTAAAATAAAAATAAATATATTTTTTTTTTTTTCGTGTTGAAAAATAAATTTAAATCATGTTAAAACTTGCATTAAATACGTCTGAACAATTAATTAATATTTATTGAGGACAGCAATTAAACCTCGATTAATTGTAGTGCGATGTTTCCGCATTTTTTCAGTGGTGGACAAAATATTCAAGGAATGGACCGTACTCAAGATGATTTTCGTCTTGCATTAGATGCATATCATCGTGAATTACAAAAATTAAATTCAGCACCAGGACAAACTCCTGCAAGTTTAGCTGGATTACCAGGTCTACCAAATTTACCAGGACTATTGGCATTACATCAGCAGGCATTACATCAAAATCATTTATCAGCAAATGGTGGCACTGGCGCCGGTGTTCAAGATTTAAGTCTTGGTAAAGCTGCTGATCCACGTAGTAAAATAATGAATGGCGTTAGCGATGAGGATAAAGAAAAAATGGAAGAAGCAATGCGACATGCGGGCAGTGCATTTTCATTAGTGAGGCCTAAACAAGAGCCAACTGGTGCACAATCAACGCCAGGTGGATCAAGTGCAAGCTCACCATTAGGTAATTCAATATTACCACCAGCAATGACACCAAGTGATGAATTTACCGGCGCTGCTGCAGCAAGTCCATTACAAAGAATGGCATCGATAACTAATAGTTTGATAAGTCAACCGTCCACACCAACGCATCATTCAGCAAATCAACGACCATTAAAAGCTGTATTACCACCAATAACACAACAACAATTTGACCTTTACAATAATCTCAACACGGAGGACATTGTGAAGAGGGTAAGTAAGATTGTATGTTGAACCTGATTCATTATTTAATATTTACTTATCAATAATAAATTATAATCATCGATTATTAATGCCAATATTTTGTTTCTTCTTTCCTTTTCCCTATTTTTTTTTTACGTTCCCCCTTTGGAAATTTGTTTAGGTGAAGGAACAATTGTCACAGTATTCAATTTCACAACGATTATTCGGCGAGTCTGTGCTTGGATTATCCCAAGGATCCGTCTCGGATTTATTAGCGCGACCAAAGCCATGGCACATGCTAACGCAAAAGGGTCGCGAGCCATTTATACGTATGAAAATGTTTTTGGAGGACGAACAGGCTGTACATAAATTGGTTGCGAGTCAATATAAAATTGCGCCGGAAAAATTGATGAGGACCGGCGGCTACGGCGGCCTGCCTCGTAAGTTTAACTCAGGTCAATATAGATGTTTTGTTATTTTTTAATCCACAAGAAAAAAAAACTCTAATAAAATTCCAAACCACTAAAATATAATTATAAAAAAAAAATTTATATTTATACTAATGAATTTTTTTTTATTTCTCTTATTATTTACAGCGTGTGGAACGCCAATGAAACCAATGCCACCGACGAAATTAGTTCAAGAGCAGCTACAAAATGCAGCAAAGGCCCAAGCGGCCGCAGCGGCCCAAGCCGCGGCAGCAGCAGCAGCAGCCGCACAACATCAACAGGAATCGCAAATGCAATTGGGACCACCACAACCAAGTCCGCAGCAACATTCACAGCATTCACAGCCGCCATTACCGTTGATGTTAACGCCACCGGGTCCACATTTATCTCATGGACAAATGTCCATTCAAGAATTACAAAAGAAACAGCAGCAGCAACAACAACAGCAACAGCAGCAGCAGCAGCAGCAACAACAGCCACAACAGTTAGGCTTACATTCACCTCATCAAATGGCGCAATCACCGTTGCGCAGTCTTCATCCTCATATTTCACCGAGTGTTTATGAAATGGCGGCGTTAACGCAAGAGCTGGATACACAAACAACAACGACAAAAATAAAGGAAGCTTTATTGGCTAATAATATTGGCCAGAAAATATTTGGCGAGGCCGTATTGGGATTATCTCAGGGTTCAGTTAGTGAATTATTGAGTAAACCTAAAGCGTGGCATATGCTAAGTATTAAAGGACGTGAGCCATTTATAAGAATGAAATTGTGGCTATCGGATCCGCACAATATTGAACGACTTCAGGCGCTAAAAAATGAAAGACGTGAAGCAAATAAACGTAGACGCAGCAGCGGTCCAGGATACGACAATAGCTCTGATACATCAAGCAATGATACTGCTGAATTTTATCATGCATCGTCGCCTGGTCCTGGTCCACCATCAGCAAAAAAACAACGTGTATTATTTTCCGAAGAACAAAAAGAAGCATTGAGACTTGCTTTTGCCCTCGATCCATATCCAAATGTTGCGACAATTGAATTTTTAGCCGGTGAATTGGGTTTATCGTCACGAACAATAACCAATTGGTTTCACAATCATCGTATGCGATTGAAACAACAAACGCCACATGGACAGCCAGAGTCTCAATCGCCACGTGAGCCCGGTCAGCCATTTGACCCGGTACAATTTCGTTTATTATTAAATCAACGACTTTTAGAATTGCAAAAAGAACGTTTGGGATTGGGTAATATGCCAATACCTTATTCGCCATATTTCAATCCGAATTTAGCGACATTAATGAGCAATGCCATCAAGGAACAGTGTTCGGGATTGGACTTGTCAATGGGAGCATTAAAGCGCGAATTGAATCAGGAATTTGAGGACGATGATGGTGACGGTGATGCGGATGGCGATGATGGAATGAGCAATCTTGGTAGTGAGGACTCGGATGGTTCAGGCGGAAGTATAAAACGTGAACCAAATGATCAAGCGTCAAATTTATCAACGCCAAGCGGTGCTGGTGGCGTTGGCGGTGGTGGAGGCAATGGCGGAGTTGGTGGATCGACAACTGGCGCAAGATCTAATCGAAGAAAACCCGCGGCGCCACAATGGGTTAATCCAGAGTGGCAGGAGCCAACGAGAACTGGTGATGAAGTTATAATAAATGGTGTGTGCGTTATGAAAACTGATGATTTTGGTGTTAAAAGAGAAACAGAGGAGACAATTAGGGTAGAACCAACACCGGTACAGGACAGATATGACGATGATAATCAAAGTGATGTCTCGTCTATTGTATCGGGACCTGGTGGAGGTAGTCGAAGTGGTGGTGGTGTCGGTGGTGGTGTTACAAGTGGTGGTAATGGACATCAGGAGAATGAACGTGATAGTGTTAGTCCATGTGGAATTAAATCCGGTGGTGATTTAAGTCCTGTTGGCTCGCCAGTGTCGCGACCACCGTCAGAAACACAACAAATACTTCAGAATTCTACAAATGTTGATAGTCCGAAAGAAGTGAAACATGAGCCGGAAGAAACGTGGGATTATTGAGAGGATAATTCTGATGGTTTATGTAATAAGATTGAAGGAATGAAAATTTATATGAAGTGATTTTCATTTTTATTCTTGTTTGATTTTTTTTTTTTTCATTCGAATTTTTGTGGAGGATTTAAATGAACATTTTTTAATGATTTACGATTGTATAAATGACGGGGGTGAAAGACGTTTTTTTTTTTATTGTACAACCGTTGTCATACAAATCGTAAATCTTGCCAAAATGATGAATCCAGTTTAAGTGATTGAGAGAAAAAATAAAGATAAATGCATAAATAAAAAAATATTTAAGACGAAAATAAACAATGCGAATGAGAGAGTGGAATGATGACATAATTTTCATGGGAGAATGTTAATTTTATAGATTTTAAGATTTCTAGTAATGGCAACGCCACCGATAGGATTCGATTTGTTATATAATTAAAAATTAAGATGAAAAAATGAATGAAAAAAAATTGAAATAAAGTAAAATAAAAAATAAGTAAATGAATAAATAAATAAATAAATTAATTAATTAATTAATTATTAAATAACTAACCGAGTCCTGCCTAACGACTAGGGCATTATCAATTTGAGAAGAAAAGAGAAACAATGATTAAATAAATAAATAATAATAATAATAATAAAAAAAGTGAGAACGACTGAATTGACGGATTAAATAGTGCGTTTATTAAATAAAATAAAATGAGAGAAAATAAAGTTTAACTTTCCTTTATCATTTATTTTCTCGCAGTTTTCATTAAATAATTTTTTTTTTTTTATATTTTTTTTTCTTATTTGGAGAAATGTGAAATGATAAAGTTGGAAGATTTGAACGAAGATTTGGAGCGAAATCAAAAAAGACTTTTGATAGGACGAAAAATACACACATTCACATACACATATATATATATAAATATATATAACACTTACACATGCACATAAATCACGTGATATAATGAAGATAAATAAAAGAATTCAAGTGAGCAATGAACAAAAAAATTAAATGAAAGGAAAAAAAAAAAAAAATATCGAGAAAACTTGAACAAAATATTTAAAAAAAATTATTATGTACATTGAAATATATTTAAATTATTAATTATATATGTATACCAGTGCGCAAATGTGTGATGAAATATTTCCCATATTTCAATGTAAGAAAAAAAATTTTTTTTTAATTTTATTTAATTCAATTCATAATTTTTAATATCGAAGACATTCAAATAGTAGAATATATTTTAAGTAAATGGCAAATTTTTTTATCCTTATGAAGGACCCTCACATCTACACACACACATATACATACACGTACTAAATAATAAAAAAACATTTTAAACTCAAAAAATAAAAAAATAAAAAAAAAAAAAAAAAGAACCTTTAATCTTTTTTTCCTGCTCATTAGCATTGAAAAAAAAATAATTTTAATGAGGTTTTAAGGTTCGCTCCAGTGCAATTTTTGTCTTAACATATTGTTAAAACAATTATTATTAACTATTATTATTATTAATTATTAATTATTATTATTATTAATTTTATTAATTTTTTTTTGTTCAATTAACGTTAGACAAAATGAATATTGTATATGTGAGTTTGTGAATAGTTGACGAAGAAATAAATAAACAAATACAGATAAATGAAGTGATAAGAAAAAAAAAGAAAGGGAAAATTTAAAATTTTTGAAAAAAATTATGGAATAAATGAAAAATCTCAAATAATAATTATGTGTTCGTATTTATCTGTATGTTGGTGTGTGTGAAGAACGAGTCATTACACAATCGTGATTCATATATATTCGTTAATTATTTTTCATCCCTTAAAAAAAAAAAAAAAATTATAAAATTCAATTTATTTTTCCCATTTATTTTTTCATCCTTCCAAAATCGTGTTCTCCAACTCTAAAAAATTACCTGTATATAAGCTTTGTTGATGTTATATATTTTTCACTTCGTATTATTACACAGTAAAATGACAACAAAAAAAAAAAAATTTTTTTTTTAGAAACAGAAACGAAAAATATTAATAATTTGAGATTTCATTTAAATTTTATTCAGTATATTTTTTTTTTCCATTTTCAAACATTAATGTAAATGTGTTTTTATTGATTAAAATTAAATTTTATTAATTAATTAAAAATTGTCAAAGAAAAAAGAAAAAAAAAAATTTTTTTTTTATTTTTTAGATGAGAAAAAAAAATTGAGTTTAAAAACAATTAGAAATACTTAAAGCCCGTTACCAATGTTATTATTACTCTATTAATATATTATTATCATTATCATCATTATTATTATTATTATTATTATTAATATTATTGCTATTATTAATTATTATGTAATTTTTATTGTAAATTAGTTTTATTCGAGCACGTTCTATTATTGTTTGATTATGCTGTAATATATTTATTATAATTATGGTATATATCGATATATAAGCGATATAATCTCGAGAGAGTACATAGCCAAAAAAAAAAAAAAATATAAGAGGAAAATTGAATAAATAAATAAATGAAAATAATGAAAAAAAAAAAAAAAAAAGAATTTTTTTTTTTATTTTTAATGTGAAAAAATTAAAAATTAATAATATTGATACACCCAAATGCAACACATTGTAAATAATAATCAAACAAGATTATATTATTTACAATTTTAATTGCACGTGTGTGAAAATAAATTTTTTTTTTTTCACATAAATATTAAAAAAAAAATTATTTACCTTTTTTTTTCACAATTTTTATTACCAACAATTAATAACACAACAATTATCCTCATTTTTTTGTTTATAATAATCGTCTTTATCATCATCGTCATTACTATTATTATTACTATTATTATTATTGATAAATTAATTTTTCCCATCAATTTATTAAATATTTTTCATCATTATTATATTTTATCAATTAAATTATCTAATTTTTATTCACATTATTACTCCTAACTATTTTTCATTATTATTATTATTATTATTTTTATTATTAATAGTTATTATAATATTAATTATTGAATTTGTATTAATTATGAATTTATTGACAGTAAGAGAAAAAAAAAAATAAATAAGATACAAAAATGACTTTTAAAGCCAATTGTGATAGAGCTTACGTGCGACAAAAGTGTGTCTGTGTGTGTGAGAAATTAAAAAAAAAATTAATTTGATAATGAAAAAAAAAAAAAAAAAAAAAATTAATTTGGGTAAATTATTGTCATAATCCCAAAATAAAAAAAAAATACAAGTTCATATTAATACAAATTACAACAAAATCAATATATAATATTATTTTAAATATTCTTTTTCATTCTTTTTTTTTTTTCATTGTTTGATATGTATATGTATGTATCGATGATAAAATTTATGTTTAATGTTTATAATTTAATTGTGTAATAACACGTGTATATAAAATGTATAATGCAAATGACGTAAAATTGTGAATGGATGAGAAGACAAAAGAATAAAAAAGACAAAATAAAAAATGAAAAAAAAAATTGAGCCAAATGATTTTAAGTCACATGAAAAAGGCTATGGACTTGACACCTTATAGCGCTAATTAATAAATGAAATAAAGAAAAAATTTGGGAATATTATCAATCAAAATGTTTTCATGTGAAAAATTGTATTTGTGTTAGTGTGTGCATGTGTTGTAAAAAGAAATATTGAGGTGAATGATTTTTTTTGAAGTGATAACGATGAAACAAATTATTTCCAAATGATACGAAAATGAAAGAAAACAAAAAAAAAAATTAATAAATAAACGAGAGATAAAAAATTAAGGAGAATAAAAAATCAAAGTTTAGTAAGTGTAATAACCAATTAGTGATGAAATAATATTGATTAAAAATAGTAATGAATTTAATCGATTTAATGAAAAAATAAAAAGCGAAAAATCTAGTCTGTATAGAAAAATTTCAATTTCAATCGTAACGTCATTTTCTATTAATTTTTTTTTTGTTTATTAAACATCTTTGATGTATGAAAAATATTCAAATATCCTCAAAGAAAAAAAATGAAAAAGAAAAATAAATAATCGTGTCTCCCTCTTGATGAATTTTTTATCTCAATCATCAATCAATGTAAATAAATTATATATAAAATGCCACGTATTATATAAATGAATAAACAAATGAATGATACGTAAATTAACGTCACACTTGAAAAAAAAAAAATTATTATTTTTTTTTTTTTTCGTTCAACAATCAACGTGAATAATTAATAAATAAATAAATGAATAAAAGAAAGAGATTCTATATCATCGAACTACCAATGAGAATTTTGGATGGCCATCAACAATTTTATATTTTAAATTAATTCCAACAATCTCAAATTATAATTAATTAAATAAAAAAATTATGCAAATATAAATAATACCAGAAAAAACGACAAACAAAAAATCCCATACATGTAATAACGTTATAAACAAAATGAAAATTTCTGTAGATAATAATATTAATTAATTATTATTACAAAAATAGACAGTTATAAATATATAAATATATAAATACGAATAATAGCTTTAATTATTTGGAAATAAAATTAATATTGCCGTTTAATTTTTATTCATCATACAAATTATTAATTACTAAAACAAAATCACAATAATAAAAAAAATCAATCAATCAATTAAAAATCAACAAAACCACGAAAGTGTATTTGAGTCATTAAAAATAATGTATAAATGCGAATGTGTGTGCATGTATGTGATAATTTATATTTCCATTTTTGTTATCGAAACAATTTTGAAACTAAACTGAAAACAAAATTGATTCGAAAATAATGAAGAAGAAAAAAAAAAATAATAAACGAGAGACAGAGACAGTGGAAAAAAATCATATCCTAAACTTAATGAATATTTTACAAATAAAAATTTAAAAAATGGGGAAAAAAATTAAAATAATAATAGTAATAATAATAATAATAATAATAATAATAAACTGATTAATTAATTAATGAAAGAAGGAATAAATAAATGTAGATAGAAATTCAGAAAAATTATCCAAGCCCTTCATGCCTAATTATATAATTAATTAATACCTATTCCAAAACAAAAAAAATTAAATAAATAAGTCTCCTTGTCCTCTATCCACAATTAAATTTAATTATAAATAAATAAACGTAACAGAGAAACGAGCAAACGAAAAAATAATAAAATAATAAAATCCAATACGCGTGAAAATTATTGAATAAAAAAGAAAAAACCAATTTTTTTTTTTTTTCAATATTTTTACGCGTATACACGATCAAAATAAATAAAATTATTGTACGCAGGACTCTGTCATAAAAGTAGTGAAATAAGGAAGATAATTGTAATTGTAAAGTGAATTTTGGAAGTGAATGAGAAATTACATAAGAAAAAAAAATAAATAAAATGAAAAAATGCCAGAGAGATAACGATAATATAATGATAAAAAATGATGAATGCGATAAATAAATAAATAAAGTTATGAATGAAAATATATAATAAAGTGCGAGATGAAAGAATTTCAAATGCAAGAAAAAAAAAAAAAAAACATTAAAATAAATATTTGATTTGTATTATTCATTTTAAATTGTATTATAGCCTAATAATAATAATAATTAAAAATGAAAAAAATAAAAGAATAAAATATCCTGTACATTGCATATAAACAAATATTATAAACATTAATGAAACAAAAAAAAAAAAATAGTAATTAGCAATACACTAACAAAAAAAAAAAGCACACAGATACACATGAAAGCTCTATTTGTTCTCAACTGTACGTTCACTATTATTATTATTATTATTATTATTATTATTATTATTATTATTATTATATGAAAATTGAAGAAAAAAATAAAAATATGATATATAAAAAATAAAATATTTGTGATGATCAACATATTTTTTTTCTTCAGTTGACTGTAGGTAACTTATCTATAAAATCTACTTTACCGACCTAAGTAGATAATGCAGGAATTTCAAATGTAAAAATGGAGGGAAAAAATTTCCGTTACAATGGACTAACGAGTTTTATAATTTAAATTCAAGAAATTATTATTTTACTTAAATAATCAGTTTATTTCAACATGCAATCATATTAACTGCATTATTTTCGTTTATATTCTGCTCTAAATATTGTTTTTAATTAATATCCATTGTAAAAATATGTTTGTGTTAAAAAATTTTCATTTAATTTTTGTCTTACATTTTTTTTTTTCATGGCATTCTTGGAAGACTCGCGAATATTTCATAGCGACAATTCCAAAGTTATTTCAATTATGATTATGAATATATTGGGTATGAAAAAGGAACTTACCAATGACGAACATTGGAACAGGATGAATTAATATTATTAGGACATAATTAATTTTATGAAATGGAGCTGGAAGGATCACAGGTGAACGTCCATGGTGTGGAGAATGGATGCGTCATGGCGTCTGTGGCGTTGGTTGAATTTGCTATAGTGTGAGCGTCTTGTTGAGTGGCGCCACTCAACTAGGTGGCAGCTATTTGAACTGAGGGAAACTAAAGCGCCGCCACGCGTAACTGAGACGAATTAAAATTCAAACCAGACTCCATTGCTGTTTCACGATTAACGACGAACTAAAAGAAATATGGTAAAATTCGAATCAACATTTTTTCATTTATTTATTTATAAAAATGAGAATGTTTATGATGAATCATTGCAATGGGAATGTGAAATAGTTACAATGAATTCATAAAATGAAATAATGTTATAGGTAATAATTTTTTTTCTACATTATTTTATATTAATTAATTTCATTTTTATCGTATATGTATTGAAATTTTTATTTTTAAACTTGGCAATTATTTATTACCTACATATTTATATGTATAATGAAAAACGTAAACCATAAGCGAAATATTTTTTTAATTAATCTTATTATTTATTTGAATTTTCTGCATTGTATTTTTTATTTTAAAATTCTTTCATTTTGTGTTGCAGTGTCAGAAAATGGCGAACAAAAAAATAAGAATGAATAGAAAAAAAAAAAAAGGGAAATCAATCTCAAAAAATTCAACAAAGTCCATGAAGAATTTTAATTGATCAAAAATTATGGAAAGATTTCCATATTGTTTTTTTTTTTTATCATTATTATTACTTTGTTTTCCTTCAATATTAATTAATAGTTTTTTGTCTTTATTTTTTCCATCATCTTCAAATTTCTTTCGTCATTTTATTCATTTGTGTTTTGGCCACTTGCTATTTTTCTCTGCTTTCATTTTTTTCATTCATTTATCCTATTTATTAATTTATTTATTCATTAATTTAATGATTTATTTACCCATCAGTGTTTATTCTTATTTTTTGCTTTTTATCTCCATATCAATTTTCATTTTCAACACATTATTTTTATACTCCACACGCAAATATTCAATTCATTCTTCTTGATTCATTCATTTTCCTTCATTTTATTCAAAATTTTTCCTCGCCATTTCAATCATTAATTTTATTTATTAATAATATCATCCGACAACAATAAAAATCGCCAATCATTTATTTTTTTCTTTACTCATTTACTGTTCATGCAAGTATAATTACAATTATTACAAAAAAAAAAAAAAAGAAAAACTATTAATTATTTAAATTTGCTGGAATTTTTACTAAATATTTCAATGGCGTTTTACAAAAAATTTTCCATTATTTTATTTATCATATACGAAAGTAAGAAAATACGAAAATGACCCTTGGATAATTTAATGGCAGATGAAGAGGGGTCAAAGGGCGAGGATGGGAGAGACTGGGGGAATTTTATAATCAGGAAATGGAAATTATATTATTAATGAATTTTTTTTTTCTCATCCGTTAAATTTCAAACTAAAAATCGGTAATAAAAATTGAAATATCTATTTTTTTTCTTGCTTCTTCATCAAACTTTCATTCACACACTCATTCTCTCATATATCAATAATAAAACAATTAATTAATTGACCAATCAAATGATTAATAATTTTCAAAGATATCAAATAAATAAAAAATTTTTTTTTTTGCAATATATTTTTAGGCGGGAGACAAAATTATCCTTGTTGTGTTTACAATAACTATTAATGCTTCTAAAAAAATTGCAACTGCTTGCTTTACAGGAGAAAAAAATTTTTTTTTTATCGCACTTAATTATCATTTTTTTTTTTATTTCACCTTAATTAATTTATTTATCAATCATTTCATTTATCGCATCACTCGCATCACACTTCCCCATTTCATACATATGAGTTCGTTTATTTATTTGTATTGTTAAATTAATTTGTTGTATTTTATTTCATTTTTTTTTGTCTATTTCATTCTTGCATTATTTTTAATTTAAATGTTTGTTGAGTTCAAAGTCAATTACGTTCAGTAAAATGGTCCACGCAATTGTAATTTATCATCGGACCACAAATTATTGTTGCTTGTAAATTGAAAACAAAAAAATATTTATATATATATAAATATACATTAATATTTTTTTGAATTATTTCATATTATTTTTTACTTAAAAATCTATCGCGTTGAAAATGCTTTTATTTTTTTTTCCACCCTCACTCTCTCTCTCTCGCCCTTTGATTCCACATTTTTCATTTTACTTCCACGATGTTAATTATATATTGGCATAAACCGCATACATTTTGCACTGTTTTATTTAATTGTAATCATTTTTTTTTTAAATTCTGCATTCAATTTTTTCCTTTTCTGTATTTTGCATATTTGACTTTTATTTATTTTCATTTACTATTTCTTGTTTATTATTAATTTATTTAACAGTGCTCGCAGCGTCCCTATAAATATGAATAAAAAAAAAAAGAAATAGAAAAAGAAAAAGAATTTATTTTTAATGGAAAAAAAATTGACGAATTTTAAAAAAGAAAATTCTTGAAGATACTCGGAAAAATAAAATAAAAGCGCGAAGTTAATTCTTCGTTTAAATTTGTTTTTCTTTACCAGAATTAAATAAGTCTTTCCGTATGAATATTCATCCCTGATTTTTTATTTTTTTCATTCCCTACAAACATTCTTCTTGGCTTTTTCTCACGCACCTCGCAACTTTTCGTTTAAATTCTGAATAACTTTCCCTCCACTCTTTCTGTAAAAAATTAAATTAAATGAAATTAATAATATTAAATATTTGTTTTCAGTGTTATCAATAAAATGAAGATGAATTATTCCTTACGGCGGCATCGACATTAGCAGGACTCTCGTCATTCGGATCTGCGAGCATACTTATGACACTGATGAGAATTGTCTCGACTGTATGTACAGGTAACCATCTTTCTGATGCCTTTTCATATCCCCATTTATCATCACCTGGCTCGTGTAAGATTGATATACACACATCACCACTCTTTTCGACTAAAATAATCGTAATAAAATTAAATACAAACATAAATAAATTAATGAGAAGATAAAAAAATTTATTAACGAAAAAAACGAATTTATTTTCAAGTCTATGAAATTTATTACAGATGAAATAAATAATTAATAAATTTAATATATTTGATAGTTATTTAATTCATCTGTTGTAAATTTGATATATTTAATAGAGATAAATTCAATCAAAGAAAATAACAAAAAGTTCGTAGGAAGAAATTGAAAATTATTTAAATAAGAAAATATCAATTATATTTACTGTTTGGATGCCATATTTCTGTTATAAATTTCATTCTTGGTGGCCTGAGTGGATACTCTTTGGGAAATTGTAAATGTGCTTTGAAAAATCCCCCTTCACTAAAAAAAGGAAAATAAATAAATTAATTAATCAATTAAAATGAATATGAAGTTGCAATTTTCTATTTTAGATTATTAATTATTTATTTATTAATTTATTGCTTACTATAATGTATCCGGAGGTCCAATAATAAGCACTTCCCATCTATATATGTCATTGTCGTCGATTAGACCTGCCGAAAACCCTTCAACTGGGTTTTTATTTAATTCTAGAAAATAAAACAAAAAATATTAAAATTCTCATTTTTACATATCACATCAAACAAATTACTCATCATAATTATCAACTAATCATATTTTTCCCAGATTAATTAATCAAATAATCGAATGACCGATAAATTAATTTTTCAACTTTATTATAAAATATTTTTAATCATTACTCAAAATTATATTAATATTTCCTTTGTGTTCATCAATTTATCAATGAATCATTCCATCAAAAGATACAATTTATACAAATAATAAATATAACAAAGAGTAGAATAAATTTTTTTTTAATTATAATAAATTGTTTAAACAATGAAAAAAAATTTTAACTCCAGTAAAATATTAAATTCGCATGAAGGTTTATATATATTCAGTGCAAAAACGGGTTTGATGAGTCACCCATCAAAGACTAAAAGAGAGAAAAACGAAGAGAGAGAAAATTATATATATATATATATGTACACATACATATTTATAAATATATACACGCACATTTTCGTGTGTATGAGAAAGAGAAAGGATCTCTTAATTTTTGGGCGTATAAATACTCAAGAAATAAAATTAAAACATGGAAAGAAAAATAAATTAAATTGAAAATTTTCTCTTATTAATATTCACAAAATTTATTATTCACCCCTTAAACCTCCTCATTTTTCGTATGCAATAACCCCATTGCCCTCTCTCTTACACACACATACATATATAAATACACAAGCATAAACGAAAAATCTATTAATAAATATTCGGATTCATTATTTAGTCTTATGACCTCTCTCTTCTCTTCATGCTCAGCATGAAAAATCTGGCAATGAAATTAAAATATCAATTGAATATTTTACTCCAATAAAATTAGGGATAATTATTTATAACATTGTTTAAATATTATAGATTATTAATTATAAACAGTGCTGAGTGCGATTAAGCAAGAGCAAGGTACATTGTATTTATAAATAAATTAAAGCTCGTGTTTCAATTTAATACAAAATAAAAAATTTTTATTTTTCTCTTGTTTGTTTGTTTGCAATGAATTAAATTATTAATAAAATATATCTGGAATTATGAGGAAAATAATATAAATAATATATTCACAAACGTGTTTGAGATTATTTGATAAGCTCATAAATAATCCATTATTTTTTTAAATAATAAATTCAATTCACTCATGAAAATTTTAATCAATTAATGACTTTTAGTACGATTAATTGCCAAAAATTATTTTACAGATGTGTTCAAGTTTATCTCAAAATAAAGAAAAGAATATTTTTATTTATTAATATGAATTGAATAAATTCTTTATCAATGAATAAACGAATTAATGACTGAATAAAATAACAAATAATAATTGAGAAATTAATTTCGATGAAAATAAGATGATAAAATTCATTGGCTAATTCAAATGTCTCTTTTTTTTTTTTTTTTCCTTTCGTTTCATGGTGAACTCTCTCTTTTTTTTTTCTTTCACATGCACTCTCTCCCTCTCATTCTCATTCTCATAGACACCCACGCTACGTATTGATTTTCACAACGCCGATCGTCTATAGGGGCGTAGATGGTTCACCATAAAAAAATCGACATTATAACCTAAAAATTATCCCAACCAACCAACAAAAAAAAAATCCTCAAAGGAAAGAAATGAAATAAAATTAAATAGAATAAAATAAATATTAAATATTCCGTCAAATCAATGGCTAAAAATGATTATTTTTATTTCATTAATTAATCTATCAATATTAAATAAATTAAACGATTTTACGCATTTTTTAAATTATATTTCACAGACATTGATTTATTTTTCTCATACATGCTGTGTTGAAATGACGATGAGAAATCGTGTTGCTCTTTCAGTGTAGCCGAAAAAAGAAAAGAAAAGAAAAAAAAAAAAGACACAGAGGAGGAAAGTGAGTGAGAAAGAGCGATGGGGAATATAGGGAAATTGAGAGAGCAAGAGAGAGAGAGAAAGCTAAAGACCAAGCGAAAAATAAAAAGAAATATTATTTAGCTAATTCATCATGATCGATGAAATATATTTAATTATTTAAATAATATTAAACAATATATACAATGAATAATTATTTATCATGGATATTTTACATCACATCACATAAATAAATAAAATAATGTGAAATATATAAATTTTTAAAAAACATCAAACACTTATCATTTGTATATTAAAATACTTAATTTAATATTATTAAATTTATTTATTATGCAATTAATATATTGCAATGATAATACCTGCTAATTGTTTTCTTAGTAGAAGCGCGGACTGTGGCTCTGACATTAATAAAAGTTCGATTAAATAACCCACTAAAGTTGAAGAAGAAAACAAATCACACTTTTCACACGCTCACGAGCACAGAGAAAAAGATGGCTAGGTAATATTCTCACCGTTCACGGAAACGACGTTTTACGCATGCGCCATTGTGAAATTTTAAAATGATTGTGATATATATTGTATTTCCGCTTTTTTATATGATACCGACGCGCCATCTGTTTCTCTTAGGGTAATTTATCACTACCTGATGTCGGTAAATAACTGATATCCTTCTTAATGTACCCCCAATAGCCTTCGGTGCACTCCACGAGATGCCACTCCGTGCTGTCACAAGTTATAACTATTGTGAGGCCACAGTATTTCACGTTATGTAGTAAACCAAAATCAAGTGAACTTCCCCGATCAGGGGGATCGGAGGAAGGATCCAAGATCCGTTGGAGTGGTAGTGGTGGTAGCGGTAGTGGTAGTGGTAGTGGTGATAGTGGTAGTAGTGGTAGTGGTGATAGTGGTAGTAGTGGTAGTGGTGATAGTGGTAGTAGTGGTAGTGGTGATAGTGGTAGTAGTGCTGCTTTCAAAGCCGGATCCGAAGCTGGTTTTCCAGCCGGCCCACAAGCTGGTCCCGTTTCTGGTTTTCTTGCAGGTTTTGGTGCCGGTTCCGGGGCTGGTTCTCTTGCCAGCCCCCCGCTGGTTTTCTTGCTGGTTCCCAAGCTGGTTTTCTTGCTGGTTCCCAAGCTGGCTTTCTTGCTGGTTCCGGCGCTGGTTTTCGTGCTGGTTCCCCTGCTGGTTCTCAAGCTGGTTTCCTTGCTGGTTTTCCTGCTGGTTCTCTTGCTGGTTTTCGCGCTGGTTCCCCTGCTGGTTTTCTTGCTGGTTTCCGTGCTGGTTCTCAAGCTGGTTTTCGTGCTGGTTCTCAAGCTGGTTCCGGTGCTGGTTTTCAAGCTGGTTTTCCTGCTGGTTCTCTTGCTGGTTTTTGTGCTGGTTCTCAAGCTGGTTCCGGTGCTGGTTTTCAAGCTGGTTTTCAAGCTGGTTTTCCTGCTGGTTCTCAAGCTGGTTTTCTTGCTGGTTTTCTTGCTGGTTCTCAAGCTGGTTTTCGAGCTGGTTTTCAAGCTGGTTCCGGTGCTGGTTTTCGAGCTGGTTTTCCTGCTCGGTTTGGTGCTGGTTTCGCAGCTGGCTCTGGAGCTGGTTTCGGAGCTGGTTTCCGTGCTGGTTTCGAAGCTCCGGAGCTGGTTCCAAAGCTGGTTTGGACGGTAGTGGCCGTAGTGGTAATTGTAGTGGTGGTTGTGGTAGTGGATGTGAGTCCAAAAAGGATCCAAGGATTCAAAAAAAAATCCAAGGATCCAAAAGGCTCTAAAAAAGGAACTAAAAGAGAAGATCCCTTGGATCCTTGGATCTTTTCATTGAATATTAATGAAATTCACATGTTTTTGACATATTACACGACGTGAAATACTGTGGCATCATAATAGTTATAACGTGTGACAATACAAAGTGGAATTTCATGGAGTGAACCAAAGGCTATTCGGGTACGTAATAGGGGATCATTTGAATTCTACTTAGTGGTCCACTGTGTTGCCACAGTAGACGAGCACCTAAGGTGCACCGTGAATGCACCAAGTGCACTAGGTGCTCGCACGGTGCACGATCGGTGCGCGCACTTGGCTAATGGGGAAGTTGATAATTGTGTTCATAAATCATATTTATTGATAAAAACTGATGAAATGTTTTGTAATTTATTTTGTTTAAGTTTGAAAAATTCAAATTATAGGGAAAAATACATTTGAATTTTGCTCAGTTCTGATTGGTCGGTTTTCGGAGGCCGTTTTTTATGTTCTGCGCATGACTGATATGTATAGGTATACAGAGTGTATGAATCGGAGTCGATAGAGGGGAGACATGAACTTCGAATATGGCCGTTGGTGTGAGGAGAATTTTTGGCTGTGGCGGTTTGTGGTGCTGATAATTCACGAAAAATAAAACAATTAACGGCGTAATAATATAAAAAACACCTGTAAGTATTCGAATGAATATTAATTACAATGAATTTTGTCATTTTTTCATATCTAACTTTGCATTTTTACTTAAAATATTAATCATTCATATTTCCGATATGTGAGGTTATGATGACGCATTATCAAATTTTTGGAGCTATTACATCAGTTATTTTTTCACTTTATTTGTTCTGAGAGTGTGTAATTAAACCTTGTTATATTATTTACAGGTTGATTTTACGTGAATAATAATTAATTTCATCGAAAAATAATGTCGAAACGAACGCAGCCAATCTGGACACCGCCAAAACGTAATAGCAACGTATTAAAATTATTCAACAGTTTGACACGACAAAAAGAAGAATTTATTCCTCAATATGGGAATCGTGTTCTTTGGTACAGCTGTGGACCAACTGTTTATGATGCCTCACACATGGGACACGCCAGGTATCTATAAAAATATTAATCAACCTCAAAATTACATTTTTCTAATTTTTATACATCTTCATATCTTTTTTTTTTTCATGTCATTTAGATCTTACATTTCATTCGACATTCTACGACGTGTTTTATCAGATTATTTCAATTATGACGTACTTTATGTAATGAATATCACAGACATTGATGATAAAATAATAAAACGTGCGAGACAAAATTATTTGTACGAAAAATACATCGAAGAAAATCATGAGCTTGATAAAATATTAAAAGATATAAAAAATGTTATTTCATCCTTGGATGAAAATATAAAAACAACAATTGATAACGATAAAAAAACGATGATGGTAAAAATGATGGGGAATATAAAATTATCATTAGAAGAAATTGAAGCTTGCATATCAGCTAAAAATAATTTGAAAACCGAAGAAGCAAAAGAAAAATTATTAATTGTCGCGCGTGATTCATTGTCTGATTGGTTAGATAAAAAATATGGCGCAACAGTTAATGAAAATGCAATATTTAATAAATTATCACAGCATTGGGAGGATGAATTTCATAAAGATATGGATTCATTAAATGTACAAAGACCAAATGTATTGACACGTGTGAGCGAATACGTCCCAGAAATAATTGATTATATACAAAAAATAATTGATAATGGTTTGGCTTATGAAAGTAATGGATCAGTTTATTTTGATGTCGCGAGTTTTGATAAAAAAGAACATCATCATTACGCTAAACTTGTGCCTGAAGCTTATGGAGATGCGGCGAGTTTACAAGAAGGCGAAGGTGAAGAAATTAATATAATTTTATTCAATAATTTCAATATAAAAATTAAATTTATCATTGAATGTCTTGATAATTAATAAAAATAAATATTTTTAGGTGATTTGTGCGTGTCTGAAGATCGTTTACAAGAAAAGAAATCGCCTACAGATTTTGCATTATGGAAATCATCAAAGCAAGGCGAACCATGGTGGAATAGTCCATGGGGAAATGGCCGACCAGGTTGGCACATTGAATGCTCAGTGATGGCATCGTCAATATGCGGTTCAAGTTTGGATATTCATACAGGTGGAGTTGATTTAAAGTTTCCTCATCATGATAATGAATTAGCGCAAGCTGAAGCGTATTTTGATCATTCCCATTGGATTAGATATTTTCTTCACTCAGGACATTTAACAATATCGGGATGTAAAATGTCAAAATCATTGAAAAATTTTGTGACAATTCAGGATGCATTGAAAAATCATACAGCTCGACAATTACGTTTGGCATTTCTATTACACTCGTGGAAAGACACGTTAGATTACAGTGAAAATACAATGGAAATGGCAGTGCAATATGAAAAATTTTTAAATGAATTTTTTTTAAATATTAAATGTCATTTACGTTCATTAACAACAATTTCCACGACAGTAAAGACATTTAATAAGTGGAATGAGCATGAAATGGAATTGAATAAAAAAATTTCTGATACTAAGGAAAATATTCATGCTGCGTTGTGCGATAATATTGATACGCGAACAGTATTGGATTTAATTCGTGAACTCGTTGGACACTGCAATATTTATATAAAAGAAGTTAAGGTATTGAATACACTTTTATTGCGAGATATTGCGATTTTTATTACGAAAATATTTCGTATTTTTGGTGCAATTGTCACAAATTCATCTGGTGAAATTGGATTTCCAATTGATGATAGTGTTGATAATATTAATCGTGAAGATATTTTAATTCCACATTTAGAAATTCTCGCGAATTTCCGTTCAAAAATTCGAAATAGCGCTAAAGAAATTAAAGCAACGGAAATTCTTCGTGAATGTGATAAATTACGCGATGATATTTTACCTGACGTTGGCGTAAGATTAGAGGACGATGACGCGGGCATGAGTAAAATAAAATTAGTGAATCGCGATGAATTATTACGCGAAATAGAAACTAAAAAAAAATTGGAGAGGGAAAAAAAATTAGAAAAAGAACGAAAAAAAAAGGAATTATTATTGGCCGAGGCGAATAAAGAGGCGCAGAAAAAAATTCCACCGTGTGAAATGTTTATTAATGAATTGGATAAATATTCAAAATTTGATGATAAGGGTTTGCCAACTCATGATCATGAGGGGAAAGAATTAAGTAAAGGTTTAACGAAAAAATTGCAAAAATTACAAATGCAACAGGAAAAAAGGTACAACGAATATTTATCGTCATTAGAAAAATAATTATTATTTTAATTAATTTACTAAATTGTGAAAATAAATCCTGATTTATTAATCTTATATACCTGTGTATATAACCTTAATAAAAATAAAACAATTATTAAAATAATATATAATAATAATAAAACTGATATTATTTATACGATAAATAAAGAAAAAATTGAATGAAAATTAATTTTTTATTCATGCATTAAAAGATAAAAAATTGTATATTTTTGTTTTCAACTTTTATTTATTTCAATTTTTGATTTCAGCTGGTTCGTGAATTGGTGTTTGTATATGTACGATGTGAATGTGCGGTCATTTTCCATTATCATCCGAGTGTATAATAAATACCCCTTTTCATTGTTGAGTCAACTTTAATGTACGACAATGAAGAGCAAAAGCTTTTATAAATGCAAAAGTGATACGTATCGATGCGACGTTTAAATAGAATTCTACAACGAGAACGTGTGTGTACGTATAAATGTATATATATGTATGTATGATATTCATCCCTTAGTTTTATTGAATGGTAACAAAATGAATGAGAGAATGCGAGAGTTTATAACTGTCAAACAAAATAATATTTTCACTTATCAACAAAGCAACAAAGCTTTTGATGAAGTCACAGAGTGATAAAAAAAAATACATTTCATTCAATTTTAAATAATTCCCCACATTTTTCGTAGGGGATAATTTTTTTTTATTATCAAAAAACATAACCGCTTTTTAATTCGAATAGTTTCGTATTTGATTTTCAGTGCTATAAGGTATTAAGTTTGTAGGGGTTTTCATTGGATTTAATTTTGAATGACTTTGAGAAAAAATAATTTTGTCGAATTTTTTTTTTGTGGGAGAAGCAAAAAAAAATCGAGAATCGACACTCGTTAAAGTTACAAGAGTGTATTTTACGTTGCCCCATGTAGACTTTTTTTTTATTTAGTTTTTAGTACGTTTTTTTAGTTCTTCATTTTTTTTTTCTTTTTATGTATAAAAAGTTGCATTGGAAATGCAGAGTGTGAATGAGAAAAGTTATATGTATGTGAACAAGGGACTCAAATGTCAATCAGAAACATTTCTGATACTTGACACATTTTTTTTTTTTTTTCAAAACTAAAAAAAAAAATTTTTTTTTTTTCATTTCTTCATTAAAAATATTTTTTTTCCAGTATTACCCGTGTGATTTTGCGGGTGTGGTTGTATTTATAACACATAATCGCGGTACTTTATGCTAATATTCAACCCTTCCACACACAGCTGCTATTTTTTTTTAAATGCATCCCCCTTTTTTTAAAAATTCAAAGTCACGTGCACATTAATTCACATCTTTTTTATTTCACTTCCATCCAACATATATCATAATTTTTTATCGACACCATCACATTAATCACTTCTATTCACGTCAATTAATCTCACTAAAAAAAAAAAAAAATATACATTACAATTATTTATTCCACATAAAAATTAATTTTCCAACATAATTATTTTTATTTATTTCGTGTCTTTTTATTTTGTTATAGAGAAAATAAAATGAAGTATCTTCTTCTGCCGAGTGCATAGTTAGCACACAGGGGCGTGTCTCCAGTTTCTTTGAATTAAACATCGCCTACCCGCTTCAATCAGCCGCGACTCTCACTCCTCCCTCACTCTCAGGGTTTTCCACCCTCCTGGACTGAGACACAAGTAAACTTATTTCTTTTTTTTCTTCATTTTCTCTTTTACTTTCTCTTATTTCATTTTAAAATATATATATCGCCATCCTTATTTTACTAACTCGCGTTGTCGGGGCCCATTCGCGAAGGGGGTGATTTTTTTTTTTCACTCTCATTCTTCAAGGGGAATAATACACCCCTCTCCTCGTCTCACCCCATTTTTTTGCAGCGCCTCGTTTACTCGCAACGGAAACGCGAAAGACGTTACCCAAGATCTATTTCTTTATAAATTTGTAATCAGATGCCCTGTCGTACTTTTCAACCCCCTTAACGACCCCCTGTACATTATATATATTCATGCTCTTTATGTATACATATATATATATATATATATTTATATTTTTTTTTTTGTTCTTTCCCTTTATCGTACGACGAAACTCGATTGGAAGGAAACAAAAGCGCGCGACACTGCGCAAAACTTCTAGTCAATTTGTTTTTTTATTTTTATTTTTCTTCCACCTTTTTTTTATTTTTCTTTATCTTTATTTTCCCTTGCACACACGCTCTCTTAAACCCTCACGGGTATTTACTTGAGAATGTTATATAGTGTCCAGGAAGAATTTTTAAACAAGTGTGCCATCGCACTTTTACACTTTTCAAAGTGCGCGAGAGAAGACCGAGGGTGGGATGCAACCCCCCGGCGAATAAACTGTATATGTGCGGTCTCAGGTGGTTTTTTGTTTTTTTTTTCTTACATGCCATTGTTGTTTGCATTTGCGCCTGTGGCACTTTGGCACTTTTAAACAAAATTTATTTCATCGCGATTATCTTTTTTTTTTGTTTTTTTTTTAAGGGTGTAATGGTTGAGGTTTTTACTGGGTGTGTGAAAGTTTTTAAAATATTACAAAAATTTTTATGTCTCCCTCTGTCTTTGGGTACACTTGTGAGGCACACGATTTCTCAACTTCAAACACCCTTGAAATAGCTCGAGGGGGGGGTTGAAAACACGTGTTTTTAAAAATTATTAAGATGAATATTTTTTTTTTATTTTCATACATGTTTTAAACATGTAGATATTTTTTTTTTTCGTATCAATTAATTCTTCAAACAACAAATAAAATTTTTTTTTAACCCTTTAAATTCATAAAATAAATTTTTAAATTTAAAATCCCTTGTAAAATTAGTACACATATATATATTTAAGATTCTGTCGTCCGGCAATTTTTTATTTCCGGCTCTCGTTACGTTTCTCTCCGGGACGATCGTCCAATTCACCCTCAATTTCTTCACCCCACGGAAGATTTTGATCGTGAGGGTAAAAAAGAAAGAAAGAAAAGAAAGCGAAAAAATACTGCAGGACAGTCCAAGAGTAATTCCTTCAAGTACAAGAGAGAAAAAAAATAAAAAAGGAAAATGTGAGGGTGGAAGTAGGCCGCCAGGGGTAGAAGCAACCCCTGGGCAAAGCCACCCCCTTCATCTCCCTCGTAAGACACAAAAAAAAAAAAAAAATACGTCCGATACCCCGCTCGCGTAACGATTTTTTTTTTCGTCGCTTCTGCAACCCACCCTATATATATTTTTCATCCCCAACATTGTCTTCATTCCCTCCCACCTTCCCTATCTATCTATAATACAACCCCATCTCACTCTCTCTACGCACACTAATTACGTTTTTAAGCGAAATTACTTGGGCCCTGTTCACAAACGTCACACAGCTTAAGACCCCAAGCGCACTTGGGGGTGAGATAAAATACCGCTAAGGGGGTGAAACAATTTTTTTTTTCCCACTCAACCCTGCTACTTTTTTTTTATTTCTCGTAAGACGAGAAAATTTCCACTCCTTACACTTCTTTGCCTTTCCTTTTAATACCACCCCCCCTGCATTCATTTTTCAACCCCTGTATTGCGTAAATATATACACGCATATAAATGTATATATTTTTTTTATTTCAACCCTGATTACGAAAAATGTTAAATGGCATTGTCAGTGCTCGTTATTCATAGAATTTGTCATTTTACATTTTTTATTTTTTATTTTTATCTTTTTTTTTTTTTAACGGAGGGTGGTGGGGAACAATCCGATTTTACAGATGACTATTGTATTAAGGGATGATTACACTTAGAGAAAGAAAATATTTCTTTTTTTACTTCTCGTGGAGGAAGAAAAAAAATAATTGTATCAAATTTTTTATCAAGATTTTATTTTATTTTTTTAAATATATATTTAGGTCATACGAAGTTTGCACCCTCCAATAAATAAAATACTTTTTTACCCTTCAACTAATATATAATTCGTCGCCACACACATATACATATAAATGTGATGCGCACGCGCATCTCATGAATAATTTTTCATTTCTTTTTTTTTTTTTCGTGGGTCGATGGTGAAAAAAAAGCCCAGGGTACGCACGAAAAAAATAAAGGGTAGCAGAAGTAGTAGTAGTAGTAGTATAGTGAAGGGGTAGTGTATAGCGAAGGGGTGCAACCGGACCGTGGCGCTGCAAATCCCTGTAGATAAAAAGTCCACAGCAACCCCACAAGAATTGAACCGGGACAAGACGAAAAGAAAAAGGAAGAAGCGATATCGAATAAAAAAAATATATATAAAAAAAAAGAGCTACCCCCATAGTTTCTATATGTATATATATACTTCTCTGACTCACCCACGATTACCCGCACCCCAAAAAAAAATTTTTCAACCCCAACGAAGAGCCCGCGGATCCAGGGTAGCGCACAGACCCAACGAATCCTTTCTCTTGTGTCTTACACATATTAAAAAAAATAAAATAACAAAAAAATAACAAGTTCAACGACCACCAACGATATTTTTCACCCCCTCAGGGTTAATTCTAATCGTTGGTCATGCGTAGATATTGGTTATTTTTATTTTTATCCCAAAAAAAAAAAATGACTTGTGATTAAAAATAAAATTATTTTTTTTTTATAGGGGGATGAATTAATTTTTTTTTATGTTTATGTATTGAAAATTTTCACGTTGATAAAATTCGGAATTTATTCTGCCTTTATTCTTTTGAATATGTCTTGTGTGTCATGTGGATATGTGTCACAAACCGGGTACACGAGGGATGTTAAAATATTTTTCCCTGCCATCTTAGGGATGTTATGTAATGTAGGGATGTTGTGAATATATATGTATATGTATGGGTGGTTTTTCTTTTTTTTTTTTGGGACAAGCGTGTGCGTACGGACGAGTGGACAAGCAATTCACTGTGGGTGAATTTTTGGTAGAGAGAAAATATACATTTACATGTATATTTTTTTGACAACTTCTCATTCAACCCCTACTGTTACTACCTTTGAATTCAATGGCAGGGCTGGTTTTGAGGGTCAGTTTGAAGGTGAAGTAGCCAGTGGGTTTTGATAAGAAGTGCCAAAAAGGAATAAAAATATAAAAATATAAACTAAAATATTTTTATATAATATTAAAAAAAAAAAAATTAACAAAAATTTTTTATCATTCAAAATTTTTTTACCCTATTTAATTCTCATCATCAATAGAGTATGGATTTTTTTTTTACATCTGCATACACATTGTGACTTGATTAATGCACAACGTATGTAGAATTTTTTATTTTTTTCTCGCCGTAAGGGGTTGAGAATTTAAAAGGGTAGTTAAAGATTTGATTAATCTACTTTTTTGTATTCTTCTCTCGTGCCCGTTGTTGTTGTTCCGCCCTGTGTTGTTGAGGGAAAAAAAAAACGAATGATTTCCGTCAAAAAAAAATAATGTCACCCTTAAAAATTTTTTAATTAAAAAAATAAAAATACAACAGTTATAAATTTTTTTTTTTCTCAACTTACGCGCTAACAGAGCAAAGAGACTTTTTCGCGCGCGCATTGTTTATCCTTGGCAAATTAATTTAGCAACTCCAACCCATCCACCCACAACCGCCCCCATAAAACCACCCCTTATTTCGCAACCCCACGCGAATTGTTCGACCCTTCTGATTCGTCTTATCTTGCGCGCGTTGGTGCGCCATGGCGTCTTAGTATATATAAGGGTCCAAACCCAAGGAAGAGAGAAAGTTGCTACATAAAGGCGGCGAAATAAAAGGGGAGAATTCATCCCTCAACTACCCCCTGAACAACCGCCCATCATTCCTCTTATTTTCATCCCTTTCTGCCTCGGCTTTTTTCCCCCGATACTCACTTTTCCCCACGACTTTCTTTCCGCTTTCGACGTCGTCCAACGACGATGCTTTTTCTTCAACCTCCCCCTTTGCCTTTTTCATCCCCCTTGCAATCCACCACTTTTGCTTTTCTTCAGGGTAAATATATGTATATATATATATATATGGATATATTTAAGCGAAAAGTATCTTGGTGTAATTAAGCAAGGCGTAATGTAGCTCTAGCGAAGCAGCCATATTGGAGGGATGAAATAAGAAAGAGTGAAGGGTGGTTTTTTTTTTTTTTTTTTTTTTTTTGAATATATAAGATGAGGGCTGCGTGTGCACCTTATTCTTATTCTTCATCTTACTATTCTTATTGCGATTCTCATTTTTTTTTTATTTTTTTCGCTGATGTTAAGGGATGATTTTGTTATTAAAATTCTGATTTTTTTTTCATTTGTTATGATTTAGTGCAGGAATTATTAATTATAGAATATAGACTAATTGTCATTTTTCTTTTTGATGATATAGAAATGAATTTTTTTATTTTTCAATCAAAGTTGAAATTTTATTTTGCAATTATTTTGAAATTATATTAGAAAAAAAAAAAAAGAAAATTTTGGGAATGAAATCACGCAGTTTTACCTTGGCAATTGTACGTGATGTGTACGTTACCATGGCAATGCCTGTTTATATACTTGCGCAATGTGTATCTCGTATTTTATTTTTTTCCTTCTTCCATGGACACGCGCGCACGTCTCAAAGGGGTTGCAAAAGACCTCGGAGTCCGGAAGTCAAGGACAACATCCCGAATCGTTCACAATCCTCCCAACACTCCAAAAAAAAAAAATAACCACCCTAAAAAATTTCCAACCCTTAAAAAAAAATTTTGTTTTTTTTTCAAATTAAAAAATAAAATTCACACCATTATATATTCCTCAATTTTTAAAGTGCGTTACGAGATCCTTTTTTTTTCCGGGTAGAGCACACGAATACTGGGCATTTTTTTCTACCCCTATCAACAACCCGAACGAGAGAAAGATCCACCACCCTCCATGAAAGAAAAAAAGAGTTAATATTGATCCGTTTTTTTTATTTGAGTCAGAGAAGAGAAGAAAAAAAAATTACACTACCCCTAAATCTTTCTCTCTCTCTCCCACCTACACTCACCGGTCCCCACAGTTTTTTTCACCCTCGCTATTTTTTTTTTCTTCACCCCTTATATATACCCCGTTCACCCAGAGCCTATAGCTTAGAATACGCGCACGACAGAGACGGAATTAGTGTTTCTATAGCAACTCGCGCTTACACATATATACAATATATATTCATCCCTTATATTCCATACAAACTCTTCTTGAATATATTTCATACACTGAGAAACGTCTTGTCTTTCTGACAACAACAAAAAAAATATCGAAAATAAATAATAAGGAAATATTATAATAAATATATGTAGAAAAAAAAATTTATTTATTCACTCGTTTTTATTCATTCAATTTTTTTTTTTTCTCTTTATATCACTAACGAGAATGTCGTTGACTCTTGACAATAGGGGTAGTAGACCATTAACGTTCGATTCCTGTCTGTCCAAGAATTTTAATATAACTCCCGGCGACAAGTTGATATCTATAAATATATGAAGAATATATAATGAGGAAAATGTAAAGCGTCAGCATCTTTCAATATATATTTTTTTCCTTCACAATTTTAACTTTTATTTATTTTTTTTTTTCATTTATTATTATATAGTATACATCTGTGTGTTATTATTCAGTTTATTTGTTTAGTAATTTATTTACTTGTTATTAATTTAAATTAGATAGAAAAAATATAATTTATTTCACAGTTTAATTATTTTATTTGTCGTGAATTAATTGAACGTTGGGATAAATCAATTTAAAGCGTAACGACATTTTATTAACATCTTCACACACTTGAATATTTACTAACAAGTTTCTTTTATTGTGCACCTGCCGAATGTAGAGAGAAGGTGTCGGTGTGTGTTGTATATTAAGGAGATAAAATATAATATGTACGAGAAAAAATAAAAGATTTAAATTAGATAATGTGTGAAATAAATGAATAAAGAATTAAATAAATAAATAAATAAATGAACGAAGGAATTGAGGAAAAATTAAAAAGTGCGGATGTGATGTTGGGAAAGCAGGTGAAAAATTTATGAACAAAATAGTAAATATTTATATGCCCTTGTGTGAGTATATCTAGTTGGTATTTAACGAAAAAAAATTATCGGCTTTAAATCTTACTAATTTACACGATGGCGGGAATATTATGTGTACATATCTTTTTTAAGAAATATTCTGACACTCGCGTCTCTTCGACATTCCACCTGGTTCACTAATCGGATTAACACTTGATGTGTGTATGTATATGTATTATATAGTCAGGCGATTTTAGTTATATTCTAAATTTAATTGAATTATTTAAATGTTTAGATATTTTCATTGGTCTTTTTATTTTTGTTTGCACGAATTTTTATTTCAATATTGAAAAACGAACAATTTTCAAAAATATATATTCTCAACACAACTTTAATTCTTCTCGCAATTTCTCAATTATTTAATTAAAAAACTATATTTTTTTTCCTTTATCAAAACAAAATAATTCACCAAAAAAAAATTTTTTTTTTTCATTTTATATTTTTTCTTCTAAACGAAAAATATATTTTTGTCTTCACTATCCACCTGTCGCGTGCTCTAGTGTCTTCGACGATCTAAAATACAAGATAGAGGTAGAACGAAGTGAATATATATACTATATATACTACATTTGATGGGATATTGGGAAGTATATTAGTCGGCATTTTGCCAAAAGGATTCGCCATATGGTCACTCTCATCATCATCCCCGGGGCAAGGGGGTTGTTGGGTAAAAGGAAGCAGGGAGAAAGGAAGCCGAAATAAACGCGAAATAGATCGAACTATTGCAGAGAGAAAAAAAAAAGATAAATAAATAAATAAAAAAGAAAAAAAGAGTGACTTGGCTAACTTGATCCTTTCGTAGAAAAAGGCCCCATTTATTTGACGCGTGCTGTATAATTAGGATATACCCAAAATCATCTATACACACATACTCTCGTACATTTTTCTGGCTCACTGATTGACCAACTTATAAAATTAAAAATAAAAAAATTTATATAATTTATTTATCTTTGTGAAAAAAACAAAAATTTATTTTCTATTTTTCTATCCAAATTATTTTTTTCTTTTTTCTCGTATGTTTATATATTTTTAATTCAACTATGTATTTTAATTGTAATTATTATTCGTCTTTTTGGTTTATTTGTTTATCTTGTTGGGTTTATTAGGGATATTTTTATTTTATATCTCAATTCATTTTTCTTATTTTTTTGTTTTGTATTTTCGGTGGGATTTTTATATCATTTCTCTTTTCTGTTTAACCCCTCTCTCTGGAAGATTAAAATAAAAAAATAAAGAAAGAAATGGAAAGGTATAGATTAAGGTGGGGAGGAAGACGCGTGGCAAGCACACGTCAGCATCAAATACACACTTATATAATATATATACACACATACATACACAGGGAAACATGTGGTAATAAATACGGATATATAGATTAGAAAATAAAAAAAAATATATTTTTTTTTTTTGATACTGAGAGAGTTGTTTAATTTTTTTTTATTTCATTTCAATGGATATTTTTCTATCCATCTGTTTATCCATTTATCCAACTGTCAAATTAACATCTTAGTTAACAAATAATAATAATAATAATAATAATAATAATAGTAAAATTGTTAATTATCAAAGAAAAATTGAACTTGGAATTTTTTTTTTTTTTTTTCCAGAGTGAGGAAAATCAATTATTTTTTTTTTTAGTAATTGGAGGGTTGTTTAAATTATTTCTGAAGTTTGAGATGAAAGTAAAAAAGTTGAATTAAATAATTTTTTAAAGTTATTATTATTTTAAAAAAAAAAATAATATTTTTGAATTTTATTAAAAATTGTTAAAATTTATATTTTTAATACAGAGAGGGTTGTTGAAATTTTTTTATTATTATTTTATGCTCATGTATATAACAGAGTCATTGAATATGATTCGACAACTTTGATTATAAAATAAAAAATATATAATTTAATATTTTGCCTTAAAAATCGAGATGAAAAAAAAAAAATTTTTTTTTTTTTTATAATTTTTCCTATTGTATATATTTTTATATACGATGAATATGGAAAAAAGTTGATACATCTGCCGTCACGTGCCCTAACATTACAGTATAATGTGTCACTGTGTCAATTCCCCACTCTTTCACTTTTTTTTCTGCATTTTTATTTTTCTTTTTATCTTTTTTTTTCTCCTTACCATTTCATACGTGTGTATAAATATATACATTTATATATTATGTATGTGTGCGTGTGTGTGAGGAGAGTATGCGCACACGTTTAAAGCGCGGCCACCCCTACACGTGGCACCCGCGTGGAATCCTGGATTTTGGAAACTGGGATTCAATGGCGACAGCTGAATGCTGCAGGTCGCGCGCAACGTTGTAAGAGAGGGCGAAAGTCCACAAGGACTTCCCGTTTTTTTTTTTTTTTCCTCCTCCCTCCTTTTTTACTACTCAATACATATATATAAAAAATTACATATGTGTTAGTTCTTTAAATGAAAATGGTAGTTTGTAATATGTAGAGAAAGTTTTGATTCAATTGAAAAATGATTTGTAAAAAAGTTTTCAAACGTTTATTTTATTTGTTGACTTTTCACGTTGTGAAAAAATATTTGAAATATATTTTTGGAATTATAATTATGTGAATTTGATTAGGTAAGGAGTAATAAATTTTGAAACAATTGAAACAGTGAATTATTTAATAATAAAAATATTTTTCGTTGATTCGAAATATTATTATTACACTGATATTAAATATTATATTTATTATATTTATTAATAAATATGACGATGATTTTGTTTTATTTTCATTTCAAATTTATTCGACAGTTTAATTTGAAAAATTTTTTTTTTACATATATTTATATATATATTCGTGTATTTTTTTTTAATTTTATTTTTAGAGATAAATTTACCTGTGGTTTATTCATTCATTTTTTGACGGCAAGTGATTGTTGTTAAAATAGTTTATTTATACAAAAATGGCTTCGGAATAATTTTTATTATTCAATTTAATTTTTTATCATTCAGATTTTATTTAAATATTATTTATATTATGAATTAATATTTTCTCTGATTTTTATTCATTCATTTCATTCTATTCATAATTATTACTATTTTTTTTTTATTTATTTTTCTTCTATATTCACTTACCATTTTATTATTTATTTTATTTTATTTTTTTTTATTTCCTCGCCCCATTCTTTTTCATCACTTATTCATAGGAATACTATTTAAAATCAGTCTTGTGGTTGAGATATATTAGGTGTCTGGTGAGGTAGTACGTGAGTGTATCAGTTTTACAATTATTAACTATTATAGTATACATTATTTTTCTTTATCGCGTTCTGACATATTTTTTTTTTTTTTTATCTTCATCTTTAAACATTTTATTTTTCTCTGTCCACAATTTATTTTTTTTTTTCATTTAATTTTCAATATTCTTCCTTCTTACTTATTTTCCATTCCATCTATAATTCTAATTAATTTTTCAAATTAACGTCATTCAATTACTATTATATATATATATACATATATAAATATGTATACATGAATATAAGGTCAGAATTTTTTTTTTTTTTGTACCAATTGCAATTTACATATTTTCTGTACAATAAAAAAAAAAAAATTCACAAGACCAACAAAACCAAAAGAAAATTTTTATTTTTCTTCTATTTGGCAAACATTTTTTTAGCACATTATTCTCAATAATAATAATAATATAAATAAATAATAATAATAATAATAATAATAGTTAATAGTCTTAATTATGCACAATACATATAGTTTATATATATATAATTTTTGTTTGTATTAATGACAACAATTTATTTATACAAATTTTAAGAGAGAAAAGAAAAAAAATTTTTTTTTTCTTAACAAATAATTATTGATATTTATTTATAATAATATTGAATTGTGATGAGTGAATAAGTAACAAAAAATTTCTACGTATGAGAGTTATGAAAGAGGGGGAGAGAGAGGAGGGTGGAAAAATTTATGTATATGTATTATTATTATTTTTTGGTTGAAATTATGAATAATAATTATATTCGACCGGTTTTTGGATTTTTTTCTTTTTTTTCATTTGTTGAATGTAAATTTTGCGAACAATCGTCATTCGTTAGTGGACAATTGAATTGGTGGTGTATATAAAATTAATATGTCCGCGAATGTGAGAGGATAAAAAATAAGGGAAGAAAGAAAAAGGACCTTGTGTGTATAAGGATAATGAAATTTTTTTTTTTTTTTTTTTTTGAGGGATAATAGTGTGTGAGTGAGAGTATAAGAAAGTCCTTTCTCTAATTTCTGCAAATAAAAAAAATTCTTGTTGATCTTAACAAACAAAAAAAAATAAATAAATAAAATTAATATTTTTAAATATTTATTGAATTTGAATTTTTTCAAGCAATTATTTATTATTTTTATCATCATTCAATTGTTCTAATTATCATGAAAAATAATAAAATAATAAATAAAAAATGAATTTATGAAAAAAAGAATTTTTTTATCTTATCAATAAATATTTTTTATTTTATTCATTTTCCATTTTTGTTCTTTGTTAAAAAGAAAAAATTTTTTTTTTATATAGATATATATATGTTATACATATATTTTACCTAAGGGTAGATGGCAATAGTGGGATAGATCTTGATCGTATTTGATCGTGCGTAAGAGCACATCAGTGAAAGCAAAAGAAAAAGAATTCAACAATTTTTATTTTTCTTTTTCCCCTTTTTTCTATTTTTTATATTTTCTCGTCTTTACTATAGTTCTTCCTTTCTCCCTTTGGCACACGCCATTGTCCCCCCATACCTAAAGAAGACACATTGACAGAGTGAAATGGGGCAAAATGTTGCAACAACATCACAGCAATTTTGCTCAACTAAAAAGAACTAAATAAAAATAAATAATAAAATAAATTTCAACTATATACATATTTATAAAAATCAAAAAAGTGAAAGATAAATAAAACAAACTTCAAATATAGATTTAACTCTTGCCACTGGACTTTATATATTTTCAACGACATTTACACAATATCACCAAGGGGAAAAAAAAAGAAGAAAAAGTTACAGAGAGATAGAAAGTGCTCTATATATTTTTTCTATTGTTCAGTTATGCGTTGATGGGTTAGGTCTAAATGTAAAACGAATACTCAAAAATATATAAATATATATATATATATATATATATATACATACACATATATATACATATACATGAATAAATAGCTGAAACGATTTTAAATAGGAAAAAGAATTTAAGCAACACACACAACGTTTATATATTTATATACACGTATATAAAATTTTTCTTAGTAGTTTAGTCATTTATATATATGCATATAATGTGTGTGTGTATATATATTCAAAGAATAAGGATATTATATAATGTAGAGAAGTGAAAAATTTAGGTTTTGCCACATTGGAACAATAAACTGTTATACAGGACCAAAAGTGAAAAGATGAAGATGGTCATTCGTGGGCAGACAAAATTTGCATGACTTGGGTCTAAGACATAAATCAGAGGGTCTTATTGAGAGCAAAACTAGAGTATATATTGAACTATATATATATCTATATATATATATATATATATTCCCCACACTCACACATAAATATATATACATACAAAACTCTCTCTCTTTCCTTTTAACTCTCATCTTTACCATTTTTAAACTTTACTTTCAAATATATATATAAAGATATTTTATTATTCTCAATTCTTTCTCCTTCATCGTCTTTCGTTTTGTCTATTTTATTTTGGCTTTCTTCTATATATGTGAATTTTATTCGGTAGAACCTTTTTTTCCTCCCTTCCTTTTATTTATTTTTTTATTTAGCAAAACCTGTTATTCGCAAAAAGGTTCTATCCGTGAGAATCCAAAAATTTTTTTTTTTTAAATATATATAAATTACTTCATTTTTTTTTTTTATTTTATTTTATATTAATAATTCAAAGCACGAAAAATGGAAAAACAAAAAAAAAACAAACAAAATTTTTTGGTTGGTAATTTTACACGTGTATTTTTTTTTTTTCTATTAAAATAATAATAATAATAATAATAATAATAATAATAATAATAAGATTAATAATATTAATAATAATAAATTTACAATAATATTAACAGAGTAACAACACGACGTGAAAATAAATACAAAAAGATACAAAAAATGACGATAAAGAAAAAAAAAAAAGAAAAAAGAAATTATAATACTTAAATTAATTAATAAAAATAATGTTTGAGAAATTTAGTATATTCCTTGCAGTTATAATTATATTTTTTTTTTCCCGTAGAAAAAAAAAGATCACAAATAAGTAATATATTTAAAACTAATAAAATTATTTACATTATTGATAATTGAGAAAAAAAAATAAAAAAAAAAAAAAACGAAAGAAAAAGGAAAAATTGATTAATGAATATTATTTATTGAAACATTAACCAGCTGTTTCATTTGTTTAGTTATTTTGTTTTTGTTTCTCCTATTATTTCTTTCATCATTATTAATATTAAATAATTATACGGCACATAAATATACAATAATAAATATGTGTATTGTTATTAACACAATATTCATTTATATACACGAATAAATATATAATTTTATATATTTATAATGAATATTTTGTCCCTGAATTTTTTTAATTATACATTACACCCCCCCCCCCCCCCCTCTCTCTCCCCCCTGCACTCTCGCTTGCACTAGTAAAATTAATTAGACATTGAAATCGAAGAGAGGAGAAAAAAAATTATAATTCTATAATTGAAAATAACCACGACGCGATTGATATTAACCGTTCAAGACCCAGGGGGTTTTGGAAAAAAAAACCCTGTCAAAGAGCCCCAAACAGCGCGATGGCGCTTATCAAATGGTTAATTTACTAAATATCAAATTAAAAATCTCTAAATAAATTCAAGTTCGTAAAAAAATCCGATAAATTAAAATTTTTCCAAAATTATTTTTTCAATTGTTAAAAAATCAAAAAACAAAATATTTCCATACTTATAATTGCCAACTTAAAATCAATCGTATTATTGATTCAACGAATGTAATATAATCTCAAAAATATCCTCTCTTAATTGAGCCCTTGAAAAAAAAAAAAAAAAATGTAATTAATAAATGAATAAGTCAGAAAATAATTATCAAATATTTTTTTTTTTTTTCTTTACTAATTTTTTTCCTCTGGTAATAAAATTAAATATTTCCCAGTTTGGACGTAATTGTTTCGCACTTTTGAATCTTACATGCACGTTGATGCATTAAATAATCATTTTCACGACGATGACGTAATATTAATGTTGATGGACTGGCCATTGATACATCTAAATCATCATCGTCATAATCATGACCATTGTCACTGATAGGACTTTGGCTTAATGGCGAATCGCCACTGCTATGGCTATGCGAGTGTGGTCTTAACCTACCAGTGGACATTGATAAATCCTCAGGTTCAGTTTGTTCGGGTATATCAATTGCTGGTGTTTTTATCCTCGTTAAATTTAATGGCAATTGTATATGTGATTGCGTTACGGGAATTGATAAATTATTTTGAACTCTAGATGACGTTGATCTTATGGACGTTGCTGATTTTCTACCGGATTCATCAATTTCTGATTCAATATCAATGTCTAATTCTTCCTCAAAATCATCGCTTGCCACTGACGGTGACGCGCGTTGTGATTTATTATTATTACTAGGTGAACATTTATGTTGTAGAAAATGATGCTTACGTCTAAATCGCATTAAACAACGTTCGCATCCAAATGGCTTTTCACCTTTATGTATTAATACGTGGGCTCTTAATTGATTTGAATCGCTAAATTTTGTTGAACATATGTCACAAACATACGGACGTTCGCCTGTATGAACACGTACGTGTCTTCGTAGATTGGCAACTTGAACAAATTGACGATCACAGTGGTTACAATGATAAGGTTTTTCACCAGTGTGTAATCGCATATGTGTTTTTAAATGATGATCACGAGTAAATCTGTAAGCATAATTCAAATGAAAAATAATTAAATTATTAGTGGGATATTTTGGAATTAAGATTATTTTTATTTCTTTTTTTATATTTCTGTTTGAAATATTTTTTTTTTGCATTTGTTTATGAGGGATGTTATAGAAGGGAGTTTTGTTTACGGAGAGAATTATTTTTTCATTGTGAATATTAAGCCTGATAATTTTTAGAATTTTAATTAATAATTTGAGAAAAAATATTTTTTTTTTTTTTTTTTTTTTTGATTTTAATTGTTTTTGGATGTTGAATTTGTTATTGTCATTTTTTGTTTTTTATATTGCGGTGAAATTGTGAACTAATTTTTTTATATTTTAGCTTTGGTAGTTTATTGTTTTTGTAAATTCCAACAATTTTCTTCTGCATTATTTAATTAATTGTAAACATAACAAATCCAACATCAGATTTTGTTATTAAAAATTCTTTAACAGTTATCCAAATCATCAGGATAAAATTCAAAAAGCAATTCTCTGCGTAATATTCCAATAAAAAAAATAAAAAAAATACGAATAAATATACAGAAGTAAAATTTATTTTTATTCACAAAATTCAATTATCTTCTTTGCAATATTTTACTAAATTAAAAACTAACAAATTAATAATCATTGAATAATATGCGTTATATTATCTAAATTATCGGGATAAACATTTTTGAAATAATTCTCTCCGTGGGATTTCATTTAAAAAATTAAAAAAAGAAACAAAAATTCACTTATATAGTTCACAATTTAATTAATCCCATAAAAATACTAATATTTTGATTAAAAAATCAGTAAATTTTTACATCCTGAAGTACCATAAATTCTCTCAAAACAATAAAAATTATATTGCAATTAATCATAATTTCATAAAACTCAAAAAAACTTCAAAAATTCTACTCTAAATTTACAATTTAATAATTTCACGCAAATTAACTAATTTAAAAACTAAACAAATTCAATATCCAAAAATGAAAAAAAAAATCCACACAATAGACATCAATAAAATAATCATCCCTTTAAAATAGCGTCGAAATAAAAAATAAAAAAAAACTACGAAAATTCACAATTACTTAATATTTCATTATTTTTTCGTCACACAAATTTACTAATAAAAAAATTGTTCAAAACCCACCACCCCCATCAAAAAAGAAAAAAAAAACGACGACAAAATAATTCCCTCCATGTTATTTCTAACACAAAAGAAAAATCAAATTCATTTCTTACAATTCAATTACCTTTTATGACACTCAGGACACTCAAAAGGCTTCTCACCAGTGTGCGTTCTCTCATGATTTTGTAATACATGCTTATATCCAAATGACCGTGAGCACACACCGCACGTAAACACCTTGTCTCTACTATCTTTCGTAGCTTCAGGACTAATAGACGTTGGTGGACTTGGTGATGCCACTGAAGTATCAACCATTGTCATTTGTGAACTATTAATTATTTTATTTTTCGGGCCACGTTTTTTCACACTTGCTTTAGTTTTTTTAATTCGATCAGCGCTACTGCTTACAATATTATTATTATTATTGGCACGTCGGGAAATTGATTTTGTACTGGGGGTTGGTGATAATGGACCTTGTTGTTCTTGTTGCAATGGCGGTGATGGTTGTGCTTGTCCTTGCCAACCCTGATACATTTGTATCGTTTGTGGATTATAATATTGCGAATTATCATTCGCTAATTTTGTACGAAACAAACCGGCGGCTATTAATGACGCCGTATGACGCGCAACTACTAATTGTTCAGGCGTCATAAGTCTTGTAATTGGAATACCTGCAACAACTGCCGCCGCTGTTACTGCACCAAATTGCGGAAATATATCAACGGTATTATCTTCTTCAACTGCTTTTACTTCTTTTTCTACTTTTGCTACTTCTTTTTCTTTTGGCTTTTGTAACAATTCTGGTTGTGCGGAATGTTCTGTAAGCATAATTAATTATTTATAAATTTTATTTCCAATAATGAGTTAATTTAAATATATTTTTTAAAGATGAAAAAAGAAAAAAATAATTTTTTTTACACTATCATTAAATTAATTATAGTTTTTAGTGGATATTAATTGTTTCAAATTGATATTTAATATTGAGATATGATAAATATTATATGTTTTGAAATATATTTCATTTGTTTGGAATTAATATTTATAGCGTTATATTTTTTGTTTTTAGGTTTAATATTTTTTTCTGAATTTTCATTCACGTTACAAATTGTTGAATGAACGTAAACGCCAGCCCATCCACCCACTACAACCGCGACCGCCCCCCACGTGAGGTCAACGACATCTTCTTGGTAAGTAGAACAAAAATAATCGTTTATTTATTTTATTTTTTCATTAATATTTTATTGTTATTTAAATATTTATATTTTAATTCTTTTAATTAATCCGCGTGTTGATAATTAAATGCTAAATTTTATCAACCCCTGCAGTGTATATTTACTTTCATTTCATACCGTCGGACCACACGAATGTAAAATATCAAAACAATATTTATAAATTTAATGCGGGCACTCACAAAATGATTTGATAGAATTTATTTATTTTTGTTATGTTCAATGTTGTATTAGGAATTTTCAATTGATATTTTCACGATTATCATGATGTTGATGATGATAATATGAGAGATTTTAATCAGGACAGAGGGGAAAGAATAAGGAATCAATAGGTTTTGGATGCGTGTGGGTTTCTTCTGTTCATTTCCTTGACGACACCCTTACATAATTTTTTTTTTTTCTCTTCGTTTTCGTTTCAGATATATAACACAAAATCCCTTCGCGTTTCCAAAGCAACGTCTTGGCGACCAAAGTGTATAAAACCCGCCCTTGTAAACACCCGCGTCTGCATTTTATTTTATTCAAATGTGGAAAAAAAAAAATCTCTGATGAAATTTTATAATTTATTTTTCATGCAGCAATATTTTTTTTTTTTTTATATGAAATATCAATTTTATTTATTAATTTATTGATTGATGGGAATGTATGATTGAATGTGAGTCTGTTGGATATAATTTAATGGCTTCGACATCGATTTAATATCAATTTTTTGATATTAATTGATAAATAATTATATATTGATTTCAAAAAATTTGATAAGATGAATTGTACTGTGATAATTTCTAATTCAATGTCACATTTGACGTGTTACAATGACGCACAAAATGAAACAAATATTTTATTTTGTAATTCTATATTTGATAAGACGTTATTGTTCGTGTTGATGAATAATTTTCCTTTGATTCCTAATCAATTGTATTTATAAATATTAATTAGGTGTTTATAAGAAAGAATTTTGGGTTCTTGATGTAATTTAATTCACCTGATTCAATTTGTTGTTCTCGGGCGTAAATCATTGCCATAATATGACGTATGGATATTAATAATTACACATGTACTCCATCTAGTTGATAGATAATGACACATGTATCACTCGTAAAAAAAAAAAAAAAAAATAGAACAAAAGGTAAATTAATTAAAATAAAAAATTTCTTTCAACTACAATATCAAGAAACACTTGAAAAAAAAAATGTTTATACACTCTTGATACACATAAAATTTATAATTTTATCAATTATTTGTTCCTCAAATAATCCAATTACACTTGAAATGGGAACAATATTTTCCAAATAATTTTCAATGTCTTTTCATTAAATGAAAAAAAATTTATTTCATGTATAAAAAAAAAACACGACTTATTTTAAATCAATTTAAAATAAATACAGTCGCACTTAAGTATATATATTTTGCGTTTATTTGTTGGATAATATCGTGAACGAACAAGTAGAATAATGTTATAACGTCGACGGTTGTAACTTGACTACTTAAAAATATGAAAAACGAATTTATATGATGTTGCGTCGGGCTGACCTAACCCAATACTAACATCAAACCAAAAGCGCGCACCAACTAGTCAAACAATTCCCCTACTCTCCTAAACTCCCTTTAACCATATTTTTCTCCCACCACATAAATGACAGACCAATCCCTACTAGGCGCGCCAATAGTACCCGCGCAGGCTCAGACAAGCGCACGATTTATCGTGCTAGTGCGCAAGTAGGGGGGGAACAATGCCGAAATAAATTGCATACTATGAGGGCAAGTCTTAAGGGAAACGAAACAAGAGTGGGAGGTAGTCAACCTGTTGGTTATGTGGTGGGGATTTCAAGACACGTCGACTCGAGTGTACATACCAATAAGATTAAACAGGATAGTTCCTATTTATCAGTAGTTTGTCTTCTTGGAATAAAATGAAAACATCGTGATGACAATTACAATTATGAATTTTTTCATGATATTTTTTTTTAGGATTATTATTGTTGGAATTTATTTATATTTATATGATTTTTTGTTTTTAATATTTTATAGAAGAGTTTGGAATTTAGTCCGGTAACTGCTCTATATATTTCTGTGGGGTGTTCTTTATTCGAATTTTTTTTTTCCGCGTTTTTGAGGGTAAAAAACGGAAGATCTGAAATACTATAGATTTTTTTTTTTTCTTTTTTCTTTTTTATATATATACGTGTGGATAAATACGTAGGTTGAGTGTGTTGCTTTTACATGGTGTTCGCGGGCTCTCACCTGCCTGTATGGGGCGTGCGCCGCGCGTGCCTGTTAAAAAAAAACTCACGGGGGTTCTTTTTCTGTATTTATCTCTCTCTTTTATTTTTTTTTTTTTCTAGATTTAGGAAAAAGTAAAAAATAAAAAAGCTCTTGTAAAAATCGACAGGCAAAACTACCCTCTGTGTTCGCACTCTTTATACATTTATTTCTTGTCTCTGAGGGGGATGAAATAAATATTTATTTATTTTTCGTCTTCCTTTTTATTTTATTTTTTTTTTTTCTGGAGCAAAAAAATTTTTAAGTGTATTTGATATACTTTTATGTGTCTGTATTGTATTAAACAATTTGTAGTGTGGTTTAATATTGATATATGAGGGGGTGTATGTTGATAATGGAAAAAGGATTGTTTATCAATATAATTTATTTTATGAAATATATTGGAAATTATTTCTTTTTTTAATTATCAAAATTAGTTACCAGAGAATCGATTATTAGTAATTATTACTTTAATAATTTTTGGGTATTTTCAAAATTTAAAGCGTGAACATTTTCTGTCTACCTGTGCGGTCCTTTGCGGTAATTTTGGTTTTACATTTACGATAAATGTATATATGTATTTCTATCGCTATAGGAATTTTAAAAGTGGTAAGGAAAAAAGGGATAACAATGATGTGAAGGGGGTTATGACCTTGTCAACCCTTTTTGCAGGTCTCGGTATACCTGAATGGCAGGATATATTATTGAAAAAGGGTATACACATAAGAAAGTGTATATATGATGTGGTTTATAATTCTTATATACAATTTGAGCAAGGTGTGATTGTGAAAATGTAACAATACAACCTGATAAAAATCACAAAATTCATCATTTTTTCTTTATTCTCTTAATTTTAGTTAATTTGTTTACATTAAAGATTTTTTTTTAGACAATTGATATTATTTTATTGTCAGATTATTAATGATTATTATAAAATTTTAATTTTAATAAACATTTAGTAATATTTATTTGTTTACATTAAATATTAATTTTTAGACAATTGATATTATTTTATTGACTGATTATTAATGATTATTATAAAATTTAAATATTCATAAACATTTAAATGAGAGATATTTATTAGTAATATTTATACAATTAATTATAATAATTAAATTAATTGAATATATTGATAAATAAAAATTAGGAAAATAAAATATAAAAACCGTTGAATATTTTTGGGGTCTATAAATTTTTCGGACGTTTTTGGGCAACGGTATTATTATAGGTTAAGGAAAGAAAAACTCCAGGGGACCGATATACACACGAGAGGGGAAAGCATTCAGATTGCCGGCAATTAACTGAAATTGCTCTAGTTTTAGTTAAAAGGGCATACTAGAACGATTGAGAGAAAGAGAACATTTTCTCTAAAAGTTTTGTGCCCATGAACCAATGAATTTTTCCCCTCTATACAGTTAAATATATTTTTGTTGTATATATAAGTGAATGAATACATAGTTGTATAGTATAAACCTCTAACAGGGGATTATACTACATGGGTATATACCCTTAACTTTTATATTTTTATTGCACAAATTATCAGGTACGACTTCCTGACCTGATCTTTAAGGGATATTACGATTTCACTGATATTTTAAATTTTATTTCCCTCCAAAAAATTCAAACTAATTCACTTTTATCACAATGATACGTGTGTACACATCGTAGAGAAAAGAATATAATATTTATTGATAAAATATATAGCTATTTGTGTTTGGATTATTTGAATTTTGATAAAATAAAATTGTAGAAAAATATTTATTTGGGAATTTATTAAATTACGATGTTAAGATTATTTTTTTATTCAATTGCATATTATTAGGAAAGTGTATATAATTTTTTTTTTTTGTTAGTAGAATATTCTGACGTGGTGTTATTAAGTCACAAATAATATTTTTATTCTTTCACAATATTATTTATTACACTTGAATATATTTAGTTACGTTTTTTTTTTTTATTCTTTTTTTAAAGATTTTTCAAAGATATTTTTCGATAATTTACAATTGTAATGGTTGACTTCACCCAAGTTTTATAATATTTTAAGAAGAGTTTAAGCTGTTTGTCGTAGAAAAATTTGTATTTAGGGTATTTGAGTTTTGGAGCACTAAGAATAATTTTAATTTTAGTTATTGCTACGTTTTAACGTGGGTTTTATTATAGCTCTTTTACAGTTATTCTATTATAAAAGTGCAGATATATATTACTGCAATACACTTTCATATTTAACAAATATATATATATATATATATATATATTGAAGAAAGCGAAAGAAAGAAAGTGGAAGGAAACCCAAACGAGGCAAAATATAATTTAGCTGTTTGTAAAAATAATTTTTGGGTTCACTTTTGAATGAGTTATATTATATTACCTGTATTTTTCAAATATATTTCACAATAGTTCAGTGTCATCCATAAAAATCTTCTGTATATATGTATAATACATTTATTTAATATTTTGTTAATGATTCTATAACATTTCGACTATTCAAAATATTTTTTTTCTCATTTCTGTTATTCCGTTCTTTTTTTTTTTCATTTTATTTTTTTATTGTGTCAGTTTAACTGTATGAGTTATTAGTGAACTTGCAGTATTTCCTGATAACTCATCGATGATTTATATTAGTACGTACGTGAGAATTATAAGTTGAAATTATTTTCTTAATTAACAGAGCAAAATTTTGTATTGGGTTTTATCACTTTATAATAGATTAGGATTTTTTTTTTTTTTTGAAATTTTGTTTTCGATTTGTTCTAATGACTTTTTGATAAAGTGTATACACTGATTCGATAGGAAATCGCACGAGCTTTGCATTAGTCTTATCAATATTGGGGACAAAAATAGTTTTATAGGTGTTTTTTTTTTTTTTTTCTGATAATAGAAGGTGCAAATATAATAGACAAAAAAAATCGTCTGAAAGTAACATAAATTTTTTTTTTTTAATATTTTTTTTTCACCTTTCATGATGAATTAACATCAATATATTTATATGCATTAGATAGGGAATCGAATGAGCTTTCCAAAGACCATATGAAGTCATAAAAAAAAAAATCACTAGCGGCTACAACTTAATTTAATTAATGAATGTAATTTTTTCATTAATTCATAAGTCATGAGTCGACAAAGTAATATTTTTTTTTTTTCTTTTCTATTTGGATTTGTAAATTCTTCCCGTGCAATTTAACGGAAGTTTCTAGTAGTATAGATGACACAACGTCCGGTTATACATAATATGTTTAGAGATATAATCTTCCCTCCTGATTTCTGTCCACTTTTTTTCTTTCAATGTTGGATTAAATCGATATCTTGATTTCATCATAATGCATTAAGTATTATAAAAAAATATATTCCAACATTTGTTCATACGTATATATGTACATATATATTTTTTCTTCAGATAATTTGAAGTATCTATGAGAGTTATACACACGCAAAAATAAATACATTTGGCATCTGGATAATATAATTTTTTTTTATCAATGACGAAAATAATTTTTTTACATTAATTGGAAAAAAAAAATATTTTTTTCCTTCTTCTTCTGATTCTTCTTTCTTTATATACATTCTATTGCATTCGTTATATTCAATGATAGACATATCATTGCTCGATCAAGTAATTTTTTCACCTTATTTTATTCCTTCATTCTTTTTTTTTTTTTTATTATTTATTTTTTCTCCTTATTCTATTTTATTTTATCCTCCTTCATTCTTTCTTCATCATACAATTCCAGCTGCTATATAAAGTTCGTTAATTCTATAAGAAACGCATCGATTTCGTCTTTTTCTTCATGAATAAATTCCATAAGTACCTTATATATAACGGATAAATGTATTTATATGGATACATATGCATCCATATACATAAAAGTGTAAGAAAAAAAATTCACAGAAACATTTTGACACACAAAGTCAAAGAACAGACGAAAAAAAAAAAAAAAAGTCTTCAAATATCCCAACTGAATTTTTCAACTCTCGAAACATTTTAAAATTGATTTCAATGAATTCCAAATTTTTTTTTTCTTCACCTTTTGCATACATATACATATGTACATATATACAAGTCTCCCTATGTACATTCGAGACTTTTATTCAACAGTTTTCTATTGGAATAAATTTTTTTATTTAACTTAATTCAATTTTTTTTCTTTATTTAGCAGAAATAAAATTTTAATTAATATATTTAAATTGTATAAATAAAATGTTTTATATTTTATAATGAATTGACATTATACTTATTCACTTATATACATGTTAAATGCAGTAATTATAATGAAATGTTATGCTCTAGATAGCAGACTTTATAGTGCAGTTAATAGGATATATTGTATCCCTTTTTTGCATTAATTTTAGTTTTTGGCTAACATGTGGTGTGCGAATAGAAATGAATGAGTGTAGGAAAACAAAACGATTTTATATATGTTTGTGTATGTGTATAGTCCTCATTCTATCTTATGGGTTGCACCAAATATACACTGGTTAAACACCAGCTGGTCTAGGAAGGACGTCCGCTTTTATTATTATAGTTATTTTTATTTATTTATTTTTTTTGGTGTCTCTAGTCACGTCTATCCTCGAGGTCATTTCGTAGACTATATCGAGATACAACCTGCCACACATGAATAAAATATTTAATTATTGCATTCATTTTAAAAATGAACAAAAAAAAAATTTGGGAAAAATTATAAAATTAGAATTTTTTTATTTTATTTATTTTTTCTGGAAATAATTTTTATTTATTGTTGTTCAAGGAAGAGAACAATTCTTGTGATATCAAATGCGAATTATATATAAATTATTGCAGGGAAAATTATCAAACACAAAGATAAACTGCAATTTCCAATTTTCTTTTAATTCATTTTAATTTTTATTTATTTTCTGTCTTTTATTTTTTCCCCTTTTTTTTTTTCTTTTTATTTTTTCAAACAGAGAAAATTGCGCGTTGACGTAACAAGGACCTATAACAGAGCTGTCAATCCTTCGATATAAATTGAATGGCGGGGCCTAAAACCACCCCAATACGTTTCATTCGCTTTTACTCTATATATTTTTTTTTCTCTTTACTATACACTCACTCTCTTTTTATCCCAGCATTTTTTTTTTTCCTGTCTCTCACCGTGTCGCACGCGTCCTCACCCCCTCATACCCCCATACCTACCCTACACATACATATAAACACAACAAATATATAAAAATCGACCGTTCGTTTCGCAATTTCCTTTTTATATTTATTTTTACCTCATTTTCATCTCTATCTACATTATATCCGCAATCAATTTTACTTTGCACTATCAAACCGAATATTTTTTCGAAGATCTCCTTCTCCTCCACACACTCACCTTCATATAAATAAACAAATAAATATATAAAACATAATAAAAAAAAATAAAATACCACCAAATTAAACAGAAACAATAAATAAAAAATGAAATGAAGAAAAATGAAGAGAAATAAAATTGTGTGTGCAGATATAGGAAAGCAATAAAGGGGGTAGTTGTGGTATATATATAATATATATATGCTATATATATAACCACCCCCTTAAGCAATACTGTTCTATTCCGCGTGTACGAACAAATCCCCTTAGGTTTTTGGATTTTCGGGTTTTTCGGGGTAAAGCAAAAATATAATAGGGGATGAAACATAGTTGTGAGTGAGGGGGTTGGTGTTGGTGAAGCAAAAAGGGGCGAATGATACAAGGGAATGAAGGAGTTGGGTTGGTTTTGATAGAGGAAATATCAAAAAGGGGGTGGCGAGTGCCTGAAGGGTGGTGAGTAATTTGAGGCGGGTGTATATATATGTATATATGTATATATATGTGGAGAAAAGATGGATTTTACCCTAAAAATGTGAACATAAGGGGGAAACACATTCACCCTTCTATCCACCCCTTGATAATGTTCATGTGACCATATCCACCCCCGTAACGTTTCGCTCCTGTCCGAGTCTGTTGATTTCTCCGCATGTTCATCTGTGTGTGAGAGGGTGAGGGAGGGGGTTGACCAATATTCCGAGTGGGTAGAGAGGGGGTGAGTGCTATACAATTGGGGAAATTTTTTTTTTTGGTTTTTTTGAGAGGAAAATTTTTTTTTTTTTTTTGTGTAAAATATTTTTTAGCGACTAATTCGTTGCATTCATACACCCCCTTCACTTTGGGTTAGGGGTTGCGTGATTATGTGCAGCTGTGATGGCGGTAATATATTTTTTTTTTAATTCGATTCGAACTAATTTTTTTTTTCTTTTATCTGGGAAGAAAAATTTATTTTGTTTTTTCGTTGAAATAAAAATTATTTTTGGTTATTTATTTATTTACTTTGTTTAGAAATGTTATTTAACATTTATTTAAGTGACGAATTAATTTATCGTGGGGATATTTATTATTATATGAAGTATTTTGCAAGAATTTATGGATAGTGTAATTATTTTTTATTATATTAATTATAATTTTCAATGAATTCGTAATTTTTGCAGTAAAATATTAGAAATTATTCCATTTTCTTTGTTTGAATTATAAAAATTAGTATTATATTTAATTTAATGATACTTTCTATAAAAATTTCTTCATTAGATGACTAAATGCCCTCCGGATAAACCAATATGCGTTTGAAAATAAAGTTCAAGTAATTAAATCCATCATTTATAATTTCAATTACACAAAAAAAAAAAAAAAAAAATTGTTTATAGAAATGGTATAATTGAGGACATCAACGATTTATTCCAAGAAATTCTAATGACAGTATTTATATCCACCTCAATCAACTATAATTCCACCAAAAATTCACCTCAATATTATTTATAAACAATTATTAAACTCAGTAAAAGAATTTAAAAGCATTGTCTACAATCGTCCAATCAATTCGATAAAACTAAAAGAAAAAAAAAATATATATATTTTGATTGGCGCGATAATTAAAATCACATAAATCCACGTGATAACAATACTTGATAACAATCGTCGTTACTCGATTCTCCGAAATACATTCAATTTAGGTTAGCAGCCAAACATAAAATAAAAAAAAAAAAATAGATAGAAAAAAAAATGTCTCATATACTTAAACTTATGCAAGAAAATTTTTCGTGAAAATTTTTATTTTATTTTATTTTTCCTGGTGTCTCACAATTTTCTCTCGACGTTTTCACGCATGGATAGATCTCTCAACTGTACATAAGACAAGTTTATGTGGTTATATACATAAGTATATAGTGTATACATATACGTATATAAATATATAAGTAAAGAAAAAATTCTTTTAAATATCATTCACAGCTGCATATAATCGTCCCCCGCAGCTCACGGTTCATTTAACCACGCAAATACACAACTCTTTAACATTATATACATGTAGTTATTTGTTTATGTATATGATGGAATTATGGGACACTCGAGTAAATTTGTACATAAACGATGCACGCTAATGGACATTGACAAATGTCGCTTGTCACATTTTATATTCACCTATTTATTTATTTTTATTATTTATTTTTCTTTATGAAAATTTCCTTTTATTTTTTTTTTTTTTTTTACTTGACTGATTGCTGAGCCAATCACGTTGACCGGTGTATTTTGACCACCCACACTATATTTCAACTGCTGGGTGAATAAAAGAAATTATTTTAAAATACAAATTTGTATGAAAAAATTTCTCAATTGAGAAATATAATTTTATAAAAATATATATAAATGAATGATTATAAATTAACTGAAAACTGTCATAATGATTTTGAATATCTGTCTATTATTATCACAAATATAGAAACCAAATGACTCGAATGACTTTTCTTGTTAAATATAAGCACACAGTTAAGTGTAACAGAAGGCGACAAAACATCAAAGTGTCTACACCGCCGTCGGGGATTTTTGGAACGAACGCGCAACCTTTTTTTTTTTTTTTGAAACATTACGGCTATATTATGTACAAGCGTGTGCGAGCACCCGCCAGAGGGTATATAGGAAATAGATATACATATATACAGGCTTATGTATATATTCGTGTGTATACATATATACCTACAAATAAATATAAAGACAGAAATATGGAAAAATAGATAGAGAAAAAGTCGAGTGGGTGCTGTACGCGTATGGAACTTGTCAGAACATGTTCACTCATTTGAAATTTGCCGGTTTATTATACACATATATACACTCTTATATGTATACAGTAATACATAAATAAGATATATATATTATTTTAAATATATTTATGCAAAAAAATAATATATAATTGAGTTGTAGGAATCTTTCAATTTTCTTTTCTTTATTTTTTTTTTTTAGTATTTAACACTTTTGGCAGGTGTAAAATGTTTTTGTATGTGTATATATTAGTACATACTTATGTATATATGCGTGTATGTAGAGTTCAACTTGTACCCACGCATTAGAAAAAAATCCAAACGTGCTTGAGCATTTATCCATTGGATTGGAATAATTTTTTTTTTTTTGCTCGCAACGATTTTAACAATTTTTCACTTTATATTTTTGCTTTTTATGTAGGTATGTAGCGATTTTTTGTGTGTGTGTGTGTGTGTGTGTATGTCTATTTTAGTGTGAGGGGGTGTTGAAGCATGGGTTTTTATTTTTTATTTTTTTGTTGTCAATTGTTAGGGGGTTGTAAAAGGGAACAACATATGTCGGAGAAATTAAATTGTCATCCTCGAGTTTTTAGAATAAGAAAATAAAAGAGATGAAATACTCTCAATTAAATAAGAAAAATTGGGAAACAATTTTTTTCTTTTTGGAATTTTGACAATTGGAAGGTATACTTGAGCACGTGCGTATTTTGTGTATGGGATTTGAGGTGAAGAATATATGTTTGAAGGCTATGATGAATAAAACACCCAGGGAATTTATTTAAAGAATTTATATCGACTTTTTTCGACTTATACAAATTTTTTTTTATTATTCCGGTTTATATTTGTACGTCATTCTGCACTCGATTATTGTGCTTTCTATAGTTTCCTAGAGCAGATGCTGACACGCATGGACAGGCAAACTTAATCATGTTTATGCAACACGCATGTGCTCAATTTTCAATTTAGAAAAAAATTTTTTTTTTCGCATTTTTTTTCATTTCATCAAAGAAAAAATAATAAAATATACCTCGAAGATTTTTCTAACCAACAGTACCATATATAAAAAATATTCAGGCATTAAAAATAAAATTTTGAGGGGTTGAAAAAAAAAATTTTTACTTCATATTAAATATTATAAAAGGGGTAAAATATTTAAGATGGCGACTGTTATCGACTTTTACTGCTACGTCCAATGAGCGCGCGAGGATAATCCACCATTATACCTAACCCTTCCATTTATTATTTCACCCCTTTTCGCCATTTTGTTTCAAGGGGCCGAAAAATGTCTGTCAGAAAAGGGGAAAAAATTTTCGGGTTTCAACCCTTTATTCACCGTAACAATTATACAACTTTGGTGCGTCCCTAAATCCTCCAATGTAACGTTTGATTGGCCAATCTCCATAGGCGTGTCAAACCATCAACCCCTTTCAACCCTTTATCTGCACAGCCCTAAAAAAAAAAAAAATTTCTCATAGCTCTCCTCATCATTTTATATCAATGCACTAAAAACATGTTTTCCCCTCTTATACTACATCACTAGAACACACCCATCCCAAAAAAAAGTTCTTCCACCCCCTTACAACCCCTTTTTAAGCATAAAAATTTTTATAATTTTTTTTCTTCTTTACTCGCGATTTTTTTACAGTATCGAACGAGCGCTTAAGCCGACGGCGCTGCCGGAATTAATTATTTAGGGGACATAAAATGGCAACTCACCCCCTTTCATCCCTTATAGATAGATATACATAAAAATATATACATGTATTTTTTTTTTTTACGTCTATAGAGTGAGTCTACAGGAAAAAAGTAGTAGTATAGTAGTAAAAGAAGAAGAAGAAGAAGAAGAAGAAGTGCAGAACTTTGCCTTTAACCGAAGGGTGGAAGGATATATAATTATTGAGGGGTGAGGGTTTTTTTTTTTTTTTTTTTTTGCGTGCTTCAAGTATTCATGTTTTCATTACGTCGTGCATAGCAAGCCACTATGGTGTATCGTGTCGTAGAAGGGATTTCATTCCTTTCCTTCAGTCCTCTCTTTAATATCTCACCCACCAACCCTCCCATCATCCCGTTATTTCACTCTCTCACTTCAGTCCCCCTTCCAAGTCACCAAAGGCATAATAAACTTCTTTTTCTTCTTCTTTTCTCATTTATATAGGTATATACCTTCTTGACTCACTTATTTCTAGTTCAAAAAACCTCAAGGGGGTTGTGTATTCGATGGGGGTGTGATTAGCCCAATCGATATTCTTTATTCGTAAAATAAAGATTCATGAAAAGAAAAAGAAAATACATACAGGATATATATATATATTTTTTTTTTATTTAATATTTTAAATCATAAGAAAAATATCTTTTGATAATTTTACTTGGGAATTTTTGTTTTATTTTATTTTCCTGTATATTATTTATGGAATTTATTATAATAAATTTTTTTTTTGTTAGAGTAGGGGGTGTAAAGTCAGAAATGAGTGATAATTAATCATATTTTTGTATTTTTTTTGTTCGTTTTTGACTGCAAAGTGGCGGCCACTTCATGGCCAATTTTTCTTTTCTCACCCTTATTGAGAGGGTGGTGGTTTTGTGGTGTCTATAGGTGGAGGGTAGGAAAAGATCAAGGCATTAAAAAGAGGGCGACGGAAACCCGCCATGAGAATCGTTCTTTCTTTTCCTCCCGTTCATAAACCACCCTTATTTTTTTTTCTTCTTCTTTTTCCTCTTTTTGTACCACTCTACATTTTCAGTAGCACCTCAATATATAACGGTGCTACCCCCGGTGTTTTTTTCTACAAAGTCCGCTATCTTCTGCGCTCTTTGTTCCTTGAAAAAAAAAAAAAAAATTGTCCTTTACCCGCACCACCATACACCCTTTGTCCAAGTTCCACTTTCCCTCTAAAAAAAAAAAGAAAAAATAACGTAAAATAAGAATCAAATAAGTAAAAGAAAATTCTCTCCTCAATAAATTAATCCGCCATTTTTTTCACACACCCCCTTGCCATTTAAATAAAATATTCTCACAATTGCTACCATTATTATATTCCAACAAAAAAAAAAAATTACCCTTTGAAGATTAATTAAATTTTCACTTTATAAATACAAAAAAATAATATAAAATATTCGAAATAATGAAAGTAATTTTTTTCTTCAAATTCTAATTACATGAGAGTATAATAAACCCTCCTACACTATAATTACTACCCCTATTCGTGTATCATTCATGATATATAAAGACAAAGAGACCAAAGCGAATATACTTTTCGTGACCATCAAGAGGGAGGAAAAATCGATCGTTTCAAGAGTCCGAAATATACCCATTACCCGTCGAATCCCATCAGCGAGGGTGGCAGCATCATTGCAAGGGGTTGTTATACCCAAAGAAGGGGGTGGAAACAATTCTATATATATATACATATAAAACTCTAAATAAATCGTTCTTGTGAAGTTAGACACGTTCTTTTCATCGATACTTGCATTATTCCCAACGTATATTTTCTGCAAAGCTGAAGCAGACCGGTATTGAGAAGGGGGATGATTGCATGCAGCAAAGGGGGTGAAAGAGGGTGTAGCGATATTGTTGGGAAGAAGGCGGCTTTTATTATCGATCCAATTGTCATACGGAGAGTTGATATCCATTGCTTATTGGTCAGTTGCTTATTGCATATCAGCTCAACCAACCCCAACTGGACACACACGAGGGGGTTGGACATATATAGGGGTGCGAAACCCCATTCTTGGGGTTGCAATATGTGTAATATCTATATATGTATTTTTTTTTTTTTTGGCTGAAGGGTCAGATGCGGTGTGGCAAAAGATAGATGAGCTTTGGGAGAAAAAGACATTTTTGGATGTTATAGTTTTGGGATTTTTTTTTTTCCTCGCTATAATTAATTATTTCACACCACCCCTTGATAAAGACACTTGACTAGTATATACACTGATATATATATATGTATATATATGAGGAGATATAAATTTTCTGGGTCATAAAATTCTGAATTTTTTTATACCATTCAAATTTTATTTCCTGAAAATAATTAATATATGAAAAGAAAAATTTCTTTATTTTCGTTTGATTTTTTTTTTCTCTTCTATCACCCGCGGAAAATTATATGGATATATTTTCGACTTAGTATGTATATATATATATATATGTGCATTTGGTTTTTTTTATAACGGAGGGATGATAAGTGCGTAGAAAAAGCGCGAAAAAAAAAGTAATAGTTTATTTTTTTACTTTAGTATTGTCGATTTCTTGCGTAGTTTTTCTTCGGGTCACGACAAGTTTTCTCTCATCTAAACCACATCGCAGAGGATGAGAGTGAGAGTGAGTGGGTCTTGGTAGATATCTTTTGGGATCAAGGTGTATCCGAGGGTGAGTGCATTATTCCCCAAGCGGAATCTCATCTCTTTGTCTTCTACTTCTTCTTATTCTTCTTGGTTGTTTTTTTTTTTTCTTTGTTTTTTTGCTTTTTTCCTATTTTTCATTCTTTCCTTCTTTGTAGGATACTTATTTCACTCTATCCTATTGGCTTTGCGTAAATATCGTGTGTATAGATATATATAAATGTGTGTAGTAGAGTAAAACTTGGGGTTTATACAAAGATCGATAGGTCGTACGACCTTTGGACCTCTGATGGTTGGTCGCAACTTTTGTTTCTTTCACACACGAAAGATATAAAGTGCCGAGGGAATTTCACCAACCACACGAGTCCCATATACACATTTATAAACATTTATATATTGTATATATTTATTTATTTATTATTTATATATAAATTCGTGATGATGAAAATATTTTTATTTTTGTTATTTTTTATAAATGGATACAGTGAAATAAATGTCGTGAAATAAAATAACGTAGCTAAAATAAATTATATATAATAAAAAAGAAAAATAATTAAAATTTTTCAATTATAAAAAATTAATTTTCTTTTTTTTTTTTTTTCATTTTATTATATTTATAATGAAAAAAAAAAAAAGAATAATGAAAATTTTACTTCACGTGTATTATAGACAAGAATATAATTAGCTGAATGTTGAAAAAATATATTCAATTTTTCGCGCTTTTGAAATATATTAAATTTTCGACTTTATTTCATTTTCTTTTAGGTTTTTATTTTATTCTTTCAACTTTCAATGACGTCCCACTGTGAGCAGAAGGCGCGCGCGTGTGAGGGAGTTATATTCATTATTATTTTTTCATTATTATACGCACGTATATATGTATTCTTGCATCATCACGCCGCTGAGACGAGTTGATGGTTAAAAGGATTTTTTTTTCCTCTCATTTAAGGGAGTTGGTGTTGGCTAATTTTCTGGTATTTTTTTTCTATACGATGTATATATATATATAATTTTCTTTTTCTTAGAAAAACCATAAACCTCTATATAATGATTAATTATCATTTGAAATAAATAGTTTATTATTTAAAACCTTTGAATATAATTTATTATAATTTTTACGCCTTTCAATTTTTAAATATTAAAAAATGAAAAATTTTTATATTTATTTATTTTTTAGTGCTTCTGAATTTTTTTTTATCAATTATCACACGAGGTCACTGTATTCTGCCGAGATTTTGATAGTTAGAAAGCTTCACGAATGCGATTAAACTAATTTGAGGGGGTGTAAAAATAAATTAGTTTATCACTTTTTTGGCTTTTGTATTTTATTTTATTTTTTATCAAGACAATAAAGTGTCATTGGCCAGACAACAATTGTCCTCAAGCCAAGAAGATTAATGCCAGTGTAACGTTATTAGCATTGTTGAATCATCCCCTAATCTAAATTAAGGATGTAAAAAAAAAATTTTTTTTTATCTTGCATTTTTTTTTTTAAAGATTAATTAATTTATCTTAGTGAATATTTTTTCACTATCATCAATTGTGTAATCTCAGCCCTTTTTGAAGGGTTGAAATGTAAGAACGAGTAATCAGAGGGTGGGAAATTAAATAATTATTACTTACGATCCTCTCATTATAAAATTGTACACGTATAATTTGCAGTGAAGTAACGGTACATACACATTTTTTTTTTTTTTATTTAACTCGCCCGTTATTACGCCAACCTATTCATCCCTTTCAACCCCCAATCGACCACATCCGGTGTGTGTGGTCTTCAAAGAAAAATAATACACACCGGCATTCTTATAATTATTGCGCCGGTTTCGAGCTCTTAAATCCTAAAAATAAATACACGTTTACACATATAAATAATTACCGCAAAGGTTTCCCGGGAAAATTTTACTCCCTCTAATCCTTTTTAACCAAAAAAAAAAAGAATAAGTAGAAAAATTCTTTTCCCAGGTAAAATCATTAATTAAAAAGAAAAAAATACATATATAATAATTTTTACCTCAATTATTTTTCCTTTAAAAATTTTCAATATTAAAAATAATATTATTATCATTTTTTTTTCTCTACTATCATTAAGCAATAAACAATAATAAATTCCACGTATTTTACAGAAGAATTTATACATTCCTTTTATTTTCAAAAACCACCAAAATCCATAAAGGTTTTTAAAAGCCCACCCAGCATGAAAAGAGTTTTTCATAAAATATATTTCAACCTGTTTCATAATTTTTTTTTTTTCCTCAACCCTCCCAATCTATTTATCCTACCATTTTTTTTTTTCCACCATTCTCATCCCCCATATGTGCGTGACATAATAACAGTTACACTATTCCAAAAGGGTTATTTATCCTGGAACCCATGAAAAAAAAAAAAAGTTTCTATACCTGGCCGCGTGCAAGTGGGATAAATTTTTGAAAAGGGATTGAAGGGGTTAGGTAAAATCCTATATACACACACATACAAATATATATTTACCGAGAAATTATTTGGGCCTTTTATATAATCAACCCTTAACCCTTAACCCATCTCTAAAAAAAAAAAATTGTTCTGTCAGACATTGACAACAGGTGGCATTTTAATATTTTTTTTCCACATGAACACGTCACACTTTCGTCGTGTCTGAGCACGTATGATATTTAGTGAAGGGGGTATCAATAGGGGTGTATTAAAAAGGGTTTCAGACCCATCACAGGTGCATCCTAATATTTATATAAGTATGTACATATACATACATTTCTGTTTGACGGAAAATCATAAGGGAGATATGTATTATATTAAATTAAAATATGTACAGGTCGTGAGAGTTGTGCAAAATGTTGCGATCAACTATCTTAAATTATTTATTAGGGTTAATAATACAGTTTGCGGTTTATGGATACATAGATGTATGTACATATGTGTATGTAAGTTTGGATTCTATAATTTCCCACCCATTTAATGATTGTTAAATATTTTGTGTGAGAGTTGAGGGATGTTTGGCAAATTATTAGGTGTAGAAATAATTTTATTTATTGATTATATACGTGTAAACTCTTTTTTTTTTTTTTTTTTACTTATTGTTTTATCATTACTTCTCTTGAAAATGTTTCTTGCAATATATTAATTCATATATGTAAGAATATTATTTTATTTTTAACGGTTTTATGGTGAAATAAAAATCGTAAATGTGAAAAATGCTCACAGAGGGTTATATAATGTTACACGAACGATGGAATAATAAGAGAGAGGGGTCAAGGGGTTGGCCAGCTGGCCATATACTGGACAATTGTGCAATGGACCCCCCTCATTCGTCGTTCATATATACATATACACATATATGAAAGAATAAAAATGGAGAAGTAAAGATCACAAATCTAAAAGGCTCGAACAACAATTTTGTTTTGTGTCTCATGAAGGGAACAAATATATATATATAACTATATATGAAAATGGCCGGCTGTGTCCGGTTGTGCTTTGCCTATTGTCCAATCCAATGATCCAACATGAGAGAAAAGGTCAAACATCCCTTGCACAAACGCGGGGGTTAATTTAAATTTATGTGAGAAAATTCGTAGAAAAAAAAAATTAATTTTTCTTCTAAAATCATTTCTTATTTTTTTTTTTTTTTTTTTTACAATGCACCCCTTTATCGCAATTGACGTGTGTGTTTATATATATTATATACCTGAATATGCCACGCGGCTGGCACGCTCAATAGTCACCTCTTTTTCTTCTTTTTTACTTTTCAATTCTATTTTGTTTTTTTTTTTTTCCTTCAGGTATAATACGATACACGCGACCACCTATATAAATTTATAGATAGACAGTGTATGTACAAGAAGTATGATAGATCATGGAAATATATATGTACGTATTATACCTGAGCGCGAGGCTTTTCAATATATGTCTAATAATAACCCTTCGGGGACTTATTTCACCCTATTTTATTTATTTTTCCAATTTTTTTTATTCTTTCTATCACTACTTTTTACCTCTTTTTTTTTTTTTTTGACCCTTGACTTTTTTTGTGTACCTGTATAATACAAAACATCACTTAACCCTATTTAATTTCTCAATTCACCCCTGTATTTATATATAAATACTATCTTTAGCTATGGAAATAAATTAATTTCCTATTAAATCAATTATTTATCGATCGAATTCAATACAAAATTATTTTTTTTTCCATATTCAATGTATATAACTCTTACGAAAAACATAAAAGTTTAACATTATAAATATAGAAGAAAAAAAACGTGCTCGTAGATCAACAATATAACGGACATTTAACCTGCGTCAGCTGATGTATGCCATGTGAATTTAAATGAGTCTATGGAGGTGTCAACTTCTTCCACACCCCTAAAACGTGGTGGATTCATTAAGGTGATATAACTGCTTGTGCCTTTTGGTTTGCATTGATATATATCTCATTGGGGTGATGTCCGAAGAATAATGACGACATTGTGAGATACGTGTGGGTCGTGAGTTTTGAGTTACGATTTTACTTTATTTTTTTTCCTTTGCATTTTATGATTTTTCTTTTCTTTAATTTCGTTTATTTTTTTTTTGTCTACTTTTAGTTTATTCACAATAGCCCACACACACACATATATATATATACATTTTACACTTTCAAACACGAATAAAATATATATGCAGAGATTTAATAAATTATAAACAGGAAGTGTATTCGAATACTCATCGAGAATATTTTAAAATAATTGAATTATTATTTTTAATTTACTGGAAAAATATTTTTTGATAGGGGGTTTTTTTTTTGTTGGGCGTTGGGGATTTTTTTTCACGCAGCTGCGCCATTTTGTAATCAACACTGATGTGTTTATTAGCTCCCTCAACCCTTTCTGCAACCCAATCCTTTTTTTTTTTTTATTATACCCTTGTGTGGTTTTTTTTTTTTGTTGTTTGGGGAGGAGCAAATTAACTCGCTCGGCTTTCACCCCTTTCAAATGCACACGACTGAAAGGGTGTAGTTCATATGCACTGTCACAACACAACCCATTCGGGCGTCAATCTAAACTAAAAAGAAAAATGCCGCCTTTTGATTGGTTAAAATTATTTTTTCTTCCTGACTCGAAAAGTTTTGTTCATCTATTTTACAAATAAAATTCAAAGGAATTTATTTCCAATATTTTTATTTTTTTTATAGGCTGAACAAAATTGTTAATTCTCTAACAGGGTGAAAAAAAAAATTATTATTTAATTATATTAATCGAATATATAATAGCTGCTGTCTTAGAAATTTTATCACATTTTTTTTTTCTATTTTATTTCGCGCACAAAACTGATGTGCAATGAAATCAAAGTATGGATGTGATGAAAAATAATAAAAAAAACGGTGTGAAATATAAAAGTGGAACATTCGCCAATGAACTCGCTCTATCATTGAAGTTGCAACGAGTCCAACCAGCGAACTCGTCACAAGATTTAATACCAAGGAACATTAACGATCTTTCTATACCACTACAATTTTTTTTTTCTTCTTCTTTCCACTGACTCTCTTTCCCTCCATCGCATTTTTTTACTTTATATACCGACCCATCACTTGGGCCATTTCACCAGAATATAATGTTCGCGTCCGAGTACGCCATTGTCGTATAAAAGACACTTGAGCTCATGCGATTATTCGAAATAACCTCAATCGAGCATCCGTAAGCGATCAACGCCTTTATATTCGCTAATAAAAAATTTTAAATTGCCTTATTTTATTATTTGTATTTTTTTTTTTTTGTTCATCAAGCGACAAACAGAGAGAATAGTTAATTAAATGCATATAAATATATTTGTTTTAACCATTCAAAATAGTTTAGTAATAAATTTTATATGAATTATAAGCATTGGAAGTTTTATTTTTTGATTTCACAATACGAAAATTCGGTTAAATTGATAAAAAACTAATTTAATTTTTTTTTTCTTTCATTCATTCGAGTATGTATACGGGGGATGTTTCTAGAGTCTCTTTACCCCATCGGGAATACGTGCGTGAAACTGTAAATCAACGAATTTTGCTCTCAAAAACTGTAAAATAAAATAGAAATTGAAAAGAAATGTTAAAAAAAAAAAAAAGTGGTACAAAAATCCTTCCCCTTTTAACCCATATAACGTGTATAAACGCGTTCGTGTGACCAAAGAGTTTTATTTTCAGCCCTTTTCTTTATTCTTTTTATCCATATATACCCCCTTTAGTCCCTTGAACGACGATGACGACAAGAGCTTGTGCGCGTGGCCCCATTTTATATTTCAACCCCCTTCATTTATCCACCGTACAAATTTCCAGTTTTTCAAAAAAATGAAAAAAATAAAATAAAAAAAACCAAGCTTGTTCACGTTCCAATTTCTCTCTTCAGCGATACGCAGATGCTTTTGCTCACCCTTCTCAACTTTCCAATGTTTCACTTTCAAAACCGCACCCCCCACCCTCTCTCTCACTCTCTTCATCCCCTCCTCTGTATTACATATAAATATGTATACATATATATCCGGTGATATTCCGAATTTCAGGAGAAAATCGAACCCCAAATGCGTAACGAATCCGCATTTTTTTTCGGCGCTGAAAATACTCCATTTTTTTTTTCTTTTTTCATAGCTGGAAAAAAAAAATTATTATTAAGAGGGGGTGCTACGGCTTGCAAGTTATATAACACGATGAAAAGTATCAAGTTAACTATATTTACTTTACACAAATATATAATATAAAAATAAAATATAAATTATATAATATTTTCTTTCTTTTTAGTAATGAAATAAAATAAAATATAAAAATACAGAAGCACTTTACATGTGCCTGCGGCGTTTGTCTCTTTATAGTGATGACGGGTGAGATGTATTTCTAATTATTGGAATTAGCCTGCGGTGACTCGTGCATTGTTGTAAAAATAAAATATAAAAAGATTGAAGGAATGGTATAAGAGAGGAAAAAAAAAATGGTTTTTCAAGGTATTACAAAGCCCATCAGCGACGCCGTGGCACACTCTATATTGTACTATATACAGGACAAGAGCTGAGGGAAGGGATGAAAAATAAAGGGGGAATATATATCTGGGCCCCATTTTATAGCGGGCGTGGTTGAACTCTTCACGTGGGCGTTCAAGTATATATTTTTAGTAGCTAGCGGCACGCGCGTCTCTTTTTTTTTTCTCATTCTTTTAATTTTTTTTTTTTTTTCTATTCCACCATTGAAAATACAAAAAATTTTTTTCTTCACTCCAAGTACGTATATATATATATATACATATATACATACATATATATATACTATTAAACATTTAACATTTTGTATTATTATTTCAGTTTTCTGAATTTACGTAAATGGATCGCTCCTGATGTGCGTTATATTTTTTATTTCAACTTTTTCTTATTTCGTCTTGATATTTTGTTTCCTATTTTTTTTTTTTATTCTCTACTAGACTGAACGCATCTGCTGTGTGTTTCATAATATATTCAACTATGAAATGCTGTAAAGTAAGGATTTATAAACATATATTATTAATTTTTTTTTCTTGTTTGAATAATGAATGGTCAATTTTTTTTTTTGTCGTAGCTATTTGTACCCTCAGTTTCACTACATGTTTATATATATCGCTTTGTGGGTATATAATCTTTGGTGTAAGAAATCGCTAAACATCATGGTGGAATGCGCTCAAAGTGTGTACATATATATATATATTTTTATATATCTTGGAAATAAAAGAGAGAAAATGAGGAAAAAATAATGTTGAATGAGCGAGAAAAAATACAGAGCTAGATAAAGCGAGGGGCGTCGTCGTCAGGGAGGAATATAGGTGAAGCGAGGGATATATGCGTGTGCTTGTTGAAAAAAAAAAAGAGGGAGAGCAACAAAAAAGAAAAGAACAAAAAAGATAAAAAAAAAAAAACTGATCTGACGTAGTAGCTCGTGTTGAGCACGCTTACAAATATATATAGCGCTGTATATTAGAGGTTAAATATGTTCGAAATTCTACCTTCATGACCGTCAAAATTAATCCAAAATTTTAATAACAAATAAATAAAATTTATAATTATATCTTGAATAAACAGAAAAAAAAATATATATTTTTTTTTTTTTTCAAATTTTTTCTTTCTATTCATTTTATTTCTTCTCCTTCACTTTTTTAATTCCAGTAACAGTATCATCCCCTATTTTATCATGTGCAATATATACCACTGTATATATTTTTATATTTAATAATAAATTTCGTGTGGTTTGCCTTATAGATTTATCATAGTCACGCGATCGCATCTATGTAACGCAGAGCAATAATTGTTGGATTGTGGCACATTTTCTCTTTTATTTCTGTCAGTTCTATATAATAAATAAATATATTACATACATGTATGATACGGTCAAGTGAGGGGTGTGATGTGGGGAGGAAAAGTATATGAGTAAATGGGGTGCGAAAGGTAATGACTCTCCATATTGTTGCATTTTTTTTTTTTTTTTGCACACAGGCGTGACAGAAATAGAAAATAATATTTTTTTCTTTCCCCCCGATAAAGAAAAAATTTATTCCACTTTATTTTTTACATTAACATCAATCTATTCTGCAATTGGAATATAAAAAAAATACAAAAATCAAAGCGTAAATAATATTCCTTTTTGATATTTATTGAATGAAGAGAAATGAAGAGAAGAAAAAAAATAGTATGTATGTTTATACACGGATGATTGAATTTTATTTTGAAAGGAATTACAAATAGGATTGTGTATATTTGTTGGTTGCAAAAGAACGTATCGAATCTTCATTTATGTATATAAGCAAGAAAACTTCCGGACTTTTGTCCCTGGTTAACCACGAGTTTCAAATATGTATTGTATTCCTTTAAATGTTTATGTACACGAAGCGACGAAGATACCTCTTTTTTTTCTTCTTCTTCATTTTATTCTTATATGTATCTATATACTTATGAGTTGTGTCTTCGGTTCAATGTAAAATTGTGTTCATTTATCGTTGTTGTGCACTGGTAGCCAAAATGTTCCTTTGTCGGTGCATTACAGAGTTGACAAAACATGACAATCATAACTGCAGGCATGAAAATGAAATAGGAAAATAAAGGCGGGGAAAATGTGACAAAATATATGACGAGAGATGAGTGAAAGGGATCTAGCTCTTATATAGTAATATATAATATAGGTTTCCTCTTATTCTGTTTAGTACAAATATTATTTTGACGATTTTTGCTACTTTTTTTTCTTTGACAATAATATTGAGATTTATTATTTATTTAGTATGTATGTAAATAATAATAATAATTGAAAGGGTTTGGAATATAGTGTAATATATAGGAAATGTGCGTGGTAATATGGTGGAATATAAAAATTTATATTTTTTGTGTGGTATAAAAAAATGAGTGAAAAAAAAAAAAATTACTGCGAGTGTTTGTTTGAAAGGGTGTCTTTACGATGTCGTAACAAACATTATATTTTTTTTTTTTTTTTCAACGTCGTGATCATATAAAAATCCATAATATTATATACACCATGCAACGTAAATTTTTTTTTTTTTTGTTTATTATCCAAAAAGTAGAAGAGAAAAATTATTTTCTTTGTCCTTTTTATTTGTTTATATATTTTTCCTCTTTCGCTTTTCACTTCAGGAGTCAAAAATAAATATAAATAAATAATAATAAAAGAACGACTGACAATTACGTCCAAGAATTATATATTCAAAGTCATAAACAATAAAAATTTTTCTCTTGAAAAAAAAATAAAAAAAAAAAAAAAGAAGAAGAAAATTGACTTCAATATATAGAATAAAAACCTTTTTAACGGTAAATATAATATATATATCTGGCATTTTTATATACCAACAATTATTGCCCGCTCTAAATAATTTTACAATTGTGACATTTGCATGCTGTATTTAAAATTTTTCGAAAAATTTCTCAACTTTCTTCTTCTCTATTTACTAAACCAAAGTAAAATAGAAGAAGAAAAAAAAAATGATTTCTAACTCTCATTTCAGCTGAAAATAAAAACGTTAAAACGTTTTATGCTTTTATGCTCTTTGGTATATTTCACAAAATTTAGAACATTGAGAACACTTTTTCTTTATATATATATATATACTTTAACCTTCGTACAATAATTGACCTAACTGTTAAAAATTTTACAACACTCTCAACCGAAAAATTCGTCATAGCCCTAAATTTTAATAAAACTCAAAAATATATATTTTTCTTTCACTTCTATTTCTCAAACAATTATTATTTATGTATAAATATATATAAATAAATATATATATATATATTTATAAATGTCGTATGTCACACTCACCCACGCATATTAAATGTTCAATGGTGATGTCTTATATAATACAACAATGTGATTACGTCAAGATACAAACAATGTTCTTCAAAGTGTCATAAACCTGTCAACACCACACGTGCCCACTCATTTCACCATTCTCTTTTGTGTGTTTCTGATGTTACATATTATCATATTCCATATACAGGTCTATATTATATATTGATAATAAAATTATCAGAATGATTTTACTTTTTTCATTATAATTTATCCCTATAAAAAAAAACAAATGAAGAAAATTAGCTCTTCATTTTTCTTAAACACGAAAATAATTAACAATTATTTTCTATCTGTAAAAATTAGATGTATGTAATATAAGGTAGAGTGAATATTTGCTATGAGAAAGATTAGAAGACTGGAAAAATAGGAAGAAGAAATTTATTGTTGATGGCTGGTCCCTTTTTGTAGCTGACACAAATCAAATATCTGATAGAAAAATAAATATAAATATAAACCAAACACTTGGGTGACGTTATCTGTTTGTTAACCTTCGAATGTATAGTCTAGAAGAGCTCTTAAAAATGATAATATTGCGACTATCGACGTCACAATATTTGCTTATTTATTTATTTCCTCCCTTTAATATAATCCCAATTTAATTTCAATCTCATTTTGATCAAAAAAAAATTTTTTTTCCTTGCTCATTATAATTTCAAACATTATTTCATTAATTATCAATAAATTACTGTCCATTGGTGGTCATTCATAGTCAAAAGTTACATAGATTATTTATAACTATAAAAAAAAAAAAAGTCAAATATATATTTTACAAATATTAAGTTAAATAAATACTCAAATAAAAATTTTTAGTATTATAATTACTTCACCTATTTTAAATTATTCATTTGAGAAATATTTATAAGAAATTATATTTTTCTATTGTTCATTTTGAATATGTATTGAACCTTAATTGTCAAGGTAATATTTGGTTGTATGTTTATTTATTAACTGATTTATTTGTTCAATATTGTAAAGCAAATATGAAATTGATATTATGGTTAAATAAAACTGGCGCCAAGAAATTTTCTAACAATGGCTTCTAACATATTTAACATGACAGTTTTACGCAACTAAGAAACAAAAGTTTTATGATAATCCGTTTAGATAATACAAGGTTATAAAAATAATTAGAATTATCAGTAATCAAACTGACAAAAATATAATTTATTATATTTCACTGAGCTCATAATTGATTCGTAAATTTTAAATATAATATTTATATTCTCAATAACATTAACGTATCTTTACGACAAAAAAAAAAAATTATTGTTACAATTTAATGCAATTTTTTGACTTATAAAAATTTTGTGCCAATAATGAGAAATTTTATTTTTTTCTATTTCATTTTATTTATTTTAACCATTGACAAATTGTGACGGTCATTGAGAGGATTATTTTCATTTCAATCTAAAGTCAGGGCACATGGGGATATGCTGGGGAAAAACATGAATAGAGAAAAAAAAAAAATAGGAAAATAGGAAGAGGAGAAAAAAAAATTCCAACTCTTTAAGCCTTCGGTCCCATTGGAATACGACGACGACTTAGGTCTCATGAGTATTTCAACAAAGCACTGTGGGTATATGTAGAGAGTGACTACAGAAAAACGTCAAAGGATTATGTATATACAGATATACATATGTATTTATATATATTTGTATATATATTTTTTTTTTTTTTACGAAAATGACCAGCGAAATATTTTTCTACTGCTGATTTTCCAATCGTTAGTCATCTGGAAATATATTTACAAATACTAAAAAAAAAAAAAAGATAAATAAAAATAGGATATATATAATACACACACACAATTTGTCCACATTTTTGCATTCACATGCTCCAAAATATTGTGACACATTTATAAAAGAATACAATTAATATTTATCTGATATAATTAAAAAAAACAAACTTAATAAAATTCAAAGAATAAATTCGTCTTATTACTAATGTGTGGGTGCGGATTTATTTGATTATATTTTTATATATTTATATAATTTCACAGAATGACCTTTAGTCGAGTTAAATTACAGATTATATTTATAACCGTAATTTACCTAGATTATATAACTAAGTGAACTATAATTACTCAAAAATAAATCCATTTTTCTAAGGTTAATATTTTCTACAAATAATTATTACGTCTAGTCCAAATTCTAAAACAAATCTTTTGTGTTTGGTAATATTATGCAATATAATTTTATGAATGCAAACTATATGCATACATAAAATGTATGTGCATATTTATTAATCACAAATGTATTTATAATTAAATAGTACAAAAAGATTATTAATGATAATATTAAATGATTTACGACTTTCTATAACCCTTAAAATTACTTTACGATAATTTATATAACTATTTATTATTAAAAAAAAAAACATAGCAGAGTGTATTGTTTAGAAAAAAATTCATTCAATTAATATAGTTTTATTTTATATATAAAATTATATCTGAATGCTTTGAAGAAATTTTATTAATTAATTATTCTTTCTATTTTTTTTTTTTGCATGAAATTAATTGTATAGAAATACAATTATAATTATTTGTTTATTTTTTATTAATATTATTATTATTATCTATCATTTGTTATTTATATTATATCAATTAAATATTAATTGATCAAATTAATTTCATGTAAATAAATTTATTATTTTATTATTTTTTTCTAAATTTTTTATTGTACAATTGTGTCAGTAGTATAATTGCACTCTAGTAATATACTCTTCAGTTATTATCTGTGTTAACGATGCGTTCCAGAGACAAAACATTTATCTAGGGTCTCAAAGTTATATACATTTCACGCAGATTAACCCGGAAAAATAATTCTGAAAGTAAAAAGACTAAAAAAAAAAATAAAAGAAAAAAGGCGCCTGGTTATTTTATACGATATATATTTTAAACCATCAGCGATAACAAATTGTCTGGATTTTTATCTATCTCAATGGGTATAAAATTTATCACTTATTTCTTTCTAAGAAATGTCCTTAAAATAATTCCCAAAAAATTCCCCGCAATTTTTATTATAAAATAAAAAACAAACAAAAGTATATTTATTAATTTCAGATAAAAATTTTCTTTTTTCTTTCTTCTAATTCACATAATAAATCAATATGAATAAATAATTAAATTCGATGCTGCATTTCCTGATTTATATTTTTCACATGAAAATTTTTGGGTTTTAATATTTGTTTAGATGAATATAAATAATATTAATGTATAGGCACATATATAAAAGTAAGTTTCATTCATGAAAATATATATATAAAATTGCAGAATGTGATGCGGTCAAGTCCCTTTAAAAGAGCGCGAGTATATATTCGTGTCCATTTTGAGTAACGTAATATTTGTTAATTGTGAAATTCAATATGTCTTTGCAATATACCTACATGGCAGAAGAAGAAACCAATAGACAAATCCAAAAGCTGGTATATTATAGTGGATGTTGATGTCCAAAAGAGTGTGTTGGCCTTTACCTGCGTTATCCCCCTCGCCGTGGGAAGCCGAATAGAAAAATGGGTCCAATATATATATTATTATATACATACGTGTCTGTAGTTCCTGTATTATATTATGTTCTTGTGGCCACGCGAGAGAGAAGACACTGCAACTATACCGCCTCCCTCATCTTGTTTTTGTCCCCTGTTACAGATTTAGTATATGATCATGAGATAGCGCCACACCTGCCTCTCTTTAATGTACGACAACTTCATTTATTTATTTTTTAAATTCATGAATTGATAGAAAAATCTGAAGAATAAAAAAAATATTTTAGGTAGCTCATAATTTTTTATTTTATTGAGAATCGGGAATTATATTAATTTAAATGAGCTTGCGATTTAATTAGATAAACATAAATATAAGAATTCATATAAATTATTCAGTCAATTTATTATATAGTAGTGTGATAATAATTATTTAATATAATCAATTTATTGTTGATATAGAAATTGCAGCTAAATAATTTTTAAGTTTGATGAGAAATATTTAATTCTTTGAATATAAATAAGAATTTAATTAATAAATTATTTAATCAATTTATTATATGATGGGATGTATAATAATTATTTAATAATCAATAATTTGTTGATAAATATTAGTAAATAATTTTTAAATCTGATGAGAAATATTTAATTTTTTAAATATAATTAAAAATTCTAAATAAATTATTCAATTAATTTTTTATATGATATAAATGATAATAATTATTTATAATAATAAATAATTTATTGATATAAATATATTACTAAATAATTTTTATATTGGATAAGAAATATTTAATGCTTTATAAATATAAATAAAAATTTTAATAAATTATTCAATCAATTTATTATATTATATATATGATAATAATTATTTATAATAATCAATAATTTATTGATAAATATAACTAAATAATTTTTAATTCCAATAAAAAAATATTTGAATTCTTTATGTCGATTTTTTTTTCTTTTTTTTGTTAATTTTCATCAACTTTTGCCACATTAATTTTATTTTATATATGCATATGTGGTATCAATTGAATTTTTCATCCCCTTATGTAAACGACTATTCAAATATATATATGTGAAAGAGCTGGATGCTGTCATTTCACATACCTGAACTGGCCTGGGAATTATTTTGTAAAAGGGAAAGGAACGGTGCAATTTTCTTAGGCAAAAAGAAATATATAAATGTGGATGGTTTACATATGTGCTACTCTTAGGTATAATATCTCAACGATATATAATATAATATATAATATTGTGCATGATGGTAATGTGTATAAGGTTGTAACAGATCGATTATTATTCCCCAGTTTACGAAAATTTTGTTTAGTATATTGGGATATGAGCCTTGTTCGTTTTTGGTATATTATAGTTATTGGTTATATGATCAAAATTGTGACCGTGGGAGCATCGAGTATATATTCATCCCTTTCTCCATATGTTTGACAAGGTCCAAACCAATTCATTTGAATAGGATTCAGATCGTGGGAGTTGTATTACATATATATACATAATAATATTCTATAGATATTTGACAACGTAACTATTACGAAAACTTTTCGTAATTTTTCGTTTCTTATGGGATCGTTTTTTTTTTTTTTTGAATGAACCTGTATTTTCACGCAACCCTTCTTTTCAAATACATATACATATTAGTTTTTCCTTCGATTTATATTTCTGTGGGAAATTTAATAATTGAATTTTTTTTTTTCTCAATTTCTGTGGGAATTTTTATATTTTTATAAAACGTTATGAAAATTATTTTATCAATTGATTCATAAATTTTTATATTAAATTAATAATGATATTTAAACATTATTATTATTATTATATTTATTTATAATTTTATTTTTTTATTTTATTAAAATATTTATATAAAATTATTTTGAGTAGATTTTTTTACACATATGTTTTTGCGAGAGAATAAAATAAATAATGAAATGTGGTAGCTAATAAATTTGTTTATACAACCTGACAGGATACTGTATACATTCTAAGTGTGTGTTGGTGGAGAGAAAAAAAAAAATAAGGAAAGAGTGAGAGAAATTTGTCAGTGTGAAAAAAAGGAAAATGAGTTTGTAGGTAAAAGTGGTAAACGATCGTTAAAAGAGTATATAGTTATATGTATAAGTATATGTATAAGTTGAGGATCAGGAAGAAGAAGATGAGGAGGAGGAGGAAGTGGAAGAAGTGGGATTTGGAGAAAGTAAAGTGTGGCAAAAGATATGAGGGAAAGAAAGGAGAAGGAAAAAAAAAAGAGACGAGGTAAAAAAAACATTTGGACCAGTGGTCGCTTTTTCTCATAGTCCACTCCAGGATCTTTTGCTTCCTTTCGTTTTTCGTTTATATATATTCCTCTTGTGTAACCTCGATCTCACCGCAACAACTTTCACACGGGGTGTCATGTGTGTGCGTGTGTGTATATGTATTTTTATGTAGACAGGGTGAATAAGTCGAGTGAATGTGAGATACATGAACCTGTAAGCAACGAAAAATATTCATCCACCCTCTCTTAACATATACTCAATCATATCCGGTCATTTTCAAACTCTATCCGGATCGTTTATTTTTTCAACTAGAAAAAAAAGAGATGTTTAAACCCTGGAGATGAAAAAAAAAAAAAGATAAATTATTGTTAGAGTAATTTTTAAATATTTATTTTAAATATTTTTCGTGAGTGTATATTTTAAATTGAATAATGAATAATTATTGGAGTTAATAATAATTTTTATTTGTTTATCTACAAGAAGAAAGGGATGTTTACACCCTGGAGATATGAAGAGAAAAAAAAAATAAATTATTGTTAGAGTAATTTTTAGTAATATTTAAATATTTATTTTAAATATTTTTCGTGAGTGTATATTAAAAATTGAATAATTATTGGAATTAATAATGATTTTTTTTTCCCTGCTACTAGAAGAAGAAAGGGATATTTACACCCTGGAGATAAGGAAAAAAAAAGAAAATTATTGCTCGAATAATTATTTTTAATAGATTTAAATATTTATTTTAAATATTTTTCGTGAGTGTATTTAAAATTGAATAATTATTAGAATTAATTATGACTTTTATTTTTTTTTTACCCTCAGTTATGTTTTACCTGGGTGTTGACATTAACAAACATGCTAAGGATTAATTGCTCACGATGAATATTCAAAGATATAAAAGGGTGATGAAGAAACCAGCATGTCTACACACCACAAATAATATACAATAAAAAATATTTCTAAAAAAGGGTAATAATAATTATTATCTCACCATGAAATCAAGTGATTAATCATATTCATTATATTAACGTTTCTATAAAGTCTTTGTGGCGTTAAAATTCTATCAGGTATATATATATATATATTCAAAAGTCAACACCCCAAAAGTAAATAAATAAATATATAAACGTGCAGGTGTGGATAAAAATAGAATGGAAAAATTTATTTTAGTGACAGAGTGTTAAGGGAAAATGTCGATAAAAGGGGCAATAAACACTTTCAATATGTCACTTTAATTAGTTCTAATGTAATGATATTAAATATACATATATATATGTATATTGTATGTGTATGTAATAGTATATAGAAGCACGCACGTGCCCTTGTGTGTATGATACGATTTGAAAACATTGCGCAACTGCAGTGAGTATAAAATAAAATGGTAAAATGTCAACAGATGTTTTAAAAATAGGGAAAAATATAAACATGAAAATTCAATTAAAGAAACAATGTATTAGGAATTAATTAAACAAAAAAAAGATGAAATATCTTGGAGAAAGTATTGTGAATTTAATATATATTTCATATATATTAAATCGTTGATTAATTATTAAATTTAAATAATATTTTTATACTTACAAATTATTTATATAATTTTTTCTCACAATCATGTGGATAATTCTTAAGCCAACTGGTGGCTTAAAACATCCACCCCCATGTGTGCATATGTCCACACGACCGCGTCAAATTGTCAGGTCCTTTTCTTCCGTTAGTTGAAAAACTGAAAGAAAAATAGAAAATCAGTCGAGTCAGTTGCAATGAAACACACTCTCCATCTTTGAAATACCCAGGAAGCGATAAATTTTCAAGGACCATGGCTGGTGTAGTCTTATAATAATGCTGCTGCTGCTGCTGCTGCTGCACCCGCTCTCACCCTGCAAAAAAATAAAAGGAGTCAAAAGACTAAACGTTTTGATCTCTCTCTTTTAAAAAAAAAAAAATTAAATTAAATAATATACTTCACACTAAGTGTGAAATGAAATAAAATTTTTTTAATGGAGTTGGTCGAGCTTAATAATTTCCATGTAAATTTATATTAACCCTTACATTGCTAGAGTTTATAAAGCTGTGAATATTTCAATGGTGAAGATGTTTATAGCAATGATTTATCGTTTTTTATTGTGTGCAATGTAAAGTTTCTTTATGTTTTTTTTTTTTCTTATTTCTGTAAGAGTTAGAGTGCATGGATGATTGTCATGAGCAACTGGTTTAGAAGTTAGTTACGCATTAGCAATTGGTTCCGTTTGCTTACGACCACCGTCGAACTACACATTTTTACCGGCTTTTCATTATATTTTCTTTTATATATAGATAGATATGTATTATTTACCAGTGTATATGTAACCATTAGTGCACTCAGTAGCGAGAAAAATTTATCTTATACCTTATAACCCTTTCAACTTTGCCGACATAATAAATAAAGTTTTCAATCGTTGATGTCTCACTTGGAAGAAAATTATTTTTATGCATTATATTATATTATTATATAAATTTTTCATATAGAGAATTAATAATTTTATATTTTATATTTTTTTCTATTTACGTAATGGTTTGATTATAATTTTAATAGTGGAATAATTTTTGAAATACATTTGTTTACACATATTTTTTATTTGCTGGATTTTTTTTTTTCATGTTCTATTTTTATGCCGACAGTGTCGCCCCCTGTTGATTTTTCAAGATCGTATGAATGACATTGTGCGAGTGAAAGTTATCCTGGTGACATGACACTCCAGAGATAAATGTTGTCGACGACTTGACGTCAATATATATAATACTATAAAGCTTCACCCAGTGTCCATTTCTCTCCTCTTTATTTTTTTTCTTTTCTTTTTTTTTTTTTTTCTTTTTTTCTCTTTCCAACCATTATCCATAGTCATAAATCGTTGACCACGCGCGCGTGATTCTTCTGCACAACCCACTGAATACATGTTTTCACGCAAATTTACAGAACGAAAGAAAAGAAAAAAAAAATATCAAAAAAATAATGTCGGTTATATTTTTTTTTTTCTTTTGATAAAAAAAATTATATAATTATAAATTTTCATGGTTAATTCATTTGAATACTAACAAATTTTATAATTATACGTAGTCACGCACAGTCTGCTTGAAAAAACTCTACATTTTCTTATTTTTCAATAGCTCTAAAATGAAATTTTTCTCTTGAGTTGTAAAAAAAAAAAAATTCTCAACTAAAATATATTTTAAACAAAATTTTTTCTCGTGTACATATTTAAAAAAAAATTATTTCTGAATTTATATTCAGTTATTGGATGATTCTGTAGATAAAAAAAAAAAAAAAAGTGGCCAATTTAAATTGTCAATAAAAATATCTATCACATATGAATATTCTCGCTGTTAGAATGTTTCAAAAATATAATTCATGCGACCAATTTGTCTCTTCGCGCATGCTTGATCGTTACAAAACTTTGAAAATAATATACATACATATTTATACACTCACATATCAACGAATATATATTTATATATAATATATCGAAAATGGTCTTTACACGCAACCGATCGTGGCACGTTCCGTGCAACTCTCTCGAACGCCAGATGCTCTTCGATGAGTCAGGGATACAAATGCGCGCGCGCGCTTAGTGGTAATTTGCGAAACCACCATCAATAATCATCCCCTATATATATATATTTCCATAATTTTAAACCACAATATATACTCACCGACTGTCGAAATCAACGAAAAAATAATTTTATTCAATTATATTTCAAAGTTATTTAATTACAAGAAAAATATTGAATTAACTTTTTTTTTTCTTTCTTTCTATAATTCTTCTTTTACTTTTCGTATTTATATTTATTTACTTGTGCATGTATAATATGTATGTATGTATGTATGTATGTATGTATTTTTTTTAAATCCGGATGGCGCCGGTAGAAAAAGATAATGGACTGTGGAGAAAAGAATAAAAGAAGGAGGAAATAAAAATGGTGAGTGAGAGAAGAAGAAAAGCATTCGTCGAAAACTACACGCGGAAGCTGTCAAACGCAATCAATGTCATGTATATATAATACATATACATATATATATATGTATTATATATATACATATACCTATTTTACTTACGTCAGCCCTTGTGAAAATTCAAAAAATATATTTTACAGTCAGTTTATAAATAGAAGAATGAAAAAGAAAAAAAAAATAAAAATTATGGCAAAAAATAATAAACAAACCCCATGTATATATATATATATACATGTATATAATATGTACTTGAAAAATTTCAATTCAAATTCGATTCCATTATTCAATTATTATTTTATTTTATTTCACTTCACTCATTCCTTGGTGACATATCAAATTGCCAAATTCGAAATAGTGTCAAAAAAATTCTCTAGTGCACTAAAAAAAAAAAAAAATTAAAATTAAATTTTTTATTTGATTTTTGCATGATAATAATTCAGAAAAAAATTTTAAAGAATATAAAAATACGGGGGATTTATATTTCTTTTCAATCAGTTAGTATTTATACATATTTTTTTTTTTTTTCGTTTCTTTTTTTAAGGGATGTAAAATTCGATCCATTTTCTGTGGGATCGTAAGCGTTGAATATTTATATATATAGGAGTAAATTTGAAAAAGAGACTGGACCGTGAGTCCGTTTTTACGTAAAAATGATGAAGAGAATGAAAAAAAAAAAAAAAAAGGAAAAATAGAAAGAAAAAAAAATATATTGGTAGAAATAATAATAATACAGACACAGATGGATCGTCCAGATAGGGGGGTCCACACGCGCATTGTGGGCGGAAGAAGCCTCCCCCCCCCCCTTTCCCCCAAGTGTACACATAATATATGTATACATGGACTCGATCGCCATTGTTACGTCATTGGTTTTGAATTTCTTGCAAATCCTTGCCTTGTGTATGGCTGATTCCAAAAGTAAAACGAGAACGGTTAAGTAACCCGAGGAACTTTTTCTTCATTCTCCAATATACTTACGTAGTTTTATTTTTTTTTTTCTTCTTCCCACCCTCAACCCACCTCCGAATCGAATGAAGGAAAAATTTTTTCCAACTTTCTTTTTGTCCTGTAAACTAAAAGAGAGCGAGGAAAAAAAAATGAAAAGAAAATATAAGAATTTGTAGAATGTAAAGAAGATTTTTCCAAACTAATAAAGGTGAAATGAAAGCTGGAAAATTGAGAAGAATTCTCTCAGATAAATAAATAATATAATAAAAATATAATAATATATATAAAATAAAAATTTTGAAAATAAAAAAAAAAAATTTTCCCACAATATTTTTCCAATCAATACCAAAATATATTTTTCCAAATTGCGTGCTGATTATCATGAACACGCACGTAATATATAATACCATCAGGGGGATGATTCATCCCCCAGCATCTGTTCTAAATGCGAAATAATTTCTCTTTCCTTTTTTACATCTGAAAAAAAAATTTAAAATTATAAATTCAAAAAGAAAAATAAAATAAAAACAACCTACTTAGATAATTTTCACTTAAATCCCACTTTCTTTCTTTCTATATACTATAATAAATCCACAAACACACTAGGGGTGCATCTACCGGGGTTACGCGACGCCGAAAAATCTTTTTGCAGTAGCGACAAATGAACAATAACATTCTTCACAATTTATTTGTCACAAACAAGCTCCATTTCTACTTCAAGATTAAAAAGGATTATGGTGTAAGGGAGTAATACGCTTGGCTGCAACCGACAATAACCCAAAGAACAATAGAAAAAAAAATATATATATATACATATACATAACAAAAATACATACAATACATAAATAAATTTTATCTCATATATATTCTTCTCGTATTTTTCTTTTTATAATATGCCGAATGTCGGCAAGGAGCTTTAAAAGTAACACGCTGTTTTAAAAAATTCCACTGATGTGAGTGTGACAATTTTTCCTATTTATTCCTTTCTCTCTTCCACCCAAACAAAAAATATATATTTATATATATATGTACATAATATCTATGTGGCTGCGTCTGTATGTGTATATGGATGAACGAATTTTACAGTAGCTGAGGTTACAAGACTTTCGCTCTCTTAAGAAAATTTACTCTCGGTCTTAAACACACTCAAATAATAACACGAAAAAGAAGGGATTGTTGGCGGCACTAATACCCCTCTTACTGTCACTCCTAATACCCATCTAATGACACAATATATATACATACATATACTTATATATATCCGTGCAATAGTACAGTGGAAAACAGTGGCAAGTATAGTGGCGCTCGCGTAATTTGCTTCTAAAAAGAAAAAATAAATAAATAGAAAAACGTGTGGCCATTTATATATATGTAAAAAAAAAAACACACACACACACACACACATATTATACGTATTATTATTGTCGCAAAAGATACTGGAGTGTAAAATAGGATTTTCCAAAGATTGAAAAATTTTATAAATATGCTACTGTTTGAAGAAAAAAAATTTTTTTCTCTTAAAAAAAAATTTTTTTTTCTTGTTTCAAATCTCACAACTGTCGTGTCGTTATTTTCTACAACTCACACCAGCACACACAGCATCAAATGAATCTAAAAATAATATTAATCTACAGGGTAATATTTTTTTTATTATCATAAATTAATTTTTTTTTTTGGTTAAAAAAAATTGTGGCACGAGTGCACAATAAATTTTTACATGTTTGTCTCTCAAGTTACACGAGACATTAAAATACATGTATATATATCTATGTATGTATGTATATATATGTATGTATATATATATAGTGGAGGGCAATATCAAAAAATAACAATGGCGTCGCCGGCCATTGCAATAAGGCGACATAAAAACTATCTCGCTGGACCGTCATCCATGACGTAAATGAAGTCACCCCTCGTTCACAAAAATATATATACACATATATGTATTTGTTGAAGGTCCGACTATGTACCACACCCCTATATAGTAAATGTTGGCTGGACATAATCTCCGTGAAGGGGGGAAACAGGACACAAAAACGTACACCTAACATTTTTGTATATTTATATATATAAATATTCGAAAAATAAAATGGACTTTGGCTACTGGGTTATACAACTGTCTCTTGTGAGTCTACCTTTGGCAGCTGTCAAACCCTTGACCTCTTGTCTCAACCGTCTGCACTGTGTGAAATATCTACAGTTGGTTAAATAAATAAAAATAATTTAATAAAATTATATGAGAAAATTTTTTTTTTTTTCATAGTTATTTTTAATTATTTTTTGTATTATTTTTTCATTAAAATTCTATTAAAGTCTTTGGGGGAAGATGTTTTTTTTTTTTTTCACTACTGTATTCAAAGTGTTTCGCGTCACCAGGATTGAACTTTTGCTGTGTTAAGGGGATGAAAAGTTTAAATGTAGGTATATGTATATAGAGGAAGAGAAGTGGATAATAATAAGGGGGTGAATTGGTGTGGGAGGAATTTATTTTTGTTTTAAAATAAGAGAGATGAGTGAAACTGACGAGAAAAAAACTCTTTTTAAATGTTTTTCATAATTTATCTTGATGTCAGGGTGGGTTATCTTAATGAAGAATTTTTTTTAATTACTTTCTTTACAGAGGGTGAAATGGAAGAAAATTATTTCAATTTGCCCCTGTGCACTGATTAAACAAAAAAAAAAAAATGATAATAATAAAATAAAACGATTTTTTTTCATTTATTCATTTTGTTTTTATTTTATTAATTTTTTTTTTCTTTTACTTACGTTAATTAATTTAATTTTATACTGTTTTCTTTTTCCTTCTTTTATTACGATAAAGGAGAATAATTATGGAAAATGTTTCGATTGAATCCGTATAAATTAGGTCGAGGGTTTTATTTCCTTGCTTCGTCATTGTCACATGATATTGTAGGATAAAATGTAAGTTATATGAACACGTAAATGCATAATTAGGTCATAGGGCTTCGATATAATTTTCCTACACTTCTAAAAATTCTAATCTCTTAAAAAAAAAAATTATACACATATAAACGCAATTAATCAATTAATTAATCAATTAATTATTTTTTTTATATATAATAAATGATGTAAGGTGAATTTGTGCAAATAATAGGTGGTTATATTTTTTGTTGCAGAACCAAAAGAAAATACATACAGTTCTCGTTGTCAGGGGCAACGCGTTAATTCCAACCCCCATACGAAGGAAGAAAAAGAAAAATAAAATCAACTTCCGCCATGAGGAATATTAAGGTAAGAAAAGTCCTTTAATTTTTGGATTTTACTTAAAAAAGTAACTCAAATATTTTTTTCTAATAAAAAAAAAAATAAGTTATAAAATTAATAAATTAATTTTTCTCCATTTTCCCCGAAGAAATATATTAATCTATCAAGGATTATTAATAATAAACAAAAACAATTATTAATCCCACATAATATTTATATCATTGAAATTAATCTGAAAATATTTATATTCACAAGAATTTTTCTTATTTCGTTTTCTTTTTAATTTTTATATTTATTTATTCTCAAACAAGGGAGGAGTGATGTATGTATATATGTAATGCACATATATATATATTCTTATGTATAGTACGCCCGTGATGAAAGAGGAGACGACAATGCGCGATCGTTATGCGTATTCAAAGTAGCTTTTACCTGGCCGATGCGGCGGGGCATCAAGAACCATTGTCGAAAAAATAAAAAAAAAAAAAAAAAGGAGCGAACGGTTTCCGGGAAACGAGACGTTGCCCGATTATTGTGCAACGACCAACTCAGGGGCGCGCAATCGACTATATATATACATATATACCTTTATCCATGAAAAACACCCCTGCGATCTTTTCACGTGTGTCCCTTTCTTAAAATTCCCAAGACTTACATAATATACCCTCATGGATCATGAAAAAATAAATCCTCGTACATACACATCACCACCCATTTCTCCACCTATCAAAAAACAATTTTTGCAATTTAATATTTAAGTAAAAAATATATATAGATATAAATATATAAAATAAAGAGGAAAAAAAAATTTTTTTTTTCATCCCTCTTCATGATTAATCCAACGCGATCGAATTAAACGCAAAGTTTTAATGGGTTTCGTGAAACTTTTCTTTTTTTTTTTTTTTTGCTTTAAGTGACCTGAAGCTCAGGGATAAACTTTTGTCGGCCATTTTATCGTCGTCGACGTGGTCGTTTTTCTGCGTAGATCAAAAGAAGAGAGAGAGAGGGTGCGAATCGGTCGTTATTCAGGGCAAGGGTGAGATATACCAATAGGGGGTGAGTTTTTCGCTGTGCAAGAGAACGATTTATTGATCACGTCGTGTTGTCCAATGAGAATATGTGTGTGTATAAATATACTGTGTATATAAATTATATAGATATGTGTATATATATGTATGTATATGTGCATTTGTGTTGTGAGGGGGTTGGTCAGTGGTATATATGGTTAGATGTAAGGGAGGGAAAGAGCTAAAAGTTTCTTCCTATACTCCATACTCATCATATACAACCCCTGACGTTACTTTCACCCCCACATTCATGATATATGTGTATTTATATATTTGTAGATATTTTATTTTCACGCAAGAGGGCGAGTTTAACCCCCGAATATGTGTGTATAGGAAAAAACAAAAAAATATTCTGTTTAAACAAAGAATTTTTATGTAATTAATTTCCAATTTTTTGTTTAGGAAAAAAATGAGAGAAAAAGAAAAATTTGTTTCTTTTTTTTTTTAGGGGTGGGAAAAGAGAGGATTTAATTGCGCAATGGGGTTGAGTGTGAAAGGGTTATTTGAGAATAGGGATTGGTTGATAGAGACAACTGGGCGGTGGTTTAGGGGTTGGGTCAAAGAGGGGGATGAAGAAGAATTTTTTTTTTTTTTTTTTTGATTCGTTGTGAGTTTTATGGTGGATTTTTTTTATTCCAGCACGCGCCGTGGATCAAAAAGATCGAGATGTTTTACGAAGCGTGCGGACATCTGTTGAGTATTTGAAAGTGAAGAAAAAAATTATTTCAATGTGTCCAGTTGTTTTTTTTTTTTTTTGAGGATTTTACAGTTTGTCCGTTTTTCATCCCCGAATTTTTTTTGCATATGAGATCGTTAGATGTCACTTTTTTTTATCCGTGTGTCAACGGCCGTTAGATAATCTTGTACCGGTCATTCATGTTCTCTGTATGTATTATTAAATAGGGATGAAAAATCCCCAAATGTAAGAGTACAATATGCAATTCTTCTATATTCCCCATGTGATTTATAAACATTTCAACATTCTCCCTCCAGCCTCTGCCATAAATAAATAAATAAATAAATAAATGAATATAACTATCAATTAAAAACTTAAAAAAATTATTTTTTCCCTTTTTTCCAACTTGACGTTAATTAAAATAATTAACAAATGTGTCCCAATGTCGACAGCCATTAATCAAACCTGCAGTACCGTGTCCTGATCTACGATAATTAATCAAAAATAATTGTAGCTCACCAGAGCGAGTCGAAAAAAAAATTCTCAAATGCACCCAATAAAATTTATCGCTCTCTTTTTCCGGCTTATACACATCCCTCAAAATCATTTCAGAATAATTATCATTAATCACGTCGTACAATCACACACCAATTGAATTCTCTAGCTGAAAAAAATGTCACTAAATAAAAACAAAAAGAAAAAAAAAATATAATAAATAAAAATACTAAATAAATAAATAAATAAATAGAAAATAAAATTATGTGCTCGATAAAATCACAAGCGATAAAATTCCAATCGAAATCCACCAACATTCTCGTAAACATCCAACTCGTCTTCACCTTCCTCTTATTCTCCTCCTCCTCCTCCTCCTCCTCCTCTATATACACACAGCAACAGGCAGCACGCGCGTCTCTCCACACATCCTCATCCTCTAAAACTACCCCCCGAAACACACTCGACAAATCCACATGTCTCAATCCAATGAAATAAATATAACAATAAATAAAAAAAAAAATCCAAATACATCCTTCAAATAATAATATAAAAAAAAAAATTCATATATTAAAATTTCCATCGTACTTTTTTTCTTTTTTCGTTCCTTTTCTCATAAAATTAACAATGGAAAAAAAAAATTTACTATCGACTATTGCATACGATTCGATCGTTATATTTTTATACTTGAATGGACAAAAATTGTATGCATACATCTACTCACACGCGTATATATATGTTAGTGTATATACTTTTAGCCGATGGCCAGGTGTATGTCTACGTTACATGGAATATTGTATATTTTTCGGTTAGGTCAGTCGATCAATGGGGTGGCCAGTGACCCCAAATAAAAATTACCTATGAAAAAGATTCTCCCTCATCTTAGCATACAAAAATATTATATTAATAGTTATATATTTAAAATAATCATAATAATGATGGTGATATTATTAATAATAATGGGATTTATTTAAAGGAATATTGATGAATTAAACTGAAAAAATAATATATGTGTATATTATTAATATTTATATATTTATTTGTTTAATGAAATAATGAAGAAAAGAATTTTTGGGCGATTTAAAATTATCAATTAAAATTTTTATAACTTTTTTATATAAATAATTTTATCGACAAGTGATTTATATGTGTTTGATATTGCAAATAATCATTTTAATTATACCCCCTTGAGTAGTACTACTATTGAAATAAATAAATGATTAATAAATGAATATTTTTTTCACGAGGGAAATGAATATATAAATTTATTTTTATTTTATATTTTGAAATGGTGAATTATTTTTCATGTAAAAATATATGTAATGTAGATAAAGTGACACAGCGAAAATGAGGGTTTAGGTTATGGCGAGGGAAAAAAAAAAAAAAAACTGGGGGTGAGAGTAATGGTGTAGGTGATGGCTTGAAATTCATCCCTTTATATACAATTCCCACATGACGATGAAGATGAGTATATGCATAAAAGAATATTCTTCGCAACCACATCGTTGTGATGTTTAACGCATTGGTGGTTGTTGGGGTGTAAAAGAGGGGATGAACTTACGACATATGTGAAAGTATTTTATACCCTCACAAAAATTCCTCTCTATCAATCCCCTTATAAATATTTTTAAAACAATTTAAATAATATTTTTCTTCACATTATTTTTGATTTTAAAAATAATTTTCTATTCAAATAAATATTTAAAATCAATATAAATATATTTATAATTTCTATTGTGAGAATTATATTATCGTTAGTATATTTCATTTGATACATGATCAATCTTAGTAACGGATATTAGGGGGTAAAAAAGAAAATAATTCTCGAAAGAATGAAGATTGAAAAAAAAAAAATAAATAAAATAAAATAGTTGACAGAAAAAATTATTTACCATTTTAAAAGTGTCAACAATAACCAAAAAATTCTCCGCCCATTATTATTAGATAAAAGGGTGTATGTATAAACGTGTGGGTGTGAAGAAAAAAAATTTTTACAACCCCTTCCTTTATTAAACCTGCCGGACACGTCCGTCTTAAAATTATAATCGATCGATCGCCATTGGGGGTTGTCTCCATTATTCCTAAATAAAAAAAAATATATATATTCATATACATCCACACATATTGTGTACCGGAAGTGGTCAATACACACAATACTCACCCTTTTAATCAATCGCCCTGCAAAAAAAAAAAATATTAAATATAAATTAATTGAAAAAAAAAAAAAAATTTCTTATAAATATAAAAAATAAAAAATAATATTTTTCTTCCCTTTTAAAATATATCATTTAAATTTTGAGGAAGTTACGTTATATTGTAGGGGTTTTATATAATTTTCCCAGGCGGAATTGCAACACTTGCCCAACCTGCATGTCAGAATAAAATCGAGCACAAAGACCCATCGAAGAAAAAAAAAAAAAATAATATGTAAAGGGAGATTTTAAGGGAGAGGGAAGTGAACGAGAGGTAAAAAGAAGTGTCGGGAGACCCGACGCGCGTGTGTATAACCCTCGTCCTTCAAAGGTCGGTGAAAATCGTACGTATGCAGGCTTTGTATGGAAATAAGAATGCCCCCTTGGCGATGTACTATACCATCACTGATGTTTGGACCTTATATGTATGTATTTTTCCCTTCGCAGCTCTTTCGATAGACCCAAAAATTCATCCAACTTATATACACACACTCACTCGCACACAGATAGATATATTCACATATATATTATATATAAATTTAAAACTTCAAAAGAATATATACGGTCCATGAAGAAAATAAAGATGACTGTAAGGAAATGGAGATCGGTTTGAAGGTGACGTTCGTGCATATATTTTTATAATATTTTTCTCCTGGACGATTGAAAAAGAAAAAAAAAACAATTTAATTGAGAATAATTATAATAAAATTCTTTCTTTTTCAATGCAAATTATTTAATTAATTTTTCCGCCATTTTGTCATGTTAAAAAAAAGGTTAGAATATATTTTTTATTAAGTTTACTTTGACCAATCTCATTAACCCTTCACTTTCACCGCCTTAAATCCCCTCGTGTTGTCATAGCAACCCTTATATTTTCTCTACCCTTTCAGGATGTTAAAGGGTAGCCTTTTATACGCACACACGTATAGAAGAACAGTTAGACCTGTCACATTCCGCTATTTCTTGCAAGGTACAATCCTTTTTTTTTTTTTTTTATGGAAAAATTATTTTTTTTTTCTCTTCTCATTTTTGTCGTTTTGAAATATATTTAGGAAATATTTAAGTGGATCTCACTGTGTTGATGTCTAATAGAGATAAGTATATATGCGATGAGTGCTCGTTTAGCATTGTCAGCATTATATAAAAATAGAGATTGAGCAAGATGGGACAATGAGATTGGTGAAATATAAATAGAAGGTAAAAGGGTTTTTTTTTTTTCTCTCAAACCTTTTCATATTATTTTTTTCCTTCTTCACATATTATTATCGATTTATGTTTTGAAGATGTGTTTGACACATGTCGAAATTCCACGTGTTTATCTCCAACCCCTTCTACCGATACGCCCTAAAAATAAAAAAATTAAAATATTACAACAAGAAGAAAAAATAATAAAAATAAAATCAACAAAATTAAAAAATTGTCAAATAAATTATAAAATATAATTACCAATGAAAATCGTTTATTATTATTTACTCCTCTTCTACTTCAATCATCATTCACTTTACAACCCTCTATATATAACTCATACAGTATAAAAAAAAAAATTTACCAAGAATCAAAAATAATTGGAAAATAAAATGAAATTCCACCGATTAAATTTGATACTCAAGTATTATTTTCTCTCGATTTAATTTGTCCGATTTAATTCACGTGTATGTAATAACCGTAGTACACCCTGTATACACACCCTTAGACAAGATTAAATCCACCACTCGTCTTCGTCGTCTTCTTCTTAATATATATATATTTTTTTTTTCTCGTGTCTCCTTCAAGAAATCGAAACGTTGATTTACCCCCACGTTCTTCACGATGAAAAATTTTGCTCGCTATAGATACATAATGGGGATTGGTGGTGAATATATAACAGCATCAGTGGTAGTACAATAAAAGAAGAGAAAGTAAGCAGAGAGGGATGAAGGGTGCTATCCAATTAAAATTACCAGGAGGATTCTCTCTGTTGGAATTCATTGCGAAAAGCGGAGGCTAAAAAAAAATATTCCCAGGATTTTTTTTAAAGGGATGAAAAGCCCAGGGGGTGGTTTTCAACGTTCCATGCGGGGGTTAGAGGGTGGATAGAAGCGGTTGGGTGATGGTGCAAGTGAGAGGGTATAGTTGACTTCAGAGAAAGAAAAGGGGAAAAATAAATGAAAAAAAAAAAAAAAAAGATTTTACGAAGGGGGTTGTGGATGTGTGTGTATACTCTAAAATGCGTAAGGGATGATGAATATAAAAAGGTACGTTTCGAGGTCCTGTCTTCAACATTTCAGGGTAGATTTTTATATATATTGTGTGTGTGTATGTAAATTTCTTTTTCAACCCTCTCTCATCTTTAGAGATCAATACTTTTTTTCTTTTCATTTGATCATTCAGGGGTTGGAAAAATTTAAATTTATATTTATATCTGATAGGGGGGGAGGTGAGAGGTATGGTTTGTGTTTAACCTTGAATTTTTATTTTATGTATAGTAAGATTTTAAAATTATGTGTGACCAATTTTGTAAAACCGAAACTGGAGCAAAAGATGAAAACAACATTTCTTCCTTTTACAATTCAAATGATTTTACGAGTGAAAATTCCTGGTTGATTTAGGAGCGCAATATTACGGTAATATATTCCCAGGTACACTCATACATATCTATTATATTATGTATAAATATATGTATATATACTTGGGTGTTGGAACCTTTTATGTATAAATAAGTGATGGAAAAATTTTTTTAAAAATTTTTCTTTCGACTGTTAATATAAAAATAAATATTATTTTCATTTTGTTTACAATTGGTAATTTGTTCATTTAATATATTATTCATATATTAAACCAACTAAACTACCCTATAAAAATATATAAATAAAAAAAATTGAACAAACCCAATAAATAATCAATATTAAAAAATTAATTTGAAATTAAATAAAAAATTGATTTAAAAATCTAAATATTTTTTTCCTCATTTATTATTTATCTATTTATTTATTCACACACACACTTTATGAAACATTTGAAGTGTTGCACACACAAGCATCAGGTACACAGGAAATTTTTCTACAATCTCCTTCAATAATTTTCCCAGGACGAAAACCCTGGCACTTGTATTATATTTTTCCGTTATAAATCATCAAGTTATCCGAAACTAGAGCACAATATTTTTCAATGGCATTTTACAACGTTGTTGCATCATGCAATAAACAATAACAACTTTTACCATACTAAAATATATTCCCAAGGCATTAAGATACTATTCACATAGATATACGTAACGTATAACGATAAACAGAATATTTTACATTGTACCTTTAAGGAAAACCTTAAATGGTAAAATGTATATCGATATACCAAAAGTCCCCGATTTTTGTCCTCGAGCATTATTTTGCCTGGGGGGATGATGGAAAAACGAAAGCGACCAACTTTGTGTGACAAACTTCGCGCCCTTGTTACAGAATATACACGTGTGTATGTGTATGAGCTTGGTGAAAGTTTCCCTAGCAAGATTTCGCGAGATTACGTCGAGCCTGATTTATTCCTTGGGTTTATTACGCCTCTGAATCCACCACCAACCACCCCTTCAACTTCCGTCTTCTTTAGGAATTTTTTTTTTTTATTTATTCTTCTTTATTCGTCTTCTTCCAAGTCCTGTGTATGAAATGTGTAGAAACTCATCGGCCATCATACGACACTGATCGAACGAGTAAGTAAATATTTATTTTTTCTTGAGTAAAATTAAATGAAGAAAATTAATTTTCACTGATGGAATTTATTTTTTTAATATGTTTACACATTTGTGTAATTTTATGTGGATTATTTAGTATTATTCCAATGGATTTTACTAATCTTAAAGTGTTGATAATTATTTTTTTCTCCCTTTCACTTCCCTTTATTTTTATTTTTATATTATTTCTTCTTTTTCATTTTTTCCTCGATAGCAAAATAGATTTTTTTTTTTTTGCAATATCCGGAATGAAAAAAATCCTAAACCGATTGACTATGTACATATATATTTATTTAAACATACCCTCAATTGTGTCAGTGTGTTGGATAAAAAATAAAAAAAAAATTTTGTTTGAGGGGGAAAAAGGAAAAAAAATTTACCTTTACTTTGAACGGATGTTGCGAGAAACGAATGCAAAAGTACATATATAAATACATATTTCTATCTATCTACATATATGTACATGAATAAAAATGAAGAGAAAAAAAAAATACAACAAGAAGGATAAAAAAAAAAAATAAAACCTTCAGTAGTTCTTTTCGGCTTTCGATCATATATTGAATAAGAAATCTATAACGCGCGGGTGAGTCTTCATTTCTCTCTCCCTTTTTTTTTTCTTGCTTCATCCCCCTCATATGCGTGTAAGGGTACAAGTCCGGTTGCTTTTTCCGTATTATTATATGTTCCTCGACTCCTTCGGCCACTATATGTGACTATATACCCATATACAAATGGATATTAAAGGATGTGGCGTCCGTTGTAACGAAAGAAAAAAATAAAAAAAGATTTTCCAGGCGCATCAAGAATTGAAGTATAAAAAAAATAAATATATGAATATGTGTGTGTGGCTAAATGGAAAATAAAAATGAGGGTTCGATACAGGTATGTATAACATTGCAAGAAAAATTTTGAATGCTTCATTGAACGAGAAAAAAAATTTTTTTTTTTTCGATATTTTATTTTTTTTGTTCAGTTTATTTATTTTTTTATTTTTTAATGGAATGTTCAATTAATTTGTGTATTATTTATATATATGTTTACGTATTATCCTGATGTGTTATATTTATTTATGAGGCTAATTAAAAAAAAAATTAATAATTATAAAAAATGTGAAAAAATAAAAATTATTTTTTCAATATTTTATTTTTTTATTCAATTTATTTATTTATTTTTTAATTTTTTTAATGGATTGTTTAATTTATTTGTGTGTTATTTATATATATATTCCTGGTGTGTTATATTTATTTATGAAGTTATTTAAAAAAAAAAATTAAAAATTATAAAAAAATGTGAAAATAAAAATTATTTTTTCAATATTTTATTTTTTTATTCAATTTATTTATTTATTTTTTAATTTTTTTAATGGATTGTTCAATTGATTCGTGTGTTATTTATATATATTCCTGGTGTGTTATAAATTTATTTATGAAGCTAATTAAAAAAAAAAATAGTAATTATAAAAAATGTGAAAAAAAAAGAATTTTTTTTTATTTTATAAAATTTATAATTCAACAATTTTCTGCGCAATTTTATTTTTCCCGGTCAGTAATTGGATATTGAGAAGATATCTAATGAGGCATAAGTTAAAAAAAAAAATGCTGAAGAGTTAAAAAAATAGGACGATTAAATTTTGAGATATATTCAGGTAAATGAAAGGACTTGACTAAACACACTCACTCATAGACACATAAAAACATATATAAGACTCTCTTACTTTGATGACTGCACATTCATCTGACCGGTGTAGTGTGCATATATATATCTATGAAAATTTCCAACAAGTTTCAATCTTACGCGCCAGAACGTCGCCATAACCCAACGATAATTTTAGGGTTTAAGAGTTTGAAAAAAAAAAAAAAGATTATAAATACATATATCCTTTCTACTCACCGCACAAAAGTCCACAACTCCACCTCATAATTTTTCCTTCCTCTCCGCTAATTTCGTTTAGTGATCACTTTTCCCTTTCTCGTATCCATCAAAATTAAATACAGCAAAATTCATCAGACCTTCCAACCCTGAAACATTTTTTCATTTTATGATTTAATTAAATTAAATGAATAATTATTTTTTTTTTAAATTTCTCCTCCTGGAAAATGTTCATCTCCAATACCAAACATCACTCTCAATTATTTATTTATAATAATCGTCGATAAATAAATAAATTAATAAAGTAAAAAATAATTATTTGTGATATGTCTTTTATTTTTTGACACATCGAATAAATCGATCGTGATTTGAGTGTTCTCAATATTATTTCGAGTGGGATTCATCCACGTGACGCGTGAAAATTTCATTTTTTTTTCTTCTTTTTCCTACTTTTATTTATTCGAACAATGATTATATAAGTATTTGTGTCTGTGTAAAGAGATAAATAGAGGAAAAAGTGCAGCTGCGACAGCACGCACTCGAAAAAAGAATCGCTGTAAAAATTCGTCAAAGTGCTCTCTGTGTATTGATGGTGGGTGTTCTTTTTTTTTTCATTCGTTTGTGCATGTGTGTTTGATGTTGCCTGAGGAATATATCGAACTCGGACTGATGATCGACGTGTCAGTATATATAGTCCTCCATGTATGTATATGTATGTATATAAATCGTTGCCATCATGAGATGAAAATAAATAAAAAGAGCGCGCGTGTCGCGACCGTTTTTTTTTTCTCTTTGATTTTTTTTTTTCCTCTTCATTTCCCCGGATTTTGAGGTCCATTGTCAGATCCAATCCTCTCTGCACATTTATATGAATCCTTGATCTTGTATGTATTTATTGAACGCGCGTAGATAATCGCGGTCGAATCACGAATATTTTTCATTTAAACTTTCATAAAAATATTTTCATAGGCGTTATATTTTTGAATCAATTTTTTTTTTCCATCCTTTTATTACATTATTGAGGGATATTTTGTTGTTTGTAAATAAATTTTATCGAGAGAATAATCATTGTTATGTTAAAGAGTATTTTATGTTTGTTTTTTGAGCCATTAAAATTAACTCACGAAATTCAGTTCAGGAAAATTTGTTTTAAAAAATTCATAACTTCTCAACAAATGTATCAATCTTAGATTTTCAAAAAGATTTAAAAAGTAGACAAAACACTCATTAAAATGAGCTTTTGATGAGGAAAATCCGTGATTTATTCACAGAGTTATGATTTTTTGAACTTTTCCTATATTTTCCAACAAAATTCCAACTCAAAATAATAAATAATTAATCAAATTAATAATATTATATAATCATGTAAATAAAACATCATGCCTTTAAGCTATATACCTGGAGTACATATGTACACATATACGTATTTCCGGATGCTTATATAATAGGACACTTGGAGTAAAAAGTCAATACGTATATATATGCATGAATGTTTTTTCTCATCTTTTTTTGTGTATTCCAGGAAGTCACAAAAGTTTCCCAATATATCAAGTGCTGTATGTCGTCCCCTTTTTTTTTTCTTCATCGATCCTCGTTGTCAATATGCGTATATATATAAAAAGCATGTGTGGAAATCCAGAGGAATGAATGAAGATGAAGAAAAAAAAAAATAAAGGATAAAAAAAAATGCACGGTCGTAACAAAATATATGGAAAAAAGGTTGGAATACCTACACAATCATTTTATTCCTCCCTTCACATTTTCCACCGCCCCCGTTCGGCATATACACATACATATATCAATGACGAACAATGAACCCACGCATAGAAACCTTAAAAATATAAATTATAATATTTTAAAATAATATTAATAATTTTTTCCTTCACGAAAAAAAAAATAATCTCAAAATTAAATTTAAATTCATTTATCATTACTTTAATTAATTATTAATATATTATTTTAGATACCTACTGTTGCGGCATTTTGAGAGCTTTAAAAGTTAGAAACATATTTGTTTATATAAAAAATTAATCATTTTGATTTAATGTCTTAATTATAAATTGGTGAAAAGCTGAAGAAAAAAAATATTATAATAAAAAAATCGAAGAGGATAAAAAAATATATATAAGTGTAAGTGTACATAGAATTTTCTCACACGTATATACATACACACATTTATCTACAATGGCTTTTGTGTCCAACCTGACAATTACTCAGAGATTAGAGTGTGAATTTGCGGGAGGATTTTATCCTGATATGTATATTTATATCCACCTTTTATTCGATCTCGACATTTATGACAATCCCATTCATCCAATAAATTTATTATCATCCTATAGAATAAGAAAAAAAATATACAATGATATTAAGTAATAGTATAAGAATGAAAAATTATATTAGAACAATTAATATATGGAATATAAATAATTTTTTTTCGATTGATTTTTAAATTTATATTTATATCCATAATGAATTTAAATAATCTATAACAAAAATATACGTAAACTCTTCACGTGTGCCGGAAATCACACGCTGGGTGTTACAAATGTACCAACGCATGTAACATATAAAATAGTGAACATGGAAAAAATAAAAAAATAAAAAGGGAAAATTCATGCGAAAGAAATATAAAAAAAAAAAAAATTAAAAACACTTTTAACTTCTGGACTAAACTACAGGGAGTCTTGTGTTCTCTCAATTTTCTCTCACAAAAATATATATATATGCTCTATATATACATACATATGTATACATGATTTTTATACTTGCGCACGTGGGGTGGAAAAGTTTTTGGAATAGATGAAAACCATTCGCTTGACCCATCGCATCAGTATATTGCGTTTGTCGCCAAAAAGGATATCCGGAATAACCAGAAACACTTGAAGAAGGTTTTTCCTATTTATTTATTTTTTTTTTTTTTTCGTTATCCAATGGCAATGGCGACGCATTTGCAATAGGGATGATGTATAAAGACTATAAGTCACCCGGCAAAAAGTCAAAAACTTTCTAAATGATGTTAAGCACATGACAACAAAGATGAAGAAAAAAAAATAAATAAATATAAATATAAAAGAGCTGTATAAAGATTTTTGTTGTATTACTACACGGTTTGATCTCGTCAAGAAGCGCTTTTTTCCCTCCCCTTTGACACGAGAAAGAAATAAAAGAGATGAGTCCATTATGATCTCAGGTGACACCATTAGAGGAAACACAAACTCATCCTTGATAATATTATATTATCTCATTTTTGATGTGTATATTTTTTTTTTCCAATGGAACCAAAGCACAATTTTTTTCTTTTCTATCCACCCTCATCATCATCATCATCATCATCATCATGATTATCCTCAGTATTATATCTGCAACACAATATCATTTATCAATATTAAATAAAATATCAGAGAGAAAAAAAAAAAATACATCAACCTAAAAAATAATTTTCAACTTTAATTTTTCGCATTTAATATTTAAATATATAATTTCTATTTTATATTTTTCTAATTCACATTACTGTTTATATCTTCCTCTTCCTTTTATCTCTAAACTCACACGTGAGAGATACTTAGTGACCAGAGAATAAAAAAATGTCAATGAGAACCAAATAATCTTTTTCTTTTTTATTTTACTTTACTTTTCTCTATCACCTTTTTCTTTATTTCTTTTTTAAGAAACTGGAGCTATTCCCAGAGTCCCATTGGCGGACAATGGATTTCCTGAATGGTTCTCGTTATTGCTTGCGGTAGTCCCACACTCACATACTATATACATTCGTTGACTGGTATTAGTACCAGCAGCAGCAGCAAAAAAAAAAAAAAACATAAAATGCGAGTGTGTCCTGGTGATACTTTTATTTTTCTTTCCGCCTTACTTCTCCATCCACTTCTCTCTGTTTTTCTATATTTTTTCTTGGGTTAGGTAAGGGTTGTATGCGTATATATATATCCATCTATCTGCGTATATGTGTCGCATGTTCGCCGACGGTTTAGCGATAAATCAGCGCTGCTGGTTGGACTCTTTTCTTTCTTCTTCTTCATCTCCTTTTTTTTTTTTTTCTTCTTCTTCTTATATAATTCTCATATTCTTTTTCCTCTTCTTCATGGTCACGGTCAAATATATATATCTGCATCACTTATATATATACCTATATACCCTGTTAGTATTCCCATTGACTTTACACATGTCGGAATGTTTGTAAAAAAAAAAATTCGTTCCTTTTTTCCAATGAAAAATAGAGTAGAAAATTTTTCTTCTTTTTTTTTTATATTCTTTTAAATTGTGTCACGAAAAAAATAAAATATATGTATAATGGATGTATGTATTTTTTTATTTTTCTCTCGATCCTTTCGGTGATGACCATTGGAACGAATGCGAACTTGTTGAGGGTGTCTATTGGGAGATTAAACTTAGTGATCGCGTTTCACGAGCTACCACCTTTCAATATATCGACGGGCGGATTTTTCATTTACTATTTCAATTGTATATAAAATTTATGTGTGTATATATGTTTATATATGTGGATAAATCATCAAAGAAAAACCGTTTTTGCAGCGTTCATCCAATGTTTCGTGTCTTTCATTTATTCCAACTAAAGTTTCGTTCTTTCAATGTTTCATTGTACGAGTAAATATAAATATATAAATAAATATAAATACCATCAAAGGGTTTTACGTCTTCTTTTTTTTTTTTTTTTTCGTTACAAATGCGATTACATCACACCCACGCACACTCCATTGAATTGCACATGTCACACAAAAAGGGTTTGAAGATTATGTTTAGATATTTATTATTATTTTCCTTTTTTTTTTTATTTTTTTCTTCGTCTCCAGATTTTTAATTAATACCGCTTGAATGATTTTTTATTCACACTATTTGCAATTCGTATCACTTCATCCATGAAAATAAAAAGGGCGTTGAAGCGTTCAAATAATCCCTCATGAAAAAAAAAAAAATTTTTTTAAAAATATTTTTCAGATTTTTTTTTTTCCACCTAATTTTTAATTTATTTATTTTTTTTCTTCATTTCACTGGCACGTGGGTGTTTTTTTTTTTATATTGTTTGTGTGGAGATAGTGATCATGTAGATGGGGGTGTGTCTGACGTTATTTTACCCCTTGAATTGGATAGAAAAAAAAAATAAAGGAAAATAAAAAATAGTTCAAACGATTTTAAATGTTATTCATCAGTGGTTGGAAGAACATTAAATGTATAACTATCAGCTGCAACCCATAAATATAATTCTTTTACTAATGTCCTGCACTCTGTGTGTGAGTGTGTGTGTTATAGCCATCAGCCCTTTTTATTTTTCACTTTTCTGGAAAATGCGTTGAGGTCTAACGTTTACCCGCTGACGTTTTTTTTTTTTCTTTCTTTTTCTTTTTGGTAGTGGACTTTACCTATATCGATGAATCGTTTGGTCCCCTATGAAATATTGCGTCCCTTCTGTATATAAAACTGTTGGGTTTTAAACTCTTTATATTATACAAGAAAAAATAGCCACCAGCCAAACTGTTGGATACTGGACAAAAATAAATTTTCCTTTGGAAAAATCTATGAATATATATGTTTGTTATATAAATGGTTAAAAGGTTTTGTATTATTCGTGCATGTGTTTGTGCATTGCAACATTGTAATTTATATGCTACTGTGAGGAACAATTGACACTACTTAACGACAAACCATTGTCAAAATTGAAAATGTAAAAAAAAGTCAATATATTTTATTTTCTTTGTAATAAATCCTTATTTTTTTTTTTTCCTTTACATTTTTTCATGTGATACTTAAATGATTGATTAAATAATAAACAAATTAATCACAAAGAAAATTGCTAATTTGACTTTTATTTTAAATATATTGAGACTTTAAAATTTTCGTGAAATAAAACAAAAATTATAGAAAATTAAATAATATGAAAAATAAAATTAAATATATTTTATTTTTTTCTCTAGACCTCAACGAAGAATTAACCTCCTTCGATAAGCCAAAGTTTCCTAGAACCACTTATCTCAAAGAAAAAATAAAAAAAATAAAGGATAAATATAAATATACGTAAATGTAAAATTTAAAAAAAAAAAAATCTCTCATTCGGTTACGTAAATACTGACCATACATTTCTGCTAGCATTCCAGGTTGGAATTATCACACAGGTAAATAATAAAGAGAGAAAGGAAAAATACTATAGATAATATGTTTACATCACGATAGAATTTTTCTTTTTCATCTCTCAATTTCAACAGCTAGAAAATAATATACTCTAAAATAACGTAATCCCAATGCAACCATAATAAAACTTCCAAGGCGCCATAAAAGAAAGAAAAATTCATTGCACACCCACACAAAAATTTATATACATAAATATACATATATATAAATATATATAAATATATAGACTTGTATATATATTTTTTTTTGAAACTTTAAGAACGATTTTACTGGGTATATTGAAATATTATTACATCTTGTTCAAGGGCCAATTTAATTTTGCCGATTTATTCTTTTGTGACGCAACAAATTCAACGACCCTTATTTATATATGTGTATATATATGTATATATTGGTTTAAAATCCCTTGAAAAACTATAATTATTGATGGAAATAGTTTGAAAGTATCTGAAGAGAATTTTAAAAATTACCTGTCTGCAATATAATACCGTAATTGTTCCAGCATTGTTGGAATTGTCAGGGACTTTGTGCTTGCAGCAGGTAGCTAAAAATAATAATATTTAATTAATGTATATATGTATGTACATTAAATGAAAATAAAGAAAAAAATTAAATGAATAAAATAAATTTTTAAATAATTATTTGGGATAAATTGAATTATTATTTATTTATTTTTAGTTTGAATTGTGGGTGGATTATTATTGTGAAAGGTGGCAGCACCTGCAGGGATGAAATTGAGGCTGAATTAAAATTGGATTTTCTACTTTATTAACTGATGAGAAAATTTGCTTAATTTATTTTTCACATAATTTTTTTTTTTACACAGATATTATAACTATTTTATAATTAATTGTTTAGAAATTGATTAATTTTCTTTTTTAAATATTTAAATAATTCTCTTCGTATTTCAATGATAAAAATGGCTATTGTAAATGTTATTCCAATGGCCCATAATTCAAATGAAAATGTTAAATCATTTAATTTAATTGCTCGAAAACGACGAATTAAATGACGATTTTCAATCATTTTTATTTTACGCATATCCTGCCCGTAAACATTTTTATAAACTAAACAGCTTAGATAACTTTCAAACATACGGGATACACCTTGACTAATACGATCGCCCAATGGCCAATTATTGCGCATCATAAAAATTCCATATTCATTTATAACATAATTACGAGATAAATGTAACCAATATGAATTTTGTCTCACCATAAAACGTATTAAAATATATTTATCGCTAATAAAACACGCTTGTGAATCAGTTAATATTTCTTTCATACCAATTGGCGCAGATATATTTAAACAACGATTTTTTAATTGAGGATGAACGAATTTACGCATTCCTAAATCACAAAATATTTTATAATCTTTAAATTGAATTAAATCATGAAATGAATTTACATTGTGTTCGGGTATTGGTATTGTTAAAAATGCCAATATTCTACCACGAAATACCGCTTGAATAATAATTACAAATATAAATATAACAAATAAAAATATTCGTGATGATAAAACAGTTGGTAGAGTTAAAAAATTACCGTCTAAAAAAAATCCAGTGACTTCAGACATTGCCGAAGCGAATGGTAAATTTTTTAATGAATAATTTAATACAAATGCTGTGGCGATTGATAAGATAAAAATAGCAATAAATAACCAAAAGGGAAAGTAATCCATAATTTTTCTGACAATTGATACATAACCACGAGGTTGTGAGACAATTGCTAAACCTGATTGTGCAATAATTGTTGACATTTTAATTCCTTTTGCATAAGCAGGATATCGTGAATTGATAATTATATCGTAATTGCCATTTGTTAAATTTTTTATCATACCATAAGCAATTCCACTACCGTCCACGTAACCTCTATCTGAATCTACAATATAATTAAGAGTTAAATTTAATGTTTTAAATAGCATTGATGATATTTCATCGTCGTCTGGATTTAATTTTTTCACTTCATGACTTTGAAATCCTGCTGCGTGTATTCCACTGTAGCCATCCAAATTTTGGGTCTTGTCGAATTTTATTAATGAACATACTGATGAATCTGCATGGTAAAAATAAAAATATAATTTTATTTAGATTGGAAATAAATTTTTTTTGATTATAAAATAAAAAATTTTTTTTCTTACTTTTTTTACACGAGCGAGAAAATAATGTCCAAGGACGATGAATTCGTGGGTCCTGAATTATTTTCCAATCCTCTGGTGCACGATTTGTGTAAGGATTAAAAGTAAACATTGAAATTTCATTATTATCATCACGACAAATTAGTAATGAATTAATTAAATCCATTTTCCACATTATCCAAAGATGATTAAATGCTTCATGACAATTTCCCGCAATATCAGATGTATAAATAATATAAAAACTCTTGATATTCCACCACGATGACAATTTTAATTGCTCGATCGATTGAATTAAATCTTTTTTCGTTCGAAAATTAATAATAAAATATTCTGGCTGAATTGTTAATACTATTTCATTATCAACAAATGATTTCCATGAATTTTTTTCATTTATCAATACTAAAGATATTAAATTGACATTAAAAAATAATTTTTCATCATTAATATCAATATCACCGATGACAATTGTAAACTTTGGATTCAAATCGTCGCAATTTGTCAGCAATTCTGCCTAAAAAAAATAAATTAAATAAATAAATGTATCAAATAATTAAAAAATTTCGTAAAAAAAAATATATTTATAGATAATTACTATTAAAGTTAATGATATTGATGAATTTCCCGATGATTTTAATGCAAAATTATATCCTTGAACACTCATTCCACTGAGTAAAATAATAAAATTCAATAAAAACATTGTGAAATATTTTTATTACACAATCTGAATATTATTTTCTCAGTTTCAATTTATATACTGCAATAAAATTCAATCGCATATCAGAGACGCAAACAAATCATTTTATTGATTTTAATGCGTGTATTACTTAAATAACTAATGCATAAATAATAATAATAGCAATAAAGATGTGAAAGATATTTTTTTATCGTCCATAAAATATCATAAAAGTAAATATCCAGATTATCAGTAAATTTATCCATAAATAATTTTTATTCTTCCTCTTTTTTTTCTCCCCATATTTTATCTCTAATTTATATTAATATTATTTATTTTATTGCTATATTTATAGTTAATTGTACTGTAATTAGAGGGCAGTGAAAAGTAATTTTTTATTTAAATTATTTTCAATAAATGAAAAACTTGTTAAATAAAGAGAATAAATTTTTTTTTTACACGAAAAAAAAAAATTTAATTTTCTTCTCTCTATGCAATAAAATTATCTGTCATTTTTTTTTTTACTTTCCACCTCTTCTACCACATCATATTTGTCGCACTTTTATTTCTAGCCATTGGATTTAAACACAAATTAGTTAACACATCAACTGCATCATTTCCATTATCACTTTTTGCATATAAAGTCGCGCGTTTTAAACTTCGTCGATGTAAATCAGCTGCGGACAATAATCTGTCACAATTATTATTATCATTTACTCTATCAAGTCGTAAATAGCACCGTGGATTATTGCGAAATGAATTTATTCGTGGATTTTTAAATGTCGGACGTATAAGAGAATTTTTTCTTCTATTACTCAATCGCATTTGCCGACGTTGTAATTCACTTAATGACGGTGTAATAATTTTTTTATCATTATATTTACTGCGTTTTGAATGATTAATTTGCCTGGAAGAATGTGAATTTTTATGCTTTGTCGTATCGCAATTAATTTGCGATGATTCTAAACGTTTAAAAACATTATTAGGTAAATGAAATGTCGCGTAACGTTGATAATTATTTGACCACGGTCCAATTACTGGTAAACCGCATGCATTATGCATACCAACTAATGGCACACCAATTGTCCGATATTTATCACTATCATCATAATTATATTGATAATAATTAAATCGTTTATTTTCATTTCGTAATAAATTATTAGCACGTGAATTTTCTTCATACGCAGAAATTATTTGTTCAACATTTTTGCTCGCTAATTCACGTTGATTAATTTTATTTGATGCCATAAGTATTGGAGTAAAATCTTGTAAAGTTGATTGTGATTTATTTCCAACATTTAAAGTGTCAGAAATAATTTTTTTATTATGTTTTAATGACGATGAAATATTTGTGCGATCGGGATATTTATTTTTCACGTGTAATTTACGATCGGGTTCTGATACTAATGATTCAAATTGATTTTGTGGAGCAATTGAACGTTTTAGTGTATCAAAATTTTGTATTAACGATGCACGATAGTGCTTCAATGGAATTGAACGAATTGTATCACTACTTGATTGACGATTTTGTTGATTTTTCATTGATTTATCTGTACAAGATTTTTTTTTATTCATTTCTTGAGTTTTTTTTATGTTTGTTGGATTATTTGATGATGTTAATGGACTGGAACTTGATGCACGTTGATTGAAGACAACATCAATTGCACGTTCTTCATATAATTCATCATTTTTTATTACTTTATTTGAATTTTTCATTGTATTATTCCATTCTTCAATAATGCTTCGTGTTAATTGGGTATTTTTTTCACTGCCCTCGTGCCACCTTCATGATTTACCACCGAATGTTGATCCAGACATGTGCATTCGATTCTCAATACTTAAACCTAAACAAATAAATGAAAAATAACATTTAAAAAAATATATTTTCATTAAATATATAAAATAATTTATTTTCTCTTACCGAAATCATTGTCGGGCTCGGTGAATGGAGAATGCGTTAAAGTTTGGCTGGATGTAAATACTGAAGCTGATGGAGATGTATTTGATGATTTTGATTTTGTACAAGCTAATAATGTAGATAATAATGCCAAAATTTCAATGATCATAATTATTAAACCAATTGTTAATAAAATTAATGCTTGATTTTGTGTCCACTCTTCAATCATTTCTAAACAGCCCTGAAAAAATTTCTTCATCAGATTTTCTCCCATAAAAAAAATATTTTATAAATAATTCTCAATTTTTTAAATATCACTTTTTATAAACTAAATAAAAAATTTTTTCTCCTTTACAAATTTATTATTTATTTACCATTGTATGTCGTGCGTGTTGATGTTGAGCTGGATTTAATGTCTGACAAGTCGACAAATCTGTCGGTATTGGATTTAAAAATGATTCAAAATTATTTGTATTATTTAATGTACAACATGTAAATGGTACAACTAAATCACGACGTCCTACTTCCTGTAAACGCCACCAGGAAGTACCATAGTTACTACTTCCGTTGATTCCACAACAAGAAAACTATCAATCAACAAAATAAAATAATTTAATAAATTAACGATCAATAAAAAATAAATTTAGCAAAAAGAATTTCAATTAAATTCTCTTTGCTCTTCAATCCTTAATATTTATATTCGATTATTGCTATTAATTATTATATTTTATATTATTTTACCATTGTTTGTGCAAGATCCAATGCAGCAGTGAATTGTTCACGACCTGGAAATGCATAATTACGCTGGAGTGCTCGTACTAATCGTCCAGGTCGCACATCAACGCCCAATAAATACGGAAAAAATACTGCCAATACACAAAATGTAAATTTTCCAAGTAGAAGCAACGACAATGTAACAACATACTGCAAAAAAAAAAAAATAATTAATGTTAAAATCATCAAATTTATTCATATATTTCTCATGATTATTATTTTTTTTTTTTTAATTCTTTTTTCAAATGCGTTTTTATATATTAATGCGCAATTTATATTTCCGTTCATCAGCGCATGACGATTAAACACATTTAAACATAATTTTATTTCCCTCCTTTTATTCCGCCATTCATAACAAAATTTTATTCATTTATTTAATGAAAAATATTATAAAAATAAATTATTCTACTCTAATTAACATTGGAATAAATTATTTAATCTATTTTAATATTAAATGTGGTACTTACTGACGCAGTAATACAACAATTGTATAAACACGATGCCCAACATCCAAATAAACCAACAATAGCAATTAAAAAGCCAACAGCAATAATTGCAAATGCAAGATAATAAAATAGCGGTTGATTCAATTGAGTTTCTTCAGGTCCAAGTAAACGTGACATCAATATACGATTGCTATCAATCATCAGCAATATTCCCAATGAAATTAAAACAAATCCCGATATCTAAAAATAAATTTTAATCAAATTATTTTATAAATAAATATTTATTTCTTATTTTTAATTTTCATTATTTTTTTTTCTCTTACCATAAAAATAATATTTGAACAGCAAACGAATGCCTGGGCGGCTGTGAGTCGTTTGGACTCCATCATAAATTGTTAATCACATTCACAATAAACAAAAGAAAAAATTGAAAAGTGAAATAAAAATTATTTCTGTCAATTTTTTTGATGATTCTAATTCGAATATCAGGTGAGGACTGACTGGAGTGTGTATAAATGTTGGCTGGTGCACGCGTCGGTGCTCTCATGCGATATAAAAACCGGAAGGATATACGGAAGATGGTGCAGGGAACGGGAGGATAAAAGGGGGGTCAGCCACGAGGAATTCGTAACACATATAAAAAAAAAAATTCTTTTTTCATTTTACGAAGAGGGGGGAAAATGTAACAACAACATGGGGGGAATTGTTGATTGTTTATTTTGTAGTGCGATGGAGATGTACGAGACCTACTACATGGGTTGGGTTTTTATTATATATTTTTATTGTAATTGTTCATCGAGCCTATCTCCTATTAAAGTTTTGCATTTAAATACAAAACCTCAAGTGCGCTCACGAATATCACGAATAAATATGATATAATAAATAGTAAAAATATGGAAAACAGGAAAAAAAAATTGGTTTTTTATCGATTGAAATTGACTCGAATATTTTTTTTTTTGTTATTAAAAATTTAATTTACTTTGTGCACCGCCACATCCGGTCGGGGAATCGTCCTGTTCACGTTGCGTTGTTTCGCCGAATTCTGGCGGTAAATGAAGTGTCTGAAAAAAAATAATTAATAAGAAATTTTGGAAATTTAAAAAAAATTAAAATAAAAAAAATTTTGCAAATTAAAATTAATTTATTATGAATTTTATGTTTATTTACCTCGATAACAAATTTTTTTCGTCGCATTTTGAATGCAAGATCATAAGTTTTTGGATTAAATGCTGCTAAAGTATTTATTGCTGCCATTTTTTTAATGTGCAATAAACCATGATAATCTTTAAAAATAGGATTTGTTTCTTTTGGCGAACCCGCAAAGGATTCTAATGCTATTGCTGTGTCTGCCATATGTTCCATTCGTCCAATAACTGAACTCTAAAATTAAAAAAAAAAAAAACATGAAAAAAAAAAATTCCAATCATAAAAAAATATTTTATATTAAAATAATTATTTATCTCATCTCTCACGTGTGTATCAAAATTTTTAACAGGTACAGTTATAACAGCAACAGCATAAGAGCTTCGTAAAAGTGCACGAAAGCAGTAAAAAAATTTTAAAAAATCTGCATCAGTATCAGATTGAACATCAGACAACCACAAACGTGAACCCAATGAATGAATTCCAATTCTAAGAATATTTCTTTTATGTGGATTGGCATTAACATAAAAGTTTTCATTTTTCAATGACTCTTGAATATTTTTTAATAAATCAATATATAATAAATTATTGAATCCATTTAAATATTTATTCCATTTAAAATCATTGAAATAAATATTCTTTTCTCCATTCCATTGAATTATTTTTACTCTGTCAATTGTATTCTTATCCATTTTTTTTGTTAAATCATAATAATGTCCAAATGTCTGTTCATTATCTGATAAATCAGCGACTCGCATATTTTGATAACGCCATGCAATTTGCATTTTATCATCATTTATTGATGAAATTGACGATGATGGATTTTCTATAACTGCTGGTAATTCAGATATTAATTGCGATGGTTGTGTGTCTTGTGATGCAACGAATAATTCATGTGATGATACAATTCCCTCAGCAAGAAAATAATTAAGCATTATTTTTGCATAATTTCCATAGGTATCTTCTTCTGTAAAATAAGAAAATATTCTTGATATTAATAAAACGTCAATAAATATTAATAATGATATCTTTATTAATTTCAACATACCTATGACAAGAATTGAACCAATTGGTAATCCCCCACCTGAAAAAATTAATAAAAAAAAATAATTTATATGTTTTCAAATGAAACAAATAAATTAAAATAATTTTTTTCTAGGTTATGTACACACCGATAATTGAATCTAATGATGTTATACCAGTTGATATAAGTAATTGAGCATTTTTTATCGATGGTTTTGTGCCTGGTATATAAGGTACTTTAGTACCTTTTTGAATGTTTGTCGCCATTATTTAATTATTTATAATTAATTACAAAAAATATCATCAATGTTTTTTCGATTGATTCATATTTGATATTATTGAATTGATCATTTAGAATTTTTATCTAATGGGTTTAGATGATGATTAAATTGTTGTTAATAAACTATTCATTTGTTTACAAACAAAAATCACATGTAGCAATGCAACAATACACACTACATAATCTAAAATAAAAATAATTTTCACCATTTTCATACATAGACGTGACAAATCGCAGTAGAAAGAAAAATCTTACTTCTCAAATCTGCCGCTAGAGGTGTTTAGTATTCTGCCGGGAGATTTAAATGTCATAAATATACCCATCATACAAATTAAACCATAACCTTAAATTTTATAATTTATCGAACAATAAATTATCAAATAGCACACTAAAATCGAACAAATATGTGAACAAATATATTATAATTCTGTTTTATAACAATAGTATTATTTTTCATTGAAGTAATAATTAATTATTACAAACTCTACCTTCTACATTTCATTCATACTCACAGGCTAAAAATTATTGACGTCATTCGCTTGTGATATTCCAACCAACCAATAACCGCTCAATATATTCAACACACCTCCAATTTCATCCAATCCCAATGATCCAGCAAATCCAAGCCTCCCAATCTCTAAAAATAAAAAGAATAAATTCAAATATAAAAGCAAAATAAAATATTTTTCACTTCCTCAATTGTAACGTCACATCCGTATAATTTTAACACCACGCTTATAGGTTATAATTGTAGCTCGTAATCTACAAATAATTCTTATCATTATATTAAATTTCATTAATTAAATTCATTTTACCTGATATAACCAATAAAATCATTTCAATTAGTGCTTTATAATAAACTCACAATTTTGAGGTTAGAATTACAAAATTCACAAATAAATCCATTTCAATCAAACATTTATGTTATAAAATTTTCATATTTCACATCGTTTTTCATTATTATCAATTATTATCATCATTATTATTGTTAATACAACATTTTTTTATATTATTTATTCGTGTATTTGTTTCGCCACCTACATCGCAGACCAGTCAACTCGATTGGAATTGCTTCCAACCAAATTATTTTATATACACACATTAAATAGAACATTGGTTGGTGTTTCAAGTTATAAACCGGCCGCGTGTCGTTGCCAGAGGAAGTTTAACAACTAATATTGTGATAAATCATTAAAATTCACCAAGAATTAACCTGTGAAAATCAACTGAAAATAAGTAAAATTAATTTATCTGTAAATAAAATTGTAGAGGAAAGAAAACTGAGTTAAAAAAAATTTGTATTTAAACAAATTTTCTGCATCAACTGAACAAGTGAATATAATTATAATTGGATAAATTGAATAAAGCCATAATTATTAATTAAATATTAATAATTATGGCATTTTTGCGAACGATTCCGTGTTGCAATGCTGGAAATAAAATGATTAAATGTTTGACGTCATTGGCTGCAAATAATATTAATAATAATTTATATTTAAATAAATTATTAAGTGTACAAACGACGCATATGATTAATATTTATAATCGTAATTATTCATTGGATGTTGGTCAACAAAATAATTCGAATATTGGATTAACAAAATTAACATCACGACAAATTGATCCATTGGATTTGAGATTTAATGATCCAGTTGCTTCATTCAAAAGTAAAACAACACTTGAATTAATTCGAGCATATATTGTTTATCAAATTTGTTCAATTGAATATGTTGTTGAGAATAACATGAAGGTAAAAAATTATTTTTATTACTATAAAATATTTTAAATTATTCTTTCGTGTATGTTTGATAAATTTTATAAACGTATACAATTGACCTTGATTTAAAACTATTATTTAATTGCATGAAGTAGCTAGGAATATTATGTCTGCAATTTACAAGTGCAGGAAATAAATGATTCACTTTTATTCACGAGGTCATTGAATATTATTAAGTGATAAAAGTAGGAAGAAATAAATTTTTTTTTTTTCAATTTGTATTTATGTTTAATCTTTGATTTTTTTTTTTCTCTTTTTTAGAATTTCTATTGAGATATTGATAAAGAAAATATTTGAGTCCTTTATCAGTCAGGGTTAATTCTTTATTACGAAATATAAGTGATAAATAAAATATAAGAAATGAATTGAATAAATATTTATAAACACAGATAGGAAAATGTGCGATATGATTTGATATTTTTCTTATTTTATCTTTCATTTAAAAATTTTATATCAAATCATTATCAATGTAGTTCATTTCCGTATTGATAATCTATTTATTAATTAATAATTTCTGAATTTAAATCATAAATTGAATGAATTAATTTAAAAAAAGAATAATTGATTTGTATTTTTTTTTTCTTTCAAAGTGATGTAATTATTTTTTATTTTATTAATTAGATTTCTTCTATATGGCTTCGTAGAAATTTATTATATATATGTGTATATATATATATAAACAATTCATTCACCTACGTCACTGCTTGCTTGTGACGATGAAGAAATTTATTTTTTACTTGTTCCAAAGTCTATTGGACTATTTTTATTTTATGAAAAATGTGTGAAAAAAAATTGAAATTCATTTTTTTTTTTTAATGCATTTTATTTTGCGTATTTTTACGTGTGCTCTTAATCACTTGTTCTAGAATTGTTATTTAAATAGAAATGACACACGTGGTGGTAGTGATGATCCAAAGTGGTCAGGGTCTTTTTAAATAAATTCAACTTCTACCAAAAATATATAAAATAATTTAAATGTCATTGAAATAAATATCTAAACGATTAATAATTATTTTTGATTTGGTGCGCGCAAATTTTATTTTTAATTCAATTTTTTTTATTTATTGTAATATGAAATATTTAATATTGATATTAATTTATAAATTATTTATGGATTTATTTTTGTTTTACAGTTCATGAGGTTTGCGAATAAAATATTTGGTGAGAGATTATTTAAAATGTTTATGAAGGCAACATTTTATGGACATTTTGTTGCTGGTGAGGATGAAAATGAAATTCGTCCGGTTTTGGATCGATTAAGGCAATTTGGTGTTAAACCAATACTTGATTATTCCGTGGAGGAAGACATGTCACAGGAAGAGGCAGAACGTCGTGAAGTCCAGTGAGTTATAAATAAATTCATTAAATAATTATTAAAATCCATCAAAAAAAAAAAAAAAATTATGTTTAGATAAATATTAAATTGTGTTTTTGTATTAATATTATTATGTTTTCTTCTGTTTAGAGCTTCGGTATCAGAAGCGGGTGATGAAACTAAAGAAGGAACGATAAAAAAATATCACGTTGAGAAATCATTTGCTGATAGGCGATACAAAGTATCGTCTGCAAGAACATATTTTTATCTCAATGAAGCCAGTTGCGAGAGGAATATGGATATATTTATTAGATGTTTAGAGGCAGTGGCAGGTGATTATAAAATTAAATAAATCAATAATTAAATCAATGTAAAAAAAAAATAAAAATGGGTTTTTTTTAATTGTTTCTGATAATTTAGCTGGTTCAAAAAATGATGGAATCATCGCTATTAAATTGACAGCTCTTGGCAGGCCACAACTTTTGGTAATTAACAGATAATTTTTTTTTTTATTCTAATATTTATTTATTTATTTATTTATTTATTTATTTTTCAATATTAAAATTAATTTTTTTGTTATGTTTATTTTTAGTTGCAATTATCAGAAGTAATTATGCGTGCTCGTCAATATATGACAGATATGGTGGGTGGCGAGGGGGCGGTATTGGCCCATCATACAAAACCCGATGTGTTGAAAAAAAAATTTGAAGAAGCTCATATAAGGGATGAAGTGCCAGTAAAAAAATTCTTGGAGAAAATCCAATCGGATAAAGAAGGGTGAGGATGATTTAATTTAATTTTATTTATTCTTTTTATCTATTTCCTTTTTTTTTTTTTTTTAAATTTGTTAATAAATATCAAATATTAAATGTATATAAATATAGATTCATTAGTATTTATATTACCCTTTTTCATGGGCGTCTTAATGGACAATTGCACTTGGAATCGTCAGAAAGTAAGAAAATTTCCCCAAAATGAGAAAAAAAAAAAGAAAAAATAAAATTATTCCAATTGCTAGTGAGCTTTTATTTTTTTGTTGTAAAAAAAATTTTTTTTTGCATAGATACTCTTACCATTTAATTGTTTTCAAATGATATTTAACAAATATTAACGAATTAAATTGTTGTTTATTCGTTTATTTATGTATTTATTTATTTTTGTTTAGTGTAATTCATTTATTTCCATGGAGTGGAATTTTAGATGAAAATTATCAACTAAGCGAAACATTTCAAGTTCCCGATATCAAAACCGGTAAAATGGTGAAATTAATGACACAATTGACCCGAAAAGAAGAGGAAATGTTTCGTAATATGATTCGACGATTGAATAATATCGTGGCAGTGAGTAATCTTCAAGAAAAATAAATAATAAAAGATATAAATTACATCAAAATAATTGATGATAAAATTAAAATAAAATATTAAATAAATTTTTTTTTTCATCAGATTGCGACAAAATTAAATGTTCGAATAATGATTGACGCTGAACAAACATATTTTCAACCTGCAATATCACGATTGACATTGGAAATGATGCGAAAATACAACACCGAACGGGTAAATAGAAAAAATGAAGAATTGCAATTTTTCTATTTTTTTTTTCTTTTCTTTTTTTGAGGCGTTGGTTATTCGCAAAAAAAATGAAATAATATTAATTGCAGTGAACGTACATTTTCGTCTGTATTCTGTGTGTCTCCTATAGGCCGTCGTGTTCAATACATACCAGACATATCTCAAGGATGCGTACAATGAAGTGAAGACTGACCTCGAGCAAGCTGAACGTCAAAACTTTTACTTTGGTGCCAAGATTGTTCGCGGCGCATATATTGAACAGGTTTGCTTAATCACCACCTCCACACTCTTTATTCATTAGTCGCCAAAACATAAAAAAAAAAAAACAAAGAATAAAATTTACTTATTAAAGAACACAAAGAAAAAAAATATTGAACAAGTAAATTAACGAAAAAATTTTTAGATTCATTTTTCATTTTATTTTTTCAATTTAGTTTCTTCTTTTCCATTTTTTCTTTTCTTTTGTATGTTTAATTAACCAAGGAAAGAGCACGTGCAGCAGCAATGTCTTACAGCGATCCAACGTGTGCAAATTACGAAGCAACTACAGAAAATTATCATAAAACATTGATGGAATGTTTAAGACGAATGAAACAATATAAAGACAAAGGAGAGGATCCAAAAAAACTTGCTATTATGGTTGCTTCGCACAATGAGGACACCGTACGATTTGCAATTGAAAAGTATTGTTCATTGATTGATTAATTAATTAATTAAATAATTAATTGATAATATTTATTTATTTGTTTGATGATTTTCTTTTTCTTTTTTTTTTTTAGAATGAAAGAAATTGGAATTTCTCCGGAGGATAAAGTTATTTGCTTTGGACAATTATTTGCCATGTGCGATTACTTAACATTTCCTCTAGGTAAATATAATATAAATATTCATTAATTTATTATTTAGATACGATTTAAATTATTGTATTTAATAAAAAGTGTCCATAAAATTCACGCAAGAATTAACACGAATTTTGGGGGACATTCTTTATTATTACTATTTTTATTGTTGCTAATAATATTATTTTATTATTTAAAGGTCAATCGGGTTATTCAGCGTATAAATATATACCTTATGGACCTGTAAAAGAAGTTTTGCCATATTTGTCACGTAGAGCACAAGAAAATCGCGGCGTTCTAAAGAAAATTAAAAAAGAAAAACGATTATTATTAGCAGAAGTATTAAGACGTTTTAGAACTGGTCAATGGTTTACCACACCAAAAGGAAATTATACTCCGGTGTGAAACAAGGTAATAAAAAGAAAAAAAGAATTATTAAAATTGATATTAAATTTGTCGCAGTGAAAAAAAAAAAAAAAAAAAAGAAAAAAACATTCATCAAAAACAATTTAGACAAAATATTAATTAATATCTTGTATATACATACACGTAAATGAATATACATATAAGAAATGTTCGAATTCAAGAAACGATAATGAAAAATTAGATAAAAAAAAAAATCTTATTTTGTTATAAAATTGACGAATAGAAAAAAATCTCTTTTTCTTTTCTTCTTATATATACATATATATTATTTTTTTTTTTGGTACTTAGTGTGAATGCGTGTATATATATAATATAAATGCCGCCATTTTGAAGAGTTGTCAATGAATTTTTAATATTTTTTCTCTGATGAATTTATGACGACAAAAAGAAAATTTAGAATAATTTTTTTTTTTTTTTTTTTTTTGAGGTTGAAATCTTTATGCCAATTAAGTATTGTTTATATCTGCCTCATTAAATAATTATAGTAATAAATATTTAATTCTCTTCATCGTTTTCAATGTAATAACGCATTTTTAATATTCATACGAACAATCAATTGATATTTTTTCTTTCTTGCGTAGATCAATTACTATCAGTACTATTTTTTTTAAATAAATTAAATTATATAAGTGTACATCTTCAAACAAAAAATTACACAAATTGTAAAGAAAAATGATATAAAAATGCATGAAATTCAGAGAATAAAAAAAAAAGAATACAAAAAAGATTTTTTTTCTTTTTGTTAATTTATGCATATAAAATATTTTTAATATTTTTTTTTTCTGTCTACCGAATTGGTAATGGAATAATTCCGATATTTTTATAGTATACAATCATCTAAAGTACTAATTAATTTACAATATCTGTAACATTAATTAATAATGATAACCTAATTTATGAGATCATTTTTTTATATATTAGAACATATAAGATAATTTATTTTATTCCATTTTAACAATTAATTCATTTGTTGTTATTGATGTTGTACTTTTATCAGCCGAATGATGTTCAAATGAGCTTGCAAGCACAATTTTTCATGTGCATATATATTATTTATGGGGATTATTATATTTATTTATCGAGATATGAATTTAATTAGAGGTTTTTTAATTTTATGAATTTATTTATCTATTATTTTGTTTTCAAAAAAATTTTCTCTGATATGTTTATTGTATTTTGTCTCTATAATACTTCATAACTATACAAATAATCATTACATTTATATTCCAAGATCGTTCAACGCGTTAGAAAAATTTTTTTTCTTAATTTTGTTTTATCATTCATTTACAATTAACCTCAAATATTCTTATATAAATATTTTTAACAACTTTAAAATTTTACTAATATTACATATTTCATCATTACGACATATATAATTATCCCATAAATATTTTACATCCATGTGTATATATATAATAAATATATATATATACTTTCAGAATTTTCAAGTACATATTTAATTTTTTTTTTTTTTTTTCATTTTTAATAATTTTTACCATAAAAGGCAGTGTCCAAAGCTTTTTTTTTTTTTTTTTTTTCGTTTATTAACCTCGATTAATTAATTCATATCTCACTTTAATTATAATATCTGTTCCATCCAGCAATTTTAATTCATCGTTAGAAATAATTCAATTACAATTTTTCATTCAATAAATTGTGGTGATAAAATCGCAGCATTTGTTTGTTCATTAATTGAACCAACAGACGTACGCGAATAACATACTGATATACTTACATTACCAACGGAATTTTTAATAGCAGATGATCCATTATTACCACGATTTTGATTACGATTACACTGAAATTTATTATTTATTAATTTTAAATTGCCGGATGGAACGCACCTGTCTCATTCACCATGTGATAATTTAATTTTATTACCAATTATTGAACGTTCACTTATTGAACTACGATGCGAATGCATTTGTCACAATGGTGCCAATGTCTTTCCGCGTTTAGCAAGACGTATTTCAAGCCAAATATATGGTATCACAGACAATAAAAGCATTGAGGCAAGACCAAGTACACGTAAACGCGTACAAACAACTCCATGAAGTCCAAGGGCTAAAAAAAGCCCAAGACATTTCCAAAATAATGATGTTGACAGTGGCCATTGCCAATTTGATGGATACAATCCAAGTAGAAGTGCTGAAAATAAATAAATAAAATAAATAGTTGGATTAAAAATTTTTTTTTTCACTTGAATTAATTTTATGAATTTTATTACTGAATATTAGAGCTTCCCAAATGGCATTGCACACTCCCCATGCAGCAGATATGACATTAAATAATGCTGGATCATCGCCAGCTGGACGCCAAGTCACCAATGCTAATAGTAAACACGCATGAAATGCAAATCCAACAGCTAAAATATAATTAATAAATAAATTAATCAATTGATAATTTTAATATCTCTTTTGTAATTTCTCTATAAAGAAATATTATTAATTAATTAATTACCAACAACAAAATAACGTCTTATATGTCGCATGAGCATTGATAATGTGACACCAGCAACAGCTTGAAGAAGAGCAAAGCTCAGAAAGCTCAATGTCACTGTTCCAGCGCCACCGAGTGCACAAACAACATAAGCCTTAAAATTAAAAGACACATTGTAAATGAATTATTATTCATTATATTAAATATAAGTATATATTTATTATTAATTTATATATATAATTTTATACTTCTGTAAAGTCACCGAAGATAAAACCTTGTTCAAGTCCAATGAATAATGTCAATGGCGCGGCTAATTGTAATTTAGGATCTTGAAAGCTTGATTTTATTGATTTTAAATGCACATCAATTGTTGATGAATGATCATTTATTATTCTCGGTTCTTTCATACGTGAATCGAGAAAACCGCATGATATACCAAACGCTAATATTCCCAAGCCTAAAAAAACACTTAATATTATTTTGGCCGTTGATACTGGCATTGTTGGTAAAAATAATGTTTCATTATAGAAATATGTTTCTTGTGGACAATATTCAGCGCCACAAATGTCTTCAACATCATCGTCAGTTATTAATAATTGTGGATAATCAATTATTTTAATTATTATCGCAGCAATTAAACAACCTAAAATAAAATAAAAATTTATTTTATATATCAATTATATTTGGAATAAATATTTTTTTTAACTACTTAAAATAAATAAATAGTTAATAAAGCTTACCAAATGCCAAACCCATGTCTTCAGCGAGTTTAATTCCACGATTTAATCGTCTCAATAAACAATCACGTTTTGTTTCATCCGGATCTTCAGGATCAGCGCAAACAACACTAAGATTTGTTGCACAAGCATGTACATGAGTTGTTCGCGCTAAAAAACTTGGACAAACACATAAACCAAGTACAGCATAGCTTGGTAATAAAATATACCATCGTGGAAATAAATGTGTACCAATAAATATTATTGTTACAAGATGACTAATAATAATCACAAGATTTGTTCCGAATTTTTGAATAATAATCGGTGAAAAACAGGATGTTAATGCTGCAATTGCGTAAAGTAATGCCAATAAAAGTGGACCTAGATGAGCATTAAATGCACCTAATCCAGCTTGTAATGGAAATATTGGCAATGTTGCTGCTGATATTGTCATGTGTCCAAGAATAATTGCTGCACAATGACGTATTACTATTTTACGTGGTGGTCTTGGACCTGATGGTGTTGCTCTTACAGCTGCTATTAATCTACGGACTGATGATGTTCCAGCTGATGATGTCATTGATTCACGACGACGACATGACAATGCAGATGTTCGTGCTGAACGACATGATATTGGTGAGTATGCAGTCATGTGCTAGAAAATTATTTTAATCATTTTTTTATCTTGAAAAAAAAAAAAAAAAAATTAAGATATATTTCTATTTATTTATTTATTGTGTATTTTATTACAGTACCTCAAGCATTGCATCATTGTCCCACAATGCATGATGATGTCCACTGCTACGTGCACGTCGATTTGTATGTGCCAATGGTGGTGGCTGTGCTGGAAGACGTATTGGTCCATAGCCACCAATTGCCACTGGTCGATGCACAGGACTATCAAGTTTATCACGCGATAATGCGTGTAAATTTGGTAATGATCCCATATTAATTATAATTACGATTTACTAATTAATTTCACTTCAACATTTAAAATTTCTTCCATAAATTTAACACAAGGACAAATAATTTCTTTCCAATTGTCAATCATTTTTATCCATTAATTTACACCAAATTAATTTTGATATATTATTTATTTATATCTGAAAAATATTAAATTATGTTTAAAATAATTAATTTATAATTTACATATATTTTAAACCTTGAAAATAATTCATTCATTATGTTATAATGTTATAATAACTCGGGCAAGTGCAATAGGAAGTACAAATACAATATGTTAATTATATTTTTATGTATATTGATAAATTATACGATGTAAATAAATTATTGTTGGATTGGATGAATTGGTCGTGCCCACTTTATATATTTATTATAAATAAGAGGTTTCATGATATCTTTTAATATAATTGTATATTATTTTTTTTTTTTTTTTTGAGATAATTATGTATGATATACTCATGTCATTAACGAACTAATTATATTCGTTAGTTGCATTAACATGAGATTGAATTTATCTTTTCATTTAATATTTATTTATTTATTTATTTTTTATTTTTTTCATTCTTATTTCTGTTGTCTTTTACGTAATGCGTATGTTTGGTCACAGTTGGATGGATTAATTATTTATCGTGTCTGTTAAATCATTTGTTTTATCTATTCATTTCAGATTTATATTCAAGATTATTTTTGGTATTATATTGTTTATAGACAGTATTATTATTGATTGGAGGAATTGTGCGAGGGTGAATTTATTTATGAGATAAAAATTAATTGGGAAATATTATATTGGATAACTTTTTTTTTCTTATTTTTTTGTAATGATTGCGTGCGTCCTCGACCTCTCATATATCCTTGGAATACAATAAAATGATCCTTTTCCTATTTTGTTTGTTATTTTTTTTTTATTTATGTTTATTAAAAAAAATATTTTTTTTTTTTTTTTCAAGTGAAAGTTTTGTTTTATCTTTCAGTTTAGAGTGCTCAATTAATTATAATTTAAACCTTTATGATTAGTATTAGAGGATTTTAAACGACATTGGAAAAAATATTTTCATTATTTTTAATTATTGAATTTAATTCATCACAAAAATAAATAAATTTATTTATTTTATAATATATTTTTGTATCTGAATCTTAACATTAATCATCACTTATTGCTTACCTGTCACACTTTCAATGTCAATAGTTCACAACAAATTAAAATAAATAAAAAAAAAATTAGGTATTATTAAAAAAAAAAATATATATAAAATAAAAATTGTCAATTTTATCAATTAATTTTTTGTCGAAGGATTATTCATACGCACGACACATTGATATTTTATATTTCAATAATAAATCACGTAAATAAATATTTATTTCCATTTACCATAAAAAATTTTCCTCATTTTTTGTTTTATTATTCCAACTTTAAATTTACGTTTTAAATTTTTTCTTTTGTATTGTAAAATTATTCTAAACAAATTTATAGTATATTAAAAATATAATTTCACATAATCACTTCACTCACGAGATAAAAATGTAATCGAGAATTGTTATAAACAAAAAATAAAAATAAATTAAAAGTGGAAGAAAAAATAATATATTAAAAATTCAACTTTCGATTAAAGGCGAAAAAAGAAGTTCTCTGATCAACTCACTCAATTCATCTGCGACGAAGATGTGCTATGACACTCGAGCAACATCACCACCACCCACCAGAGGGTAGGTTTTGTGTGTGCTCCATTGCCTTTAGCATAGGAACATTTTACCAGATCGATAGAAGTGCGAATGCGTACAATGAAACATGATATTAACACTGAAAAAAAAAAAAAAAATAGAAAATAATAAAATGAATAAAAATACAAATTAAATAAAATATCCTATTGACAATAAAATAAAATATTCAAATAAAAATTAATAATTGTCATTAAATAATTATGTAAATAGTAATAAAAAAAATTGTTTGATGTTTTCTAAAATTACAAGATAATAATATACATCGATAAAAATAATTTTCCAGCTGATTGATTGCACACAATTTAGCCGTGACACTGGACCATAAGACAACACTCTTCCGTTCCGTCAATTTTAATTGACCCTGTCCTCAGCGCACTCAACCAAATTATCTACACGCCATTTAATTACATAACAATTAATTTCAAGGCATATCAACAAATATAATCAAACAAATAAATAATAATACCACAAATTAAATCATACAAATAAAAAAAATTTATTAAATTAAAATATTAATTCAATAATTTAAAAAAAATTTTCTTAGAAAAAAAAAAAATAAATTTGTTATTTATTATAATTTATATCGTTAATTTATTTTTATGTTCAACATCAATGGAATGCACATGGTCATACGGTTAATTAAAAGTACCAATTAAGTAATTTTATTTTTATCATAAAGAAAATGAGGAAAAATAATTTTATAAATAATTTTTTTTTTCAATATAATTTTTTAATGGAATATTTATTTTGGTAAAAGGGAAATGACAAGGGCGAAATATATGTACAATTGTGAATACATAATGGCCCTGAAAGTCGAAGATGGAAAATAAAACTCCCACTATATGTAAACATATATTTATATCCCTTTCCCTCCTCTAAAAATTTTCCTCCCACTTCTCCCTTTCCCCATACATTCCTAAGATCCTTGGGACTTTCTTATAAATAATGGTTCGTCGTTCAGTCTAGCTCCATTTTACATTCAATCGCATTTTACATCCCTCGCTTCATACGCGAGCGAGGGTAATTTTTTTTTTTTTTTTCCATTTATTTATAAAATAGACAATAATAAAAATTTATTATTATTGTGTGGGCATTTTTTTTTTTTCATTTGTTTATTTGTTTCTTCAGTGTTTGACGTATGTGTGTGTGTGTGCACGTCATTGAGGAATAATTTATCTTTATTTTTATTAATCAAAATAAATGAGTTGATAAAAAATAATGTGAGTAATTATTTTTTTGGCATTAAATATTTTAAATTAGAATGGAAAATTTTTTTTTTTCTTCATCGTGCATGTTTATATAAGAAGTGAATGTAGGTTCCGGTTGTATTATTTATCGAATTAATGATTGTTTAATACGATTGTTATGCGCGATTGAATTTAGAAATAATTTGAGAGTGAAAAAAAATTTTTTTTTTTCTTTTTTTTATGATTTATCATTTTAAATATCAATGTATTTATAATTATGTTGACATGTATGTGGTATTTAATAGAAGATATGTAGGAATATTATCCCACGGTCAATCTTACATGATCACAACTTGTCATAACTTTTTTTAACCTTCAACACCATGACATTAAATACAATTAAAATTTTCATTTCTCATCATTTTATTTTACATTTTTTATCAACTCGATTTTTCCACACGATGACAATTTTTTCAAGTCCAACCTAATTAAAATTATATCAACAACAAGATAAAAAACTTGAAATAAAAAAAAAAAACAATTATCGAGGACTTTTTTTTTTTCGCAATTAAATTCAATGCATCAAAACTTTTTATGGTTTCTTTATCATTTCTTAGGAAGCAGAATCTATCCACTCATTGTCGACAATAAAAACCAATTAAGCCACACAATTAAACACATAAACAAACATATCATATGATAAACAATACTAATTCACAATAAAAACAATAAAATTAAAAAATAAATAAATAAATAAAAATTCCTGAATGTAATAAAAAATAAAATTAATTCATTCTTTTCTATTAAAATTATTCCTAGGATTAATTATTATGAATTAGAGAATGTTATATCCTTTATCATCTTCACAATAATTATTTATTATGCAACGGGGAAATTAATTATAATATTGAGAAGAATAAAATATTTTTCATTTCATTATTTTTCCGTATTGTGAAATAATATTATATTAAAATATTTCTGGTTCCGTCTCAATGATTCTGGCTCAAGGTAATTTATTTACTGACTCGGTTTGTATTATGATATGTCTTCGTGTCATTCCTCAACATTATACACTCACATATACACATAATAAACAATTATATATATAAATATAATCATTTTTTTGTTTAACAATCTAATGCGAATTTATTTTATACATGAAGATGACGCATTAGGTAAAACAATAATTGTCCATATAAATATGTAAATGATGACGCACTTTAAGTGTACTACAAATGAGTTTCTATAGTTGGTTAACATATGTAATCATCACGACCCTGAATGAGTTTCTCGACCTCATCATGCATCGACACTCATTAGAATTCATTAAAGAATTAGAAAAAAAAAATTTTTATTCAAATAGAAAAAAATTTTTTTTCCTCAAATTTCTCAATCAAAATATTATTATTCATTTATTTTATTATTATTATTGATATATAATGAATATATTTTATTTAATATACTCATTTGATAGTAATTTATATAGTAAATGCCCTAGAGAAAAATTTTTATTGACTTGAATTAATACACAATTAATTATTCATGTTTGCAATAATATATAAAATATAAGTAGGAAAAATTATATTTGTAAATCAATGAAGTGAAAGGGATAATAAATTAATAGTGACACAATAATGGAGGCGTGTCACCAAGACCTTGGAATTAATTAATAAAATAGACGATAATATCAAATAATAAATAGTTAAAAAAAATGTATAAATGGAAAATTTATCATTAGATAAAATTTAATTTTAAATTACATTTTTCTTTACAGAAAAAAAAAAAATGTTTAGCACAATTGGAGAGAAGATTAAATACTTTTACAAGCCTTATGCACTTGCTATTGTGTCAATTGGCTATGTATTGGGTGAATTAGGACATTATTTAATAGGTAAATAAAAAAATAATAATTAATAAATCAATAATTTCATTTGAAGTAAAATAAATTGATGAATTAATTTTATTTTGTCTAAAGGTGTCACGAGTAAAGCAACAGCTGAGGATCTTCATTATGGTGATATATCCTGTCAATTAAACACCACAAAATATTCTTTAATACAACTTCCGGTACAGTGTGAAGCAGCAAATAATTCAGACCAGTAAGAAAATCCTAAAAAAAAAAAAATGTATGAAATATTAATTTAAATTTATTAATGTTATATTAAATTTTTTTTTTTTTCCTCTTTCGTTTAGTTGTTTGTCTTTAGAGCTCAATGGCACGAATTATTGCGAGTGGAATTACAATGGGCTTGGTTTGGATTATCAAATATTAGCAGGACCGAGTTTTATTGCTGTTTTTACAGTTGTTGGAGTGATTTTAGGAATTATTGCTGATAAATATAATCGAGTTAAATTACTGGCAGTTTGTACACTTGTTTTTAGTATTGCAATTATTCTTATGGGTGCAGTGAAGGAATATTGGCAATTGGTACTGTTACGTATGGTGTTAGCCGCTGGGTTAGTTGAAAAAAAATAATTATAATTAATTAAATAAATAAAATAAAAAAAAAAAATTAATTAGTGATGTGAAAAAAATAATTTTTTTTTATTTTTTAATTTTTTATTTAGGGAAGCTGGATGTAATCCATTGGCAACTGGTCTTTTGTCTGATTGGTTTGATGAGGAACAACGTGGTTTAGTCATGTCAATATTTAATTGGGGAATTTATGGTGGTTATGGTATTGCATTTCCCATTGGTAGATATGTGCCAAAAATGAATGCGTGGGATCTTGTATGTGATGAGAAAAATAATATTTAAATTAATTTATTTTTATTTGTTTGAGGGGTTTTTTTTTTTTTTTTTTTTTAGGGATGGCGAGTTTGTTATTATGGCGCGGGTATTGTTGGAATAATTATTGCTGCGCTTACTGCTTTAACTTTAGTTGAACCAATGAGAAAATCAATTGGGGAAGAGACGAAAAATAGTGATGGAAGTAAATTATCTATTTGGAAAGTTATTTTACAGCCACGTATTATTTTACTTTGTCTTGCTGCAAGTATTCGTCACTGTGGTATGAATAAATTAATTATGAAATTTAATTTTTAGATAATTTAATTTTAAACCTGGAATTATTTATTTTTTAATTTGAGAATTTTTAGAATTTTTTTTTCACTGAGTTTAAAAATATTTTTAAATAATTTATTTTTTTTCCGGAGAGTTTGATATATTCCCAAATTGTTTGATGGAGAAAAATTCTGAAAACAAAGCTTTAAACATAAAAAATTAGAGCTGAAAAAAAAAAATAGAAAATTAATTTCAATTTTTAAGTTTGAAAAAAAAAAAAAAAATTATTTTATTCAAGATTTCAATTGATGTTTACTTGAAATCTTGACCTAATGAACAATTATTCAGTACGTCATGCTCAATGTGGAAAAATAAGCGAGAATAATAACTCAGAATAGCGGGGAAAAAAAAAAAAAATAATAATCAACGTCACCAGACAGTGATAATTAATTAAAACTCAATCAATCTCATGACGTACAAAATAATTAATTAATTTATTATTCACAGGTGGAATGTGTTTTGCATATAATTGTGATCTTTATTATCGTGATTATTTCCCGGATTACGATCTAGGATGGTGGCTATTCGCCGTAACAATTGTCATCGGTAGCATTGGCGTAGTTGTGGGTGGAGTTGTAAGTGATAAATTTGTCGCAAAAATGGGAATAAAATCGCGTGTTGCTGTTTTAGCAATCAGCCAATTAATCGCAACACCATTTGCATTTGGCTCAGTATATTTCGGGCCATTATGGGCAATGATCACACTTGGAATATCATATTTTTTCGGTAAACAAATAAACAAATATAAATTATAAATCAATTTAGGAAAAAAACAAAAAAAAAAAATTTTTTTCCTATTTAGATTAATTAATTATTTACATTATATATTATTTATCTATAATTTTTTTTACAGCTGAAATGTGGTTTGGAATTGTGTTTGCAATAATGGTAGAAATTGTGCCATTGAATATGCGATCAACAACAGTTGGAATATTTTTATTTGTCATGAATAATATCGGTGGGAATTTACCAATTTTAGTTGAACCAACACGTCAAGTAATTGGCTTTAGAGAAAGTCTTTATATTTATTACGCTGGATTTTATGGAATAAGTAAGCACAAAATAAAATAAATATGACGTATAAAATCAATATTTAAATAATTGATTTATAATTAATTAATTATTATTTTTGATATTTTTATTACTTTGTTTTTAGGTTCACTAATGTTTCTTTTAACAATGTTTTTTATGGACGGTCCAGTGTCAAATAAAAATAATACAAAATCTCAAGCCACAAATGATGAAGTACATGATAATAAAACATTTACTGATGATAATGGTCAACCAATTGCTTTAGAATTACCGAGATTATCCATAAGATCACAATTATCTCACAATGAAAGATATTAATAATATAAATTTATAATTTTGTATTTTTTGTTAATTGTAAATAATTAATACAATTCAAAGAAATAAATAAAAAATATGAATCCAAAGAATTATTATTTATATACTATTAAATATTCTTATTTTATATTTACATAAAAGGATTAAAAAATATAATAATTTAATGTATAAATTTTATTAATGAAAAATTTATTTTTAAGTGTTTTTTATTTTTAAGTTTTTATGTTTTATTCTGGTGATGTTTATCTGGCATTTGCAAAATTGAGTAAGAATAAGTGTCAGCGACAGGAATAGAAATATATTATGGGCTTTACGCCAATAATAATGCCACTAATAATATTATTTTGCATGAAAACATGAAATTTTCTGGATAAATTGCACAATTATATATGTTAACTTGAATCAAAAATATTGAAATAATAATGTTTAAGAATTATTATTGAGTTATATTATTATCATTCAATTAATTTGAGTTGAAATTTACTTTGAAAAAAAATTTTATCACAATTATTTCAATAATTTTCACCATGAAAATGCACTTAAAAATAAAAATTTGATCATCAATTAGCATTTTTAACCTCAAATATTATCCTTAAAATATAATTTAAATTATTCTTAAAATTAAAAAATTAACATCTAGTTATATAAATATATACAAATTATTTAATATAAATAAAATGGAAATATTTGTAATATACAAAATATATATTTATACATACACACGTACACATATATATATTTCCTTAATTTTATAAAATATAACTAAGAAAAAGAAAAAAAAAGTTAATACTAATGAATGAATTTTTTTTTTTCCTGTCATGAACAATAATTATTTACAATGAAATATATATATAATAATAAATGTATGTATATCTAGATGCACATTTTTGTTTTTGAAAAATATTATTGTCATGGAAAAATTCAGCAGAATTTTAATACTTTTACATAATTAAAATGAGGAAAGCGATGATAGAAAAAAAAAATTTTTTCTGCACAATCAATAATATTGTTACATATATAATTTAATTTTCATCAGTGGAAGTACTGGAAATTTGTGTACTAGCACCACTGGAAAAACTACTACGACATGTTTCAACAGCCAAAGCTGTATCCGGCACTTGTACAAATTGTACTTTCTCCTTTGGCCATTTATTTCTACCATAAACGCAATTAAAAATATTATATTTATTATCCATCTCTAAATGACTTAAATTACCACTATGACGTCGTTTTAAAACTTTTTTTGCCATTAAACTACGATTATTTTTATATGATAATTCTTTTTGAAAGCAAAAAAATTTACGTAATTCACGTTTAACACGACGTGAACGATAACCAAATAATAATGGACTAACATACGTAGCAAATATTAATAAACTCATAGCAACAATATCATAATCATGTGATAAATTATTATTATTAATAATAATTTTTATATATTTAGCTATTGATAATGTAAAATATGGCGTCCAACAAATAAAACCCATAACAATAACTAGTGCACTTATTCTTGCAGCACGAGTTTCTTCACGATATTTAAACAATGATGCATTACTAATACGATATTTAAGACAATTAATATAACTTGCAGTACTTCGTGTTGATGATACACGTTGTAATGATATTTTATTCGGTGGTGTTATTGTAACAATTGGCGTTTGATTTATTCCATTATTTGAATTAATTAAATTATCCGATGATATTTTCATAATATTACAATCATTTAAATGATAATTATGATTATTAACATTACTATTATGTCCATCATTACGTAATAATAATATATTTTCTTTATTAGACAATGAATTTTGGACTTTTTGTTTAAATTCATTCATTAATTCATCATCCATAACATTAAAATCACTTTTTGTCATTAATGACGGATATTTAATTTCATTATTAACATTATTAATTACAATATTATCATTATCATCATTATCATCATCATTATCGCTGTCACTACAATCATTTAAATAATTATTATCACGTTTATTCAATTCTAAATAATTATTTTCCAACATCAATTCATCATACATTAAATCATGTGATGATTTACGTTTTTCTTTATTATTATCATTAAAATGACTTTTAATATCATTATTAATATTATCATTCGGATATCTATATGATGATTGTTGATATTTTTTACTTAAAAATTTTCTTTTTAATACAGCAATTGGAACTTTTATATCTTTGGTATTTTTTAATTTTTCATTTATTATTTTATCTGAATTATTTTTAACATCAACCTTTTGTTCACCAACGGTAAATATTACTGTTTCATTATTAATATTATTATTATTTATTGATTTATTAATTTTATTGGAGCATTGTATTGGTAATTGACTAGTTGCTGTCTCAATACTTTCATCAATTGATGAAAGACTTGATATTTTCGGTATTCTACGTATTTCATCACCACTTGATCCAATATCATTACGTATTGGTGAATAATAATCATCACTGTAATTAAATGTTGATAATATTGGACGTGAACCATTGCGTCGTGTACGTTCAGAATTTTTATGTGCTGCCAAATAAATATTTATATAAATCCAACATACACTTATAAATGGCAGTAAATAAACAATTAATCCTGAAGTCATGGCATAAATAAAGCCATATGTAATAATAAATAAATTATCATTAAATAATTCAGTGTTTGAATTATTATTTTTCGATTCTATTAATATTTTATTAATATTTAATGTTGAATTTTTATTTATATTTAATAATGATGAATTTATGTTGGATAATTTGTTGCATGCTAACCATAAACTCTTTGGATTTGGATTAAATCCCGCTAATAAACTGAATATTATTGATATTATCCATATTGTAAAGATTAATATTGCGCATTTTAATTTATTTATTCGTGTACGGTATCGTAATGGATCAACAACGGCTAAATATTGATCAAGAGCAATTAATAATACGGATAATATTGATGATGTTGTGATGAGAGCTGTTGCACCTTCGGATAATGAACAATGAATAGAACTTGATTGTTCATTGTCAAATAAGAGAAGACAATTTATCAATGCGACTGTCAGGAGATTTGATATTGATAAATTCATCACGAATCTGTAAAAAAACAAGAGAAAAGAAAAATAAAATAATACATAATTTAATTTTTTTTTTTTTCCTTAGTTTATCTATTATTTTTATATTTTTAATTGTTATTTAATTTCAAAGATTATATCAGGATTCTCTCACTGAATTGCTGATATAATATTCAAGATTATGACGCACGAACTTTTTTTTTTTTTAGTTTAAAAAAATTTGACATGAAATTAAAATTAAAAAATTAAATATTTTATTTTTCTGTTTATTATTTTTATTTTTGGTAATTATTCAATTTTAAAAATTAATTCAGGATATTTATTCAACTAGTAACATAAAAACTAACTTTATAATCAAGAATTAATTTTTAATTTATCAAAAATAATTTATAATCAAAAATTTTTTCATTTATAAATTTTAATAATTTTTTAAATTTGAAAATAATACATTTTAAATTTACAATTAAATCCTCAGATAATATTTATCCCTAAAATGGTCAGAAAAATTCTTTTATAAATTTCTGAAAAAGATAATTTTTCTTTATTTTTCCATCAATAATTATTTAACACCAAAAATTAATATACAAAATTCCAAATCGATGAATAATAATATTCGAGACTATGACCCAGCAATTTCTTTTTATTTCTCCACTTGGACTTTGATCAGATAGATATCGTATGTAAGTAGTACATGGATATAGAATGAAATATAAAAACCAAGAGTAAAAAAAAAAAATAAAATAAAAAAATAAAAGAGGTTAAAAGCCGAAACGTGGGAACGGCCTGAACAAATATATGACGGGCGCCAGAAGGTCTCGGCCGTTTTCAATAACTTCTCCAGGTATATAACACAGTCCAAAGTTCAAAAAGAAAGAGCAAGTAAAGAAGAGAAAGACGAAAAAAAAATAAAAATAAAAAATCAATATGGGGCAAAGTTGAAATTATTGTGAGATTTTATAAATTTATTATTTATATTTATGATTATATTATGCGATTAACGAACCTGTTTGAAATTGTTCGTAGTCCTGGACGCTTCAAGAAGGCCAACAGAAGTGTTGCATTGAGTAAAAATGAACCAAAGAGGATTAAACTCCATAAAACGATGCCTGGTAAATTCCACCATTTTTCCAAATGTCCCAAATCCTCCACCGATTCAACTTCTTCAATCTCCGTCGCTCCTCCATCCATTCATAAATAAATACAACCCTAAAAACAATAGAAAAATAAAATAAAAATAAACTAACAACATAAATATAATTATTATTCTCTCATCAAACTAAATAATAATTACCAATCATTAAAAATCTATTAAAATATTTCTCAGACAAAAAATCAAAAAAAAAAAAAAAGAAAAATTTATATATAAATAAATAATAATTATTTCAAGTCATGCAAGTTATTTATTAAATAATTCTAATACCTAATAATTATTTCCACAATATTTATTTAAATTCCCAATGATGAAATCATTGAGATAAAAAAATTATTTACAATTTAATTTTTTCTTTTTATTTCGTTCTCTTCCTTGTTATCGGTATTATTTATATTTTATTATTAAATCCATTATTTTCATCTCATGTGCAAATTACAACTGACAATCCTAAGTATCGCGTGTCGACGACCGCACGTGGGGCTCAGAAAAAAAATATTGTACGATTAAAATAACGTTTATACACACATATAAAAATACATTATAAATAAAAATATAAAAATAAAATAATTATTATATTCTTTGTATTAATTTCAAAATATCAATTGAACAATCAATCGATAAATATTATTTTCATATAAATTGCAGTTCAATTTATTTAAATAAATTTATTAATATTTAATAAATATTTCATTTAAATATAATGATGAAATATTAAATGTATAAAATTGATTAGATTAAATTATAATATATTGATAATAAAATTATTTTATTTTAATATTTCAAGAATAAATATATTTCTACTGTTTGTCAGAATATTTTATGGATATAAAGTTTATGATTTTAGTTAAAAACTCAAGAGAAAGAGAGATAAATTATTGGATATAATATATTGCGAAATGCGTTATGGGCACAAAGATGAGATGCGACGAATCATCGTAAAGGGGCTCTCAAAAGTTATTAATAGAATGTTCGCTTTGACTTCACAATTGTTGTATATCATGTAAAAGTGATTTTAAAAAATATCTAAAGATATACATATTATATATTTCCATATATATATTATTTATCATGTTTAGACTACTCATAAATAAAATCATCGACGTAATTTTTTCATACTTTATACAAATAACGGTTTCTTTTCTTTTTTTTTTTTTTTTTTTTTTTTTTACGTGTATGTACCATCATGTGTTGTACATAATATACTGTATTGTTGTGTACTACTATTACCGGATGTGTGCCGTACACTGACCCTCTTCATAAAAGAATTATTTTTCAGCGTTATATTTCAAATAATTTTTTTCTTTAGATAAAAAAAAAATATTCAAGAAAAAATAAAATATGACAAAAAATAAAATTGTCGTGAAAAGGAATTTTTTTTTTTTTTTTTTTTTCACTTTGAGTCATGAATAAAATTGAGAAGCGACTGGTGAATAATTTTTCATTGGCAAAAAAAATTTTTTTTTTTACACTTGCATGATAATGAGAATTTTTTTATTTTTTTCGTGCTGTTAAATTTTTTTTTTGTGTGTTATTATTCAAGCTGTTGTATAACCGTATGCACGAGTGATAAATATGATCATTAAACAACCGATGACCTTAGTTAGTTATGTTTGATAATCGTAATAGACATGTAATCAAAAATATTTATCTGTAAGTAATTGAGATATTTTTTTTATCATTAAAAAATCAAAAGAAAAAATAAAATTGTGTATAAATTATTGACTTTAGATTTTAATCAAGATTTAAATGTATCATCAAAGATTAATCATGACGTAATATTTTGGATATTAATTATTGAGTAATGTTTAGAAATTAAAATTTGTATTGAGTAAAAATATAAAATTAAAATGATGAATAAAATTTATTTTCACAATAATTTTTTTTTTATTCCAAATAAAAATTATATTTTTAAATATTTAAATGGCCTTTTTACGTCAACGTTCAACGCCATTTGTAAATGTATAACGATTTGTCAAGGATTTTTTTAAGTGAATGGTTCAAAAGGTTTTGAGTTTGCCGATGGGAGTTTAAAAAAAAAAAAATATTTCATTCACATTATTTACTCTCGCGTAAAATATATAAATGAAAATTTGGCAAAGAATCAATTTTTCACTGTTTAACAAAATGCGGTCCATAGACAAAACGCGCCCACACAATTTAATTGTCAAAAAAAAAAAAAAAAAATACACAATAAAATAATGAATAAATAAATGGAATAAAAATAATCACTGACAATAATTTTAAAATAAATGATTCATCATAATAAATTAATATTATTTCTCGTTTCTTCTTCTCTTTTTAAATGAAAATATTTCATATGACAAATAAACATTCATAATAAAATATTTAAACCAATCATAAAATAAATAAATAATCTAACACTTAAAAAAACACAATAAAATGTCAATAAAATTTTATTTCTCATTGTGAATCTCTGAATCATAATATAACAATGAGAAAAAAAATTATTTCTAAGAAGAAAGAATATATAAATAATAAAGGGAAATATATATCGTGCGGTATAATTTAATAATTTTTGTTTTTTTAATCATTTCATTTTCATTATCACGTTCATCGTTCATGATATTGGAAATTATAATTAATTCTTGTAATATTCGCGCGTGTGACATTTAAATTTAATTATTCCTATAAGCACTTCACGGAAGTGCATCGTGAGAAAATGCGTCAGACATGATATTGAAAGAATTAATTGAAAGAAAAAAATAATTAATAAATAAATAAATAAATAAAAAAAAAAATAATGAAGGAAATATTTGACGAGAGTTTACACAAGCAATACGAAATTATTATTGCTTGGGTGAACAAACTTTCTCTTATTAATCTATTGTAACAATTATATACATATTATAAAATAATATCTAATCATTTAATTGTTGAAAAAAAAAATATATATGTATTAAATGAATTAAATATAATATATATTGAATTTTATATTAACGATTTAAATTGATATTTCATTTAAGCAAATGATGACGCACACAGGAGAATTTTTTTTTAAAATTAATTATTATTATTTTTAAATGCGGATTAAGATGAGAATACAGTGGTATTGACACGGTTGGAGATAGCAACACACTGTGGCGTCTAATATTAAACATTAAACATGACTCGATAAATTATCTTACAAAAGCAAAAGTATATAAAATAAAAAAAAAAAATAATATTTGATGTTGAAACGAAATGAATAAAATATTTTATTCACATGCGGAAGAAGTTTTCCTAAATGAAAATGTTTTTATATTATAAATATTTAATAATATTATCGAGTTACATGACTGGATAAAAAGATAAATAATTTTAAAGTTGGCAAAAAATATAAATAAATAAATAAATTAAATGTGTGGGTGTTTGAAGCTAAATGTAAATGGATTGTACATGAAAAAAAAAAATCCATTTAAATTGCAATGTTATATTAGTTTTTCACTTGGTTTAAATAATTTCCTTTGCTGTATTTTATCACTTTATCTTTTTTTTTTTTTTTTTTCATTCCGTCTGCCGTGTAGGCGCGTTTATAAAGCAAAGACGTGTGCGGTCATGGATCTTAAAGTTCTCAAAATAGAAATGCAACACGTGTAAGATTAGAGGACAATTTAAGATCGTGAAAGAGAGAAAAAATAAAATATTTAAATATAATATTTTACTTATTGACGAATTTTTTTTCTATTTCAAAAATAATTATAGATGACAGCTGTTTATTTCATCGTGTGAAATCTTAATTATTAACTGAAAATAATGACTGATTTTTATTTTTTATCCGCAATAAAAATAGAAAAAAAAAATAATTTTTGCATAGAAGGTCGTTTTTTTTTTTTTTTTACTCAAAATTGTGCCAAGATCGTACACTATGACACACACACACTATGGTGTGATTTTTACCTATATTATAAACACTTAAAACCTTCGATTTAATATTAATTTATTTAATTAAATTTTTATATATTTTTTCTTCAAATTAAAAAATTTATTTTCAAACCAGTTTTAATTTATTGTTATTTACCAATGCAATAAAACGTGAAATAATTTCCGGTTTTGATTGAGACTATCGTTTAATTTGTTTAAAAAAAAAAATTAGAATTTATTTTTATTTTCCTCTATTATATTTTTTTTTTTTTCATGATAAATTTGCGGAAATGACTTTTCGACTATTTGTCATTATGTTTGTGAGAACAGAGTCCTCCATGGCCTCACCCATATACAAAACATGAGGAATGCAATGGCGTAGTCATCATTGTCGTCCAATGTCGATAGTACACGCAATAAAAATTCTGAATGATCATAAAAATAATGTCCCATAATTTACGCAAGATTTCTAGTGTTGCTAACGTGTTAATTCTTGCGTTAATTACGGGACACTTTTTATATTCATTTACAACTGCGGTAATTTTTTTTTTCTTCAACCACAGACAAGCCTTTGTGTACTCACAATCATTGCATTCAACAATAAGATGAAATAGAGACTGATAAAAAAATAAATGAATAAAAAAAAAATCCTAGACACGTTTTTCTATCGACAGATGAGAAATTAAAGTATAAATAGAAGCAATAAAAATATTGCGATATATTTTTACGTAAAATAATCATAAGATAACATAAAATAATAAACATGAGTTAATAATTTATTTTCATGTCTGAAATTATTATTTTATGTTTATTTAAAATTGTGTTAAAAAAATTTTTTTTTTCATTTTTTTTTTTTTTACTATTTGCGACGACCATATGAATCTTTTACAATTGACACATGTCACCACGTGACAAAGAATAACTCACAGGCAAACGTGATAATGAGAGCAATGAGTTATCGCATGACTCAATAATTTTACTTAAACAAAAAAAAAAAAAAAAAAATAAATAACTCGTGTACATTAAAATGTGTGGAATAATTGAATAAAAAATTGTCGAGCGAGTAAATTATATCCCCAAACTTACCAAAAAAAAATTTTAATTAAACCAAAATAATAATTAAATTTAATTGTAATAAGAATTGAATGAAAAATAAAAATTTTTTTTCTCCCAAATTTTTTTTTTTTGTTTATTTAACCGCAATTAACAACGACGAAACGGTTATTTCAACGAAGGTTATCCGAACTACAAACCAGATATTATAAATAAAAAAAAAAAAATACAGGAAGTGTGTGAAAAAAAAAACGCTCGAATATAAAAATAAATAAATAAAAAAAATAACATATTTTTTCTGGCCACCGTCCATTGACAACAATTCCGGGTGCCATTTGTTACTCGGTTGTCAATCTGTCATCGAAAAAAAAAAATCTACCGCAAAACATTATCCACTACAATATTATTAATATAAATAAATAAATATATCTATATTAATTTATTATTAACAATTGCCAAGTGTCATTTCTTCAAGGATTTTCTCACTCTCCATTAATAAATATTATTTCAAATTGAAACAATTCACATTGCTCAAAATATTATTAGCAATAATAATTATTAATATAATTTTTTATTTAAATTCACAGCACTTTACCAGTGATGAAAAACAGATTGTACATTGTGTGTATTCACAAATGTATTTTCTCTTTACATAAACATTGGAAAAATTTTTCCAATCTTCACCACATGTTTCACATCATTGAAAAAAAAAAAAAATTAAATAAAAAAAAATTCCATTACACATAATCGCAAAAACAAATTAAATAATTAATTGCAATGATATAATTTATAAATTATTTCTCTCATTAATTATATATCTGTTTTATTTATTTAACTCTCTTCTTTCTACTCCTTCATTATAATCACATATATTTATTTAACTTATTTTTATTTTTCATTCATTTATTTATTCATTTTTTTTTTTTCTTTCTTTCTTTAAATATTTATAATATATATATGGTTAATTGTTTATCCTTGGCACAGTGCACTCTTTCGTGGCTTTATCAGTTGTCAATAATTTATTCGAGGTTGGTTTAAAATATTCTCTTACTCTTTCTCGTTAATTTTTAACCTTCATTGTCATTATAATGAATCTAAATAATAATAAATTGATATTGAATTTATAATATTTATGTGCATGTGTGTATTTTTTTTTCGTCTGTTATCGTGTGCTGTGATGTATCTACACATAATGTGGGCGGTTTAAAATTGGGCTCAACAATTATTCATCATCGTAAAGGATTCTCACACATGACAAAGAATATAAAATAAAATACAATAAAATTTTCTCATAGAAAAATATAACCTTGGCCAATTCATTGATACAAACTATTTACTACGTGTAAATATATATATTTATATTTTTTTTGTTAGCTCCTTATTCATCTCCAATGTGTCTGGATTATTCTACTATACATTGTGTATTTTTATTTTTTATTTGGTCTCAATTTACTCGACCCAGATAAATTTTTTTTTATATATTATTCTTTTTTTTTTTTTACTTTTTTCATTTTTAATTTTTCTCCTTTCCTTTTACTTCCATTAAAATAATTTTTTTTCTCCATATTATGCAACACTATATATGAATATCCATTTTAATTCCATAGTGCAGGTCAAGAATCAGTTGTTTATAATAAACAACGATAGATTATAAAATAATATTTATCAATTGAATTTTAATTTTTTTTTTTTCGTTTCATTTTATTGATTTTTTTTTTATTTGATTATTTAGAATTTATTCATTGTGAAATTGAATATTGCAACAACGCCCCCCTGAAGATTTCCATGAATTTTATGTGCACATATTTAAATGTTGCTTAATGTTTATGTATATTATTATATTGATAAGAATAAATAATTCAATTGCGTATTTATGTGGGATTTTCCATTCAATATCATTTATCAAAATTATTATTTGTTATTTATTAATTTATTTTTATGTGTTTTTATTTTTCTTTTTTTGCACCTTCTATTTTTAAACAATTGAGAGATTTATTATGAATTATATAAGATAATCCACCATGCTGAGAATGATTTGCATTGCAATTGACCCAAATCCACATGTGGAAAAAATATATTTAAAACGTTCTTCCTCCTTTTAATTTTTTTTTTATGTTATTTTATTTATTTTTTATCGTTCTGGTAATTTAATAATTGTAATTATATTACGAAGTATGTGATTATCAATCCTTTTTTTAAACTATAAATATTTACGCGTCATTGTAAATATGTTTGTACATATTTTTGTTTAATTTGTTTGTGAGAAATTGCAAACGCGTGAGTTTATGACGTACACGATTATTTATTTAATTCTGAATGTATAATTGTAATTATTTTGATATAATCCTAATGATGTATGTGCTATTTTTCATTGGTTGGAAGTGCGTTCAATGTTCATTTTATTATATATTAAGTAGCATGGAAAAAAATTTTTTTTTTTTAGTGTGAAAAATTTATTTTACAAACAATGAAATAAAAAATTATTCGTGTGTGTAATTAATTAATAATGGGGAATGTAACGTAATTGTTTTAACTTTCGAAATGTATTTGATAATTAGTGAATGGATTTTTTTTTTTTTTTTTTTTTATGTATTGTAAATTTATTAATAAATTATTTAACGAAAATTCCGATTGATTATTTATTTTTTTAGATACATTCCACAGACTTTTGTAATATATTTTTAAAAATCCTTCATGAATATTCTCCAGGATGATAAATTTAGAATTTATTTATAAAAAAAAATGTGCAATGAAATTTTTATGTTTGAAAAAATAACCGAATAAATTTGCGATTTAAACAGTTTCTTTTTTTTTACGTTGGTTGAAGAATTTCGAAGGTGTTAAATAACAGAAATTATTTATCTTTGAAGCTTAACATTGAAATTTTAAATATAAATTTTTCATTCACCCAAAAAAAAAATAAATAAATAATTAAATAAAATTTTATACTCGTTAAGTATTGTTAATTATCTTCTTAGTCGTAAATGTAAATTGAAGTTGAATGAAAAATTCACAAAATCCCCCAAACAATAAAACAAATAAAAAAAAAAATTTTGTTTCAATTAAAAAAAAGAAAAAAAACTTTTAAAATTATTATTTAATAATTTTTTTTTGATACCAAATTTCGAAGATATCAGACAATTAAAATTATTTATACTTGAATAATAAAATAAATAGCACGAATACAAATAAAAATAAACAAAAAAAAAATTGCAATAAACAAATAAAATTTTTTTTTCTCAACATAAAAGAAAAAAATTTTTTTTTTCTCCATATATTTTTCAATATTTTTCGGTGTCAATTATTATTGGACAATGATTTTAATATACAGATATCTAGGCTAAAATTCGAGTGCATTAAGCAATAGTACGATTGCGAGAGGAGAAAAAAAAAATATAATATAATAAGAGTGAGAAATTTGTGCAATTTGAGATCAAGCGCGGGGCTTTCGTGTTCTCTCAGGGGCCAGGTCATCTTGCCCGTCTATTTTCGTAACACATCGAGTACATATATTCGTATATGTGTGTGTGTAATATAATATTACCAACTCAAAAATGAGTTCTGCCATACAGCAATCGAGTAAACCAATGCAAAGTACAAACAAAACCAAAACAATAAAAAAATCAAAATATAAAATAAATTGAATTGAAATAAAATTCTTTTCAATTATATATTCATATTATTCTCATGCTATATTAATTTTCATATTGTCTTTTATATGTATATTTATATTCACAAATATTTCCATCGTCATTGTGCATTTATTTTCATTTTATTTTACCTCTAGAATTTTATTTTATATTAAAATCGATTTTATTCCCCTTTCAATTCTTAGAATAAAATTATTTTATCCTCTTCATTTTCATTCAACTCAAAGTACATTCCACACAAGGGATAAGAATTTTATACGTACTTGATTTTTTCTTCCCATGGGAAATTTCATAAAAAATTCAATCAATAAAAAAAATGGAAACTTAATCAACAATCCAAGGTGGAAGAATAAATAAAAGAAAAAAAATATATACAAAAATAAATTGGAAGAAATAATAATGAAAAAAAAAAAAAAAAATCTTCTCATATTCAATTGAATAAATCAAAAAATCATTTCTTTTTTCTATTGTCTCATTAAATTGAAGAATAAAAATTTCATCTCAGTCTCCTGAATATAAATAAATTTTTTTTATACATAATTTAGTATCCATTTATTTTTTATCATCATCAATATGTTGTATTATGAACAATTGACTGAAGAGAAGTCAATGAAAATTGTGGACTCGATAAAAAATAAAAAAATTTTAATTTATATAGATACTGTCTGACCCCCACGAAGTTTACTAATGTCAATTCATGTATACTGTCTGGTAGTAATGCATTTGTAAAACCTTCATATGCATGAGAGAATTTTTTAGCAACAGAACGAAACAAAAAAAAAAAAATGCTAGAAGAAAATTATTTAAAATCTCTTTGTCGAAGGTTAAATATAATGAAAGAATATTTTTTTTTTAAAAGTAAAGCAACACAATTCCTCTTGCCATAACGAAATAATTGAATAAATATATATTTAAATAAATATTGCGGCATGCATAAATGGTGAAATAAAATTAAGTAGAATAAATTTTTAATTAACGCTCACCGGTCGAAGTATACTTGTATTCACCTTCCTTGAATTAATTTATTAACGTTTGATGATGTGTAAAAAAAAAATAACAAAAACTGATTTCTCCTTTTATTCACTGCACTTTACACATTTTCACTTTGATTGTCCAAATATTATAAATAATAAATGAAATAACTTCAATTAAACAAATTGAATTAAATTCCATTGAAAAAAAATTTTTTTAATTTATTTATTTATTTATTTATTTATTTATTAATGCATAAACAATTATTTATTTGTTTATATTCATTTAATAATTGTTTAGAGTGGTTAATTATTCCACTTTATTATTTATCTTGCTGATTTTACACGAAATAAATTAAATTCCATTGAAAAAAAAAAAAATTTTTTTTATTTATTTATTTATTTATTTATTAATTTATAAATAATTATTTATTTATTTATTTATTTATAAATAATTGTTTGTTTATTTGTTTATATTCACTCAATAATTGTTGAGAGCAGTTAATTAATTTACTTTATTATTTATCTTGCTCAGTTTAAATAAAATAAATTAAATTCCATCGAAAAAAATTTATTTTTATTTATTTATAAATTAATTTATTATTTTATTAATTTATAATTATTAATTCATGTATTTGTATTAATTCAATTATTGATTAGAGTGGTTAAACAATGCACTTTATTATTTATCTTGTTCACTTTAAACAAAATAAATTAAATTCCATTGAAAAAAAAATTTTTTATTTATTTATTTATTTGTTTATTTATTAGAGTGATTAATTAATTCACTTAATTATTTATCTTGCTGCCTTTAATTTATTTAAACTGCAGCGAAAATATCTGACACTGTCACCGTGTTAACACTGCCGCGTCTACAGACTAACTGAGAATTTACGGGACTTACTTATTCGTTGTCGAGTGCCGGCCTCGGAATTTTTCGTCTATCGTCGGATTTATTCGTGTGTGAGTAATATGAATATCACGAGGGAAATCAAAGCTTGGCAACCGCGCGCGACATACACAATTTTATAAAACACACGTATACATATGTGAACGTCCCTTTTGTCTGGCAAATACACATTGTGAAATTTTTTAATTTTTTTTTCTTATTTTTTTGCGCGGTGAATTCTGAGTGTGGCACGATGCATTTATATTTTCAATCCACACAAGTTTTCTATATAAAAATCTCATTCAATGTGTATGATATAAACAAAATTTATTATTATATTAATTTGTTAATAAAAATTAATTATTAATTTTTATTCATTTATTAACGATTATTGGAAAATTGCAATTATGAAAATTTTAAAATAAAAATTTGATTATAATTTTATTTATTATGAAATAAAATATTTTATATTTTTTATCTATTGTTTAATGTTTAATAAATAATATTTTGGTAATATTTAATATGATTTATAAAATTATTGCAATTTTTTTACTGTGTAAAAATAAAATAATTTTATTTTTATCAAAATTTTTATTTTTATTATATTTTTTTTTTTTTGTTATTATTCCCACCAACTTTCGCACTTTATTTATAAACAATATTAATAAACATATTACCTATTTAATGAAATGAAAATAAAATTATTTAAATTCCATTAAAATATTTCGAATTAAATAAATTAAATTATTGTTTTATAATTTATTTGTTTATAATTATTTCCCCTCCTTATCCCACTTTAAAATATATTTATAAATTCCTATCACAATAAAACTGAAATTAATATAAATAAAAATTTCAATTAAAATTTTTTTTTTACTACCACATAAATAATTTTATAAAATTATTTATCCTCAATTATTATTATATATAATTTTATCATCCTTGAATGAACAAATAAATCATGTTCCATTATATATTAAAAATATGCCAAACAAATAAATAATAAAATAAAAAAAAAAATGAAAAAATTGTTAATACAATTTTATTATATTGTTAAACTAATAATATTTATTTCCTACAATTATTCTCCCTATTATTATTAATTTATTTCTCAATTCTCCATGACGTATTTTCAGTCATCGTCTGAAATATAATGGGAACTCCCAGAAAATATAAATTAACTAACAAGAATAATTTTATTTAAACACAGTTATATATATTTATATATTTATGTTAATAAACTTGATGTACTTGAAATCGATATGCTTGAATGGTTGTTTGTAGATTAAGATGAATTTTCATCAGAAAAATAGTGAAAAAAAAAAAAAATATACCAAGACAATTAATGTGAAATAAATGTTAATTATATATTATTATTTTTTTTTATTCATTCAATGAATAAAGTTCAATCGGGTCATTGTCTTATTCTTAATTTTTTCTTTTTTCATTCGTCATAATTTAAAAAATAAAAAAAAACAAATGAGGTAATTGATGGTGTTATTTTGTGCTGATGACGCACAGAAAAACGTCAGGGAACCCCTAGTTTAATCATTAAATTATTCATAGTAAATAAAACCTTCCGCATTAGACTAAAATACCTTTATGGTGAGCCTTGAAAATATATTAACAGGCATTTTATCAAGTGAAGAGTTTTTATTTACCATATATGTATTTAAAGGATAAAATTTATCCGAATATGGTAGTGAAGAATGCATGGCATTAATATTGATTCATCGTTAATTATAAATTAAATTTTCATGCTGAAAGAAAGAAGAAAAAAAAAAAAGTGAAAATGAATTAAGAAAAAAAAAATTTGCTATTAATAAATATGAAATAATAAATAATATTTATCAATAAAAAACAAATTTACACTATTATGTGGGAATTATTTTTATACTCTAATTGTTATTAATCGTTTATATGTCAAAATTGATTTAAACATAGTTAATTTAGATGTCATATTAAATAATAAGAATAAAAAAAAAAATTTTTTTTCTGCTGTAAATAAATATGAAATAATTTTTTTTGTTAATGTCAATAAAAATATATTGACATTAATTTATTTAAATTAATTTATAGATTAATTGTTATTTATTATTGTCACGTCAATGTTGATTAATTGACAATTAATTTAGATATAATTCAATAACGAAAATTAAAAAATAAATAAATTGTTTTTGTTCTGATGAGTATGAAATAATTTTGTATGAAAATTTATTTTTTATTAAAATATTTATATAAATGTTATCAATTTAATTTTTTTTTTTTTTATTATTAATTTATTACTAATATGTCAAGATTGAAGTTTATTATTAATTCATTGATGATTTATTTATACATCGTATTGAATGACAAATTAAAATAAAAATATTTATCAATTAATAAACGTAGAATATATTTATTTAAATATTATTTCATAAAAATTTATTGAATTAAAATTTTCGTCAATTCTCTATTTGTTTTATTAATTCATCATCAACATTAATCTGATATTAATTATTTAATTAATTAATTAAACATCAAACTAAAAAAAAAAAAAAAAAAGATAAATGAAAAGAAAAATTCTGATGTGAATAAATATAAAATAAATTTAAATATTATTCAATAAAAAATATAAATAAATTTTTTAATATCCAATTTTACTCCTCTTTGAAAATTATTATTCAATCATCAATAATCAAACTAAATATTACACCAAATTAATAAACAAAACAAAAATTCCCCCATTGATAAATAAAAAATAAAATTATTCACATTTCAATATTTATAATATCAATAAAAAATATATTAATATATTATAAATAAACTGAATTAAATATCATTTTATATTTTCCATATACTATCAGTATAATGTTGTTTATGAAAATGTTCGTCAACTAAATATGGCAACCGGATCAGGAACAAAGAAGAGGGGAATAAATAAAAAAAAAAAAAAAAGTGGACATTTTTAAACGCTCACACATATAAAATGTGCGAAGGTCTTTGCGTAGGTATATAACACATTTAGCAATAATGAAGATGTTCGTGGAACTACTTGAAAGATTATTTTTCTCAAAAAGAAAAATAATATACATATATATTAATTATATACTGAGTAATAATAAAAAAATATAACATTGTATTATATATTTTTATTTAATGACTAAATAAAGAGAAAAATTATTGAATGGAATATGAATATATAAATTTATTTGCGCGTGACAAATGTATATATAGTGAACAAAATAAAATTACAGACACGTGAAAGATGTCAAGAAAAAATAATAAAAAAATAAATATACAAGTAAATTATTATTTGGCATTTCTATGTGAATAGAAAAAAATTACTGCTCTACATATGTATGAATAATAATATACAAAGTAGATAATTTATTCGTGTTATAATAATAAAAAAAAAAATGTTCTTCTCATCATGTATCAGTCATTTGAGAGTCCACGTGCAAAATAACTTACACGTGTGCGTCATACTCTTGTATTTAATAAAACGATAAAAAAAAAAAAAAAAATAAAAATAAGTAATAATTTTTTGTCTGCAAATATATTTTTACATTCAATTTATTTTCTCATATTTAATCACCGACATTTTCTTTGGCAAATGGTATAATTAATAAATAATATGTAGTAATCTGTAATTAATTAACATTGATGTTAATAATATTTCTGGAATTTTAAATCCAATGACATGAGTGTAATAAAAATTTTATATCGATAAATAATTTTTTTTTCGCGTTCATTTAATTGATGTGATAATAAAATATACGCAGTAGTGATTTATTTTATTTATTTATATTTTTTCTTTCCAACTGGGGATTCACAGGCAGGTGCAAATAGAGTTTTGAATGCGTACATAAATTTTTTTTTTCATCACGATATAAGGAACCCAATACGTAAATAAATGCGTATCTAGAATTTAATACAACGTGCAATGATTATAAATTTTTAATTTTTTTATTTTCCTTTTCTTCTTTTAATTAATTATCAAGTGGGGAAATTCATGCGGGTACCGTTGTCATTTAGTTCTAGATCGAACACACGACACACACACATACACAATGTACCAACGAGATAATTATTCAACTCACCAAAGTGTAAGAAAAAAAAAAAAATCAGCAAATTAAATAAATCGATTCAATGGAAAAAAAAAAAAATAAAATTTTTTTTTCTTCTTCTCTATCAATTTATTTAAAAATAACTATTTATGCATATCATATTTAATATTAATTCCCTCAGGTTTCTCCATAAATTCTCGACTGTTAAATTTCATATACTGATGACATGTTAAATAAATAAATAAATAAATAAAATAAAAATTGCCCATTTCGTTACGACTATCAACATTATCGCAACGTGGAAAATTAATTATTTCATTGTTTCAATCGACGCGCGCTAAGGCAATTAAATATTTAATATTTATATCTTTGATTTTAATGTTCAAAATCGTAATCGTTATTATTCGATGTGTTATTTCGTTTTTTTTTTTTCTTTTCATTTTTTATTTTTTTCTTTTGTTTTTATTATTGTCGGGCAACGTATACAATAACTTTTGTGAGAGTTAATGGGACGAATAATGGACAAGTGTGGCAAAGGCTTTACGATAAATATATTGAATAAGCAAATTGAAAAATAGTTTCAGCCAAATGATTTTTATTTAATTATTATTATTATTATTATTATTATTATTTCAACGTTTTTTTCTTTTAAACCAACAACACAATTTCGATAAGAACGAAAGAAATTAAAATAAATATAATTAATATTACTTCAATAATTATTTTTTATTTGTTTATTTTTTTTTATAATATTAATTTCTTCCCTTTATTATAATTATTTTTTTCTTCGTTTTATTTTTTCATGTTTTGTCTTAATATTATTATTTTACAGTTGTGGTTTTAATTTTTTCCGTTGTACTGCTATCACTAGTATTTTTAATTGTTGTTGAAGATAAAGTATTATTATGATTCAATGATGAATTATTTGTTGTGGATATATTTATTCCTGTTGCTGTTGTTGTTGTTGTCGTCGTTGGAGATGTCGTTGTACTTACAGTCGCACTTCTCCTTGGACGGACGTTTTTTTTTTCAGCCCCATTGTTATCATTTAATTTCCAATTGTGATTTGAAAATAATGGAATATTAACATCAAACAAACGTTCACCAATATTATTGTCATTTGGCATTATTGCATGTCGACGTGAACGATAATCTTTTTTATCCACAGGCGGTTTATCATTTGCTTTAATATCCATATTTGAGCCAACTGGCATATTAAAATCAAATAAACGTTTTCCTGTAGCATCAGTTGAACTATTTTTATTATTATTTAATTCTCGTCTTGAACGATAATTTTCTTTATCCACTGGCGGTTTATCATTTGCTTTAACATCAATATTTGAACCCAGTGGCATATTAAAATCAAATAAACGTTTTTTTGCATCATCATTGGAATTATTTTTCGTATCACCTGATTTAATTTTATCACCGTTTGATTCTCTTCTTGAACGATAATTTTTTTTATTAACTGGTGGTTTATCATTTAATGCCAAATCATAATTAGAAAATAATGGGACATTAACATCAAACAATCGATCTTTAATTTTATCAGTGTTGTTTTTAATTTCTCGCCTTGATCGGTAATTTTTTTTATCAACAGGCGGTTTATCATTCATTGCAATATCGTAATTTGAAAATAATGGCATATTCCAATCAAACAAACGATTTTGTGTATTAGTATCATTATTATTTGTTGATGTCTCATTTATTTTTTGTGAATGATTTTTTTTATTAATATCATCATTATTTACTGATAATTCATTTGCTTTTTCTGACACTACTGCTGATGATGATTCGGTTTTTTTAATTATTTTTTTCGTTTTATTTGTATGTCGTGAATTTTTTATATTACGTCGCGATGTTTCATGATGTACTGTTTTTGTTGCTCCTCCTATATTAGCTTTTTTTAAATTAATTTCTATTTTTTCTCCAGTACTTTTTGACGTTTCAGCCTTTCCACTTGATTGAGAATGTTCAGCTTCTTCAACTGTTTTTTTAGTTTTTGATTCATTTCCAACTTTTTTTGGTTTACCAGAAACACCTGTCTCCATATTAATATTTGTATTTTTATTCGTTGATTTTCTTCTAAAATGCATTTCTGATTCTTCATTAACATGATGCTTTTTCATCATTTCACGATTAAATTTTGAAACATCACTTAATTTTTTCATTTCACTTGTTCCTCCTTGCGATGAATTTTCCCCAGATTCAGATTTTATTTCCGATTTAAATTTATCATGCATTTGAGATGATGAATCTGTTGATGCTTTTGATGTATTTGAAATTCCCGAAGATGAATGATTATGATGAACAATTCGACGACTAGATTTATTCATTTTCTCAAATCGACGAAGTTTCTTTTGATAATGCGGATCACGATGTTGACACATTGGCTTTGATGTTGTGAAAATTTTTTCTGATGTGTGTTCAGAATTTTGTGGAATTAAAAATGTTGTTGTTGGTAATGAGAGAGTACTCTCGGTAATATTTGTGTGATTTGGATGTTGATTTAATGAGTCATTATTACCTTTTTCAATATCTGATAATGTTGTTGATGGAATATTTGTAATTGTTCCATTATTATTAGAGCATTCGCCACTGCTACTACAATTACCTTGAGTTGAATTATCATGTAAATTCAGTGATGTTTGGGTAGTACTAATAGAATCTACACCATCAGGATGTGTGCTACTAAATAATGATGATAAATGTTTATTATCAGCTGATGGTTGAGTTGTTGAATTTAATTCAATTGAATTATTTTTTTGATTAAGTCCAGCTGGTAAAACTTGATCCTCTTCGCATAATTCTCCACCGTCACAAATTTTCTTTGTTTTCTTTGGATTTAATAATGGTGACTGAGATATTTGATTGTCCGGTAATACAGTTGATGATAATATTGATGATTTTGTTAATTTTTCCGTTTGATTTAATTTATGTGCTAAATTTTTTCTTGTCGTTGTTGTTATTGGTTTTTTTGATACAGTTTCATGTGTTAATTTAGATTGTTTATCATTATGTCTTGAATTAACACAGTATAAATTTGATTTTTCAAGAAATTTCATTATTAAACGTTTTGTTTCTTTATCCAAACCATTACATTGTGATATTATTTTTAATCCAATGCGCAAACATTTACGTGGATTTGTGCATAAAATTTCAATTGTTGCATTTTTTGTATATTCTAATTTTTTTCTAAGTCTATCAATTATTGTTATTAATTTTGAATGATCAGGAATACCACGAAGATTTTCATAAGAGTCAAATAATTCTAATAATTGATTTAAATTTTCCACCATATGAGATGAATGATAATATTTTGCATGTAAACGTAATGACGTTGCTATATCAGTAATAAAATCAATATCACGTAATTGTCCAAATATTCCCATCAATAATTGGCTTGGATTTGAATGCTGATACTTTTCAATTTGTAAATATTTTTCTACAATATCTTGCTTTAAAATTTCTTCCAATAAATAATTTTTAGCATCAATAACATCAGAATCAATTGTATCATCAGGCAAAACTAATTCAAATAAATATTTTATATTAACGTCATTATCATCAAATACAGCGCCCAATAATTCAATATTTTCATTAATTGCATAGGGCTCTGGTGATATATGCTGTGATAAATATTCAGCATGACGTTTAATATTATTTGGAAATTGTTTTGTATTAAGAAAACCATTTAATAATTGAGTTATTGAATGATATTGTTTAATATTATCAGCAGTCAATAAATGTTTTTGCATAATTTCATCAGTATTTTTAAGGAAATAATGAATTATTTCACGCTCTGCTGATCTAACATCATCATCATAATCATCATATTGTATATTATGCAATAATCCAGAAAATAATTCAACTGTTAATTGTAAATGATTATTTTTTAATGATTCCAATATATACGGTAATGAAATACCATATTTAAATTTTTCATCAATATGCGCTGTATAATAAATTGATTTTGTTAAATCAATAATTTTTGTATCATTTATTAAATCATTTGATAAATTTGGAAATTTTGTTTTAACACAAAACGATGATACTCCACGTAAACACGTTCTAACATGTATATTAATATAATTACAAATTGCTAATGGACCTAAATCTCCATTTATTAATATATTTGGTATAATATCAAATATATTATATTTTCTATCCAATGTATCTTGATATATTTCATACAATGCACGCATTTCATTAATTGTAAATTCATCATAATGATCGTAAATTAATTTACCAAATATATCAAGAATTCTCGTTCTCATTAAAGCACCAAATTGTAATAAATGTTCAATTCCCTCTTGCAATGAATCAGCTGATGATATTTGTATATTATTTAATTTTTCAAGTATTTCACGTGTTGTTCTTGCTGTATCGCGTGACACATCAATAGATACCGTATCATTAACACGATATTTTGCATAATTGATTGCCTATAAAATCAAAAAAGAAAAAAAAAAAAATATTTTTCCTCGATTTTTATATTTTAAATCAATTTATTTATTTAATAATAAACAAATAATTTTGTAATATCTATTATTATTTTACAATAATATTTACCTGGGAATAATTGACAGCGAATAAAATCAGCAAAATGCTGATATACGATGGCATTATTTATTTCTTTATTTTTATTTTTATATAAATGTGAATATTTTTTTTCTTTTTTTTTATATAGTAGTGGGTGTATTAAATTACGCGCACGTCAATCAACTCTTCACCTGTCGCTTCTCAACGCCCTCGAAGATTGCACTGGCAATCAATGCAAACTCACCGAGTAACAATAGCACTTTATATTGGTATTGGGTTTATTTTTTTATATATATATTTTTTTTTTTTTATTTTAATGTCCGCCCACTTTATAATACCCGGAACAATATCTCTATCCAATCGTAAATCATATCGTAATGTCTTTCATAGTTAATATATACAGGTATATATAATATATATATATATGCCAATATTGGACATACAACGAAAAACAATAAACATGATTTCAAATTAATTATTTATTAATTGCTATCAACGAACGATTTGAACGTTAAATTACTTTTATATCACCTTTTGATAACCCTATATCAATTAATCGGGAAAAATTAAAATTTTTTTGCGTTTAGAAAATTGTGGGCAAATAAATTTTGTCTTGGAAAAAGACAAAAAAAAAATTTTTTTTCTTTATTTTATTTTATATTTATTATTGTATTAAATTTAGTTTTGCTCGATTGATAAATTGATATTTATTGTTATTAAATTAATATGTTATTTCTTTGATGATTGACTGTGTTTAAATAAAACAATTGGAGATTGTTGACCAGCTTATTAATGGATATTAGTAATATTTATTTATACTCAGTTTCACATTGTGATGAATTGGCAGATTTTAATATTTATAAATAAAAAATCGATACCAAACCAAAAAGCAAAATAAAGAATTTTTATTTTTATTTATTTATTTTTTACATTAAATATCAATGTAAATTTTAATTCCACCTGATGAATAATTAAAAAATGTATTCAAAAATATTATTTTCTACAATAAAAATTTATTTACAATTTTTTTTTCCTATTTTATAATTTAATTTAGAATTATTTTTTTTTTTATTATTTTATTTTATCTTAAACTCAGGGTTGATTTTCATTATTTGCGGCATAAATATAACGCATGCGCTGTAATTTTGCCAATATGGATTCCGTGTTAGTGAATTTCTGAGGGTAGTTAGAGAGAGTGTCGTGTTAGTTTAGCATAAATACCCTCACTCGTCTAATTAATTAAATCCAACATTTGCAAAATTAAATATGCAATTATTTTACTATAAATTTTGAATTAAAATCCCGTTTAAAAAAAATAAAAAATATGTCACAGGATTATTTATACGCGTGTCAAAGGGCGGAATTGTTGGGACAACCAGCCCCCACTGAAGAAGAATGGGCAGAGACACAAAAAAATATTAATACTGATCAAGAAGACGTCGATGAAGCTGTGGCACAGGTTTAATTTTATCTCAAATTTATTTATCCAAATAAATATAATTATCATTTCAATAAATAAATATTTTTTTTTTCTTCATTCTCCAACAGGATGTGGAGCAAACTGATGAAAGTATACGACGTATTGGTGGTGGATTGGATGAAATAAATTCGATTTTAAGTGCAACACAAAAGAAAATAAATCGTTTCAAGGTAAGAAGAAAAAAAAAATTGAAATTATAGATAAATTAATTGATAATTAATTCTATTTAATTTTAGACGGTTTGTGGGAGTTTGGGTACCCTTTTAAAAGTACGTGTTGGTTCAAAAAATAATACACCAGATCATAAACCATTGGCAACTACAGAAGTACCAGATGGAAATGAAAAAGGTATTGAAAATATTGAAACAACAGATGAAACATTAACAATTGAAACATCATCGTCAATTCAATCAGGCTCAAATGATAATACAAATTATAATTCATCTACAATTAATGCAAAAAAAATTGATTTGAATGAAAAAGTCGGATCTCATTTAGATAAATTAGATTCATTGATAACAAAAGCCGAAAATGCACAATACAGTATGCAACATCAAACGAAACAAATGAAGAAAATAATTAAAAAATAAAATTTTCTTCTAAAGACAAAAAAATTATAATAATAATAATGATACTAAAATGTTGCTTAATTTATTCATACAGAATGACAAATGGAAAATTGCTCGTACTAATTATTTAAATATTAAAAATAAATAAAAAAAAATAAATTCAGTAAATTTTTTTATAATTCAAAAAAAAAAAAATTTTATTTTCACTGAATATTATTTATAATTTTCTATTTGTCACTCTGTATATCTGTATTCTCAACTTCTATGTGCTTTTGAATGTTATTCAATGTCTCAACAACGAAAAAAAAATATATATATAAATAAATTATAAATTTTTAATATTTATCTTTGGAATTTTTTTGCAGTAGTTGAATTCAATCGATAAATTTTAATTTTAAATGAATAATAATATATCAATAATTGTTCCAAATGATTGGAAATATTCCTGGAATTCCACACATTTACAGTATTGTTACACGCTTATGCGAAAAAAAAAAAATATATATAAATGTATAATATATAAAAAAAAAAAATTATTTGTTTACGTAAATTGTTGTTTTTTATACATATAATTATTATAATTGTCGATAAAAAAAAATATCATTGTCTAAACTTGTTATATCATACTTTAAATATATAAATTATAAAACAATTGTGCTTTGCTTATGTGGGCAAATAAATATATATTTCTTTTTAAATAAAAAAAAAAATGAAGAAAAAAAAAAAAAGAAATATTAATTCTGAATAAAAAAAAGGTTGGATTTATTTTGTTTGCATTTGAAACAAATTAATGTTTGATTTCAAAATTCATTGGAGTGATGTATATAACGATGTTAAATTTTTAGTAATTATAAATTAATTAATAATAGAATATGTTTATTTAAAAGTGTGAAGTGATGAAAAAAAGAAAAATTGTTTCAATAATTTCGCGGAATTTAAATAATATTTAAATAAAATATTATCACTCACCATGTCCAGCGCTGATGACACTTCTGATGGCTCTGAAAAACTGTCATCTGATGATGATGAATGCTGTGGTTTGTATTGTACTTCATTGCGGTTTTATTTATAATCTAATAATAAAATAAAAAAAAATTACTTTAAGGTTATGCTATTGTATATAAATGAATTAATAGAAAAATTATTTTTATATTTAGATAAATTATATTTTTTTCCTTTCAGGCATAAATTGTTTGAGGAAAAAAGCCAGTTGTCAATTATCTATTAAACACAATCCGAAATTTTTATTCAAACAAACGCCAGGATATTTAATAATATCAGAAAATAATTTTAGAAAATATAGAAATAAAAATAAAAAAATTGATCGAGATTATTCAAGATCGTGTGATTGTAATTACGAATGGAATAACATTAATTATAATCGTGAATGGATACCAAATTCCAATCAATTACAACATGAATGGAGTCACTATCACGAAAATAATTCAAATTTTACCTCGTGAGTTTAATAATTTTAATTAAATATCAAATAATTATTAATTCAATCGAAAATTAATTTTTTTACAGACAAAATAAATCAAAACATTATCATAAACATTATTCCACTCGTCATTCATGTGTCCAACCATTAATTAAACCTCCAAAACATCGAGTAAAAAATTCCTGACGAAAAAAAAAAAAAAAATTTTTTTTTTTTCAAATGAAGGTAAAAAAAAATTTATTTTTTTTTTTCCAGTACGAAATTAATGGAAGGCTCGCTGGTGGTGGATGCAGAAAATCACCGTGTAAAATTCACGAATCCAATCATAAACATAAAAAAAAATTAAAATTACATTCAACACCATCAAAAATCACATTAAAAAATTGTTATTGCTACGAGTGCACAATTAATTGTTCTTCAAATGAATCTCAATCACTCTCATGTAATTGCACCTCAACATCCCAAGAATATTATCCAGATAACATATACAAATTAACAAAACATCAAATAAAATGTCGAAAGAAAAAAAAATATCTCAATTCAATATCCCAATTATCATCGCAATCAATAATTAATAACAATCACCCACGCAATTTAATTGATAAAGCAACATCCAATATATGCCAACAAATAAACATTATATCAGATAATAATAACAATAAAGATGCCGAGTATAATAATGATATCAATAATAAAAATACAACAATTGAATTAAATGTATCATCATCGTGTGATAATTGTTTGATAAACAATTGTCCAAGTCAGCTAAGTACAAATATAAATGAGGATTTTATTGATTACACCATGGGAGATGATGGTGAGCAAAATAATAAAATTAAATAACTTACAATAAATATAACCACAAGATAATTTTATCCGGGCATCAATTATTATTTTATCAACTAAATGAACGGTATTAAATAAAAATAATCAACCCCCCAACGTCAGAGATAATAACGATCATTCGAAATACATCGAAAAATAATTTATCAACAAATAACGCCTTCTAATAATAATTAAATAAATGCCATGACGTCATTAGAAAAAAAAAAATTAATGCGTTATTCACTGGATAATTTATCATCTGTACTTGAATTAAATTAATTAATACAAAATTATTCAATTATAAAAATTATTCAATTTTGATATAAATATTACTCTTCTTTTTTTCTTCGTTTTAAATAACAACGCGAAGTAATAATTAATCTATTATTTATTACAAGAGAGATTATTTTATTTTATTTTATTTTTTGATGAAATGATTCAGATAATATGATCTCGTTTAATTATTTATTTTTTATCCTCGTGAAATTATAATTAATGAAAAATATAATATGATAAGAAAATAAAATTGCTGATGACAATTATAATTTATTTATATTTTTTTTTTATTATTATTCCATCAGGTGCAGTAGACGTTGCCGTAATGTGTATTGAAAAAAATGTTGACGTTTACGACTTGAGATCATCATCAATGGTTGATAATATCAATTCCGTTATTATTACTCTGCTCACAATCATCTCTTTTATTATTTTATCAGTTATCACATGGGCAATTGGTATTGTACTTTATCAACGTTTAAAATTTACTAAACAATTGTGTCTAAGATTATACGTTTGCAGTTTTCGATAATTATTTTAATTTTATTTATCAAATTGCGAATGGTGAGTTTTTTTTTATTAATATTGATCATTATAAATATTAAAATAAATATTTAAATAAATAAATTATTCATGATTCATTGGAATAAAATCAATATTAATAATTAAAAATTGTTTATTGATTTGATAATTTTATTTTTCAGTGTTTTCTTCCTCTTGTGAATGGATTTGAGGAGGAAATATAAATCATATGTGTCAAGCCCTTTCCTCCCTCTTCTTCATCTTCTTATTACATATTTTTATTCCTTCATTTCTTCCTCCTCCGTTCTACAATAGAGCTCTAGAGACGTTGACACGTTGTGTAGTCAGTCGTTAAAATGACCTATACCAAGATTCTAATCGTGATCATTTCAAGTTTCATATTATCATCTCAAGTTTATATTAATGGCGAGGAGAAAATTATTGCTGAAAATATAACAACCCCACTGGGATGTGTCGAGTGTGCATATTACAGGTAAAGTAATGCGAAAATAAAAATAAAGAAAACAAAAATTATTCATATTTTTTTAAATACAAAGAGCAAAGAAAAAATAAAATTTTTTTTTTATAAATATTTCTGATACTTAATAATTATCAAAGTTTAAATAATATTTATAATATTTTGTATTTATAAAAATATCTATTGACTATTTAATATTATATATTTCTATTATAAAATATTTAAACCCCTTTGTAAAATTATTTTACGAGTATTTTTTTATTTTACTCGCAATTAAATGTGAATAATTTTTTAATTTTATTTCTTCATTGATTTTTATTTTTATTAGATGTCCTGAGAGTGCTTCCAAGTGTTTGTTAGGTTCGGTGCCGGATTCCTGCGAGTGTTGTCCTGGTGGACGTTGTGCAAAACTCGATGGCGAGGCGTGTTGGAATTCAAGTATTGTTCAATTGTCAATTGAAAGTCGAAATAATGGATTTTGTGCGAGAAATTATTTATGCCAATTACGCAACGATCTTCTTGAAGAGGTAAAAAATATTATCTTAATAATAATAATTAACTAAACATAGTAATATTAATAAATAAATATATACAAATATTATTAAATAAATATATAAAATATAAATTAATTATTTTATATATTTTATCTACGATGATAATATTCGTGGGCGTGATATGAACACAATAAATGTAAATTAATTGCAATGGAGCACTTGAGATCATTGTGAATGTCGCTGACCTGACAAGTCATATTAAACCGCCTGTGAAGCAATCAAATAATAAAATGCATCGCAATTACTAAATCGCTAATGTCTGTTTGAGAATTTTGTTTCAATCTCCTGAAACATTTCCGCATTAAATAAAATATACAAAAAAAAAATCCTCCTACATTTAAATAATTTTCTGAGTTTCATTATTTTTTTTCCTCTTCAAAGTTTAAATTTTCTTTCAGCGCTAGAATATTTTTTTCCCTCTCATTTATCATTCTAGAAAACTCCCCGACACATCTGCAGTGATGAAAATGAAATTTTCCAGTTTGTAAAATAACTTTTTCTTCGTATGATTGAATAAAAATTTATTTTATTTTTTTTAGGACAAACCCGAAGCTGTATGCGTTTGCATGGAACAAAGTCCCGCGTGTGGAAACAATAATCGAACGTATTCAACTCCGTGTGCGTTGCATGAAGAAGCAATGAGAAATAAAAATGTTGGATTAAAATTGAAACATCTTGGACCGTGTCCGAGTCGTCCATGGATTACTTCACCGTTAGAAAATGTTGCGGCTAATTTTGGCCAACGTGTTGCGCTAAATTGTGAAGTGAGGGGATTTCCTGTGCCGGATATTAATTGGGAATTTCATTCGTCTGACGGTGAACGAGTAGTGAAATTACCCAGTTAGTTCATCAGCAATTAATTAAATTTTTTATTCATGCAATAAATTTATTTTAATTATTTTTAGTACGTAAAAATAATTAAATTAATTTATATTATATTTATTATTTCTTCTAGGTAATGAACATGGCAGTACAGTTCATACTAGCGACGGTCCTGAGTCACTTATGCGAACTTCTTGGCTGCAATTAAGTCAAATAAATGAAAAATACGTTGGAACTTATCAATGTATCGCTAATAATACAATTGGTGAAGCAATCACAGCGTCTTATGTTACTATTTTATAGAAAACAATTATTTTTATCATTATTTTCTATCATTGAATACATTTATGTAATCTATGTTATCATTTTTATACCCAATTTTAAATTTAATTTCAATAAAACATGCACTTTTGATTACTGTTGATTATTTTTATTTTTTTTTTTTTCACCAATTTCCTGGCGGTGGTGGTGGCCTAAAAATATTTTTTCAACTGTCAAAGTAATAAATAAATCTTATTTAACTTGATATTTTACTCACTCAGGTGATCTCCAAGTATCCCGATCGATAATCAGCGTGTCAGGACTGCCACTAAAAAATTATTCAACGACAAATTAAATTTGTGATATTAAAAATTATTTGAAAGGTTTTTTTTTTCCTTTCGATTTATTTTACTTACTCCCTCGGCGGTGTGAAGGTAGTTATTTTCGTGGATTCTTTTCGGTAAACTGATGCTAAATTATGCGCCACTGGAGTACTAATCATCATTACAATTAAACACAGTAAAATAACGAACCAAAATCCATTCTAAAAAATACAGAAAACATAAATCTGTTATTAAATTTTTTATTTGTAATTGTTTTATAGATTAAAAAATGCTATTATTTTATTTTGAACTCACTAATGGTCCTAGTATTTGTTCGCAGAATAATAATTTCAATCCATTAATTATTTCCCAAAGTGGATGACATTTTGCAACACCTGATCGCATTTCATTTAAAATATATGATCGCCATTGATCGAGATATCCTCTCATACGTTCGATGTAGTATTTAGTTTTCTGATAAATATCAAAGGAAAAACAATTGTAATAATAGATATTAAAGTATTTTTGATGATAGACAAAATTTAATACAGAAATAAAATTTTTATAGATAGAAAAAACAATAAAAAAAAAAAAACATTTTATTTGCTCACCAAATCTGTGAAAACTTCACTTTGTACGTCAATGTAATATTGAATTTTCGTCAAATGCTGTATTGTTTCATTGACTTTACGTTGAAACGGACGTAAATGAATCTCCAACATTGTCAATTGATCAACTAATTCATCGTGAATCGCCATCAAAGGTTTCAATTTACGTGTCATCAATGATCTCATGGACGATCCGATTGCTTCTAAATCTCTGGATGTTTGTCGATTAATTATCTGTCGCGCAACATTGTACACTTGATCCGACATCGCTGTCAAATCTCTCATCATTATTCCGCCGCGAATCTGCATTAATTAAATGAAAATAAAATAAAGTAAATTAATAAATCAAATTTTATTCTTAAATAATTATTTTTCTTTTCCTCCCTCTTTTTATTTTTTACAAACCATTGTTCGATGCTCAGTGAGATTAGGAGAAGAGCTGTAATATAAACTCTCAAGTTTTCCTTCAAGATTTGGCGTGAAAATTTTCAATCCTTTTAAATTAACATTTAATTCTGACATTGACGATGTTAAACCTGACCATTTCCAATGATCAGCGATTTGCTCTAATTTTTCTTGTCTACCCAGTGGAAATGTTGGATAAATAGTTTCATTCAATTCGCATTTGCTTTGTAAAATAAAAGGAAAAAAATTAAATATAAGCCAGGAATTATTTTTATTTTTTAAACATTACTGAAGAATTTTCAGTTCAAAGAATATTTTATTTACCGAAGTAGATCTTTGAGAGGAATGTTGAGCGCTCGTCCGAGGAAAATTTTACTCTCGAGTATAACTTCAAGTGTTCGATACTGAGGATCCTCAAGGGGCCGACATAGTAATAATTCTGCGTGTGTACAAATTACTAGCGAGCCCAGCAATATCGCCCAAAGACCAATTGAAATGACGCAACTTAATAAAGCACCACTGAAATAATTAAAACGAAAATTAAATAAATATAATTATTTTCACCTCAACTTTATTAAAAAATAAAAAAGTAGAGACATATTTTTTATCATTCATAGACTACGAGTGTATCAAATAAATATATATTTATGCCCTGAAATTTTATTAATACATAAATTCGTTTAAAAAAAAAATTCATAATAAATATTTTGATTTAATACATCGTTAAATATTTTTATTACTCACCATAAAAGTGTGGGTCGAATTTTCGTATCTGCTGACTGTGAACGACACAATAGTCCACTTAATATCAATATCCAGACGATAAATATACCGATAATTCCACCAATACAAATAATCCATCGGATTTCCTCAAATTTTTCCACATAAGGTAATAAATAATTCACAATTTTCCTCAATGATTTCAGCTCTTCATTAATTGCAATGTTTCTCGTATCAAGATCACGTGTTTCCTCAAATATTTTCCTGCGTATTCCATTAATCTCTCGTCGGATTTCTATACAACAAAATCAAATAAACAAAATCCCAATAAATAAAACTACAAAAAACAAAATTACATTTAAAATGTAAAATAAATTCTGTCTTTCGTCTTTTACAATTTATAAATTTCACATTAGCCATTCCCCATGTCACGTTTACTTTATTCATCCATGTATTCATACTATGTACATCTCAAGAATAAATGTATTAGTTGAATAGAATTAAATGACAAAGATTGAAGAATACACGAGAGATGAATATAATATTTTAGTACTGTATAAACATAACGACCAAACTCAAATCAATCAATTGCGATCCATTTATTTTTTTATCATCATCATCATCATCATATTTATATTCCCCTACATTGCAACATGAATTTTATAGCCACAATATTTTCTTTTCCTCATCTAATTGGCATTAACGATGAAAATAAATAGGCAAAAAAAAAAAAAAGATAATAATGCAGAAAATTTTTCGTCGTTCATAGGATTATCGCAACTTCCGGTTTGCCAACTTCCTGGAATTTACCCAACCCTCTTGCTCTCTATTTCCCACTTCCTCATGACCTATTTTCAAACTTAGTTGACACCCTCTCTCCCATCAGCTCTTACGAGAATCGTCTTCTTATCGTAGTTTTACTTTTCTCTACCTCCTTAAACTCTCTCGTTTCTCTTTTTCACGTCAACTTTATAATGCACAAAGGTACATAAAGAGGATAAATTTTCCCCACTATTTTGAGGGATTATTGTCGTTGTCAATTTGACTTTCAATATCGTGAGAATCTTATTACATAAAAAAGTGTCAGATTTAAATGAACTGAGAAAAAAAAAAATAATTATTCGATGAAAGAAAATTTTTTTTTTCTTTTAATTAAAGTATTTGTTTTATTACTCACGATTTCTTGCTTCTAATGTGTTTCTGGCAATGTGATGTGGCACGTAAAAATACTCTCCACGAGCTTGGCGAGCCGCTTCGGTTAAATTGTCACGACTTACTCCCCGCAGTCGTTGAAGACGTTCGTCCCTCAGCAACTACAAGCAATCAAACGAAACTCGTAACATTTATCTATAGATATAATAAATTTTTACCGCCAATTGCACCTTACCTTTGTCCTTTATTTCATTTTATTTTATGTACTATTGATATTTATTATTAATTTTTTTGTCCTTCAATTTTTAAATTGATTTATAAATAAAGAAAAATATTTTTTTTTATTACAAATAAAATAATTATTTTCATTCAATTCATTATTTTCGATTAAATTTAATTATTTATTTTAATGAATAAAAATATTTTTTGTTATCTATTCTCTTGCCTTTTTCAAAAAAATAAATTTAATTCCCAAGTTCTAATATCATTACTTTAGAGTGCTATCCAAGACTTTCAAAACCAATTTGAGTTTTTATTTGTCCGATATTTCTTTTTATGTTATTTTTTTTATTTCCGTCAGAGTAATGAACTTTTTAAAGTAACAATATTTCATTTCAAGACTATAATTATTAATCAAAGATACGAATAAAACCCTAATCAAAAAAAAAAAAAAAAATCATAACGAGCAAAGAATTTTTTTCTTCCTGTTTTAATTATAATTTATTAAAATGTTTAATTACCCGATCAATTCGCAGACTAAGTGCAAGACCAGATGGATTAATTGTCGCACACAAAGGACGATCCTGTGGCGAGCAGCCACTCGTAGCAATTTCCAAATTGTGTCTAAGAGTATTTAATTCATGACTCAATTCAATTGCTAAATCTCGTGCTCTCTCCGCCTCTTTAACAACTCTATCAGCTTGCTGAGAGAGCTCTTGACTCACTGAAATCACAAAATAATAAATGAATAAAAAATGATAAAATATCATAAAGCAAACAAAGTTCCCCAAGTGAAGAAAAAAAAAAAAAATTAATAAATAAATATAAAGCCTTCAAGGGGTTTTAATAATGGATGGCAAATGTATATCGATCAAAATCATGTGATTGACACACAAGGAAAGACACTTCATCGCTCTCATGTCATGTCGAACTCAATGTTCGTTTCAAATAACTCTCTCAGAGTGACTGTTATCTCTGTATTGTACATTGTGGACAGAGAGAAATAAAAAAAAAAAAATATAGAAGAATGAGTAAAAGACGACAAAGGATAAAAGAAAAGAAAATTAAATAAAGCATCGGATTACTTTCTCACCATTGGCAACCACTAGCAGTCGCTCCAATGCAATGTCTATTCCAGTTTCTCCAGCCAACTCAAGCTGAACAGGCTTTCCCAACAATTCCTCGACATCTGTAATCAATAATGAAATAAAAAATTAAATTAAATAACATACAGCAATTAATATTACTACTAAATTAAATTTAATAATTTAATAAATTGCAAAGACAAATTATTAAAAGAATTATCTAATATTAGATGAATAATTATAAAAAAAAAAAAAATATTTTATCATTGTAAATTTCATCACGTTGATTTTGTGTTTGCCAACAGTAATTTATCTATTCTCATAACGTCGTTCATTATCATGATCTGATAGGGATACTTCCGGGTGAGAGGGTGGATGGTGGGTGGATTTTCGTGGGTAACAGGGCAGGAATTATAAATGGGTGAAACGTTATACATTGAAATTATACATGGGTGCATTTTCGAATGCATTTATAAACCGTAAATTACACCTCAATAAATATTCGGAAATATGGATATAGCGAAAAAAAAAAAAAAAATAATGAATGAATAAATGAACGAGTAAATAAATAAAAAATAAATTTTCAAGATATTTACTTTTGTTATATTATTCATCTATCATTTATATTTTATTATTTTATATTATATTATATATTATTTATCCATTATATTGTACAATATAATATAAAATAATAAAATTAAAAAATAAATAAATACCCTGTGGATTATTTCACTTAATTTCACTCCTCATCATTCTAAATTAAATTATATCATAAATCATTTGTTTACCTTTTTTTTTTTTTATTCTTTTCAGGTTAATATAATTTTTTCTACTCATTTTTTATTCTTTCTAGTACTCTACTTACTATCTAAGTCGGCCATCATGGCTTCATTGGCGACATCAAGACTTCTTGTAAGACATTTTCTCAACTGCAACGTTGTACCAGTATGATAATCATTTAAATCCTCAATAGCTGCCTCAATAATTACTGGTATTTTTTTTATACCAACACTCGCCATTTCATTACAAATAAACATTCCACCAATTCCAATTCTATAACAATAAATAATAAAATTAATTAAAATAAGGAGAAAATATATTTACAGTAACATAAAAAAAATATTATTTTAATTTTATTTATTTGAGAAAAAAATATTTTTAAATTTACCCAAGTAAAAATACTGATATATAAAGAATAAAAGCCAGAAATCCTGGATATTCTGTGGGCTTATAATCTTCTCTGATTGGACGACAAGCGAGCCAGACTTCCGTGCCAGGAATCACACACGCCAAAATACAGCAGACGCCTACAATGGTGAGCAAACCGACCTCCATATGCATGGACTGGAACGTATAGTTTCAAATAAATTTACCGCGTATCTACCCAACTCCTTTAGACCTTTACATATACACACACACATACATACATACATATATCTATATACATATATGTATATACACAAAGGATTTAGAACAAAAGCACGGTAAATTGTACTAATTGGTACCATCACTTACCTCAATGATAAATTTTTGAGTTGTTACACGATTTTCCAAAGCATCACGAAGAAAATCTAATGTAAAAAAATAAATAAAATCGATTATTTTTAATTTTTTACACTATAAAGATATTTTTTGTCAATAAACAAAAATTTATTTTGAAGTAGAAAAATAATTATAAGCTCAAATTAATAATATTTTGTGATAAATCTAACACAAAAATTTTTTTTTTATTAATTTTATTATATTATATAATAATATTAATAATAATTATTGTTATTAATATTATTTATAGAATATTAGAGTTAAGAATATTATTTTTAATTTTTTACACTGTAAAAAAAATTTATTTTTAAGTAAAAAAATAATTTTAAGCTTAAATTAATAATATTTTATGATAAATTTAGTACAAAATTTTTTTATATTATTTTTATCATATCATATCATTATTAATATTATAATTATTAATATTATAGGATATTAGAAGTTTAGAATATTATTTTTAATATTTTACACAGTAAAAAAAATTTATTTTGAAATAGAAAAATAATTTTGAGCTTAAATTAATAATTATTGTTATAAATATTATTAATAGAATATTAAAATTGTAAAAAAAAATTACCTGTTGGTATATCAGGTTGAATAAATATCAGGAACTGATGTAAAAAATTGAATATAAATAAATTTTTTTGCTGTAATAATGTTGACATTTTAAAATGTTCGTCCGTTGATATTTTTGGAAAATCTAACGTTGGTTTAATCAAATCCCATTCTCTTGGCATTGCCATCAACGACTTCATTTGCGTCATGTTTGGATTAATTACACTAAGATAATTAATATTACTCGAGTAATCCATTATTATCCCAGTGGAAATCTCAGTTGTTGATGCTATTGTTGTTGTCATATTGGTCTCAAAAATTAACATATTCATGTCACTGCTCTTATCATCTTCACCTTGTCCACTTGTGAGATTAATGATAAATATATTTATATAAAATATTATTAAATATTCTATAAACATTATTCAATCATTTGATGAATAATAATTTTTTTTTTAATATGTTTTAAATAATTTTTCACAACATTCCACTGTTGTTGAATTACAACTGAGTCAACTAGTTATTCTCTCTCATGTCAATGAATTTGTTGATGGCTTCCGCGAAGCCTCTCAATAACTTAATCTCGCTGATGTCTTTGCACTCTAGAAATAATAAATAAACCAGGTTGATCAATACACATTAAATTAACCATAAAATATTAACTTCCTATCAAAAATATATACAAATAAAAAAAATAAATATTAAATTAAATTATAACAGACAAAAAAAAATTTTTTTATCATTTTTTTTTTTGGTAAAATAAATTATTTAAATAATAAATAAATCCTGGATTTATATGTATATATAATCCTTTAGACTGACATAAACTTTTAGAATTATCACGATTTTTAATGTCACAATTGTTGAATTAATTTTCTACGTGAGAAATTTTTTTCCTACAATTTTAATTATTAAATTTATTTTTTAAATAAAGTTTTGAATATGTTATCTGTATAATATGGTTATGTATCTGTCTGTCTTTGTGTGTCGAAATAAAAATTGATAGTTAATCTCTTTGACGAAGTGATATTAACTTTACTAATCCTGTTCACTAATCCATTTTCCAATAGTATCAAGTCTAATCATTTTATCCTATTCCATCCATCAATGATTACCTACACTAAATATCTAATCAATATTCATTTTCAATTCAATAAATGTCATCTTACATAAACAATATAAATTACAATACAATAATTTACTAGTGATAATAAAATAAATAATTATTTTAACAAAATGGAAGTGAGATTAATTTGCAGATAAATATATAACTTTCGTATTTAAGTTAATTTAAATTAATTAACAAGTTTTGGTATTCGTATAATTTATAAATAATATATATATAGAAGTAAATTTGTTTAGTAGTATTAAGTTTTGATTTATTTTCAGATTAATTTGTAGAGATATATTTATTAATTACGATTGAAATTAAATATTCAATGTTATATTTACTGTTTCGCTTTGAGTGTTTCATTATTAGAATATTGCGATTATGTTTAGTCAAATGTGAAAATATATCCGAGAATATATCAATAATGAAAGTGAATTGATGCAAATAGGTGGTCAATAATATGATAGCGAAGCAATTTGAGATTTGAAATGGAAAATATCGACTTGTGTATTAGACTTGATGGAATTTACATTTGCCAATGTTTATTTTCTCCAATTTCAATGATAGATAAATTTGTATAGGAAAATTGTTCATGATTTTTTATACGATTGTTTAGTCTATATTTTATAGACATTTCATTCTCCTCTATATAACAGAACTATCAAAAATTAAATACAACAACAGAATCTCAAAAAAAAAAAATAATAAAATAAATTGTAGAAAATTAAAAAAAAATAATTTAAATTAATTTTTTCATAATTAAATAATAATATTAATTTTGTTAAAAAAAATTTTTATAACTCGAATATAGTATGTAGATTATTGTAAAATTTGAGAATAATTATAAAACAAAAAAAAAAACCAATAAATAAAAATCCTAAAAAATTTTTTATTCAGCATGAAAAAAAATATTTTTTTTCTTTAAATGCCATTAATATTTCTATTAATAAAATAATTGTAATGTAATTTAATTAAAATCTGCATCTATAAGAGACTCCAAATGACTTTACAAAAAGACAAAAATGTAAATAAATAAATAAACAAAGACAAGTAAAAGTTTGGCAAAAGAATGAGCGCGTGATGGCAGGGTCAGTGGTTCGTGTGGCGCCTCATTCTCTCACCCCTTTATCATTTTTTTTCTTTCAACAAACCCCAGTTTCGGGGGGGTGGATTGGAAGGACTTGCAAAAGGCGAATGGTAGAATGAGAAAGTGGACGAGAAAGGAGTAAAGAGGGTTGGTTGGGCGTGAGGGATTTTGGCTTTCACTGAGAATCCAGAGTATCCACACGGAAAAGACCGCGTAGCGAGCGCGCGAGAGATATTCTATATTCTCGGGTGTATGTGGGTGGATTGAGAGAGGAGAGAGAGTGTACCAGCAGCCAGTGCGTCGTCAGCCTCCGTAACGTTCCGATCTAACTATCGACGCTCGCGTTTACATTTTCATTGTACATAGAGAAAATAAAATAAAATAAAATAAAATAAAATAAAATAAATATTTATAAAATTAAATTTATATTATACTGGCATTTAAATATTTACATTTAAATATTGTTCATGGATATAAATAAATACACGTGTTTATAAATTATTTGTATATTATTATTTACGATCGTTGATGGAATAATTTTATTTATTTTTATTTAAAATTTTTAATTTTAAATTAAAGATATTTTTGTTTGCTTTGTTTTTTTTGTTTTTTTTTTAAGTTTATCGTGTTATTGTGATATTATTATTGAGTGGGGGTGGAATAAAATGGCGAAAATTTAATCTAAAGGATGAGTAAACGGTTTGTATTTAAAAAGTTTTTGTGACAAACTTTTGCAATTTCGCGCGCTGTATCGCGAAGTAAATTTAATGTATAGTCAATATTTAATTGTTTATTCGCGGAATATTGTGATGGAGTGTTTATTTAATGATAATTAAGACGGGAAATGTGAATGGAGTGTGGAAAAAAATAAAACAATGAGGTAAATATAATTTTTTTTTTGGAGTATTGATAAATTGAAGGAATTGAAAAATATTTATTTTTTTTCTTGTTAATTCAATTTTTATGGATTTTTTTTTGGATGATAAATCGATAATGGTCGTCACAGAGTTCGATGATGACCTCTTTCATTTTTCCCATATGTACTATATAGTATATACCGATAGAAAGCAATTAAATGAACATGGTCTAGCTGACTTCCTGTGCCATCGAGGCAATTTGGTCGATACTACTTCCGCAAGCTTCATCGCTCTTTATACTCGAGACAGAAAATTTACTTACTCTCCCAAGAGAATATTATCATTGACTTGGAGAACTTTAACCCTCTTTATCAATCGAAAAATAACAAATAGGGATAATATAACAAAAAAATGTGGAGAAAAAAAATTAATAATAATTCGAAAAAAATTTTCTCTTGATTGAAAATAAAAAATATTTTCTTTGGAGCTACAAAAAATATAAAATTTGTTCCAAATACATAGTAATTAAAGTCTTTCCCTCTCGTCATAACTAACAAAATAATAAATATAAATAAAACAAGATAAAATACAAAAAATAATTTAGAAATATAAAAAAAAAATTTTTTGCACATTAAAAAAATTAAAAATTATTTTTTTTAAAGCTCAAAAATTATTCCAAACAAATATTAATAATCTAAAATGAATATTAATTACTCAAAATAAATATAAATCGTTAAAAATAATTTTTTATTGTCGAAAAAAAAAAATTTTTTTCTAATATAATAAATTTACTAGTTTTAAATAAATATTTTTTTTTTTATGTAGATAAAAATGTCTAATGCAATACAATAAATTTATTCGTTCACATTTAATATTTGTTTATCATTGTATAAATATAAAAATAATAAATATTTTTTATTAAAATTTTTTTCTTCTTTATGCAATATATTAAAGTGCGTTTCATAGTGTGGACTTGCATTTTAATGGTGCAATTTCCAGCTACTTTTCAGCCCTCATTATTACACCGACCGTAAAATGGCCCAGGGGCCAAATGGATGGTAAGGGTTCAAGGGGCTACAAAAAAGAAGCATCATCCTCACGTGTCCGGTAATTTCATCGTGAACTCCTGGCACGAGTCTTCCTATATATTCACCACGCTTATCCGCTTAATATAAGTGCACCATAACCGGTTGCAAGACGAGAGAATTGCACATATAGGCCGTGAATATAGTGTGAAAAAAAAAATATATATAAAAAATGCCTTTTAACCATTTTGTATATATTTTTATAAATTTTTTGTTCGTTCATTGGCGTTTAAAATTACTTTTCAAACAAAGTTTATTATTTTTATTTTTATTATTACTTCAGAACTTTTATTTTTTCTATCGGCAAGAAAATTATCCATGGGAAACGCTTCTGCTTTCAGGAGAAAAATAAAATAAATTGAACTTGATTAGAAGATAACAGGAAAAAGAGAAAAAAAAATATGATGATGAATAAATAAAAGTTTAGATAAATTTTTTTTTTTTCTTTTCGTAAGAGAAATTGAATATTCATGAATCTCATTCGATGAATTAATAATTCATCACTAGTCAACTGTTTAAATAGCCTACAGCTATAAAAATTATATAAACAATTGCAAAGTTGTTTATGAGTATAGATATAAAATTGAAGACAATTGGAAAAATTAATTTCGCAAAATAATGAGAAAAGTTTAAAAAATTATTTCTCTTTTATTGTGGTAAATAAAAAAAATGAAAAGTTTGATAACTTTTCCAATGATTGCACGAGTAATTAGCAATGGTGGAAATGAAAATCGATAAACTATTGACTCGACAACTCGCGATATTAACAAAGAGAAAAAAAAAAGAAAAGAATGTTTTATTTTTTGTTCACGATTATTTTTATTTATCTCTGTTTTATTTTTTTTTTCCCCCGTTCCTTTCATTGAAGTTAAACATCCAGCAACTGACAATTTGTGAATTTATCAGAGGGTGCATGTTGTGGTGAAGATACATGTGGAACGTGTGTGTATAAAATCCGAGGAAAATAGAGAAAATATATTTACTGAGTATTTTTCGTTTGAGAATAAAAAAAAAAAAGAATTTTTCTTGCTCTCGTTCGATGAAAATCTTTTATAGCGCTCGACTGAAATGGAATAAAGAGAACAAGATAGTTTTGTGACAGAGTCCAAGGCGATAGGAAACAAGACAACACAAGGGTGAAAAACCCTTACGTGACTTTTTCATAGTACAGTCCATTTAAAAATTTAATTTTACTATTTTCAAATTATCAACGATCATTTAAAAATTATAAAAATTATTCTTATAACGTTAAAACATTAATGATCACTGCATTTATTTAATTTTGTTCATTAATTACGAAGCGAATGAGTAAAAGAAACAATAAAAAAAAAATATATACACACGTGGTAAGTGAATAAATAATTGAATGTCTGGCAAAAGTTAAATGTGAAAGAAAAAAAAATTAACAATGCGGGTTTAACTTTTCTTTCCTAAAAAGAATTTATATATCGCCGGGTATTTTTTTCTTTTTGTGGTTAGACCCGCACAAGCATCACAGGTGGTTGATCCAACCCCCCAGTTGCCTTTTGTCCATCTGACTCTCATCGTTTTATCCAATACAACTTCTGTGTATTTTATTTTTCCTTCTCTTAATTCTTTATTTTTCTCTCTGCGTCCAAACAAGATTCGCATAAAATTTAAAATAAAAAAAAAAATTCTCATCACTGCATGGCTTTTACATGCTTTTTTGCTCTCTATTTTTCTTCCCTTCAACCTCGGAAAGGAAATAAAACGACAGAGGCGAGAGTAAAAAAACAAGAAAAAAAAAATAAATCAAGAAACCAGAGATTTTTTTTCTACTCTTTTCTGACACTCAACTACAAATCTGTTCAATGTTCATTTTCCCAAACCCCTTTCAAGAATTTTTTTTATTTTTCCCATCATCCCCGTCACCTTCATGACATTCAGAGGGGTTGGACATTTGTAATCCACTCATTGGACAAGATTAATTTTTTTGACGGACAATGAAAAGAAATAAAAAACGATGAAAAAATGTAAAAACATTTTTTCTTTTTATCTGTCTACATTTGTTCATGATAAAAAAAAAATTTTTCTTTCCTCTATTTTCCAGACATTGGCACATTACCCCAGGGGGTGATAGTTTCCAACCCCTAATCCGTCCGAATTTTATCGGGGGTGGATTTGCCTACACATTCACAAAATGACTCACGTTGCATATGTGAAAATACTTTTGGATAAAATGAGAAAAATTTGCGAGACATTGTCCGCGAATTCTTTCTTTATCTCGGACATTAAAAAAAAGAAGAAAAAAAAAATGTCATTTTTGTCCAACGATCGTTTTATCATCCCCAAAGAATGAAGAAATATATTTTTGTCTACAAAAACTAAAAGATCTTCATCATCACTAGAAAATAAACGCGCCCCTCGGCGCCATTTTTATCTCACCACTCGACAAAAATTTTTTTCTTCCTTCTATTTCCTAACCCACCATTCTCTCACCCCCATATTCATTCATTCATTCATTCATTCAAACAAATTATCATTTGTTTCCAAAAGCAAAAACAAAAAATAAATATTAAAAAAAAAAAATTGATTTTTCTCTCAGAATTTTTATTTCGATTTTTTTTCCTGCCAAGTCACTCTTTATTTTTTAGTTCGACGCCCTTAAGAGTTATATATTCGTACAACTTGTCCCATGGGCGATGTTCTCAGACTTTTATATGGCGTCCCTTTTACGACCTGGTGAAAAGAAACTCCAATATATATTTATATATATATATACATATACATATATACACGTGTATAAATGCGGTACAGTAAATACGAAACGACTTTGTCTGTACTTCGAGATTCAAGACTCTTCTTCAACAGTTGAAGAAAGAGGAAGAAAAAAAATTCACGCGATCTTTCAACCCTCCTTTCTTCAGATTAAATCCACAGCTCCTATTTCCAAAGAGAAAAAAAAAGGAAGAAAAAAACAGAAAGAAGAAAAAAAAAAAAATTCTAATAAAATATATATCTAAATCCTCAATCGAACATGTAATATTTTTTTTTTTCTTACACCATCACTTCTATAGTTGAACAAAAGAGATAACAATTTGCAAAGAGAGGAAGATGAAGAAAAAAAAAGAAAAATATATAAAAGAACGAAAGATCCGTCGCCATTATGTCCTAACGACTATCGTAAGTCTTAAAGGGTGGATAAAAGAGGGTATATTCATCCCTCACTATGTATTCTAACATATACCAACTCAACTTGACTCTATTATTCTATACTTACAACATAAAAAATAAATATAAATTTATATTATTTTTATTTTTGTCAATTTTAATTTTTTTATTAAAGAATAATTATGATTAATTGGTTTATTTCACTTGGGTTAATAATTTTATATATATTTGTGTATGTGTGCGAGGGTGGAGTTGAGTGTGTGCAAGTGTAGGAGAGTCGATATCAAGTTTTGAGTAATGTAAACTTCATTTATATGACAAAGTTTAAGTTTCCAAGTTTATCAGTTTCCTGATATTGAATATATGTATGAGGACGATTGGTTAATAGAGTTGATGGATAGTGAAAGACAATATATATATGTGTGTCTGGCAGTTATGTTGAAACATTTGACGTTCAATTTAATAATATCATTTATTATATTTATTTATTTTAATAATTATTCTTAATGAAAACAAAAATGAAATTCTAAATGTAAATATCAATTTTTTAACCTCATTATTTATTCTACAAACATGCAAACGCTTGATATTTTCAATCGAAATGTTTCTTAATATAGAAAATAGAAGGAAAAAAAATTTTTCTATTCATTAAATAAATGAAAAATAAAAATTCCTGAATATTCATATGATAATATTTTATCGAAAGAATTATCCAACATATTTTACATTATAATATAAAATAAAAAATAAATTTTCCACATTCTCTTCATTAATTAATTAATCCCCCTATCCCCTCCCTCCCTCTCTACATATTTTGAATTTTTATATTCAATTCATTCTGTGTAATTATGAGTTATTTAATTGCCTCGAAAAACCTACGAGAATCTTTAATTAATATTCGTGTACAATGCTGTTTCTGTAGCAGATTTTCAACGATTAAATTTCCACCTAATTTAATTTAATAATTTATCTGCACATGTACAAATACAAATTAACAAAATAAAAAAAAATAAATTAAAGCTCAAAATTATAAACATAATAATAAAATAATTTACAAATAAATAAAAAAGAAAATAAATTCGTAATAAAAATTTCGTAATTTTCTAAATGTAAATATATCTTTTTCTTTTTCTTTTATTTTTTTATCATTTTGTTTTTATGAATTATATGTAAATGTATATGTATATTGTACATATATAGATAAATTAAGAGAGTCGACAATGTGAAATTATGGTTGGATGAATGGTATGATGATGATGATTATTATTTGACGATGATTTGTGAAAGACGTGCAGTGGCCTGTGGCAAGTTTTAATTATAATTCACTGCTGACGAGTTTTACACCTCGGTCTCGTTAACTGCCCCCTCATTATTCGTCTCTCGCATCAACTACCCCTGACGATATTTGCCCTTGCATTATATATTTTATATATATTTTTTTTTCTCCATTTTCCATTAACTCATTAATTAAATTTTATTTAGATTTTTTTTCATTTTATTTTATTTTTTATTATTTTTTTCACTGATATATAATATTATTTAATGATTAATTCTATCAAAGGGTTGTTTTCTGTGTCTTTATTTAGCGTTAATAAACGAACAACGTTATTGATTTGAATTTACTTTACGATGGGAATTATCTGATTTTAATTATAAATTTCTCTGAGAGAAAATTAATATTATATTAATATTATTTTATGACTTACCCTTCCAGATGTCACGATGAAGGGATGGAGGGTGGCGTCAGGCGGGAATTCACGGTCAATCAAAGACTGAAACATTTCAAGAATTATTAAACAAGTGTTTATAATTAAATAAAATATATATAAAATAAAAAATAAATTAATACAAATAAAATTGAAGGAGAAAATTCTTTATTAAAATTTTTTTTTTCCGGTCAATGCATCGAAAGAATTTAATCGCTCACAGCCAAAATACAGGGATGATTTTCCAAGAAAAACATCTGCTCATTTCAAGAAAAATATTACACGGTAAAAAAATATTTGTTTTTCTATTAAAAAAAAAAAAAAAAATGTTATTATACATTTATTTTTTCTCTTATCCCTCAAAAATTTTCTTTTTCCAGTCAAGTGGAAAATGCCGCGGTGGATTTCAAAGATAAACGAAGTCACCGCACTGACGAAAGAAGTGAAAGAAAATTTTTTATAGCAATAAAAAAAAAATAATTTAAAAGAAAGAAAAAATAAATATAAATATTTAAATTAATATAAGAAATTTCTTCGTTCAAAAAAAATAATGATTGAACATCAGCCACCAACATTGTTGCCACCGGCATTAAATAACAGTAGCTGTTGGCCCGATGGATCAACAAAATTAATTTGGACAACACCTGGACCTGGTCAATTAATTCGTGCTGCATTAATTTTTTTTCTAAGCCTTGGAATATTATTTGCAAATTTACTTGTTATTTGCGTTATAAATAGTCGTCGTTACAGCAAATATATTCATGCTCAAGTAAATTTCATCAATTAATTAATTAATCAATCCAAACAATAAATGATCAATATAATAATTCATCAATTAATGAATCAAATTATTAATTCATTAATTTTATTTCACAGCCAAAATATTTATTGACAAGTTTAGCGAGTAATGATTTGGCTATTGGAGTTTTGGTAACGCCATTTGGATTTTTACCAGCTGTCTATGGATGTTGGCCATATGGTGAAGTCGTTTGTCAAATTCAGGTGATTAAAAATAACAAAAAAAAAAACTAAATCCACGAGAATTTGTTTCCTTACTAAATAATAATTTCTCCAGAGACTTTTCTTTGATAAAAGAGTTTTTAAAAATTCTTCAACAACACAGAATTAATTTCTCCAGACGCCACATAATATACATACATAAATACAACCCTCATTTCCCAAGAGAAAGTTGTCTTTATAATTAACCCAAAATAATAAATAAAATACAATTAAAATAATTATTTCCCTAAGTAAAAATATATTTTTTTTTTTTATTATGTTGCTTCATTTTCAATTTTTATTCTTCTTTTACTTTCTGTACCAGCGTTTGTTTATATTTATTTAGAGTTTGTTAACAAAGTCCATGAAACTAATATGCAAATATATAAACAAACAAAATAAACAATGAAAATTCGTGAAACAAAAATGAATAATATTTATATTTTTACTTTTATTTTTCTCGAATTTCACAAGGTGAAATCCAACGCCAGTAGATTCTCCCGCTGTTTGGTCAGACAAAATATCCTTTATAAACACAAATATACACATATATATGTATTTATATACATATATAAATATATATTCAGTTGGAAGTGAGAGAATATGGCGGAAGCTATATGTTTCAACGAATTCGTTTCAAGGACGTGTTCCGTTTCCGCTTTATGAACATACATTTACCCGGATATCGGAATTTTCCTTTATTTTTTTTTATTTTTATTTTTTTTATTCCCTTCTTTTAACATTTTGGCAAACGGCCAAAAATTTAAATCGTGTGAAATAAATAAAATAAAATATTAAAGTGTCAGTTAGTAGATAAAATATTAAAGTATAAAAATAAATAAATAAATAAATAATATAAATGGTGTTGATGAATTATCCTGGCACTGTCACACACTTGTTAATGGACTAAACTAATTCGCAAAGGGAATTTCACTAGTTTGTAATATACGTATGTGTTGGACATTTGTAAACTCTCTGTCTGTATTTTCACATAACATATGAACATACGAAAATGTAAATGGCAAGAGGGCAGCAAATCGCAATTAACCAATGGCCACATTCAATTACCGATGCAATAGACAAGAAAATAATTTTCTAATTTATTAATCACAATTTATTAATAGACTTTTATTTTATTTTTAAATTTTTAATTTAATTTTTGTATTGATTTTTTTTATTTTTATTTTGGTTAATGAGTTAACTATATTTTACTTGATTGTATTTATTTATATTTATATTTATATTTATATTTATATTTATTTAGAGAATCGTAAATTAAATATAATATTTATTTTTTCTTATTATTTCTATTATTATTTTTCTCAAAATCCCAAAACGTTTTTTACATTTTCCAAGAACAACATTTTGTATTCAGCAAGTAAACAAATAAAATAAAAAAATCCTCATCAAATGAAACAACAGTTCTTAAAATATCCAACTTAAATAAAACATTGTAGTAAACGAGCTTAATATAATTTTAACTTGGTATTTCTATTCATTACAGGCATTATTGCGTGGTGCATTGACACAACAAAGTGCTGTTATACTCGTGTGCATGGCAGTAGATCGATACGTTTGTATGTTACACCCACATCGCTATCATCGACATTCATCGAAGAAAGTAAGTAAAATTAATTTACTTTTATCGAAAAATTATTAAAATAACTAATCAAAAATTCAATCACACCAAAATAAATAAAATACCATATGAAATTATTTTATTTATGCATGTATTATTTTTTTTTTTTTTACGTTCTGTTAATATTTATGACGTTAAATGAAATATTTATGACAATGTTGCAGACATTTAAAAGCGTTGAATATAGTGACTTAAAAATATATCACTACGTTATGTGCATGGAAACTGTCAGATATTTTTTTTTTTTTCATTTGTATTCCTATATTTGATTTTCTTTTTTTCTTCCGTTCACATTCCCTTCTTCTTTATTTTATATAGATTTTTTCCTCCCATTTTTTATTTCTATTTATTTTTTTCTATGCATCGCCTCAAGAGACAGATAAATAATTTATCCAGTTTTGTTATTGATCGGAAGTGACTCGGTCGAGTAGAAATTATGGGAAAATTATCCGACAACCTTAATAGTAAAATTACATTAAGCCCCAAGTTTATCCATTTATCAAGTACAGTAGTAAATAAAATGAATAAACAAAAATTGAATTGAATTTAATAAAGAAAAAAAAAAAAAAAAGAATTTTTGTTCTTACAAATCAAATTTAAAAAACGAAAAATAAATAAATAAAATTCAATATTTATTTTCATTCCTTTAGACTCGTCAAAACATATCATAATATATATGTTTTCGATGGGAAATCGCAAGAGCTTTCAAACGCTCACATAATTTCAAATAAAATTCCAATTCTTGTCACTTTAAAGTTATTCTAAAGTCAAACAAATAAAAAAGTCCAAAAATATTCTCATGGGTTATATATGATTGGGAATTGTCTGTGTGACATAAATGTTTGACCCCAATGTATCAAATCTACCCCCCAGTGGTTATCAGACAAAATGCCAAGTGCATATGATATGATAGTTCCAACATATATACAATTATTATTGTATATGTATATGAAATAGTATATATTCATCTATTTACTTTCGTCGCTACTACTCAATGTCGTGCAATGTGTTTCCGGCCATCCAAAAGCTTCTCTTCCGCTTTAAACCATCGACCTCATTGCTATAATATATATGAAAAGTCAGTGGGTGAGAGGGTGAATGTAGTACTTTTGTAATAAAAACGTGGGGATTTGATGGTGCGTTAAAATGCAAAACGAAAGAGTGAACAATTTTAACTAACTGCACACTAAACGATTATTGCTCTTGACTTTTTGATACGTCCGTAATATTCCTCTTCAACTAATTAACCATTCACTACATTCATGAAGGAAAAAAAAATATATAAAAGAGACGGGCAAACAAAAAAAAAATATAATTAATCCACTTCAAGTCACTCGAGGTGTAAAAACATTTTTCACCTCATTTTTTTACACTGCCTATTTTTTTTTTAAATATTTTTTTTATAGGTTTCTGTTGGTTTAAACGAAATTTATGTAGAGAGATTTTCGATAGGAAATCGCACGAGCTATCAAATGGTGCTTTTGATAATTGTGAAATATTTGATTGTCGAGGGATAAATTGAGGATTAAAATAGGGAGAATTGTTGGTGGTGTGTTGGATAATTTTTGTTTTTAAAATATCAATAAATCGATTGATTTATTAATTAATAATTTTATAACGAATGTTATTATGATTTGGATTGAATGAGAGAAGATAATATAGTTCTAGAAAGTAAAGAAATAAATTTCACTCAGCGTTTATTTAATAGTTGAATGTGCTTTTAAACCCTAACGAATTGCTGACTCACATCACTTCATTCACTACCACATAATTTCCCACTCTATATCGTACAACTAATCGACAATTAACCCGTATTACACAATTTAATTATCTTCCTAATATCCATTAAAATAGTATAATACCCGTCGTAATCCCATAACATAAATAAAAATAATTAAAGAGTGATTTAAAGAAAAAAATTAATGAATAATAATTTTTTTTCTTCTTATCTTTCTTTTCTTCTTTTATTTTTTTCTTCAATCAATGTTTGATCTCCGGTTTTACCATTGGACTAAACGGGATATTATAGCGACAAAATCATATTGCGGTTACACAATCTATCGTCTATTTCGCACAATCATCCAAAATATTCCCCACGTTCAATAATTAATCGAACAAATTAACAATTAAATTCTAAATTACCATTCGATAAATTCGACACATTTTCACATGTCAATTTGTTGGTTTATTTTATCGTTCCAAGTCTAAAATCTACCAAAAGAATTATTATCCACGTCTTTACTCGCTCGTTTAGAAGAGTTAAAACCCAAGATAGAATACTCGTAAAAATATCCCGATAACGAAAGGTAAAAAATGCTTACTCGTTGCTATAAAGAAAAATCTTTAGCTCCTAAATTTTTTTCTACTTGTGTTGAATGTTTAACACTATTTTACGAGCATTTTCCCCAATATTTGAAGGGCAGTTTACATATTCAAGTATTTAAATCCGATGAATTATCTAAACAAAATAAAAAGAAAAAATTACTACAGAAAAAAAAAAGAGTAAACTCACCAATAATAATTTTTTTTTGTCCATTCCATGACAGTATTACATGCGTCAGGGCTGCATGGCAGTCATGTCAACAACGTGGATAGCAAGTGTTGCAATTTTTGGCAGTCTTGTATTACCAAGTGGCGGTTACTACTTCAATGGTTCAGGTTTACTTGCATGCGATCCATTTTTCGCTCGTGCATCATTCAGGTAATCATAATAATCACAATCACACCTATATAATAAAACAAAATGAATTAATATAAAATAAAATAAAATAATTATATGAATTAAAATGATTTTTAAAAATTTTTCTAATTTTACAATTTAATATTTTTTTGTGTAAATAGAATTCTCGCCTGTTGCTGCTTTTATTTTCCAACAACAATGGTATTAATGTACTGTTATGGCTCAGCATTTCATGTAAATAAATTACGATTGAAACGAGTCGTTTGTGTCAATACACCGGAAGTAGTTGCAAGTGGAAATATTGAAACAGTGAGTAAATAAATGAAGAATTTTAATTCATTTTAATAATTTTAAATATTTATAATTTTGTAAATAAAAAAATTTTTAATTATAAGTAATGTTATTCATGTTTCCTATTTCATTTTATTTAATATTACTCGACTGCTTTAATATCTCGTGTATTGAATGCAAACATGATAAAATATTCTTATCGAATTTTCTCATCGTAATATTGTCAAAGTTGTCAAAGTTTCTCACTTGACTTCTGTTGTTCCATTATCTACGTCAAGCCCCATCAAAGCTCCCTATGTAACTAACTCATCAGAAATTCTAAACTCATCGAACCCCATCAAAATAACGATAACAAAAATTGATGAATAAAAAATATAATTTTTTTTCCCTTCTCTCAAACGAATGAAAAAATTAATTCTTTTTCTATTTTAAATTATATATACACTTGTGCTTTACATTCACATGATCATTTTGATAGATAGAGATATAGATACAATACAGTAAAGCACTTACTTTTCACCCCATTAAGCTTTGGTGCAGTTTTTCGATAGAGAGCTTCGAAGATAGAGATAAAAATATATAAAGAAAAAGGAAATAAAATGATCTCTTTTCTCTTTGCTCATCCGTGATGGAAAAAGGCGAAAGCTCCACGATTGCATGTAGAAAATGCTTCAATCCTATCGGTCGAATTGCATTTATCCATTTTCACTTTTTTTAAATCTCGATATGGAAAAAAAAATAACTGAAAAATAAAATAAAATAAAATGTTAAATTGAATAAAATAGAAATTTTATAAAAAGAATATTAGAAATAGAATAGAAAGTAAATGAAAAACTTTGATAATTACCAGTATGTAAAGAAGTAACCGAAGATGAATAAAAAATAAAATGGAAGAAGAAAAAAATGAAGAGAGAGTAACGATGTCGAGGGCAAAGTCAACCATCGATTATTTGATTTACGATTTTTCCTTCATCCACTTAGTTAACCGTAGTCTAGAAATACATGTATATATCCATCTCCACACATATACATATATATGTATACAGCTAACTATTTTTTTCTCTTCCTCTTCTTCATTCTCTTCCATAAACCCTTTGTGTTGCGGCAATTGAAATGCCGTGAAGAATAAAATTGAGCAAAGTAGGAAAAAAAAAATGAAAATAAAAAAAAACTTTCAGTCTCTTTTTTTTTTTCATTTCTATTCACTATTCAATATTGATTCAGACGTATTTTCTATTTTCCTATTTGTCTGATGGCTCGTTCTGAAAAAAAAAGAAAAAAACAATAAAAGAATACAATTCTGAGCTTGAAATAATTTTTCTTGTTATATTCCACAGAGTGAAAAATGAAAAAGAAAAAATAATTTATACAGTATTATTTGTCAAGGTCTTTTTACGTTCTTTGTTTTAGATGTCTTTTTTTTTTGTTGAGTGTGTATAGAAAAAAAAATTATATTAATTTCCATATTCTCGGGAGTTTATGATGAATAAGCGGAAGGAAAAGAAGAAAAAAAAAAGCGTGACAAAACGTGATAAAGAAAAAGGGCATGAGTGAGAAAATAGATAGAGAATGGGAGAGAAAGAGAAAATACAGTTGTACGGATAAGCTCATGAAAATTCATGCAAGCTCACACGCTCCAATTGTATGACTATCAGTTGGGCTTTCATAGTCTTGTTGGCACCCACTTCTAACACGCTCATCCACAATCATTCCCCTTTTATATATCACATAAATATAAATACAAATTCCCTATGCAATTAAATATATTCAGGACAAATTATTTTCTTCAAGTAAATTAATGTCCCATAATTTACGAAACATTTTCATAAACAACATTTTTATAAACTCAATAAAGCTCCAAATATTTCAAAGAAACTTCAACAAAGTTTCTAAATATCTACAGAATATGCAAACTAAATATAAAATATCCTCAAACTATCAGTCCTGAATTTATAAATATTTGCTTTGTTTTTATATTTATAAATCAACTCTTATAATTTTTTTTTTCTTTTTTTTATTGTTGTTTCTATAATGATAAAATTTTGTTCACTCAAGACACGTATTATAGTATTTTTTTTTTTCAAGTATAAAAATACTTTTATGTAATATTGAATTTTTTTTTTTTTTCTTCATTTCTTATTTCATTTCATTCAAAATTCATTCGTGGAATATTTTATTTACTCCATACATATATACTTATGTATTTAATGTTATCTCATGAGTGATCCTCAAACTATTTTTATTCATATTCTTTCCTACATGCAGATATAAATACCACTCTTGTATGCACATAACAAATGATGTCATTTTTTACTTTTTTTTTTTTTTTTCTTTAGCTTCGTTCAGCATTTTCTCTGTACGACCTTTTTGACAAAGTTTTATCTCACAACAATTCAATTTTCATTCATAAAATATAGATTTAATTCAATATAAAATTATTTATCTCTTTTATATTTTACAATTGAATTTTATTTATTTATTCTCATTCGTCTTTTATTATTTAAATTGAAATGAAAATTCGTTACACAAAATTGCACGAGACTAAAAGCTTTTTTGGATATGTCCAAAGGGCTTTTAGTTTTAATTTTAAATTGAATTAAATGTTTTACTTTAAGCATAAGAGAAAATAGAAATAGAAAAACAAAAAAAAAGTGTACTTTCAATTAAATATTTTGGATGATTAAATTAATTTACGATATTTTAAAGAAAATTTTAATGCTTATTGTGTTACCTTTTTGTTCAGTTGATGGCGCATGAAAGACGATTGTCCACTTCTGCATCAAGAACAATGGCAGCTATGAGTTTAGGGTTCATAGTAATGGTTACACCATGGACTATTCAGGAAGTTGTGGTTGCATGTACTGGAAGTAAACCACCACCATTTCTTGATTTTCTTGCAACGTGGTTGGCATTATCTAACAGCTTTTGGAATCCATTTCTCTACTGGCTTCTCAACAATCATTTTCGTCGCATTTCACGTGAACTTCTCTACACAAAGGTTCATTTCATATAAATAATAATAAAACAATAATAAAAAAAAATCAAGTGAAACAAGAAAATTAATTTTTTTTTGTCAATTAATTATTTTTGATTCTCAAGTGTTGTCCAATAATTATCATTTGTTTGTTCTACTTGCATTATTTAATTTTCCTTCACATGATAATAGCTAAAGTTAAACAAAATTTATAAACTTTTTCGTTTTATTTCTGTGAAATAAATTGCGCGACGAGGAAAAAATATTTGCAAGTCCAACGTTGCGCTTCGTTTCACGTTACCCAATATAGTTTCTATTCCTACACAACTGGCTTAACATTACTCCTGATTTACGAGACAGACGACAGCGAATAACAATAAAAAATACAAAAAAAAAAAATAAATATAATATTAAAGTAAAAAAATTTTATATAAAACAACATATCAACGTCCACTGTCGCTTATGTTCATCTCCCTAATTCAACTTTCGTCTTTAAATAAAATAAACTAATAAATTTAATTCACCTCATTTATTTCCTTCAAGATTTTATGCAAACGCCTGCCTTTAGGCACCAAACAAAGCTGCTGTGCTACCAGCACAGGTGGACTGGATGTCTGTAGCATTGGTGGATTTGATTTATCAGGTAAAAAAAAAAAAAAAATTGAATAAAAAAAAATAAAAATATTCTTTCGATGCATTTGTTTCATCATAATTTTGAAAATAATTCTTTCATCAGGTATGGATCATTGTTCCATGGATCGTTGTTCCATGGCTCGTTGTTCAACTCCATCATTGGTGACACCACCACTGCCATGGGAATTGTCAGTGCATAATGGAATTGTTAATGAACAAATGACTACGTGAGGTAGAGACGCCGCCACGCAAACTGATGATTATTTATCAAATGAAGATTGCAGTTAGTATTGCATGGCGGCACTACCAACAACGACATCATCAACTGCAACAACACGACAGCAATTGATTATACATGATAATAATTATTACAATTATGATTATTATCATCATTATCATCGTTATGAAGGACAATTAGAATTAATAATGCCAAGTAATAATAATAATAATAATCAACGAAGAGGTTACTCATGGTTTGAAAGCCTTCCTGACCTCATATGCGACGTTGATTCAGTGTGAAATCCAATCATAATTTGTTTCTTTCTCTTCGTGACTATGTAATGTGGTAATTGATGAAGGAAAATTAATCATTTTTGTGGTTTTGTAAGACTCTGATCAATCGAAATTGATTTTGGCATGTTGAAAGGAGAAACATTTTGCTCATCACAAAGTCGAGTTGATTGACAACGTCCCTAACTTAAGTCATAACCTAAAATTAAAAGTTAACAAAAAATGAATAAAGAAATGAGATATTGTTAATAAATTATTGTCGATGCAACAAGAGAATAATCACTGCCTCTCGATTGAGTAAAATTTCTCGCTGATGAGCACAAATAAAATGAGAAACATAATTAATATAGAAGAAATGATTATAAATAAATGAATGTATATCGATTATGTATACATTTTGTTGGTTTAATGGGTGAATTGTATGAAAGAAAATTTATTTACCGGTGTTAAATTGTTTCTGGGCATTTTTTTAGAGCGTCTAGGAGAGAATTATCCGCCATTTTGTTTCATGTTTCGTGTTCGGGCTTGGAGTAGACTCGCGACATGGAATGGCGGATATTGGAACGCGCGAAATTCAAATTTTGTTTAGTAGTGATAAAGATTGCTTCCATACCGACAATCTGTAATGAAGTAATGTATAATAATGCAGAAATTAGTTATCAATTGAGGAATGTAGATTAGAGAAAAATATTTAAAAATATTGGATTGAATTTAGAAAAAATTATATTTCATTGAAATCGAAAATATTTAATTAAATTTATTATTATTAGATCAAATAAATATTTTATTTTATTGATTTGACGTTGTTGAAATTGGAATAAACAAATTGAATAGTAATTTTAATTGTTCCATAGTGAATTATGTCAATATAACAATTAATGCAAATAAATAATTTAATTATAAAAATTTTTATCATCACACACAAAATTATTAATCTGCATCAATTGTTTTAGTTAATTCGTATGATTCAATTAATTATTCTTTGGTATTTATTATTCCAATTTGTTCAATCTCAAATAAACAAAATAAAATATTTACCAAATTTACTTTTAATTAATTTAATAATTTTAATTTTCATTCTTAAATTAAATGTTTTTTTCGAGTTTGATAAATAAATAAATATATATAAGATTGATAAATGGGCCAATAATGTTATCAACAATTGCTGTAGGAATTAATTAATTAATAATTATGATAGTAATTGTGCCATAGTAGATCTATGGTTTTATAAATATATGCAAATATAAATTATTGTAATAATTGTTTATGTCAAAAGAAAAGAATGAAAAGAAAGAGAAATAAAAATGAAATTTCAGAAATTAAATTAATTGGCTTGAGAATAATTATTTGTGTAATTAGTTTTTGTTAATTGTTTGTTTGATAGATTTTTTTTTTTTTTGCATTTTGTGTGTTTTATTTTAATATACAATACATTTTTTTCTTTTTTTTTTTTTGTTGTTGTTATAGAAATAATTGTATTTTTATTATCTTGTATTCATTTTTTTCATGTATATCATAATTGAAATTTTTATACACAGATTCCAAACTTTTTTTTTCACATTGAATAATTTTTTTTTTTCATCTCTTTTCTGTTTTCCATTCTTTTATTATTCGCATTACAAAATATTTTGCGTTATCGTTCGCACACATACATATACACGTGATTTCATACACAATTGAATGTAAAATTGACGATAAAAAATGAAATAAAATATTAATTATAAATTTTTATCGTTTTCTCTTTTCACTTCATTCTAATTTTAATTCTCTTTTTTGTCATACTTTGGGTTGATTATATTTAATATTTAATACTTCTCGACATGTCTGTTTTAAAAATGTATTCACTGGAATGTAAATATTGCAATTATAAATAATTAAAATACGTATTTAAATTGTATAATTAATATAAATGAAAAAATTGAGGTTAGAAAATATTGTGACGTTTTTACTTTGTGTTTTTCATTATTATTTTAAGTTTCTTTTCTCTACTTTTTCGTTTAAATATTTGTTCCATATTGTTAAATCAATTCAAACAAATTACCTTATAAAAAAAAAAAAATACCTCATCTATCATTTATAATAATACGTAGTCAAATATTTACAAAAATTCATTCACGAAAGTGATTAAAATGCCCCTTCAAATCTCACACTTATCAATAATAAAATCAACAATTAAAAATTCGATATTATTTTCAATTATATCACAATCATCCTCCGAACAATTTAAAATTGTTCTAATACATTATTTCAACATTCCAAATATATTAAAAATTATTTCAATCAAGTTCGTAAATTAATTTGAATGAAAATAATTGAAAAACTGAATAAAAAATTTATCACACTCGCAATTTTTCCCTCAATCTGGCAATGATATTATTTATATTTATATATTAATTCTATCCATTTAATAAACTATTTACAGCAGATTATTTGTTCGTTATTATTATCATCATCCATTATTATTATAGTTAATTAAATCTAAAATCAAAATTCTTTGATAATTTTTCTTCTCTGTTTAAATACCTGAACCTACGAAATTTTAATAATTTTCATTATATTTTGCTGCATCCATCATTGCAATTAACGTTTATCAATCGTTCTCAATAAATTTATTCATTTAATTATTCTATTCATCATTTACTTAAATTCTATTTATATATTTATATTTGTTTATTTTCATAATTAATATATTTATCGATATGACTTTATGCATTCAATGTTTTATTTTTTTGAATTCATTGCAATTGAATATGTATATTAAGTAATATTTATAAATAAATGCCGATAAGCCAAAAAACATCACAGGAAACACCACGTGAAATAAATCAATGAATTCAAAAATGATTTAAAAAAAAAACACACGTCACTTCCATTTCCATTTGCACACATTCAATTAATTCTTCCAATCTCATTCGTAATAAATCAATGTATTTTTAAACATCAACAGCAATAACACCAGATCATCTGACAATAAATCCCAGTGTTGTAATAATTATTGTTAATATTGTCGATGATAAATAACGAACAATACCACAATGAAGATTGTCACGATGATAAAATGTAGCTGGTGGATGTTCATCACCTGGTTTACACCATTCACCACGTGATTGCAGTTCAGACTAAAAAAAAAATATAAAATATTTATTCAATTATTACATTCCACCCTTAAAACTTATAACATAAATATTAATAAATAAAATAAAAAATTGATTTATGAATAAATTTATTAGAAAAAAAATTTTGTTTTCTTTTTTTTACCTGACAAATGTCTTTGCAAGGTGGACAAATTAATGCACCTTTGTGCAGCCAATCATTTTGAATTATTCTAATTGCTATTTCTTGACCAGCGTGATAACATGTGTAAGTATAATTCGCCACCTAAAATAGAATGAAAAAATAAATAAATATGAACAATTCAATTTAATATATTCAATAGAGATTTTAAAATATTAATAAAATCTTTGATAATATTTTTTTTTTCTGCATTTTTACGTACAATTATATGTAATCTTCCACCATCGCACTTGTATTGATAACAACCAGAGCCCCAATGCTGCCATTGTCTTGCCTGCTTGCACGTACGTTCCTCCCACATATCATTTGTATGATCAAAGCATCGTGAACGTGGTCCATAATTTTCCAATGCAAAATTCTTCTCTGAATCTTGCAATAATACAAAAATAAAATAAATAAATATCCATAAAAATTAAATAATATTAAGATTAAAAATTATTTTAAAATTAAAATAAAATTGTTTTTGTATTGTGTGATATATTATTTATTTAAATTAATTATTTAATAAACTTACGGGGGTTATTTTCTTCATAAAGACAATGTGATCCACGAACGACAATATTTCGTGATCGCCATGTAAATTCTTGAATATATGGACAATAATCTGCCAGCGATACTGATCCACCATAATATTGTTCTTTACCCGATGGAACATGTGGTATCCAATCAAAATTCTATTAAAAGAGAAGTAAAAAATTGTATTCAATAATTAAAATCAACGAATAAAATTGCAATTAAATTTTTTTATTTTATTTGATTTTTATTCCAATATTTTTTTTTTTACCTGATATTTTTTTGGCAGAGGTTGTTGATGTTCAACGAGATTACACAATGCCACTGAACTACGATCGTCTGTGCATTCAGTTTGTAATGGATCCTGTTTCACTTTATTGCAAAACGGATGAATTGATTTACCCCTGTGAAATAAAAGCCAATAAATTAATTGAAATGCAATAAAATAAATTGATGAATTAAATTTATTTTTCGTCTGATTCTAAATTCTATTTTCTATTTCTATTCATTTTTTTTTATTGTTAAGAATTTTTTTGCTTCGAATTTTTCTTGTGACTTTACTCACTTTGGATCAGTTTCAACCCTAATGATAGCACGAAAGAAATATATTTTAATATTTATATTTATATTACAATTCGTACGATAAAGTTTTTAATGGAATAAAAAATTTTTTTAAATTTGTTTTGACTGTAAATAAATGAAAAAATAACTTACGATAATCTAGATGAGCGCGATGTAATCCATTCTTTGCATGATTTCATTGCAAAATCACAGCCTAAACGTCTTCCCCAACCGAGCTCTTGTGCCATTGAATAATTAGCTCTATACCATCCAGTGTCCTCCATTAAAGCCAATGTTATTCTTGAATAAACTGGATTTTGCGTGTGCGTTCCTGTCATCGCTTCATTCTAAATAAAAAATAAAAATAAATATAAATTAATATGTCAATATTTATCAATGACAAAATATGGAAATATTATTTTGATTGATATTTTTTTTTTTCATTCATTATTTATAATTGTTTGATGAGCAAAAGTATCAATTGAAATAAAATTTTCTGCGCAGATTTAATTTAATTAATCAATCGAGTATCAATTAAAATAAAAGCGAATTGAAATATTGAATAACAGACAATATAATAATCGAATAAATATTGATAGAACTTGAGTGTATTTTGTGAATTATTTAATCACAGAGTATTTTTGAAATGATTATTTAATCTGGAAATTCAGTTTGAATAAATGTCAGCTTTTATTTTAATTAAAAATATTTTTTCTTGGCAAAAAAAAAATGATTTTAAGTAACAAACAGATAGAATTTTTATTATAATTAATTTCTAGAATTTCATCTTCATTTTTATAAGTAAACTTATTGGTTTATTATATAGAAAATTTGATATCTGAAAATGAATTTTTGATTTGAAACAAAAAGATTGAAATTTAGTTCACCATGTAATGAATAAAATAATTAAAATCTTTTTATAACAACACGATAAAAGTTCCATATCGCAGTAGAATTAATAATTATTTCTTCTCCTGACTGGATAATAAATTATTCATTCATTTTCTTCCATTAATTCAATTGATTTTAACCAACATTATAAATGATTTTAACTATATTTATCCTTATGACCTAATTATTTTTCTTAACATTCCAAATTAAATCTCCAAATAATCTCATCAAAGTGATGAGAATATAACATAATAAATTCAAAGTTCAACTAAATTAAGAAGAAAAAAATAATTAAATTCATTATCAATTTCAGTGACAGATAAGTCGAAGAAATTAATCAAAATCATGATAAAAATAATAAAAAAATTATTTTAACAATTTAATTTTTCATTTTATTTATTTTATAAAAATTTTCTGGTTTATAATTTTAATTAATTCACCTCAAAAACTCGTTTCTCCCAATGCGTTAATGCTGTACCATCTTCACCCTGATCCTCCAATTCAGCTCCCTCTAAATATGAACACTTGAAATGTGCACGAACTTCCTCTCTCACTCGTGGAGTAACAATCATTTGCATCGATCTTTCAACCGTACCGCCATGCACCTGCCACTGAGGTCTTACAACTGTTCTAATGGTACTCTCGCTCCACTGATGCGTCTGTAGCCTGATAAATTAAATTGAAATCACGAGTAAATAAATAGATTTGAAATGAAAGAATAAATAGAAATATAAAAAGAAGGGTGGAAAAAAAAAAATGAAATATATAATACAACAAAATAAATAGAAGGGTAAAGATTCCCCAGGGCATTTTTAAAATATATACTTTTATCTTTCATCCCCTTTATCATTCTTTGCATATTCAAGTGAATGCAATTTCTTTTTTTCTTTTTTATTTTATTTTTCTATTATAAATTCATTTCTCGATTGTTTGAATATTGTTGTATTTGTATGCCAGGAGATATAGTCATTGTTATATCAGACGAGAAAATTATTTCCAGAGACAAATGTTATTTTGAAAATAGCTCATAAAAATTGCACAAGTAGTTTGTGCCAACTTTAGTCAGACAATTTAGAAATGTAAAGTGTTTAATTATTTTTGAGTTGGTTTTAAATGTGATTATTGATACAAAATATTTAAAGAACATTTTAATCTATTCTATTTTCATTTCAAAAGATTAAACAATTAAATTATTTTTATAATTCATACAATATTATATTTAATATTATTTTCAATTTTATTTTATTCTCATTTCAATTTTATAAATGACAATTATTAAATGTGGATCATTACTTTTCATTAAGTGGCGGTTTTCCTGTTTCACTACGTCTTGGTGTACGTGGTAAACCTTTTTCGTCTCGATAGAAAGCATAAAGGCTGACTGAAAAGCCCAATGCATGCAGGATCTCGTGTTTGACGGTACTCAACAAAGTCTCCAGCTCTTGGGGCCGCGTGCTGATGCTACCTGGGCACAAGTTTGCGTGACCAGCTATTGGCCTGTAGAATAAAAAGAAGAAAAAAAAATTATATGAAATGAATACAAAATAAAATAATGAAAAAAGAAAAAAAAAAAAAGAAAAATGATGTAATAAATAAATCGAAATTGTCTATCACAATATCACTGAATTGTTTGGTAGAAATAAAATGAATACAATAAATAAAGAGAATAATAATAAAAGAACTTTAGAAATTTTTTTCATTACAAAGTTTTCCGATTGAATATTTTTTTTTTTCTTTTATAGAAAAGTAATTAAGGATAAATTTAAGAGTAAATGAAAGGGTTGAGGTGTGAGGGAAGCGGATGAAATTGAGACAATGAACGGACCTGGAGAAAAGTGGGTGGCGATGGTAAAACCGCTGTTGCTCAGTTAAAGAGAAGAAAATGGGGGTTTAAAGGGGGGTAGTAAGGTAAAACCAGGGTAGTAAACTGATAACGAAACAACTTTTAATGAAGGCGAAAGCGGTTTGCGTGTCAATGCTAACAAAGCGCTTTAATGCAACTGATCTTCATTCATTTCTTTTAAACTTTTTAGTTTATTTATTTATTTTTGATTTTTTTTTTGTTGTTGTTGTTGATTGTTCTATTACATTTCACGCAAGAGCTATAAATTAAAGCCAACTATAATTCAATTATATGTTTAATGCTTCGAGAGTTAATTAAAATTCTTTTGTGATTTTTGTTCAATTTAATATTTTTTTTATTTTGAAACTTTTTTTTTTGTTACTTAAAATTAAAGTTTTTAATTTATGTTTGTGGATTATTTTTTTGAATAATATATGGACTCTCATTAACACCATGCAATCATTGCACTGTACGTGTGCATATTTATACTTTTATTCATGTGCAGTGCGTGTGAAAAAAGAAAAAAAATACGAGTTGGACGAAAGAACAAAAAGGGAAATGAGGAAATAAATTTATATATATAAAAAAAAAAGAGAGATGTAATAATGATGATTTATGTTTGCAGTCTAGGGAACACGACCTACTAGTCATAAATCAAATGTCATCTTTCATATTCTCGTGAAATTTATATTCATTTGATAAATCTTTCTCAATATTTATTTTGCATATTTCAATAAAAATCCGAAACAAAAAAAAAATATATATAAAATCATCAATAACTTTAACATTAATTTTTTATCAACAAAAAAATTTTTTTCTCATTTTATATCATCGGTAACATGAAGCTCAACCGATTCCCCATAAATTTCATACGAATTTTATTAATGAAAAACGAGAAAAAAGTCGTGAAAAAAATTCGACAATTAAAAATGTAAAAAATAAAAATTTAATTAATTAATTTATTAAATATAACTAATAAAAATATCTGTGAAAAATTTCAATCAAGCATAAATACGATCATATTATGTAGTATTGTTGATTACTATGTAGCATTATATTGTTAAATAATTATTAATTAATATAAAAAATTTCAAGTTGACAAAAGGAAAAAAAATTTTTTTTTTTTTTACATTTTATTTTTTAAATTCTTTTATTTTTCTCTCACCTGTCTAATGCAGATTCCTGTTGGCAATGCGCTGCATATGCAACTGTTAGACCATTATGACAGCGTTCAGATTCCATGGCCGAAACATAAAATACAAAATCAGCCCCGTCAATTCCCTCACCGGCAACGCTGCCTTCCAATACACCACATTTATGCCCAGTTGCATTGCACGTGCGACACACCTGTCACAATACCAATAACAAAGTACATTAATATATTATCTCAAAACAACTGTGCACTTACTAATTAACTAGTAAAAGAAAAAGAAAAAATAAAATCCAACGCTAAACGAAACAAATGAAAATGAAAGAAAAAAATTAATGAAAACAAAAAATTCAAACATAAAAAATATGTTTCATACTTTATTAAATATTTATTAATTTATTTATTTACTCATCTATTTATTTATGAATTGTTCACTAGACACAGAAGGAGGAATGACAAAAATTCATATAAAAAAAAAAGAAATAAATAATATTAATAATAAAAAATAAAAAAAAACATGAGAAATAAAAAAATATTTTTTACTCTTTATTAAATGTTTATTAATTTATTTATATGAACATTCATTTATTGATGAATTATTGACTAAACAAAGTAGAAGGCATGACAAAAATTTATATATAAAAAAAAAACGAAATAAAATAAACAATTAAAATAAAATAATAAATAAAAAAATATTCAGCAATGAAAAATATTTTTTACTCTTTATTAAATATTTATTTATTAATTAATTTATTTCTTTGTTCATTTATGAATTATTGACTAGACAGAACAAAAGGAATGACGGAAATATAAATTAAAAAATAGAAATAAAGTGAATAATAAAAAAGAAAAATATGAAAAATGAAAAAATATTTATCAATGAAAAATATTTTTTTCTCTTAATTAAATTTTATTTTTATTTTTTTGCGTTCAACAATTATTAAAATGTTTATATCTCAATTGAATATATGACGTGGTGTGTGATGTTAATTTATTGTCAAGCGCAAATTGGACATTGAGTGTCGGTATAATGAGAGAGTAAATATTTAACAATATATATAATATATTTACATGGAAAGGAGGTGGTGAGATGATGTGCTACATTTACCTACGCCGTGATTAATGGTTATCCAACTGTGTGCACGTGTGTATGTGTATGTATGTTTTCGCGCAATTTCGATAATTGAAGTTTATGCTACTTGTATATATGTGTGTTGTATAGCCAGTACGTGTTGAATTAAAAATAATTAATGATAAAAATAAATAAAAATAATTTTGTGTGAAAAATAATTATTATATTTAATTAATTAGTTAATTAAATTTTATGGGATAAATTTATTTTTAATATTTATGTAAGTAGAGTAGAATAATTAATTATCATAATTATTGAGTTTTATTATTTATTTTTATCATTGAAATTAATAATTTAATTAATTATTTAAAGATAAATTTTTTTTTTGAGCATTTATTCATAAAGTGTACTGTCATTTATTTATCAACATATTAAATAATCATTAAATATCTATCAATTATTATTCTCCAATTTTAATAAATAAAAAAAATTGAATTTAAAATTTATTTTCATAATTTTATAAAATCACATTTTTATTATTATAATCTCAAAAAAAAAAATAATTTCATTACTCTCATTCCAAGGGTGTGCACAATAATCCACCCCATGGATTATAAACAATCCAAAACACCATAAACAAAAATTTAATTAACTAATTAATAAAATCCCTTTTTTTCATCTCTCAATTTTTTTATTTTTTTCTTCTTATTAATAATAATTAAAATACTCACATCAAGATGTGCATCCGGTACCACAACTTCCCCACACATTGTTGTCGCACGACACGTGTCAATGCAATAAGTATGTTCATCCTTAACAAACACTTGACTGCTCTCACATTTTCTGCAAAAAAAAAAAAAAGAAAATAAAAATAAAAAAGAATTAATATAATATCTAAACCTCTACGAATAAAATCAAATAAATAAATAAATAAATAAATCAACCATCATGTGGTAAAACCAAGGATTTGAAATAAACAATTCCGAGTGATTTAACTCCCTTCAACAAAATCCCATTCTTTCTTTTATCGCTGAATTTCAAAGTAGTGAAGTGGGATGAAATTCATCGATTGAGTGTTTTCGTCATGCTCTACTTTGCCTATACCTTCAACTTTAATCTCTCACTCATTGTATGTACACAGATCATTCTCAATATATATAAGGTATATACATACACATATGTTTGAAGCGCATATGGTTAAGGGGGATGAAAAGGGATATATGTATGTGGAGATAGCGAAAATCGAGTCAATACTGAAATCATGCAACCTTTAACTACCGCGGAAATTGCGTATCGATTCCACTCGATGTCCCACCGACAATTTTCCTATCGAGTAGGGATAAAACATTTATTCATCCCCCATACATATATATATATATATACACATATCCATATATAAATGTATTTAGTATGTGTGAATGTGCACTAAATAAAGGGAAGATTGGAGTTTAATTAGTGTATTTATGACAGATTAAATAAAGTTAATGGTGTGATGATAATTACAAATTATCTTTAGAACGAAAGCAATTTTTAAACTGATAAATATTTTCACGTGTATTAGTTCAACTAAACAAAATAAAAAATATAAAAAAAAAAAATGTTAAATATTATTTTCAAACTTTTATTATAATGAAAAAAAAAAAAATTGTAAAACTTTTCAAACAAATATTCTCAAGAATATTATTAAAATTAATTTTTGTTTATAAATGACATTCGTCATGTTGATTTATTGTTTAAATAATAAAAAATTGTCCTCCAAAAAATAAAACAAATGAATAAATAAATAAAATAAATAAAAAAAAAAAAAACACTTTTCCAGAAAAAGAAATGAAAGATTCGCGTGACTGTAAATATAAAAATAAAATAAATAAATATATATTAAACTGAAAGGAAATGGCATGCGTTGTATGTGCACTGACGATTTTCCTTGCTCTCTATGCATCCACCCCTTCATCCCCTCTTGCCATCACATTTTGCACTACATAGTTGAACGAGTCGTTCAATAATCCTTGTGAAGGGTCGGCTCTCACTCGTCTCGTCGACGTCGGAAACAGGGTTAGCAGGAATTACGTCGTCTCATTTCTATCCTGCTGCTCCGTTGCTCACCACCACTACCACCACCACCACCATCAACCCCCTTGTGCATTGTTCATCATCAAGCTCAAGCCCACCACCTCCCTTTTTTGGTCCGTTCGCGTGAGCGAATGGAGATCCAATCCATGTCTGTGCTGTACTAAACTGTATGCTGTATAGTATACATATACTATATATCACCCCATACAAAACTACCCCCTACTCTCTTATACTGCTGAATCTTCGTTCAAAACGTTTTCGAGTCTGGCGTCCGACGAAATTGCGGATATTAAAGAGAAAGCGAGACGAATACGTCGAGTCTGTCGACGTGAATAAAAAAAAATTGGCACAAAAAAAAAAAATAACGAAAAGAAGAAAAAAATAGGGCGAGGAAAATAAAGGGGATGAAAAGTCCCAAGGGTCGAGTTTCCATCCGTCTGGACCACGTCAGTGTAAGAAGTGAAGAAAGCAACGAAAAGAGAAAAGAAAATGAAAAGTAGAAAAAAAAATATATCATCCCTTGTACACAGAAGTGAGTTTTGAAATTAAATCGTATCGACTTGTGCTTTATTTCTTTTTTTTCTTTTCTTCCTTTTATATGAAAATGATGAATATACAAACGATGAACTTTTATTTATTAAATGACGCGATAGAATAATGTTATAAATGGCCATAGAATTTGCGATTTCAAGAGGGATGAATATTATTATGAGTGTGTGAAAAAGAAAAAATGATATTTGATGTTTCAAAGGATCACTAAAAAAAAAAAAAAAAATTAATAAAAAATGCACTTTGATGAATAAATATTTGGTTTTACAGTATTTGCATTTTCTTGAAATATCAATAGGGTGAAGAGTGAGAGGGTGGAGGGAAAAAAAAAAAAAATGTAAAATTCTGCTGTTAATAAAAAGAAATGAAACGAAACTATAAATTTAAATTTAAATGAGATAAATATGATTAAAGTTAAAAAATAATTTATCAAATTATTAATTTATCCATTGAAGTATTTTAATTGAAGTTAAAATATTTTTTAAATTTATTTTCAATAAATAAATAAGTAATTTAAATTGATATAGATTGATAATAAAATTGGAAAATTCTTTTCAATTAAAATGATAAAGAGTTTATTTAATTATTTACTTGTCAGTTTATTTATATTGATGCCAAGTCAATGTGCATTGATGTATTTTAAAATAAATAGAATGCTAACTGAGAATACAGTCTTGGTAAATTGTATAAAATAAGAAAACGTTGGTGAAAATAGTGAAGGTGAATTTGAAGGGATGAAAATGAGAGAGGGTTTGGTTGTGATGGTGATGCAAACGATACTGAAGAAAGCGGTTTGCTTCTCACTGAGCAAACGACATGATTTTTATCTTGAAATAAATAGCTTTCTTGCTTGCAAGGTACATACATATATATATGCATGTTATAAAATGCCTCTGGTTTTTCGTTGAATAAGATAAGGGTAGGTGGGGTTGATTATAGTAGAGGGACAATTTGAACGAAGCAGTTTGTGATTTCGGCCATTTTTTTTTTACGTATAAAAAATTTTAAGTGGAAAAAATGAATGGAAATTAAATTACTTTGGAGAATATATTTTTAAGTTCAATGGGTGAGTGACAAAAGGGGAATAAAACATTAGGGGATGAAGATATTATTTTTTTTTTTTTTCAACTTGTTAAATAATATTTTTGTTATCTAAATTAACTTGAATGTAAATGAGAATCATCGAATTAATTATTATTTTATTTTTGTTGTTTTAGTTTGAATGTTATGTGGGGGATGAAAGCTGTGATTTTTTTTAAGTGAAACAGGAAAGTGACTGGCGTAAAGAGTTTCAAGTGGAAAAAAAAAAAATGTGTAAAATGAAATTATAAAAATTTCAAGTGGAAAAAAATCAAAGTAAATAAAATTACTTTGATAAATACAATCGAGCTTAATGGAAAAATGACAAAGGAATGAAGAAAATAGGGGATGAAAATATTCATAATAAAGTGTATTATTAAGTAAATAATATTTTGTTATCTGGATTAATTCAATTAAATATAAATAGGATCATTGGATATTTTTTTTAATTTTAATTATCATAAGGGGATGAAAGCTGTGCTTTTGTTCTGTCAAAAAAAAAAAAAAAACTGATATAAAGAATGTTAAGTAAAGAATAAAAAGGTTGAAAATTACGTGAAACAATACAATTGAGTTCAATGAAAAAAAAATTGACAAGGGGATGAAAGCACAAAGAATTAAAAAAAAAAAATATTTGTAAAATATTGTTTTATATTTGTAAACCCGATTTAAAAGTCAATGAGATGCCATTGAAAAATTTTCTTTTCAATTCAATTGTCGTGAGGGGTTGAAAGCTGTGCTTTTCAATGAACACCCCCTCATGTGAGTGAGTATATATATTATAAAGCATTTCCGAAGAATGTAATATCGCAAAAGATAAAATTTATGTGGATAAAATAGAGAAAAGCAGACGCACAATGACACATATGAACCCGGATGGAATTGACGTCGTTGTATGAGAGAAAAGTCGACTTTCTCATTCACTATATGTGCAAGGGATGAAAATGGGGTGAAGCTTTATGCCCATTTTTCCTCCATGAACGTATCTGCATACGCCAGCACAATGGAATAAGTAAAAGAATGAAAAAAAAAAAATTTCCCGATCAATCAAATATTTTTCCAATCGAAAACTCTACCCCGGAAAAATTTTATAGGGTTGTTATTACCCTTAAAAAAAATTCCCGCACTTGAACGTAAAATCACAAAGCTTTTTTTTTTTTATTTTTACCTTCTTTTGAGACTCAAGTATGGATGGACAAAAATTTTGCTACTGATTTCAACCCCCTCAACTTCCATTTACACCCCCAACGTTTACCGCCATATTCACGATGCTCAACGCGCATTGGAGAGGTGCACTAATGCCTTGAGAGGGTATTCGTTGCAAGGACATGCTTTCCGCATTAGCTCGGAGCATGTTAAAGCACATGCTCAAAACCAAACTCACCCTCTGTTTTCAGATCCAACCCCTTTCTCTACAGTCGCATTAGTCACGGTAAACCACATCAAAACCTCTTTGACTCAATGGTCAAAAGCTAAAAAAAAAAAATACAGTAAGCTCCTTCAATATTTTTACACCGATAGAAATAAAATTTTCAATTTTTTATTAAATCAAAATTAATTTTTATATTTAATTTTTTTCTTTCAACTAAAAATAATTTTCTTTTAATTTTTTTTTTATCAAAAAAATTTTGTTCTATTATACAATACAGTTATATGAAAAATTTCATGAATAGTAAAAAAGCTAAAGAAAACCATTGATGTGTAAGAGCTTCGATAAAACCCCCATTATTTTTTTTTTTTTCCCTTTCAATTTCTTGTTCATTTCTTTTATTATCCTTTTCTTTTTCTCCTTCTTTTTCTTTCCAACAAAACGCATCGAAGGAACGCGGACATTTACATGCAACCGTTACTGAAAAAAGGGAAAAAATAATCGCAAGCTCGTCCAATATCTTGTCTTTTTTTTTTTTGTTTTATTCATTCTACTTTATTTTATTTATTTATTCATTTTTTTTTCTTCTTGAAAATTGAAATTCACCTCTAACTATCATTGATTCCCTCCCCCTTTGCCTTTCATACATACAAATTTTCATTTTTTTTTCTTACCCTCCATCTAAATGAAAAAAAAAAAATTTTTTTTGTCATTTTCCACCAATAAATAAATAATACAACTAAAATATATTTTTTTTAATACGATTAAATAGAAGAAAATCAATATAAACAATTTAAAAATCAATGTAGAATGCAAATTCAATAAAATACATATGTATATGTATATATTACATACTCAAACCACAAATGTACGATAGTTTTTCCAATAAATAAACGATTTCCGGTTTATTCTATCTCCCTCTCCCACAATTCAGTACAAATTTCTATTGACAACATCGAATACAAATCCCATACATGTTCACTAAACAATATAAATATATATTTGTAGATTTCTGTATGGATATATTTATTGCAAGGACTATTTTCAAATGTTTACTCACTGTTTATAGGCTCAGATATATTGAAATAAAATATATTGATTTCAAAATGAAACAGAGATTGAAAAAGATATTTAAATTTACTTTCCCAGCTATTTCTAAATATAAATAATTATTCACAAACCAATAAACACATAAAAATAATTAAGGTAATAATTTGTGCTTCCGTTAATATTATTTTTAAACAATTATCGATTAAAATGAATTAAATATTAATTCTGCTAATGTTAAAGAATGATTATTTATAAATAGCTGATTAAAAAAGTGGAAAAAATTGAGAGGAAATTATTCGTCAGGATGTTGAAAAAATAATTGACTAACTATTAAAAAATTTATTTTATGTTTAAATATTTATATCTCCAACTTCCGTCATTCACATTGTCTACTTTTATTCAGGCGAAATAAAGGTCAGTTTATTTTTTTGTTCTCTCTATTATATATTTTTTTTTTTTTCGTTTATTTTAGATATATAGAATTTTTTTTCTTTTTTTTTTTTTTAGTTAGTTCATTCACATTAGGATAAAACTTGTCGTGTTTTCACATATATACTCGTAGCAATACCTGCAGTCAGATGAATTTTCGGTGAAAAAAACTCCGGATGCCACTCGTCCGGATTTATATATATATAAAATGGTGAAAAAGTCAAGTCGAGCCCGGGTGAATTTCAGTTCTATTCATTTTTTTCCATCGAGGTCTCGAATATTAAAATAAAAAAAAAAAAATGAGAAATATGAGAAGTGAAGTAGGTACATATACATATTTATGTATCTAGTGGCCGTCGAGCTTGCAATTTGCAAGGAGAATATTTTTTTTATTTTGAATTATAAAAAAAAAAAATAAATAAAGGGAAAAAAGAAAATTTATATATATTTATAAAGAAAAAGTTGCACTTCAAAGATACATGGGCTGTTCATTGTTGGAAAAATTCCTCCCAAGAGTTCCTTTAAGGATGCAGAAAATGATATATATGTATAATAAAGGAAAAAAAAAATATTAATGTATAGGTATAACGGAAGGTGTAAAGAAGAAATAAAAAGGGATGAGAAAGAATAAGAAAAAATATATGTGTAGGAGTTCTTCATTCTTCTTTGATCTTTTTTCACTCGATTTCACGTTTTTTTTTTTTTTTCTTATTTGTTCTTTTCTCCACTTACTCCGATAATTAATTAAAAATTATGACACTTTTGTGTAAATAAAGAAGTGTTAACAATTTAACGAAGAATGAAAAAAAAAAATTTTAATTAAATTACAAATATTTGAATAAATTAATCTAGTATACTCGACTAATTAATTAATATTAATTTGCTATTTATAAATTTAAGTACTTTTCATTGTGTTATGATATTAGAAATGAGCAGTTATATTTTTTTTTTAAATTAATATTACACTGAAAAAATATTTAATCATTTGTAAATAAATGAATAAAAATATTTTTAAGTGTTTAGAATTTTTATAAATTAAAATTATTTTTTTCTCACTCTTACAAATATTAAGAAAGTCATAAAAAGAAATTCTTCAAACTCAATTCGATAAGAAACTCTACCAAAATCTTCATTTAAAAAATTAATTACCAATTGCAACATCAAAATTAATTCTAGAAAAAAAATTTCCAAACTTTGATAATTCATACAAATCATTATTATCAACAGAAATATTTTATCACCACTAATTCAATACACATAAAGTGATAAAGTATCATATCATCGGCGTATTATATCCCCAGTGAAAGATATTTATGAATCCCAGAAAATATAGAAAATTTAAACGTAAAAAAAAAAAAAGAAAAAAAAAATTCTAAAGAATTGCAGACTCTTGAAAGCAATAGCATCTTTTTTTTCTTCTCTTTCTCCCTCGATTCCCTTTATACAACACAATCACATTACATACATAAATATATATATATGTATATTTCCAAAGTCTTTATAAGAAATAGGTACAGACACCCCACTATATATCTTCAATCTCTTTCCATCTCGTAATCCCTATTGGATATCCGAAATATGGAGTTGATAAAGGAAACGTATGCTACAAATACGCCCACGAGCTTTTTTTTTTTCTCACATATTGTTCTCCCTTTATTCCTTATCTCTAAAAAAAAAACATCTTGAGCTTCCTCTCATTGTAATAAATTTTATTCAAAATATATGTATTTTTTTTTTAAGATGATTTTAAGATTTGAAATTTTTAAAATGGGTTCTTTCATTTTATACACTATGGTTTGAGTTGTATTTTTATTATGTTGTGAAAGCTGTCGATATTTGGAATTTTATTATAGCTTGAAAGGTACACCTGATGTCTTGAATAATGGATTGTCACGAAGGATGTTCTTGGTCTCATTCCCTTGATAATATATGTATATACTTTCTTCCTTCTTCCTCTTTGGTTCTTTGACCTAATTCTCAAACTACATCGCAGTGCAACCCACCCTTCAAACGAGTCCACAGTAAATTTGATAAAGAAAAGAGAACAAAATATAAGAAGAAAAATAAAACGCGTCTCCTGAATCTGAGTTAGCTATCGATCTCGTCATAAAACTTTGCAGACATAATAGTATTAGTGTAATGTAGCGCAAACTTGTTAAAAATATCGAAGGTAAATATAATTATAATCTTTATATCGTAGACGAAAGTTGGAAGTTTATTTGAAAAATATTATTTGATTCAGTTCTAATTCACTTTACATCAAGAAGAAATTTTTTTTTTCAAGTTTTAATATGACCATTGGAAAGGTCCTGCAATTCTCTATCGATTTCATCCCTACACTTTTTCTCCTCAACCCACCACAAAACCAACAAAAAAATCTCAAAAAAAAAAAAAAAGGGAAACAAAAATAAATATTCCTTTCATCTTACATCCAATAACGAACTGAATTAAACTTAAATTTTCACCCCCAAATTTTTTTTTATCCCAAATAAAATTGTAACCATTAAAAAGCTCATACGATTTCCTATCAATTCCCTCTCTACACTTTTCCTCCTCAAACCACCACAAACCCAACAAAAAAATCTCAAAAAAAAAAAAAAAAAGAGAAACAAAAATAAATATTCTTTCCATCTTACATCCAATAACGAACTGAATTAAACTTAAATTTTCACCCCCAAATTTTTTTTCATCCCAAATAAAACTGTAACCATTAAAAAGCTCACACAATTTCCTATCAATTTCCTCCCTACACTTTTCCTCCTCAACCCACCACAAAACCAACAAAAAAATCCCTTAAAAAAAAAAAAACAAATAAAAATAAAAATACATACCATCATGAAACTATGTCCAGTTACTCACTATAATTATTACAACCACTATTATTATAATCACTAGAATATGACTCCATGTATACTGAGTAATAAATCAGCTGCGACGACAACACACAAGCACAAATAACCTCTCTCATCCATACACATACACACATAAATATCTATACACATTTATACAATTGTGGGCGTGTTGTGTTTAACGTTTCGGTCTGTATGCAAATCAACGGGGCACCATGGCACGCGCGTGTTGTTTCTCCTCACCTTCTCTTTCTATACCCATTCCTTCATATCCTCTCACATCATTCTCCACCTCCCCATTCCCATCTCGCCACATACACATTATGCATATACATATATATCAGGTTGTTAATATACGTAGATGTATAAGCGCGCGTCTACCTTGCCTTTCCTGGCTCATGCCACATAAATCTTGTCGTTTGTGCAATGTCCTCCACACATAGGCAATGCGAGTCATCAACAGACAGTGATGAAGACTGATTGTAATACTTTTATGACTAATATCCAAATAAATATATAAATAAATAAATAAACAAATGAATAAATGAGTAAATAGAAAAATGTGCAAAGAAAAAAAATATTTGATACATTTATTTTTTATTATAAATTAATCTTTTCTTTTGTATCATCTGGCATTTATCTAAGCTCATTTATTTCCTGTCTCTCAGCTGATATTGCATGACAATGCTATTACATTGATATATTTATTTGTGGTAATAAAATTTTTCTACAATTTTTTTTTTTTCTTGTAATATTAAAATTATTATTTACTCATTTTATTTATATATTTATTTTTTTTTTGGTTTTAGTTATATTTAAATATAATTATTTACCTATTTAGTCGAATGGTATTTTGTGTTTCTCGAACCATTAAAGCTCGTTCCCAAAAGTGCACTGCTTCTGGTAATATTGTATTCTGAAATCAAAGTGAAAATTATTTTGTAAGAGGTAAAGTGAAATGTGTAAAGGGATGAATTTGTGCGGTGGTTGGGTAGGTAAAAGGAAAATAGGTCTTTCACGTTATTGCAATTAACGGCATTAAATTGAACGATAATAGTGAAGGCATGTGTGCACATTCACGTACCAAGCAACAAACCCTCTTGTTGTCCTCTCTCTATCACTCGCCCTTTATTCTCTACATTACATTGAAGTAAAATGGGTGGGTGGTAGCAGTGAACTAATTTAAAGCTCACTGGGATATTTTGTTCGTGACGAATAAAGACCAAAGAAGAAGAAAAAAATATATATATATACATATATGTATATTTATATATCAAAATGTTTGTAATAAAGTAAAAGAAATTTAAAATATAAAAACACGAAAAATCATCTCGCATTAATCCACGAGAGGGTTGTTTTTATGCTTCAGGGGGTCGCAGGTGTATATGTTATATTTTAATACATGTATTATTTGTAGAATTGCATTCACCGTAGGCAAAAAAAATTTATTTTTTATATTTTCATGTTCCTGAATTTTTTTTTTGTTTTATTCCATTTTTGTTTTGTTAAAAAAAAAATTGGCCAGGTAACTGTATATCACGAGGGTGGGTTTTTTTACAATTTTTTCCACCGAGTGAATGTACAAGGGATCGAGCAGGAATGATGGAATAGATGAAAAGTTAAACAAACATTCGACATAGTTTTAAAAAAAAAAAATTCTGCTTTTTTTTCATCCTTCAACATTTTATTGTTGTAATTTATATTCCAGAATTTTAATATGAGAATGTATGAAGGATATTAATCAAATTGTGAATTATTATTGTAACGACATATAGCCTGAAGGGAATTAAGAAGAAAAATTACCCCTTAAAAAAATTCAACACCCCCCAAAAAAAAAAAAAAGCCAATATAATGCATTAAATAATTAAAAGAAATTGTAGAAGTTGAATTTCTTTCCTTTTTATTTTATTTCACTTTCGTGGTAACCAATATACCCTATAACGTCGCACTCATTCGTCTTCTGGGTCTTGAGGGGGATGAACGGGGTGAGGAAAACGTGGAAATACGAGAGTGGTGGAGTGCACTGGAGGGCAAAATGTCTGGAATTACCTACAGCTGCCGCACAGAAACAAATGATTTTACTTCTAAACCATCCCTTCTCTTATAAGGTAGTTTTCCATCACCAACGTCACCCCCCTCTTCGCCTCTCCACAATCTTCATCGTTGTCGCGCAAACGTAGTCGTTAATATTCACCTAATGAGAACTGCCAGATAATTAAAATGGACTGAGTGACTTTCACTCACCGCCACCATCACCTCAATTTTTTATTCTTTGATATATATTTTCTCTCACCTGTCTAGTAAAATTCATTTGTTCATTCACCCTTACAACATTTTTTTTTTTAATCATTAAACAAGCCCCTCGACTACTTGAAAAAAAAATATTATAATTGAATAAAATACTACAGATAAATTTATATTAAATTAAATATGAAATATGAATAAAATTTTCTTCTTTTTTTTTTTGTTTTTGAATGATACAAAATTGGTATATTTATTTTCATTGGTTATATTTTGTGTGTCCTCTGATACGCGCCATTTCCTCTGTGAATAAATTGATGCTTCGACAATGGAAGCAGAATAAAATGAGTGGTTTTACGTGTTTGTATGCGTATGAATTGTTTTTTTTTTTTCTAACAAAACCAATGCATGAGAACTCACTGAATATTCTCCCAGTCATCCACTCTTTTGCTCTGTGTATATGTTTTGTTGTACCAATGACAAAACACGTTATACATGTACGCATATGGATAACACTTGTGTGTACATACATGGAGGGAAAAAAAAAAAAATTGTGCACAGAGAGAAAATAAAAATTGAAACACATGTAAAAAAATGTGGAATGTGATTATTGTTAGCATAGCATTGCGTGAGTAACTTTGGTAAAAATTCAACGAGTATGGTATGACGTATTCAATTTGTGGCGTCCATGCATTCAAAGGGGGGGGGGGGGGGGGGGGGGGGGGGGGGGAACTGAATTTCTACGTATGTGAATGAATACGTTGAATAAAATATAAAAAAAATAAAAATGTTAACGAACTTTGCATACATGAAAATTTCATTTTTTTTTCTCTTTCAATTTTTGTACATTTTTTTTTTAGAAATATATTTATCCAGTACTGTTAATTGATTAATTTGAGGCGTGTAACGTTTTTTTTTTTAAATCAATTATTTCACTTGAATAAAATAATGTGAAAAAAAAAAATGAGAATAAATTCTGATTGATTGAGAAAAAAAAATAATGCAAAGAAAAAAATGTAATGAATATTTTTCTGCATCCACTATATATATGTATGTATGTATGTATGTATGTATGTATGTATGTATTATCCCCAGTGTAATTCATCCCTTTTTCCATCCACTTTCTTAATGCCAAGTTTCGCTTTCGTGGAATTTCTGGAATTTAATTTGTCTAATCGTAAGTACGAGTGAGCAAACGTTTTCTCTCCCCAACGATGATGATGCTGTGCACGTGTAATTACTTCAATGTTCTACTTGCGAATGTATACATATGGTATTTCATTTCTTGATGCTTCATAAATTACGTGCTGTGAATAGTTTTTCTCAATTGCATTCCAATGAAAGAAAAAAAAAATATATAAACAGCAGAAACAAGAAAAAAAAAATGGAAAAATATAATGAATTATTCCAACAATAAAAAAAAATAATTCACAGAGATAAACTAGTCTTTGAATTTTTTTTAATTAATTCCTATTTATAACCTCAAAGAAAATGAACTTAATAACAAAAAAGAAGAAAAAAAAACACCCTACAATGCAATAATAAATATTTATTACAATTAATTAATTACTGCCAAAATCCAACACATGTTTTGGATTTTAAATTACAAAAAATATTTAACTTTCCCCCTCGGTATTTTCTTGAATATAAATCCTTCAATTACTTTAAATACCAATAAAAAAACGTACACATAAATATTTCAATTAAAAATTAACCTGCATCCACCCTGTCTTGGCGTAGCAATATATATTTTTTTTTTTTTCATTTTCGTTTTATTCATTTTTTGTTTTCTTTTTTTTTTTTTCTTTTCTTTACGACCCACCAAGCTGTCCAATTTGTTCTCTTTTTATACCCCTCGACCAACCACGTCTTAATATAATGTATATACATATATATTCAAAGAGCAAACATTTCTGACAGGCCTCGCTGCGTTTATCTCAAATAAATTGTGCGGACCAAGAGAAATAAAACGACAGCAGCAGGGTGCGCAAGTGGAAGGGTAGAAATGTCTCATCTTCACCCTATTTATCACAATATTGCGCGTTACTATCTGTCTCTGTCTCATGGTCTTATCAAAGTATAACGCCCTGTCGCTTTCCACTATCATTTCATGACAAAGCTCGTCATGATGGCGATGGTGATGGTGCTATAGTAAACTTACTTGGAGATTTCATCTGCCCAATTTACGTAGAGATCTTTTACCATTTTTATATAAGCCTTATCGTGACCTTGTCAAGTAACACTGAGAAATGTCCAATAATAATAAAGAAAAAATAAAAATAAGAAGCAAAGAAAAAGAAAAAATATAAAATAAAAATAATGAAAAAAAATTTATTTTATAATTTTTCAGTGTCGATAATTTTTTCTTTCTTTTTGTCTGTCTAATTAAATATGTTTTCTTATTGTTTTACTGTTTGGTTTTAAACAAGACAATAAAAAAAAAAAAATAAAAAGCTAAGAAAAAGAAAAAATATAAAATAAAAATAATGAAAAAAAATTTATTTTATAATTTTTCAGTGTCGATAATTTTTTCTTTCTTTTTGGCTGTTTAATTAAATAATTTTTTTTATTATTTCACCGTTGCTTCTTATTATGAGAGATTTTATTATTACATTTTTTTTTTTTTTCTTTCAATCGTCGGAGCTTTTTATTCGTGTACGTTTTTCAACTTTACCAACGTCACATCCGGTCAAATGTGTTCGGTGAACATTAAATGCAAATTTTAACTTTGCACAATTTAAATTTCAAATGCAATTAGATTCATTTACTTACGAATGGACAATTATTCGTAGGAATGAGAAGTGGTAATGGCAGTTGATGTTGGCGTAGGTGAGTAATGGTAAGGGGGAAAGAACAGTTGAAGAATGCTTTCAACTTTGAATCAATTATTCTTATTCACTTATCGTTTATTATATTAAAAAAAAAATTTTATAAGAATGGATGAATAAATATAATAAAATTGTTTTGTTTGCATTAACTTCAATGAGAAAATAAAGTTTAAAACAATAATGTTAATTATATTTTTTATTATTTAGGTTTCCGTATTATTAATATTATTTATTAATCCATGAAATTTATTTATACAATAATTAACAGTTAATTATTCGAGTTTGATAAAACTTTTGACTGAATTATTGACACTTTGTGAGATAAATTCACGTTTATGAACACGAATTTTTTTAAAGTACATCACGTGATTTATAACTGTCATTTTCACTGGGATTATTCAAGTTTTTTATGTATCACATCATTTATTAAATTTATTATATTTAAAAATTAATGGAACAAACTTTTGACAGTATTTTTCATCGCGTTATAAATTAAGAAAAAAAAATTGTTTAATCGAACGAAAAGATTAATTTAAAGATGAATAAAATATTGTTCCTTTTCATTCACAAATTAAAGATTTAGTTAAACCATAAACAATTAATATTTACCCAAATAATTAATTACTATACTAAATAATATTTGTATTATAAATATCACGACTAAATTGTTCAATTGTTTTCGTATCAACGATTATTTTCAATTCAATAGTCGACTATAATGTACACATTATATACAATACATGTACTGTACATAAGTCCATACAGTGTACTGTAATCCGACATAAACAAAACATACTCAAAAGCTCGATAAACTGTTGAGATTTACCATGAAAAAAAAAAAACAAAAAAAAAAATCAAAAGCTCAAAAAATTTTCCCATCCTCCATTTTTAAATTAAAAAAAAAAATACCAAAATGACACTAGGATAAAAATATCATAATAAAAATTACTAAATCACTTTTAAAAATTTTCAAAATGTCTAATTCAAATTTTTATTCTTCCAATTTGTCATCAAGAATAAATAATAAAATTTAATAATCAAGTTTACACTGACAATGGCATACATATGTACATATATACCTTCTGAATATCTCGATGAATGCATTATCGAGCGCGCATTGTTACTACGACATATCCCAGAGGGTTAATATAGGTCGGAACTGGGTGGTTTCCATAGTAAGGGTAGATTTTAGGGACACAATTCCACTGTATCACGAATTAGTGTTTGTCCAACACACAAACGTAAATACATATGTAAATGTATACACAAACACACACACATACGCACACATTCTCATGATTATATAACGAGGAATAATATCTATAGATATAGGATGAGGGTTGAAGGTAAATAGCGTGGAGTAATAGGGGTAAGTTGGTTTGTCCATGACCGGAGAATTTTCTCTTATCATGGTCCAAACAGAAACCACCCTCGTCTCATTTCCCCGTTTGCCAGGGGATGAAAATTCATTACGATAGTGCAAGCAATGTCTTGAGAAAAGGGGTGAATTAAATACCCATACCCAAACCCTCCCTCTATTATTTTTTTGTTATTAAATTACTCAACAAATAATAAATAATAATCACTTTGTTAATTTTTTTCTATCGTGTTTTATGAATGTTTTATTTTGTGGTTTTATGTATTTTTTTTTTTTTAATGGTTGTAAAAATATTGACAGGATTGAAATCACCCTTTTGGGACGATGGTTCAAGGTAGACAGAGGGGAGGGAAGAGGGGTTGTTAATGCGTCACCGCAACAAACTAACAACATCGCGTTTAAATTCATTCCGCTCGGCTAAACGCCGAGCTCTCGAAATCCAGCTCCAACTAAAGCTATATATAAATTTCTCACACCCTCTAACAATTGCATCCCTAACTCACCCACTGAAGCATGCATCAACCCCTCTATTTTACCGCGACTCCCCCCTCGGCACGCTCAATTCAACCAAATAAAATCTCTATATAGAAAAATATACAATAAATACTCATGGGAATTTCACATATAATTCTTTTAGGATCAACGAAACATATGATTGTTGTAGTATCAATTAAATTCCGCCCCTTTATTTACACATCAATCCTTCATGTGTATACCACCCCCTTCAATATCACAAATTTTCATTCCACCAATTTTATTTCAACATTAATTCCGCGTGAATAAATATACAAATTTCATTTTCTTCATAGTCAAATAATCGAAATAAAATTATTTTATTAATTATTTTTTCTCTGATTTTTAAATTCACTTTAAAATTTAACAAACACTCTATGCAAGCACATCCCTTAGGGACATTATATTTTATTTTTTTGTAACATATTCATTTTTTTACATAGACCTACATACGTAAATATAAATTGTATGTACTGCTACGTGAGAGACATTGTCATTTCGCCCTTTGACATGCATCGTACGTTTTTTTTTTTTATCTTTTCGCTAACTCTTTTATTTTTAGGCACCTCATAAAAGTACACCCCACAGGCACATAAGTATATACAAAAAAAAATATATTCATATGTGTCTATATTTGTTCATAAACACAGAGAGTGTTTTTTGTGCTCTCTAAAAAAGTGATGGACAAAGAAAAGAAAAAATGGCAAAGATAAAAAAAAATAAAATATAAGGGAGAAAGTTTAATGAGTATGAAGCTTGGGGGCTACTATGAAAATACAATTACGTGACAGTTTTGTCACGAAGTCATTTAGAACAATATAAAACTAGAAGAAAAAGAAAGAACAAAAGAGAAAAATATGTCTCATTAATTTATAATTGTTATTACTATTTTATATTTTTATTTCCACTATTTTTATTATTTATCTCCATCGCCAAAGTAACATAATTAAACTTTTATTTCTATAATTCATTCGTATTATTCAATATTGAATGCTTTATGATATTTATAATGACACAAACGTGAACGTAAATAAATGAAATCATTATGAAAGAGCTTTTCTAATTATTGATTGACAGGTTGAGGGTAGTTTTGACGAGATGATTGGTATAAGTGCATTGAAAATACAGTATATCAATATCAAAATGATATATAAAGAGAATGATACACATTCCCTTGATGGAGGATCATCATATTCCACCACAATCACCAACCAAATTCATCCTCGTGCTGTTATGCAGAGTTAATGATGGCTTCCACTTTGAATTTCGAGTGTATGTTATATTACGATTTAAACATGGCCGATAATTTCCGGTTATTTCATCACATACCATCGTATGCAAGGTAATTATATCAGCTTTGTTGCGAATACTTACTGTGGTATTTAACATAAAAATAAAATAGCAGAGAGATGAAGTGAAAATAAAAGCAAATTTTATGCTTTAATATATTCCTTGGATATTTTTATATCCAACGTGTATTATTATTATTCATATTTTATTGTTATATGCCAGATAACTGGGTATTTAAAGTAGTTTAATTTGTTGTGTAATATATGCAAGATTATTTACATGAGAATTATTTAGTAATTATTATAATTCTAAAGTATTTGTAGAATTAAATAATAAAAAAAATTTGTGGTATTAAAAATTAAAGAAGAATTAAATACTCACGTTGATTAGGTCGAATTTTTCAGTGTCCAATCTGCAACAAAAATGTTAAATATAATTAAAAATATAATACTTTCAATTATATTAAAAAAAAAAAAATAATATTTGATTTTCATATGATGAAAAATTCATAAATATATTTTTTTAATATAGATATGAAAGTGACTTTCATCTGTCGAGCCATCCCTCAACGACCTCGCGTACTACTACTACTACCCCTACAGGTATGTAGTTGCAAACTAGCCAATTTGAGAAGTTGGTCGTTGGATAAAACTAATTTGCCAACTAATTTTATGAAATAGTACTCCAAAATGAAGTAGGAACATTGTATCAAATAACTTTTGACGATGATGACAAAAAGATCCTCTACCAATTTTCCTAAAGCATTACTAGAAAAAAATAATAAACACACAGAAAAATTTCTACGATAATAAATTATTATAGTAAATAAAATAAACTAACAATATATACACAAACAATATGAAATTATATTTTTAATTGTGGAAATAAACTTGATTTTAATTATCAAAGAAATTAAAATAAAAGAGAATAAATTCTTTGAAAATTCTGTGGTAGTCCTGATGAAGCTAAGGAAGGATTAGAGTTTCTCGTTACCGTCTAATTGCAAGTTTCATTCCCTCCCATTGATCGACCCACCTCATTAACCATCATCTAAAATAATTAATTTAATCCCCGTAAAAATAAAAAAAGAAAAGTTCCATTGAAAAATATTTTTTTTTCCCCCAAATTTCTTTCAAGTTCTTAATGCACTGTCGTCAATCATTTTTACTTGAAGTCTTGATAAAAATATACATTTGTGGCAGAGAACTAATGCTCCAAGAAATTTTATCTCGATTAAGAAAAAGACTGGTTGAATATAAAGAGAAATCAAAAAGACGTTATGATATCTAAAATTCGTTTTCAAGAAACATCACCAACAGCAGCAGCCAGTTACAAACAGAAAGAGAATTCAAACTGTGTATTCTAGTATAAGCTGTGGGTAGGTATAGCAGTAGTAGTTTATGTAATGAATAACGGAAACGGAAGCCGGGTGGTTTGCCACGAACCACCCTTAGATGAGGATTTTCCACCGGACTCCAACAGTTGTAAAAAGAGATATGAGACAAAAAGTATATATACATATAAACCCAATGCTTTTGGCGACTACAATAAATTGACATTGCGGCGACAGTTGAGGGTATATACCCCACACGATTCCACCATTGTAAGAATATTATTCGCACAATCCGTGGAGACTCTCGTGGTCCAATTCAACTATGTCGTTTCACATCCTTATCCTTATACTTCCACGTAATTAAATCCCATTTCCCTCTTAAAAGTACTCCCCACTATTCTCTCACTTCCAACAAGTATCTTTATCGCCAAGACCACGTTTTCCGGTCGTACAATTACACTAATTAATAACCTTAAAACTATTACATTAATTAAAATAAAAATAATTAATTCATTTCGCACTAAACTACTATGATAATCATTAAAAAATTTTCTTCTTTATATTATTATTCTCTTGCAAACTATTATTGACTTGTTGTAGAAAGACTCTTTGCACATTTCTAAATAATAAAAGATATGAGAAAAAAAATCCCCAAGTTTTTTGATGAGATATTTTAAAATGTTGAAGGAGTTTAGGAATAATATAAACCCCCGCAAAAGAGCATTTGCCATTTTCATTTCGTTTCACCCGAGCAATTTGCAGTTTTGCTCCACGGTGATTAAGATGCTTAATCTGTACGAGTGACTGCCCCCCTCTGGCGTTAAAGATTTTTTTTTTTAAATGTTTTTTCGTTCACCCTCTTTTTTTACCCACGTTAAACTAAAACGAAAGGTGGTGGCGAACATACAGTTCGGCGGCGAATGGTGGTTCGAAACGAGCAGGCAAAAATATGAGAAGAAAAAAAGCATGGTGGAGGCATGAGGGAGGGTGGGGGGAGGAGGGGGGGGGGGGAAGCTTTAAAGTTGAAAAAGTGCTTGCATTTAAAGGGTTTCCACTGCACTCTATTGCATACGTCCACCCTCACCGCCCTCTCGTTCATTCCTCCCTATTTTGGGTGGCCGTTTATTCAGCGACTTTGTGTTAATTTTCATTCAAACCTACCTCCCTCGCGCACACAATCCTCAAGGGGGTGGTAGCTACTTATGTATATATATTCGGATAAATACGAGCTAATTACAAACTTTTCAGTTTCATTGTTCGCATTATTTTATTATTTTTTTTTTCGTTTCTTCATTTATATATAAAATTTGTTTTTTTTTTTTGTCTTTTTTTAAAACTTTCCGATAAATTATTGCTCGTTAATATTATATAGTTGGGTTTATTGAGTTTGAAATTAAGGGGTTGACCTTTGAGAAGAAAAAAAAGAAGAAGAAGTAGATTAAGAATTATAATTGTTGATTAAATATTTTTATTCTTTTTATTAATTCCATTGAGGTGTTTTTGTGTTTATTACAAAGGAAAAATTTTCTGAATGGGAAAATAAATTAGATAAAGATTGGTTACTACAATAAGTACGTGCTCAAGTGCTTGTCCTGAATATTCTCATTCAAGTATACAACAGAATGTAGTTGAGGTGATAAAGATTAAAGTGTACAAAAAGTTTTTACATTGAAGGGTGAGCGCGCATGTCTATATCATTGATTTAAAGGGTTGGATGAAGCTTTTGTAGGCTTAATAATTTTAAATAGAATTAAATTTGGTTTATAAAATAATACCTAGATTCGTAGCACAATTTGAATTTAATATAGTATAGTCACTGAGATAAATTTCCTGACAGCAATTAGCGACGTGGCTTGCGATAAAATCCGTAATATGTTCACGTCGTTGAAAATATCTTGCGCACAATTTACAAGCGCATGATCTTTATGTGACTACGGAAATTATACCTAGGTTTGAAATTGACTTAGAGCACACGGCTCTTCAACGGTATTTTCGTAAATCCGCACAGCGAATAAAACGAATAAGGCAAGTCGGAAAATAAAAAAAAATAAAAAAAAAAATTGGAAATAATAAAGTATTAAAACTTTGTGGAGAAAAGGTGATGAAGAGAGGTGCGCAGTGCACGTGCCCAAGTGGTAAAAATTTTTCTAGCACCTCACACAAGTCTACAACAATTCATCGTCAAAGCAGTATATTTTTTTTTTTTTTTAAAAAAATATCTACTATAATTTTTCATTCTCTAAAATCCTTTTAATATTATGATTTTTATATTTGTTCTTTTCCTTGCTGTTCGTTTATCATCTCAATAATTTAAAAATAAAATAAAATGAAAAAAAAAAATAAGGAAAAAAATTTTTTAAACGAAAATAAAAATAAAAAGAAAAATTGGTTTACATTCATATGCTGGTGCGTGTAAAGATTGCGTGAAATCACAGTGGTTGAAAGCACACATATAGATTGGCGAGACAACACACACACTAATATAAAGCTTAGCCATGAGTTATGGCGACCAGCAGAAGCGCCAACCAGTATAGAAGCCACGAGACGCGGGGTTTGCAAGTGGTTAATTATACGGTGGGATTAGCTTGGCCTCCACCGCCACAAACCCACCCCTATAATTTTCTCGAGGGTTCAAATTCAAACGTAAACCTCCGGGTCTCACGTGAGCTATTGCATTCTGATTGTGGCTATACATTGGAAATAAAAACCTTTCAATATAGATCAAGTTTACTTATAAAATATTTATCATCATCAAAAAATTCTAATAAAATAAATTAGATAATTTTTTTTCTCACCTATAATTTTTTTACACATTTAAAAAATATATTAATAAAGATACAATATCTATGGCAATAAGACAAAATAGTTTATCCTATCGTAAAAGCTCGTTCAAGTTTATTTATACACGAGTAGATATCTAAATGACATATCCAACGTAGATAAATTTAGGAAATCACATTTCATGATATATATTTTACTACATTTAACGATTGAATTTACGATCTTTAGGATTGATCTTGCACTATCATACAATGAGCTTTCGAACTGTAGGTCGTAACCTAAGTAATCGATATATATATACCAGACCATGAACATTTGAAACATCTCTATAAAAATTGTCTTAACGTTTCACCAAATGTCTAACAATAATACTCTCTTAAATCCAATTGAAATACACAAATAAATGTTAAAAATCATCAATTAAATTCCCAAAACTATTTCAACATACTTATTCACATAGCTATTATTAGAATCTACTGTCCATCAATTTATTAAACTATTTATGGTTCACTTTAATTATCTCAAACATTAAAAAATTTTAAGTAACTTCTAACTGTCTATTAATGACAACTGATGGGCTTTTAAATTGCTGTCACATATCACTTTCAAAGTATATTAAAGATTTATATAGATAGACGGTTTATCGACTACACATCGAAAGCTCTGTGTCTAAGTATATATATATATAAATACACACATAGGAATTTGCCACGCGATTCCATTTTGTTTGCAATGATATATGTCAAGGTGTATGAAACATTCCTCAGGGAAAGGGAAAAAAAATAAAATAAAGATTGACGTCACGTTGGTGGTAATGCGATTTCTCAACTGATCATGACGATAGTGGTGTGCAAGTGACACGCGCGTTAGAAAATCCGGTAAATATATATATGTATATATATGTGTGTATACTACAAAATGTAGAGATAAAGCTTTGCGTGGTGTGAAACGAAAAATGTGAGACAATGCATCTCTCCAATGTTCATCTAACTTTGTCTGTCTTGACTAAAGGGGAAAAAAATTTCTTCACAATTGTGATGGATTTTATGAGATTTTTGTGAGATAAAAATATTGAAAAAAAAAATTGGATTGTGAAAGCTTTCTAGATGAAATCAACTCTGTTTTTATATTTTATTTCATTATTTATCAAAACCGATTTATTGAATTATTTTTCTATATGAAAATTGAATATTTTTAATTAAATTTAGAAAATGGATTAAACGTTGAAGGATTTGTATATTTATAAAAATATATGTGTATTATAATTTTTTTTTTTTACCGTTAATCTGATATACTAAAGCTTTTTTTTTTTCATTTATTTTTTATTAATATTATTAAAAAAATTTTTAACGGATTTTTTTTTTATTTTTATTTTGTTTTATTTTTCTTTTTTCATTTGGTTCTTTCAAAAATTATATTCGCTTATTGGAATATATGTGCTCATTGGAATTCAACGAATGTGCCAAGTGGATTTGCAAAGACACTTCAGTGCGACAGAGAAAGGAATGGAGGAAATAGGGGAGTTAAGGGTGGTTGAAATTTCTTCTTTAGACCTGCCAACCGAAACGTAGAATTTTCTTGAGAGATATGGGCCGCACATGACTCGCTGTAATTTCCGCGTATACACAACCCTTTTTCTCATAGATATTTTGGCTTGTATTCCAATGCCACTTTCGTTTTCTTCGTGTACTTCATTTAAATAAAATAAATAAATAAATAAATAGAATATACACGAAATTAAAGAGGAAAAAAAAAAAAAAAATGATTTTATTTTATGTTGGTTGAATGGTTTGAATGGAGTAGGAACATTATCGCAGTGGAAACACAACCGTTGGTATTAACAGTTGGATTCAGATTTAAAAATGAGAGGAAAAAAAAAAATAGATAAAAAAAAAAATAAATGAAAATAACAAATTGAAAAATAAGAAATAAAAATATATTTCGCTTGGCTATCAGCCAAGTAGCCGAATAGGCAAATGGGAATGTGCTTTCTATGGCGAGCAGGATTAATGCATAAAAGCACAACCATTTGGGATTAATTAATTAATCGAACTGATTTATCAAAATTAACCATTAAAATTATCTCGAGATAATAAAGTTTTGAATTTATTAAAAATTTATTTTCTCATGATAAAAATAATCGTCAATTTGCAAAATGGAAATTTATATTTATAACACCACTGTATTTTATATTATTACAAAATGCAGTAGAATAAAATATAGCAGTGTAAAATAACCAAAAGAAAATTGTACATACACACATAAAAACATATCCATAACCATAAATATATGTATGAGGATCAAACGTTTTCTTCAAACTGACAACGTGAAACAAAGGAGAATAAGAAATTTTATATTATTCTGCATCTAGAAATATATTTCTACGCCCAAGTGAACAATTCTAACAACCAACTTTGGTACATAGGTATCAACGAGATGAAAAACAGAAACTGTATGAAAATAGAAGAAAAAAAAATTCAAGCTATCACTTTTTCATCCCTCTATATTATAACAAACAAATGCAATTCTTCTACCCAACTGCATTTTAATATTTTTTTTCATACAGAAATATTTCAATAAATAAATAATATTAAATGAATTTAATTGAATTGTCAATACAAATGGAAAATTAAATTTTGTGGTGTCTTAATACAACTTTAGTAGTGGCAGTGACAAGTGCTCTACCATTTTCCTCATCACCATCGTTACCCTCATTGATGTTCAAGCGCCGCATCCCCTAATTGCAATTGACTATTTCCGCCCTCGAGTCAACTTCAATAATTTCAATTGGACAACAATTATATTCAATACAAACAAATATTATTTCCATTAATTACAATGAATAAAAGAAATAAAAAATTAAATATTCATACTCCAAAAAAAAAAATAATAAATATTAAAAATAATTTGAATAAAAAAATTTTTTTTTCCTAATTTTCTTTTTCTTTATCTTTAAAAATTTTTTTTTATAAAATCCCACAATTAACCCAAATCTCACGTTAATATCTCATATCATTTTCACCGTATAATTAATTTATATAATAAATAAAAATTCATCTCGAGATAAAATGATAAATTAAATTTATAAACACAATAAATTATTGTAAATATCATTGAATGTATATTTAAAATTTTTAATAGAATCGTTTGGACTGAAAGGTGTTACTTGAAGACTATTAAATTTCATGTATAAAACACATAAATTATTCACGGTTTATAATTTTGTGTATACGTATGAAAGGTTATAGAAGAGAAGTAAAATGACGTCAACGACGACGACGACATGAATGGTGCTTACGTTATGCGTTCCTTCATCGTTGGTAATTTATCGTGGTTCATTTCACGTAATTTACCCTTTCTCTCATAATATCTCTAGCTTGCTTTTACTCGTTTCTAAAATATATAGTTGAATATTTACATGTATACAGTTTACTTTGTTTGTATCATCAAGATCGTAATTTTACCATGAAATAATATTCGTTGACTCGAAATTTATACTTGTGCACGACATCATCCACCCTAAGTGTGTACTTTTCATCTCTGATTTAGTCCACTTTTCATATAAATTCATTCAAAGCGAAAGAATAATTTATAAAAATATAAAAATTAAATTTCCGAATAATAGTTTTTTTTATTTTTAATTATTTTCTCATTTTGTATGTTACATATTTAATTTAATCCTTAACGTATTTTTTTTGTTGTTGTTTTCTTTCTTTAAAGAGGATTGTAAACATCGTTTAAGTGTGTAATAAATGTTGAAGAGAGTGGACAAGGGGTTGAAAGAGAAGAGAAGAAAAAAAAAAAAAGCTAAGCTTGCATAGATATACAGTTTGTGTAAAAAGTAAACTTTGCAACGCGCTTTATCTCGATTGTGTATCAACACGTAAATGCTGATGCTCATAAAACACCATAAATATTACAAGGAAACTGAAAATGATATTTAATATTTATTACTATTGTAAAAAAAAATATTTAAAATAATATTTGTTTTATTAAATTGTGTAATTTTTATTATTTTAATGGGGTAAATGATGAGCAAATATTGAATTAAAAATTTTTAAATATTGTTTAGTGGATTAATTATATATGTTAGGGGGTATTGAATAAGATAGTGGACTTAGTAAACGTTTGGGATTAGGCGAAATCAAAGGACTAAGAAGTTTAATCAGGAGATTAAAGCTTTGAATCAATCCAGGATTAAGGGATGAGTGACTTTGACCACATCTCGACGTGTTTCCCAACATAAGGAATGGATCCAGTTACATTTATGATATAAACTTGAATTTATTTGATGAAAAAAAAATTAAAGAATATTTAAAAACAATTTATTTTTATCAAAAATTGATTAGTTTAATTATTTTTTTATATTTTATTATAATTCAGTTGATTATTTTTGATAATTAAAATTGAATGTTATTACAAATGCTCAAAAGTATTTTATTATTTGTTTATTATTAATCTGTAAGAAATTTACTCACTCGAATATTTTTTTTAATATTTTATTTCAAATTTATATTTATAATATATTTTTCTTATTTCATTTTATATTTTATGGATAATAACAAATTCTATGCATTCTAAAAGAAGAACGTATGTGTGTCAGTGTGTATATAAGATGACATGAACGAAAAATTTTCCAGTGCATTATCAACCCCTTTCGCGTCCGAGAAATATTTATCAACAAGACAAATGGAATTTTTTTTCCTCTTGTTCACTTGACAAAAAAATAAATAAATAAATTCACAATGAACATATGAGATTTTTTTTGCTTAGTTATTGTTGAATCAGAGAATGAAATATTGAGATAAACAACAAACAAAACTGCCCAATAAATATCATAAACATAAAAAATAAAAATAATTAAAATTAAATTCATATTTTTCTTCATCAAATGTAAATAAAATTATATAAAAAATAAATTCTTATTAAAAATTAAAAGCGTAACATGGAGATAGAATTTAATTGATAGTAGACACACAGGTGTTTACTCGCTAACAATGTCAGAGGGTGTGAAATAGAGGTACTAGGTGTTGGATTGGATGGATACATTGGTTAAGGGAGCGGGTAAAGCATTGAAGTATTGAGTGCTTCAACACCGACAGCAAAATCAATTTGTGCTGATGTAACACGACATCGTTTGCTCGTAACAATCGGTCGAATTGTCGTGTGTGTCGCCATCTGCTACATCAACGAACGTACAAAATTTTATATATACATATACAATCGAGAATAGAATATCGTACGCATTTCAGCTGATGCAACTATTGTTTGTGCAGAGTTAGCTTAAATCACCGCATAAACGCGTGTCATATATCATTGAATGTCATTTTGAGATGACAATAAATTTATAATGTCAAGTGGTGAGATGCCATTTGTATTATTTATTTATTTATTTATTTATTTATTATTTTTTTTTCATTCAACAATTTAACAATGTTAAATAAATAAATGAACAAATAATTCATTATAATAATATAAAAAAAAAATAATGAATTATATTATTTTATTAAATAATTATATTAATTAATTATTTAATATAAATATTATAATAAAAATATATCAATTAAATAATAATAATGATAAATTTATAATATCAAGTGGTGGTGCCATTTGTATTATTTATTTATTTATTATTTATAATTATTTATTATTTTTTTTCATTATTATTTTTTTTTTATTCAACAATTTAACAATGTTAAACAAATAAATAAACAAATAATTTATTATAATAATGTATTATAATAATATAAAAAAATAATAATAAATTATATTATTTAATTAAATGATTATATCAATTAATTATTTAATATAAATATTATAATAAAAATATATCAATTAAATAATAATAATAAATTTATAATATCAAGTGGTGATGCCATTTATATTATTTGTTTATTTATTATTTATATTTATTCATTAATTTATTTATATTATAATAATATAAAATAATAATAATAATTATAATAAATTATATAATTTAATTAAATAATTATATGAATTAATTATTTAATAAAAAATATAATAATATAATAAACAATTAATATTATAATAAAAATATATTAATTAAATAATAAAAATAATAAATAATAATAATATAAAAATGAATAAAAAAAAATTATATTTATTTCTTAATATTTATTGATAATTGTCAAAAAATATTCTAAAGGAAATAAAAAAAAATAATTAATGAATAAAAAAATAAAAATAAAAATAATGTATTTTTATTTTTAATTTTTTTTTTCTATGTAAAAAAAAAAAAAAACGAACATGTATGGATACTTATATATTGAGGGATTTATATCGAGTATAGAGGGGTTGAAGTGGATTTTCTTTGGCACATTCAGTGGAGAATAGAAGTGCCGTACATTTGATTTACAATCGTTCGGGGAACTCGATGTCCCGCAAGACACTGAAACGTATATATATATATATATAAATAAGGAGAAAATGAGTGAGAAAAAAAAAAGGAAAAAATGGCTATAAAGTCGTGTGCGATACTGAAAGTTTATGGTGGTTATATGGGGATTTATCACGATCAATGTGAACATTTATTTTCGCAACAGTGAATGATAAAATTATTGAAAAATAATATATTTTTATTTACTTTTTTAAATTAAATATCACCATTTATATTTAGATTATTCTACATATTATCTTTATATTTTCCCCATTGATTATAACGATATCAATATCAATAAAATATTATGATACATTATAAAATAATAATTCAATTTTATTTTATCAATAACATGAGTTAACTTGCAGCAACATTGAAGATAAACGTTTTTTCAATTTAGCGAACAACCTAAGTCTCTTTAGTTTTATCCAAGTAGAAAAGATCAATGTCTGGCTGGTCAGTGTGACGAGCAAATGGAAAAGTGGAGGGTAGCAGGTGGCTAGACGTCGATTGAAAAGAGATAGACATGAGCTTTATCCATGTCTGCAATAAAACTGGTTTCAAAGCGCTGAGAGAGCAAGGGGTAGAAGAGATGGGTTAGGATGAGCTTAAATCAACAAACGGAAGTGGATTGTCTGTTGGAGAATCCAAACAATGACTGAACATCCCACGAGGAGAAATGTAATCAACAGACGAAGAAATGTAAAAAAATAAATAAAAAATTTTTTTTATTAAAATACTCAAAAAAAAAAAATAAAAACAAAATAAAATTCTCTCCATTTGTAGAAAAATAATTATTATTTTAATAAATACATTTATATAAATGTATTTATATTTTTTTTTTTTTCTTTATTTTTATACTCAATTAAATGAACATTGGTGTGTGTATATAGAACTGAGAATTCACGATGGATATCAACATACTACAGTTGCAGCTGTAGCCACCAGACACTTTAATTCTACAGAGTGCATCATTTGCATCGTGCTAAAGGGGATGAAGGGTTGGTGAGGAGAGAACGGAGGTTACGGGATGCCATCAGGAGTTGAACTCTACCAGGATGTGGTCAAAGTGGATGGTAGCAATGGTTGAAAGAGCAAAATGGTGACGTAGTTATTATATAAGTGTGTCTGTATATCTAAAAGTATATATACACACATTTAGGAAGAAATGAAAAAATGTAGGCAGGTTGTGAAGAAGAAAAGTGAGATGAAATGGGCATCTCAGTTAAAATCCACGTGATGGATGACACGCATATTTTAAAATGTTCCTACAAAAAGAGAGGAAAAAAACTTTACCAACTAACCCTCTTGAAATTTTTATCTCACTTACTCACTCGTTCATTTCAATTTTTACCATCTACTCTAACATTCACCTTATTCTACAACCCACTATTTTAAGGGTGAAAAATCTACTTATGAATCCCCCAAAGTTTTGCGACATCATAATAAAAATATAAAGAAAAATTTTAAATCGTTAGTAAATCTACTGTACTTATTTTATTAATTAAATTATTAATTAATATTATAAAAGTTTGTAATTTATCGTGATGTTATTATTAATATTGGAATTATAATTTTGTTATGAAATAAAAATTGAAATTTAACAATTGATGATGGTTAAATTTATTGCAGCATTTAATAGCAGCTGACGACAAAAGTACATCCCTTATATTTTATCCATCACCACATTATGTGAAATAGTTAAAGCGCAACACAACATTTATATTTCTTTTGGCAATTCAGCGAGTCGTTATAGCCAGACACTATTGACTTTAGTGGTTTTTACTTTCCAGATAATAATATCATGACATATTAGAGTTTGGGGATTTTGTATCACTGAATTTGATGGTGTTGATGGTTGGGGAATGCTACTGGGATCCATATTACGTGGCATAGAAAGCACAGGTGCAACCTATTGATGTTGCATTGGCAATTTAGTGGCATTGTTGATTGCCTCCTGTATCAAAAACAAAACAGCTTTTTTCCAACAGAATAAAATAAAAAAAAAATTCTTACTCTTTCTCTCTCTCAACAAACAAAACATATTTTTTCTCCCTCAAAGCTTTTTCCCCCTTTTCATTTACATCCTTCCTTACTAATGGACGTATGACACTCTACATTTTCTTCTTTTACATTCACCCCTTTTTCTCCACTCTAAATTCATTCAATATTACATGAATATATCGCTTTTATTTATTCACATTATTTTCCTCAGTCTTCATGATAAAATACTATTTTTTATTTCATATTCAATTCTATCATACTAAATATTATTGTAAATAAAGTATTGTCTTCTTCTATTATTATATACATATAAAATTCAATCTTCCATTTACCATCAATGACATTACAATAAATTTGTATATACAAAAGCAAGAAATTTGTGAGTAATAAAACATGAGCAAAACCAATCGCGCTTTGATATTCTCATCGTCTCCATTCTAGTACAATTTCATGTTATATTATAAATATATATTATCTTATGTACTATCAGGGTATGTATAAGTGCAATGGAGACTCGCTTGGCATTTGGCCATTGTCGATAAACAACACAAATACCAACGCAAATGTTAGTGCAAATATACCAAGTGCGTTTTGGGTTTTTATTCTTACATATACCATCAACTTGGTTGGTATGATGGAAATGTAGATAAAAAAAATAAATAAAAGTGCACATGGGCGCCACATGAGAGTACTACAGTGGTATTCTCTCGTAGTAGTTACAGTACGAGTTGGGTGAGGCATCAATTGCTAGGTGGAATCGAACGCTCGATTCGATTTCTTCCAACTCTCGTTTCCACATTTTTCGTGCTTTTTTTTTTTTTTTTTTCTTTATTTTATTTTTGCTTCCTCTTCCTTCTATCTGCTTTTATTATTCGGTCGTTCACTTTCTTGCTCATAGTACGGCGACGTACGACGACTTGAATTTTTACGCGCCCTCGCGCGTTTTCTTTCTTGCTCCTTCAACGAATAAAATTTTATCCGATCTGTCGTAAATTCTTTAGACGGTCGAAGAGCAAGTGCACCATTGCGATGTACGCTTCTGGTAGATAAGAGAGAGAATGGAAGGGCCCGATGTGGGGAAAAAAAAAATTAAAGAATAAAAATAAAAAAAATATATAAAATAAAAAAAATTATATTACATTTTAGAATCGAAGCACGTCGTCTTATATGTCGCCAAGCTGTCACTATTTTTATGGTTTATATCTTTTCATCGTTATTTATTTTAGTATAATTTTTATTATTAAAAAATTATAATTAATCTTATTATTTTTTTTGTTTTCTTTTTTATTGTGGATTTATTAATCGTTTTGGTTTCAAATAAAAATATATCATCTGTTGTGTATTGTGCTTTTTATATTTTAAATGGATTTTATAACGTCCCATAAAGTAACCCATGTGATCGGCCATAAAATTGGAAAAAAAAAAAAAAACTCTTTTAATATATATATTTTTTCACGGATCCAGGTGTATTTGATATATAAATTATAAAAGAAAAATAGAAAAGCTCCGTGTTATATTTTACGATGAATTTTTACGGTTATTTCATTTTATTCATTCTTTATTTATTTATTTATTTTTTTTTCTCATTTGAAAAATCAAAGAAAAAATAAAATTTTGTTTTTCTATTGTAAATATACCGCAGATACGAATATTTTATCGAAGGTTTTTGCATTGATACTGTATGGAATAAATTGAAAGTAGAAAGATAAATAAAATGGTAGGAAAAAAAAAAATATTTGAAAATAAAATAAAATAAAAGACTCGAGTGCAAATTGAATTTCTTTTATATTCGAAATCAACTCAGTTAGTCTAAAAAAAGCGCAAAATATCGTGATGTTCATTGAATTCAATGAGCTTTTACATAGTATCAATTGTTCATCAACTATCAAAAAATATTTCAACGTCAATTGATAAAATTTTAACACTTTAAAATGAATTAATAAAATTTTCATAGTCATTGTGTAATGACGTTATTAATTCACCATGTCTGGAATGATATGTAGAATAAATATAAACTTCTCGATGATAATGTCTGAATAATTAATAAATTTCAAACATAGCAGAAGAATAAATATTAAAAAAATATTCACCTTAAAATATTCAAAAATTCTCAGCTGATTAAATTGCAAATATACATTGAATTTTAATATTTTTTTTTTTTTCTCCTTCGACGACTTCAATAATGAGTTAACGCAGTAAAGTTCAAGAAAATCCATCTTGAATAATGGCATTTGATGAAGTAAATCGAATGAATGTCACGTTCAATTCCATTCTTCTAATACGAATTTATTTTTATTTCATTGCATATCTTTCATTTTTGGTTCGATTGCACGCTCGGCAAGAAAACTTTGGCCACGCGGGTGAAGTATGAGGTTTGGCAGGAGCTTTTTCGTGGGTGCATTTGACACCCAAGAATAAATAGAAGTGATAAACGACCGTCCAATAATGAAAAAAAAAAAGAAAAAAAAATATGATAATAAAAATAAATCGATAAATCAAATAAGGAAAAAAAAAAAAAGAATATTCAATCTCAATAAGGAACTCAAGTCCCTCCTAAAAAGAGAAAAAAAAAATCTCTCTTCTATAATATTCTTATAAATATCAAGAAAAAAAAAAAAAAAGGAAAAAGGAAAAGGAAATAAAATCCTGAAACTTCCAAAACTGATTTCTACTGCTTGGGCTTTTAGGATATCTACTTTCATCGCTCAGTAGCCGGAGATGGTGCTCTCTTAGTTTCCTGAAGAAGCATTACCGCACACTACATATAAGGTGTCACCTATCGGAAGGAGCTTTCATAGCTTTTGAGAGTTATGGCAATATATACGGACATCCGACGTCATTTTGACAAGTTGAACCAAGCATTGATGTACTTATATGATCCACCTTATTTTTTTTTTCTATTCCACCTCACTCAAACTCACAATATCCAAACTGCCATCACATATATGTATAAAACATCTATATATATCCACTTGGAACATCTTTGCTTTCCACTTCGAGTCCGGGGTTTTCAAGCTCAGCGATAACTCAGGCGGGTAATTGCGCATTGGAGGGCTGCTTCCAAACCCCTTTTCCATCTTTCCACCCTTGATAGGTAATTCTCGAGTAATAGCTCCACGAGAAAACCCACCCGACTGTGTACATATAAATGTATCGAAACGTGAAGAATTGATATCAATGGAGAGAAAAAAAAAGAAGAAAAAGAAGAAAAAATTGGTAAAATCCATCACTAAATGAGAACAAAATTTCAGATGTTTTACTTCATCTACTCTTGAAATTACATGGCTCATCTGTTTACAGTATTTGTAAACACAGAATATATAGAAGAAGAAAAAAAAAATACGTAAATTTAAATAGAAAAATAATTTTTTTTCTTAGTTTAAATATTATCCACAAATAGCTCCTTTGAATTTCATAAATGATTAAAACCCAAAGTTTCAATTTATAAATCATTAAATGCACCACTGCCAAGTGTATGCAATTAATCGCCTGACTGGAGACTGATTCACGAGATATATTCACTAAAGTTCACGTGAATGTGTATGGATATATGTACGTTGGGTGTGTTTCTAGAATAGTTTAATTACTCGTGGATGCCCGCCGGGAGCTTTTGGACTCTGATGGCCACTGATGTTAGTAGTCAGGGGTTGTATTGGGTTTGACGATGGTGATGGTGGTGGTAGTAGTGGCGATGATGATAGTGGTAGTAGGTCCTATTGAGCTGAGGGCAGACAGGGGGAAGGGAGTAGCTGTACATGTTAGTATAGGGGACGTTTTGTGGGATAAAGCAGGACTTCTGACGCGACCTAACTGTTCACCACTGACGGAAATGTTCTATGACCGCGCGTAATCCGGTATCACGTCGATGACAAAAGCAAATTTGCATCCATTCCATGTAACCAAGAGACCGAGAGTTCAGTTCGTCTATATATAATATATATATTTAATATATCATTGGTATACATTGGATCCCAGGTGATGATTAGTCTTCATAATTGACAAGGGTTCAACGAAAGAGAAGAAGATTTTGATTAATGGCTTGTTTAGACCCTTATTCCCAATCTCCAACCAACAAAGTTAGGGATAGTCTCTTCGTTTTTTTCTTTTTATTTTTTCTGACACTCTTTGAAATTACTTTGAAATAATTAGTTTAACAGTTTGGGTTTATTAGTTATAGATTCTTTCCAATGTCTTGTGCCTTGGCGCTAAATAAATAGCATCCCTCCAAAGGTGGATAACAATGTTTGAACTTATCTATTTGGTCGTTAGGGAATCTAAAGATAGACACTATAGGTATTGTTAGGAAACAACCGAACGCCAAGGCTTGCAGAACATCCAGTTAATTTATTGTGCACACTTGGGTATAGGTATGCCAGTTGGGGTGTTGAACCAACCCAACAACCAACCGAGAAACGAGAGAAAAGGAATTGGGAATGCATGAGGAGAAGAGAAAGACGAAAATACAGAAACCTATTCTGGTTAACTTTAAGGTTTGGGTTTATATATCTATATATCCATTCAAGATGCATGTAAACTTTAGGGAATTGTGTATTCGTCTCAAGTGACACGTCTCACACACTGTGTTGAAGATAAATAGTCAATGAAAATGAATGAACAATTAACATTAGACAAGTTTATGTAAATTCATGGCTGTTAAATTGATTTTAATTTTTTTTTCTTTTCATTTTTATGAAAGTTTATTGTGGCATTTAGTTGTTGTTATTGTTGTTTGAGAATGTTTAACAATGGAAAATTTACAAGATAGTGTATAGGATGATAAAATGAAGAACATTGAGAAGTGAGTCGGGAAATTGTTGACCAATTTTGATTCAACATGATTGCAACCACAACACTTCCGTTTAAACGCAACTGTCTCTGCCACTTTGAGTCTATTGTAGTCACTTAATGCTGCTTTCAAATGTCCACTATTATCATATATTACATTTCATTGTTACTATTCACTTCTATCACTATTGAATATTTCATGTTATAGCTAAGAGTAAAGTTTGGAATTAAATGGTGAATTTATATTATAAAATAATGTAGAAAATCAGAGAGATAATTTTGAGAAAATTAAATCATTTTGTTTTACATATTGTTGATTTAAATTCGTTGAAAGTTTATAATACTTTCGCTTGTTTTATCGAAATATTTGCTTTTAGGTTCAATTATTTTTCGTTATTATTTCTCCATTGTCGAATTATTGGATAAACATTCTTGGGTATCAATCGATGTTTGACAGGATTAACAAGCTGAGCTTTACCAGCCAATAAAATTTTTGATATTATATTACTTTTCCCTGGTGTACATTATATATAAAGTTGAAATACTTTAACATTCTAAGCTCGTAAATGTATATTTATTATTTTTTTTTTTTCTTTATCTACAATGAATATTTTAGTGCATAGCAAAATTTTTATAAATAATAATAAACAATATTAATATATAATTTAATGTCTTTTATAATTTTAAGAGCATTCACATTACCGTGGAAGAAACTTGATAAATTCATACAATCTTAAACTTCATTCTTTCAGTTTGATATAATATTTATTTATTTATTTATTAAAATATATAAAAAAATTTTTTTGTTTCAATAATATAATTATAAAATCTTCACACTTCATTTAACTGATAATATATTATCATTGTTTTTCATCTTCTTGTATATTTTCCCCTCATTTTTTCTCTTATTCAACTTTTAACTTTTTTCCTATTTTTTTTTTTTTTTTTATTCGAATAGAATTTGAATGAGGAAAATTCTCCATAACACCTTTTACTGTCATGAACGATATGAGGTTCGTTAAAAAGTTCAACTACCAACAGTACTCATCACAGAACCAAAAGTGCATTGTTTAAAAAAAAAAAAGCAATGAAGAAGTTTCGTTCATTAGCTATGGAAAATGGGCTCAGTAAGGTTATATATATATATATATACAATAATGAAATGAATAAAGCCGCGGGAAAAATACATTACATACACCCAGTGCGTTATAAAAATCGTCGTAATTATTCAATTATATTTTAAAATTGTTTATTATTAATTATAAAATTTTTACTCTGCGATAAAGTTTTTGATTGTAGAAAAAATATAAAAACAAAATATTTCTGGGTAAGAGTATTAAAATATTTTCATGTTGAATATAATACCTAGTGGTAAAAAAAAAAAAAAAAAACAATATTGTAAATTCTAGTGGACGAGAAAGCACAGCTTGTTATTCCTGACAAACATTGAGTGGTTCACGAGAGTGTGCGTCCAATAATTTACAGCCAGCGCACAAACGTAAATGGCCAATTACGGTAAAACCCTTTGACTCGGCAATCCGTTCGTTCATATGTGTATATTCAACTATTAACCATGTCCCAAAAAAATAAATAAACTAACAAGTGAACAAACATCAACGAAACAAATATATTTTTTTTTTTTTTTTCGAAGTTACATCGAAAATTTTACCAGTTACTTATTCAATATTATTTAATCCTCTGTTAAATAATATAAATTTATTATCAACCACTGCTGCTTGTTTATTTATCTAATATTGAATATTTGCATGTGTTTATACATGCATTATTAATTATTTTAAATATTACATATTGTCAATACAATTAAAAGAAAAAAAAAAAAGGTTGATATTTATTTTGGATAAATTTAATAAATAAAATCAAGTTTAATGAAACTGTAATAATTCACGTCGTTTTATTTATATTTATTTTATCTTGTTTGAGATATTGTTAATAATAAGTAGATATATAGAATGGAATTTTAGATAAAAATTGATGAATGATTGAATATTTTAATTGATGTGAAATGTAGAATTATTTTTAATTGTGAAATGGAAAATTAGGTGATGTTTAAAAATTATTATTTCATTGGAAATAAATTAATATGTATGTGATGTCGGAAATTGCCCAAGGAGAAAAATAAAATTCCAATCAAACAATTGAAATAAAATTAAAATTGATAAAAATATATAATTTTTATATTTTTCAGTGATGACGCAAATTCAAACTGATAAATGACTGAGCATAAATGTGTCAATGTTGACTGATATTTTAATAATTAAATAGAAAATTTACAAAAAATATATTTTTACTTTGAATAAATTTAAGAAATTATATATTAAAAATTTTCGTTAAATTATTTGATCAGTTGTGATATAAAAAAAAATTGAAAAAAACATAACATAATTTTGAATTAATTACTAGGACAGACGCACTGAAATTTCTTTGTTATCAATATTTTAATATTCGAAATTCGAGGCTTATCATTAACCGAAATAAAAATGAAAAAAAAAAAAAAATGTCTGATATCCATATAAGCACACCTGCTAATTGTTATTGAAATTAACAATTGAGATATTTTTATTTCTTGCCACATCATATCTATTTTTTTCATGTCGATTCGATAATAAAAAAAAAAAAAAAAGATTGAAAACCAGAATTTTAGTGGGGGATTTGGAATATAAGGTTCGCCAAATGCGGTCTCTATTCAAACACATCTAATTCATTCATAACGAAAGTACGTGTGTAAATTATCAAAATGAATTCGTCAACAAATATATTCATTGTATTTTTATATTTTGGATCAATTATATTCTCAACAACTGCACAAAATAATGTTGAATTATTGGCAAGCGAAAAAATTGGAAATATTTTATTATACAGTGAGAAAATATTTGACCTAATTCAAACAACAAATAACGAAGATATTAATATAATCGGTGACTTCATAGCAAGTATCAAACGAGGCAATTTGAACATTAATAATCTTGAAAGTCTTCAACCAGAAATAATAAATAAAATTGAATGTTTATGGAAATCAGGATGGAGTGGAAATTACTCCCAAATACTTCAAGACATTCTCATAAAATCTAATAAACATTATGTCGAATTTGAAAATTATTTAATAAACAAGGAACATGACGAAATAATAAATCCAAATTTTGTTGAATTTGCTGATACAATTATCACTTCATATATTCGTGATCAAGTTTTTCACGGTTATGTTAAATTAGTTAATCGAACAATGCCAGCACTACGTAACAGTCTCTTTGATGTACTTGCCAAAGAATTCAATCCAGAGGTGAGTTTAAAAATATATTTTACTAATTGAAAATTATTTATCAAATTATAATTTTATTTTATTATTTTTTTTTTTTTCCTTTCTCAATATCGTTTATTTGTTTAGAACAACTGTAATGTTGAATCTGTCGATGAACTCTTTGCTAACATGGCTGCATTATATTCATTGGTATTTACTAAACAGTACACAATGATTTTACTGTCACTAAAAACAATGCAAGTCGCAGCTTTACATAACGAAATGCGTTCAATTAGAATCTACAATGAATTATTGAATAGAAATCCAATCATAGGATATCAAGATTTATTGGCAGAAGCTCGAGGATATTATAAAGAAGCCATTATTACTACTTGTGAATCAGTTATCAAAGCTTTTATCAATTAAATTGCTTAAACAAAATATAATTCGTATATTAAAAATAAATAAATGAATAAATAAAAATATACTTTGATATTTTGTAACTTTAAACGATTATCTATTGCGTTAAATAATTGTGGCTTTCAGTAAAACTAAAAATAGAATTTTAATACATATATTCAAGGCACGTATAACTATTAGCAAATGTTTGAGTTGTAATTTATCTAGTCTTACACACGCATAATCACATCCCAGATAGAAAAAGAGAAATCTCTTGCAAAGTCATCTTAGAAAATTATGTAACGTAAAAATTTTCCAACTGCATTTTTTCGTATAAATTTTATGGTGTGTGAAATCATTTGATTATCTCATCGAATCTATTCAATAGAACGTGATTCAACAAATGAATGTGAAACAAATGATAAATATAAATTAAATAAACTAAAAGCCAATATAATGTTCATAAAAAGTAAAAAGATTTTGTTAATTTTGCACTGTTTGAAATTTGTGTAATTAAACTAGACAACTGCAACAATTTTTCATGCATTAATCAATGTTTGTCAGGTATAATAATAAGTTATATTAAACAATACATCACTATAAAATCGCATAATATTGTCTGCTTTCCCCGGGATAAATTATTTAAAGTTGAAATACTTTAATACTCTGAGTTTGTAATATTTCTTTTTTTTTTTTTCCTTTTCTTTTCTATACAGTACGAAACTTTAATGAAGCGTAAAATATTATAATTTATAATAAGCAATATTGGAATATAGTTTAATGAACGGTTGTTTTTTACCGTGTTCAACATTGTATTAAATATGAAAAATAATAAACAGTTATATGCGTGCAATTTATTCATTCTCTTGTAATTTAAATTTTACTTTTCTCAGTGTGTGATATAATATTTATTTATTTATTGGAATATTTAATAAGTTCTGGAAGAATTATTTCTACGTGAAGAAATCTAGCTTGAATAATACGATTATTTTTTCATTGCACTTCATTTAGTTGACAATTTAAATGCATTTTCACTTTTGTCACGTCTTTTTTTTTTTTTTTAATTTATTTTAATTTATTCTGAATTATTTAACTTGTGTTCGATTCACAAGTCATTACAACATTAATACAACGAAACATATTAATTAATATCGACTTGTGAAATGTCGAATATATTTATAAAAAAATTTTAATTTATAATATTATATCAAAAATCGAGAAATTTCTCCAAGATAAAAAAAAAAAAGTCTTTATCAAATTTTATCATTGGATATTTGTCATAAGTAAATTTTGTATTTTTAATTTTATCTAATCTAAACTTTCACAATATGGCCACGACTGATAAATTTAAAAGTTACGCCCATTTTTTATTGATTTAAAATTGAAATAAAATTTTAATATCATTAAAAATCGTCATGCAACAATTAAAAAAATTAATATATGTTAATTTACTCCGAATCTAGGCTAGTACTGACGTCAATTAAAAGAATCCAAAAAACGTTGGATAAATTTGCACTCAAAGCTACAGATATATTTTATCATTCAAACGTATAAAATTATCATTGTTAATAAATATTTCATCAGATAAAATTGCCGAAATAATTAAGAAACCGAATAACAAATATATAAATATGATTATTAATACTCAAATTAATTACTATGACCTCACCATTGCTTGCCACATTTTGTTAAAAATTATTAATTGTTTATTTAATAATCATAAGGAAGATTAAAAAAATTTTAATTGATACAATTTTATATAGTGGGAGAATTGGAATATAAATTCCTGAAACGCGCTTGGAATTTTAGCAGATATAATTTGACAGTTACAAAAATACGTGAATAATTTTGCAAAATGATTTCATTAAAAAATTTATTTATAGTTTTTTCATGCTCAGTATCATTAATAATAATTTCAACCACTGCACAAAATACTATCGTGTCATTATTAAGAGAAAAAATTGGAAGTATATCATTATACGGAGACACAGTGTCGAAAATAATTCGTACTTCAAATAACGATATTTATAAACTTGGTAATTTAATCGTAAAATTAAAACAAAATAATTCAGTTATTAAAAAACTTGAAAATCATCAACAAGAAATATTAAATAAAACTAAATGCTTGTGGGAATCAGAACAAAGTGGGAATAAATCCTCTATATTTAGGCAAATTATAATTAAAATGGATTCACATTATAAAACATTTGAAAATTATTTTTTAATTAGTGAAACTTTGGATTCAAATTTTACTAAATTTATCGATTTAATTATTGAAAATTATATATATTCCGAGTTTCTTAATAGTTATGTAATGTTGATTGATCGACGATCAACATCACTACACGATAGTCTTTTTGATGTACTCGTTAATGATTTTGATCCCAAGGTAAGTTGAAAAATAAATTTTCGATTATAAAAATTCTACAAAATTGTAAATTTTTTTTTTTTTTTCATTATTTTATTTAGAAGAATTGCAATGTTCAATCTATCGATGAACTTTTTGCTGACATGGCTGCATTGTATTCTTTAGTTTTTACTAAACAATATACAATGGTTTTATTGTCATTGAGAGCAACTAAAGTACCAGAATTACGACGTGAAATGAATTCAATTAATATATTAAATTTATATCATGTCAAAGGATACTTGAATTTATTTGCTGAGGTGCGAAAATATTATAAGAAAGCTATTAATATCACAAATAAATCAATTATCAAAGCTTTCAGAACGAAAGTTGCTTCATAAAAATATAAATCGTATGTAAAAAAATTTTTTTACGATATAAATTTTACTGAGAGAAATTTTAAATAATTATCGAAATAAATATGCTGCAATAATTATTACATATTATTAATATCCGACAATTTTCCATGAATTTTACTGTAATTTATATTCTCCCTGCAATTATTTTTGCATTACATAATAAAATTTCCTACATAATTTCTCATAGAAAATTATTTTAACGAAAGAAAAATCATTTTACATAAACTAAAATAATATTTCATGTTAAATCTAACACAAAATTATTCACTGTCTACTCATAAATAATGTGAATATGTATTGCTTTTTCCGAGAATGTTACGACAAATAAGCTGAAGAAATTTGGCAATGAATCCAACAACGAAATGAAAAAAAAAAAATCCCCAAAAGCACAAAATATACGTGTACGTTTATATATGAGGAAAACGGTTAACAAAAAGCTCATCTGCTATGTCTCAAAGTGTGTGATTCAATGCGTTTTTCGGTAACTGACCAAAAGCTCACGGAAGCCAAATGACAAATACAAAAAAATAATGTAAAAAAAAAAAAAAAAATCCACAAAATCTTGACAGTTGGAATTGTGGGCAAAACAAACGACGGGCGGTGGAAGTTTCTCCACGATATTTCCGGGCAAAGAACATCCTGCTGTTTCAAGTTGGCAAATGAACAAATATTCTACACTAACAACAAAAAATATCTCTAGAATAAAAGACAAAAATAATTCCTCAATAAAATTAAATATATTAAATTAATACAATCGATTCAAAGCTCTATAATATTTTAAAAAAAATATAATATCAATTCTGATCGATATCATACGCATAGAAAAATATAAATTTATTATTTTATAAAAATAAAATTGACCTCACATTTATATTTAACCATATTGTATAATTTAAAGATTATTTTTCATTTCATTTTCTCTGTCATTAAATGAATCCCGTGAATGTATAGATATTCATGATATAATATAATTATAACGCGGATTATGGCGCACAAAAAACCACCCCACTGATGTACATTTGGGATTTTTAATAAAAAATTATGAGCAAAAGCATTAGCAGTACTTTTACATATCATAATAGGATTGTTATACACATATTATTTTTTTTTTTTTTCAACTCACCGGTACACACTTTCGTCGTAGGACAACAGGATCCTCAGTGGCTGACTAATGCTACGTTTTTTTACTTCATGCGCCGGCTCAATGTGCACTCCATGGACCACCTGGAAAATATAACGGAAAAAAAAAAAAATTATGAAATATATTTGTTGGAATTTTACCGAGCTTTATTTCATTCATTTATATATATATTTTTTTTTCTTCTTTAATTTACATTCTTCTCTGGATTTTTTAAACAGGAAAAATTTATTGCCGACGTAGGCATGGGATAACGCAGTGGTATTGCACGATAAAATAACTTTGCTATGAAGATCCAAACCAGTAAAGTGAGAGAAAGAAAAATAGAAAGTGGGATAAATTTTACTTGCCTTGAGACAAACCCAAGAGCTTCGAGCTTTTGTTTTTGCCTCTAACTCCTCTACATCTTTTATCCTGAAGAAATACGAGAAATCCTTTGCCGTATGCTTTTCATTCATACGAAAGCTTTTCTTGTCTACGCAAATTTTTATATAGATAAAAAAATAATATTTGTCATTTTGAAATTTTTAATTTATTAAATTTACTGTAAATAAAATTTAATTATTAAAATATCTCATGATAATATATTTAATATTAAAATATAAAATAGTGCTTGAATTATTATATTTATATTTATTTATTTTTCGATTCTTTGCGCTCGGTATATAAATTTTTTTTTTTTTTCTTCTTTATTTTTACATTAGAATTTCAATTCTACGAATGGAATAGTTTTCAAGATGCCAAGAAACTTTTGAGTGTACTGAGAAAATGATCTTTGGTATGCGGGTGAAAACTCAAGATATTTGGCCAGTGGTGAAAATAAAATAAAACTGAAGGAAAAAAAAAAAAAATACAAGAGATGAGAAGGGAGGAAGAATAAAGCGAGAAAAAGACCACCCTCCGAGTCCTTTACAAGAAGCATTCAAGGAATTATTGCAGACGTAGAAAAGGACAATGTGATGCTAGAAAAAAAAAGAGAGAGAAGGAATTTTGCTAGAGATGTTTCCTCTCAAGTGAAGTAAGTTTGAGTCAGGATTAGATGCCGCTACAGTAAAAACGCTTGGGAGAGTGCTAAAAGTTGTGAGATAAGCTCAGGATAGATGGATCCAAGTATAAAAACCAGAATAAAATAAAAAATAAATATAAAAAAAAAAAACGAAAATATTTCAAATATATAAATAAATATATTTTTAATTTTTTGTCTATGAATTCAAGGGCTTCAAACGATGATTATTCCATACTGAAATTGACTTTATGTTGGAATCGTGAATTTTCCAATGGATAAAATGAGAAACATTGGAAAGCAATCGTTGAGTGAGATATTTTTGTGCAATATTATGCAACAGTAAAACCTAAAGGAATTTTATGGGCTTTATCGGCGATTTCCCTGGAGATGTTTTGCAAAAGACCATTACATATACAAGAAAAAAAACCCCCCCTATGAGCTTGTAAAACCCCAAGAATATCATCGTTGAAATATACAAATCTCTTTTTGAAATGAAACATATAAAATAGATACTATAAAAAAAAAATAAAAATAAATGTATACACAATAAGCAATATTGTAAAATGATGTATGAATAAATATTAAAGACGATAGAGTTAAAGTTACTTGTACTAAATATCATAACTTATTCAAGCACTTATAGAACGGTCTCCTTAATTATCAAACTTTGAACTAAAACTAATTTCCCACAGTGTAATATTCCAACGCTTTAGATTTGCTACATTGACTTCTCTTTCTTCCAACCTTCGATTCTCTGGTTAATGAATGAGTGAAAGTGAGGATACGAGGGGTAGAGATGATTGCGCTAATATTCATAATATAATGGGAAACTTTATGATAAAATAGCTGTAAAGATTATTACCATAGTTTCAATAAAATAATAAACGGATAGAAAGAAAAAATTAACATGAAAGATAAAAAATATCTTCAATTAATATGCGAATCAGGGAAAATGAAAATGATTTTCAAAGAGGTTACATGCAAAATTCTATGTTATATCTAAGAGGATATATTAAAGTAGGAATAAAAAATTCAAATGCAGCTTAAAGGGATGTGATGATGGTGGAATTGAATTTAAGCGAATAGATTATTCCTAAATTTTCATTAAAATTAAGGAAACTTACTGGACGCGCAGAGTGAAAAAATAAATAAAATAAGTATGTAGTTAGTGGTGGAATAGATACGGAAAAGCATCAGACGAAAATAAATAACGAGAGTAAAATAGAAAGAAAATGAAGAAGAAAGAAAAAAAAAAAATGTGTCAGACGACTCTTTTTCTCTGGCTTTTCTTGTAAAATTTCTCTATTTTCTTCATTTTTACCTATCTCAAAGTCCCTGGTGACCAAGAAGGTATCAAACTCCGTACGACAAACGTCTAAAGAAGGTGTCGAACAAAAATATAAAAGGTGAAATGTCACTGGTTACTGACAAAAAATAAATAAAATGAAAAAATAAAATAAAATGAACTACAAAAGAACATTTACAGCGTGTTATAAAAGCTATAAAATCGATGTTTTCTTCTGATGACTGTCGCATACAATTCAAATGTAATAACTCCAACGACAATTTGACATAATTAAAGTTAAGAAATCATCGTGTTAGAAAGTCACCTAGACGAAAACGTGTCACGTATTCCAAGGAATATATGAGTTCTCCAACATAGTTAGGATTCAACGAAGACATCGTGACAAAAGTTCAACTACTGCAGGACTCTTTGGAACGAGAGACGGCTGTGCTTGTCCTCAACTGGTTGGAACTCCAGTTGTTAAAAAAAAAAAAATAATAAAATAAAGAAAAAAGAAAGAAAAAAAATACCACCGTTTCTGCACCTTTCCTTAATAGCATCCCGCACCTTTTTCTTTGTTCCATCCAACAAACGTAATTCAAAGTTAAGCGCAACAAGAGAACAGAAATGACAAAAGAGGCCAAAGACATACAACTGTCTTGTACGATGAATGACTGAAGAACTAAAATAATCTCAAACAAAATCCAAAGTATTCATGAAACTGATCTTTGTAAGAATAAGAAAAAACTATCAAATTAATTAATTCATTAATTAATTAATGGTTTAAACTAAGTAGACCGTATAATTTTCACTTCATAGTAAATTTTCAAGTTGGAAAATTCGTAAAAGACCCTTATTCATTAAACATCGATTTAGCACATGTGTTCCAACCTAAATAGAATGTATATTACCACCACGTACATATAACACACATCAGTGTATATATATAGTTTTATGTACGGTCGACGCGCTTGCAAGCTCTGTGTACACGTGAATAAAGCGACGATCAAAGCTTTCACGTGCTGACGCGACCCAAAGAAGCGAGAGGGAGTTAGGAAATGGAGAATGGTTACTCTATGCTGCTATATACAGTACATCGGACGATCATGTAAATATCCAAGCAGATGAATACACACTAACCCGTTTGCTTCATGCGAGAAAATCACCTTGATTATGTGCTAAAATTATATTTTGAATTATAATATTTCAAAATTAATATATTGATTTGTTATCGATTCAACTAAAATTCGTGAAATTGAAAATCTTCTGAAGTTTGTGTGTATATAAATTTTGTGGACGTTTCTATTTAATCAAAGAGTAATGTAATTTTATTCACAAACATTTCACGAAATAGACTATAGCATAAAATTGAAAGAGAAATATCGTTGGGCAACTGGGACACGCCAAGACTCCATTTAATCTTGGAGAGACTGGTGGTTTTTTTCCTGGGACAGGCAGGAAAAAAGGGTGGCTTATACATTCGCAAATAGAAATTTCCCATCTTTATCAATCTTGCTTTCCTTTTATATTTTTTTTTTTTGTATCATTTTTAATTGGTAAAAATACATTATGGAAAGTACTTAATCAATTTATATCTTAAACTATTACAAACAATCAAAAATGATTGCTTTATGTCAGGAATATATGATTCAAATCAGTTGATAGATTGATATTATTACCGGAATTCCTAACATGACATTATATTTGGACCAACCATTGTTATTTGAATCACGTGAATATTATATAGATTCTACATACAGAAACTTGGAAGCCGCATTATATATACTATGGCAAACCAAATCTCCTTGGTAAACCAAATATACTCGCACCAGCCCACGAAGATTATGTCTTGCAACCTCCTAGAAACCAATGTCCATATTGAAGAGGTGGACCCCGTTGCTTTGACATAATGTGAGAGTATTATATAGATAGGTTTATCCAAGCATTGGTCGATAATATTGAAATACAGAACAAGACGACACGATTACACTATTGATAATTAATTAATTCCGACTGGTCAGTTCAGTAGGTTATACCCTTTGACAAAATTGAGAATAATAGAGAAGATAACTCAATCCATTAGGAAAATGGTTAAATATATTTCAATAAAATGATATCGAATATGTATATCCATTATTTAAACTAAATTAAGGTTATAAGGACAATGTATATTTAAGTTAATATGATGGATTATTAATATTAGATAGAGAAATTGGAAATTCCAGAGTTGGTCTGAAATTAGGATTGAGAGAATTGATCCAAGCACGTGTTCGCTGATTTCAAATCCATTCTCTTGGTAATGCAAGCGCACGCGATTTCAGCAGATTAATGCAATTTGCATTCTACATCGTGTTAGAGCATACAGGATTTGAGAATAGATCCAATGTATGGTGAGGATAAAGCGAATTCCGAGAAATTCAACCCTGTCCATTTCCATCCGATGATCCCCTCTCATTCAATTCATCAGCGTAATCAACAAAAATGCCAACTGGTGTTGAATAATTAATATAAAAAATATAAAACTCATTTATCTAATGATCCAAAAATTCTCACAAAGTAGGGTTTTTTTCTCTAATTCCTAAAATTGACTAATCAATACTGCTAAATATAACTTCAATGCTGTATTTTCGAAATAGATTAATATAATTACGTTTTATGTAGTGTTTATCTTAACATTCAAGTCGCGTTCGATTATACGATGGCGCCTTTCTCCAAGTACCACAAACAATTCCACATGCCTATCTGACCCTTCCTCGACACACTCCTAATTACCACTGCTGGCACACTCATATGTATCGATCACTCTCCGCCTTACACACATACACAATTATGTTCTCCAACTAGCCCAGCCTTCCATTGCAATCCACACGGGATTCCCGATAAATCCAATCAAGACCACCTGCCACTTTCGTCGTAATCGACTGAATGACGTACCCTCTAGCACCCTTGGACATAATAACTAATGTATCTAATATTCTAGTGAAGAAATTATTCACAACTACCAACACTTTCATCCTATCCTCCAACCACACCATTTCGTATTCGTTATTATTTTTATTTTCTATCTCAATGAACATTAATTAATTTTGACGTAATTAACTGAAGAGGTTTTTTAATCCATCGGTTTTCAGTAAATTACTTTATGTATATGGTTCTCTTTTTCTTTTTTATCTATTTCTCTTCGTCCTATCTCATTTTGTTCCGTTAAAAAAAAAATCCACCCTGAGTTTATAATGCAAGTACTTTGAACGATAATGTTCCCGTGAAGATGAGGGCGAGTGAGAAAATGTTGGGTGATTATTTGGCGAATAGGGGATGAAATGAAAGTTGTTGGGGGACACGATGAGCAGGAGATTTTAGGGCGTTGGAAAATGGAAGAAAATAATTATTGCGGGCGTCGGCGTAAAATTGCGAGATGAGGAAACCGAGAGGAGAGATAGAGCGAGCAAGATTGAGATATAGAATGGAAAAGTTGCAAAACATTTCACATCCTCCTTCTCTCGGCCAGTTTTGTGAACGAGTATTCATTGAAAGCTGTGGAAACAAACGAGTGATGTATAAAACAGTGGCTGGAATATAAAAAAGAGGAAATAAAAATATAAAGTTTGACATTCAGAAAATGAAAAAGTAAAATAAAAAAAAAATGAGAAATATATTTTGATCATGATTGAAAACCTTTAGTTAGTTTGTTTAACATTCAAACATTTTTCCCTTTTACATTCATTTGTGTTCAGTGCAATTTTTCTTTTCTCTTTTAATTTCAATTTTTTTTTTTCCTTCTCTTTTAGATCTTTTTCCTCGTATCATTCGTCTCGCTAGCAGTCACACAGCCATAGCCAATCTGTCGCTATCGGCGAAATTGCTCCAGTGAAAACAAAAGTAAAAGCCATCATATATACGCGCAACGAATGGAATTCTCGGTTGAAGCGCGTCCGGGCAATCAGTAGGCCAGGACTGATTGGCCACGCCAACAAGCGCGCGAACGCGCATCCCGCATGCTACTCTACCGTACCACACAGTCACCACCACCACCACCACCCACACACATCAAGCTTCGACTAGAACCACCGCGTGGAGACCAAAGAGACGTGGTGAAAAAAAAAAAAAAAAAAAAGAATGGAAATTAGCCACTAGACAAAGCTACGAGGGAGAAACTGAAGAGAGGTGAAGCACGAAAATACCGTGGCACTGATGAGTGCACGACCGGACGTTGAAGAGAGCCAATAAACGAACGGATTTTTATTTTTATCTTTTATAAAAAATTTCATATCATGAAATATTATTTTTCATTTTACTTCTATTCATTTTACTTTAATTTTATTCGCAGATGAAAATGCGAATACCAATTTTTTTTTTCTATAGCTATGAAAACATCATAGTGACTCCAACATTTTACTCTCTATTTTTAAATTTTATAATGTAAAATTGCAGTTTATTGAAGTAGAAATATTGTTTTTTTTTTTTTTCGTTTATTCCAGCGCTCATTCAACAATTTCATCATCACAAATGGATGTTGCTTTTAACTTAGAGTACAATATTTAATAAACAATAACCATCAACATTTGATTATTCATCTTCACTGAAGCATTAAGATAATTTATGAATAATCACCGTTACATTATGTGGAAAAGCACGCGTAAAGCTTATTCTCAATCTTTCTCACTCTAGTTTGTTCTGCCGCAGAAACTATTTTCCGATAACGACCGACACTTGGCTGGCGGGGTACATTTGTTCCGGGCTTGCGCCCTGATTGCGCCGGGGCTTGGCCGTTTTCCCCGGATGCATATTTCACAATGCTGACAGATTTATTGCCGACACGGTTAGCCGGGTGCCTCCTGCCCCTCATCCAATGTGTACCAGCTTCTTCCATGTTACATTATTTTTGTTTCACATATTTCTCCATCTCTATTTTTGTTTAGTATTTTTTATTTCCTTTATTTTTATCAAACATTTTGTATACAAATGTGCCCAATATTATTCGACAAAAACAATAGGATACTTCAAATAAATTTCACAATGTCACACATGTTCATCGTGTAAATATCCGTTTAAAATGGAAGACTTGTTTTCTTCATCGAATCCTCGCACGTGAGACGTCGCCAATTGCAAGTTGATAACGGACAGTGACTTTCAAGAGAGTAGAAGTGAAAGAAATAAAAATAAAATAGTGAAAAAGAAAATGGTGAGAGACTCAAGTCCAATCGTTTGAGAAAGAATCTGGCAGGGTCGTAGGTACAACGACCGATGACCGATGACCGGAAATGCGCTCCTGGAAAAACCGACAACCTCTTGTGTGGCCGAGCGTGCACAGAAAGAAAAATGTTTGGTGGCTATTGCATCACCCTGATAAATATATATATACGTAGACATTCACTATCATGAAAAATAAAATAAATAAAATGGTCTTACAAATCGATAATAAATATACGTAAATTAATTAATCTTATTATACAATAAATAACTAAATATTAAATTGTACTAATTTCCCAATACAATATTTAATTAGCTTTTACATAAATCATCCCTTATTTATCAATATAATTTCACTAATAAAATGTTTAATATTAATTTTAAAACACTAAAGACCCCATCGCAATTTTATTATACTTTTTTATACAAAAGTTCTCTTCGTGTATATGAAATGTTATATTAATGTTAGCAAGTCATTACATAACACTCTCCTGACTTTCAGGGAGTAAAATTACCGTTAATTATTGGCTTCCTACTGTAATTTAATTTTCAGAGAAGGTTTCTGCACAAACATTGTAACATACACATGATAAAGTGCATGAACAAAATAATTAAATATAATTTATATAATTTTTTTTAATACTATTTAAATATTATTTTATATAAATTAAATCATCTTATTTAAAAATTATATCATTTTACTTATAAGAGATATTTCATAGACACGTATATATATATATATTACGTCTATCAAACACTCAAGACAATTATTTTACCTCTCTGGTTTCATACGAGAGAAGTGCTCTGAGACATGTACGTCTTCATATTTAATAACTTGTACATATGCTTGCGTGCACTTGAAAATGTTGAACCAATAAATTATGAATGCTCTGTTAATTTACACATCAACCCAAATTGCTTCAACAATTTACGGTAAATTAATTGATATTAATATGAAATAAAACAAAATAAAATATAAACTCCACAAATAATATTTAAATATTATTTCAATATAAAATAATATTTAATTTTTTATATCCAATATTTTTATAATATCATTTAAAATTTTAATTTATAATTAAATGTCGATGAGATGTTATGGGCGCTTTTATTATTGGATTGAAAACATAATGATATTCGACACGAGCGATCGGTTCATGTAATACGTTGTTCAAACATCGAAGCAATTTATAATCTAATAAATAGCCATGCGAAATTATTAACGACAGTTATTGTAATGCAGTCAATTCATCATTTAAAATTACTCCATGTATATGTTTAAATAAACAGCGTATTTAACGATTACGATAAATTTTCATATCAATAAAATATATAAATATAAATAAATAAATAAATAAATAAATAAATAAACATGTTTGGGTAGATGAATATTTAAAAATCATCTCTCATCCATGTTTTATTTTTTTATTTTTTTTTCTTGGCGAATTTTTGTCACCCTAAAGTGAAAAACAAAGTCACCAAAGCGTGGTTGATGGGTGTCAACTACACACATACACATCCAAACATTAAAGCCAACTCGTCAAGTACACACAAAAGTGGTTGATACTGAAAGGAGTCTATCTTTTTTTTTTTTTTTATAGTGTATGCTTCTCTACATTCATTCACGTGCGCATCTACTTCTCAAAGTTCAAAGCCCATTAATAGTTTTTTTTTTTATTTCGGAGTGGAATAAAAATTCTTTATTTTTTTTTTTTTCTTTCTTCCTTTAAAGTGTCTTCAGCACACCTGATCGAAATAGATACTCCAAACGATTGCAGTTAATTTAAAAAATAAAATAGAAAGTCGTAAAGTAGATAATAAAAAATATGTAAGAAAAAAAAAAATAACAATATATAAGAGAATAAAATATACTAAAGTTATGGAATAATAAAAAATAAATTGAACAAAAATTGCGACATTTTTACAATTGAATCGTGAGAATGAGAATAAAAGTGAGATTGTAGACGTGTCAAATCTCTTTCGCATCCCAATTGAATTATCTGAGAATTGTGCAGAGTAAAATAAAACTAAAAATTGACATTAAAGAATGTTCCCCAGTGGATAGATGAATTTCTTATATATATAAAAGTATAAAATAAAATCAAATGAATAAGAAGGAATAAATAAAAAAAAAAACTTTACAAAATGTCGCTGTGAGTTTATTGATTTAATACTTCATCTGTAAAATATATCACTGGATATTTATTGATATAAATAAAAAATGGAGGTTTTATAAATTTTCCTGTCACTCTGGGGACATTGAGAGTTAGTAACCTTCTCACTTATACTCGACAAACTAAAGCAAATATAAAATAAATACATATCTACAACTCAAAAACATTTATTAATCATGTAAAATAAATATTCTCGTAATTTTTATGATTAATTAAATATTAGTAATGTTTAATTATGATTAAAACTGTTGTAATATAATCAATCGAACGATCGAGTATCATAAAATTAACTATGATGTGATCGTTGTTGAAATTGTTACACAGTTAATTTATTATGCAGTGTTAAATTGTTGTATAGACTATAAATCACAAATCCAATACGGAAATTACTGTATTTTTATGGTTGCCATAACCAGATATTCTCTGAGTGTAATGAATATTTTATCGGCTATAGAAATATATTTAAAATCGGAAATTGCTCGGGAATAAAATTAAAATTTCATCAAATACCTTCATTTTATATTTAACAAATTAATTTTATATTTGTTTAATTTCAACAAATCTTAAAATTGTCACAACTACTATAATGCTAATTTGTTTTACTGAATACATTAATTTAATCTGTATAAATAGGCCAATATTTATCAGTTATTGATAGTCAAATAAAGAGAATAAAATAAAAAAATATATTTTTCTTCGAATTCATTTACATAATTTCAACTTTTGTGTTTTCATAAAATTATTTATACAGTTGAACAAAAATTATCATGTGATAAACTTCAAAGCACATTTCGTGATTTCATTAAATCAATCACTGACATATGGAAATTATACTTCTGTCAATATTTAAACAATTAAAATTAAAATATTATTCATAAACCGAAAATAACACAAAAAATATTTAATATTCCCATCAATTCAATAGTTGATGATACTTATTCAAATTTTCAGCTGTGACATTATAATTATCGTCACATAATAAATAATTTTTATTCATCGAACAAATATAAAAAATAAAAAAAAAACCCTCCCCTAAACATTCACAAATTGAACAGAAAATCTGAGAAAAAAATTAAAATCGTTGCAAATTATTATTCTAACATTATCGATCATTTAAATGTTTATATACAAATTTATATAACTACATATATATGAAATACATAAACGCATATGTGTGTGTGTGTATATATGAGTCGTATGTCACTTCGTTTCTGCTCGACAATATTGCAACGATGCAGACAGATGAGCGATATACTAACACGTAAATAAACTCACCACTCTCATCCCCAACATATTCACAAATATATATACACATAAATGTACATATATAATCATTTATGAATACATACATATATATGCACGTATACCACGATCGACTTTACCGATATGTATATCGGGTATTGGCGGGAGAAAAGAGGGTGGAGATAGGAGCGATGACGCGTTCACTGGCGTAAATTATCTCCGACACGATTATACGTCCTCATGCAACATATGACGATGAAGGGTTTGTAATATCTCTTTCACTATGTATATATATGTACCTATATATCAATCGTACATGGCGTGAAATTAGAGAGGAAAAAAAAAAAATTTTTTTCTTCATAATTTTATATAAATATTTTTTTTTATTTTTTTTTGATGAAAATTGAGTAGAATTAAAATAATGAGAAATTTTTATGATTCATTAAACGATAAAAATTGTTTACCGAAGGATAAAATTGGAATTAGCACGAAATTTTTTATACTGGTGAAATTTTATTTTTCCTTTGTTTATTTCTTTTTTTTTTTATTTTTGTAAATAAAATTTGTGGACTTGACTGAATGATTGAAAGGTACATTGGCGAATTTTTCACACATTTCAACCAACCCTCAGCATAAATTGACCCTTGCACTATTTTTTTTTTTTTTTTTTTTTTTAGAGGGTCACGAAGAGTATTATAAAATAAAAGTCCACAGACAAACGGGTGCGCCACGAGCCAAACATAATTCGTCGAATTTTGTCGGCGTATGCAGCTTCTCTACATTTGCATACTCTATATCAACCCTCCTCCCCCAATCACTCTGACCGATCTCATCCCCCTGTGGACCCTGAAGCGAAGAGAGAGGTCAGTGAGAACGATTGTGAAAATACGAAAGCCACTCGTGGTATTCTCACACACCAGTGAATAAAATGAGGAAGCAAATAAAAAATAAAAAACAACCCCAACCAAATAAAATGAATAAAAAAAAAAAAATAAATAAATAAATATATAAATTCCCTCTGAAATTATATTTAAATTTTTATTCTTTCATTCCTCGTTAAACTGAAATATAAAATTATACTGTTTATAAAATATTAATTTCCTATTTGTTGTATAATAAAAATACTATACCATTAGCATAACAAATTTTGCAATTGGCCAAAATGCCTCATAAATAAAAAAAAAATAGAAGTATAATATAAAAAGAAATAATATAACATTAAATACACGAGGAAAAAAAATTGATCAATAAAATTGTCAAATGACCAAGAGAACTAGATGAGAAAATAAAATGACATATATTCCACGTATATATACATACATAATATTTTTTTTATACCGCCATACATTCACATTGACACCCATAGTCATACGGTTTTGATGGTAACCCAGCGATAAATTTAATAACTTTATACATAAGCGTGTCGTTATACACAACACACGATGACTTATTATTCGTAGTTGTTTTATATGTATGAGTGGATTTGTGGTTGTTAGATTTACTCGAGTCGCGTTGACACGAATGAGAGGGAGGTAGGTTATAAACTCTCTTTATAGAACAAACTTATACACAGAAATATATAAAAGAAATAATAAAAACAGAAGGCAACACAAATCCTTAAAACATTAGTAATAATTTTCCCTAGCAGAAAAATTAAACAAAATCCTTCAGAAAATACATTCATTGACTTATCAGATCAATTGCATTGAAACTAGATGGTTCGCTTCGTCTTCGTTAATGTCAACTTGCAGCATTTATTTATATATATATACATATATCGAAAGCGATACACATAAAAGCACACCCGGAATTCTTAGCAAGTGTATTCAAGCACGCGAGACACTTTACTTCGTCTATACACTATCGACGGATGAAAAGCAATACTGATAAAGTTATTACCCTCGTCATGTAGTATAGCCCATTGGGAGCCTTGTGATCATATTGAAAGTGTGTTAGTAATGGGTTTGGTTGGATGAAAATCTACCCCAAGCAAGTTGCGCGACCGGAAATCGTTACGATACTTATGAGTTGGCGGTTTACGAGTATTAGTAGTAATCGTCGTAGTAGAAGCAGTAACAGTAACAACAGCAATACAAGTAGTAGTAGTTGTAGTAGTAGTAGTATTAATAGTTGGTGTTGTCAGCCTCGGGCAACTTAATATGTGTAAATTTTTCATACTCAACGAGCACGTAGTATCAACAATTCTGCGCTTGACATTATCATTATAATAATGAGCGTAATAATATTTAAATTTAAATCATTTCACGATGAACTATATTTTATATTTAAATACTACCATTTTAAAGCTCGTAGAATTTCCGACAAAAAAGAATATACATACATTAACGTTATCCGAATTGTTTAAAGTCATATGAAAATTCGTTGAAAACAAAAACAAATTAAAAAGTGATAAATGCCTTATTTTTTTTATCGAATAATTGACAATTATTTTTGGAATGAGAATTGGCTTTGACAGCCAATCACTAAGCAACACAGGAAATTAATTCAACCATTATGTGTGTGATAGAAATACGAGTGAGGTATATAGTAGAGAGAATTCTCTCATGTGGAAAAGCTGATTTTCTACCTCATACAGAGGAGATGTAAGAGATGATGTATTTGGATTATATACAGAGTGAGAAAGGGAGCACACGTTCACTCGGTGAACGTAGCATCGAAGCATTATGAATTCGTCGAGATGGTGCATGAGTCAATTTGACTGCTAATGCATCTGCCATCAACTCTGGTACAGTGCCAATGGATGATGTTGATAGTGATGATAGTGATGTTGGATGCAGTTCTAGAAATAGATTAACTCACTTCCGTCTGCTTTGGAATATAATTCAATTCCATTTCAATCGACATCCGAAAGCTTGTGCAACCAGCACTTTCAATATAAATCACCATTTATATATAATTTAATTATCTAGGAAAGTAAAAGAAGAAAAAGAAAATCAACAATAACTATAAAGACAATGATATAATATTCTATTGAGAATTGAACAAAGACGTTTGTGAATTTGTACACATAAAGAACTAATTGTACAAATATATAATTTTATTTTGGTGGACATTCCTATGGGAATGAAGCCATTTGCGACATAATTTTCGGTAGAAGCTACATAGATACATAATACGAATAGTTATTTTGCGCAATTGAATTAGTCCAGAGTCTCGGAAACGGGCGGCCTGCGTACATTCAACATTTGCCACTGGCAATGTGCAGACGTGAAATTTTCCACGAGTACATATCCATGTTACCTTTCCCACCACGAGAAAACAAGGTATATATTAACAAACTATATCAACCTACATGTAGATACATCGCACATGAGACTTTGTGTGTGTGTGTGTAGAAAGAGCTTTGGGATAGAATTCAACTCCAAAGCTCATGGTATAGCGTACACCAAAGGGGACACACACACGTTGATACTTCATCCTTGCAGGATTCCAGGATGAAATTCTATTAACTCTCCTTCCGTTCGTGTCAAGTCATCCAAACAACTGAATTTATGTAAATTCATATTTCGTCTTGAATAACAGATAGAATTTTTCTAGTTTATGATAAATTCAATTTTTCCAAGACAAAGAAAATATTATTTATCAATTATTTATTATTTGATTTTAACTGATGTATGGCATTAATTAAGCCACAAGATGACACTTAGTTGATGATGATCATCATAAGGTTAGGATGATTTCCGGTTGGGTTATCGTGGACAAGCTCCACGAGCGATGGGGCATTTCCAGACATTACCAAACGCGACTGTGGTTCAGCTGATAGCCGTAATCGATCTAAACAACGAGATTATCTCTCTAATTGCTTCATGCTCTATCTCTGTACATACATAGATGTGCAGAGACAGCGATAGTGTTAGGTAGATAGAGTAAACGTGAGAGGGAAGAGAGTATGGAGGTTAACTTGGAGATAGGATATTGATGTGAGAGAGAGAGAGGATATTCACCGATGCAGCACCAGTAGAATTTGCTTTTGGTCTGTCAGGAAATCTCTGGCCACGCATTGAGAGAATTTCGTTGGGTAATTTGCGGTTTCATTGAATTGTGTGGATAATCTTCAATGTTTGATGGTTCACGTAACACTTGCTCTATCAGCAAATTATAAGAGCATATATAAATTTAAATAAAAATTTAAATTTAACTATAAATCTAATCTTTGAAACGTTACTGATTTTACTCTATGAGGTTAAAGTCATTTGTTTAATGGGTTTAATGACGATTAAATCACTTTTATCAATATATATTTATTGCCTCGTAAGTTTTGACGCAAAAACAATTAGATTTTCATTCAACTATAAACTAAATTACGTTGTTGATTATTTATTGATTCATTCTATTGAAAATAATAATGTTTATTAAATTTTAACACAATTTAATTTTAAATTTTACAATTGGAATATATATTAAATGATGGAAGAGAATATAAAATGAATGAAAATATATTTAAAATTTATTTTCGTCCATTTGATTATAACTTTCATGGCTTCGTGAATTCACTCTAAAGTTTTCGCGAGTTTGCAGGCTTTCTCTCATCACATAACATGCATATTTTTTCCATACACAATGGATGAATTCACACGATGTAGTTATATGTATATACAACATTATCAAACCAAGCTGACATTTCTATCTGCAAAGAAGAATTGCATGTACTCATCTGGTTTGCACAGTTGCTGGGGAAACGATGACGACAACGACATTGTTAAATTCTTCCCTACTGCCGTGAAGTGTTATTAGCAAATGCGACTGTTTTCAAGAAGAAGAAAGGGAGGAAAAAAAGAAAAATATAAAATAAAATAGAAGAAGAAAATGAGAAAGGGAGAAACGCATTAAGAACTCCAACCCTGTTAGAACAATTACAGAAACAAGAATAGATTAAATAGTCATCTGGAACTTGAATTTAAATACGAAAAAGTTGAGGTAAAATGAAGAAAATATAAATAACTAAATGCCAAAATGCTCCGAGTAAATCTTAAATTATATTTAGAAAATAGATGACTACTCCTTAAATGGAGTTTTCAATATCAACGAAAATAAGGATTGAAATAAGGTTGATCATGTATATAGAAAACAGGAATGGGAGTTTGGCTATTCTATCGACCAACTCAATTTCCGTTGGCCCCATGAGTAAAAGACTAAGTCAAGAATATCCCCTTGCGGATTTAGCTTGCTATCTAAAGAGGTGAATAATTTCTCTCTTCCTATTTAAAGGGGGGTTTCATGATTCACGATAGATGAAGCTTTTAGTATATTCACCATCGATCTGATGTTGTATATCGTTATTGCAAGAATCTTGAAGGAAACTTACAAAGTTGTTGCTAGATACAATACAAATTCATGTAGTAGACGATGGAAGTCTCGAGCGTCCATTCGAAGTGTATCCGTTGGATGGACTTCTAAGAGAAACCACGAGAAGACCACTACCACCAACGAGAATAGAGGTTTAGGTTCAAAACATCCCAACTACTACATCATGAAAGTTCCCACTAACCACTATACCATACTTTAGATTGTACTTGGATACCATGCACTCCACTATGATGCTCATGAAATGGCTCAAGTACATCAGCGTAATTCCAGTAATGGTTATAGAAGAAAAAAAAAAAGGAAAAGAACAGAAAAAAAAGAAAGGTTTTTACTTTTTTTTTCCCCTTTCCTCGTTATTTTTTCCTATTAAAGAAAAGCCGAATAGAGTTGGAAAAAATATAAAAGGGACAATATAATGTTGATGCATCGGGGTGGTAGTGTTGGTGAATGTACAAGAGGAAGATTGGGAGGAAAGAATGAAATCTTGTTGGCCACGTAATGCGTCTTTTCTACGTCGTCACGAAGGAAAATTCTGTTGGAAAAAGTTTTTCCAGCGACTAGGGTGAACTGAAGAGACCGGGTAAATCCTCTTTGGCAAACAGTGTGCGCGACGAGATAAATATGTAAGCATCTTCTATGGTCTAAAGCAACTGTACATGTAGAAAACAAGGAATGTTGTACGAGAAAGTTTTAAAATACTTGAAATATCATCTTAAAATTGTGGCAAAAAATTCCCAAGAATTGAAATATAATTGGTAATATTTTATCTTACATTGAATTACTGAAAGACTATCAAAAATCAATTTGACAAATATAGATGAAAAAGAAAAAAAAAAAAATCCTTACTTCCCAAGTCGGTAAAATTAATAACGAGCAATTCTATGATAAATCGAATACGCGTGCCAGTTACCCAGCAATATTTTTTACTCTTTTTCCACTCAATGTAAGTGCGCGCGAAGAACTCTGGACTTGTGTTAGGTAACTTTAGAAATTATCCAACGAGCGCGCCACGAATTCCACCGCCAAGAAGTTTTCGTTGAACTTTTGGTTGGTTTGTTAATGTAAGGATGGTGAATAAGATGCTGCGGGATGTATTTTGCCAAGAGCCAGAGAATTTATTAACGAGACACATTACCATGAAGAAATAATTGTTGATGAAAACTGGTTAATTTCATCAACCGTTAAATTACAAATAGTAAAATAAAATTTTGTATCAAACTATAAATGATCAACAGGTTGAAATAATAAAATTACTCAAACATTTTCGTCAAACTGATCGTAAAGAATTTTCCTATTCTTTTTCTTTCACTTTTTCCCCATCTTTAATAAAACAAATCCCCACATTGAACATATCCGTATAATAGTCGAGGTTATTTTCCTACATTCCAAGGGGAATTGACTGGTAAACACGCAATAAGATATAACTTTCATTGCGGAAAATAAGCTCTCAACATTTTCCCAGGAAATGAACCGACTAATACAACTATTATATGAAACACAAACGGATATAATAACTATATAATATTCAAATATCACCACGAAAATCAAAATACTAATTTAATCAACCAACTTGATCCATTCAAACTTCAAAACTCGTCCCTCAACCGGACACATCATTTCCCTTGGTACATCTACGTGCTCTAGATCAGTAATAACTTTTCCCAAAATGCACGAATGAATTTCTGCATAATGCAAGAATCATATATATATACGTATGTATATATTGGAAATAGGCAACGGTACCTACATGATTGCATGAGCTTAGTATGCAAAGCAACGTCATTCAGGATGAACTCTCTCGCCTCCATCATATGTATATATCTATCGCCTACCTAACCTAACCCTTTTCTTCGTATATAACCTATACGTGTGGAAGCTTCATCCAAATAGTTGTCGGCTACGGTTGGACGACGATAGTAGCTCTCGATACACTCGTTATTCACGACACGATTTCGTATTGCCTCATACCCAATCCTTCGTCAACCTAGCAAGAAAAGCCTCCCTCCTATTTCACCCCATTTTCCTAACCAATCCTGTCAATAACGACTTGCTGCTGCGTTGCATACAACTACCAGTTGGTACTATCTAACCAATACCTACGACACTGATGCTATTGACAAAGTTGAATAGCATCTTTTGGTTTAATTCACATCTCAAGTTGAATGAAGAGAATTGCTGGTAAAATTGGAGCTCGATTGTATATTCAAACAGTGATAATGATTAGCTTTACATTAGGATTAACAAGTCTTACTATTTAAGATTGATATTCTAATATTTTAGTTACTAAAATGAATAAATAAACCAACTAAACTTACTTTAGGAAAACTAAAAGTTATATTTATAATCTTTGTCTGTCTTTAGAATAATTTATCCAACTAATCTATGCTAAATTCACCGAGATATAAAGCTATAATAATTATTTACTACAAAATTAAAAATAAAATCCAAGAAATATTTATCATTTTTTAATTCTAAAGTATTTTGCTAAATTTCTAAAAATTCCTCTTTAACTATCTTTCCAACTGGATAATTTTCCCAGACATCCAGACGATGTTTTATGCATGTCGGTACTTTAAAAACTCAATTATTCACATTGGTTATGAAAGTCGATTTGCGGGATAATATTTTTCCTTTCATCACAATAATAAAAAACCGAAAAAGGAAAAGAAAAAAAAAACAAAAAAACTAATAATATAAAATAATTCATGAATTCCATTTGAATCCCACTCTCTTCTCATCATTATTTTTCATTTCACCAAGTATACGTACGTGTATACGTTTAAAATAATGTTTTTTAAGGTGGAAAATTTTAATAATCAAGAGACGCTTCTCTCATTAATGAAGGCACTTTACGAGACATATACAAATACATGTCTACATATTAGATGATAAAATATTCCGGCCACGAAGCACGCGCAGTAGCATCTATTGCATTTACCAACCCCTATATATATAAGCTTGACTATGTGTGAATAGAGGAAGGAGACAGGAAGATAGTACGCACAGGAGGAAATATACTGTATAGCAAGCAGTAAGTAAATAGAATATATTCGTAGGTAGTACAGCTCCTCTCTTGCTACACAAGCTAGAGAGGAATGAGTGGCATCCTGTTGGAGATAAATTTATACGTATATAAAGGACGAATAAGGATGGTCGCGTGATCGTAATAGAATCAGGTTGGCGTTCTTCCATTTGCCATGAGTCGCAAATTCTACATTTGAATCCAACATTTGCTTTTGTAGAATCATTTGAGCTTTCGGTTTAGAAATTCACATTTACAATTTCACCAATGATACTTTGATAAAGATATATATACATCAAAAGCTAACGGAAATCACAGTGTACCATATACCATGTGAACACAATGTATATTTTCACATCCGGTTTTACCAACGACTTCATCTCTCCTCATCTCTCATATCTATATTTATATATGAATGTGTATATGTATATTTATTATATGCATAAGAGGCGCTTTTCGATATTTTAATATTCGCGACGGGAGATGAAATCCCTCTGGCGAAATATTATTCATGGCGTGATTTCGCACTCGGGTTCGCGCTCTCTTTCCTACTGTTGATGTGCGATAAGAGGAAAGACTGGGCGGAGATGGTGGAAGGCAAGAAATGATGAGAACAGAAAGGAGGATGGATATAAACTTGGGTAGAAAAAAAAAAATATAAGTAAAATATATAACTGACATTTTTTCTTTTTTTTTTTTTTTTGGACTTGCTCTTTAGTGCTTTTTTGATTTCGGAGCTTTATTATTCACGCACATGTTTGCATTATGATAAAAGATGAAAGCAAATGATGATGATGATGATGATTTTTAAGTATCAATATTTTATCATATGGATTCTATTTTTAAACATCAAAGTGACCAAAAATGTTTTGATGAATATTTAAGGAACAGAATTAATAATCTGCTATTGAAATTATTTTTTATTTTTTTTTTTTTAATATTTATATGTGTACAGGTTATTAACTTTTATTTTTATTTGAATGGAGGTATTATGCAAGCGTTAATAAAAGATTGATGACAGTAATGAAAATAGCTTTGAATAGATGTAGTACATTGACTGTTCAGTAGATTGAAAAAAATGTCATCAAAGGAAAATTTTTCTACTGCTATATATATATATTTTTTTTTTTTTTCATGTATCATCCTTCAATCTCTCTGTTCGCTTTAATTGCACTCGAATTAATTGAATAGGGCATGGCAAAATGTATGGGAGGATAATGAAAGAAAGAAAAATAAAATAATTCGTGTGACATTTGTAGATTAATATTTTTAATTAATCTTTTTTTTTTTTTCCTCATTTGAATCTTGCTATTTTTTTTTTTCTTTCTTTCGGGTTATTATCTCAACTAATGTATCTGGTAAGTGAAGTATTAGAGAAGAGGATAGGAGAAAAAATTGCTGACCAGTCATTCGCATTCTAAAAACATTACGTTGACAATTTTGAATTAAAATTTTGACAAAGTCAGTAAATGTAAAATTTTGTAATTAAAAAGCAAATATATTTAAGCTGATGTATTTTTGTGGAGATGTAGGAAAATATATTCTCACGTATATTCTCATGGAAAATTAGAGAGAATTCTGAGAGAACAGGTCAAGATCTTCTTGACTATAATTAACTAGATGAAAGTACATTACTACAATAGCATTATTAATTAACCAACAATCTTGTTGAAAACTCTACTACTATACCTGAAGTCTGAAAAACGACAATTATAAATTTTTTTTTTCTTGTATAAAATAAAATATTACAAGAATATTGACATGATAAACATAATTATATTAACAATGTCGTTTTAATTGGATTCAAATTGGCTTTAGCGTATAAATAAATCGACTTGCGAATATTCATAGAATAATTTGCATGTAATTATAAATTAATGAGATGTCCTCAGTGGGAACAAAAATTTTTTCCCTCTATTTTAAAAGAAAATTACATTGGAAAATACACCACAAAAAAGTTTAAAAAAAAAATACAAGACAAAAGATTGAAAATAAATTAAAAGAAAAAGAAATTGTGTTTAGGTTATATTTGAAAAGTTTTTCACTTTCAAGTAGTCAAACAATATTCCTACAAGATTGATATACAAAAAGCAATGTGAGTTGTGTCCTTTCAGCATATGGTTTACGCATTCAAAAATGAGAAAAGCATTTGCGACATATTATACTTTTTTCTCTGAGCATTTTCGCTTTGACTTTTCAACGCCAGATGCCATATCATCATGAAAAATTCTTCTCGACATTGGTATACATATGTAAATATATATTTGTGCTATACCCGTGAGATATAAAACATCAAAAAGAAGAGAAAAAAAAAATCACCAAATAAATAAAATTTATTTCCTGGAAAAAAAAAAAATTTTTTTTTTATTTTAAAAAGTAGTCAATTTTTTTTTTCTTTCCTCTGCATTAAACTAAAATATCACAAGCCCACCACAATATATTTTTTTCAAATACGCCACGATAAAAATATTAAAAAAGTTCAAAGAAATGGGGGAAAAAAAAATAAATGACAAAATATAAATAAATACATAATGAAAAATTGATTTTCAGAATAAAGAATAGAGAAAAAGCGACAAATAATGGTTTGATACTCAAGAGAATACTAAAAGCAATCGATATGTACTGTTCATATACATAGATATATATATGTATATACGATAGAAAATGTCTTTTTATATATCTCCCTGAAATTCTCGTTAGCGAGAAACAGCGGGGGCGCGGCTTCGCCATTCTTCTGCCAAGCAGAAGAGGATGCGAAAGAGATGAACGAAAAAAAAAAAAATTGATAAAAAGTAAAAAAATAAATAAAAAGCGATAGACAGAGCGAATAGATCCGGAAGGCACCAACTAAATTGCTTTCTGAGCGGAAAGAGAGGCAAGTGAGGCGGTATAAAATCGAGAGGAGAGATGATTTGAGTGAGTGCACCAAGGATAAATGAATGAAGCTGATCGGAATTTTGTATCTATTTATAAATCCATCCGAATTTCTCGGATAAAACCAAACAAATCAATTATTTTACTAAATTAATTCACTTTATATTTAGTAAATAATCAATCGTAAATAAATATAAATTAAAATGTGAATTGAAATGAAGAAATAAATTAACTAAAATAGAAAGAAAAAAAAAATTGGAATTACAGAAAATAATTTTTTGAATGAAGAAAAAAAAATCACAAACAATTCACACGTTAAGTGTCCACACGCGTGTTATGTGTATTTGTTCTCCAGCCACTGTCACAAGTAGAGAATACAAAAAGCAAGATAAAGTGTGCTAAGAGGTGAAAAAAAAAAAAAAGAGATCAATAAGCTGAGGATAAAAATCCAGATTCATTCGTGCACTAACCCACAAGAGCAAATAAAAACGCGTGATGCCTCTTGAAAAAAAAAAAAATAGGAAAAGGAAACAAAATACCATATAAAGAGACAGATAAAGAAAAAATCCAAAAAGCAAAAAAAAAAAAAAATAATAAAAACGAATACAAAGTCTCTCTATGAAAAACGAATATAGAAAGAAGGCGAATGAGTGAAGAAAAAAAAAAAATAAAAGCTCGAGGGTATACGCGCGTGCATCAAAGCAACAAAGCTCTCTTCCATTTTCTCCTTTCTCTCACTTTCGTTGTTTCGTTCAGGCAAAAATACGTCACCTGACGTGTATAACATATGATGACGATGCGTACGCGCGCCGTCACATGACAGTTAGTCAATAATATTGCTCGTTCAATTCGTAAAATGATCAGACACGTCAAGAGCGAACGAAGAGAAAGAAAAACTTCACGTTAACTCATAAATAAAGCAAAAACTATATAGAAAAAATGAAAAAAAAAATAAAAAAAAAACAATGTAAAACAGTAAAAATAAATATTAAAAAAAAAAAAAAATTGCAGACTACTAAAGGGTGTATTTTACAGCTTCAGTACTTTTTTTTATTACATATGTGTATGTATATTCATACATATATACATATATTGAGTGTACTGTTTCGATAAATTCATGAGCTACCATCGCATCAATGCATTCGAAGCGAGTGCCATTAACGATACTCGGAACACGATTTTGCACTTCGTAAAAAAAGAATAAAAAAAAAATAAATGTATTATATACATTTGGAAAAAAAAAAACACACAAGCTCGTCATTATTCCACTCATTCATTTTTTCCTTCTACTACCCCATTTACATTTGCTTCAGCCCCGATGAATCATAAATAAATAAATAAATAAATAATTTTATGCTTCCAAAATCATTAGAAAAATTTTAATAAACCCAACAGAATTTATTAAAATAAAAATTGAATTAAATTTAATATCAAGTAGGTATTATTATTTTTTTATTTTTTTTTTGCTTCTCCCCATTGAAACACAAACATATCGACACGTACAAGTGTACTAATTAACCTTAAATAATTAATGAATCCCTTAGGAATAATAATAAAAATAATATACATAAATATTTAAACGAATATAAAATATAAAAAGTTAATCATAGCGAGCTGTCGATGTGAATAAAAATGAATGGAACTGAATAAGTCGTGCAATCAAGCTTTGGTGTATGAATTGTACAAATCGATTATCGTTATCGGAGATTTTGTTCACTGAAATAAGAGAATGAAGAAAAGAGTAAAATGAGTTAGTGTGAGACTGTACGATGCGAGAGTTAACGAGTTCGCGTATTCCCGAGAGCAGAATATCGGATTATCGTTTGGTATAATATAGCGAAAATGAACGAGATGAATTTTCGCATCGAGAGTGAAAAAGCCCTAAACCAATGTCGCCAACAGTGAAAATCCCATGCGCCTAATGCCGATAATGACGTAACAGTTGCCAATAGTAAAAGATAACTATTGGCTAAAGCGGTTAGGTAACGTATATTAATTATCATTTGGATTATTATTATCACGATGAAATCCATGATAAATAAAATAAATCCATCCAATCAATCTTAATAATATATATTTATAAAAAATAATATAAAAATAAAAATTGTTTATGTAATATTTCATATCTATTACAATATTCGTGTATTCATTAAAATAATATGAATAAATTACGAGAAAAAAAATTGCAATATCAAGTGATAAAAAAATAAAATAAAATAATCAACCCTCTGAATGATACTTTTGACATTCAACTTTTTGCTCAAGCTATTTGATCAAAAAACTTTTCGATATTTTAAAGCTATATGAACACCAAGTTATTTTTTTTTTTTTTCGCCTCAACCCACTGAAGAAAGTCCATTACCTTTTGCCTGACAAACTTCAACAAACTATAGAGTGAAAGGAAACGAGGGTACGACGTAGCGTCGAATCAAGTAGATTATTCACACAAAAAAAAAAAAAAAGAAAGGAAGAGAGAAAGAAAAATTTTTTATGAAAAAGAAATTATACATTAAAAAAAAAAAAAAGAAATAAAAAAACACGAATGCCGGTCAGTTTATTTTTCTTTGTTTTTCATATTTTTCCTTCTTTTTCCCTTCAGTAAATGGCACGAGATATCATTAATATGTATGCAGATATACATATATAAACAACAATACGGGTTAACACGATGCAAAGCAGAATATTAGATGGCCGGATCTGCATAATCCTCGACTAAAATTCAGATGGGACGCCGAGAGTCCATCTGCTTTTACTCTTCAAGTTTCTATTCCAGCTCCCCTTCACAACTTTCAAATCCCAGTCCCCTTTTTCCAATGTACACATTGTCCCAAAATGAAAAATAAAATGAAAGAAGAAGAAAAAAAAAACGACAACGAACAAATGAAACAAATGAAAAATTAAAATAATTCCCCAGACTGTTTTTTTAATTTAACTATTTGTATTATTGTATTATTTATTTTTTTTTTTACTTCTTTAATTATACATTATTTTGTATTATATTAAGGTTGTATTGTCAACCTGGGCTCAGTGCCAGACGATGACTGCGAACCGGATATGGTAACGCGTCACCAGCAGAATATCACAGTCATCCTCTGTATATATATTTGTGTATATCTATATCAAAGGAAAAGATAGCTTCAGCAATGGTGGGTTGGGTACTCTCTCTTTCTCTCTCTCTCTGTTCGTAATACTGGAAAATTTCAATTAAACGGAGCATACTCTACTTATTGCACTTGGCAGTTTTACGTTAAGGAATAAGAGAACAAAAATATAAAAGTAATTTTTAACAGAAGCCAAGTGAAAGCACAATCTTGAATACTTTTTTCGTATATGATAATCAAAATAAAATAAGAACATTTTCTATTAAATTTCACCTGAACTCAAAGACATAGAAAAATAAAATTATTTGTTTGATGGATAAATAATTTAATATATTGTTATAAGTCCATTTGATTTACCACAAAATAAAATATTTGCGGTTGAAGAAAAATGAAAAATTCAACCGAGGGATCAACGAGATGATGGATGGATCAATTTAGTGATGGACAGCGATGAGTTCTTGTTGTGAGAATGAGACGAATTGGTTTAGTGGGTGAAAAGAAAAGAAGAGAGAAAAAAAAAATTAAGGTTGGATGAAAAAAAAAGTAAAGAAAAAGGAGCCGTAGATGAAGAAACAAAAAAAGAATACGTAGAAAACTGGAAAGATTAATTATGGCATCTGCAACGGAGGAAAGTTGAAGTCGACGGGGTGAGGAAAACTTGACGGAATCTAGAAGTGACGTGGATGAATCGCACCCGGGTTGAAAATGAGTTAGGAAAACCAGTTGTGGCACAGTCGAAAGGAGAATGTGGAAGATAGGAGAGAATAACTAGTGAAGTAAGGGGATGGTTTTGCCGGAGACAATGAAAGAGAGACAACGATAGAAGAATGATGACAGAAAGATGGAGACATAGACATTGTCGTTTTGTTCCAAGGGTAAACTATTGTCTCGTTGAATATGGCGCGACGTCGAAGTTGTCGACATGGTATTTAGCCAAACAAAGTTGCTGTATCTCTTATGTCATCCGAGAAAATTTTAGACTGCACCCAACATTATATTCAAACTCTGACTCGTCAACATTGGGAAGATGAAAAAAAATATACATATTAAAAGAAAAAGAGAATGCAAGAAAACATAAAGGAAATAAGAAAAAAAACACAATTATAAAGTTTATTTAACGAAGAATTGAAAAAATTCTATAGATTCTTTTTTTGTTTCAATATTTTTCTTGTTGTTATTTTTTTTCTTTTGTAGGTGAACTCTTTATCCAGACTCTCAAAGAATCTGGGTCGTTGGAGACGCCGCGACGGCACGGATTGCCGGGTGCTTTTAGCACCGAGATTAATTGCCACCAGATTAGAGTCAACCACTAAAACGTACGTTCCAACCCCCTCGGTCAATGTATTCCCGTGCATGCGTTACTGGTGTATTGCTGCACAACCCCTTTTAGTAAAGCAAAAAAGGGGAAAATGAGAAAAGACTATTTCACTATGAAGATGGAATGATACCGGAAAAGAGGCTGTATGAAAAACGATCCCACCCACTTTTTTTTTTCTTTGTTCTCTTCATCCTAACAAATATTTTCCACCTTCTCAACAAGCGAACTAAACATCCTACTTGTTGGTTTTGTATGTCATCCGCGCAATCTTCATTTACAATCAGAAAAATAATAAAGAATAAACTTTGAATGAATAGAAAATATGAATGAACTCACGAATTTTCTATGCTGTTTTTTACAGCCCGGGGATTTTTTAGTATATCCGTCAATGCAAGTTCATCCAACCAAAATTATCTTTTAATTCGAATGAGAATAAAAAAAGAAAATTTGTATAAACTGAAGCCGCAAAACCCTTCTTTTATATTTCGTTGGCACTTCAAGTTCATCAAAAACCTAATTTACAAAATTCCTAAATAGAAACAAAAAGGCTATACTATTTTTTTCCCTTTTTTTTTTCTCAGGAAATTTTAATTAATCCAACTCAGTAGAAATATAGATTCATACACGCTCTCAATTTACTATTGATTGATGGTCAATAGAAGTTTAGTCTCACGTACAATATGACCAATGCAGCGGTTGAAACTGCTACTGGGTCAGCATAGCAAATCATTAATTAGAAACGCTAGTTAGTATACAACTTCTGTTTGGTTGACACCAACATATGACTGTAATGCGGTTATAATATTCTGAACCAAATCAATGTCCATTTGTTCGAAATTAAACCGCTAAACTATATCTCGATCAATGTCTAAATGTAATAATGCAAATCATATGATGAAAACAAAAAAAAAAAACTAATAACAATATTACAATAAAATAAAAAGGAATATTGTAAAGTTTTTTCATGGATAATGAGGTTTGGGTTGATGGTTAATATCACCATCAGGGAATTGAACCTAGAAATACCACCAATGCCAGAGACTGCGCGACGACTAGTGAATTGGAACGTTGGTAGAACAGAACACCAAGAGAAGGAAGTTAGAGACCCAACCAAGTTTTGATTTATGCTAGTAATGCTCGGTTAAACTCGACTAAGACGAGCGCGAGTGCGCGAACATTGGGATGAATAAGGTCGTTCCAAACTTATCTATCTATATAACGTATATATATATTCCTTAATATTATATTTCATGTATGTATATGGCATGAATTAGGAACTAAAGGGATGGAGAAATACCCGATGGGACGTATACGCAATGGCATATACTAAAGCTAGTGAATTTGTCCAGTGATTAAGGTAATTGGTAAGGAGAGATGAGTCTGGGGTACTCTCCATCAGTCCTAACTTCAATCATCAATAAATCCCAATAGGAGAATTCATCTAATCTCAAACTATTCAATTTAAATATTTATCAATTTAATCAAATTTAAAAATTATTTACGAAAATTGATTTATAAATTTGATAAAACTAAAAATATATTTTGATATTCATTAAGAAATTGTTTTCTGAAATGAGGTTAATGATAACATCAAAATATCCGTTATCTAAGGGGTGTGTTTGGTAAGGTTAACCATCGATCCAAAACCACCATTGACCTGGGACATTGGAGTAATTAATCACGACAAACAGTTCCGTTAAGCTACATCGCTCGTCCGAAACCCTGTATACCTAGCAAAGCATCGAAATGTATTTCGATCAACTCTATATAAACCCACCCCAAACTTCTCCTTCTCTTCAGCTATCAAATCGGGTGGCGCAAAAGTTTTGGGCAAATCGATCACAGTATTCGCTTTTCTCCTGCACTATTTCAGTAAACCTTCTCTGCAGAGACTCTAGAATATCCGTGACTCTTATCCAATATCACCCAACTATCGTTCCGTTGCTTCCGACGACGGTAGGAATTTATCGTTGAACACGACTGAATGCACATTCATGGTAAAATCTCCTTCAGTTCGTCGATATTACATTGAGGAAATGACACAACGACCAGAATGCCAAATTATATATCTGAAAAATCTTTCGTTTAAACTTATTACCTTTAATATTTGATTGCTTAGTAAATCAGGATATTTTCCATCATGAATATATATATTTCAAAATGATGAATAATCCAAAATTTTCCTATCAGTAATGTGACGAACCGACAATTCGATACATAATGCTGCGACACATGTAAATCTACATTTCATATAACCAACGGATATTTCGAAATACGCATAATCAAGAGCGAGAGAGATATGGAGATGACTCTGCCATGTTTATAGGATAAATCAGCCTGGAGCATCCGTCTATCAAGTCCAAATATCATACTAGATTTTCGGTAACTATTCTATACTCAACTGCAGAATATATGATTGAACTTATAGCCACTCGAGATAATGATGAAATTATTATACCAAACCATGTACTACAGATATACTACATGAATACGATAGAATATTATGACGATACTCTATTGTAATATCAATCATTTGATTAATTAATACGATTTCACATTCAACTTTTTCACTTCTTGCTTTCTACTATTTTATTTTATTTTTTTTTCATTTCTATTAAAAGTTCTACGTGGCGTTTTGATATTCAATCGAATTAGTTTAGCGTAGTAAAATCAATGCCGTTATATTGTGATGGAACGAGAGAAAGATATTGTGTATTTAAAATAAAAAAAAAAGTGGAATATTCAGTAACATGTTCATTCTCACCAATCATTCACTAATTAATTATGAGCGTCAGCAAATTCAATTTTTGTTTCATCACAACGTTATGCAACTTTTGGATAGATGTGTGTATCCCATTATTTTCAATTTTACGTGGTTAATATTTATCGACATCAGTGTATGTCGATTGAATTGAAAAATGGTGAATGCGTGTGTGTGTGTGTGTCGGAAGCTGTGCATGTGGTCGAGGCAAAAGCTCAACTGTCGATCGCCCGGAAGCGAAATGGAAACGAACATTTTAACATTCCCCAACGGCCTAAATGAAAATTCCCAACATCAACCTTTCAACGTCGACGCTTTTCCCCCTCGTACCATTTTTTTTTTTCCTCCCAATTCTCATCCGCATCATGAAAACCGATAAACAACTGAATATATGCACTTTCCCAATTACCAAAATGAACCTTAAATGATTTTTTTTGCAATAGTTATTTTATAAAAAAAATAAAATCGATGATGAATCGTCAAACTAATTAAAAAAAATCTTCAACAAAAAATACCAACGTTAAAAAAATTATGTAAAATATATCTGCATTTGATTGTTATTTTTTGCTAATGAATTTACGTATTATTAATTAGATAAATTTAATTATAATATAAACCTGGAAATTATTGATAAAAGAAAATAAATTAATACAACGTAACTAAACAATATTTATGTGATTGATAGATGACATAATTATTTCATTCAATAATTTTGATGGCTATTTGTTCATCAAATGCAATAATATTTCAATGAATAAACGAGCAACGTTAATTGGAAATAATTTATAACAATAATAATGAATAATATTCAAAATAAAATGTATATATATGAGACAATCTAGAACGAAGCGAAATACCTAAGGAAAATACACAATTTAATTTATTTTAATGATGTATTATTATACATAATCGCACAATTCATCAACTGATATTAAAATCTACGTTGAACCTCCATAAACACGAGCATAAATAACAGAAATTTCGAAATATAAATCATTTAAAAAATTAATCATCAAGACAAATGTATTCTCTTATAAATTATAAATATTAAAATGAGCTAAATATAAATTATACAAACCTATTAAATGCAATCAATTATTTAATTACCAACAATTGTCAATTATTTCACTAAAACTAAATCGATCCTTGAAGAAATAATATAATAATTCCAAGACATTAATCCAAGAGACATCAAATCAATCTTCCATAACTAAATATGACAATAAATTAAAAAAGAAAAAATGTTCCTGTCAAGATTTTCTTATAACAATCCATTTTACTTTACTCTCACAGGATCAAGTCGCCTCAGCTCCCTTTTCCTCTCTCCATATGTGATCGGATGAAAAGAAATAGGACGTGGCTGAGGCGACTCGTAGCGTTAATCTCGTTTATCAAGGATAGAAGTGCATAAGATTATGTTAAAGCTCACATTAAGCTTCCAACTTTCCAACCCCTTCACACCACCAACCAAACACTATCTCCACTTCCTTTATCTCTAAATCCAGCTAGATCCAAACGATATTGTAACATACACTCAATAGAACCTTCTTTCCTTCCTCACAAAACTTCCAAACTTTACAAACTCAATGACCAGTTTTTATTTTTAATCTCATAAAAAAAAATATCACACGATATAAAAAATGGTAAATATATTATATCCAAAACTTTACAAACATTCTCATGATGTAAATAACCATCATGAAGAGACGATTGAATTGACTTGAAGGCATTTAATGTCCTATGATAATTTACACTTGAATATTCTTGAAATTGTCCAAATGTCACTTTCTACTTTAGAATAACTGTAGAAAATTAACTATCAACATTAATTTTATGTAATTTTTCGTCTTATTACCTTCCTATATCCAACACACATTCACGAATATGAATATCAATGCGATACGTAACGGAGCAAATGTGAAAATGAAAAGATATCACATAACGAAATTCTGTTGAGCTTTAACACTGTCGTGATATAAATGAAAAGATTTTCATTTTAGATACACAGCACAAAGCAAACAAAGTAGATATAAATTATTATCCAAATATACAATAATAATTCGAATAATAATCCAAGAAATAAATCATAATAATTGCTAACATTCCAAAATAATATAATAAAAAAAAAATATAAATTTTAAAAAATAACTTTAATACATTTTATTCATTTTTTGTCTTTTCTTCTCCTGTTATTTCAATAAAGTTTCTTTTATATGATGAGTTTATTCTCTTTACTATACATGGATAGAGTGCACAACTGAAATATTTTATGAGTAAAGGAGCAGAGAGAGAGAGAGAGAGAGGAGAGTTAGGAGTTACCACTTGGCTTAGTCAGGATTTTGTATACCCTCGCGGAGCTTTTATGAGCTTAACATTAATGTTTAAATACGGACTATCTTTTGCGTTGCGATACCCAAAAGCTCGGATATAATATATATAATTTAGTTATCTATACACTTTTATTTTAATACTCTTTTCCTTCTTTTTCATTTCACTATTTATATTTTGTAATATTTTTTCTTCATTTTATTCCATTTTATTTTTATATATAAAATAGTTCACGCTTTCGAGTGATTTAAACATCTAATGCTTACACAGAAAGTAACAATTTGATGATGAGTTTACCATCCGTGCCATTATCTGTCTATATTTCCTCATAAAACCATGCAATATCATCTCCCACTACAGCTTTCATTAAACTTTCTCAATGATTATATTTGCGCGCGCCAACTCTATACCAACACGAATAATATTCATCACGACACAAAAGTATATTTATATTTAAATATATAAAAATTTGTCACTTGTGCTCATTGTTTTATCTCGAAGTAAAATAATATTATTTGTCCTCTAAACAAATAAAAAGTATTAAAAATAAATAAATATTTTTCAAACATTTTTGGAGAAAGTTCAGTAAGTTTAACACGACTTTTATTTCATATTAAATGTGAATAAAATAAAGAATAAAAATAATAAAATTAAATTATCAAGTAAAAATGACGAGTTGAGACATGAAAATAAAATTTGTACGTGCTCGTCATAACGATAGCATTTAACATTTTGTACGCGCATGATGATAATCAATTTTACGCCAACTCAGTCACATCGTATCCAATGTTTAAAGCTAAGACGAAAGAGAGAGAATTCAATCCTCTTTTCGTAACTTTCTCGTCAACGCGTTGTCGTAGCAGTGTAATATACAGTGAAAGTAACTCCAGAACTTTTTTTTTTTTAAACCTTTTACCACCCTCAACACTTCTCTTTACCTATCTTTTGTCAGAACACATCCGCAGAATTTTTCACCGTGGCTTTTATTACACTTCTTTTTTTTTTTTTTCTTTTACCTTTCTGCTCCTTTTTTTTTTTCTCTACTTTTCTTATCAAGAGGACAAGAGACATCACACTGACATCCTACACCCTACTTTTCCTCTTGTCCCATTACTTCAGGGGTTGAAAAATAAAAAAATAAAAACGAAAAACGAAGGAAAAATAAAAGTAACAAAAAAGAGAAGAAAAAAAAAATATATAAAAAACTCTCTCTCGGAAATTCGTTGGATATCGTTGGTACGGGTCATCGATCACCCTCTCTTTTCCTACCCTCCTGTCCTACTATTTTCTAAGCCCTTCCTCGTCGCGGAATAGAAACGTCTGGCTCTTGTCCCTTGTCGTCGACTTTTTCTTTTTTTTATTTTTTTCTTTTCTTCTCGTTTTTATTCTTTATCTCAACCAGGGATATAGAAACGATAGATAAGTCGTTAAGATTAAACGGTCAATTTTCAAAAGAGCATTACAGATGACAATATATATTTATAGCCGTCTTTTCATTCTTTTTCCTATCGCAAATTCAAAAAAAAATTATTTATACAAAATAAAAAAATAAATAAATACTTATTACAAATATAAAATAAAATTATAATGAAATCTTGCAAGAAGTTGTTTACATTTTTATAATTTTCGTAAAGTAGTTCAAGACTTTTTTAATTCTAGATTATTTTTCATACAAAAATCGAGAAAATTTTTGCATATAAATAACGATAAAGTTACATAAACTTGAAACATCACAGTTAAATTACATTCATTGTTATTTCAATGTAAATATTATTATCAATAGCACAAAACAAATTTATCAATTTATTAAAATAAAAATTATTCACATATTTCAACAATAAAAATAAAATAAACTCGAAAAATTTTCTATAAATTTAATTCTATAAAATTTATTTAAAAATACTGATGGTTCAAAATTACCATAAATTTATCTGTAATTTTAATGCAAAAAGTCACTACCGAATTACACACTATATAATATATTCACGCGTGTATTTTTTTCTCGCACTTTATCTCCACTCGTTCACTATACGTATATACAAGTGCATTTTAACGTAGACACAACTTTGAAGCGGAAGAAAAAAATAAATGAAAAAAAAACCATCTCATTAAAACTCCTCTAGAGGTGTGTTTTAGAGGACCATAAACGTCGGGGAGGTTTAAAAGTTTAAAAAAAAAAAAAATTACACACACATAAGAGTGTGCTAAAACACGTAGCATTATGCACACGTTTACAAGTTAGACCCTTTTCTCACTTTGTATATAAAATAAATACATACATCTTCTTCCTATCCAACACCGAATAATAATTATTTCATCTCATGGTAAAATAAAAAAATTTTAAATTAAAAAGAAAAAAAAAAAACCTTCACATGTTGAAAGAAAATACACACTAATACTCTTCAACACTGTCTAATATACATGCATATATGTATATATATGAAATAAAAAATAATAAAAACAAGTTTGATGTTGAATAAAAAAATAAAAAAATTGACAAAATTATTTTTTTTATATATATATACGATAAGTACATAGATATAAGTAGTGTATGTTTAGTAGGCTCACTTCGTGATTCTCAAGTGACAGGTATATAGACATGCTGCATGTAAGCCAGTAGAGTTCACCTATCTTTTGCTTTCTCTCTCACTCACTTCCTCATTCTATGTTGTAGACAAACCCAAACGCATTTGGTATGCAGAGCTATACGTGGGTGCGCATCGATAGCAGCAGTTCAAATCGACATTCTCAGCACGAACGAGCGATCGCCTCCGTTCTCCATTCCCACCCAAACTGGATACCTCCCTCTTATACACACGATACTACACACCTTTGACCCATTTACCCTTTTTTATATACGATCTTAAAAATCACCTAATTGTAAACAGCCAAACATCACTAGCATATAAAAACAAAATATTTTTCCCACCTTTGAATGGAAATATCTCAAAAACTATTCAATGAAAAAAATTGATTATTTGCTTAAATTGAAGCTTGCTAAATTCCCCACAAAATACCCTCATTCAAATATTTTTTTCAACCCTTACCAACTTTTATAAAATTATTTTTACATTCAATAATTTTTTTCAGAAACTAAACAAAATTCTTTCCACCTTTAAATAACAATATCTCAAAAACTATCCGACAAAAAAAATTGATTATTTGCTTAAATTGAAGCTTGCTAAATTCCCCACAAAATACCCTCATTCAAATATTTTTTTCAACCCTTACCAATTTTTATAGAATTATTTTTACCTTCAATAATTTTTTTCAGAAACTAAACAAAATTCTTTCCACCTTTAAATAACAATATCTCAAAAACTATCCAACGAAAAAAATTGTTCAAAAGCTCAAATTAAAGCTCGCAAAATTCCCTACAAAATCCCCTATTCAAATATTTTTTTCAACCCTTATCAACCAAAAAAAAAAATCCTCAAACTCTCTCAACACAACTATCCATCAATCTCCAAACAATAAAACTTTTAAAAAAATTTCCTAATTACTATTAAAAAAAAAAAATAAAACAAACATTCACCAACTCCACGTGAAAATCTCTTTTCCCCATACAAAGACAAAGCCTAATATACAAACAAACAAACAAAAAAAAAAAAATAGAAAACATCATATAAAAAACAGGCTTTGGACTTGAAAGTGGATTCTACACTAATAGAACATAACTGCACCTGTTTTCGTATCGCCTTGACCGCCATTCACTTCAACCTATCACCACCACCACCACCACCACCATCATATAACCTCCAACAAAACTCATTTCACAATCACATCAACCAAGACATTTCAATATAAAAAGACTTTCCAAACAAATTGATCTATCACTAATTATTTCTTTCATAATAAAAATACAAAATAAATAAGAAAGAAAAATATCTCACAATAATAACTAACTCACACAATAAACAATAACTATTATGGAAAGATATATATTCATATATATATCTTTCCATCAGCTATATCCATTTCTCATTCCTCACTCTTTGGCATTGTTGTCATACATAAGCCAAGAGATAGTTGGTGTAATAATGTCGAAGCAAAATCAACAGTGTCAACAAGCAGCAATGTAATACTGCAGCATGTGTCTCTTCATTCTCTACGCCTCCATATCTTTGCTAAACACACAATCCAACATAATATATGTGTATGAAAATACATATATGTATAAACGAGCATACATTGACATCCAATGTTCAAACATAGAGAGACACATTTCATTTATGTCTGAAGAACGTTGTATATGCAACGCAAGAACAAAGGAAATAGATCTGATAACAAATATAGTAGGTATAACTGATAAAATATATTGTAGAGATGTGAATTTTCCCACGAAGAAAAAAAATAAAATAATAAAACAATGTAGGCAGTCAATAAAAAGCCATCTGCCACCGTCCGAAAAAATATAAAATCACCCAATGTAAAATGAACAAAGACAATAATCATAAAAGAAAAAGGAAAAAAAAATCTTTGATTGACTTTGGATCGTTGATTTATGAAGCTTAACGTAAGAGCTAGAGAAGTCAAGAGAAACGAACATAATAAATAAATAAATAAATAAATAAATAAATAAATTAAACTATAAAGGAAAATATACAAAAAATAAAAAAGAAGAAATTTAACCGCATGAAACAAATCCAAATATCAATATTCTCATCAAGTACTTGGTAGAGTTAGGGTCTACCCGCAGTTTGATAATAAATGTCCCCTTGGAACTATCCACACGTGATGCTTGCCTAAGCATTCAGCTACGTCAGACATTTTACACAATTCCCACATGTGAAAAAAAAAAGAAAGGAAAATAAAAAGAATGAAAGACCGGATATATTCTTGAAGAGAATCGAACCCAAATAAAACCAATGGAATGAAAAGACAAAGGATAAACTGTAACAATAAAAATGAGTAGGTTTAGATGAAAAAGAAAAATCCATGCCAAGATTTCACAAAATCTTTGTTTCATTTTTTTTGTGATGAAATTCATCGATATAATACACTACAAATTCAAACAAAGAATATATAAAAAATCTTACATCTTCATTTCACAATCTTTGATTTATTACAATTGAATGAAACTCCATGTTCGTGATTGGAATTTATAAAATATAATTTTTGATTAAAGTGCATTCTCTTATTCAACAACTCAATTTCCAATACAAAATTCGTCAAGTGAGGATAAACATTCACTGATCAATCAGATGAAACTATTGATGAATGTAAATGAGTAATAGAGAATATACATAACTAATTTAAACATGATTTAGAGTATATCAAATCATCTGAACAAACAATTTAATAATATAAATCAAATTTGTCAACTAATAACATCACTTAAAGACACACAATTCATTAAACATCATCAACAATATATTCAAAGTGTCAATTAGCAATTAAATTTAATGAACATTCCCTTTCTATGGTTTTCATCAAAGAACTCATTATCAAACTTTCGCTAATTATGATACTTGAAAGCTAATATAAATTGATTGAATGCCCTTAGTATAAATTCGTCATAGAAATGTTTTCATACAACCGTGCAATATATATTTGAATTGCATTATTCACTAAGTTTTGGTGGATTCATTATCGTAATAGTGGTGGCTGGCAGCCATCAACCAAAAACTTTGGCTCATTTAACGACATCCCTCGTTTGGATTACCATCAAGACAACACAGCTGTTTGATAGAAATCGAAAGCGTTTGAAATGAAGTATACACAAAGATATATCTATATTAATGTAGGTTAGGTTACATGAGGCTTTTTCATTGTGTTCAGTTTACTATGCAGAAAGGATTGGAGAGAGAGTCGAAGAGAAATGTTCACTTGATGCACGTTTCATCGAGCAGGAATAGGACTACCCTCTTTTTGGAAGAAGGGTAAAATGCATAGGAAAGTTTAGTTGCACGAGGAATATACTTATATAAGAAGAAGAAGTTTAGTGCAATGGAGAAACACTATTTGCACAAGGAATGGGGTAAACTTGAAACTCTTCTGGCCAGAAAGTTTTCTTCACCAACCCTATCTTTCTCTTTTTCTCATTCACCCAGAAGAGATAGGGAACTTTTTGAGTTGTAAAATCAAGTGGCGTAGCGTATTTTTTTTTTATCTTTCATATATGTATAAGATATAAAATCAACTTGTGCGTGATATTTGCCTATCGAAGGCAAAGAAAAATAGACAAGAGTTTGGTAAAATTGGAAATTATTAGTCAAAGAAACTAAAAAAAAATTCCCAGGATTTTTTTTTTTGATTAATTTAATTTTATTATGCTGTAATAAAATACAAAAAGTTTAACTAGGGATATAAATTTCATTTGTTTATATATAATATAATGTTAAAGAATCCTTTCTCCAAGATTATAAATCAAAAAAAAAAAATAAAATCTTCTTTGATTTAATCAAATGAAAGAAAAATTATAACTTTTAACTACTCCATTTTCAATTGTTTCACAAGTGAAAATTATAATTATTATATAACTTATATTTGCATTAGACAATTGGAAACAATATGAATGTGGTAAAAAGTGTAGTGAAACGTATTACAAAATGATAGTTGAGGTAATAATAAAAAATAAAAAAAAATTGTTTAGTTTATGCATGATGGAACATTGTTACAATAGAAGAACGACAACATCGACAAACATCTCTTTCCCCATTAGATTAATTCTCCTCCAGATATAATATACGAATATTGCGCAAGTGAGTAGTGTTATAGAGGCATTTTTTAACGTTCCATTCGTCGGTGGTATATGATTCATCGGGCGATATCACGAGCTGTGTTGTGTCGAGTTGTGTACCAGTATAATATAAAAATACAAAGTGAGAGAAATATAAAATAATAGAGAAAGGTAGAGGTCGTCGCATTCCCACGCGATAAATTTCAAAGTCTATTATATATATGTTAATTCAAATCATGTTAAAGTCGTCTATTGTTATATTTACCAACTTGCAATAATATTTTATAAAATAAAATATAATAATTCCTATTATTAATATCAATCATCATTTAATAAAATATAAAAGAAGAAAAAAAAATGAATTAATATATATTCATAAATATATTTTAATTATTTGAATAATGAATATTTTATTATTTCATTTAGATAAAAAATATTCGAAATATAAATATTAATTTTTAAATATTTCATGGCTTTGTCGAATAAATTAATTTTATATTTTATATATATATATCTTTAAATACTAAATTTGATAATTAAATTTCGTATTATTAATTCTTTTAATTAAAATCGTGGTGAACTAATGCATAGGTAATTTATATATATGTATATGTATGTATATATGTATATATAGACTTTGAATTTTGTCACGAAATGACTATTCGTTAGTGTGGGAACTTTATTTATTTTTTTTTTTTCGCAAAACTACCAGTTAAACTTTCGTATATCCAACCGAGTGTTCACGTTAACTTCTCGTCGATTCTGTTAAAGAATAGGTAATGATGTCACCCTACTCCCCTTTAAAAAAAAAAAAAAAAGGAACCTTATCACGCGCTCTCAAGTCCGTTAATTTTAATATTAAAAGTCATGTCTTGTAACTCTCTTTTGAGGGAGAAAGTGAACAAAAAAAAAAAAATCTACCCTAGCTCTAATTTTTTTTTCTTTCCTTTCTTTTTTTTTAGTCTCTCAACACCTAATTATTTACCTTATCAACATGATATATATTTTCATCATCTCGCCCTTTACAAAAAAGAAAAAAAAAATAAATAAATAATTGAAATAAAAATAAACTCCAGCATTTTTTCCATTATAATAATAAAAAAAAAGTGAAAAATGTGGTAACAAATAATTGAAAATATATATTTATGAATATGTGTATTGGAAAAGATGGGGGAGAAAGGATGAAAAAATTTTTTTCCCATTTTCAGTCGGGCAAGCAACAGAAAAGTCGATTGAATTGGTAAGAGGAAGAGGGAAAAATGAGGAGGGTTAAGCCGATTGCTGCATCACGACTCGTGCCAGGAAGTCGATTGTAGAATATAAAAAGCCCAAATGGAAAATTAAAATTTACCTCAACGATCAATAGAATATTTTACATTATACACAAAAAAAAAAAAAAAAAAAAAAATTTTTTTTTTTTTTTTTTTCATTCAAAGTACATTTTATATTTAAATAAAATATACCTAGTAAGCCTTCCCTCACTCACGATAGTTTAAACATATATACACACATGGTATATACATGTTTATAGTGAAATAAATAAATATAAAATAAAAAAAAAAAAAAAATATGACGATACCATTGGGAGGTATAAAATAGCGAAGAAAATACAGCGAAGGGAGGCATACATATAATATCCATGTATAAAGAGCTATCGTTTTATATACGGTGCAATAAAAGTCTTGGAAAAAGACTCGACTTATAAAAAAAAAAAAAAAAAAAAAAATCCAGTGGGGAAAAAGAATATCGATGCCAAGAAATTTTCTCATATCGCCACTTTTTTTTTTTTTTTAAATATATATATGTGAAGCATATGTGTGCGAGGATGGATAGATATATAGATAAACACACGTATAAAGATGAGGTGAGGAGCTTTAAAGTCAAAGCGGCCCCAGCAGCTGCTGGAGACGTTCTGTACACTCTGCTCTTTATCAGTAAAAGGAACATGAGAGGAAGAAAAAGAAAAAAAGGAGATAAATAAAAATAAAGAAAAAATATATGTATATATATAATAAAAGTGTTAGAAAGAATGGATGAAATGGGGGAAAAGCTTTTACGATGCAACATGCGTGTCTACATGTGAACGGATTGGTACATGTCGATGTATAAAAATATATATTTTAGATAATAAAAAAATATGAGAAATTTTTTTTTTTTTTTGTAATTTTGGTAGGAAAAATATTTTTTTTCTTTTTTTTTTTTTTTTGTGGAGAGTTTTGGATTAATGTGGGCTTTGTAAATATGTTCTTTGGCATGTTTTTAGTATGATTGTGGAATATAGAGAGTTGAAAGAGTATTTTTGTTTCATTTTTTGAATTTTATTTTTTAATTTTGTTGGAATAAAAATTATTTTATAATAAATTTCAGAGGTTTTTTTTTTTTAAATTATCAACACGATCTATTGAAAGTATCGAATTAATTTATAACAAGACTAATATAAATATAACGCAAAATTTGAAAAATAAAATTTTCAACAATTGAAATTTAAAAAAATTATTTTATAATTATTTTTCATAATTAAAGTAAAAATTTTTTAATGCAATTAATATTACTTTGAGTTATAGAAAATTAAAATTTATTCTAAAGGAAAAAGAAAAAAATAATATAATAAATAAAATCAATTTTTATCTAACAAAAAAATTTAAATAATCTGCTTAAAAAATAATTTTCATTTATAAATAAATATGAAAAACCCATTAAAATTCTACAATATCATTCAATATTTTTTTATTATTTAAAACCGTATGCATAAAATTGATTTAAAATAAAATTTCGTTTTCATGATTTTTCTTTATTTATTTATTTATTTTTTTTTTTTCATTCATCGACTATAGGTTTTCGAATGTGAATTGATTAAAGGGGAGATGCAGACGATGCAATCAACGGGCACAGAAATAGGCGAACAAAATACAAACAACAGACCCGCACTTTACAATTGGTCCTGTGCGCGCATTTCAATTTTTTTTTTTCCACATGTATTTATTTTTGTTTAAAAAATAAAAAAAATAAAATTTTATATTTTTCTGCTTGACAAAAGTATCTTCAAAGTGCATTTGACACGGAACAATGCAGTGAATATAGAGCGATTGAATTGAAAATGACAATAGAATTTATCGCAAAATAAAACTAAATAAAATAGAAAATTCAATTAAAAAAAAAAGTTTCTCTTTATTTTTTATTCAAGAAAAAGAAAGAGTCATTGCTGCAATTTTAATATCAATTTATATATTATTATTATCCAATGCTCTGTTTATTTACAACGTATGTGAAATACATATAAACAAATAAATACAGTGAAATCAACTGTACAAATTCGTTTGCGTGTACAGGTTTTACAAAATTACACGTTTCATGTCACGGATGAAAAATAAAAAATGCATAAAATATTTATGACATTAACATTATCCACCGATAAACATTAATAAACTTGCAATAATGTAATACAATTTATATCATAAACAGAGCAAATAAATAAATAAATTATATTTTTTAATATAAAGCCCAAAAAATATATTTCATCTCATGAAACTAAAAAAATTTTTCTGAGCAATATTTACTGATGAAAAATTTCTACTCAAGCTAAAAATTTATATTGGGACATCCAACAGTCTCTACACGTTCAATATCGCAAATACAAGAGAAAAAAAAAATAAAATAGAGAAGGAAAAAAAAAAAAAAGGAAATAAATACCACACAGCAAAGCTGAGAGGGAGTTGCAAGTCGTGTGAAGAACGCCGACGTTAAAGCAGCCACGAAAAAGCCCCAGGAGGTCACCTCAGGCTTTTATATACACGACAAAACACACACACATACCTACACACAAGTAAAATATCTAAAAGTCTAGACGTTTATAACTGGAGTAAAAGACAAACGAGAATTAAATACAATATACCCACTGTCTCTAAAAATCGTCGTTAAATAAATTCAAAAAAATTACCCAAGATATAAAAACACAATTAACATTTCAATATTCAAGTGATATATTATATATAATAAATCAATGTGTGTGTATTAATCGTTAAAAAAATTATTTAATCAACGCACTATATCAAATAAATAATATAAATAAAAGTGAGAGAAAAATAAAATGGAAAAAAGATTTTTTATTCGCAATTGTTTTAATTCATTCTCTCTTTTTTTTTTTCTCTCATTTTTATTGCATTTGTATTTTTTTTTTTTTGTGAGTGACCATCGTCGATCAAAATAGAGAATCGTCGTGCGAATATAATCGCTTTTGAACTTTTCAGTTGAGGGAACGATGCCAAATTGGAAGCGTCAGGTTCTCCGATATCATAACTGAACGAACGTGGAATTAATCGAATAACTTTTCTCCCCTCTTCTTCATCCACACTTTCCCTCGCAATCTTTCTCTCTATCGTATTCTGTGCTTTTCTATGTATATATAGGATAAAAGCTCGCACACGTTCGTGGCTCACCACTGACGTTCACGCATACACGTCTATTGCAATAAAATACTTAACAAAAAAAAAAAAATGATAATAGACACATATTCCCTTTTGCGTGCTAACTTCAGTTTATGTAGATGTAAATTAATTTTTTTTCATTCGAATCATATCTATTGGAACCCTATTTCAATAATATATCATCATGAATACATAATTATTTTTTATTTTTATAATTATTTAATGATTTTTCATATAAAATTAAAGGAAAAATTTTTTCGTGGAGATTTTTTTTTTTTTTTTAGGAATTTTTTCAGTGCTTTGGGGATGTTTGAAGATAACGTTTTCTGTATCCATTCGATAGGGAATCGTACGAGCTTTCCAACGAGCATATGATTATTCAAAAAAAATTAAACTGATGAGCAACAATCGTTATTAACTAAACTCATTTATTTTAATAGCATTATTGATTTATTATTTTACTTTTTACTACTGTAAGGAAGTTAAAAATAATTGTTCATCCCTCAAATTAACTACCAGGACTATTAAAAATACTCTCCTATATTGAAATAACATGATAAAAAATCGACCGGATTTATTTAATTAATTTATCGAATTAATTTCACAATTTTTTCGACGAAAAAAAAATAAATATTAATAATAACATTAATTTCTCTCCAAGTCCTAATTTAATTTACAATTTCTCAAAACCTTCATCATATCAACTATAAAAAACACCAAATGAAGATAATAACAAAAAAAAATTCAAGCCCATTTAAATTATTAAATTCCATAAAAAATAATTCTTCAAGAAAAAAAAATTTTTTTTTTTTTCCACCATTCAATAATATAATAATTCCACCTTTTGTTCATCAACAAAATCCAATTGTTTTTTACTCTTTTATTCTCCATATATGTGTGTATATCCATTATACATATATCCATCTAGAGAAAGAGGTTCTCAAACTAAGATAATTGTACGTGCAATTGAAACCAGAACGCTACCGCAAGAGACTATTATCGTCAAGGCGTAGACGTTAATTGAGAATAGGCTAATTGCAAGTTAACATGAATGCGAGCGTGACGTTTTCTCTCTATCTTTTGCGCACACATTTAAAAATTATCGCGCATTAAAATAAATGAATAGAAAGAAAAATATACATATATATACTTGCACCAAATAAACAATAAAAAATGTAAAATGAAACAGAAAAAAAAAAAAAAATTATAAATCACAAGGAAAATTAGAAAAATATAAAAAAATAAATTACTTCAACAAAACTATACCAACGATAATAAAAAATAAATAAAAAATAATAAATATATTCAATGATTTACTTTAAATTAATAAATTAATGAATCATTATTAATTATTTTTATCATCTAACTATTATTATTAAATTAAATAGAACAAAAAATTTTAATCTTAAAAAAAATTATAAACCAATTAATAAATTATTATTAAACATTTTTATCATATTTATTATTATTAAATTAGAAAGAAAAAATTTTTAATATTGAAAAAAATTAAAAACTAATCAATAAATTATCATTAATTATTTTTATCATGTTATTATTATTATTATTTTTATTATTATTGAATTAAAAAGAAATAATTTTTAATCTCCAAAAAATTAAAAATCGATCAATAAATCATTATTAATTTTTTTTATCATATTATTATTATTATTATTATTTGTTTATTATTTAATATTATTTGAAATGTTTTTATTTTTAATTATTTAATTGAAAAATAAAATGAAATTTAATTGCGAGATAATTAAATATCATTGAATAAATTGTATATTTATTTTGATTAAATTCAATTATAAAATATATGAAAATAGTATTTAAAAAAAAAAATTAAACAAAAAATATATATTTATATGTATATATATATATATGTATGTGTGTGTGTGTATAATAAATTATTCAAGCAAGTGAATGGTGAGCACGTGATTGGTCGTGACACGTGTGACGAAAAATTTTTTACGCGGTGAATATAAACTTTCACTGAACGAAACATCCAGCAATGAATATAAATTTATATACACACAGGAGACGAACAAAACAAAAAAAAAAAAAAAAAGAAGAAGAATAAGAGAAATGAGAAACAGTAGAAGAAGGCACTTGTACGATTTATTACGGTATTAAATATATATAGAGACATTCCATAAGGGATAAAGTATATTCCGCAAAAAAATAATAACAAAACTATAAACACTCATAATATATATATATGTATTTATATAACTATATGTATCATATATATTCCATCAATGCGGACGTATTTTTATTGCACTTGTCAAAATGTAAACAAAGGATTAAAGAATTAAGAATTATACGTTTGTATATGATATAATAAAAATACCTTAAATATAAAAACTTTGAAATTCCAATAGGGATTATAATTTCTGTTATAGAAACACTTCCGAGAATTTTTTTTTTTATAAAAGCAAATTATTAATGAATAAAATAATATTATAGAAATATATTGAATTGAATTATTCTTTAATTCTACTGTATAAATAAATATTGAAATAATTATAAAAATAAACAAATTCTCATTATTTTATTTTTTTCTTAACTTTGCCCAAAGAATTTAATATAAAAATAAATTATTTATCCCACTGGATTATTAATAAATTTACCAAAAAAAATTTCTGATTAATTTTTTCCTGTCATTTCAATATTATTTTTTTTTTCATTAAATATTCTCTGAAAATCGTTCAATAATCATTGGCGTCTCATTGTCTAGACAGGCAGGGTGGAAGGGTCTTTTATTTTATTTTTTTATCCCCAAAAAATCAGTCACGCAATCAATAATATAAAATTTTCTTTCAGCGACCAACGAAAGAAAAAAAAAAAATTAAAATTAAAATAGAAGAAAATAAATTTAACAATATAAAAAATAATGAAAATAAAAAAGCTTCGAAAAAATTAATAAACCCTCAGCAATAATATAAAAAAATAACCTGAATGAATTATTGACAATATTATAATTGATAATAATAATTAATATAAAATAAATATAATAAACGAATGGATATATTAATATAAATATATAATAAATTAATAAATGAATGAATTTGTATTAAAAACTCACATCATGTGCTCGAGGATGCTGATGGCTGCATTGATGTTGATTTATCTCGATCACACCACTAACATTGTTAATATTACAACACATAACAATAAACACAATTAACGTTAATAACAATCCAACACTGCATTGCATTTTCAACCGCACACGTGAGGTCATAACACAACACTATTGAACACTACGAATGCATGACGCATACTGAGGTTAATATTCGGCATCGCGCTGTTATAAATGTACTGTAAAAGTGGGAGAGACACGTGACAGTACATCCCGGCGGTAACACGGGCGGCGCTACTGTCGATAATTTTTTTTTTTCCTCGAACTAAAGCCACTATGAATTATTTCAAGTTTTAATAGTATTATAAATACAATTTTTAACATTATTTTAATGGATTTATGTATTGTTACCTTGCGATTGATGATTGTTTGTTTATGTACTTGATATTTGTTGTTGAATTATGTTATGTCGCGGTGTAGATTAATTTTTATTTTATATTATTTGTAGATTATCCTCACTGTTGAGCGGTAACGCCAAGACTGAGGTATGGAATAATATGGCGGACTGCACATGCGCTGATTGGTAGATTTTGAGCATGCGCAAAGAGCCCGAATTTTGGCGGAATTATTTGAATTGTTTATAGTGTTATTAAATGGAATTCGAATATTTTTTTTTACTTTTTTGTTAATACACGAAGAGAAATTTAAGAATGTTATTTTGTTATTCAATTATTAAATAAATATTGAAGGATATTTTATAATTTTTTAAAAGGTGTTGATAATTTTTGTGATATTTATATAATTAAATTGTGAGAAAAATTTAATTTTAGTGAAATGAATTTTTTAACTCAAGTTTTATATTCAATTAAATATTAAATAATTATTCTATGAATTTGTTTAAAAATTGCTATGAATATTAAACTATTATTCTATATCAAAGACTCTTACAAGTTATTTAATTTTTCTAGAGCGTTATTTTTTTTTAAAAATAATCAATTTTAAATATCTATTTTTCTTCGTGTATAAATAATATTTTTTCCCCATCTCTTTATTTATAATAACATTTTAAACATTATTTTAATATTGTTTTTTACCACTATTCAATTATTCACAATTCGTAGAACGATTTATTGTTTAATATAATTAAAGAATTGTTTTATTGGTTTTGTTTTAAATTTTTAGTTGCATTTTTTTATGTTGCTTTATATATATTTAGAGCTGACAATTTTTTTCATACCAATCCTTACTCAACCCACAATTTTTATTGACACAATGAGGACATCGCGTCATAAATTTCGGAGTAATTGGTTTATTTGATCGTAAATGACTAGCAACTATATCAGTTAGTGCATCAATAAAAATAGGATGATCATTTGGCGCAGCTGCACGACGAATTTTCTCAATTCCCAACTGAATTCCAGACAAAAAACAATTAATAAATAAATGTAGATAAATATGGAAAGTTAAATATAGATATCTGTAAAATATTTCTTCATAATTCAAGAGTTAAAAATAATTAATTAAATAATTAATCGAATAAATTGATTAAGTAAATGACAATTATATTTATTATTTACCTCTTTTGCTAATTCATCGCAATATTCAATATCCAATTCGTGTAATGTTTCAATATGTTCATTAACAAATGCAATTGGTACCAGAATAAAATCCTTTTTACCCTGTTTTACATATCCTTTTAATGCTTCATCTGTTAGTGGTCCAAGCCAAGCCAATGGACCAACCTAAAAAAATTATAAAAGAATGGTTATTCAAAAAATTATAATTATAGATTTAATTCATTTGTTTTTTTGAAATAAATGTGAATTTTTCTAGTCAGATTTTTTTATTTCACTAATAAAAATAAAATTATATATCAAATTGAATAATTAAATTAAAGCCATCTGAATTATAAATTATATTATTTTTAATTGCTTCTAATTTAAATTCCATTTTAATGAAAAATAAAAAATTAAATCATGGCGTGTTTATTCTAACATTTTAAGACTTGTGACAATTAAAATAAATTGTCATCAAGGTTATTATTTAATTAATTTCTATTTTAAAATAGCATTGCTAATGGTAAAGTCAAATAAAAAAATATATATTTAATTAATCTATAAATATAATTTATAGTTGAGAATTATTTTGTTATTTTCTTCCTTTTTAATTTTACCTTTGATTGCCAGACGATATGATATGGATTGGAATACTTTAACTCATTCATTACTAAATGAACAGTCGCTGCGACTTCACTTGGATACGAATCGCCACGATTAACTGCTTTTAATGGTAATGAATGTGCAGAAAATAGTATGTGAACTTTTGCCCTTTTGTCATCTGGAAAATGTGACAATTCATCTTTAATTCTTTCAGCAAATGTTTTCGCTAATAATGGATGAGTTGCCCAACGATCAATAATACTTAATTTCATATTTCGAGGTAAACCCCTGGAAAAAAAATTTAATTAATTATTTATATTAGTTCAATTATTGAATAAAATGTCTTAAACTCACTTGGACTTGTAATAATTAAAAACAGCATTAAAACTGGAGCCAGTTGTCGCACAACTGTACTGTGGATACTGCGAGAATAGTACAGTATGTTCAATTCCATCTCTGAAATGAAACAAAAAAATTTTTTTTTTGATTATTAATTATAGAATATAAGAAAATTGATTTACTTTTGATTAAATAAAATAAAATTACTCTCTACTTTTCTATTGCATCCAATGATTCTTCAGTGAATGGATCTGTATATCTGAATGCAACATAATGTTTGTGTGGTGCAGTTTGAGGTGAAATTTTATCTAATTGTTTGCACATCAATTCACCCTGTAAATTAGACCACTTTAATATTGGTGATCCACCACCAATTTCTTCATATTTTTTCTGTACATCTGGAGTACGTCTTTTGGCAATCCACGGACCTAGTTGACTGAAAAAATATAAATTAATAATTGTAAATCCATAATAAAAAATTAATATAGTAAATTTTGGTCGGAAAAAAATGTTTTTTAAGGTTATACACGCAAAAATAATTTCAAATAATATTATTACTGAATTGGTGGTTATGAAACAATAGTAAATGATTCATTCACGACATTCTGATGAAAAATTATATTTTTTTGATATTATACATACAAAACAAGTATTAAAAATTATTTTACCTCTGTATTGGCAATTGAATCATGTCACGATCAGTCATAATTTTTAATAAATAATCGCCAACCTTATCAGTGCTGATTGGTCCACCCATGTTCAACATTAAAATTGCTGTTTTTGCTTTTGGTTTATCGTGAATTTTCGCATGTGCAGCAATAGACATATTGCGAACCATTGTCGAACGTTTCACACTGCCATAACCTAAAAAATGTCGTTACAATTTCGTTACAAACACCGAATACAATTATTAATAAATATTTATATTATTATTTATGCATTAATATCATTAATTAGACTTACCAAATAACAGAATGCTTGTTTTGTTGAACATGTTTATGCTTTTGATTCCAACAATGAAAAACGTCTAAATTGCTGTCGTGGTAAAACCTATGTATATAAAGATAGTAAATTAGATTTCTAGAAATGATGACACGATAATTTTTTAATTCAATTATTATTCATGTAATCTCACGTACAATCATGGAATCCGTACCTGCTACACGTTCATTATGGACAGATACAAATATTCACAATGAGAGAAAATAATTAACACAATTTTAAAAATGGCCGACTTACCAACCGAACTAATTTACCATCAGGTAAGAATTGGAAATGTAGGAATCACCCCAATAGTCTTTGGTGCACTCCACGAAATGGTTTCCGTACTGGTTCCCAGGGCTGATTCTGAAGCTGGTTCCGGAGCTAGTTTTCGCACTGGTTTCCGCGATGGTTTCGAAGCTGATTCCCATGCTGGCTTCGATGCTGGTTTTCGTGCTGGCCCTGGAGCTGGTTCCGATGCTGGTTTTCGTGCTGGTTCTGGTGCTGGCTTTCGTGCTGGGTTTGGTGCTGGGTCCTGTGCTGGTTTTCGTGCTGGTTCTGATGCTGGTTTTCGTGCTGGTTCCCGTGCTGGTTTTCGTGCTGGTTCTGGTGCTGGTTTTCGTGCTGGTTTTGGAGCTGGTTCTGGAGCTTGTTTTCGTGCTGGTTTTGGAGCTGGTTTTCGTGCTGATTCTGGAGCTGGTTTCTGAGCTGGTCCCCGGGGGGAAGGATCGGGGGGATCGATTTCGATGGGATAAATAATGATGGAACGGATAATCATTCATTGTCACATATGATTATTCATTGAAATACTTTTGTTCATGAATAATTATAATAAAAAGTTCAATTAATGTATACATCTTAACTTTCAAAATACAATTGAAAATAAATCATGTTGTATTTGATCTTACTTGCTGCCAATTATTGATTGTCAATAAAAATACATGCCAATCTTATTTAATAAACACTTAGCATAAAATGTTGTGTTAAAGTGGTTTTTATCGTGAAATATCGTGAAATAAAATAAGTCGTTATTGTGAGATAAAATTACTTGATATGGAGTCGATGAGATTAACGGAAAATTCAAACCCTGCTCCCTGATTCGCAGAGAGATATATTTGCAAACTTACGTCAGCACCACCTAAGGTTTTTTTTCAAACTATAATTTCAAAGCTAAACTTATTTTTCATATCGCATGACTATCTTCATTCCCATTATATAATCAATGAATAAAACAACGCAGCAAAATAACTTTTTTTTCCCGAATCATTTTACACACATTTCTTAAGAATTATCTGTATGTGTTGAGTGATTACACATATGTAATTCCCATGTAAAACAGTGATATTAATTTACAAAATACATAATTACAATACTTTATTTTTCTTTCTGAATAATCACAAACAAATATATACATTATTTACAACGAATATTATACATGAATATGTTATACATATCATTGAATAAATTTATTGGTTATGTTTGTCATGCTGCGTAGTGTGAGCAGTACTTTACATATTTACAAATCAATTGTTCAATGACAATTCAATAATATTCGAAAGCATATTCAGATCGATAAAATTCTTCAACTGTAATGTGATATTACTTGAAGGAATAATATATTTATTAACGATTTCACACTGCGAAGTCGGCGGAATATTACGGAAGAAAAAGAAGAAGTTGAATAATTATTTAAAAAAATGATGCAGTTTTATAAAAATAAAATATTATCACCAGGACAATTGAAACGTTTGTCAGAGCACAAATACAGCTGTTCAAGTGCAAGTTTATTGGATAAATATTTACAACCATGGTGGGAATGGCTTGTTAGTTATGTTCCATTATGGTTAGCACCTAACCTCATTACTGTAGTGGGTTTAATTATTAATATTGCTACAACGCTCATTCTCGTTTATTATAGTCCAGATGCAAAGTCTGAGGTAATATATTTAATGCATAATATAATTATATTTATAATTATTATATTTTATTTTTTACTTTTTACTTTTTTTAGGTACCAAGATGGGCATGTTTTTTATGTGCACTTGGATTATTTATATATCAAAGTTTAGATTCAATTGATGGAAAACAAGCAAGAAGAACAGGCTCATCAACGCCATTGGGTGAATTATTTGATCATGGATGTGATTCAGTGTCCACTGGTAAATTTAAATTATAATTTGATATTTTATTTCACTGTTTTGTTGAATTAATCATTGAATATAATTTTTTTTTCTTGCAGTTTTTGTTGCATTGTCTGCTTGCATTGCTGTACAATTGGGACATTATCCAAGTTGGATGTTTTTCCAATGTTTCTGTGCGATGACATTGTTTTATTGTGCACATTGGCAAAGCTACGTGTCGGGTAAAAAGCGAAAAAAAATTATTTTGTCTTGCTATAAAAATATTAAAGATAAAATTGATGTTTATTAATATTTAGGTTCTTTGAGATTTGGAAAAATCGATGTGACAGAAGCACAATTTTCAATAATTGCCATTCACTTGACGTCTGCTATTTTTGGGTCAAATATTTGGATGACTGAGGTTGTATTAACTCATTAAATGAACAATTAATTTATTTACTAGTCATCACTATTTATTATTTACAAATGATGATGATGATAATTCATAAATTATTATTGAATTTAATTTATATTTTTTTGTTTGATGATAAGTTTCACAATTTTATCGCGAATTTTTCGCCTGAGGATGACCAAAACAATCCAACGAAAAAATATAAAATATTATCACGATGTACCAGTTATTAATTATTGAATCAAATAATTTATAATGAAAATTATTAAACAACACATTTATACACTCATTATTACATACAAATATTCTGACATATTTTATAGTATATTATTGAAGAGTTGAAGGAGAAGGAAAAATTTCACTTTCTTACAGATTCCTTTTGTAGACGGTTTACAATTAAGATATGTAGTTGGCGGTATGACAATTCTATGCGCATTATCGAGCTTTTATTCAATGTTTTCGGTGATATTCACTGGTGGAGTTGGAAAAAATGGCTCAACTGTTGCTGTAAGTTTCCATCCACCTCAAAATTTTGTCGTGATTGGAAATGAAAAATTTACAATTTCAATCAACAAATATAACTTTTCATTCGAATTGATTAAAATCAATTTATTCATTATTTTTTTCTTACATTCAGGGTATTTTTTATGCATGGCATGAAAACGAACAATGAAAACATTAAATGAATTCACTAATATATAAAATTATTGAAAGTTTGTTTGGTATTTTTGATTACATTAATTTTTCTGACATATCGGTAAGGAATTGTCACAGCGTATTGATAAATTTGAGAAAAAAATTCCCAGATATTAATTTCATCGTGAATAAATTTTTAATTTATACTTCATATAATTATTTATATTAAGTGAAAAAGTGCTGGTACATCAGGTTTTATACACTAAGATATTTTGACCATAAAGGAAATTTTAATTAATTTTTCGATCGAACCCAAAAGTTATTCAAAAGCAACGTAAAATAATTGAGAAAATTTTTATTAAAATAATTAACAACATGAACAAATGATTGTATTAAAAAATTTCATCTAGAATTCAAGTTTGCTTTGGTCATCAGAAAAAGAAAATTTTTATTCAAATGTTTTATAATTTTTATCATTTTTAATTTCATTGGGTTTTAATGTTTCATTATTTTATTTATTATTTTCATAATTTTGTTATTTTTTGTTTGTTCTTTTATGTCTTCATTAATTATTTCACTAATATTTAGATGTTTAATTGTCAATTTTATATATATTAGTTGCCATACTTTGGCACTGAGGTGAAGGTGTTTTCATTGTGGTGCGCTGTGGGAATTGCTATTTTACTTGCACAAAGCAGTTTATCCGTCATTCTCGCTGGCGGTGTTGGCAAAAATGGTTCGACCGTCGCTGTAAGTTAATTAATATCAGCACCAAAAAAAAAAAAAACGCAAATAAACAATGACATTGAAGATAATAAAATGAAACAAACACCGATCAAAAATGAATAAAACAAATTTTGTAGAATTATAAAAAGCACTTTAATTATAGGAATTATAAAATCAAAAATCATTCATACGCTTGGACATTCCGCCGTGTTTCAATTAATTCACAAATTTTTTTTATATTTTTTAATTGCTTGTTATTTATTTTAATCCAGCAATTTTACTAATGTTTGATATTTTTTTTCTCATTTATTCATTACTAATTAAATAATGAATTTTATTGTACGGAAATAATGTTACTGCATAATTGTTTTGTTTGCTTTTTTGTTTCATTGCCGGAATTTTTTAGGGCACATCAATTCTCTCACCAATTATTCCATTTAGTCTGGTTGTTGTTCCGGCATTTATTATTTATTGTAAAAGCGTTGAACACGTTTATGAAAATCATCCGGCATTGTATATTATGTCATTTGGAATGGTTGCTGCCAAAGTCACCAATCGTTTAGTTGTAAGTAGAATATTTAATATTTTTTCTTGTTATTAAAAAATTTTAATATTCATATTTTAATAATTATTCAATTTTTTTCTCTCATTTTAGGTTGCACATATGACAAAAAGTGAAATGGAATATCTTGATACTGCATTAATTGGTCCTTGTATGCTATTTCTCAATCAATATTTCAATTTTTTCATAAAAGAATATTACATTTTGTGGTTATGTTTCGTAAGTGTTTAATTATTAATATTTATAGTAATATAAAATTATTTTTTATAATTAAATTAACTTTATTGTCTTTACAGATTTGGGTTACGTTGGATTTTTTCAAATATTGTTCTCAAGTTTGTCTTGAAATTTGCGATCACTTAAAAATAATGTTATTCAGGATACCATATGTAAATGAACAACAATTGTCAAGTGGTGCTGAAAAAAATGGTGCTCCAACACGATCGCAACGTGCAAGAACATCAAAAAAATTTCATTGATAAATGTTTGTTGCTATGGTTATTATTATTATTCCGTCACACACAATTGTGATTGTGAAAATAATTATTATAATACAATTACATTTATATATTCTAAACAGATTAAATATGAAAAAATTATTTGAAGGAAAAAAAAGAATAATTTTCGCGATTAACTTATTTATTAGTTGATAATTAATATTCAAAATCATTTTCATTTTTAATAATAAACAAAGATATTAAATTTTCAATTGAACTTTTTTTTTTTCATTCAGATTAATTTATTGACAATGATTTTTAATATATTCTTTAGCAACAATACATTTAGTCATGAAACAATTGCATGGAAGATCGTGTTCAGTTGTTTCTGGATTTAAAATATTAAATTCTAAATTGTACCAACGTTTATTTGTCTTGTCACGTTTTAATGATATGCAAAATGCAATTGGTTCATCTTTTACAACTTCTTGCTGATTAGGTAACATTATAATTGTTTGTTTCCAATGTGTTGGTGTTTCATATGGTGATGTAGATAATATTGAACCATCGGGAAATTCAACGTCAAACCAAATACAAGTACCCGAAAAATTTCCATCTTTAATACAAGGAAATACTAAATCTTGTCCACCAATTAAATTACAATCTTCAATTGTTGCTGTATTTAAATCAATCCAAGCCAAAATTTTTTCTTCAGCAAGTATATTATCAGTTTTTATTGTCATTATTTCTGGTTTTGAAGATTTTTCATGTCTAATATTATCGCCAAACGATCTGAAATATCAAATTATTTTTGAGATTATCTCTAAAATTTATTGTAAAATAATTGAATTTAGATAGATTTATATTTATTACTTCATTTTCACGTCGTAAATGTCGTTGAAGAAATCAAAATATTCCGGAATTTGACATGGTACTGCGTGTAATTTAGCAATACATGGAAATAATAATCCATCGGGTTTTAAAAATTTATTTCTTGCTAATAAAACAGTGTCAAGCATTCCTTCATGTACTAAATAAAATCCCATCCATTCTGAAACAATTATATCAACTTTTTCCACGATATTACAATCAATATCTTCCAATTTACTGTGAATTACTTTTATTATATCAGTAAAATTATTTTCATCAACAATTTTTTCAATGAGTTTTGATAAATTACTAGCCTCAACTGCAAATACTTTACTGGCTCCAGCTTGTGCACAAAATACTGACAATATTCCTGTAGATAAAAAAATTAAAAAATAAATTTTATACTGTTAAATAAAATGAGAAAATATTTAAAATCAATTTATTTTTTTATTTTTCTCACCAGTTCCAGCACCCACATCCATAACAATTTTATTTTTAAATAATTCTGCATTGTTTTTTATTGCATTTTTATATGCTATCATTCGTGGATGATCATTCAGCATTAAATAATGAACCTGAATCAAAGTTTGAGGTTAAGTCGACAATTATATTAAAATCACTTTTAAAACTAAAAAATATTGTATTAATATTATAACTTACATCCATTTCTTCATAACTACGAAAATAATCATCAGAATCTTCCATTATTTATACTTTTAATTAGCAATTAAAGTTTATAAAAATTAAAAGTTGAAGAACTAACGTTGGAAATTTTGAAATTAAATAACAGAGATCCACATGGTAAATATTATTTATTTTTCTCTCTCATAGGATTTAGAAACGGAACCAGAAGTAGTGATGACGTCACTAAATATATACAGATATAGATATAGGTAGTTTTGAATAGAATGTTGTCATGAAAAGATAAAAAAAAAGTAATTTTGAGTATTTTTTTAACACTTTAAACGAGAAAAAAATCTTCTTTAGGAATATTATAATTAACAAAGAGTAATTTCTACATATAAATAAATTGTCTTAATATAAATTTGTGTCTTCATTTTTTTTTTTTTTTTACTCTAATGAATTTAACATTAATAATTGTTTCAAAACTTTGGTTTGGCTGGTTTCTCGAATTTCTCCAGCTAAAAACATTTCATCTACAACAGTATACACCTGAAAATAAAAGAAATTTTCAATAAATCAATTGAAATAATGTATTATAATTTAAATGATTTGAAAATTAAAAAATGAAATTATTTGATTGATTTATCCTGTGATTTACCTTGTAAAAATTAAATACTAAATCCAATTCACAAACATTATGGAAATATTCATTTAATACTTCAACAAAATTGTGTATTGCTTCGAGATAACACAAATTATTATCATTTACATCGACGCAAATGCAGAAATATAATCCTGCATAACGTCTGTAAACGATTTTGAAATTACGAAACTGCAAGAAAATAAATTCAATTGATTAAAAAATGTGTGGTAAAATTATATTATTGAATTAATATTATTTATTTAATTCTAACCTCAACAAAATTTGTATGTTTGGCATCACGAACAGTTACTACAGCATGAACTTCTTCAATTAATTTTTGCTTTTCATCATCATCAAAATTCATGTACCATTTTGCCAATCGGGTTTTCCCAGCACGATTTTGTATTAAAATAAATCGAATCTGTAATAAATAAAGTGTATAATTAAACATTGAAGACTATTTTCAACCTCAACTGTCAAATATTTTATCAATAATTCCATCTGTTAGTAGAATAAAATAAATATCAATGAATTAAAGTATTTAAAATATTTTACATTGACAAATAAATTATTACCATTGTTGATAGTATTGTTTGTTAATTTATTAAAGAAAATAAATGAAAATTTCCTTTTCTTTATTATTAATCAATAATAGTATATAAAGACAGACAAATGTCCGCCCTCTTTTGCGCTAAACTAACCTCACTTTGATCCTAAAATGACAAAAACTATGTACGCATGCGCATAAAGCACCCAATTGAAAATCACCACTATCAACCAATCCGAACGCTGTATGACGCGAAAACTTCACTTGTGATTGGCTGGACATAAGCAGGTCGCGCATTGATACTTATTTAAAAAATAAAATAAGCATAACTATATCTCACTAGAGTAAATTAAAACAGTTACAAATTCCGCCGATAGATAGTGCAAGCTTACCATTCTAAATGGCTTTCTAACCTCTTATATCACTCACACAAACACACATTATATCCACATGTATGCATACGAAATTTCCCAACATATATACACACAAACATTTGCAAATTATTAATGCATACATATACACAAATGCATTGGTGTTCGGTTGGGTGTGGGTTTCTCAACGTACGGTGGCCCAGTCAGTGGTTACGATTATAGGCGGACATGTTGTAGGTGTATTTCCGTCAATGTGCACGATGATCTGACGCATGAATTCTCATGCGTTTATACATATATTCACAATATAATATCATCAGTTTAAAAATAATATAATTGCTCAAATTGCGTGTGGACACACGGAGTGCAGTGATAAAACGTTATCATAACCCATTTACATGTGAACTGTTTGGTTAATAATCATAATAATTATTATTAAAATAATAATAATAATAATATTAATAAAAAGCGTTACTGGTATTACCCGGGCGCAATTATGAGTTGGGGTAGTGAACTTTGGGTGAGTGTCTCATGGCCTCTGTTCTTTTTTTTTTTTTATTCCACATCTTTATCATATCCTAACCTAACTTTTTAACTTGCGTGGCTTTTTTATTGGAATAAAAAAAAGAAGTTGGATTTATTGATGATTATTCATAGGATATTGGCAGGTTTTTTTGTGTTCTTTATGCTCATAACCTCATTTTGAATGTTCAATGGTTGATTTGAAATTGCAATTGAATATTTCAATGTAGGTAATGGGGTTTTTTTTTTTTGTTCTGATTTGACGCACGTATTGACTTTTCGTACCTGTATGACCAATACAACCACTTGCTCAATATTATAATGGATATAATACTCGTTTTCTTGTTCACGGTTGTTGAGTCTCGCACAGGTTATAAGAAATATTCATTTATTTCCTTTCCCTCTTTATAATCGCGTCTCTTTCTGGCTTATGGCAGAGAGTATATCTATATTTTCACCGCACCTTGCCCGTGAAAATTGATAATGGTGACACATGGAATGTTCATTTTACCATCAACATGATAACATGACATATTTTCACAACCTAATAATCTATATTTTACTTATTTTATTATTTATTACATACATTTATCATCATTTTTCAGTCACATGAAAATTTTGAGGTTAAAAATTTTCTTACAGTTCGCAACAACCGATAAAATTATAATAAAATATTTATGGAAATGTAAATATATATTTTGTTATATTAAAATAATGTTGGGCTTCTTTCATTTCATTTAAAATATCTCACAAAATGCTTATTCATTAACTCCTACGCAAATTTATTTCCGCCCACATGACGAGATTTAGTTTTGTACAAGTTGTAAAAATAATTTAAAAAATAATCAAAATTAAATTTTATTAGATTCATTCATGAATTTATTGCATTATAATATTTGAAATTGGATTAATTGATATTTTATTTTTATTAATTATATAGTTAATTATTATTATTATGTATTGTTGTGAAGTAATGAATGGAATGAATGACTAATGATGATTAGATAGATTGAAACAAAACATTTAATGTATGAGTGGTGTGTATATTGATAATATTACTCATCACATACATATACACACAGACTTTTGAGATATTTTTGTGTGTGAGGGGTCGATATAGATACATTTATACGCATGTTCATGTATGAAGGGTGAGGCGCAGCCCCTCAAACATCATTACATGACTCATAATGTGCACTTGAGAGTTTGACTAAACAATTCCATCTCACTGTACACATTTGCACGATATTTTATACATAAACCATTGAAAATTTGAATGAAAAGAATGATTTATTTAAATACAATGACGAAAATATGTATTTTTAATTTGTTTATTGTTTGTTTAAAGTTGTTTAGTTGAATGTAAAATAAAAATATATTGTAAATTTATTAATTTGTTTGTAAAATAATTTTCTAGATTTTTTTTATTAATTTCTGATTAGTAATGTATTTAAATTCATTCATTTGATTGTAGTTTAGTTGAATTTGATTTGGTTTTTATTGTATTTTATATGTTTTGTTAATTTTTTTTTGGGTTGTATGTGTGTGTTTTTTTTTGTGTCAAACGTTGAACTTTTATGGTCAATCCTTCGTAGTTTGTCTGTCTGTAAGTTCTTGACTGCTCTGCAAAATGGCTCGTGGTAACTCCATATTCAGTATAGAAACCGGTTTTAACAAATAATACCATCACGCAATGTGTTTTATATGTAAAAAAAATGAATCAGAAGATACGGAAAATGGATAAAAAAATTTATTTAGGTTTAGATTTTTTTTTGTTTTATTAATTTTGTATTTTTAATTTACAATTTTTTTTATACTTACAGGATCAGTATGACAATCTATCTCTGCACACGCAAAAAGGGATAGATTTTCTTGAACGTTATGGGCATTTTATCCGGGATCGGTGCAAAATTGAAGTGGAATATGCCGGGAATTTGAGGTAAAAAATATTTAAAAAGACTTTTTTTCAAATATTTAAAGAGTTAATACACATGTTTTGATATTTTATTCCAATTATTTTATTTTTACAGAAGGCTAGTGAAGAATTATCAACCGAAGAAGAAAGAAGAAGAAGATTATCAGTGAGTGAATGAAAAAAAATAATAATATCAATATTAAAAATGATAATTAAATGATAATTTTTTTTTATTTAATTAGATACAGTCCATGTCGTGCATTTAAATTAGAATTGAATGAAGTAAATGATCAAGCTGGACAACGTGAAGTTATTGCCGAAAATTTACAAGCTAATGTTTTACGTGAGCTCAATTTATTGGTTAAAGATTTTAAAGATGATAGAAAAAAACATTTACAAGAAGGCGCGCGACTTATGACAACATTGACAGGACAAATTGGCAATTTAGAGCGTGCAAGAAAAGCATATGAAAAGGCATTTCGTGAAGCTGAACGTGCATTAGAAAATTATCAACGTGCTGACGCTGATTTTAATTTATCACGTGCTGAAGTTGAAAAACAACGTATGAATATGACTGTTAAAACACAACAAAGTGAGGAAGCTAAGACGGAATATGCTAATCAATTACAAAAAACAAATGAAATGCAAACGTCACATTATCATACAGCAATGCCTGATGTGTTTCAACATTTACAAGTGAGTATTTTTCTTTCAAATTATTTTATTATTTATTATTTACAATTTTCGAAGTTAATTTTTCATTTCAATTTTTTTTTTTCTTATACTAAAGAAACCATTGAATATAATGCAGTGTTATATTTATTTTGTATAATTTTTCATAATATATACCTTTGAGAGAAATTTATTTCTATAGATAAATTTTTAAATACACTTCAGGTATTTAATTCTTTTATTCAATGCAAAGGGGATTTAAACACTAATGCTAATTTCATAAGTTAAACCATTAGAGGATTATAATGTATTTATGACACCTAGGGAAACTGTAGTACAGGTTATCTAATTATTGTTAAATAATTATATTTATCCCTAAAGTCATAAACCTTTAATTTGTATTCATAAACACAAAACAAGTAATAAATTTTATTTTCATTTTAAAATTTGGCAAAATCAATGAGGAATTAACTCAACAAAGCATTTTGTTTGTAGTTATAATCCCTGATTAGAATCAGAATTATGTGATATATTTCATGTTTTCATGATCAATAACTGCAAAAGTATTCAATTAAGATTTTATTTCAAGAAACCTAGATCTTATTTAGTAGGTCAAGTGAATGAGTTGTGAAATCAAATTCCTTTTATTGAATTAAATCACAATAATAACAAGCATATGTATATACAAATGTAAATAAATCTTTAGTAAATAGACGAAATAAGTAAAATAAATTGAATTTATTGTTGCAGGAATTGGATGAAAAAAGGATAAAGAATATGAGAAATTATATGTTAAAATCAGTGGAAATTGAACGTGCAGTGGCGCCAATTATTTCACAGTGTCTCGATGGCATTGAAAAGGCAGCAAATGAAATAAATGAAAAAGATGATACATCATTAGTTATTGAACGATTCAAAAGTGGATTTACACCGCCTGGTGATTTTCCATTTGAAGATTTATCAGCAGCAAAAACATATGACAGCAATACTCAATTGGCACAGCCAACGATGCAACCAATTCACAATCATCTCACGGTAAAAGGTACAGTTTCGGGTGGAAAAATTAAAAAACGCGTTGGAATCTTTGGAATATTTAGCAGCAATAAGGTAAAAATTATGTTCATTAAATTCAAATAATTTATTTATTCTTCTTTAAACAAAAACCGCAATATATTATTTTATTTATCTCATTTAATCATTTATTTTATACTTATTGTATAATGCATATTAACAGCAATCAACAACTAATTATATTCATTTAATTTGCTTTCGCATTTTTATTTTTATATTCAAAGTTTGCATGAAAAATAAATTTACACAATTTAATTTTCATTTAACCACAGAATATATACACACATATATTTCATTTATTTATTATTTATACATAGATATTATATATGAAATAATTATTTTGTTTCTTATCTGATAAATAATGGCGGTTGGTTCAATCTACCCTGCAATGATTTCTCAATTTTTTTTTCTGACAAAACAAAAATTCATTTGTTTATGGTCTGAAAAATTATTCTGGATTAATTTTCTTATTTTGTAAGTACTGGCTTAAATAGAAAGATGAATGCTAGATAAATTAATATCTGTATTAATTTTTTCTCACGCTGGCTTAAAGCTTAAAAATATCAAAATTAAAATTTTGCAGAAGAAAAATTTTATTGGTTATATATAGATTATTATATTATTTTTAATATTGTATTGCAGTTTTTTGTTATATTAAAAAAAAAATACATTCACACGTCGAATGATGCGCTTTTGTAATTTTGTTTCATGCAAAAATATATTTAAAAAAACGGGCAGAAGTTGATCGAGGTGTGCATAGCTTTAAAGGTCTGTCTTTAATTTATTTATACGTAAATTGCATTGTTATTATATAATACTAATTAATTAACAAACTTAACCTATTTTCTTCTATAATATACATCAATTATTGCCTTACTTTAAGTACTCGCAATCATATTTATTTTTATTTTTTATTTTATTTCATCACATAACCTAACTTTTTATTTTTTTAAATTAAAACAAAAATAAATATTTTTTTGCCTTATAAATTTTATCTATAATTAGATACAAAAATATATCAATAATTGTGTTGTGTTTTGTATTATTTTGTTTAAACAAATAATATAAATTGAATAACAGAAATTAATTAATAAAAATTATATTATAATAAAATAAATTATTTCAGAATAATGTACCGGGTTATGGTGATGGTGCAAAGGAGGATTGCAGTGATTTACCACCAAATCAACGTAAAAAACGTCTGCAACAACGATTAGATGAAATACAAGCTAAAATACAGCAGGAAACAGCTGCACGCGATGGTTTAATGAAAATGAAAGGTGTTTATGAACAAAATCCAGCATTAGGCGATCCAATGAGTATAGAAGGTCAATTAAATCAATCCAGTCATAAATTGGATAAACTCGGCGCAGATTTAACAAAATTCCAGGGTTATCTCGATGATGCTATTAAAGCTGGGGTCGGTCTTTCTAGGTAAATAAATTATCCATGTATTTATAAGTTATAAATAATTTATTCCATATATATATATTCAAATATATTTATTTATTGATTTGTTATAATTAGTCCAAGTCAAACACCGCGAAAACCCACAAGCAATGGTTCAACAACGAGGTCAATTAATTCACGAAGATCAAGTAATTCTGGTGGTGAAGAGGAAAGTTTATCACGTTCAGCATCGGATTCAAGTGTAAGCAATGCAAATGCCAATCAACCGGTACATAAAAAAAGTGCACCTGGTACACCACAACCAACACACGAGTGAGTTTTTATTATTGTATATATTTCAGCGATGATATATTTAATATATTTATGATATTTATATAAACAGAATTTTTTTCCTATTTTCTCCTGTTATTGAACAAAGGATTATTTTTTTTCTTTTGTTTATTCCAAAGTGTAGTTTGTTAGTCAGTAAAGTAATTAGTTATAAATAGAAAGTGGTATTCGCTTTATCGTACTCATGCACAGTTCCACGAATAGCCCGGAATCTGGCCTTGGTGCATCAAGAACATCGTTACCTGGTAGCGCTGGTGAAGAATTTTACGTTGATGAATTGGACGCACAGCCTCCATTAGGAACGTGTCGTGCCCTTTATCCATTTGATGGTAAATAAATAATTGAATATGTAATAATTATAATTCACTATTTTAATTCTTTTCTAATGAAAAAATTCAATTTTGTCATTAATATTTGGTAGTTAGTTGAAAGGATGAATTAATAATCAATTAATTTCCATATGAATACAAAGAAAAAATTGAATGGTCTTTTTCAGACATTTCTAAATAATGTAAAATTAATTTTTATAGGCTAAACCAATTAAATTATTGTTCATCACTGCATGATGGAAACTATTGAAAAAAATAATAGTGAAATGAGATCTGGGACACTTAAATTCAATTAAATAATTTCTTATATATACACTGCATAGATAATTGATTTTCTTATTCAACAAATAAATATTACTTTATTTTTTATAGCTACGAGTGAGGGTTCCATACCAATGTACGATGGTGAAGAGCTTTATATGATTGAATTGGATCAAGGTGATGGTTGGACACGTGTTCGACGTATGTCGCAACCAATTGAGGGTTTTGTTCCCACTTCGTACATAGAATATCAACTTTATAATACATAACGAGATTCATCATAATCATCCTTATAAAATAAGAACAACACAAAAATATCTATTGAATTTTGGAAAGGTATGAAGCTTCAAAATAATTTTTACAATTATTATATTCAGTGTATACTCTATTCAATTTAAATTCGAAAGAAGAGAAGAAACAAGAAGAAATACTCTAAGTTATTAATACAAGACAAAAATTTCTCACTCGAGAAAATTCGCTATCACATTGTATGATATAAATAATATATATATATTAAAAGAAAAATCAGAAACAAAAATAAATATTTTGTCGATAAAGTTTAGAAAAAATAGATAAAGAAACAATTAGTGATTTAATTCACAATCTTGCGATTAATTTTTTCGTGCAATTTTATTTTTGTTTTATCAATTATAATTTACATTATTGAATTTTTTGAGGTTATGATTTCTACGATACAATTGTTTTATTTATATTTTAAATCATGACGGAAAAAAAAAATAATAATATAATGTATTGATTTAATAAGGACACGTATATAAATGTGCGATTTGCATTTTATATTTGTTGCTGCTGTTGCTCTTGATGTTAATGCAAAATATGGGAGAGTTGGTAAATGAATAATGGGAAAAAAAAAATAATATTCGATAAAATTCTCATGGTATCTAAAATTGATTATTCTTATTTTAGGGGCTGGCCCAAGAATAATTCTAAATTATTAGATATGAGAAGTAGAATAAGACTGATCTCTCCATCATATTGCTTTTTGTGTGTATAAAACATAAATAAAAGAAAAATAAGCCAATTTATTAATAATTTAACAAAATGAATGAGTAGTCAAAGAGACGTTGTCGCTCAATTATATTAATTACTCGTCATTTTTATCCATCTTGGCTTTCATTTTTCTTTTTTCATTGTTTAAAAATACAAAAATATTGGACAAATAAATAAATATCATCATTGTATATAGTGTTGGTTGGGTAAAGGGTAAATAAAACAAAAAATAACCGAGAAATAGAAAAGGGGAAATTTTTAGGTTATATATAAACTCATTTTTATTATTCTGCGATTTATTTTATAATAAAAAACATGATGGATACGTATATATTGTAATTATAATTATATAATTTGACAATTTTTATTTTATTGCTCTCATATATATTATTTTTTTACTCAAGTGCTGCAAAATAAATAAATTATTTTGCAAGAGTAATTCAAGGGCAACAATTAATATTTTTTTTTTTACGTTATAAATGTAATTTATTTTCGTTTTATAACTTGATCCACGTGAGATTGCGCCTGATATTCATGAGAAAATACATATTAAGACACTCAAAAACACAGTTAAGGTTGAAAAGTAATTATTCATAGTCGTACAAGATTATTAAATAATAAAATAAATGATTAATAAAAGCCACGATTAGGAATTTGTTTTATTCCAATTTGAGTTTGTGTATTATGACAAAAATCGAGAAAACAAATTGTCTTCACTATGTATATTTTGTGATCCTATATCAAAAAACAAAAAAAAAAAAAGAAAACTGATAAGTATTGTATAGATAAATTTAATGCCTATGACTCATTTTATTGTATTAATTAAATACTATTATTATTATTATTATTAAAATACATATATAGAAAATACACAGGTACTAAAATCCATCTAACAAATCTTTATTTTTGTATATATACTTCAAATAGTTCTAAAAAAAATCACGTATTTGTTTTAGTTTATCTTTTCGTTATTATAATTTTTTATAATTATTAACAAAAATGTTAGTTTGGTAGTTATCATAATAATTATAGATAAGTTTAACCTCAAAATAAAAATTAATTGAAATGAATTGAATTTTTGTTTTCTTAATGTGTAAAAAGTTTTGTATATATTTTTAATAATTGACTAGAAAATTAATAATAATTAGATTCAACATTCCTTTTTTTTTTCATTTGTAAATTGATTCGTTTTTCTGTTTTATTTGAGCATTTATAATTAGTGTATTGGAAAAAAAAAAAAATTTCATTGTGGATTCAGTTCTTTATATCAGTTCGCTATAAATATTCATTAATTATGTAATTAATTAATTAATATTTCAGCATAGTTTTATCGCAATTTATATAAAGTATTAATATTGAATCACAGCACAATGATTGGATGAATAATTAAAGAGAAGAAAAGAAAAATAAGAAATTTTAATTTGTAATTTCTAAATTGGAAATTAACTTTCCAAAATAAATATACAAAAAAATATCAAGTACCAAATTTGATTGATGAATAAAATATAAAATAAAGTACTGAGAAGATTTAATTTAATTTCGTCAAAAGAGAAGAAAAAACAACAAAGACTAAAACGCCTTTATCGATGCTAAATATTAAGATCTTCCCAGTCTTCAACTTGTCGCGGTGATAATTCAATTGTAATATTATCAATGCAACAAAGAAGATCGTATATTCTTGGTGGAATTGTATTCTCACGTAAATCAACAAATTCCAAAGACGGAGCACGTTTTATCCTCTCTGCATCAACATCTAATCCCGAAGAAAATGAAAAAATAAACATTAAAAACACATACAAAATAAAACTATTGTTTCTTTTGTTTAATTGATAATTAAATATGTTCATTTGTTTATTGTTTTTATAATTACCGATAATTGAATTATTGTTTGCTTGAAGACGTTTTAATTGTGGTATTCGACAAACAACTGATGGCAATGCAATAAATGCATTGTGACTAATGTCTAACCTCAAAAGCTCTTGAAGCTCTGCAAGTTCATCAGGCAATTTGCTTATTTGATTGTGACTCAAATTCAACTCTGCATTGAAATAAAAACAATAAAACAAAATGTAATAAAATATAAATCACAAAAGTGCAATGAGAATAAATATAACTAATATACATTGGAGGTTATGTTAATTTTCTGAACTTTTTTTTTAAGAAAAAAAAATGAAAGTATACAGGAAAATACTTGATAATATATTGATAAAAATGAACTCTTGATAATAAATAGAGTTATATTGTTATACTGACCAGTTATTAATGAAAATTTAACTGCCAATTTTGGTGGAATTTTCGTGATAACATTTCCAGATAAATCACACGATTTTAATTCTGTATGTCGCATTAAATGATAAACTGCATCAGGTACTTGCATCAACTGGCATTCAGACAAATCTAAAAATACAAATAAAGAAAAAATCAACAAATATAAATAAATAAATATACATTAAAATAGAAATGAAACTAAAATAATGTAATAAGACTAATAAAACATTTTATATATTGCGTTATTGTAATACATATATTATTATTAATTCCATGGATTGAATTGTCTGAAAGTGAATTTTTAATTCAACATTAAAAATAAAACTACATCATATACGTATAATATTTGTTCACGCTTTCTCTTTACTCTCGATTTCCATTGCGGAAATGCAATTAAATCACGAGACATTAAACAAAGAAGAGTATATATGTATATATATGTATGTAAAGTAAAAGTATTATGTACAGCAATAAATGAAAGAAGTACACGTAATTTCATTCAATATTGAAATACTCTCACGACTTTATTTGCAAAAAAAAAAATTAAATAAAACTATAGAAATAATTAAAGAAAGAAAATTTTTTTTTAGGTTAAGTTTTACCAAGATTTTTGTTATTTTCTGCTACTTCACAACGTAAAATTACTTTTGTCACTGCATTAGCCATTTTGGCACTCCAAACTGAGTATATATGTACTCAGAATATGTATGCATACATAAGTACATATGTAAAGACGATTTAAAAATAAATTTTTCCTTCCCTTCACCCTGTTTACCTCAAAGATTTCCTCAAATTCAAATAAAGTAAAATATATATCATTCTCCTTTGTTTATAACATTATTTATTGATAAATAAAAATGCTATGAATATATAGTTAATAATTATAAATAATTTATATTGAGTATATAAACGAAATTATTTTAAAAATTTTTATTTTCATTCTCTGTCAAGAATGGAAACAATTAATACTATATTTATTATTTAGTGATAATTATTTATTAATGGTAAATAAAAAAGATTCTAATATGGCATTGGGCAAGGACCCAAAGAATTTATTGCCACGTATGATAAATTCAAGGACCAAAGTCACTGCCAAGTGCAAATTAATAATTCCAATTAAATATTTCTTTGTCATTTATTCTTTTCTTCTTTAATTCTTCTTCATTAATTTGTTATGCATAATAATTATTATAAATATATTCTAATCTTCCAGTTAGATGTACAAAACAATCAAGCAATTAAATAATAAACAATAAATTAATAATTAGATTAAATATTATATTGTTACCTACTGTTGTAATAATTATTATTAATTTTTAAAAATTTTTTGTTTTTACCTAAATTACAATTGTCTTGAGCTTCTTCACACCGTGAAACCACTCGAATAATTGCTCTACCTGCTAATTGCACACAAACTGCAGTTGCAACATTTCTTTCACCCTCTTCCTGAGATATTTGTTGAACTACTTCAGAATTATACGTCGGTGGCTTCATATTTAATAGAAATATAATATTAAAAAATTGTAAAAAGACAAAAAATAATCTTCTCCAATATGATAAATAAATTAAAAATATTTCTATACAATCACAATTACAACATTTGCTTGAATATTATAATAAAAATTCGCATTTCCCATGTGAAGAAACCGATTTAAAATATTTATTATAAATCAAAACTTTCACCGTTCACAATTATAAATTATAATACACAAACAAATAAATATTTAATTGTAAATTAAGGAAGCCCCTGAGACTCCGATATCTCTGTAAGCTTCGTATAAGAATCACTTCTTGGCACTGCTAATGTGCAAAGTGAAACAAGTGCTATTTAAGCCTTTCGTTATTGGACTCCCACTCAAAGGAAGTTCCCGTGTGTTTATAAAATTTTATACACACAAATCAGCTGAGAGATTTTTTTGTGTTTCATATCGCACGCATTGTCGCAGCTTCTTTTGACGTTTAATTATTTTTTTTTTTTGTTTTGGTCTTTGTTCAAAAACAATTGTAGACTGCCAAGCGCCACGTACGTCAACTCCACGTGGGTATCATAGAAAAACACAATGTTCTTTGTAATAATTAATAAAATAACAACAAATAAATATTATAATATTTTAACTAAATTATAAATTAATATTAACTAATTGTTCGTATTAAAAAAAAAAATATTTAGATAACAAAGCAAAAGAAAATCGACTTATAAAACTAATGAAAAAAAAAAAATAATTTCCAATTTAATTGCTTAATATTAATAACAAATATTATTATTAATAAATAAATAAATAGATAATTAAATTAAATATGATTAAATGTAAATATAAATATTTATGTATATGCTCTAATTATTTTTTCATTTATTTTCTTTGTTTTAAAATAATTCATTGTCATATCTCTGGCATTTGTCAATCATTTTACAAATGAAATTGAAAAACTGCCCAACACGGAATAAAATATTTATATTCATATATTGTATATAAATGTATTTGTTTAATGGTTTAAGTTTGGATTAAAGCCAGAGGATACTGCGCGTATGATAAATTTCATGAAAATGAAAATAGAATTGACCGAATGCAAAATCCCCCATGACTTTTATTTCTTCATCTGTTTGCTGCTTTTGCGCTGCTCACGTTGTTTTAATATTGTTGATGATAAATAATATATATATGTGTGTGTGTTTGTATAGCTTTGTATCTGTGTGATATAGTTGAAAAATGAGAGAAAAATAATCGAGTGAAACGGAGAAAAATGTAATGACGCGCGAGAATGAATTTCCGCTTTGAAATTGGAAAACCTTGGCTTTACTTTATACGTTAAATAAAAGCAATATTGTATACTATAGGGACAATATTTTTTTTGTTTTTTCATTTCTTCTTTTTTATGTCTGATGTTCGTGCTCGTTTTTGGCGCTCCTTTGTATGTTGATTTTATTTTTAAAATTTTTCTTAGAATATTTATTTCAACGACCTCGTATGTGCTTTTGTATGAATTTAAGCACAAAATTGACAATTTTATTTCGGATTTTTCTTATTTTATGTCGTTCGTTTATTGTGTATTTGATAGATATGTAAATAATATTTAAATATTGAAATTAAAATTGATAAGAATTTTTTTTCTCAATTTTATATTCGATGAAAATTTTAATTTAATGTTTTTTTTTTCATTTTTTTATTTTTTTATTGGAGGGATTATAATACCGAATAAACGGTATGAATAATTATAATTTTGTTTGATTTTGAAATTACATTTTAAATACGATGTATATATATATATATATTAATTCTAATTTTCTTTGTTTGATATTTTATTTTTTTTTTCCAGGAAAAATTCAAAATTGTTATTGAGGTAATTAGAAAGATAATAGTTGTACGCAGACTTTTTGCAGTTTCATAAAGAAAAAAAAATGATTTTTTTGCATTATTTCTTCAATTTTGGAATAATTCTACCTGGAAAAAAAAATATCTAAAACACCTGACATAAATAAATACGTATATAATATTATAAATGGATTAAAATGTGCAAATATATAACAGAGGATACATATTTTTGTGTGTAAACTTACAATTATCCTTTCAAAATCAATAACATTAGCAAATATTTAATATATATTTACGTACTATTTATAATAATCTATTATAATTAATTTATATAATTAAAAATTGACTGTTTAGCTGATAAATTGCTTAATTATTGAAAATACATTTCGCAAATGAATCATAAATATAAAATAATTAATCCATCTATATATTTTACTTCATTGTTTGTCAATAATAAAATTACTCATCGTTATTTATTTACCTATTTTATCAATTTACTCTTTAATTTATATATAATTAATCTCTATTTGTTTTAGGCCGATCTAAAAGCTCTTGCGCGTGTTGTAAACCCGCACAATAGTGCAACAATAAAACGCTTAAAGCTTGCACACGTAAATCACTTTGGACTATTAATTTTCCACTATCATTATCATTTATTTTTGTCAGCTCCAATCTTGAGGTAGTTTCAGCGTCTAAAGCAGTCTTCAATTTACCCATCTAAAGAAAAATCATCAAATAATATTAATTATCTTCAAAAACCAAACAATCAATACATTAATAATAAAAAATAAATTCAAATTAAATAATAATTTGATAAATATTAGCAATTTTTTTTTTTTCTTCATCTTACCATTAAATTAATTTTATCAACTCGTTCATTAGGATTCAAAGTGTTATATAAAAATTTTCCAGTGTCTTTTGCACGTGACATTAATCCATCATCAAATTCACCAGAAATTAATTGTGAAGCAACACTTTGTTCAGCTCCTTCCAATAAATCTGGACTTATTCCCAATCCACCGCCCACAAGTGAATTCTATTATGTATTTTATATTATTTCTTAATTATATAAATTGATAATTGGTATTTTTATTTTATTGATTGGATTAAATACCTTGCGAGATGAACATGGACTTGGTGGAAGACTTCGTGATGATCCTAAATTGGCACCAGACGTTGGTGGAGCCAAACAGCTGGTACTTCCTGCTTTTTTCAGACCCAGTAGTGTATTAGCTATACTGGCCTTCACTGCCATCATGCCCTGATTAATCGATCATACACAGTTGTCCATTTGCGTTAATAATTCTTCATCATTTCAATTCGTTAGTCGTTATTATAAAATAAATTAATGAAATAAATTGAACAAAAAATTATATTTTCGATATTTACAATTGCGAAAAATTGTTTCATAACCTATAATAATTAAATAAATAAATAAATATATGGCAGACAAAGTTAAATGAAATAATAATAAATGATTGTATGAAAAAAAAAAAATATAAAATTAAATTAATAGTAATTTAATAAAACGTTTTTTGTTTATCTTTTTGTTATATTTTTCCCTATTCATTTCTAAAATATTTTATTTTTACAAATGCAATTTGTTTAGTTGGATAATTTTTCTGTTTTCTCGTTTAATTATAATAATTATTTATATACATTACACGAGTCATTATTTTTTTTTAATACATTTTCGTTTCTTTTTTCGAATGAATTAAATCATATTCGCATATTTTCTATTCTTCTTTTTCTATTATGAAATGTGTTTTTTTTTTTTTTTCATTGTTAAATAATGTGAATAAATTAAATAAATAAATAAATAAATCAGTATTTGAGAAGCTTGAATTGTTAATTCAGTGATTATTCTTGAAATATATTTTATATGTTTGTTTTGTTTGTTAATTTGTTAAATTAATGGAAGTGTTTGTACTATGCGTTCAGTACCTGAACATTTTCTTCACAACTCGTGAATGATATTTCAGGACCAGTTTCACCACCTGCAGTTGATGCTGAATTCGATTCAATTTCTTCAACTTCAAATGCCATATTTGTTAAATTTTCCGCGCCACAAACTCCTGATGATTGACAACGTATTTCACATTTTTTATGGCAGACCATTCCACAATCACGACATTGTACCGCATCTTTCAGCCATATCTAAATGATTTTATTAATAATATCTTCGATATTTCGATCATAATTACTACGATTTTTTTCAATTCGAAATTTTCTTACCTTCTTCGAACAAAAATCACAATGTGTGGCTCTATGAAAATGCGTACGAATGAAATCATGATGTTTTTTATCAACAACTTCACTGCTAACAATTGGTATATTCTTAATCGTTTCCATTTCTCGTTTATTAATATCATTATTAATATTTCGTCGACTTCTATCACTTGAAATCCATCCATAAGACAACAATATATCGCCATAACATAAACTTGAATCAAACCCAGAGTATCCATGTAATTTTGAATTAAGACTGGCAAAAGATGCTTGAAAAATAAAAATTAAATTAAACATAAAATAAAATAATATTCATAAAATATGAGCTGAATATATTTTTTAAAATGAATAAAAATATGTATAGAATTTATTTACCAGTGTCTGGCGGTAATAATGCGTGTGATTTGAGGTAGTAGCCAGTTGTTGATGTAGAACATTGTGCCAATATAAGTTTTATCGGTGCATTAATGTATCCTAATATTTTTGGAGGGAAATCTCCTGTCCGATGACGCGCCCAAACGCCAATATTTAAATATTGAAGTTCAGAATCAATTTGGAATGTTCTTGTCTCATCAAATGTTATTGTTGATGCATAATTTAATTCTTTTGTCGTTGAATAAATATCATTTAATGTTGATGAACAAAAATCATCAGTTGTTATTACACCGCTGCTTGATGCCGTTGAATTATTTGATATTGTTGATATTCTACGTGATAATGGCTCAGATATTTGTTGAGCTAATTCATCTGTTACTTGAATACTCGATTTACGACGACGAAATAATTTTATTCCTGTATCAGCTCGATCTCCAACTGCTGTCGTTAATGATTCATTATCATATTGATCTTTTAAATCAGAATATTTAAATTGTACATCGTGTTTAATTAATTTTATATTATCATCTGTTTCTTTATTATTAATCAAATCATTTTTTATTTTTTTATCAATATTTTGATATTTTTCATTGTCAATTTTACTATATTTTCTTTCAACTCTTATTATAAAACGTCTTTGCGCTGCATTTTTAATTATTTTACCAACTTGATTCATATTTGATATTTTTTTACCATCAACAGCAACTAAAATATCACCTTTACGCATTTCTGCTATTGATGCTGGACTACCAGACACAATTGTTTCAACAATAACACAATTTTGTCCAATTTCAGGAATTATTTCTTGTTTAAACACCACACCAAGTTGATGAGAATTCGTTTTACTTATTATTAAATCTAAAATCATATATGGCACATTGCCATATTGAATTAAATAAACCCATGGCGTTGCATCAACATTTATTGTACAATAAATCTCAATTTGTGATAAATCATCATTCGTTAAATTACTTTGAGTAATATTCAAACGTGTAACCTCAATTAATACAATTTCTAATAAACCTGGCGTCAATTGTGAACTCGCAACCTAGAAAATAAATCAATATAAAATTAAAATTGACTCCCTATTAAATAAATAAATAATTTCAAACATTTTATATGGATATATTTAACGCCTCATAATTATAAATAGTTTTATACCTCAGATAAATCAATATCTTCGTCATTCAATCGTCGGAAAAATGGCTTATAACGCATTTTATAACGTGGCAATGTATGCTTTCTTCTAATAGCTCGACGGATTTGTCCAATAATTAATGAAACAATTTGTGGCTGTAATTGTCGTCCTTGAAATTGCGATTGAACTTCTAATTCCATTATGGGTTCGTTGTAAAAGCTCAAAGACCAATGTGTGTAAGGTATACGTGTAAATTGCAATCGTGCTTTGCCAGTTATTCGTTTAACTTGCAATGATAAATATGCAGTTTTACCCAACAACATTTTAACATCAATTGACAATTGAAAATTTCCAGAATAATGTAAATCTAATGATAAATCCAATGTCTCTAATAATCCTGTGTCACAATTTATAACAGAATCAGCAACTTCTAATCCTTTTATCGTTGGGAATTGGGTTCCTAAATTTAAATCTCTCAACTTTTTTCAAAGCCAAGAAGAAAAAAAAAATTAATTATCAAATATTTTTCCAAAATTTTGAATTATAATTAATTAATATAATTATAAATATTTAAATAATTTATATTATTATTTATACCTGGACACTGTCGAACAATCTTCCAGTTGTTGTTTGTGTTAATAATTCTTTAAATTCATTATTTAATTTTCTATACAACCATAAACGAACTCGTTCAGCATTTTTCAATTCATTGAAGAGAAATTGTAGCGTTAAATTAATCGCTAAATTTTCATTTCCCTGGGAAAATGTTTGATGCAAACGTGGAGATGAATTATTTAATTTATCTTTATTTAATTTTATTTCATTTAATAATTCATCAGGTAATACGGCTTTTCCATATAACGATGGTTTCTCTGGTGGATTTGCTTTTGGTCCATTTTCCAAATATTTTTTTAATATAAAAAATTCCACAACTAATGTACATATTATACCGCATGTAAATATAATCACAGCCAAAATGAGCATTAAAAAAAAGTCCATAGTATTTATTTAGGACATTAACTAAAAATATTAATTATTTAATTAATTAATTAATTGATTATTCAGTTTATTTATTTATTACGCGGTTGAGAAATTTAATATTTAAATTAATTCTGAATCCGGTGTTAATTTATAAATGTTAATAATTAAATTCTCGATAAATTAATAAATCAATAATTATATAATAATTACAATTGTATTAATTAATAATAATTATTCATGTCATGTATTAGTTAAATTATTAAATAAACGCGAAAAAATGGCAGATTTTTATATATTAATCACTATTTAAATTAATAAAAGATACAAAATATTAATTAATAATTATAATTATCAATAAATAATAAATTTACAATTGTATTAAAATTATATTTATTTTTCTTTATAAAAATATCACGTTTTATTTCATGGAATAACGCGATTTAATAATTATAACAATATTTCAACATGTTATTAAATAATTTTTTTATATTATTTAAGCAACACTATGATAATGTTTAAAGTAAAAATCAATTCTTCGTACTGGATATGATTTTTTTTTCTGTGCATATAAATTTTCCTACTGTGTTTGATGTCACACACTCATTGTATTGATTTTTATATTCCGCCATTTTGTGTCAGTCATTACATATATGTACAATTGTGGAAAGTGTCGCCACTCAATCGAACGGCAGTCACACGTACCACAAATAATTTCAGGCACTTCTGGCGCCATCTGAGCTTGTAGTTTAAAACACGTGGGACAAATGAACCGTTGTTGGAAAAAACTGGAAATAAAATTGTCAAATCAGCTTTCAGCCTTTCATAATAGGACGAGGTTGTTTATGGTCTTTGAATTTTATCTGAATGAATTTGCATAAATTTTTTTGTTCATATAAATAATACATACAATTATCCAATTGAATTTAATTATTTAAACAATAGTTAACGTGAAATTTAATAAAAAATTATGGCTGAACGTTTTTCTTATCCAGAGGCGCGACGAGATGACTCTTGTATTGATAATCATCATGGAATTGAGGTTAGGTTTCATTAAAAATATTTTTATAGATTATAAAAGTATATTAATATTATAATTATTCATGTTTTTTTCTTGTTTAATTAGATAAAAGATCCGTATAGATGGTTGGAAGATCCAAAATCTGATGAAACTATGGCATTTATTGATGAACAAAATGATATTACGCGGCCATATTTAGATAGTTATCCGCATTCTGGAGATATTCGTGATCGTTTGAAAGATTTATGGGATTTCGCAAAATATTCTTGTCCAAAAAGACATGGCAATAAGTATTATTATTATATAAATAGTGGTTTACAGAATCAAAGTGTTTTGTACGTTCAAGATACACTTGAATCTGAACCAAGAGTATTTTTTGATCCTAATACATTGTCGGATGATGGAACAGTCGCCATTACATCAACGCAATTCAGTCCTGATGGTTCAATATTCGGTTACGGTTTATCAGTTGCCGGTGCTGAATGGAACACTATTCAATTCATCAATACAGAAACAGGTGAAATTATTCAATTAATTAAACTTGAAGTTAGGTTATGTTTTGCATTTTTTCTCAATTCTCAAAATTAAACGAAAAAAAAAATGCAAAAGTAATCTGAATTACAGAATAAAATTACACATTATCGTTATAATAATCTAATATGATTTGTAAAATTTGGATATTTAGGTGAAAAATATCCAGAAGTATTGGGAAAAGTTAAATACTCACCTATGACATGGACACGCGATAATGCTGGTGTTTTTTACGGAATGTACACAGAACAAGAAGGTGATGTTGATGGTTCCGACACAGCTGGAATAAAAAATCAAAAATTGTGTTATCATCGAATTGGAACATCCCAAAGTGAAGATGTTTTAGTAGTTGAATTCCCAGAAGAACCGTTATGGCGAATTGGTGCTCAAGTTACTGATTGCGGAAAATATTTAATAATAACGCCAATAAAAGATTGCCGCGATAATTTATTGTACTATACTGAAATTGGTACGTCCAACGATATAACCGGTAAATTAACACTAACAAAAATAGTGGATAAATTTGAGGCAGATTATGATTACATTATAAATAATGGAAAAAAAATGATTTTCCGTACAAATAAAAATGCGCCAAATTATCGATTAATTTGCATTGATCTTGATAATAAAGATGAGAGCCAATGGACTGATTTAATTCCCGCTGATCCTAAACGCGTATTGGATTGGACAGCAGCAGTTGATCATGATAAATTATTAGTTTGTTATGGCGAAGATGTAAAAGATATATTGGAATTATATGACGCTAATACGGGAAAATATATCAGGACATTTCCACTTGATTTAGGTTCAATATCTGGTTTTGGTGGTGATTATAAATATTCTGAAATATTTTATCAATTTACATCATTTTTAACGCCTGGAATTATTTATACAATTGATTTATCTACAAATCTTTACGATGAACCAAACGTATTTCGTGAAATAAAAGTCGATGGATTCAATCCAAAGGAATATAAAACATCACAAGTATTTTATTCAAGCAAAGATGGAACAAAAATACCAATGTTTATTGTATCAAGAGCTGACATTGTAAAAAACGGTCAAAATCCAGCGTTACTTTATGGCTATGGTGGATTTAATATAAGTATACAGCCAGTTTTTAGTGTAACGCGATTGGTATTCATCCAAAGCTTCCATGGAATATTCGCAGTGCCAAATATTCGTGGCGGTGGCGAATATGGCGAAACTTGGCATAATAGCGGACGTTTAATGAATAAACAAAATGTATTTGATGATTTTCAATCGGCGGGTGAATTTTTAATTGAACAGGGTTATACTTGTAAAGAAAAATTGAGTATTCAAGGCGGCAGTAATGGCGGATTATTAGTTGCTGCTTGTATTAATCAACGACCGGATTTATTTGGTGCTGCAATTGCTTCCGTGCCGGTTATTGATATGCTGAGATTTCATAAATTTACAGTTGGTTATGCGTGGATATCAGATTATGGAACTCCAGAGAATGAAAATGAATTCAAAAATATGATTAAATATTCGCCGTTGCATAATATCAAAATTCCAGATAATAATGGACAATATCCAGCGACATTGTTGCTAACTGCTGATCATGATGATCTTGTTGTGCCGTTACATTCGTTGAAAATGATTGCAACATTACAGTGGACACTTGGAAAATTGCCACAGCAAACTAATCCATTATTAGCACGAATTGAAACTAATGCTGGACATGGACGTGGAAAACCAACCTCGAAAATTGTAAGTTATTGAACAAATGCTAGGATTTTAAAACGATTTATAAATAAATATTTGTTGTAAATGTATTTTTATTGATTATTTTAATTTTTTTTTTTTTTTTAGATTGAAGAAAGCACGGATATCCTGTCGTTCATCGCAAAAACATTGAAATTAAAATACTACAAAGAGTAAATAGATTTAATGAAAGAGAAAAAAAATTTATATTCATTTCAAGAATTTTTTTTTTATGATTTTTTTTTCTACAGATATTTTATACTAAATATAAACAAACTTTTCTATCAATGAACAATTACCATCCTACATTATGAGCGTTTATAATAAAAAATACATAAATAAATTGATAAACAAAATAAGATGTGTATATAATTAAATAATTAATTATTACATTTAAATAACGCAATCGAAACAATTTATTCATCATTTTAATTCGTCCAAGTCTCCAATCAACGAAATGAATATTATTCACATTCATCTAATAATAATTTAACAATTAATTAAATAATTTATATTTTCTCAATTTTAACCTAAAATTTTTCTCAATGTACAAATGAGATGAGTTGAACAATTTGATGATTGCGGGTGGGAATATGGCAAAAGAGAATAATGTTTCTCTTATCAAATGACCTTATTAGCCATTGCCCTCTGTTCACGCCCCCCTTGTTCGTAATTTTACATTCCACGAAATGATCTATCGTTTAAACATACTTTTTAAACTTTACCATCAAACAATTTGTGTTGCAAAATAAATTAAATCTCAAATAAATCGTTTGATGATAATAATAAAAAATATTTTTACTTTGGAATCTATAAAATGTATCCATACAGTATTATATTTATTTATTGTGATATAAAATAATTATTGTGTTTTAAAATTTATGGATCATCATCAGTGATTAATACATTATATGTATATTTATTTATTTAATTAGATATTGTACAATGTAGATGGGAGAATAATAGTCTGCTGCACTCGGATCAGTTGTACTTTGTGCTTGAAAGTGTTGATAACCTCATGAAACTTCCCCTACTACATTAAAATATTAAATATCCCATTTATTCATATCATTGGCTTCGGCTTTATAATAAGAATTGTTGGAAAATTTATTGATTATTCATTGTACTGACCATCAGACTCTTTGTGTCGTTACAGTTTAGTTTAATTAATGCGTTATAATGGGAGAATAAAATTATTACTGGCAACCTAACCTTAAAATTAATCTAAAAATCAATCGTTATTATCCAAATATCAGTGTTAAATAATTGCAAATAATATTTTATTACTGAAATAAATTGTGTGCAAGATAATTTTTGGATAATTTTTATATTAAATCAAAGTTTGATCATAAAAAAAAAAGTAAGGTTAGGATTTTCGTTTCTTAATCTGGCAACACACAGAGGAATGCTAAAAGACTACAGTCGTGATTGTTTGGGTATCCGCTACCGTATTAACACCCTGGACCAAACTTGGAAGTGGTTACATCAAACAATTGCCCTTCATGATTATCTTATTTCAATAACTGCAAGTCAATCAGACGTAATCAATCATAACCTATAAATTAACGCTGTTATTTTCGAAACAACGGATAAGACAAAATAAAAAATACGCCACTGCCTTGACGTTCATTAAAGTGAGAAAATAAAAGTAAAATACAAAAAAAAAAAAGTATAAAACGTAGCAAAAAATATTACAATTGTAATTACAAAGACTGAAGTGAAGTGATATTTTAAAGAAAAAAAAAAAAAGTCTATTAAAACATTTTAGTATAAACTTTTGCAAGTTTTTAAATTTGTAAAAAGACTGAAAGGACATTTTATTTGAGGTTAGAAAATTATTCTAAACTCAGATTAATAATAATTATTATCATAATAAATACATAATGTCGATAATTGTGCGAAAATTAACAGTACCAAATAGAAAATTATTTACAATATTAAATTCATCGTCATATAATAATACTTTAAACAATTTGCAATCAACATTGACAAACGGATGCAATAATGTCAATGACATTGATAATAATAAAATAAATAAAACTGTATTGATATCACAATCAAATGATATTTATACAAATTTAGCATTAGAAGATTGGTTTTATCGTAATTATGACTTGAAAAATAACCATTTGCTGTTATTATGGCGGAATAATCCTTGTGTTGTTATTGGCCGTCATCAAAATCCATGGAGCGAATCAAATTCTCAAGCATTAGAGGATAACAGTATCACATTAGCCCGTCGTAATAGTGGCGGCGGTACTGTATATCACGACGCGGGAAATTTAAATATGAGTTTTTTTACACCCCGCGAACGTTACAATAGAAGATATAATTTAGAAATAATTGTACGCGCATTGTATCGTGAATACGGTTTATCATGTAATATTAATAAACGTGAAGATATTGTTGTTAATGATAATTATAAAATATCTGGAACAGCAGCAAAATTAGGACGTCCAAATGCTTATCATCATTGTACATTGCTAGTTAATGTTAATAAATCTAATTTAAGTCTTGCATTAGAAAAAAAAGAGGTAAAGCAATAATAATTTTATCTATTTTAATTTCATACAATACAAAATATTTATTTATAAATCTCTAATTATTATTTTTATTTTACAAATAGTTGGGAATTATTTCAAATGCAACTGAATCAATTCGTTCGCCAGTGAGAAATTTAATTGATGTTCATCCACATATTAGATCTGATATACTTTTAAGTGCAATTGGTTGGGAATATCTTCGTACAGATGCACGATCATTAATTGATGGTGGAAATGATCTTGTGCAACAGCAAAAAGGTTTTCAAATGATAAATCCAACAGAAGAATGGTTTCCAGGTAAAATAAAATAAATTTTATGACAAGCTAAAATACAAATATGAATTTTTTAACTGTATATTATTAAATATTGTTTCAGGTATAAACAAATTACGTGATGAATTTAAATCATGGGAATGGAATTATGGTAAATGTCCAAAATTTACAGTTAATCGTTTATTAAAAGTACCATTAACTGCAATAACTTCAACAAAAAGCTCAACAACTAGATTAACAACAACAATATCAAGTCAATTATCAACAGGAAAATCAACATTAAATACTAATGAATCATATCGATTGTTAAATTTAACAATTCATGTGAATAATGGAATTATTGACGATATAAAAATGAGTTTACCATCAAATTTAATTCAAGATGATGAAAGTAATTGTAATATTGAAGCAAGTGTTATTAGTGATATACGTGGAACTCGTTATAATCACAAAGTTCCTGATGAAATAGTAACAGCACTTGGATATAAAAGTGTACCAATGGACAGTGCACAAAATATTCATACAAATAATGTCGCAGCAACTCAATAGTTAAAAAAAATATAACGCATAATATTTTTATCAATTAATTATATCAGTAATTTACTTTAATAATTACTGTTATTGATTGTTCTATGTGTGTATATAAACGAAAATAGTTTGTTGTAAATAAAATTTTATTATAAATTATAAATATGATGGTTAATAATTGAGTTTTTATATTTGGGGATAGCGATTTGAGTGCAACATAACCTCACAATATGTTGGCAATGTTTCATCGCTTTGTATTGAAATATTATCTAGCAATGGAAATTGTCGTGATAAATTTATTTGTTGCCATGACAACCATGAATAAATACTTATCATACCTAATGCACATCCAATAATAAATCCTGCTATAAAAAACCATATTGGAAATTCTATTGCCATTAAATTTGATGATTTATCTATATTATTATTGCTGCAATTATTTTTATCAATTGTGAATAGTTCAACTGTTGAATTTTTCCATAATTCATGTTGATTATTTTTATTATTCAACATTGAAATAAATTTGTTGTTTGTCCTCTGTTGTAAATTATCATTTTCATTATTTTTTAAGATTATTCTTTGGAATTTGAGATTATTATCACTGAAATCTTGAATTTTTTCCCCACAAATTGATGAATTGTATAAAATTAAATTTATATTTAAATATAATTTCAATGAATTCATTGCATTGTTACATAACCATGGATTTCTATAAATAAAATATAATAAATAATATAATTGAAATGAAAAAAAAAAAAAAATTTATTTTGTTAATGAGAAATAATTACCGAGTAATTTTTAATATCTTTAAAGATGATAGAGTTTTTAGTATGCCAATATCCAATTGAATTAAAATGTTATTTGAAATATCGAGATTTTTTAATTGTTTAACTCCATTAAAAATTCCCATTTCCAAATGACTAATTTGACATCCATGCAAATCTAATTCCTAATCTCAAATTAAAAATATTTTCAAGCATTATTAATACACAGAAGAAAAAAGGAGACAATTACAATAACAATTTAATATAATAAATAGAAAAAAAATATTTTCCAAACCGTTATTGTAGGATTTTTTAAATATGGCACACCATTATGAAAATTATTTCCTCCAAGTTTAACAATTCGTAATTTATTATTATCAATAAATACATCAGAATGTAAATAATTAAAATGATTTCGTGATAAATCAAGAATAATAAGTTCATTCAACTGGGCAAATGCAAATAAATCAACGTTACTAATTGCATTATCAGAAAGATTGAGATATTTTAAATTTTTCATTCCAATCATCTGAAATAAAAAAATACCTATATAATAAATTTTAAATCCTAAATTCATTCATCAACTTATGATATTCTTTTATCCATTAAAAATTCATTTGCATTTTTTTTCCTCACCATGAGTTCATAATCTGACAATTTTGATATTGAATTATTTGATAGATCCAAAGCTTCCACCTTTTTGGATACATCTGTATGAACATTAATAAGTCGTTTACCAGCACAAGATGCCCAAGAAAGTCGATACCAAATATTACATGTACAATAAACTGGACAATTATCATTATTCAAACTTTGTGTTCCATTGCAACATTTGATGATTAACAATAAAGACAATAATAACACAAAGATCGACTTTAACCTCAAAATAATGCTGATACAGTTGTCTAAGTAATCAATTGTATTCTTTGTCATTGTAAACTGATGATATTAAATGACTCAATGTGTTTAATTGATACAAATGAATTGTTCATAACCTCACACAGTTGCCAGATCAACTTATAAACGAATACTACCAGCACTATTTTCTATAATGACGAATATTATTGTATCATTTTATGATAACAAAATCAAGAATGGATACAGAAAATATGGCGCATTATTGTCCACATAATCTTATCAATTTTATTTTTTTAAACGTAAAAAATAAAATAGGTTTCGCGTCATAAAATTTATTTTTTGTTTGTTGGTCAACTCAATTTTATCTTATTTTTGATAATTAATTTTTTTTCTATTTCTAATTGCTCAAACTTAATATATTATATCATGAATAATTACTTGAATATTTCATCGTATTAAGGACAATTGTTATCAGTTAGATATATAATACTTTCTCTTAAACTGACTGAAAAATATTTATCTTGATAGCAAAATTTGTATGAATAGATTTATGTTTTTTTTCTTTTTATTTCAATATTGAAATAATATATTTGTGTATTTAGTTGAAAGCTGTCTATGCCTATCTAATGATTCTACAATGTTTTACATTTAGCTACGTCATAGGAAAAGGTCAATGTAAAATTTACTTTCATTTCAAAAGCAGCATTGAAAAAAAAATGATGACACACTTGAATTATATTCAATACCAATTTATCATCATCATCAATGTATCATATTAAACAAATATATGACAAATCGATTTAAATATTGTCATTTCGTATCAAACATACCATGACCTATACAAATTCTAAAAGGTAAATCTAGATTATGATATTGAAATGAATTTGTAATAAATAAAATTCGCTGAATGCAAAAAATCTTCAGCTTTTTCTCAAAACATGATTTTAACTTTAAAAAAAAAATCAAGTTCAAGTTCAAAGGTAAAATAAACTTATTTATCTATTCAATCATTCAATTAAATTCAAAAAACGAATTCCAACCCTTAAGTACAATAAATAATAATAAAATATATTAATCTACCCCAGAGAAAAAAAAACTTTTTTACCATAACCTCAAAATATTTTCATGTACCCAAATTTAACCAACAAAATAATTATTGATAATGATATTCATTTGTACTTTGTATTAAACAATTTAGAAATCATCATATATAATTATGATTTACGTCAATGATCATGAAAAGAATTTCCTGGAAATAAAAAAAAATCGCTTAATTATCTTGAAAAAAAAAAATAAATAAATAAATAAAAATATGCATAAAATAACCTCAAAAAATACTTCCCGAATGATAAAACAAGAACAAAAGCCATAATCGCACGTAAAATATTATTATTTGTCCGATATATCTCTATTTCTCGTACAAAGTGAACGTCATCATACGCCAATCAGGAAATTCCAGGTAGAAGGGTAAATATTCTTCCAACATATTCATTTACCAGTATATATGTATATACATTAGAAGATAGGAAGTAATAGTAATACAACATACTCAATAGTATACGCATAGAAGGCTTGTGTGTCATCATCGCGTGTGTAAATTCGCTTTGGGAAAACGCAATAGCAAGAGAGAAAGAATGAAAATACCAGTGTTATATTGAGGGATAGGTTATATCTGATGCGCGCGCACACGAAATGAATAGCAACATAAAATCCGCGCAGCAATAAGCTTATAAAGATATTCCAATCTCTCTTTATCATTTCATCATTGGTGTTTCCAGCTGACATACCGAGGCCATAAGTCTGCATTAAATGTGAACAATAATACACTCATATCATGTCCAAATTTAACAAAAAATACCAATTACAGAAACATAACCTAACCTCAATCCAATACAAATTTACTTTTTGATTAAGTTATTAATTGATAATATAAATGAGAAAGAAAAATAACCGGCGGCATTATTAATGACAAATGCATTGAAAAACAAACGATTAAATAAATATTTATATTTATATTATAATATTGAAATATATAAATGTATAAATACTGTATGATATGAAATAATATTGTATAATTGGATGAATATATAATAATTTTGTGTGTGTAGAGAGTGTGGGCATGTCTCAAAAAAATAATTCTCTATCTCTTTGGTCGTTACCAACGCCGGTGAAAAAAACATTTTTGCAAAGATATTCCACTCGTATTTTGTGTCGTCACAATATTTGACGCCCTCAGCTGATGGCAAAAATGGTTGTATTACCATTACTTCCATGCATTTATTCAATATGACAGCAATCTATATTACAAACAACAATAAACAAACATTACTTCATACTCAACAATAATTAAAATCAATTTCTCTAAACCAATATCATCAAATATAACATCCCATACATAACCTCAAAATATTCCTGTTGTTATTAATATTAAATACCACACTCAATGTTATTGTTGTTGTTGTCAACTGAATGATGACATTTCACCATAAATATCATCAAATAAATAATAAATATAAACAATTAACCAACCTAATACACATAATAAATATTAAAAAATATAAAAATGAAATAATCAAAAAATAAAAAAATTATTAAATAACTCTCTCATTATTATAATCAACACCAATTAACAAAAAAAAAAAAAAATCCCTCCCACCCCTCCATATATAAATTATCATTACATACTAATTAAAAACCCACAAATCCATCTGAATAAATAAATAATAATAATTATTTCATTGTCTGAATAATAATTTCAATATAATATTTTTCGTTCTATTTTCATATTCATAATTTTCTCCTCTTTACTCCTTTAATATCAGTATTAGTGATATATTCTACTCTCCCACACTCAAATACACACACACATATATTTATATAAACGTAAACTATGTATAGTGTATATATATGATATCATTTTGTCTTTATTTAATCGGATATATCGTTCTCTGTTAAATGTCCTCGGTGGCGGCGACCTGGCCAATGGGAATAAGTAGGTCAAAATAATGGTCCAATAGCGTTAAGGGGCCGGAGTCACGTGGTTTTGTTGTTATCTATCAGCTGTTTTTCCCGGGTGAGCGCGGGCGACCGGCCGGCAAAGAACGCAGTGAAAGCCGCTTTGACTGTTCAGACTGGCTCAGTCCCACCCGGTCCGTCGCTCTCAGCTGTGCGTCACATGTTGTAAGACGCTTGTTGTGTGTACTTTTGTATAGTGCGATTACATATACACATTATCCATATACATATACATATATACACATAAAATATAAAAATAAATTTATTAAAGGGATTGAAAATTCAGCTGCTGATTTAAATATCCTATTTTGATATAAAATATCTGTGTTAAATATTGTGTTCATTATTAAATTTTTCTGTTTTTGACAGAAAAGAAAAAACTGAAAAAAAAAAGTTTTTTTTTTTTATTTTTTTCATTTAAATGTCAAATTTAAATGTATTGTTTTTTTTAATTGTTGAGTTGTAATCATTGATAGTGATGAAACTGCTGTGAATAGTGTGAATTAATTTTTTTTTTTTATATTAAAAATATAAAAAAAAAACTTTTGGTATTTTTTTATAATTTTATCAGAAATTTTTTGTTTTATTTTTTTATTATTTATTCGAACGTAAATAAGGTGAAATAATATGAATAAAATGAACAGCGATGATAATAATATTTTTAGTAATGATAATTTTTTCTTTATAAAACGGAAAAATTCGTAATAACTAAAAAAATAAAAAAGTGTAAGTGTAATTATTAAAATTATTCTGTTGTATTGTTTTGTTTTTGTTTTTTTTTTGTTTAATTTAAATTTAATTTGAGTGGGAGTTTTGGGGTGTTTATTATTAATAAATGATAAATTAAGTGTTAAAAATGTCGACGGGAAAGAGATTGGCTAAACGTAGTATTATTGGTACACGTGTTTGTGCACCAGGTAATGATGGAAAATATTATAGTGGAGTTATTCATGCTGTTAAAACACCGGCATCAGCAACAGCTGAATCCGGTTTAAGAATAACGCCAAAAACACGTTATTCAGTGCGCTTTGATTCGTTATTAAATGGTGGACGACCACCATCGCCAAGTACTGAATATTCTGATCGTGATCTGATTGGTCCGGGTTTTGGTTCGGTTACAAGTGCACGTTTAGTTGCGGGTCAAAAAGTTTATCTTACGTATAATGGAAGAGAAATTAATGCTGAGGTAACACAACACAGAGAACATCTGGATGAAGTTGATGTTATTATTGCACCTAATGGTGGTCAAGAGGTATAATAAACATAAATATACAATACAATTAATTTATTTATTTATAAATCAAATCATTTTAAAAATTAAAAAAAAATTTTTTCCGATTTGATCGAGTACTAGTGCTGTAGATTTTTTCTCCGGAGAATATTAATATTTATTATTAATTAATTAATAATTATGTCAACTTTTGTTGATTTATTATTGAAACATATTAATAAAAATAATAAATAAAAAAAAATTCTGCCTTTCATGATGATGATGAATCAACGATTTATTAAAATCCTCTCAAAATTCCTTGCGCTGATGAAAAATGAGCGAGTACTAGGTATTTTACCTAAAAAAAACAATTAAAAAATAAATAAACATCAGGTAAGTTGATAAAAAAAATATATAACTGTTCAAAAAGTGCTAGAGGCAAATTTCATGTACGTAATGAGTGGATATATAAAATTATAACGGAAATGACTGTTGATTGAACGAAAAAAAAAAAAAATCTAAATAATTATTAACATAATTTTTTTTTTTCGTGACCTCGCGAGTTTTATATATATAAAACCTCTGCACCGGGGCCAGCACACAATTGTTGAGTAAATAGGTGACCTATTTATGCTAGTAATAAGACATGCGCAGAATAGATAACACATATATATAATACATATATACATAAACATATAAATTGTTTGAATTTTATATCCAAATTTGAAGCAAATTTTAAACAAAAATTATTCACGATTATTTGACCATGTATATAATATATATATATATATGTATATATATACATATATATAAACATAATATAGAAGTAAATAATGATAAATTATTTTTTATTCTTCACTTTGAATTTTAACGTTTAATAAATTAAAAAAATTAATTCTCCGTCAAAATTAATTCAACCAATAAAATTAATAAATACTTATGCATGTATACATATATATGTGTATGTATATATACATAAATATGCGTGGACTATGTAAATAAAAGAGTGAGAAATAAATACGGCCTACTATGGTACCGCTATACAGGCAGAAACGCGTTGGGCGCGGCTATAATTCTTTGTATGTATGTATGTATGTACTGTATGTACTAGTATCTATATATATATTTATATTTATACATATTTACAACAGAGTCATGCACTGGTGCACTCGTTAAAGACTGATCTACCACTCAGTATATATAATTTATTTATTTTTTGTATTACATAAAAGAAAGAAAAAAAAATTTCCAACAAATCTTAACCTCAAAAATAAAAAAAAAAAAAATAAAACGAAATAATACCATTTAATATTTGAAAGAAATCAATTTAAAAATACATATTGCTATTCAAAATGGTGTCAATTATTCAACGGACACCATATATACACATATATGTGTGTATAAATTTAAATATTATATATAAATGTGTGGTTAAGTATGTAAAATGGGAATAGACGCGTAATTTGAGGTTAGAATTGGCTGGTGTTAAGTCAAGATTATTTAAGTATGACTTAACGCCATTTGGCGTTAGATTTTATATAAAGATTAAAATGTTGTGCAGTGTGTGTGATGATTGCAAAGGTGATTGAGCAAGCGAATTACGAAGCGGGAACCCAAAGATAGAGTGCAAGCAATGAGAATTAAATATATGTATAAAAAAATGTATGCGCGTAGAGAGCGGCGCAGTGCCGGCCGGCCGGCATATCATTCACTTTAATCCACCGGCCGGTTTTTGCCTGCAAATCATTCTCTTTATGTGAAGTCAAGACAGAGAGTTTTGATATATATAACTTCTTTAATACATAGTATGTATAATATACATATGTATGTATAGTTTTACATAGCTAATAAATGTATATACATGTATATAAAACCTAACTGAACCTATCATTATAAAATGTTCCAATGTTAAATCCGCGTGGGCGAACGGAGCGAAATGGAAAATGACAGAGTGCGGTTATGTTACTGCGCATGCGTCAAATATACAAATGGCGGCACTATTTAAATGTTTTTTTATTCGTATACACGTATACATATATATATATAAGTTTGTATGTATAGTTATTTACAATATTAAGTTGGGACAAAGTGTGTGAGGAAAATAATGCGTAAATAATTCAATGTCGTGTTATTGACGTCATTATTTTATGTTATCTAATCTTGTTTTGGTATTTTTTTTTTTTTTTTGTTTTATATCTTGTTTATATTTATTTAAATGGGTTTTTTAAATGTATGTGTGTGTATGCTTTTTTTTTTTTATTTCTTTTGATGACTATTGAATGGGATTTTAAATGTTGAGGAAATTTGTTGAATTTTTGTGAATGAGAATTTAATTCTGATTTTTATTTAATTATTTTTTTATTTTATATTTTATGAATATTTAATTGGAAACAAAGTCTAGGACATTCTGAAAATTATTAAAAACATTTATTTTAATAATTATTTTCCTTTTGCAGTTATAATAATTACAACAATAAAACGACCTTGAGGATGAGAATTTTTTTGCAATTGCAAAAAGTGAAAGCAGTATTTATATACATAAATTCAATACGTTTTTAGAGAAAGCTTTAAAGAAAAGTTATTTATTTATTTCTACATGAAAATTTCTTTTTTCTTTATTTTATCGAATTTTATTTATTTATTTATTTTGTTTCTTTCTTTTAGATAAGAAATAAACGTCATAATTACGCTTACATACAAACATATCATGTGTATAATTAAAAAACTATTAAATCAAACGCGCAATAATAAAAGATAAATATATTAACGTTAAATGTAACGAAATAAATTATTAATTTTAATCATTAATTAAAATACAATTAATGAAATTAAATTATTTCCTCGTTTGTAATAGAAATCAATTGAAAAGTCTATTGAGAAAAATAATAATCTACGATAAATTATTTAGAAAGTAATATATATCTATACTTTTATATTTTTAATATCATAATTTATATATAAAATAATTTTTTTCCTTTCACTCCATTTTATTATTATAAATTGCTCACACATACACATTAATGCTTCTATATATTCATTTAAGAATACAGAGCCACGCGGTCTGGCACGAATAATAATATATCTCTATTAAATAACATTTTTTTTTTTTACCAACAGAAAAATAAAATAAATAATAATAAAAAATATACACGAGTTGCAATATAAAACCAAGTTTTACGCAAGTCTCAACGTGTCTAAATATTAGAAAACTTCGTGATATAACAATATCAACTATTAAATTTATACACACAAACACATTTAAATAAATTAAAATTTATTTAATTTATTCACGAACAAAATCAAATTTTTTTCCAATCTATTCATCAATTATTATTTATTTTCACTGATAATTATTATTTATTCCCGATTCTCCAACGTCAAACACCAAAACCAGAATAAACTATAAACATAAACAACCATTTAATTCGCCTAATTAATTAATCACATCACAAAGTAATAATAATTATTAATACAAATAATCTGCTGATGAAGAATTAAAAATAATTTATAAATTTCTGTTCAAACCGGAAGTGTGTTTGCATGCACTTATGCTCGTGTGTCTGTGTGTGTGTAGAATGATATTTAACGTCGACCTGGTGGTCTAAATCTCGTTTAGAGACGGTCGGCACATCATCGCATACTTCCGCATTGAAACGAGAAGAGAAAAGAGACACAGAAGGGAGAGGAAAATCATCTCATGTGAATTGTTCTGTGGCATTTTATTTTTATTTTTATTTTTCCTTTTATTTTTATATCCTCATTGACCTATCTCTCCTTACTTTATTACAAGTCTAACTTAAATAACTAATGTGTAAATAATTAATAAATAAAAAAATAAATATCACTAATTATTTTTTTTTAAAATAGAAAAAAAAATTTTTTCAAATATTTTCTTCACATTATTTTTTATTATTTATTATTATTATTATTATTATTATTATTATTATTATTATTATTATTATTATTATTATTATTATTATTATTATTATTATTATTATTATTATTATTATTATTATTATTATTATTAGATTTATGTATATAATAATTTTTTTTTATAATTATTATAATTATTTTAATGTTTATTATTTCAATGGTTTTGTTTGTTAATTTTTTTTTATTATTAATTTTTATATTGATGGGTATGATTAATAGTTAATTGTTGATGAATTATAGGAAATTATTTAATAGAGAGGAAGGAAAAATTATTTAATATTTGGTGAGATTTAAATTGTTTTTTCTTTAAAAAAAAAATTTTTTTTTTTATTTTTTTTGTTTTTGTGTGCGTGTGAATGTCTAAGTCGCTGAGTGTATTGCTGATGACCAAAAGACATAAGACAAAGGAGAATATTTGTCCTTGAGACACTCATGCTTAATAAATTCCACGCGCAAATGATTGAAAAAAATTTAAAAAAAAAAAAAAGGATAGTTTTGTCGTTTAAATATAGTTGCGAGGAATAAATTTGAGTTTGGTTAATTTGTTTGTTTGTTTTTAAATGGTAGGAGAATGTATAGAAAAATTTATGGAATTATTTTTTTTTTTTATTATTGTGACTTGAGTTATGTAATGGATTTTTTTTATTTATCTAGAAGTCAGGTTAATCGAGGAATATCGTGACATTGTCAAAGAGATGAGAGATTTATTTGGAGTACTGTGAAGAAGAAAATATAAAATAATAATTTTTGTTGAAATTAAAAATTTTTAGTTTTTGGTAATTTTTTATTTCAATTAATTTTGTTATTATGTTTAGGAAGATTTTATTTTATTTATTCTATTTATTGTATTTATTCTATTTACATTATTAATATGTTTCAGGGTACAATGAGGTTGACAAAACGCATTGATGAAGTTCGACTTTTGGAGTCACGAAAGAGCGCACGTTTAGCCGATCAAGACACGGACTTTGCTCGATTGGCAGACATGGCCGGGGATCGTAAACGTGCCTCCTCCCACTCTATTGACGTACCACACGTTCCTGGGTAAGTTGGTGGTTTTAATTTTTAAAGTCTACAAGAACTCACGAACGCAATTCCTGAACGTAAAAATATTCAAATATATATTTTTCCCAAGTTTAAATTACCGTTATGTCGCCGAAGAATATTTCAAAATGGCATTGCATAACTGTTATCTGTATATATATGTATACAAATAGTGTCCTTGTGTATATGTGACTTGAATTAAAAATTTAAATTGTGGTAAAATCATGATACCTGGACCTTACTCAACGATTGATTTATTTTACATCATTAACTTGTTATTTTTTTCTCTGAATCAAAATTATTCATATCAGCTCTTAAAACTCAATTTTTCACAGGACACATCGAAGATAAATTAGTCAAATATGTACGTTTTTTGTGCGCCAAATTCTTATCTACAACTTTGTTCATATACATTTTATACGTAAAATAATTATTTCAGCGATATGATCAAGATGAAAAAAAAAAGTTTATCCACTGTTTATTCAAATGAAACTGAAAAATCAATGTGTAAAACTTTTCTTAATTAATTTTACCACGCAACGAATGATCATAGACCCATCAAATATATACGTTTTTTGTGCGCCAGATTCTCATTTAAAATTTCGTATGTATACATGACCATCTAGGAACAATAGTACAGCGACAATATTGCTCAGAGTAATGATAAAAATAATAAGACTTGAATATTTTCTTTCACATGAATATCTAAATTGATGAATACATTCTTCATAAAACTATAATGAGTCAGTAGGTTAGATTACGTAATTTGGGTCGTGATGATGCGACACTTGGCTCGTTCATGCAACAGTGCGACAAAGAGTGATAGAGAAACAGAGAACGAGAGAGAGCTGAGCAACGAGAGAAGGGTTTGGTTAGTAGTGTAGGTACATGTTTGCAAGGCAACCGGCCGGCCGGCTTCATACAAAATTGGGTCAATCAATAGTTCTCCTCCTATATAGGTCAGGTGCACAATCACAATACACCCCTCACTATCAATCATCCCTCTCCCCGGTCTCAAAATTCCCTCACCCCCAATAAAAAAAATAAAAAATCAAATTTAATCCACAAAAATATTCTCAATTATTCAATTTATATTTTTTTTCCCCCTTAAACAAACAATTCATTAACATATATCAATCTCACAATATGAATAAATAATTAATTAATTTATTAACATGCACAGAAAAATATTTAATTACTTCAAACATTTTTTTTTTTTTCCTTTTTAATTATTTATTAATTTATAACGGAAATTAAATAATTATTTTATTATTAATTATGTTATATTGATTATTTATCTCAGATTAATATTAATTATTTATTCATTTATTTATCTATTTATTTAATTGTCCAATAATAAATTTATAAAATTCTTCACTTTCATTAATTTTTTTTTTTCTTCTTCATTTTAATTGCTGTTGTGTGAGATAAACAAATATTCCTGATTTTTTTTTATTGTTTAATATGGATACTTTGCCATATATGTGTTCATTATATTGCGAACAAACAACGGGGCTAAGGCCGCGTTCCGGGTTCACGCGTGCAGAGAGTTTGACCTAAATTCTCCATCACAAGAGAAGATATTTCCAAATACTCACGCGTAAATTATCATTTAAAAAAAAAAATATTCCTTCACGTTTAGATTAATATTATACTTGTGTATACCTATATGTATATGTATACATGTGCATACATGCGTAAAAAATAAAAATATATATACATGAAATAAAATAAAAAATGTTGCGCGTGACCTACGTCAATTCAATAGACGTTGTCAAACTTGGCGAATCCTTGAGAATATATACAAATGGCTCGACGTCTAGACGGCCATGAATAAAAAACTAAAACACATATATATATATTTATATGTAGATTAATTCAGAAATAGGCTTAAATTGTATATCTATATGTGTACACATGCGTATTTTTCGTCACAAATTTAATAAATGATTTCTTTTTTCTCTCACTTTTTATTATCGTTTCGCAGGTATTTTTTTTTTTTCTTTTCACCGTGAGAGATAAATAAAATAAATAAAATGAAAGTCTGTATTAATATTACTCTTGTTTTGTTTAAACTGAGAGAAATTTTTTTATGCTAAAAAGGTGAATATATATATATATGTATAAATATATAAATATAAATGCGTTTAATAATTAAAAATATTTAGATAAAAGAGAAATTTATTTTTCTTTTAAACTTCAACAATTTCGACAACGAAAGAGTGATTATTATTTTATTATTTAATAATCCCCAGTGCTTTAATGATGAAAAAAAAAAAAAAAGTATTATATATTTTATTTCGTTATTTATAATATTAAAAAAAAAAAAATCATAAATTTGTTTTTTCTCTCGATTTAATAAAAAAAAATAAATAAATAAATAAATAAATAAAATCTATAACTAAATATTTTTAATTCTCATTCACACGAATAATATCTACATACATATATAATGTTTATAATAATTGTAAATTTTTTGCGACAATGTTTGAATTTTGTTGACATCCAAAGGGGGTGAGGAATAAAGAGGGTGTGACAAAATTACGGGGTCGCTCGGTGCCAGGCCACCGGATCGAGGTCGATCGATGCAGCAGCAATGTCTTTATATACATATAAATACATACACACATATATATATACATATATACATATATGTATGTACATATAAATCGTCACATACATAGTGTGGAATGACTGTGGGGGCCACGTAAAATAAATAGGTCACGCTCAACCAACTTCTCTTATACTCTCACTCAAAGATATATATACATATATATATATATACATATAAATAAAAATAACACAAAAATATTTTTATAAAAAAAATAAAATAAAAAAAAAAATGTTTGGTTATTTCCTCAATAATCGGTTTATGCTTGTGTTATATATATGTACATGATGAAATATATATCCACGGATTGTATACATACCAATGTATATATATGTATGTATATATATGTATATATATATATATATATATATATATATATTATGTAGAGGAGTAAAAAATAAAAAAGTAAATTTGAAAGAGAATTTAAAATTAAATTGAAACTGAGAGAAAGTTAATTTTGACGTGGGGAAAATGGATAGAACGTTGTATGTATTTGTGTAATTGTGTTGGATGTTTAGTAAGTGTGTATGTGTGTGTGTGTGTGTTTGTGTGTAATGAGAGAGTTGGATTATATATGGAAGCGAGTAGTGAAAAATATTAAAACGCCCTGTAGTGTGTTGGAGTATTTTGTTGCATCGTCATAAAATTGTCTAGGACATAAGCGCGCGCATGTATTTACATCTCTTTCTATTTTTCTAATGTATGTGTAATAGTGTGGGTGTGTATGGTATATGTATAATAAACCGGCACGTGCACTAATACAAATGCAATATGCCGGTACGTGCAATGTCGATGTGTGTGCATTCTGGCGCGAACTCGACAGGTCGGCACGTGTTGAAATTTAGTTATTAAATGTCGAAGTTAATATATATATATATATGGAATGATGGGTATGGGTATGGGTGTGTGTATATACTTATATACTTATTGAATTTTTGGAGTGGGAATAATTTTAGTTGAGTATTTTGAGATGGATTGAAGATGCGTTGAGGAGTTTTTTTTGCTTTTAACTTTGGGGAATTTTAATATTATTTTGGAACTTTTGTCATTTGAAAAATAAATTGGTAATTGTTGTTGATGATTGTTGTTGATTTGGGGTTGAGGGAGGTCGATGCAATGTTGTAGAGAGGGTTAAAAAAAAAAAATCCCAATTGGGATTTAAATAATAAGAAAATTATTTGAGGATTTTTTCAGGGATAAATTTATGATATTGTTATTGATCTGGGGTTTAATTTATTTGGGGATTATATAGAGAGATTTCATGATGATAATCTGAATAATTGTTTAATAGTATTGTTAAATTAAAAATATTGAGGATATATTAATCATATCAAAGAGTAGAAAATTATTTTCCAAGATATTAAAATTTATAACTAAATATTTTTTAATTTTCAATCACATTTTCAATTTTCTTATACACACACACATGTGTATGTATATGGGGGATTGAAATTGGGGCAAGTTGGGAACAAGTTGGAGCAGGTTCGCCCGGGTTATATCGAATTGCTTGGTAAAATCAGGTCGCTCGATCCAGGTCGTCCACATTTCTCTCCCTGTACATAACCTCATTTTGTTACTATACTACATTGGTTTTCACCCTCGCCATTGGCCCCTCAACCACTCACACACTCACACATTTATATATTCCCTTAAACACACACATATACCTATCCAACATACTTTTATTTTGATTAGAAACTAGGTCAATGCTGCACACAAAATTGCGTTATAAAATAGTTCAGGATTTGGACGAAAACTTTCTAATAAATATTTCCACACATTTATTTATTTGTTTATTAAATACATCCATAAATATTCATGAAATCATAAATATTTAAATCATCAGAGAAGTCAAATTAAGAATTAAATAAATATTAATTGTCGTTAATCTATTTTATTTCTTTTTAACTTTCATTTAAAATTTGACCTAGTTTTAAAAATTTCCTGGACAACTATTTTCACTATTATATTTATATTATTCATTTCCAAAACTCTCTTTCTCTCTTGCTATAGATAAAATTTAAAATTATTATCCCCTCCCAGCCAAGGGATTTTATTTATCTATTTATATATTTATTTATTTATTTTTTTTTCTGTTATTTATTTCAACAGGAGAAACAACACGAAGCACATTATATGACTCCAAGGCGCATTCATCGACCTACTTTCCCAGATTATATTGTCGTAATACGACACAATATATATAGATGTACATATGTATTGTGTGTATATATATATTTATTTCGTAAAAAGCTTTCCACGTGTAGGATAATATTTTGTAATCTTGGTGAAGGGCAAATATAAAATATAAAAATGATTTATAATTTTATCTGTTTGAATAATATTAAAAAAATATATATTTATATAATTTATTCAAGTGTTGATTTTAATTATGAAATAAATTATTAAATATTTTATATTAATTTAAATATGATAAATGATTTATTTTGATTACTGTGAAATGTTTGATTTGTATTATTTATTTTATTTATTTTATTTATTTTATTTATTGTATTTGTTCCTTTTTTGGTATTTCAGATCGAGAAAACGACGACCAAGTTCAAGCAATGACTCTGAACGTTCTTATAATGGTTGGCCATTAGAAAATTATGCAAGAATTGGACATAGATGTGGACGTGAAGGATGTCGTACAAATGAACGTGGCGATTGTATGGACGAGTGTACTGCTGCCCTTGTACTAATGTCACTTTCATGTTCACCACACAGTCCACATCATTCACTGCCAGTTAATTGCCCAAACGGTTGGTGGATTATTTATGCTACAGAATTTTAGTTAATTATAATTATAAGTACATTCGTTGGTTGAGTATTATACAATTACTTTTTTTTCAACCCTCGCAGTTCTCTCAAAATTCACCAAAACCCTTTCATATATGTAGGTTTTTTGAGCGCCAGAATCTTGCCAACAATTTCATATATATATATCGATATCCAAAATGGACATTTTAGCAACTAAAACCTCAAAACTATCATAAAAACTTCAATTTGATGAATTTTATTAAATCCAACTATTCAATCATTTCACTCCAACCCTCAAAACTCCCTCAAAATTCACCAAAACCCCTTCATATATATAGGTTTTTTGAGCGCCAGAATCTTGCCAACAATTTCGTATATATATATCAATATCCAAAATGGATATTTTAACAACTATAGCCTCAAAACTATCAATAAAAATAAAATGTTCTCACTTTCAACTATTGAAAATCTACAAATCAATTAAAATATCTTTTGTTATTGATTATCAAGGTTCATGGATGGGTCAGGGAGGTGATAATGCAGTTATGGGTTCGCCAGGTAATGGCGGTACGTCAAACAGCAGCAGTAGCGATGTATCATGGCGTAGCGGTACTCCCTCACCTCAATTGAGCGAGGAGGGCGCACCCGTAGCTACCTCAACATGGCCCACATCGAACAATCCCAATATTGGCGTACGATCAATCGCCAATAACAATAATATTAATATCAATAACAATAACAATGATCATTGTAATGCTTCCACGTCACATCATCAGCTTAATTCATCATACAACGTCTCTGGATCATCTCCAGGTAGTACTCCAAATTCTTCCGGTACTTTTGATGAAGGAATTGTCACTGATTATCTTGAGGAAATGCATCCAAGGAAAAAAAAGGTTTGTTTCAATATTTAATATCTATAATAATCATCCCAGATTATTTCTAAAAAATTTATTATCATCACTATTAATATTTTTATTTTATTTGTCAAATTAATAAAAAATTCTGTCAATAAAATTATTGAATTTTTCATCAATTCCTTATCTTATGTCTTATTTATTTTTTATTTTTTCTTTTTTCAATACAAATTCGATGGATTTATTAAGCTGTAAAATATTAGTACAGTCGGTTGCGTCGTCGAAACCATATGACCTTGACATCACTGACGCTTTCGCAGAACCAAGTTCGTCGGCCGTCCTTGAGACGCGTCCATGAAATAATATATATATATATATATGTGTATAAGTATACACCTATATCATAATAATATACAATATGTGAATTAATATATTTGTTAGATTAGATTAATTTCTTTCTGTTAATTCGCATTGCAGTTGTTTTTAAATTAATTAATTATTTATATACATGAACAAACGAGAATAATAACATTTGAATAAATCCATTTATTTATTAATCGACTGTCACGCAATGTTAAATAATGCAAACATATATGTATATATAAACAAGATGGTGGCCCTGAAAGTTATATAACAAAGAGGAAAAAAAAAATTTTTTTTTTTCTTCTTACATGAAAAATAGAGAAAAAAATTTTACTGTAAATAAATATAAATAATTTTATTTGTGACCGTGGACTTGCAACAAAATATTTATATTAATATTCCAATCTTGATATATTTTGCTATCAATTTCAATAAATAATAAAAACGTCTCCGTGAATGATAAGATTATGAAAAAATATGTTTAAATAAACAAACATATATGAATAACTAATTTTCTTTTATTTTATCATTTGCAATGAATAAAAAAATATTTTGTTATTGATATAAAATTTTAAAATAAAAAAAAAAAAAATTTTTTTTGTTTATTTATTAATTTTTTTTTTTTTTGTTTAATTTTTAATTACAGCGAGAATTGCAAAATCAAACTCGCGCCAATCATCATCTTGTGGAAAATGACGTCGGATATAATTTCGAAAGGTCAATTCCGGTGAGTTTATTTATTAAATTATTTATCTGATAAATAAATTTTTTTATTTAATATGAAAAAAAAAAAAAATTTTTTTTAATCAAAAAAAAATTAATAATTGTGTAATAATTAGGTAAGAATTATATTCTCGTGAGATTATATTATTTTATGGTGGAATTCATAATTTATCGTAACTATATTCGATAACTGCACGTGGATGACCCTCAATATTTTGCACACTTGTGTATGTAATGTTTATTATTTCCTCGGCGCAATGTAACCTCGCGCACATACTTCACGTGGACGACCTCTCTACCCGGAAACTTGCATTCTGCAGCCACGTGCAAGCACATATACACTGCATTTTTTATATAAAGTTTTATGCCCCAGTGTGACAATAAATTTCACTTCGACAACGAAACAACATTCAACGCAAAAATAAAATAATAATAATAAAAATAATAATAATTGGCAATTTAGTAAATGAAATTATGAATTGTTTGACAATATTTGAGCTTCAAATAAATAACAAAGTGAAAATTAATTTTTAAATATTAATAAAAAGCTTTGAAAAAAAAAAAAATAAAGAAAATAAAATTTCTTGCCTTATTTATAGGTCTTTTTTTAGAATTTTTTTTTGGAGCGTAGGAAAATCATAGACTAGTCATATATATAGGTTTTTTGTGCGCCAAATTCTCATCTACAATTTCATATATAAATATTGGTATCTAAAATCAAGAGTGTAGCGACAATTGTTCAATAATCAAACCACGTATTTAAATGTTAGTTTATCAATAATTCAAATTTTATATTCTCAAAAGATTTTCATAATTATTTTCTCGAATAATTCATCAAAATAATCTCCAAAACTCTTGATCATCATGATAAATACATAGTTTTTTCATTAAAAAAAAAAAAAAAAAAATAAATAAATAAATAAATAAAAACAAATCCTATTGAACACATTTCAATGTTTACAAATTGTAATTGAAGTGAAGTGAAGAGAAAATTGAGGTCGTGTAGTTTGAAGTCGCGTGGCATATACATAAACATACATATATATATATATGTAGATCCATTGCGCTTATGACGTCACACTAGTGGCACGTGTCGTCTCTTTAGATGAGGCGGATTGCAGTGGTCGGCGGTGTTTTTCACACATAAACATGCATACATATATATTTATTTAAACGTGTCGACTATAAGGAAATTTACTCGAATGTATTTTATATATTTATATATGTATATATATACTTGCAATACTGCAGTATTTACTGCAGTCCGGCCTCTCTCTCTCTCTTTTTCTCTTTCTCTATAAACATTATACATCGTCGTATAATATAATAAACGCAGATGGCTTGCGCGTTTCAACCTCTGCAAGGTAAGGTATAAGGAACGCAACGCAATACTGCACAAAAGGTTGTTTTGTATAGTGGGGAGGATAAAGTTAAGGTCACAGTGGCCCTGACTGCACACGAGTGCAAAATATAATCATCTTTTACTATCATGTACATACCACATACACATATATATGCATATATATGTGAGTATTTTGATATTAAAATGAATTAATATTTATTTACAATGTCAATGGTAAATATAAAAATTTTTTTTTCTTCTTTTTTTTTTTTTTTTTTACGTTCTTTTATTTATTTATTCTTATTATTTGTACTCTTTTGCATTATTTCATTTGTTTATTTATGAATTTATTCACTTTATTTAGCCTATGAAATAATTTTTTATAAAAAAAAATGAAGAAAAAAATTTTTTTATTTTTTTTTTATTTTTAAATTAATTTTATTTATTATTCATTTTTTTATAAAAATACAAATTTGTAAATAGATTTATTATTTTCATCTTAAATCGTACATGGTAAATTGTTCTGTTAATTTTTTTTTATCAATTTATCAATATTCAAAATTTCATAACTCAAAATAAAAAAAATTAAACAATAATAATAATAATAATAATATTAATAATAATAAAGATTTCCGAAATTATTAAGCAATTTAACCTCCAAATTGAAATGAAATAAAATAAATTTGTTTGATTGAATTAAAAATCCATTAGGGATTTTTGTTTGTTTTTATTGAGTAAAATTATTATTGATAATTGATGGATAAAAACAATAATAAATTTTTTCTACGTCATCATGAAATGAAATTAAATAATTTCCCCGCATTTATTGACGTCAACGAAGTATGAAATAGTTGGAAAAAGAAAAAAAAAAATGAAGAAAGATAAATAAAATAAATTACATTGCTAATAGACAAAAGTTTTGTTCAGATTACGATTTTAATCGGCTTGATGACGTTCATGCTTTGGTGTGGCCTTGCTTTATGTTCAAGTTGCCACACAATTATTATATACCTACGTACATATAACAAACACACATATATATGTATATATAAAATATGTATAACGTACATATATACAAATAGGTGCGGGAATGAGATCACAAAAGTCCTTGACTAAACGGGTAAATCACCAAGGCAAACCCACTGTGTATATCATATAAATAATTACGTCATATAATAAAATAAATAAATAAATAAATAAATACAACTGTCTGACAATATGCTACAAGGTATTAAGTTATAAAAAAAAAATTATATATACACTTAATATCATTAAATTATAATTATAAACTTGATTTAATTAATGAAATAAAACTAAGTAAAAAAATTCAACTTTAAATTAATATTTTTATCTACTTAGATAATAAATAAATCGATGAATATTTATTTTTAGAAATTCTATAATGGGCATTCAACCCTGATCATGAAATATTATATATTATTTATTAATATCGTTGGATTTATTTATAAAAAATATAAATATACTTGTATTATTATTTTTAACTAAATCAAATTATGTTATTTAATAATTTAATTTAAAAAAAGAAGTATAAATCCCAAGTTTTGATGATTATATAAACAATTTTTATTTTGGAGTATATAATTAAATCCTATTTTTATATATTATGTTAATTAAAATTTATATAAACAAATCTCAAAATGTTTAAACGTGATCGAACGAGTTGACGAGCAAAAAAAAAAAAAAAGAGGTTAGGGACATTGATGACTAACTAATACAAACTTATACATATATATATATATATATATATATATATATATATATATATATATATATATATATATATATATATATTATATATATAATATATATGTATATGTATATATAAAAAATATATATATAAAAAAAAGTTTTGCCACAATAATCGCTAATAAAATATTTATATTTTAGTTTCTTCGATCCCCTCTCAACATTCCATATACACATAAATAAATATTGTATACATATATATTCCAATGTCAAGGACGAACAATGGTGAAATTTCACTTGATCCGCATTTATAGAGGGTTATGGTAGTTGCGAAATTGATCCCGGACCTATAATAATATTTTTTTTCGCAACACCATCGTGACATTAAAGTAAAAAAAAAAAAAAAAGATACCTACATTACCGATAAAAACAAAATTATAAAAATATTAAAAACTACTCACTAACACATTCAACAATCCCCAAACAACAATAAAAACATCAACACTCCTAAAAAATAAATAAATAAACAGAAAAAAAAAAATTTTTTTTTTTATTTCCAATCTTCAAATTTACTTTTAAATCAGAGCCATTTGGAATTAAGTCATACGATATTTTTCATGGACTTAATATCACATCGTTCTAATAAAAATATTAAAAAATAATTTATTTCACATTTCTGTGTCGATTATTGCAATAATAAATACGTGGGTGATTTGAATCTAGTTACACCCGGTTCACAAGCTTAATTCAATACATACATCCATACATACATACAGCTATATTTATACATATATATATACATATATATTGCACTCATTGCGGTGCCGTTACGCAAGTACAGTTTCGACATAAAAGCGACGAAGCAAACCAGGCGCGTGCACACGCTCTCACAGGTGACTTTCTCTTGGCACCGGTCTCTTTTATACATATATATCATATATAATATATAATATATATATATATATATATATATATATATACATATATATAAATATACACTTACATATAAATATATAAAAGTACCTACACGACATATACCGTTTGGAGAATGTGCATCTATTATTTGGACTCGTCGATTGTATTTTAAATGGGGGAAAAAAAAAAAAAAAATAATTTACATGAATGAAGGAAAAAAAAAAATTTTTTTTTTTCATCCATCAGTTTTTTGAAAGTAAATTATTAATGACTGTAATAAACTTTCATTGACCTGGCATTTAAAATAAATGAACATCAATATGTGTCCTTGAATATGTATATGTGTATTATTTATTAATATACATTTATACATGTATGTATGTACGTATGTATAAACAAATGTAATTGACTGATAATATGTATATGTATATTTGTGTGATGATAATAATGACAATTTGTAAAAAAGAAAAACAATAATAAGGTAAAAAGAGATATAAATAAAATAAATAAATATAATCTCATTGGAATCTTTATTTTATTTTTTTTATTTATTTATTTATTTATTTTCGAAATATCCAATTGATGTTTATTTATTTATGTTATTATTTGGAGCCTTTAAATGGACGATTATTTAATTTATTTAGATTGTTACGAGGAAATTTAAAATACATAATTAAATATAAATAAATAAATAAATATATAATATATATTTATATATTTATGAGTGCCATTTTGCTCTCTATTTAATTTCTCGTGTTCAGCATACACGGCAAATAACCTCGTGACTCACGTTCTGATCTTAATGTGTATATATAAATGTTAATATGTGTATGTGTTATGTGTAAATGTATACGTACTCCCTGCCTTGTCCTTCCTTCGCAGCAAAAGCCGGTTTGGAGTTCTTTAATGTCCAACCATAGTCGTGTCATCGACCCTCACACATACGCAAACTTCACTTAAAAATCTGAAAAAAAAAAATATACATATATTTAGATATATAAACATTAATTATAATTTTTCTGAAAGGAAAATGTTTTAATATTAAAAATAAAAATTTGTTTTCGCTGTCAATTAATTTATTTCAAATAAAATATTGGATTTTATCTACAATGTGTGGACTGTACTATAGTAAAATGGCTGTTTATTTATATTTATTTAGCTGGATTTTATTTATTTTCTTTTTGGTTAAGTCAAGGGCCAGCACGAAGAAGGGACGAAAAACGTCACAGACAAAGAGATCCGGGATCCAACGGATTCTTTCCTTTGTTATACCTGCCTTCTAACATACAGTTCACTGCACCCTGATTCATCCTTCCTCTCCACCATCGCCATCCCCCTCTCCTACAATATAATATGGTTGTGAGAATAAACTACGCATCAAGTTCGTGCACCCCAAACCCGATACAATTTTCTTTTTCTACATAGATATATAAAATCTGTGTTAAAACCACCATCGACATCTGCAGCTGTTTCAACTTTCTAATATATTTTTTTTCCCAAAGAAAAATTTCCTACTGTGTGTAAAATATTTTTCTCCATATAAATCCGTAACTCAAACGACTATCACAATATAAAAAAAACAAATGATGCGTGAAGTCCCTACGCGCAGATGGAGTGAAACTTCACATAATAAAATATAAAAACAAAGATTATATATTTTAAATGATTTCATATTTTTAATTATTTTTTTTACAGTAATACATTTTCATGCAAATTTTATTATAAATAGTCATATTTCACAATCTTTCATTGAATTGAATTATTATTCTCGACGGACAGATCATTCATATCAATTATATTAATGATTGGATTATGATAACTAAAATAAGATATATAATGTTTAATATCGATTTTAGGTATATTCCTTGCAAAAACTGCATCAATAGTAGTACCCCCTTTAGTTGTTGGATCATTTCTACCATTTATCATTTCCAATGAAAATTGTTCGTTGAGGAATTTTATTAATGGTTCTGCTTCTGGCAACGAAAAGTTAACATTGAAATCTCCCGCGAGAATGACCGGCAGTTCGCTATAATCTACAGAATCTCCAATAAAATTTGCCAGAGCATGTGAATCTGCAGTTGTTAACGGCAATAATGATTTGCCGATAAATGATTTGATATCTATCATTGAAGCATTTGGTGATATATAAATAGATATTAAAATTATTTTAGGACTATTATTACATCTGGTGTTAATTGTACACTCTACTGCACATAAGTCTCCAATTCTTGATAACGTTGATATCGTCTCATCAGCATTACTGGAGTAAGGAGCCTTAATTTCTGAATGTGGAGTGATAAAACAATGATTGTCATTTCCATTGCGATAAATGGCAACACCAGAATTTCTTAACTCACTGCGTTGAAATCTTGAAATGAAATCGAAATGAGGTATTGATACCGGAGGTTCATTATCATTCATGAACGTTTCTGATAACATTAAAATATTTATGTTTTCAAAAACTCTATCCATAAAATCATTCGCGTGGGCATGAAGACTCTGGCAATTGAATGATATGATTGATAAACCTTTTCTCAAGCTAATATAATCAAGTAATTGTTTATCCAAAGTGACAATTCGATTTTCACGTAATTTTGTCATTTCATATCGCAAAACGTCGCACGAGTGGTTGTTACTACATTTTGCATGATAAAATTGTTTATGTTTGTTAACAGGAATGATATATAAACTATCAATAGAAACGGCTCTCGACATTGCGACATAAACTAACTGTTGAGATTGCATTTTTTCATAATAATAAACAACTTCATTGAAAGTGCCACCTTGCGATTTATGAATCGTCAATGCACAAGCTGGTGCTAGTGGAAAATGATTTCTTTTGGCTGATATACTTCTTTGTCTATTAAGATAAATGATAGCGTTTCGTCGACGAATCGGAACGGCGAGAGGATTGATGTTGTTCGCTATAGTGAATGAGCGTGATATCATACGAGCCTTTATCCCTGTTTTTTCAGAATTTGGGAATATTAACCATACTCGAGTAACTTGTCCATTGTCGTTTTTCTCGACGTGGTTCAATTTTCCCATGGCGCCATTAGCTAATCCATCAGCAACAGCGATGTTTGTTGTTATAATGTAATATTGCCCAATAACAAGTGTTAAACGTTGTAGCAGCCCACCAGTGTCAGCTGACAATTTCTTCTTTTCTAGTGCTCTACGTGCACTCTCTAGTTGTTCATCATTTTCACAACCGGAGATGAAGTCTACAGCTTCAGATAAAATCTGATCTTGGTGATTCTCTAAAATTTCCTGATTATATTTTTCAACTGTTTGATTGGAATATGCCAGACGTATTCCATGAGGGCATAATTCATTAGCTTCTTCTTCTGTCACAAATCTTGATTCTACCAACGCGAGTTCTTCGTCATCCAAATAATCTCCATTTCCTATTTTCGTTAGAATAGTCGAAAATACAACATTCGATTGACGCATGATTTGTGATAGTTCATGAAGTTTGAAAGAACGCCAAGTTTTTGAACCAATATAATGTTTCGATTGTTTAAAAATTGGTGTGGCTTTTACAGGTGAAAGTTGTCTCAAATCTCCAACTAGTATGACGTCCAGCCCCCCAAAAAGTGTATCGAATTTACTTGTTATCAATTTCAACCTCCTGTCAATTCGTTCTAAGAGTTCCGCTCCTACCATACTAACTTCATCAATTAAAATTAAACGAATGTGTTGAAATAGCGATCTGAATTGTTGTAATGGTTCCGAACTCAAACCATGATCTCCTTTGGTGGATAATGACAGAGCAGTGTAAATGGTGGTACCGTCGATCGCTACTGCAGCTTTTCCAGTTGATGCACAGGTGAGGTATGCGTTGCAATGTGCATTGGTGGTTGCATATTTATTGTAAATTTCCATGATAAGACGAATTACAAAAGTTTTTCCACATCCAGCTGGGCCTGTCAGGAATAACAACAATGGCAGAAGTTGTTCTGATGTTAAATGATGAATAACTTGTAGTAGAATCGATCGTTGGTCAATATTGGTCAATCTCATGAGTTTACAAAATTCTTCATTCGGCATTATATTTTCTCTTCGCTTCGCAATCGCTTGTAGTCTGCTCAAAGTTGCTAAGCGAAGGTCATCGTTGATGTTTGAATCGGGATCTGCATACATGTCATTGAACGGTGATGGCTCCGGGACCGCTTCTAGAACATTTTGATTGTTTTGTTGCATCAGATTTTCTTCTTCACGATACAATTGTTCACATAATTTCATGGTTTCTTCGATGTTGATGTTGAACTCGAATTCTTTGCGACGTTCTGAGATTACATTCTCATAGTCAGCATAAATTTGAAGAAATTTCGACTCAGAAAGAAATTCTATCTCTTCGTTGCGGAAAGGAATGTGCAACAAAACCATTTCTCTTCTATATTCTTCGAATTGAGTTGTCATATTATAATTTATGTATCTTATAATATGTTGAATAGATAATTTCTTGTATTCGTTGTTAGTGTTACATTTGTATCGCGCACAAAATAAAGCAAGAGTGAGATTATTTAATTCTTCAGGTCGTTGCTCATATTTCTCGATAATATTATCCTTCCAAATATCAGTAGACTCGTCATTTAGCTCTGCCAATTCCTTCCGTGTTTTTTTTAACCTTTGCCGATCTGTAGGCCATGATGTTGGGATGAATATTACTGATTTAGATGCTTGTGACATCGGTTCACGGAGCAACCACCAAGCTGCTTCTTGGCTTGAAATTTCCACTGAATTCAATTAATTGACACTCATTTTCCTAGTGATTTCAACCACTCCAAAACCCGGATATTTTTCGGTTATATCAATGATTTCTTTTTGTAAATTACTGATCCCACGATTTGATTTATTAACGTAGTCCACTACATACATCGCACAAGAATATTCGTCTAATATAAACTGCAAATCCATATTCGATTTCAAAATATTGAATATAAATGGATTGAATGGATTATGCCATTTCTCTGATGGTTCTCGTTTTAAAAAAATACGTGGTCGATTGATTCCGGCCGAAATTATTTTATAATAATGTTCATCTGAATTTATGTTATTGCCTTGATAGAAGTCATCAATATTATTATAATCAGTGATTTCATATTGAAATTTAATTTTTTTGTAATGTTCGACGTAATTGGCGATATTCGGCTCTTCTTTATTCATCGGAACAAGTATTTGAGTCGATCTAGAAGGCAAAAAAGGTACTTCAAATCGACATTTTTGAGGTTGGTTACCTCTCACCTTTTTATAACACGTAAATGTGTGTTTATGAGTTTGCAATTTTATATTATTCGATGCTTCCGATGTGGATACTGCAATTAAAGTATCGATCATATAAATCGCGTATTCTTTGTCTTCGGCCAATGGATTGTTCGGTGCGTTTTCCAACCATAGTAAAATATGGGCATGAGGACTTCCGCGATGTTGAAATTCGATTCGTTTAAAAAAGTCTTTCACTTTATATTTTCCAAATGGACAAGACTCTCTGTTTTGTAAAAGAGCCATTAACGTGTTCACCAATTTATCGAAATATATAGCACATGTGACAGCGTCCTCGTTGATGAGTGTACTTTTTTGTAACCAATGTAATTCAATAGCTTCATCTTCAGAGACAATTTTTCCATTCTTCATTCTTTGAAGCAGTTGCAATAGTGGGATCCATCCGATTTCGTTTGCGCTCATTGTGAGGAAAAGTGTGGGCTTACCTAATTGCCGAATCATAGCAAAAAGATCTTTTTTGCGCTGTGACCAATAATATACAGAATTGGGTATCGATTTCAAGAAGGCTAGATTAGTCTCAAGGCAATTGTTGATATATTGTTCTGATTGAATTTGTTGTTTCGTCACTCTTGTATCACTGCCTATAAATTTGAAGGCGATAGTTAAAGATGAAGCAACACGAAGTCTCATATTTTTCGCAGCCATGTACAGCAAATGACGAGGAGTAACCCCACGTCGATCTGTTCGTCTTATTTCACTAGTTGCCATTTGAAAAGGTGTAATTACTAGTCCATCTCGGTATTCTCTCATGTGACCTAGATATATACCTGGAAATGATAATTCCTCTGCGTATTGATCAAACAACAGACTTTTCGGAAGTTGATTTTCTCCAGGTGCAAGTTGTAAATATTTATCTTCGTCCCATAACAGCGTTTGTTGCTGAGCAATAAGACTATCTTCAATTGTAATCTCTTCACTTTTTTCGTCATTTGGTATTTCTTCATCGGTTACAGGCGCATTCAAAAATGATTGATTTATCAATTTCGATATCCTGGTAAAGTGGGGTATCCTTAAGGTAGTTTAACCATGCTCGGACTGTCCTTTTATTAACTAAGCCTTGAATGTAACTTGATTTGTGAATTTTCCGTTTTTTTTATATGTATAATAATATCATGATCATCATTTATATTACTTGGCAAGCGTTTAACCATCGTATCCACATTTACAGGCACATTTATTATCTGTCCATATATACCGTATTGACCGTAAAGATGTCTTAAACGTTTTATTTGCATAAACGGTATTCGAGGTGAAATTATTCGCTCTGTTATAAAATCTAAAACTGGTAGATTCTCTAGCATTGGTGGATATTTGAAACCATTGTAAGTTGCATAAGTTGGTATTTTTTTTTGCTTCAACGATTGAAGACATGTTGCACACAATTTCAGATTTTCTTTTGGAACATTTGGTAAAATTGTATCCAGAATTTGGTGATCAATATTCGATAAAAATGAGGTTAAATCATGTTTAAACCATAATCTATCACATACTGAGCAAGCAACTCCGAAATTATTTTCTGTAAATTTTATTCTAATATAATCATGTCCCTTCTGATGTTGATTATATCGAGAGTATGAGAGTTGTGGATTATTTGTAGTATTATCAATGCAGGTATTAGTGATATTTTCATTCAAATTCTCGCTAAAACTTTCGTCGACAGTCATAGATAATGCCGTCCTCATTGCTGATTTTCTTTTTTCTTTCTCACGTGCTCTATAATCACGTTGATATTCTGCTGCTGTTTTTTTTTTATTTGAATTTATAGAATCGGCATGTGTACTCGCAGTTATTGATGAATTAATTATCATCGATGAATGTAGTGTTGTAGATTCTCCAAATGAAGTTGATGGACCAGCAGTTGCCAAATCATCTAGAAGTCTATCTCGTTTCGCTTTCTTACGTGCACGGTATTCTCCTTGATATTGTGCATTTGTTTTTCTCTTTTTAGATGCATTTGTTCCTGCAATGTTGCTTGCATAATTATTAATATCTGCTGAAGATTTTGTGACTGTAGATGGATCGTCAGTCATTGTATTCAGCAATTATTGATAACAATGTATATAATTTTATTTCAAATGTTATTAAAACGGAATATACCCAAGAGATAGATGAATTTATAATCATATGTATCTTAATATAATCCTGAATTCACAGCGTGTTCTGTGAGATTATTCTCGCTCAATTTGATTTTTGTTCTGGCGCACAGCAGCCAATTTATTGAGGCGTTCAGCAGCCAGTTTTTTGAGGCACGCTGTAGCCTTTTTTTTTTTCTGGCGCACAGCAGCCGATTTTTTCAGGCGCTCCGCAGCCTTTTCTTTATGGCGCACAGCAGCCAATTTTTTGAGGCGCTCCGCAGCCTTTTCTTTATGGCGCACAGCAGCCAATTTTTTGAGGCCCTCTGCAGCCTTCTCTTCATGGCGCACAGCAGCCAATTTTTTGAGACGCTCTGCAGCCTTCTCTTTATGGCGCACAGCAGCTTCGATAAAAAAAAAAAATAAAAAAAAAAAATATGAAAAAATATGAAAATTAAATACATATACTTACCCTTCCGGCTCGCATCCACTGTGATGTGATGCTTGATCCACGAATACCTTTATAATATAAACATTTATATATCAATTCATCTTCAACTTTACGCGACTAATTAAATTTATCATAAGTCTCCAGGGATATGTTATCGGAAGTAGAGGGGATCATAAAAATTTATTATTATCTTTGATACAATATTCTATAATTAGTTAATGGATACCGGGTAAAAAATCCATTCGAAATTCGTATTGAAAATTTTTTTTATTCAAATTCTATTCTAATATGATGTTGATTCATTAGATTCTTCATGTTACTCGATTTGGCTCACATACTATGTTGAGTACTCATAATTGAAATATTATCAAATTGACGTTTCATATATTAATATTTATATTGGATTTAAAATGAAATATTATTCATTATTTGCAAAATTATCATTTTCAACATATTTTTTATGGTGTAGATATTTTTGATGAAAAAGTATAAAAATTCTTAATTTTTGTTAACGCATATGTAGTTTTTCATATATTCATTATTTTCATTCATTCATTCAAGCGACTTTATTCAATATGTTTTATATTCGTTTGAGCGAATTTAAAAATTTCTAAGTAATCCACATAGGTCAATGTAGTAAAATTTGAATATCATTCTCAACGGACTCTTATTTTATATGCAATCTAAATTAAACATATATTTTAATTTTTTGAAAGTGTTCGAAATTTCATTGTTGATCCGAGTTATATATGTTGTTTCAGACATAAGTTTTTTTTATATAAACTACTTATTTATTCATATAAAAATGATCTACCTTGAGATAATTAACTCGATTTGTCTACTTTTGAATCTCCTCGTGCACTAAATTTTGAGTAGTCCACACACTCACACAATCACTGTAAAATAATTGATTTATTGTATAAATATTACTTTAAAATTTTTTCAAAATTATATCATATTTATTATTAATGCAGGAATGATTTAATTATACCTTAAATTAAATAAATGGATTTATTTTTTCTTTTGTAACCCTTCGAAAATTTTTGACATTTTGCACACTCACACAATTACTGGGAAAGAATTAAAATAAAATTCTTATTTCAAAGGAAAATATTAAATTATATAACACTAATGTTCGAATAGAAATGATTCTATTTTATATATCTTGGAATAATTAGTTATATTTATTAATATTTACCTGAGATCTTTCATAACTTCGAAATTATTAAGCACAACCACTACGAAAAAATATTATGATGTTATTGCTTGTTTTAAAATATATAAAGAATAAAATTCACAAGAATAATTTGTTGCAATAAATGTCATCTTTACATATATTTCTGAATATCAAATCTCAAACACGTCATTATACATATATATACAAAGTTCTCATCATTTGTTTATTTGTTCATTTGACGTATGGTGTCATTTTTCCTCATCAAGGATAAAAAAGTAAGTTTAATTATTTTAAATGATTTTATTCTTAATTTTTTATTTGTATTTAATACCTAGTGTCATTGTTATATATATATATATATATATATATATATATATATATATATGTATATATATATATATATTTATTTATATATATGTAAATTATTCATGATCCACACCTATTATATTTAATTTATCATACACGTCATATAAAATCAGTATAATCTTCGATAATGAATATATTTATGTCCAAATGTCAATGTATATAAATATATATATATATTCATTATCGAAGATTATACTGATTTTATATGACGTGTATGATAAATTAAATATAATAGGTGTGGATCATGAATAATTTACAAATGATTAATATATGTTTTTATATTTTCAGCAATCATGAATGAAGAATTACAAAATGAAATTAAGAAGATAGAGATGATGCGATTATTTTTTAATAATCTGAAAAATCAAGGTTTTATGAATTTTATGAAGAAGGCGAATTATGCAACGCCTGGTCCTAATTCTAATCCACCACCACCACCATCAACACCACAAACATCACCACCACCATCATTTCCACGAGCACCACCAACACCATCATTTCCACAAGCATCATCAACATCTTCATTTCCACAAGCACCACCTCCGCTATCAACACCTCAAACACCACCATCATTACCACATGCACCACCACCACCATCATTTCCACAAGCACCACGACCACCATCAATACCATCAGCATCAGCACCATTTTTTTCAGCAAAACGATGAGCACGAGGCCCGAGAAAACAAAAAAAAAATGGTCCCTATTGGAATAAAAATCAGCGCGGAAGACGGGGTGGTCGGGGTGGTCGAGGCGGGCGTGGTGGGGGCGTGAGAGAAAAAAACTCTCAATATTTCGTTTTTAATAATAATTATTATTAATTTGTATTTGTTCATTTGTTTATTGTGTTTCTATTTTTTTTGTCTATTGACTTGTGAATAAAATATAATAAATTAAATTTATTTGTTTATATTTATCTATCTATCTATCTATCTATCTATCTATCTATCTATCTATCTATCTATCTATCTATCTATCTATCTATCTATCTATCTATCTATCTATCTATCTATCTATCTATCTATCTATCTATCTATCTATCTATCTATCTATCTATCTATCTATCTATCTATCTATCTATCTATCTATCTATCTATCTATCTATCTATCTATCTATCTATCTATCTATCTATCTATCTATCTATCTATCTATCTATCTATCTATCTATCTATCTATCTATCTATCTATCTATCTATCTATCTATCTATCTATCTATCTATCTATCTATCTATCTATCTATCTATCTATCTATCTATCTATCTATCTATCTATCTATCTATCTATCTATCTATCTATCTATCTATCTATCTATCTATCTATCTATCTATCTATCTATCTATCTATCTATCTATCTATCTATCTATCTATCTATCTATCTATCTATCTATCTATCTATCTATCTATCTATCTATCTATCTATCTATCTATCTATCTATCTATCTATCTATCTATCTATCTATCTATCTATCTATCTATCTATCTATCTATCTATCTATCTATCTATCTATCTATCTATCTATCTATCTATCTATCTATCTATCTATCTATCTATCTATCTATCTATCTATCTATCTATCTATCTATCTATCTATCTATCTATCTATCTATCTATCTATCTATCTATCTATCTATCTATCTATCTATCTATCTATCTATCTATCTATCTATCTATCTATCTATCTATCTATCTATCTATCTATCTATCTATCTATCTATCTATCTATCTATCTATCTATCTATCTATCTATCTATCTATCTATCTATCTATCTATCTATCTATCTATCTATCTATCTATCTATCTATCTATCTATCTATCTATCTATCTATCTATCTATCTATCTATCTATCTATCTATCTATCTATCTATCTATCTATCTATCTATCTATCTATCTATCTATCTATCTATCTATCTATCTATCTATCTATCTATCTATCTATCTATCTATCTATCTATCTATCTATCTATCTATCTATCTATCTATCTATCTATCTATCTATCTATCTATCTATCTATCTATCTATCTATCTATCTATCTATCTATCTATCTATCTATCTATCTATCTATCTATCTATCTATCTATCTATCTATCTATCTATCTATCTATCTATCTATCTATCTATCTATCTATCTATCTATCTATCTATCTATCTATCTATCTATCTATCTATCTATCTATCTATCTATCTATCTATCTATCTATCTATCTATCTATCTTTCTTGTGATTCTGTGACGTCACAATATATATATATATAGATTTTGTGACGTCACAATATATATATATAGATTTTGTGACGTCACAATATATATATATATATATATATATATATATATATATATATATATATATACATATATATATTGTTGAATACCAAATACTCATTGTTGAATACCAAATACCCATTGTTGAATACCAAATACCCATTGTTGAATACCAAATACCCATTGTTGAATATATATATATATATATATATATTGTTGAATACCAAATACCCATTGTTGAATACCAAATACCCATTGTTGAATACCAAATACCCATTGTTGGATACCGAATACCCATTGTTGAATATTTAACGCTTTTCATTCCCGAAGTCGATTAAGAAGTTTCACTTCAAAAAAAAATAAATAAATAAATAAACCTAACCGTACTTTATTTTCATTCTCATTTCATCGTTTTAATATTTTTCCTCTTTTCTTTACAAGGAAAAAAAAAAATTATACATATAATATATATTCCTTTTTATTTTTATTTTATTTCACACGACTTTTACCTTTGCGCGCACTCTATAGTTTCAACTGCGCAGCGTTGGTTGCGTGCGCATCACAGGATTCACCGAGAGTTTTGTGTGTACAGTGTTTTACCATTGGCTTTGGATTTTACGATGGGGCGCGCACTCTCTCGTGGGCGCGCACAAAGAAGGGTCAACGACCGACCCTCACCAGGCAACACAAAGTGACGCGTTGGATAGGACTACATGTATATATGCATGCATGCAACCCTACAGCTTTACCATCGTATACATAAACTCACAAATACATATGTGTATTTGTATATATGCGCGCGCGAGGTTTGTTTTGATTCTTCGGGCGTTAGCCCCGACAAACTGTGCGCACGTTGTTGCCTGTGACCGGATGGTCACCCCACTATATTATCAACACGTCACAAACCGCCACGCACTATTGTATTGGACATTTTTAACGTTAAATTGACACACGTCAATGAACAATTATCAAATATAATAATAAACAATCAATTTATCAATAAATAAAATTTATTTCAAAAGAAAAAAGAAAAAAAAAACGTTTCTTTTTATTCATTTTATAAATTGATTTTGCGGCTTTGTACTGAATTTTAGGTCAACATATATATATATGAAATTGTAGAGAAGATTGTAACGAGCAAAAAATGTATACATTTTAGTACTCTATGGGTAATTTACAAAGAGTTATTCCACGAAATGTAACAACAAATAAAAACAACGATGATACTTTACTTTATATTTTTCTTTCTATTTTTTATATTTTTATTTTTACAGTTTTGATAAAAATAAAATTTATATACAAACAATACAGTGTATATATCTTTATAATCGATACAATAATTGAAGATATAGTACACACGATTTTGTTTGTATATACTTGTGTGTTTGTAAATGTAAAGCGGTTTTTAAGACCGTCATGCGAAAGTTTAGAATGGCATTGCCGGCGTTGGCAACGCCGTATAATATTCTACATACATATATATATATATATATATTCTATCCATGTATATGTATATGTATCTAATATAAGCATTTATATCTTTGTGTAACGCGGCAACTCCGCCATGATGCGAGCGAGGTCATACGTGCAACCTTCCTTGTTATGAACACACAACCTTCGATTTCAACAGACAACAAATCAAAAAAAAAATTTTAATCCTTTCATATACATATATATTTAGTCATTTAACTTATTGTTTGTCAACATACCTATATACTTTGTAGGTTAATAAAAATAAACAATAACATTGGAGTAAATTATTTAATTCAATGTTTTCTTTCATTCAGAAGAAATAAAAAGAAAAAAATTAAATCGACCAATTTTTCTATAATAATAAAATAAAATCACTTCTAAGTATATAAACAACAATAATAATTAACGTTATTCCCAACGCAATTATATATCTATTATCTACCGGTGTATATAAAATTATTTATAATAATGTTAATAAAGTGTACAGATGTGTTTTGGAATTATTATATAAATAAATTCATGATTGTATATGAAAAGAACAAAGGAAAATAATATTATTACAATGGATACAAAGTAATAAATTATATTATGTCCTTGATATATTTTTTTAATGTTTTACGTGTGTATTTAATAATAAAAGATAGTCATGGTTTATATGTATAGGAACAAACGCACAAGTGCAAGGAAACTCTGATTGCAATACCCTATTTCCCGGATCAATAACCATGTGACTCGAGGCGGCTGCATCCAACCATCTTTGAAAGCATGTTATGTAGCTCTATGCTATGCTGTACTATACTATGCTATATGTACAATATATATATATATATTTGTATGTATTTATATATACCGGTATGAGTGGTTGCGGCTCTCGATGTAAACAAAGGAATAGATGCGCGTTTAACAACACTCGCGCACATGTGCGCGGATCATTTTTATATTATTATTATTATTATTATTATTTAATGGATTAAATAAAAATCATGTGGCTGATATGATGTAGATTATGTATAGGGTGCTGCACCATTGTGTAGTTGGGTGATTTTATGATTGAGAGGAATTTGAGGGATTATTTTGATGATGAGAAAAATTGTTTATTTTGCTAATTTGTTTGGGGATAAACAGATGCGAATAACTCGGGGAGTTTTTGTCTGAGAGAGTAAATGATTGAGGGATGTTTTGTAGGGAATTTTATGCTCTTTCAAAATGGTTATAACGATTTTTACTCTCCGATTGATGGTTTTGACGATATTGTTGAATTAGTGTGAGAAGAAAATTTTTCTATTAAAATATTTGGATTTTTTTTTTCATTTATTCGAAAAGCATTTTTTTCCATGTTCATTTTATTTAGGATTTTTTTTATTAATTGGTACAAAACCGGGGGAGATGAATGATGATAAAAAAAAATAAAAAATGAATTAAACATTGTTTTTTTTTTATATAAATAAAAATGAAGAGAAAAAAATATTTCTCATCAATTTATTCTTCATTATTTAATTTAATTTTTCGTTTTCTCAATCATGTTACAGGCTGTTACAACACTGGTATTCAAATGTACCTGGCCTGGATGTACGGAAATAAAAACAACATGTCCACTCATCGAAGAGCACGTACGACAATCTCATCTTGGGTAAGAAAAATTATAAATAAAACATGAAACAAAAAAAAAAAAAACAAACTTGAATAACAATAAAATGATAAGGCAATAAAAAATAAATACTTATATAAAATAATGTGTATTTATTTATTTTCCAATTCGATATAGTCCAAAGAAGACAAAGGCACAAAGTGACGATGATGATTGTGACATGTCCGATCATGAAGAGGAATTTTATTATCAAGAAATAGCAGTTAATCATATGAGTTCACCACCAACAATGTCACATCGTGATATGGCACGACCACCACATGAAGATCCAGAATATCAAAAGCAATTGAGATTAGAATCAGCAATAACAACAGCAGCCACAACAACAACAACAACAATAACAACACCACCTGCTAACAGTGAAATTGTTGCATTAAATGCATCAACTGTTGGCGGTGCATCAAGTGCAATAATAAATAATAAAGAGCGACTATTTAATTTCAAAGTATCACCAATTCGTCCACGATCACCGGTGAGAATAATTAAAAATATTTTTAATACATTATTAATAATAATTAAAGCAAAAACTTTAGCATTTAATTATATTTATATAATATTAAATTTTTTTTGTGTATATTCAGTAGGCCTGAGAATAGATTATTAATTATTTTTTACACCCCTAAATGATGAGGGTGCAGAATAAATTTTTGGACAAAATTTTATATTTTTATTTTTTTCATTAAATTTTTGTAAAAATTTTCTTCTTTATTTAACTACTAAAATATTCACTAGAAATAATTTATATAACAAAACAATGTTTGTCAGGTTAGCTATAGTTTATTTAATAATATTTAGAATTTAATAAATTTTCATGCAAGGAAAATTTATTATAAATTAATAAATTATTTCCGAATTAAAATACTTGTTTGATTATTTTAAATTAAATTATTGGCGGGCATTGTATGACACAAAGTATAGTAAAAATAATTCAGGATTATTGAGGTTAAGTTGTTGAGAAGAAAAACAATATAATATGACGTTACTAGTGCATTGCAAAAATTATTCTCTATAAATACCAATTATATATTATATTTATTTTTTACTTCCTTGATACTTTCATGCATTTTATTGAATTAAAATTCTTCGTGTAACCTCAATTTATTATTTCCATTAATTTATCTTGAAATAAATAATTTAATATTTTTCTTTATTGTTATATTTTGTTTAAGGCAACACCGATTAAACATATGAAACATTCATCTCGTCATAATCATCAAGCCATCAGTATGTTAGCAGTGACAACAGCAATTGGTAAAATTGCATCATCTCCACGTCGTGTTAGAGGCGATACAAAGAAATGCCGTAAAATTTATGGTATGGAAAATAGAGAGCAATGGTGCACGCAATGTAAATGGAAAAAAGCTTGTGTACGTTTTGCTGAATAGGCCAGGCTTTCGTCCCGTCGTTATCGTCAACGTAATAAATCAAAAACGGTTGTTACAATAAAAAAAAGCACATGAAATAATTTTGATATTTAATGAAAATTTATTTTATTTTATTTTTTTTCTTTATGTAAAAGAAATTAAATTTATTATCAGTATTTTATTTTGTCACAAATTTAGTGAGAAATATCAACTGAAATATGGTTGAATAATTTTTATTTTATTGTTAATGCAATGATAAATGTGTGAAAATGAAGGAAAAAAATTATTTTATTTTTTGATGTGGATAAAAATATTTAGAAAAAAAAATTATTCTAGCTAAACAGCTTTCTCCTTTGAGATATATATAAATTGTGAGAGGTTTAAAAGTGGAATTAGTTCGTTATTAACTTGAAAATTTCATAATCTATATTCATATATATATATATATATTTTTTTTTTAAATAATAAAATGCAATAATGAATTTTGGAAGGAAATTTTGAATAGAACACACAACGAATAAATATAAACGATTTATGAACGTGCTAAATTTTGACGGGACGAAAGAGCAGTAAATAAATGCTTAATAATTATAAATAATAAAAATGGAAAAATAATAGAAAAAAAGGAGAAAAAAAATTTTTTTTTTAATAAATAAATAAAAACATAAATTATATACACCAAAATGAATATTAAATACTGCCACAGAAAGAAAATAAATAAACATACAAACAAATAAATGAATAAATAATTATAAATAATTTTGGTTTATCGATAAAAACCATAATTATTAATTTATCTAACACAATTTGTGTTGATAAATAAATTAAATTATCTAGACAATTTAAATGAATAAAAATATAGACAAAATGGACAAAGTCCAAAAAAAAAAGAAAAAAATTTTTAAATTAGTCGCGTTATTTATTTTGTTATTTGTTTAATTTTTTTTTTCAAATTATTTTAATTCTTTGCTAATAAAAATGAAATTATTCACGTAAATGGAGATTATTTAATGGAGAAAATATAAAATTTATAATGTTAAAATGAGGAAAAAAAAAAAACAAATATATTTTTAGCAAAGAATTAAAATTATGAAATTTCAATTTTAATTGTCAAATATTGTAAATAGATATTTATAACAAGTTTGATAATTGTAATTGAAGAAATAATATTGACGCACTGATTTTACGACGATAAATAAATAATACGAGGATGAATTGAAATAACGAAATAAATAAATAATTAAATAAATAATTCATCCTTGTCGTGACTTATAAATATAAAATAATTATCGGATGCGTAAATAACAACACAATTTTTGTAACAAAAATCGTGTTGTAAATGTTAATATTGATCGTTTTAGATCTTATTAAACGCTCCTTAGCATAATTTTTAATATATAATGATTATTTAACACGGATAATGAATAAATAAATAAATAAATAAATTAATTAATTAATAATTGAACAAACTAAATAAATAAAATATTATTATCCGTGTTAAAGACAAAATCTTATATAGTTAAATAGTTTAGAATGAAAATTAATCATCATTATAAAATAAAACGTTTGAAAAACAGAAAGAAAAAAAAAAACGAAAAATAATAAATAAATTGTAATATAATTATATTAATTAATATAATGGCACCGGATTATTACTATGTGCGTGGTATGATTGTTCCCTGTCGAAATAAAATTTTTGCGCCCGAAAATGATGAAAAAAAAAATTAAAAATTGAAAAAAAAAAGAAAAAAAAATTATTGAGATAATTTTTTTTTTTTTTTTTTTTTTTTTTTCAAAGTCTCTCTTATATTTATTTATTTTTCTCTTTCTCTTGTGCAACTGCCACAATCGTTTCACATGTGTTTATTCATTTGTGTGTATATTTTTTCAAGTGTGACAAAAAAAAAAAAAAAAATATTTAATTTGAAATAATTTAAGAAAAAATAAAGGAAAAAAATGCAAATGTGATGCTGAAGATAATAAAACGAAATGAAATATGAAAAAAATAAAGATATAAAAAATTATGTCAACGGTGTAGTGAAATAATTATTATAACCGTCCACATAATTATAAACAATTAAGAAAAAAAAAAAAAAAACGATTAATAATTAGCATAAATAATTCAATTAACAAATAACGTAATAAATAATAATAGTTTAAATAAATTAAAAATATATATGAAGATGGGATTAATGATTATTTACTACAAAAAATGTTAATTAAAATTTTTCATTCGTTTTATTAATTTTTTGTTTAAGCTATGAATAAAATTATTAATTATTTTCCTTTATATTCAAATTGAAATTATAATTGTTTATAAATATATAGAGAAAGAGATATTGGAATGAAATTGTGTGATAATTATTTATTTCGTTGAATATTTTGAGAGAGAAAAAAATTGAAAAATAAATAAATTAAGATGGATAAAAAAAATGGAAAAAAAATTGTTGGAAGACTGAAAAATGAATTATAAATCATGAATTGAGAACAAAAAAACGGTGCTTAATATATTTATAAATATACGGCCGGGATACGTCATACCAAAAAAAAAAAAAAATAAATAAATAAATAAAACATACAAAAATAATAAAGAAAAAAAAAAAAAAAGATCTCATTATCGGATGAATCGAATTTTCAATACAAAAATTGAAACAAAATAAACAAAAATTTGTAATTGTCGAGTTCTTCCGAGTTTATACCGCAATTGAGATTTTATTAAGAAAAATAAAACCATGAAAAATATAAAAATAAAAAATAAAATTATTATTAAATGTATATTTAATAAAATAGTAAATAAATAAATAAATAAATGCATAAATAAATATATAAATAAATATATGAACAAGAGGTTGTACCTATAAATATGAAAGACAAAAAAAAAAAAAAAAAAAAAAGAATATGAAGTGAAAAAAAATTAAAGGAAAAAATTTTTATTCATCTGCTGTACAAAATAAATTTTGTTGCTTCTTTTACCATCATTTCATTTCATGGTATAAATAAATAAAGAAAACAATTAAATCCAGCAGTATACATGTATATATATGTGTGTGTGTGTGGGGGGGTGAATGCAAAATGAATGTTATTTTGTAGTTAATATTGAGTAAAAATAAGAAACAAAGAAAAACAAGAGAAAAAAAAAATCAGAAGAAATAAAAAAAAAATTTATTTAATTATTTTTTTTTAATTATTGCAGAATTTTTAAAGCATAAAATTATTAATTATTATCATCAACATTTTGTTTTCATTCTCTTTGAATAATTCTCATCAATGTCATTGATTTATATTTGATTATTTATATTTTATCATGGCGAATTTAATTGTTTTAAATTTTTAATATTCACAGTTGAATTTTTTTCAGATTTTGATTTTTATTTTGAGGAAAAATAAAGAAGCAATTTACATGAAATTTTTGGTAATAAGAATTTTTAGCTTTCATATTAATATCTTAATATTAATTAATATAAACTTTTTTTTTGTCGATCATAATATTTCGAAATAAAATAATAACAAAAGAGACAAAAAAAAAAAATTAAGGACAACACGTAAATAAAAAATACTACATTAATTATTTAGATAATAATTGTAGAAAAACAAAAATACAAACATAATGAGTTTATATATATATATATATACATATATATATATAACATTAAACATTATATTTTATTAATTAATATTGTACACATACCATATACTAAATATATATATGAGGATTGTGTTAGATACAAATAAAAATGCATAAATATATTATTTATTACGGAATTATCTAGTATTTTTGGTATATCCATTTAATTAATTATTTTTTCTCAAGTTCCAATTCGAAAGAATAAAAAAAAAAAAAAGAATAAAAGCTTCGAAGTGAAATAAAGGTCAAGTAGGAAGTAATTTTAGTTTTAAAATTTTTTAAATAAACCGCGCTTGATCACGTGATGTTTTTTAATCAAAATGGCGGTGAGTGGTTCAACTGTAGTGAGAAGGTGTCGCCACCTGTCGCTAGTCGGTTTTTATATGATGTATTCTCCCTCTCTCCGCCACTTATCAGTTGGCGTACAACATAACCGTTAAAAATTGTGAATTCAAAATTTTTCCATAAGAAAAAAATAGTTTTATTTCTTCCAACTAGTAAAAGTAATACAATAAAATATTAAATAAACATGTCGATTCATGTTACGGTGAATACGGATCCAATGTGTATACGACGTAGTGGATTAATGTTTTCAGATTTAGAGCAAATAAAAAAATATGAACGTGGACGCCGTAGAAGATTGCGTCTCGAACAGGTTTGAATTAATTAATTTAATCATTTAATTTATCTATCCACATGCTATTAATTATCTACTTTAAATATACTATATTACAAATTGAATTAAAATTATTAACTCTCGTTTTATGTTGAATATTAATTCAATTTTTAGGTTAGACAGCAGTCGAAAAATATTGCCAGTAAAATATTGGAACAGACGAAAAATATTACGAAAAAGGAATTGAATAATTTGGAAAATAATGAAAATTCAAAACTAAAACGTTTGCATGAGGAAAAATTAATGGAAATACAACGTCGTTATCAGGAAGATATGGAAGAAATTGGCTTAGCACACGAGTCGGCGTTAGCTCAACCAGATGTCGATGCTATTTTAAAGGAAAAAAAGTGTAAAAATCAATTAATCGCCAATGAACGTGGCAAAGAAGCAGCAAAACGTCTTAAAGATTTTACAAAAATTGACGATAATATTAATAAACAACAGGAACGATTGCGTCAAGTGCGTGAAATTGAAGATATTCGTTCGTCAATGATTGCAAATTTGCCAAAAAAAAATTCCATAATGAAACAAAAAGACACTGAGATAATGCCCACAACATCATCAACCACTGTTGTACCCTCTCAATCATCAATAAGAGAAAATGTTACAACAGCATGTCGAAAAATTACGAAACAATCACCAAAAAAACGAATTGGAAAAAAAATTCGAGGTAAATTATCGTCATATAAATCACCAAAGTCAAAAGTAACGATAAATAATTCAAAGAAATCATCACCACAACGAATAAACGTTGAAATACATCGAGAGAATACAGATGAATTAAATCCAATAAATATTGAGTACAATGAAGTGCCATGTTACTCTCAATGTTATCGAAAAAATGATTCAGAAAGTGGTAAAATAACGTCCAATCATTTATCATCAGCAAATAAAGATGAAAAATTATTGCAATATAATCCAAGTGATTATCAAAATGATATTTGTTCAAGTAATCAAAGCAGTATCAGCTCAATAATGACTGATGATTCGTCATATTTTTCTGATCGACCATCGTTAACAGTTGCACCAATTATTTCTGATGATTTATCAACGTCTAAGCATCAGACATCGCTTATTAATAATGAAATTAAACTTTATGATCATAAAACACGTGAAAAATCTGTTTATAATCATCCAGATGGTTTAGTTGAACGTGAAAATATTAAATGTATACCAAATGCAACGGAAATGGCGCGAAAAATTATTGAAATTGAAAATAATGCTCCAAACAAAATGAAAAATCAACGTTTAATTGCTAAAAAACGTGGCAATGATGCTATATTACGTGATAAAGTTAGGCGTGATTATGACAATTTAATGAATAATTTAGATCATTTGTCGCGTGAAGAGAGAAAATTAAAGTCAACGCAAGTGAATAATTCAATTAATTGTAATAATTATATGAATCAATGTCGTAGAAAAGAATTAAATGACATACGAGAAAGAAAATTGGATCGTGCGTATGAAATAGCAACAGATTACATTCAAGATAGTGATCCAGAAGCAATAATAACACTTCACAGTAAATGTAATTCGCCATTGTCTGACAAAAATGATGATGTTGCATGGGAAACGCCACCATTTGATGGTAACAATGAATTATCTCGTGAAGAACAAATTTTAGAGATGTTAAAAAAAGTTGAACGACAAAAACGTTTATTGCTCCAAGAATTTGGTGCAACTTTACCAAATGATGTATTTAGCGCATCAATGACACCATTATTTATTGATAATGATAAAAATGAACAAGTTTATAGTAATGATATTGAGGTTAAATCTACAGTTGCTCAATCGCCTGAAATAAAGGTTATAAATATGTCACAAATTAATAATAAAAAAACATCAAAATCAAAGAAAAAAACAAAAAAACCATCAAAAAGTATTTCACAAACATCAACAAGTACATCAGAAATTGCTGTGCAAACTCAATCACAGGATGAAAGAGATAAGAATATAAATGGCAAAGATAAAAGTATTCAAGTTGAATTTTCGCCAGAGCGAATAAATAATTTATCAAAAAATCTTAATGATAAAAACAAATCTGAAATACCTGAGCATATTGAGCCTGTTGTGACAATAATTACGCACAGTAATAGTGACATTAGCAATGCAGATTCATCAAATCATGGAATTGTTATAAATGTTGGCCACGGTAGAGTTGATATAACCCCAAAGAAATTGCCAAAACGAATTGAAACACGTTCATTGCCCTCAAGTAAATCAGGATCGCCAGTAAAACGTTTGTCAATTGACTCTAAAACATCAACATCAGCTCCAGCATCACGTGCTGCTACACCAGATCAAAATTATCACGACACAACTGATGAAAGTACAAGTTCAACGACAACACGAACAAACAGTAGCTTTGAAGAAAGACAAAATTCAGTAAAACAACGTAAAAATGCTGCTAATAGAACGAATATTGATTATCCACGTGGAACAAAGGTATCAGTTGGTACAGACAATTTATCACCAGAAACTAAATCGCACGATGTATCAATAAATCAACCATATATATTACCAAGAAGACGAATTCAATATAAAGAAAGATCTGATACATCAACGTCTTATGCAAGTTTACCACCAGTAAATCCACAACAACATAATGACGATGGAATTATTAGCAATTTTTCATCGATACTTGAACTCGTTGATTCATCAGCAAATGAAACAATTAATCGTATGCGCGCCAATGTTAGTCCTGTATCAACTCCAGAAACTCCTTCGCCACGAACAATGCGAATTCCATCAAATATACCGAATATTGAAAAAATAACACGTATTTTAAAGTTTAATAGTAGAATTGATACTGATAATAATGAACAAACTGTTCATGAACATGAAATATTAAATCAACGACGAGTTATTCGTAAAATTCCTATTTATCAGCATGAAATTTACACTGGTCCATCGAACAGTCGTGATAATATTGATGAATATGAATATGTGGATGAGAATAATGATGAATTTGAGGCGTTAAAACACGAGGAAGAACTGCAAAATTCATGCACAGAAAAAATTGCCTCGTTAACGGCTTTAATTGATAAATTACGAGATGAAAAACGTGATATTGAATTGTCAATGTTTGCTCCAAGTGATGATACAGTTTTAATGCGATTACCAGCATCAAAATCAATGCCTGGCAGTCGTGTTCAAGAGCTTCAGAATTTAGTTGAAAATATTGAATTGATTCATGATGAATTAGCGAAAACCTTGGCTGAATCGGGAAATAATTTGATAATGAAAAATAATGGTAAAATGGAGGATATTATTTTATCTCCGGTGGATAGTGACGAAGTGTCGCCAGTGATGAATGCTGATGATTTACAGAGAAAACCAAGGATTATTAGAAATGAACGTGTTCATTTTGATGTGCAACGTATTCATCATGGACATGATGATATTCAAACATCGAAAATTGATAATATTTATGAACGTAATGATATAAATGATAGTAATATTGTAGAAAAATTATCACAGGAGATTTTAGAACTGAGTAAAAATGTTGGAATGAAAGATGTATCGAATAAAATGCCGGAAAAAAATGAGGTAAGAAATTTTTATATTTGTTTTTAATTATTTTTTGAGATATTTAATTGCTTACTTATTTTTTATTGAATTTCAGTCGGGATTTACACCAGTGTTAGCAGACATACCCAAAATTTCAGGTTCAACCGTAGGAAACGGACAATTTAGGTAAATTTATTTGAATTGATTTTTTTCCCTTAATTTTTATCACAAAGATTCAAATTATTATAAAATAAACCAATTTATTTCATCAACAGAACGGACGCAAAATTTGTTCGTCAAGAATTATCAACGATCGACGAATTGGACACCACTGACACAGCTACACGTAGTTACATCAGCGTCAATCACAGTCCAAAAAAGCAACAACGAACTCCAAACAAACGACAAATCAACAACAAAAATGTTTCAACAAATAATCAAGAAACTCTAACGAACAATGAAAATCCTTCAACGTCAATACAAAGATCACCAATAAATAATTCTGGAAAAAATGATAAACATACAAGTCCACTATCAGCAACGAAAAATAATCATCAACAACAACAATTACAACAACAACGACGACAAAAGCAGCAACGTAATGATGATAATAATGGTGAGAATTTATCGATTGAAAAATCTGTAAAATCACCAGATTCATTCTTGACACATTATAGCGCAAGAAATTTCGGCGGTGGTGACTTCTTTGACCGAATAAATATTAAAAATGCAATAACATCATACGAAACCGAAATAAAATGTGAGAAAAAATTATCAAGCAGTTCAAACAGTTTATCAGGATTTTCAGGTATATCACATATATTAACAACATCATCATCAACGTCATCCGATATAATTACTTCACAGTTTAAAACAATTGAATCTCAATTGGAGGAAATGGGATTATTGTCGTTAATTCCAATTGCTAGGAAAACACGTGAAGCCAGTGCATTAAGTTCATCATCAAATTCGGATACAACATTAACGATTAATAAACGTACGAAATCGTCAATGAAAAAATTACACGATGGTAATTCATTGGCTATTCTTGATTTCAGTGATGTATCGTCAATTTCAATTAGAGAAGCAAGCAAAAGTACAGAAAGAACTGTTTTAATGAAGGCACGAACTTCAACGCCAAATATACAAAATCATAATAATACAAGTGAAAAATCAAATTTGACAACAACAAGTGGAACATCGGGTAAAAGTTTACAAGATTATAGTGATAGTTTAGCATCAAAAATATTGACCATACATTAATTTATTAATTACAAGACCAGACATAACCTATAAATTATTTGTTATTTATACTTTTATACATATATTCTTTTTTAAATAATCATTTATATTCAGATAATGATATTTGTGATTGTTGAATTTTTTTTTTGTGTAACAATATGTAGGAATTGTCATGAAGAACAGTAATGATGTTGGTTAATTGAGAATTAAATTAATTTTAATAATTTTTTAAATATTGAGACGAAAAAAAATTTTTTTTCCATTCATTTTATTATTGTACGCAATTTATTTATTTTAATTAATTTTTATATGAGATTTTTGCAATTATTAATCATGAATTTTCAATTTTTACTGCCCGATGGTGATGAGTCACGAAATGGCGGCGCGCGCAATATTTTTTTTTTATTTAAACAAAAAACGCGGGAAAATGTAGTTTTAACGTAATTTTCGAGAGTTTTGGAATAATTGAATACGCAAATGCTCAATAATAATTGTTAATATATTAAATTTTAGATATATGGCTAGGAATATATGAATAAAAAATAATTTAACATTACCACTATTCACTCATGCTGGATATCTGCATTAACCTCAAAATTGCACTGCGTATAATTCCAACTTTCACAATCACACATAATTTTTGTACACTTTGATCACTTTTTATATACATATTTGCTTATAATTCTGAATATTATAAGATTTTTTATTTATATCAAACATTTATATTATTTATCAAAAAATTAGTTTAATAGACAACTCAATTAATCCAACACACACTTTGCGCACAAACTATACCCAACAATTTGAATCAAATGACGATCAACGTTTTTTATCTTATTATATAATAAAGCCGATAGCAGCGCCACATTAAATGGCTCTTTCGAGAACTAAAATTATGTTATTATAATTAAAAGAAATCTTGATTATCGACAAGCAATATACAGACTCTGTAAATAATATATGCAGTATATAATTGACAATGACTAACAATTTAATTAAAAGTTATGATGGCAGCCTATATTTTCTATAAGAAAAAATACAAAAATAAAATTTACACAACTAATAAAATATCAATTTGATATTTATTCATCAATATAATTATCAATAGATCACAATCAATGAACGCAAAACAAAACTTTTGATTTACAATATATAAATTCATTTATTAATAATAAATCATAACTATTGATTCTGAATGAATAAAAGATTTTTTTGGGCACCGGAATAAACAAACATAAATCATACACACACTTTGAAAGCAAATAGATATTCCACACTCAACAATGACACGTAAACCAATTAATTGAAGATATAATTGCTATTATCATTGAACTTAATATTATTACTTAGTTAGTATTTGAATTATTATAACTAAAGTCACTGAAATGGTTTTCGATCGGTGAAGAAATTTTTCAATACCAACACTTGGCCAACGGTTGTTATAAGAATTGCAGTTGTTTCCAAAATTGATCCCCACAACACACGTTCATTTAAATCCTCGGCACGCTTACGACCTTGAGCTTCACGTAATCTATGCGATGTTTGATAATCAACAATTCGTACCATATTTTTATGTATTTCGTGGGCAGATGTCTCCATCTAAACAAATATTAATCAGTCTATTAGAAATATTAAAAAATAATTAAAAGCCAAGAATAGAAAAAAAAATAAATTTCAATCGCAAATTGATATTAATTATTTTTTCATTTTCAGAATGATAAAATCTGTAAATAATATCGCACCTGTGTCATGACAGTTACGTGTTCTTCAAGACCTGGAAATGCAAATTCATCGCCAACTTGAAAATCCATATAAACAATTTTATGTGAAAACGTTGAAAATTCATTGCTAAAACATGCTTTGTATTCTCCAGTCATTGGCGCAGTAAATGGAAATGAATCAAATTGCTGTTTAACTTGACTATAAATAATTTCTTTATTCGGTGCTTCCAATGTGATGTCAATGTCATATTGACCACCAGTTACAACCTAAAAATAACAAATTCAATCATACACCATAGACACAAAAGTATGAAAAAATATGTTTACATAAATAATACTTATTATATATGAAATCTTACTTGAAATTCAAGTGTGGCTGAAACATTTTTTTCAATAATTTGATAGAAACATTCTTTGGCATTGTCCGGTAATTCAAAGGTTAATTCAACACCATTCACAAGTAAAATTGATGACAATAATGAGATAACAAAATACCACGTCTTCAAATTCATCATTGCTCTGGTAAATTTATTTTATATACAATATTATTTATCTATGATACATTTATTTAAAGATTGTGATAAGTTTTTTACAATAAACAAATGTTATTATTTGAAGTGACTAATTTACAATTAGCACTCTTGAAAAAAAAGCTAAAGTATACCGGTCTTAATAAATTATACAGACAAAAATTTTTTAGGTACAATTTACGTGGCCGGATATTACTGTGTGTTCGTATATTATCAAAGTGTGTGTCAGACGTGTGTATTTTTATTGGGATCGTGAAAAAAGGCACGCCACGCCATCTCGTGTTTCATTTGAAACTTTCACGAAGTTATGTGGTGGCGTCACACTCCTCTGCACTACCTTATCTGCGCTCCAACTGTAATACCAACACAGCACAACCAAGTGCTAATTCTAGCCAGAGCACACTGTGGCGTTCCAATCAAGCCAAGGAACTGCCACGCCACCTATGGAAGCAAGCTCAACAAATGCGTTTAGATTTTTGGACGAGTTTTCATACAACTATCCAACGAGAAGGTTGGTTTTTGGTTATGCTCGCATATCTGACTTGTACTTTTTTCGCGTTTTGCGCTCCATAAAGTATTTGTTTCTCGCACAATTTGGCATACCTAATTATTCTATATTATAAATATATATGATACATGATTTATGTTTATGTGTGTCATTTTTGTTTATTGAAAATATTTTGTGTGCTGTGTTAAGTGAATTATAATTTTAGAAACATTCAAGTTTTAATTTTGAGGTTATAGTTGTATTATTCATAACCTTTGTTAATATTTTATTCATCATCCATTGAAATTTAAGAATTCTACTACAGTTGAGCCCATTTTCTATCAAGGTAATCAATAATTATTAACAATTATGAAAAATCAACGGTATTATATTTATTATTTATAAATATCAGTTATATTAAATACAAAATTGTTTGATTTTTTTTTTTTTGTCATTTATCTAAATGTGAAAATAGGTTATGATAATATATTTTCATAGATTAATTGGATTCGGATCAAGTCATAAAACCCATAAATACAAATATGGTCAAAACATGAGTAAATTTTTGCATCTTAAATCAAATAATTTACTTGAATTAATCTAAATGAAGGATTATTTCTTGCGTGACCATCGAACGGAATTCTCTTGATGTGCAACCGGCTGTAACATTCCATTATTATTCCCGTTCTTTTTGCTTAATTCCTATTTATTTTCATCTAGCTGCAGGTATATTAATAAATGAATATAAATCATTGCGGAAGTAAACAAATGAATATAATTATCTACATAACAATAAAGTCAATTAGGGAATTATATTTGAGGTTATGTTCGTTTCGAACCATTGGATTAATTAAAATTCTAATTGTTTGTAAATATAAATATTATTATTTTGATTAATATTCACAATTTAATGTTGATGATATGTTGGCATGAAAAATAAATATACATAAATGTTGAAAATGATAATTATTGTTGTAGATATGGAGTGTTTCTTTTTCACGCTCAAGTAATATTATTTGAAACGAGAGCATGAAAGGCAAAATGTTTCCGCTGTAATAGATTCGTGAAATGAGACTTTCATCTTATTTAATTAGTTGATGAGTGAGAGAATAAAAAGGAAATTTCATTTATGCTGATGAATAATTATCGATCAAATCATTGAATTGTGATTATTGGATTATGATTTAAAAAAGAAAAGTTGTGATGATATCATCAAATATTAAATTGAATCCTTTTATTATAAAACAGACAAAGGTGAAGGTAAACTGGTAACACTTTTTTTCTACAATTCTGTACTTTTATGGTATCTGTACATCGAGAAACCAGACAATATTCCAATCAAGGTTTCTCTTTCATAATTGTCATGGGATTTGAAAAATCTTTGATGAAAAAAAAAATTTATATCTCTTAACCGACTCAAGATCTAATTATGAACTACATTTTTATTATAAGATTTTATTTTTGCTCTATAATTACAATATTTTAATATTCTAATAATTAACTGAAAGTATAAAAATAATATTTATTCAAGACAATCGTTTCTCATTCAAATTATAAACAGTTTAATTCATTAAATTTTTTTTTCCATAGTTATAAAATAAATCAACGAATAAATTCACAGATTTTTATTCACAATCCACTTTTATGTAACCCAATAATATCATTTATTCAGTTAAAAACTACAAAGCAACGATTTTCAATTTGAAAATACAGTGAACAATTTTGGATTCCGCAATAAATTAATGTACAATTCTTTTTTTTTTTCCTTCGTGTTATTCACATCTGTATTTTAATTTTCTTTTGTTCATTCGAGTGCATGTGGTACAACTAGTAACAGAACAATATAACACAGTACCAGACGTTGAGAGATCACTTTCCTCTCCACCAAGACACTGTGTGCACTTCTCATCAACTTCATCACGTGAAAAAACAAAAGCTCTTGTCTGCAAGTATGTCTCTTTCTTGTCGGGTTTTAATTGAAGTACACTATAATTGTACATCTCGTTGAGACACAAATCTCGTGGAGATTCCACCAACATATAATTCCAACACAATAATATAATTATAAAAAAAATTTTTGTTTTGCTTTCTTTCTTTTTTATTTAGTTTATTTCACATTAAAATAAGTATAGACAATACTTGACATATTCTCTCCATTCAATTATTATTTATTTATTTATTTATTTATTTATTTATGCTTTACAGAAATTGTTAGTGGATTCGGATGGAGATTCGTCGAGAATTACGAAGCTGGGGGGTGGATAAATATTGGATAAACATCAGCAATGACTTTACCAGTATCAATCTATGAAGCTCTGCTTGTTCAAGTTCGGGAAATAACACACGAGACTATTCTTTTACAACAACAATTATCATCAGATTTATTTCATGACAATGTAAACACTACTGATAGCAATCATAATTTAACAAACTCACATTATAATTATGATAATAATGGAGAATTATTTACTAAAAAAGATAAAAAAATTGTTGATACTGGATCACCATTAAATGATAAAAAGTAAGAAATATTTTTTATACTTGAAAGGAAAAAGCTTTTAAAGCATTTTATATACTTTTTATTTTTCCTTTATATTTTATTCTGCTGTACCTTTTAACTTTTGAGTATTTATATTACAGCTTTAGAATGAAAAAAAAAAAGAAAAATTCTACATTTTTATTTTTTACATCTTTTTATTGTTTGTTGTATTGTTAGGCACTCCACACAATTGGAGACTGTACCAGAGAGCTTCGATGCTGAAGAGCTTGCAGCACGATTGCTCACGTGGCGCAATCACAATCATCAACATTCACTGGTATCATCAACGGTATTTCAATAATTTATTTTCATTCTCACAATTTATTGACATTTATGAGATTAAAACATCATGAAAAATTGTTTCCAAGGTCGTGTTTTGTAATTGAATATTTTCAAGTTCACCGGTGTTACATAGCTCATTCAGTTTACATAGACATAATAAAATAAAAGCTAATTTTACGCGCATGCGTTTAGAAATAATTAAAGTAAAAAGAGAAAATTCAAAGATTACACCAGAAATGAGCATGCGCCAGATTTTCTACTCGTAAAAGACATAGAGAGATTGAATTCTGAATAATATACATATGCATGTTATACAATTTTGTATTTTATTGATCACAAAATGCCAACATAGGCAAATAATTAAAAAATATAAAGCTTAATTTCAAATAACCTCAAAAAATGAATGAAAATATTTTAGGGGGGTTTTTTTTTTTTGTAAAATTTTATTCTGCAAACAATGGAGTATAAAAGTTGTGTGAGGGTAAGGAACTAGAAGAAGAGCAATCAATTGTTGTGGAAAAAATCGATGAGAATTTTTCGGTTTGAAGAGTGGGGTTTTTGCGCGTGAGCAAACGAGAAAATGACAAAATTAACTGTGATGGAAGATGATGGAAGTACGCAGAGAGATAGAGATGGGATAAAATTGTGAAGAGGAAGGGAAGGGAAAAATACACGAAAGAGGCTGCTGCGTTTGAAGCCGAGTGTGTGAGTTTAGTTAATACGGCGCCCCAATAGCTAATAAAAATCACCAGCTGTTCAATCCTCTTAACTTACGTTAGTTATCTCGCAGCCGGCAAATATTCAGCATCGTCAATCGTAATTTACCAATATAATTATTGTCCATTTAAATAAATAAAACGTACATCATCACCTCAATTTAATTTAATTTAAATTTTAAATAAAATTCAAAATTGTTCCTAGTAATAAAATAATTATTATTTGTCAATTCAATTTTATAAAGATATATTTATATAAATATTTTTAAAAAAACAACCGAATAATGGAACTTGTATATTATGTCATTTGCAAATGGTTATATTGAGTTTTTATATTAATTTATTTTACACGACCTATTAACAATATGTGTGTGTGTATGTGCATCCGGTAAATTTACATTTAAATGTCTGCGAACGTCTAGGCTACTCACTTTCCATAATAAGTAATGTGGTAATCATGTTTTGTATCACCACAAAGTTTTTTCTTTTACTGTCAAACGAGTAATTCAACATTTATTCGTTTCGGAATATATGCGTAATCAACAAATGGAATTAATTATTGGAAGTGAAATAGATAATGGAAAATATTGGATTGTGTCAAGAAATAGATTTTGAAAATCTTTGCTTCAGCGTTTGCGTACAAGTGTAGATGTGTATGCTAAATTATCGGTGTTGCGATTTTTCAACCAACCAAGTAATAATGTAAAAAAAAATAATAATCGTGTGCTTGAAGTGATTGTGCAAAGTCTTGCTTTGTGTGCAGCTTTATTTTCTCTCGCTATTTAATTTGTTTTTGATTGTAAATTAATTGAAAAATTGTTACGAAAATGGAGGATAATTTACGAGTTGCCAATTCGGGACAGTGTGAAAATTATCACAGCAATATTCCGTTGCCACACAGTGGGCATTTAACCTCAAATAATAGTAAATTAGTAACTAAATTAGCGAAAACGGAAAAAAATCAACTTAAACTTATCTTAAATAAAACCTATAATCAATCTATCGTCAATGATATTAATGATAAAGAAAAAAAAATTGGAATGATATCGCGTTATCGGTCTATTCCGATAAAAAAGGTTTGATTATATTTTGTGAATAACAATAATTTAATTACAAATTAATTTATTTTATTTATTATAATATTATAAAATATAAAATATTTGGATGTATTGTTGGTAAGAAAATATTCTTTCACTATTGCGCATTCGATTACGGTTTTAGATAAAGTAATAAAATCTCAATAAATAAATTTCAATTATTCCATAAATAATTATAATCACATTGAAGATACATTCATTAAATTCATTTTGATATAAAATGAGGAAATATTTATTTGAGTTCATCGAAGAAATAAAATTCTACTACCATTGCGATTATATTTGACGTAATGCCAAAAATATTCCTAATCTGTAATACTGACAGAGTAAATTCATGAAAAAATTCAATGGAACATATTATAAAAAGAAACAAAATGAATTAAATTTGTATTTGTTTTGTTTAAATATGAATTCTCTCAATATAAAAGTAATGTGGTAAATGTTCTTATCATATTTTCTTTATAAAATGTATGATTCAGGAACTGGAGAATAAAGAGGAAGTGGTGGCGCTGCGTCATAAAAAACAATTGAGCACGCTTCTTCCAGATGATTTCAACGTTGTCGTAACACCATCAACGTATTCAATCGAACGCGTCGAGGACGTGGATGTTGGTAGCATTAGTGAAACGTCTTCATCATCCTCAGTATCACAAAGTCGTTTAGGACGACGACGACGACGTGATCCCGACGAGGCGCCACACCTTCGTTATTTCACCAAAGATCCGCCCCTGGCTTACGAACTGGATCACCCCCCAAATGGCCGTGAGACGTCCACATATAAAAGTACAACTTCAGTAATTCCACAGCGTTACTGTACTAAGACACAATCCATATCAAACAACAGTGAACAATTAAATTCAGATGGACGTGAAATTTTGAGGTTATACACAGAAACAAATGAGAATGTCATGGAGCCGGCAGATTTTCAAGAAAAATCAATTGGACATAATTTAGAGGTAAAATATTTTATTTATTACACTTCATGGTGAAAATTTTGGAGATAAGAAGTGTATATGTATATATGTGAATGTATTTTTTGAGGTTATATTGATGTAAATTGTTATTAAATTTTTGAATGAAGATTCATTTGGGCTTAAAATCCAAGTGCAGATATAATGTGTGCTTTTAGGATATTCTTTGGATAAGTAGAAATGAGACAGATGAGCAAAAGGAATTTTGTGTGTGTATGCGTGTGTGTGTGTGTGTTTGCGCACTCTATTTAACGCATCTGACACAAACCAAGTGGTCCGTATTGATTTTCCTTTCTCGCAATACTTTCCCCATTATTTTGTGTTTTTTATGTCTATTTTTATTTTCACATATACACCAATTTCAATATATTTTTATTGAAATTTTGTATTCATAAAATGTAAAATATTTCAATAGATTGTTGTAATTTTCTGTTATTTTTAATTATTGACATTATTTTTTGATAGCTTTTTGCTCAAGCAAGCAAATGTTATGATGAGGATGGAAGCAGTGAGGAGGATATTAAAGTTGATTCATTATCGTGCAATGAATCACAAAGACTTTCACCAATTTATCATGGTACATGGCCTGCAGTCAAACGTGACACATGGACAGCACCATCAATTGGTATTTCTGGTCAACAAGCATCTGCTACGAACAGCCATAATGTAATTATTGAATTATGTTGATTTTAATTTAATATAAATTCTGGCTGGTAGACTTTGTTTTTTTTTTCTAGGTTAAAAAATCGTATTATTTGAGAAAGAAAAAAAAATTAATAAACTGAGCGATAAATTGGTTCAGGTGAATCTATAAATGAAATTTGTAATTGAATAAAGAGTCGGATGCAGATGTGAAGAAGTAATTTATCTTATTTTTTTCTGTTGGAGGGGTTTTTTTTTAAAGTATTGAAGTCAATGGCATTTATTCAATTATAACTTTTAACTTATACTGTTTTTTATTAGGTTCAAATTCGTACAAAATCTCTTTAATTTAAAAATGAAACTGAAAATTCATATCTATTCGCTGATGAAATATATATTTTTTCTCTCAAAGCTTGAAATTCAAATTTTACATCAATTTGAATTTCAAAACTAAAATTTATCTCTAATTTCGAATGGAATAAACTTGCAAACCAAATTAGACCATTACATAACCTATAAAAAACTGAATATCACATAAAAAATTGCTCAATAAAATTTTATCTTCTCAGTATGTATATTTGTTCATTTGAACATTTGACGATTTCTTAACCTAAAAAAACTACGCAGTCAAAATTCGTTGGTAAACAAAATTATTGAGATATTTATTTAAATTTCTATTAACAACTAGGAAATGGCAAGTGTTATGAGTTATTCATCAAGCAGCGGATGTTCAACGAGTACACCAGGCAATCGTCGTTTAGGCGCTAAAGTTGATGTTGTTTACAGTCTATTAGGAATGTTGAGTAGCAATGAAGGACGCGAAGACATGAGCGCAACATTATTAGCAATGAGCAATTCAATTGACAGCTGTTTAGTGATGCGACAATCCGGATGTTTGCCATTGCTGGTGCAATTAATTCATGCACCTGGACAACAACCAGAGATACGTGAACGGGCATCATGTGCACTTCACAATGTCGTAACAGCACGAAGCGAAGAAAAAATAGGCCGACGTGAGGCGCGCGTTCTACGTTTACTGGAGCAATTACGTGATTATTGTCAATTATTACGTATATCAATTGACCATGAACGTCCAATCGATGATCTTGAACGTCATCCCGGTCCAACAATTGCCGCTTTAATGAAATTATCATTCGATGAAGCACATCGACATGCAATGTGTCAACTCGGTGGTGTCCATGCTGTTGCTGAATTGATACACATGGATCATGCGGCACACGGGAGCAATTCCAATGATCAAAGTTGCATTACATTACGTCGTTATGCTGGAATGGCATTGACTAATTTGACATTTGGCGATGACAATAATAAAGCATTATTATGCTCTTTTCGTGATTTTATGATGTCATTAGTATCACAATTGTCAAGTATTAGTGATGATTTACGTCAAGTTACCGCAAGTGTATTGAGAAATTTATCATGGCGTGCTGATAGTAATAGTAAACGAACATTACGCGAAGTTGGTGCTGTTGTTGGATTAATGAAGGCGGCAATGGAGGGAAAAAAAGAGTCAACATTAAAATCAATATTGTCAGCATTATGGAATTTATCAGCGCACTGTAGCACAAATAAAGTTGATATTTGTGCAATGGATGGTGCATTAGCATTTCTCGTTGATAAATTAAGCTATAAAGCACCATCGAAAACTTTATCAATTGTCGAAAATGCTGGTGGTATATTGAGAAATGTATCAAATCATATTGCAATGCGCGAGGATTATCGCGCAATTGTACGTGAGCATGGTTGTTTACAAGTGTTACTTCGTCAATTGCGCTCACCCAGTTTAACTGTAGTCAGTAATGCGTGCGGAACATTGTGGAATTTATCAGCACGTTGTCCGCATGATCAACGTTTACTTTGGGATTTAGGGGCAGTGCCCATGTTACGTAGCTTAGTGCATTCAAAACATAAAATGATATCAATGGGATCTTCTGCAGCTTTGAAAAATTTATTGAGTGCACGACCAATCGGAAGTAATTTTGTTCATTTAGATTCTACTGCACGTGGTTTAGGGCTACCAACATTGCCATCACTAGCAGCACGACGTCAGCGTGCATTGGAGCAAGAAATTGATCAAAATCTCACCGAAACATGTGAAAATATTGAACCGAGCACTTCACCAACAACAAAAGACGATAAATTTTCATTTAAAGCCGACGATAATTTAGCGGATATTCATCCACGATCGACGCGCGGAATTTATCAAATAACGCATGGAAATCAATTGGTAAATTCAGGACGTTTAAATTCCGTACCAAGAAGTGACAGTCGTGAATCAATGCGGTCAATCACTAGCACACATTCTGATACAATATTTGAACGTGTTAATCGACATGTTAATAATTCAACGCCATCTGAAATACAACTGAAGCAACAATCGTCGTCATTGCACTCAACAATAGGTTTCAATACACAAAATATGTCGGAATTTCATGGCAAAACTTCGCAATTGGAAAAAAAATTAACTATGAAATATAAAAATTCTATCGTTGAACGTTTACGGCCGGATATTCTTAATGAAGTTAATGATTTACGGCCAACAACATCGACAATGTCATGGACTACTGGACCAGAACAAGAATCTACATGTTCAATTGATGATAAATTATTATCACCAACTGGATTAATGAAATCGACAATTAAAAATTCAACTGTTGGATTTATTGGTAAACCTTTGGTATCACCAACATTAAGCCACTCATCGGAGACAGATTTATTTGGCAACTATGCCGAGACTGATCTAGATGAACCGACAAATTATAGTCTACGTTATGCTGAACGTAATTTGGACGAAGATGATAAACGGATATCAGGATATTTTCCGGCAAGAGAGGAGCAAGATGTTGAAGATACAATTAAAACATATTATACTGAGGGTACACCACGTGAAACTTCATTAAATTCATCACGAGCCGCATCACATTCGGATTTACAAGATGAAAGAATGAAACAATTGGTAAAAATAAACCAAAAACAATCGTCAAAACGTTTAACGTTACCACCTAGCACTTTGGAGATTCATTTAGACAGTCAAACAATTGATGAGAGAACAGAAAGTCAATGTAATCCAGATTGCACGATGAAAAATGTGGATAATTGTATAATTGTTGAGGAAAAATCTAAAGTTGATTGTGAATTAAAGTTGAAAGAGGATAATGAATTGAAAGTAATTAAAATCCAAAATGGCGTGATGGAACAAGAATGTTTTGCAGAATCGATGGCTAGTGATTGCGATGATGACGATGAGGATTTATTGGCTGCTTGTATTAATATTGGAATGCAGAATAATAGGTAAGAGACAAAAAAAAAAAGTTTGCTATTTTCCAGTAAAATGTACGAATTTCAGTAGTAATTAAAAAAGTTTGGTAATTATCTCGATGTATTATTGATGAGATTCTACAGAAAAAAAAAATTCTATCGATTCATCTCATTTTTGAGCAATTAATAAATTCAAAGCCTAATATTAATTGAAATTTTCATTAAAATTAATGACTCTCATTTGATGATGATTTGTTTAGTTAAAAGTTATTTTTTATAAGTATCTGATTTGATATTATGTTATTTGTTTTTATTATATATTTCTTCTTTCCTCTATTAAAATTTCCCATATTATATTTATAATATTTGGTATTTTGTTTTAATGTTCACAGACATCGACAATCATTTCGCAGAAATAGTTTGGAGAAAGGCACGACAGGTGAGAGTAATTTAACCCGTTATCAAACGAGTATTGCATTAGATCAGGTTGAAAGTAATAATATAAATTTTGTTAATGAAACAAATGAATTAACGTTACAACAATCTGAACATAATGGGTTGAACATGAAAATAAATTGCAATTTGATTGGGAATGATTGCGAAGAAACAAATAGATTTACATCACTCGAGGATAACCTCAATATTTCAATAAATGATAAAATTACTTATGATTATGAAAAATTAAATACAAATTATACAAATAATGAATCATTAACTTCAATTGAAGAGAATAATATTGTTGATGAATCGATTGCAGTATCTACGACAATAGATAACCTCAAATTATTATCTGAACCAATAGAAATGCCAGTTGAAACAATAAGTAGCGAAAGTATGGAGTCTTTTGATTCAGTTGAAAGATCTGAGCATGTTTTACTTGAATTATGTATTAAATCTGGTAAAACAAATAACGAAAACATTCCAATTGATAAAATAAAAACGATTGACATTACTGATTCAGCAAATTCAAAAATTCCTGATGATTTAAATTTAATTAATAAAAATGACAATAATACAAATGAAAACAATCCATCATCAAAAGATCAAGCAGATGAATATCGTCGTCAGCGTGATCCCGATGCAATGATCGCATCGTTGGATCGTTTAACTGCAACCCTCGTGCAGCAAACAGAAGCAATGCGCGAACGTGAATTATCAATAATGAAACAAAGTACCCAAAGCGATACATGGAATGAAGATTCACCTAATGAATCATTTCCAACGATAACAATGAGTGTACCATTAATTGGATCATTTAAAAGTGAAACTCCTGACGATTCAAGTCAGCATAACCTCAAAACTCAAAATGATGATACAAATAATGAAATCTTATCAATGACCACATCGTGTCTTATTGAACGTGAAGCATTTAAATTAGCCGATGCAGTCAATGCCGAAATTCAATCAAACAGTTTAACATTTAATGATGATAATAATATTGATGCAGTAAAACCACCATCGGCAATGAACAGTTTAGTATCATTAACAGCCAGTTATATAAGTCCAGAAACAAATGTTAATTCATTATCGTTAAATGAAGGCATCAATACTACGCCATCAAGTCCATTATTAAGAAATTCACGTAAAAAATCATTACCAATTGGTGTTATTGCTAAACGCGCTGTTGGTCATATTCAACAACCACAAATGGGAAGTTTAGAGAGTTTATTATTTAACGATACAAATATTGGCAATATATCACAGCTTGATAATGTAAAACCACCGTCTATAATGGATGATTTAATATTGGACGGTGGTGATATGGAAAATAGTATGATAAGTGTTTCGAGCATAACCTCTGAAATTGCTGATTCAAAAGAGACAAATTCAATGGCTGATATTAAAACAAATTCATATGCAATGGCAACGTGTATTAAATATGCAGAGTCAAATGCCAATAATATTTTGAGCGACTACTTGGAAAATATTAATCCACCATCGTTAATTAATGAAATTAGTGACATTGATGATACAACTATTGATGCTAATACTGATACAATGTGTAGCGACACTTTGTGTATTGATAATGATTTATGTACCGATATGTATTCACAAGCAATATTTAACGATACAATTGATCAAACTATTGATTATGATGATGACGAAGATGATGATGATGATGATGATGCAGCAACGCGAATTGTAACGGAATACAGTAGTGGATTGAATAGTTCGGCTGAATCAACGCCAAAAAAGCTTAATAAGCGTTTAACTCCAAAACAGAAACGACAATTGGCCAAGGAACGTTATAAAACTTATACAATTGCTGCGGAAATGGTGATGAAAGAAGAGGAAAGATGTAGAAATGTTCAGGGTAACAGTTTGAGTTCAAATGCTAATGTCAAGTATTCATCGTTGACAAAATTAACACCTAAACAACGTCGACAAGAAGATCGAGCACGGTTTCAAACGCAAGTGGTTGAAAATCCATTTGGTAAATCTGCAGATAAATCAATTAATGAAGTAGAAAAAGTTGCGTCGATTTCCGGAAAATCGGCGATTCCTTCGTTGAAAAATTTATCGGTTAAACGTATGGAAAATCGTGAATGTTATCGTAGACAAACTTTAATTGACAATGAAAATGATTCGAGTCCAATCGAAAGTGCAAGTTTACAAACAATGCTTCAGCAAAATGCAAGTATTGTTTTGCACAGTTTGAATGAAACGGAAAATAAAACGGATGATACAGTTCAAACACTCGATCACGAAACAATAAGCCTTGTGTCAAATGATTTGGATGCAGAAATGTGTTCAAAAATGCATCTTGCTGATGGTACATCAAAAAAATTTATGACATTCACAAAAAAGAGTTCATCGCAACAGTATATTCCATTGGAAACAAATGAAAGTAAGATCAGTTTGCGCGAAACGACATCGAAACCAGTGAATGAAGTTAAATATGATATTCACAATGAAACTTTCGATATAAGTGATTCAGAAAATGAAGATAATGAATATCAACCAACTGAAGAATTGCCAAAACGTCCGCGAATAATCAAACCACCAATGAGCCGTGATGCCAGTGGTGATTCAAATAATAGCAATGATAAAAATGAACAACAAAATAGTCCAAAAGGCATTCGTGGTAAACGAAAGCCACTTTATTCAAATCCAATTACAAGAAAAGTAACTCCACAATCTTCACCAGTTAAAATTTCAAATAACATCAGTAGTGGGATTCCCATTGGTCGCAGTAATAGTACGCCAATTGTGCGTGCGACACGTGCTACAACCTTACGACAAAATACAAATGGTCCACCAATGAAAAATGACATATCAAAGATCAGTGTTGCTGCGTCGCGCTTTATGACAACTAATAAAAATTCAACAATTACAAAACGTAGTTCAATACCCCAACGAGGTTCAACCTCAATTCCAACGGTGAAAACGGTAAAACGCCATAGTACACCACCAGCTAGTACATTAAATGCTACAAAAAACAAAGTGGAAACGCCAAAACCACTTGAGCGTCAAGGTACATTTACCAAAGACGAGCCTGAAGTTGAAAATGTACCAACTGTCGTTATTGAATCGCCAAAAAAATCAAAAATTGCTAAACCCACTCGTAATTCACCGTCCAAAAATTATCCAATCGATTCTAAAACAAAAATAACCGTTAGATCATCACAAATTTCACAACAATCACGGTTAACAAAGTGCGCAAGCGCTGAAGGAATAATATCACCCAAAGTAACATCAACAATAAATATTAATAAACGTTATTCCGTAGTGGATAATGGTAAAACAATTGATAACGCACAAGGAAATAAAAAATTAAATGGTATTGAACAAAGATCAAATAGCAATTTAAGTATTGTATCACAAAATTCTGTTGGTGGAACAGGAAAAAAATTAACCAAAGAAGCGACCAGTAAAATAGCAAGTTTATGGAAAAAAGTCGAGGAAAATCGTAATAAACAACAATTTGAAAAACCTGATACACGACAATGGATTACAAAACCAGAGACAGCATCATCGGCGACAGGAACATCAAATGATGCTGATTCGAGTGTTGGATCATCAAATTTCCGATTGTTTCGTAGTTCAACATTCGAGGGTGTGCCAAAACAAACCGATATTATTGATAAAACAACATTCAATCGTTCGTCAACAACAAAACAAATTAATTGTAGACCAAAATACGGTGTGAGCTATCGAAATTCATGTGATTTAACTGGTATGAGTGCTACTGAAGCCCCATGCAGAATTCCAACAAAGTTTGGCGATACAAATACTGGAAATAATTCAAAATCTTCAACAACAAATATAGGTTATAGTACAATTGTATTGCGAAAACAACGTAGTATTGAGCCAACTGATAGTGATCAAACTAAACGTATATCGCGTTTAGGTTCTTTTATTTCTGTTGAGTGTGAAAATGAAAACGTTGACGAACGAATTTCTACTATAACATCACCATACAATTGTATGATTGAACAAACACACGATGTGACAACTTCATTGACTGGCAATCATCAAGATTGTTCAAAAACATCAGCCCAGGTCACAACCGTTTGAAAATAATTTTTCTAACCTGAAAAGTGAATGAATGTTTGAAAATAATCGAATTCAATTTACTACTAACTAGTCACATATATTTTTGTTGCCTAAGATATATCTTGTTTTTTTTTTCTCTATAATTTTTCCCTTCGGATGTGTTCTATTCTTTGTTATTATATACCGAAAAGATATTTTATTTATTTACCTATTCATCAATTATTTTAAGTTATGTCATTCCCCGCTTGCGTGTTGCAACATTAGTCAATTTTTATTTGTAATTTAAATTTATTAAATTTGAGGTTAAGTTACGTGGATGTAAATAAGTAAAATATTCCAAGAACAAAGAGTAAAGAGAAGAAAAAAAAATAATTCTTTAGTAATTAATCCATTTATTTAAACAATGAATAAATAAAAAGACAACGCTGTATATATAAAAAAACGAACAAATTGAAAAGGGAGAAAAAAATACCAATAAATGATTGGGAATTTAAATTATAATTTTAGCCCGAAATATTTAATATGTACTAATTGGACATTAGTATTTATTTGTTTACATACTTTATTCATTTAAGTAGTATTAAAAAACAAAGGAAAAAAAATACATTCGACATTTTTAAATTATCCAAAATGAAAATCCCAATTTGTCTCCCAAGACTGAAGTAATTACCGTAAACTAAAACATAATTTAAAAAAGTTATTGAATAATTGCTTGAAATATTAGAATTGTTTAGGTTTTTGATAACCGCTCAGCGGTTTTAAGATACATATAAATTTTCCTGCCCTTCTAATATTTGTCATCACTGAAATTATTCAGTTTTCACTGAAGAAGAGAATTAACAAAAAAAAATGGACGAATAATCAGCAATACATAGATAATCTATTTTACGCATGTACGAAAAGAAAAATGATGAGGTTAACTCGTGTTTATTAAGGAGATAACAACAAACTTTTTGAACTCTTATCTATGGGAAAAAAAAATGTCCAAATTTTTCTTCGATGTATTGACTCTTTATGCCATTCATAAAATGTAGCTAATGCTATAAAAATGAGGTTAGGTTTGTGTATTCCCACAGGTATTGGGATAACAATTTTATAATTTTATTTTATTCTTCATTTTTGCCTGACCAATAGCTTTCTACCTTACATTTCTGATTTTTTTTTCCTTTCGTTTGTGGAAACATTCATTTTGTTTTTTCGTTGCCATATTTGATGTAAATATTTTTATACTATTTTGTTATTAGTATTATTATTATGAATGTGTAGCGTATTTATGTAGCATGACTTCTCTTTTTTTCTATACGAAAAAATAAGAAGGAATTTGCGAAAAAAATGATTTTTTCACATGTTTTGTTGCTTGAAGATTTCTAATTCGGGTTAATTAAATTTAACTCTGCCAAATTGGAAAGTAAATAAATGCGTCTGAATGTTCTTTGACTTTTTTTTCGATTTGTGAAATTGAATTAATCGAATTTTGGATTTCCATTAGTTTTTAATCGCCCATGTCATTTTTATGTCGAAAGCAAAAGAAATGATATTAAAGAAAAAAAAAAAACCTTTAAACAAATTGTGTATTTTATTGAAATTATTGAATTGATTCAATAATTCGTTTGAAAATTGAAATTTTATATCATATATAAATTAAGTATAATATTTATTTACTTACTACCAAAATGAAAAAGTATTGAAATAAAATATAAGGCAAAGCAAGTAAGTATGTGATATTAAGTTATTTATAATAAATTGATTTTTATTTGAACTTTTATCACTTTATTTTCATTGTGGATATTCATAAAGATTTATTGCTTTATCCTCTGACACAGATACAAGAAGATTATTTTTTTTCGGATGATATTTAACTGACCAAGCCTGGAACAAAAAAAAAACATTCTTATAAATTTATGATATAAAATTATTCATAATTAATGATCAAGCTTGAGCTTTTGATAAATAATTTCACAACTATTTCAATAGTTGTGAATTATATTTTAATATGATGTAAACTTTTATTATAATACATGATAATAAGGCGAAAAATTATTATTTTCGAATACCTGATCGCTGTGATCATTAAATGTATGTAAACATTGTCGTTGTGCTAATTCCCAAATTTTTACAGTATGATCTGAGCTACTGGAAGCAAATTTTTGCCCATCTGGTGCAAATGCTACACCCAATACCCATGAAGCGTGTCCAGACAAAGTTCCCGCAACATTCGCGTCTTTTCTGTAATCACAAAAACAATTCGTAATTATTTTTAAACGATTTAATTACTGAAATTAAATTATTTATTCTTAACTTACACATCGTAAAGTTTCATATGACCGTCGTCTGATGCAGTTAGAAGTAGTTGCGAGTCTGGAGAGAAACACAGCGAACGAATTGGCATAGCATGACCTAAAATAAAAATTATTCATTATTACAACAATGAAATTTATTAGATAATTAATTTAAAGAAGAAAAAAAATATTTTACCTTCTAATGTTCGTAATACTTTTCCATATGCAACGTCAAATATATTTATTATACCATCTATTGCACCACTGGCAATATATTTTCCATCTGGACTCTGCAATAATTAACAAAAATATACATAAATAATTAAAAAATTATATTTAATTTAATTTCAAATGCAGAAAATGGTTATATTGAAATTAAAACATACATATGCAACACTCAATATGAACTTTCCACCTCTGGTATCTAATGATTGCTCTTGTTTACCACTTTCAGTACCATATAAATGAATTTTTCCAGCGTGACTACCAGACACGATGAATTTATCATCAGGTGAAAAAACCACTGTCCAAATATCAACTGGACCAACATCAATACTTGAAATTTTTTCACCTAACTCTAAATCCCACAGCCGTAAACTTGAATCCAATGAACTCGATGCGCACTCTTAAAGCAATTGTGTTCAATAATATTAATATGAAACAATAATTATTTACACTTTAAGATTAATTTTATGATTATTATTTGATTTTAAACTCACTAGTGCCATCAGAACTAATAGCAACTGATACAACTCCAAGTGAATGTCCTGTTAATTTATGTTTCAATTTTAAACTTCCCTCTTTTTGTTCCCACACTTTTACAGTGTCATCAACAGAGCCAGTGACAATATACTCAGTTAATTCTTCGTTATTTGATTGCATTGAGTCACTAATTATCAGCGTGAAATATAAAATTTTATTTTTGTATTATAAAATAATGAAAGGAGTATATAAATATTATTTTCATTACCGTGAATCTTCATTATCCAATTGTGTGTCTTTCTTTTTAGGTCGACCCCAAGCACAGGTCCAAATGCTGTCTTCATGAGCATTTTCAGTTTTATGTATCAAGGAATACTATTAAACAAAAGAATTCAGGTTAAGAATACAGTTTTGATTATTTATGCATTTTTTCACATTAATTATATGAAGAATTTGGTGTTTTTCTTGTTTAAATTGAAGCAATTGTTGCCTATTATATACTTATTTTTAAGGTTAGTTATGAATTTAATTCAATTAATTTGATATTGAATTAATAATATAAAACAACTTGCCATGTTGGAGTTGATGAGTTTAAAAACAGAGCTTACAACCCTGCTCTAATGCAGTTGATCAGTTAACTGATAATTTTTTGTTTTTGGAGTTACCTCCCGTTTGAGGTTATGTTTGCGCCTTTCGGTAATGTAACACAGGGTCTACAAATAATTGTATTAGATCTCTAGATTATGTAGAATGGATTTACGAAACATTATTTCTGAAAGTACAAACCGGCGTGAAGATCCTAAAAAAATTAAATGTCAAGATGATGGCTTAGGTAAATCATGTGGTGGTTACCCAAATCTCTACTTGGTTATATATGTATATATTTAGTAATTTAAAGTCAAGCTCCTGCGCGTCTCTGGTGTTAGGAATTCATGATATGGATGGCGCGCGATTTAAAACAATATATAAAAATACTGCTCAGGCGCCATCTTTATTGTACATAGAAATTTATCGAGAAATAAAAAAGAAAAAAAATATATATCAGTGCTCTTTGAGCAATGATGTTTTTTATCGGATTTACTTATATATATATATGTAAATCCGATAAGTATGTGCTTATCTGAATTTTATGTGTGCATAGGTTGGACTTTTAATGTTCTTTGGAGTTTGGAAGCCAGAATAATATTATTTAGTTCAACCAATAACACAGTGAAGGAACAAACACAGAATGGTTCAGGAAAATTTGCTTCAATTTTATAATTGTAAAATATTGAGAGCCAACAAACTAAACGAAGAAGATTTATGGGTCCGCAATGGGAAAATCATTGACCCTGAAAAGATATTTTATGATGAAAAAATTCAAGCAACAAAAAGAATTGATTGTCAAAATGCGATTATTTCACCCGGTTATATTGACTTACAAATCAATGGTAAATTTTAGACTTTTCTTTTATTTTTATGATAAAAAGTTTATTAATAATTTTATCTGAACTCAGATAAGAAGATAGATCCACTTAGAATTTTAAGAACTGTATTTTTCCAGTTTTGATAATTATTATCATATTTTCATACACTTTGCTCGTGTTATTTTTGCGTCAATTTTTCGCACCACATTTTACAGCAGAGAAAATAATTATTTTTCAATATTGCAGGTGGATTTGGCATAGATTTTTCATATAGCGCCGATAATGTTGAGATAGGCATCAACAAAGTTTCAAAAGGATTATTGGCACATGGCGTTACATCATTTTGTCCAACTTTGGTCACATCATCGGCGGAGAATTATCACAATATTTTACCCAGAATAAAAAAAAATAGAGGTGGTGCACATGGAGCAACAGTACTTGGTGTTCATGTTGAAGGGCCATTTATCAGTACCATTAAGAAGGGTGCACATCAAGAATTTCATATAAAAAAATTCAAAGATGCAAGTAAATTTCTAAAGTCGACATGATTGATCGTATTATGAAAACATTTACACTGCAGTTCAATTAAATCTAATGTGAACATTATACTGGTTTTATCAGCATCTAAGAATATAATTCAAATTTTTTTCTTACAAAATTATACTTTGATTTCAAAATATCACATTAATGACATTAATTTTTTTTTGTTTAGGGATTCCAATCGCTTTTGGAAATTTATGGAAACTTGGAAAACATTTGTTACATTACATTAGCACCTGAAATTGATAATTCTTATGAAGTGATAAGTGAACTGTGCAAAAGAAATATCAAAGTCTCAGTTGGTAAAAAAATCATACACACTAAATATTGTTAATTCAACGATTAACTAATTTTTAATTTTTTATTGTTTTTAGGGCATTCAACAGCAAATTTAAAGCAAGGTGAAATGGCAGTAAAATGTGGAGCTTCTTTTATAACACATCTTTTCAATGCTATGTTACCTGTAGGTTAATATTTTATTTAATTTTTAACCATCACATTGATAGGTGAATATCATTATTTTTATAATTATATTCTCTCAGTTTCATCACAGAGATCCGGGGTTAGTTGGATTACTCACTTCCGATGAAATTCCAAAGTCGAGAATTATTCATTATGGCATAATAGCAGATGGAATACATACACATCCAGCAGCACTTCGAATTGCGCATCGAACTCATCCGGAAGGTTGTAAATAAGCAGTTAAACAAATAACTGTCTGTTGATAATCGATTTTCACTTCATATAATCGGCTAAGGTTCAAAATTAAGAGACGAAGTTGTTCTTTTAATGAATACACTATCTTATGGGTAAAATTTATTTTTATTATAAAGGCCTCGTACTTGTAACTGATGCTATTTCCGCCCTGGGTCTCGAAGAAGGTTTACATCGTCTCGGACAATTTGACATTGAAATGAGAAACGGCCGTGCTTATATTGCTAATACTGACACCCTGTGTGGTAGCACAACGGCAATGTCACAATGCGTACGATATTTCAAAGACGCAACTGGTAATCATCTTATTTTTTCTACTGAAACTTTGTTTCTTCTAATAAGAAAATGATGAAAAAATTTTTAATAAGTAATGATTGAATGATTTTAGGATGCTCAATAGTAGATGCACTTGAGGCAGCAACTCTACATCCAGCTAGAGTAATTGGTATTCAGTCATTGAAAGGGGTGCTTGACTTTGGTGCTGATGCTGATTTTGTAATGCTCACCGATGATTTAATGGTACTCTCAACGTGGATTGCTGGCAAGTGTGTATATTCTAATTCATGCACTGCAACTTCTGAAGATATAGTGAAGTAAAGATAGCGCTATTAATGTTATTACTCTTATAACTTTTATATTACACGTTCATACATTTATATTAAAAATGAAAAACAATTTATAACATTGAAATAATTATATAAATTTTTACGTCATTAAGTTGTAATAAGTATCATTTCATTTTGTATAATTGAAAAAACTTTTTTTAAAAAAAAATAAGATAAAAAGGATTTCCAATTCAAATAAGTAGATATATATGTAAAGTGGATTCTGGACCAAACAAACAGCATAATTTCGGCCACGCGAGGGCACTACTGTCGGGGTTCTTTTTATCATCTATTATATATCCGCCGCTGGCAGCCATACTTACCGACTTTACCACAAATAATTTTATTTTACTCCACCCCAATAGCTTTTGGAGCACTCCACGAAATTTCACTCCGTGCTGTCACAAGTTATAAATATTGTGAGACCACAGTATTTCACGTTATGTAATGAGCCAAAATCATGTGAATTTCCCCAATATTTGACGACGTATCACAGCATCACAACCAACCGACATGACTGCAACACGCCAAACCATGTTCTCGTTTCATTCTTTTCTGTATCCTAATTGGTGAATTCAGCAATTGATACTGATGAATATTAAATATAATTATGCAATGCCTTGAGATGGAATAAATAATCATATGCGACAATGAATGATTATTTGTTTATATGTTTGATTATTCGTTCCATCATTATTTATTCCATCGAAATCAATCCCCCCGCAACCCCCCGAAACTCCCCGGAACCCCCTGAAACTCCCCGTAACCCCCCGCAACTCCCCGAAACCCCCCGGAACCCCCCGAAACTCCCCGTAACCCCCCGAAACCCCCCGAAACTCCCCGTAACCCCCCGAAACCCCCCGGAACCCCCCGGAACTCCCCGAAACTCCCCGGAACCCCCCGCAACCCCCCGAAACTCCCCGCAACTCCCCGTAACCCCCCGGAACCCCCCGAAACTCCCCGGAACCCCCCGGAACCCCCCGCAACTCCCCGGAACCCCCCGGAACCCCCCGAAACTCCCCGAAACTCCCCGTAACCCCCCGAAACTCCCCGTAACCCCCCGCAACTCCCCGTAACCCCCCGGAACCCCCCGAAACTCCCCGGAACCCCCCGGAACCCCCCGAAACTCCCCGAAACTCCCCGTAACCCCCCGAAACTCCCCGGAACCCCCCGGAACCACCTGAAACTCCCCGTAACCCCCCGAAACTCCCCGGAACCCCCCGGAACCCCCCGTAACCCCCTGAAACTCCCCGGAACCCCCCGAAACTCCCTGGAAACCCCCGGAACTCCCCGAAACCCCACGCAACTCCCCGAGACCCCACGAAACCCCACGATCGATTTCGATGGAATAAGTAAACAAATAAACAAATAATGATGGAACGAATAATCATTCATTGTCGCATATTATCATTTATTCCATCTCCCAAAGGATCCCGCAGGATCCAAGAGAATCCAAACAAGGATCCAAGGATCCAAAAGGAACCAAAAAAAAAAATCCCTTGGATTCTTGGATCTTGTCCTTGAATATTATCGAAATTCACATGATATCTCAAGTTTATTACGACTCATGTCTACATCATCCTAAAATTCGGATTCCACTTAGTGGCCTACTGTGCTACCACACGAGGTAGGCACCTAAGGTGCACTGTGCGTGATCCTAGTGCACTAGGTGCATGCACGGTGCACGATCGGTGCGTGCACTTGGCTAATGGGGGCATCCTTATAGTTCGTGACATTTGTCACATAATAATTAAGGTCTCTGTAGTCGAAAAGTGGAAAAGTTACAAAGTAGAAATGTTACATTACATTACACCAATACGTTACATTACATACATGGCGCATCGTGTGTTCTAACGAAAACGAAATTTTTTCCTCATTCTTAGTACATTAATTCGTGTGACAAATTGTGACAGAAATAATAACTCGTAATACATTAATATTTAACAATAATACAATGCATGATCAATAACTCTATAGGTTACGAATAATTTTGAGGTTATTTGCGTATGTGATTAACCAAATTTCATTTATTCATTTCTTTTTAGTTTTGTTTGAATCAAAAAAAGGAAGAAAAGGACATTGAAAACCCTCCATAATACCTACTTGCAATTCTGTTGTAAATGCAAGTAGCAACTACAAAACGAAACAGGAATCACTAGTTCATATATACATATATATTACACGACATACACACATATATATATATGTATATATATGACAAATTCGCAGTGCATTGTGCTCTGTTTCTCAGTCCATGGTGTGTGGATTTTCATGTGATTGTGTGAACAGAAATTAAACTACACACAAACGCCCTGGATCATTTTAATTCAATCACATTCATTTACATAATAATGTTAATGATAAAGTAAGAATATTTGTTTAAATATAATTTGTTTCCATATTTTCTTGGGTGATACGAATTAAAATTATTTTGCAATCGATTAGTGACGATAAGGATAGAGTTTGAGTTAGTATTTGTGATCGTTTGATTCTGTGGCTGTGTCAACGAACGACAATTTCATGTGTATTAATTAACTGAGGCGCCAAAAGAAAAAGAAAAATACGTTAAATATTATCGCATTGGCAACTTTATTTTTTTACAATTATAATTGATCATCAATGTTGTCTGGAAATGGTGTGTAAAGAGAACGTGGTATCATGGTTTGGAAATCTTACCAGGTAATAATTCATATTTTATTAAAAATTATTTTACATGTAAATGTATATATATATTATGTGGATTATTAATTTTATAACATTTAATTTCTTATTTTGTTATTGGTATATTTGTTTGTAATTCTTTTTTGTTTATGTTTGTATAAATTATGTAAATTTTATTCAAGTTTATTTGAATTAGTGATGATGTTTTAAAGGGGGAAAAAAAGTGAGGTTAAATTGACTTATGTTTCATTTTTTTTTCATTCTTTATCTTTTGGGTGTAAATTATTGTGTGGAATATTGTTATATGGATAAAATATTGTTGTAGATTATTAAATTAATGTATAATAAAGGTTTTTTTTATTATTTATTCGCCATAATGGACAAAAAGGCCATTTTGAATTTTTTTATTTTTATGTAAAAAAAAAATCAATTGATATCACATTTTATCGCTTTTTTTTATCTTGTTTGCTTACAGTTTTAAACGCATTGATGTTATGGTGACATTGCTAAATATGTGTTTGCCATTTGAAGTACGTTATCTTGGTACGTGCATTGAAGATCGTGGCAAACGTGATTACAATGATTTACGTGATACAGAACATCATGCAAATAATATATCTGATTTAACAGAAGTAACAAATATTGGCATTAAAGATACAAGAGCACGACGTAAATTAATATTATATATTGCATTATTAAACAGTTGTAATTATCAGTGTGCGACATTATTAGATAAAAGTTTGTCAAATTATGATCATCAAGAGATAACAAATTTATTATCAAACAATCATGATGACCAACAGCTATTGGAGGAATTACTTCTTCTTTATACAATGGCAATTAATCATCCGGCATTTACTTATGAGCAAAAAACTACATTTGGAAATATTTATTTAAAATTGCAAGAAGAAGAGGCAAAATTACATCAACAAAAGCCAACAAATACGCAAAATAAATCGTCAGAACGTCCTGATTCTATTGAAATAACTGTTAATAATTGTCCGCCAATTCATCATCAACAACCACAACAACATTATTCCGGTGATGTCCATATGAGAAATAATCAAATTCCACCAGGATTGACAATTCCACCGCCTGGACTTGGTTTACCTAATTCCGAATTGCCAATAAATGTTGCAAATAATCCAGGACAATATTTACACATGGGTTTTCCTGCTGTTAATTCAGTTGCGCCATGGCAAACGCAAAATGTAATGGTGGGAAATCAATTTATGTATCATAATTCTGCTGGTGATATGTTGGCAACTTATCCAGTTTCACCATTGGTAAGTCGTCAATCATCACCGTCACAATCACGCTCGCCAAGTCGCAGCAATTCGCCAATGGGACGACGCAATAATTCATCACGTTGGACAATAACAACTTCATCACCATCAACAACTTCGTCCTCAATTTCGTTTGATGAACGTAATAATTTACAACAGCAACAGCAATCAGCACAAATAAATCAGTCATCGCCATTGTCATCATCATCATCATCATCATCGCCATCATCGTGTTCATCATCAACATCAACGACAACGTCTTCATCATCGTCCAATGCTTTGAGCATATCTGGAAACAATAATGTTGCGAATCAATCAAATAATTGTACAGGAACGGTATATCAAACTTCTTCATCAACGTCAATTGGTGGAAATAGAAATAATCTACACCAAAATCAATTAACGAGAACTGCACCTCCACCACCGCCACCGCCATTGTTGAATAATTCTTATTTAAGGCACAATAATTTAGATAATTCTGCAAGTGGAAGTGGATTATCAACTAAACATCCGCCACCACCAAGATTGAGGTCTTCGGTGTCAAGTGATACTTTGAGAGAAACTTTGGGCAAAGAGATGCCGAATTTCAAAGGGAATTTACGGAATTATTCACTTGATGAAGTAGGTTGAATTATTATTTTTTTTTTTTTTCATTGAAATTTGTTTATTGAAATGTGTATTTAAATTGTTTGTGGTTTTATTTTATGATTTTTCTTTCTATTGTAGATACGACGAATGAGTGATGATGACCTGCAAGAGATTGGACTTCCGCCAAATGCTGTTGGTCAATTGAGAAATATTGTTCGTGGTCAAATTACTACAAATGGGGTAAATCAAATTGGAGTTGATAAAAAATTGGAGAATTCGTGTAATTCAATTCATACAACTGTTACGGAACAGTCGGAAAATGAGGTAAATATTTTGTAGAAAAATTCTATTTAAATCAGCTTCAACTGTATTTAATTAATAATTAAAAATAAATATTTATAAATATTAAATTAAAATAATGAAAATAAATTTTTTTATTTCCAGACTGGACAAATTGGTGAGAGCGACAATATAAATCCAAATTCAAAAGTATCACCACCAATTCAAGACATCCATCCACCACCTCCACATCATCATCATCATCACCATCATCATCATCACAACAACAATAATAATAACACCAATAGCAATAATCATCCGGTAAATCAAGGTAACATCAGACGTTATCCAACAATGCCACCGCCAGTTGATCCAACTCAAATACAAATTTATCATCCACCACCCACTCCAATGTACGCAACGCAAAATCCATGTTATGCATGTTTAACTGTACCAATCGCCGGAATGCAAAATCGTTATCCAAGATGTAGTGCACAACATATGTATTGTGTTGCACAATTATCAGCATTAAAATTGGACTCGGACAACAGTCGTCATTATTCACAAAGCAGCAGTTCAGACAGCACTGGAAGTCGTTCACCACCTGAAACACCACCAGCAGCACCATGGACAAATGCTACAAATAATTCATCAACAATATCCATTGACAATAATTGTCCAGCTGTTGGAACAATTGGATTAAATGATCATAATAATGCCACAAGTAGTAGCAATAGTGGTAGCTTGAATTCAATTTCACATTATTCAACTGTAACAGCAGCGTCGCATCAGAATACATTATCATCATCGCAACAGCAACAGCAGCAACAAATTAATGAACGGCCTCGTAGAACTGGCAAACATCATGGACACATGATGAGACATAAAAATCAATTGATGAATGGTGGTGGTGGAAATGGTCCACCCCCAAATTTATCACACTGTATTTCGGCGTTTCCTGTTCCAACAAGTCATCAACAAATGACATTTTTGCCACAAAGTCATTTTACAGCATTACGTGGACCTAATAGTGGATTATATTCCAGCGGTTATCCACACTCAATTTATACACGACCAACATTTCAGCCTAATTATCAACAAAATGGCGAAATTATTTATTCATATACTGGACAACCTGGTGGTGGAACACCACCACCACCTCCACCACCGCCACCAGTTAGTGTCGCTGCCATTGGTGTTGGTTTACCCTCACAGAGTTATATGACAACAACGCAAACTGTTAATTATACACCAGCTACCGTCCAACAACAGACTAAACTTTCGTGTTATAATTGCGGCAGTTCTAGTCATCTTGCAATTGATTGCAAGGATCAGAGCATGGAGGATCTTACAAAACGAGGTATGTAATGAAACAATTGATATTTTATTTATTGAATAGTTGATGTGAAATTTTTTTAAGTTAAATCGATTTTGAAAGTTATATAATCATAAATTATTCATTTATTTTATTATGAATATATAAAATAAATTTTGGTGAAGGATTCACTGAAATTGCAATCATGTTTTACTGTGAATTGCAAATTTACATAAATAATTTGATGTAAAAAAAAATTTCTATGTTACGTAGTACAAAGGGAAAAATTATAAAATTATTTCAATAATGATCTGAAAAATTTCTTCAACTCTTTATCTCAAATTATCAATAGGAAAAAAAAAGAACTAATAAATAAACAAAGGAAGAATGATATTCAAATTATTTATTTAGTATCGTTTTGGTATGGTTTATTTGTGTGATTTCAGCGCAATATCGTCTTGATTTCACTATGATGAAACCACCAGGCGATTGTCCAAGTAATGATGAGTGATCTCCTGCCATGAATTATTATTTCATCACAATTTATCAACAACAACAGCAACTACAACAGCAATATCAACAATATCGCTACCAGTGGAATAATACTAAAATAAATAAATATAATTATCTTTATAATCGACAATATCACAAATATCGACCCAGTGATCAACAATCTCGATAGTTGAGATAAAATCAAATTAAAAATGAAATAATGAACAATTATTTCATAGTTATCAGAAAATTCAAACCTTTTTTTTTTCAACTCTAACCTCACTTTTAATTTATTTTTTTTTTTCTCTTTATTTTTGATTCTTTTTATTTAATAATATACGTTGAACGTACTTTTAATTTATCAAATTCGAATCATTTGCAAATAATTTACAATTATTATTCGTTTAAATTATTATTTTTGTTATTAATATTAGTAATGCAAAAATAAAATTTAAAAAAAAAAAATCATGTACAAAGTTAACAATTATCAGAAATAATTATTGAATCAATTTCAAGAGAAAAAAAAGTTTCAAGAGTACGAAGAACGATTAATTAAATAAATAATTTTTCGATTATATATATATATATTAATATTGTAGTAATTATTTGACGATGATGACGAATTTGTGTAAAACTTGCAACAACATCGACGAAATTATATTAATAATATACATACAATTAATTATTGGTCATCTAATTTTTATCTATGAATATCATTAGTATAAATATATTTCAAAGTAAATGACAAAAAAAATTATAAAACACCAGACAAAAAGTAAAAAAAAAAAAATATTAATGAATTAAAAAAAAATATATAACTAATTACATTGTAATGATAAAAGAAAATGTGAAATTCAAATATTTATATTACAGAAATTACTATCATAATATTATTATTCCTAATTAATTATATAATTATAAGTAAAAAAAAAAAACGCTGTCACATTTCACTTATTAAAATTTTTTATTGGTAAATACATAAAAATATATATTATATAAAGAAAAAGTAACCATAAGTGTTCGATCATCAATTTAAATTGTTAATTCTACTAAATTCATTTGTTTATAAATATACTTTTTCATTTTATTATAATATAAAATTATTTTGAGGTATTTTATTTTTTTCGTAATTATTTAATTGGAGATTGACTAGTCGATAATTTTTTTTATTCAAAGCGAGAATCATAAACGAGTCATCCTGAATAAAAATTATAAATAATCATATCACAGGTTACTTAGAATGAAAATTTATCGACTTCGTTTAAACAAATATAAAATATATGAGATTAATATTATTCAATGTGAATCAAATCTTTTTTTATTTCTTATTTTGGCATTGGTGACTTATATTGTATTAAATAAACATTTTGTTTATTTGTTTATCAATTGAATCAATTATTTTTATATTTCAATTGAAATTTAGGATCGAAAAACAGTCAATGCTTCCATATTAAAACAACAATAATAATATTGTAATAATGAGAATAAAAAAAGAAAATGAAATACAAGAATAAATAATTGCTCGTATTTGCCAATAAACAAATTATTTATATATAAATATATGTACATGCAGGATTAAGTAGAAAATAATGAATTTACTCGAATAGAAAATAATATTTAGACATAAATAATGCAATAATTACAACAGTTTTAATCAATTAATTACAATTTTGTATCTTTGCCCATGTATAACCTATAAAACGTAAACTCGACTTTTTAGAAAAGTTTTTATTAAATATTTTCGGAGATTTAGTATAAAAACAGATTAAATATTGAATACTCGGACTCATGGAGGAATTTTTTAATTTAATAATTTGATATACATCAGATGTTTCATTTTAATTTAAATAATTTTCCATTTCCGACGCAGTTGAGCATTTAAATCAAATGCAAATATTCTCATCTTCCATTATATATTATTATTTGTTTATAACTATAAATGAATATATATAAGGATTCCAACATGTCTATCAATATTATTCGAGTAAATTTATACATTAATTTATTCAATCCTGCGTACACAATCGATTAAATAACAAAAAACAAAAATATTGCAATAATTAAAGTTCTTTTTTTTTTTTTTTGAATGGCTCAAATGAATTTTTTTTTCACAAATTAAATAACAGAGATTGCATTTTTGAGAGTATAAAATTTAATTCCATTGAGAATAATAATATATTTTTCTTTCAAGTTCAAATTTTTTCAATATGAACAAGACAGAATTTACAATTTATCCCAAAATTATTGACTAAGAATTAGCCATAAAAAAAAAACAAATAAAAAAAGCCGTACCGTGTATATTAATTAATTAATTAATTTTGAAATTATTGTATATATAATGCGTGTAAAAAAATTGAAATAAAAAACAAATGTGAATTTACATTAAATAACAGAATAAAAATTAATAAAATAATGTGATGTGTATATACACATAGCTATACATAAAATTTAAAATATTGAAATATATTTGTAAATTCTGTTATCTAATATACAAACACACATTCACACATAAACAAATAATTATATGAATATTTTAATCTTCTCTAATAAAATGAATAATTAAACAGAATGAAAAAGAAAAAAAAAAAAGACAATTTATGAGAAACAAACAAAAAAAAGAGACACTTCTGTGTTAATTAAATAAAATCTTTGCGGAATCTTGTATCATGATATATATAATATATGAATTAATTTTATTTATTTCTAATGCCAATTATTAATTTCAAGTCCATCAAATTTCCTCAATAAAACAAAAAATAATTCATTGAACAAAAAATTAACTTGAATAAATGAATAACAAAATATAAAAAAAAATCCGATAAAAATATCAAAATAAATCAAAACGACAAAATAAATATTCCTAATTATACAAATTACATACTAAATACATATATATACATATATAAATACATTTACAAACATATTATTACATAAAATGATATAAATGAGTACAAATACATAAATAAAGTGTCTCAAAATTCATGCAAGAATTAATATCTTCTCAACGTTTGAAATCTTGCATGAATTCTGAGACACCTTTCACAAATATAAAGTTAGGGTTGATACAACTGAGTTTGCGCATTGTTACCCAGCACAAAGCTCCGGGGCTGTGAACTACCCTGTGTGATCGCTCAATATTCCACCCTCTCTCTGTGCTCAGTGCTTAGTATTACTCTCTGTGGCTGTATGTAGAGTTGAACGAGCAAGCACACACATATAGAAAGAGCTGGATAACACCCGAGTGCAGCCGCAGCAGGCGGACTAGCGCACGAAAAATTCAAGTCAGCCCCTACTTCTCTATTCGTTGCCTCTGTTCATCGCGTCTTCGTCTACGAGGCAGTTCGATTGCGGCTTTGGACACTTGCAGAGCACACTAAAATCATAAAATTTCTTCTCGCGTTACATCATCGAATAAAAAAAGAACAAACGAAATAGCTTCATTTTATTAATTGATATTATTTAATTATTCAAATTTATAAATAATATTCAATCCAAATTTTTCTACTCATTTCAAATAAATTTAATTATATTCATCGTTGATATTTGTAGAATTTTTTTTTTTTTCATAAATTTATTTATTTTATATAAACGTTTATATTTTGTATTATTTGTTAATAATTGTTATTAATATTATCGTTACGTAATGGAAGACAAGGGAAAAGTGGAGCAATATTATACGCCACCGCCTAAACTTGGAAAATGGGAAGGATTCAGAATTTTCCTTTGGAATTCTGAGACTGGACAATTTTTAGGACGTACCGGCGCAAGTTGGGGTGAGTTTTCATTTATAAATTAATTAATTAATCTAATTATCATAATTTAATTTGATTAAATACTATCTTATTTATTTTTACCTGTGAAATTTGTTGAAGAAATATCAATAGTTCTTCTGATATTATTTCTATCTATTTTTATTTTTCATGGGAAATTTATTCCAATATTACGTCTAATTTACTCGCAGCTTGCATCACAATTTGGCCCCAATATTATCGTCCAATCGATATTCTCCTCGGCAACGAGTAGGAAATATAACATGGGCGTTCGCCATATCGTTATCCGATGAACAAAAAAAAAAGATACCGCGCCCATTTCAAGTCCATCCACGTTGAAACGCTCTCAAACGTGTCTTAGCAATTTGAAATTATCATTGGGAAATAATTTGTCATTTGATTTTGTCCAAATTAATATAAATTGTTCATTCATTTGTCCATTTCAATCATTGATCAGCCATTGGTTACTGCATAATAGCAAATGGAGACCAGGAAGCAAAAGTTTCTTTAGTGGGGACGAAGAAATCAATATTCGTCATTATACCTAAAATAAAATTATTTTTAGTTTAATTTATTTTTCTCTCTAATGATTAATAATAAATTGTTTTATTAATAATATCAATATATTAATGATTGATATATTAATAAAATATTAAATTATCGAGTCTTTTAATTAATAAAATCTTACTAAAAATTATTGAAATGTAAAATTACCAGTGATATAAAAACTTGAAAATTTTAATATTCAAATTTATATCTAAATTCTTATATATTTTAATGGTACATAAATTTCTTTGGGGTCAATTGATGACATCTTCAGTTGCATCAGTTATTATTACATAATAATTGTGCATGCGTGTTTGATAGTTAATAACAGAAAAAATTGTAATATCAAACAAATTGCTGTAAAAAAAAATCTTTTTTTATATTGATCATTTTTTGCATGTATATATAAATATATCTGTATATATAAGTACATATACATAGATATAAAGTTATATACATGTTTTATTGATCGATGCGCATCATTTTTGCACCTTTATTCTTGTCCATTTGTCTTTTTTCAAGCCGGAAAGAATTTTCATTTTCATATTCCTTCAACATAACCTATAAAAAAAACGAAAATATATTCATTCTATTATTTAAATATTATTATCAATGTTATATACCTTTTTTATGTTAATTAACATGGTATATATGTATATAAATGTCTATATATTTGCGCATGTCGTGTGAATAAAACTTGGATAAAATGGTAAATTTCTAACCTCAAAAATTTCATTATTTTCCATAATTATTGATCAAATTCTATCGGAAAAATTTCTGCGGTATACAACAATATTATTTCCAATTGGTAAATTAAAACGTTTGCATTGTTTGCACGTAACAAGAGTGAAGATATATAGTTTATATATGTGCACATACAGCATTCAATTTAGGCCAATTAACCCACAGATCGTAATTGCTTGAGAGTGTTTAGTGATATCAAATCGTCTCGTAAATGCGAATGATAAATTGTCAGTGTGGTTTTATTATTTAATTAAATATTGTATGAATATTATAGAGATGATTTTTATATTATTACAGATAAAATTCAATATGAATATATTTTTGAAAAATTATCTCAGTTTGTGCTGCCGTTACGTGATTTTTCCGAAGCTCTTAGTGACTTTTACCGATTGTTGGTAATTTATTACCACTATAAAATACCGAAAGGCATTTTAAATTTAAATTTAAATTCAAATTCAAATTCAAAAAGATTTTTTTAACCGTCACTACTCATTTATGGAATGAAATAATACGTTTGAAAAATATGATAATAAATGTATGAGATTAATTGATTTTAATATATTTGTAATTAAAATAATTGAATTGAATTAATTTCAGCCAAAATTTTGCTGTTTTACGTTATATTTTATGGAGTACTATGCGGATTTTTCGGTGCAATGTTAACTGTATTCTATCAAACACTCGATCACAAAGCACCAAAATGGCAAATGGAGGCGTCATTAATTGGTAATAATCCAGGACTTGGTTTTCGACCAATGCCACCAGACAGCAACGTTGAAAGTACACTTATTTGGTATAAAGCAAGTAATAAAGGCAATTATGAACATTGGACATCAACAATTGATGAATTCCTTACACGTATGTGTGAATTATAAGTATTAAAAATTGCCAAAAGTATTTTGGCGATATTTAAAATTTTGAGGTTATCATATTTTATTCTTTCTCGTTTAACTCACTTTTCGTGGAGTTTAGAATATCAGCCACCAAAACCAGGTTCAACTGGTACTGCTGCTCAAGCACAAGCTGAACACAGAGTACATTGTGACTATGGTAAACCAGCACCACCAGGCAAATCATGTAACGTTGATCTCCAAAAATTCTCACCATGCACAGGTGAAAAAGCTTACATGTATCCGGATTATCAACCATGTATATTCTTGAAGTTGAACAAAGTAAATATATTTCATATATTATGATCTATTAATTATTAATTAATTCAAATTTTATAGAAATTCACGAAAAAAATTTTGAGGTTATATTTCAGAACATTTATTTTTTAATTAGCAGTAGAATTAGAAAATGTATTAATAAAATTTATCAACAGGACGTTGGTTAATCAATATTATCTAAAGTTGATTCAATTAATTAATTCGGTCAATTTAATTAATTTTGTTATAAATTTATGTGATTTTTTATATTAATTCAATTTTTTTTTATTTAGATTTTTGGATGGTCGCCACAATTTTATAATGATACGGAAAATCTTCCGGATAATATGCCAAATGATTTGAAAAATCGTATTAAAACTGCAAAAATGCGTAGCCCTGAAGAATTACAAACAATTTGGGTATCATGTGAAGGTGAAAATCCAGCTGATATTGAAAATATTGGACCAATTCAATACAAACCACGCTCAGGATTTCCAGGATATTTTTTCCCATACGCCAACAGCCCAGGTTATCTCAGTCCACTCGTTGCAGTTTGGTTTGAATCGCCGAAACGTAAGTTTTTATAATTTTTTAATATTTTTTTCAGTACACGGAGAAAATTTTTTATTATCTAATTTCAAATTTCACGTTGATTTTATACGTTTAATAATATTGTAAAATTAAACTTGAAATATTAGAAAGAAGTATTTGATAATTTTTGTTATCAAGTGCTTGATAACATTTTGATGAGTACAATTGATTATCAATTAAAGTACAATTAAGCACAATTAGGATTAATTAAAAACAAAAATTCAACATAAATGATTAACGAATCGTTTTTTTTTTCATCATTTTTTATTGTTTCTAATTTTCTCTGTGCAATAGAAAGTAGTTTAATTCAACACAAATTATTATTATCATTCTCTCTTTATTCTTTCAGGCAATGTTTTAATTAATATTGAATGTAAAGCATGGGCTCGCAATATTATTCACGACAGGGTTGAAAGGCGCGGTTCAGTTCATTTTGAATTGATGGTCGATTAAATTAAATTATCAATTTTTTTAGTTGACGCTTCAACAACTAATTAATATTACGAATATTTGAACGACCACCAACGTCTTTATTAATAAAAAAAACGAAAAAAAAAAAGAGAAAAAAAAATAAATAAACAAGAACAACGCTTTATCAAAAAATTAAAAAAATTATAAAAAAAAAATATAGAAAGCTGGCTAAATTTACTTACACTGATCATCCCTGCAGATTCTCAGCTCTAATTAATAACAAAATGGTGGTCGATTCTCGTCTTCAATATTTCCTCACTGCCGTGATACAAAAATAAAAAATTATTATTTTAAAAATCACAGAAATTTTCAATTTTCTCGCAAAAGAAATTATAATAATTGAAACAAATTCTCGGTGAGCACAAAATAAAACAAGCAAAAAAAAAGTGGACGATGAAAGTTAAATAACCAAATAAATTGCACAAAACACAAGAAAATGAAGACATAACCTCAAAAATGAAAAATGAATGCGATAAAAGTAATTAAAGGCTGGTGGAATATTAATTTGTTTATCTGAGGGATGATCAGTTTTTCATTGCAAAAATAGCGATTAATATAATTAATTCACAATGAAATGAATGAATAAATAAATAAATAAACAAATTAAACAAAGAATAAAACGAATATATTATAATTGGCGAGTTATCCGCTTCTTCGTATGACCCCAAGAGGAAAAAAAAAATGTTGTATGCATATTGTGTTCTCAAATTAATTATAATAATTTTTTCCAATGATAAATAATTGTTAGTTGCATATTGGATGAATTATTGTTATCTTGATTCATTGATTATATACATAAATACATTACATACAAACATACATACGTACATACATACATACATACATACATGCATACATAAATACATACATACATACATAAATATTATGTATATATAAGACGTTTAATTTGGCGTGAAAAACCCAAAAAAAATGAGAAATGAAAAAAATTTTAGCTGTGAGTGCGCGCGCAGTTTATTAAATAATTAATTAGCAGATAAATTGTCACGTATTTCGTAGATTTATTGTCCATTAGAATTTGTCTGATGCAGCAATAGCGCAAAAAATTTAGGCAGAAATAAAATGCGGCACGTAAAAAAAATTAATTTAATTAATTAAAATGAAGAAGAAAAATAAGGAATAAATAAAGCGAAATTGTTAATTGTCGTATTGAAATTACAAATGAAAATATGAATATTATAATTTATTTATAATTATAAGTGAAATTAAATGCATAAATAAATAATGCACGTGAGCCAAAAAATGAAAAAAAAAAAAAAATTAATTGAATAAAATAAAATTTAATTCTCAAGCCTGACGATCGATTGATTAATTAATTAATTGATTGATTGATTGAACGTTCGTATTAAGACACACAATGCGAGAAATATTTATAAACAAATTAATATTGATCACCGCATAAAACAATTATAATTAGAGTAACGAAAAAAGAGTAAAATAAAAAAAAATTAGAGAAAAAAAAAATAAACAACACAAACACACGAACACAATCGTATTTATGATAGTTGAGTAATAGGAAGTAAAATGAAAAAGAAATATATATAAATAATTAAATAAACTTAGGCAAAAATATGATTGTTTGGAAAAATCTTAAAAATTGAAAGCGACGAAAAAAAAAAAAAAATTTTTAATGCATTCGATCATCAGAAAGCATAATTTAGAATTTTAATAATAATTATAATGTATATGCCGCCATTTGCATATAAATAAATGAAGATTATAAACGAAAATGAGGAAAAAAAGATAAAGTAATTAATTAATCAATGATAAAACGAAGAAAAAAACGCCAGATAATTTTTTGCGGCATTGCATCATTTCACTTTTATTAATTAACAATTCATAGGTTATGTGATTATAAATATTATTTAAATTTGTATTTATTATAATGCGTATATGTATATATATATATACATATGTATTATAATTTCAGATGAGAATAATTTTACTTAATTATTATTTATACGGTCATTATTAATTATGAAAATGTTTTGGCTCATCAGAAATATCTTGAGCAAAGTGAAAAAAAAAAAAATTACTAAATATAATTAATACTTGAAATAATGATACATTTTAGGCAATTATTATTAATAAATAATTAATCATTAAATAAAGAACACGCGTTGTGGATATAACATAACACATTTACTTGACCTATTTATTGTCATTTATTAAATTACCATTAAAAAAAAAAGAAAAAAAAAATAATGAAGGAAATAATAAAAATTAAAGAAATAAAAAATTCAATAAAATAAATGCATTGTTCTTTAAAACAAATAAATAGAAATTAAATTATGGTGAAAGATTGAATAAATGAATGATCGAATGAATGAATATAATTGAATTAATTTAGTTAATTAATTAATCAATTATTGAATCATTAACAAAATTAATGAAATTATAATTATACTGAACAGTGAATGAAATTAAAAGCTCGATATTAAAATTCATTTACATAAAACAGTATAAATAATTACATAATCGACAACACACGATGAATTTAATGCAAATGTTTAATTTAAAAATCATTTTGCACACATGACAAAATGCTGTGAGCGATGACGCATTTTGTGCTATAAAAAAATGATAAATATATATATATCAAGGCGATAATAATGACTTAAATATAATTATATAATCGCGAGTATAAACATACTGAAAACTTATATCAATAATTTTTATCATCAAACATAAATTTGATAAAAAAACCTTCCCCAACATAACTTCAAAAATAAAATCGAATTAATTGATATCAACATTATTAAACAAATATATATAATAATCCACCTTACAATCTCATAAAATATACATACAAAATTATATATATTCATTTTATTTATTAAATTATTAACTTCAAATTAAAATATATAATAAGTATCAGTTACAATGCTTAACCTCAAAATTATTATTAACTGCATAATTCAAAAATTACGTTAAAATTATTTTAGGTAACAAAAAATATAAATTATTTCACACTCATACATTAAAGTATATATAGTTTTATTCAAGATCACGATAATTGCGAGACAGGATGCAGTCAATTCAAATATATATAAGCCTATATCTTTCTCTCTCTATCTCATGTGATGTGTGGGTGACAATAGAACATATAAAATATATAATTTGACAAACTAGTTACACCCGGATTATCCCTACAACCAAATATATAATAGGAAAATCACTTGCAATTCTAATAATCATCCATGTACACATAAAATTAATTATATATTACATTGTACTATTCTCAACATATATAAATAGTGTCCCAAAATTTTGAGACACTATTTTTCATATACATATATTACATATAACAAATACATAAAACTGGTATTTAATAATCAGTACATATTAAAAAGAAAAAGTCCTTAAATATATAACATGAATTTAATTAATTTTTATCTGATTTATATTTATATTGCAGTTGTGAATAATAATTTGAGGTTATGTTTTAATTGTCGTAGGAATATTATGAAATAATTATTTGATAAATGAGCTGATGTGAAAATATTATTATAAAGCTTGGTAAAAAGGTTTTATGTAGTGGGGAGAAACCGGAAATGGATGAGAAAAGTGGGAGAATATGAATGTAAGAGTGATAGAGGGGAATAAAGGGAAACTTGTCTCGTATTAGACCAACCGGTTAACGCCTCGGTTGATTCATTCGTGTTCCAGGTTGTGTTTTGTGTGTGCTTTATTAGTTTGTATAAAATTGGAATAATATTAATCAATATTTTTTTTATTATTATTAATATTAATAATCTATATTTTATATAAAGATTTATGTGGGATTTGTCAGGATTTAATATTTAATTAACAGTGTGTAAATATTTGCATATTTTTATATTTATAATTGTCGGTGGTGTTTATTATATACAACAATGGTGGTGAAAAGAGATTTAGTAACGGAATCAATGAATCCGTATGAAAAGCCACCGAGTCAATCTGTAAAATCATTTATTTATAATCCAGAGACTCGTGCTTTTATGGGCAGAACTGCAAGCAGTTGGGGTAAGTTAAATATTTTATTAAATAAATTAAATTTCATTATATTTGTCATAATATTTTGTTGTCGATAATGTTAATATCTGCCGCGCCCATTTTTATATTGCCATGGTAACGATTGTGTGTGTATATGTATTTTTTTTTTTGTATTTAAAAATGATTTTACAAATTTTTAATTCTACAATTTATAGGTTATGTTTCTATGTATGAATGAATCATTGCAATGTCAATTATACGACAATTTGTGGTGTAATTTAACTTTTCATGACTTAGTCATGTATTATAACATTAATTATTATTTGAAGATTACTTTCTAATGAGTTTAATTTATAAATTTACGCCCAAGCACAGTCAGCGCCATTCAAACATAACCTCACTTTCATACTATGGTCAATGAACTTGTGTTGCATTTTATTTCATTTAAATACCCTTTGTCTACATAAAATCTATTTAAACATTAAACTACAATGGCTTTAACTTAACAATAATAATAATAATTCATAAATATTTAATATTTAAAAAAAAAAAAAGAGAAGAAATTACAAAAATTCTACGTTCAGATTTATAGTAATTATGAAGCCTTTTTTGATCAGAGTATGGAATTTATTTATGGCTTTAGTTTACATACACAATAAAGTTCACTAAATATATTTTATTGTTTAATTTTTATTTATATTTATGTGTAGATATACATGTATTGAATTTCATTTGGAGGTTATACATGTAATTGTATATGATACATTACCGCAAATGCAGGAAGTATGAGAATAAAACACAAAAATGATCTAATAACAAAATTTTTGAGTACGTATAATGTGTCGGTGTTGAATGGCAATTGTTCAATGTCCCTAGTTCGTATAATGTGTGCAACAACGAGGTCAATTGGTATTAAATGGTAATATTACTGACATTACGTAAATGCATATATGTACAGTAGGGTAACTCCGAAAAGGGAACACCTATTTGTGCATTTTCATTGTATAAACTTTTATTATATACCGAAAACAAATTAGGTATTATTCAAGTAATTCATTCTGTATGTTGATGAATGATGAATTGGAATTTCAATTATGAAATGAATGTAGAAAAAAGAAATGAATTTTTTTTTTTTTTTTTGAGGTTAGTTTATTACAATTGATGTTAATTTTATGAATCTTATGACAGATTTATGTTTCACATATTGTCTATTCACACTTGTGATGTTGAAATGTGATATATTTTATGTATATAAATTTAATTTGACCTTGGCAGTTGGTCACATTGGATAAACACATAATTGAATTGCTCCACTTGACATGGTCGATTTTCATCCTCAGATAAATTGAACCCTGGGTTTAAATGTTAATTAATTCCAATTGAATATTATTCTATAATAATTATCACAAATATATATTTTTATTATGATAAAATGTTTGTATCATTGGATTTGAATATCTTTTTTGAATTATTATAGGGAAAATTGGATTATTCTATACAATATTTTATGGAGTACTGGCAGCACTTGTGGCCATTTGCTTTTGGGGATTTTTTCAAACGATTGATCCAAGACGACCAAAATGGCAATTAGATCGATCAATAATTGGCACAAATCCTGGTAATATTATATTATAATTATTAATACTTATTTGTTTATTTAATTGTAAAAAACTGAATTAAATTTTTGTGATTAATTTTTTAGGGTTAGGATTTCGTCCAATGCCATCTGAGGACAATGTTGAGAGTACATTAATTTGGTTCAAAGGCAGCGATCGTGAAAATTATAAATATTGGGTTAATTCATTAACAACATTCCTTGAAGGTTTGCATTTAATTTATATTTATTTATGAATTTAATTTTGTTTTCATTGAAATAATTTCTTTATTGTTCTATTAATCTTTTTTAGATTATAAAAAACCTGGTAATACACCTGATCGTGGTACAAATATTAAAATATGTGATTACAATTCACTGCCAAACCCTGGCCAAGTTTGTGTCGTTGAAGTACGTCAATGGGATCCTTGCACTCAAGAAAGCTATTTTGGATATCACAAATCAAGTCCCTGTGTCTTTCTAAAGTTGAATAAGGTTGAAAAATGATTTGTATTAAATTATTTACATGCAGAAAGTCACATCAGTTTCTTATTTTTTAATTTAAATAATTTTGAGAATATTCTATGATGAAGAAAATATTTTTTATCGTTCATTTTCATTGTGTTGTTGATAAAACTTCTTAGAAATTTATAATTTCATTAATTTTATCACTAAATTGCAAAATTTATTTTTCAAGATTTTTGGATGGAGGCCAGAATTTTATAACACAACTGCAGGATTACCTGATGAAATGCCAAGATCATTGAAAGAACATATTTCACATTTGAATGCCACTGATAGTCGCCAACTTAATACAATTTGGGTGTCGTGCGAGGGTGAAAATCCAGCGGATCAAGAGCACATTGGACCTATTCGTTATATTCCACGACAAGGATTTCCAGGATTTTATTATCCATTTGAGAATTCACAGGGATATTTGAGTCCACTCGTTGCTATTCACTTCGAACGACCAAAAAGTAATTGAATTATTTAGAAAACGAAAGAAAAAAAAAATATTTTATTAATTTATTTATTTTTTAAATCTTTTTCAGCTGGAATTCTCATCAATGTTGAGTGCAAAGCCTGGGCTCGAAACATAATTCACAATCGACATGATAAATTAGGTTCAGTACATTTTGAACTTTTAATTGATTAAAATAAAAACGAAAAAAAAAAAATGAATAAAAGAAAAAAAAATTGTTTTATTGTAATGAATTTAAATTACAAATATTAATTATTTTATTTTTCTCTTTTTCTCTTGTACGTGATTGAGAGATTTTTTTTTTGTTTGCGATTGTAAATAATGGTCGGTAATAAGTGACAATTTTAATGTCCATTTCGCATATTCGAATCTCATATATTGATATTTTACAGTAATTACAAATTAAGACCTCGGGAGTTAGATATATATTATTATCTTATGTATAAAATAAAATTTTTAAATGACAAAACAAATGTTGAACGTAATATTGTTGGAACAACCAAAAATAATAGCACAAATAAATTATCAAAATTTGCATGCGCTTTATACAAATTCACGAATTTATTTATAAATCTATTATTAAAGAAAACAAAAATGTTTAATAAACTCATTGTAACAATTTTAACAGATTTACACAGATTATTATTTCGTTTTTCGTACAATTTTCATTCATAAATGACAATTAATATATCCATTATTTTTACAGAAAAAATAAAATAAAACGAAAATTATTATTTTTCTAAAACTTTCAGAACTCTTGTGTTATTAAAATGGATAGTTGCTTGTTTGAAAATGTTATTAATATTAATTATCTTTTTTTTTTTTTTGCTAACTTGATTGTTCAGCTGTACAAATTTATAACCCAGAGCTCGGCACAAAAAATTGGCAGTAAATTTTTCATTTTATCGCAATATATATATTACTATCATATATTTAAATATATACATATATATTTTTTGTGAAATTAAAGAAATTGATTAATTAATTAATTAATCATTTATTAATAAATGAAAGAGAGCAACTCCGATTTGGCCGAATACATCGTGTTTAATATTTTTCGCCCACGCTCGACACTCCATGTAAATTTCTTTATTACCTGAAATTTCATAAACAAATATAATAATTATTAATAATTATTATTTATCCTAAATATATCTAACCTTAAAATAAATACTTGTTATTGTAATCATTAACAAATATTCATTTTAAGATTTAATTTTTGTAATTAATATTTTGTATTTGAATATTTATGTTGAGGTGAGATTGAAGAAAAAGGTAAATTATAAAAATAATTAGTGCATTCATTTTAACGTACGTTGGGGTCGGTGAAAATGAACTGCGACCAAGGGACTTAGATAACCTGGAATATTTTCATAAGGAAAATAATAACTTGGAAATCCTTGAGTTGATGGATAATATTCAATTTTGCCCATGGCTTCATCGTCATGTGCTTTTCTTCCTTTACAACTCAGCCAAATTGTGTTCAATTCCTGAGGATGGAGAGTAAATAATTAAATTTCATACGTAACTACTTTTTTTTTTTTTAATTTCCTTTAGCTTGGTACTTTGTTATTATTCTATTTAAGTACCGTTGAACCATTGAAAGAATTAATTTTTTTCACAAGACTTTCTGGCATTTCAGGCGGTAATTCATTTGGATTATTGTAAACTTGTGGAGTCCAACCGATTATCTGAAATTTTTAATAACTACAAATTAGAAAAAAGAAAATTTATAAGAGGCAATTTATAAAATTACCTTATTGAGCTTGATAAATATACATGGGGATGAATTATTAAAACCATAGCCTTCTTTTGATGTGCATGGACCCCAATCAGACATATCAACACCACAAGTCATTCCTTTTCTTGCTTTTTGTTTATAATTACATATTTGTTGATTTCTTCCGCCATTATTTAATCTCGATGAATTTTTATAATCTGAAATGGGTATAATCACTGAATTATAAGGAAAATAATAAAATTAATTCATTTATATAATATTTAAATAATATTTAAATGCATAAATAACATAATAATATTATTATTCATCGAATATCTCTCAATATTTCATTAAATGAAACATTGAACCAAGCAATTTTAAATTGTAGAAAAAAAAAGAATCAACATAACCTCACATAATAATCAATTCATTCCTAAATTGAATTAATCAATAATTATTAATACCTTCAAGGAATGTATCAATAAGATCAATCCAATATTTAACTTGAGTTTCATTAGATGAAGTGTAAGAAATATATGTTCCATTTTCATCCATAGGACGAATGGCTAACCCTAAAAATAGAATAAAATAAATAAAAAAACAATTTTAGAATGATTAATATCATAAATATATAATTAAAAAATTATATATTAATAATAATAATTGCATTTATGTATAAAATAAACCTGGATTTGTTCCAATTAGGCTTTCATCAAGAATATATCTTGGACGTTCATCGCTCAATGTTGCCAACATTACTTTCATACAAATTGAAAATAATAACGCCAAACCGCTGAAAAATACTATATAGAATAAACCAGTGATACCTGTAACAATAGAAACAATTGAATTATTACAAACAATATAAAAAGGAGAATAATTTATTGAATAGAATAATTATTTAATAATTTATTGTATGAGTTATTGAATTTTTAAAATTCATTTATGTCTAACGGTTAATTCATTTCTTTTTATTAGGTTGGTCAATCCGAAAATACATTTGCGGCAAAGATCCAAGAAATTCAACTAAATATAGAATGAAAAAAAATTATTGAATTACATGAGAGAGTTATAAATAAATCGACAATATTTTATTTATCCATGCAATAATGAATTGAATATTTCAAGGTATGAATTAATATAAATTTTAATTATTTATTCGGAATTTTATATTCCAATTCGAATACACATTGGAGATTTGAAATCACCGATAAATTAAACGTGTTTTCACCTATTTCTTCATTCAGAATATTTCGTAACTAAATCTGAAATTTTATTTCATTTTTTTCTCTTATTTATATTTATGTATAGAATTTTTTTTTTTTCTTGTTATCAGTTGTGTATTTAATTAACACGAGTTTCCTAATTTCCATTCCACTCGTGATCAAATATTTATTCAACATATTAATACTTTAATATCAGTGATGAAATATGAAAAAAAAAAAATTAATTTCATATTTTCTTCACTTGAATTATATTTATAAATAACTTAAAAAACATTGCTATTATAACTATGAGTTACAATTGATAAGAATAACAAGTAACAGTTATATTTTATTGTTTTTTTTTCTATCATTTCAAGATAAAGATAAAAATGAAAAATTTAATGTTATTTATCATACACAACTAAATAATATTCCTTAATCACACTGGCCTAATTTATCATTATATTGACGTACATATTACAGTCATTGATAAGAAAAAAATAAAATAATAACGGCATCAGCCTACATAAAATTCATTCCTGTCAAGATAATAAAAAAAAAATCGATATCAAACTTTCAAGAATTCTACAATGTATCAATTTTTTTTCTTCATTCGTAATTAATTTATTTACATGTTACATAAACATATCTTGAATATTCAACGCAGTCGACAAATTGATCCGTATGCATGGATAATAATTAAATAAATAAAATGGAGTAATTCTACAATCATGATATAAATAAAAAATAAAATGAAAAAAAAAAAAAGAAAGAAAAAAACGTAAAGAATTACGCAGTGTGATCTGGTATCTCTTCGAACACTGAAGTCCTTGAGACACACACAGAACATGCCTGAACAAGTCTTTGGTGTGTTACGACAGGTCAGACTTTTGATATTTATTCGCCCCGCTCCAATATAAATAAACACCTTGATAAATAGAATTAAATAAATAATACAAATGACGAATATAAGATTTACTTTCAGAGAAAAAAAAGTTTATCACTTGTAAACGTAAGTAATCGCATAAATAAACGTATATGAATAAATGGAATAGAGAAAGAATCATTGAAAATATAATAAACGTCGAATTTAGATTCTAGTTATTAATTTAAAATTATTAAATAAATATTTATTTCATTTACCCCATTGCCTTTTTGTTCTTGTAAGAATTGTATTATCTTCAGGATTGTAAAAACAATTTTTAAATATTTGCCATCGAGTATGATAAACTGGAATACGCATGTATTCAGATTCATAAGCACCATTAATCATTGGTTTAGTTTTTTCATCCATTATTAATAATTATTTAGTATTATTCACTTAATTAATTGATAATATTGTATTAATATTTGGTATTCTTATTAAATATCACTCGCATAATAGAATTAATACATTTTTTATTTGAATTTTAGATTAGAACTTTTGAATTTTTACTTTAAATTATCTCTTTGTATTAAATTTCAGTTATTTAATTTAAGCTATAACTTTTTTTTTTTATTTATAATTGACTGGAGATTAATTTGAATTTCTAATTGCTTGCGAGTTTAATAGTAAAGCAGTTGAAACTGTTGTCTCGACTAATGCCGAATGAATACTGAAAGCTATTTATTACGATATCACGCGCGCGTTCTCCATCTTTTATTTTTTTTTTCTTTTCAACATTTCACGCCACGCCAGACTTTATGAGTGTGAAAGACAATAAAAAGAATGTATGCACAACATAAACTCATTATACCACACACTAGTATTATCATAAACAATTATATTGTTAATTATAATGTTTTGATATTATTTTATTTTTTTATTTTAAAGACCATTCAATGGATTTTAATAGTTGTAATTAATTATTATGATATTATTTCATAAATAATTAACGATGAAATAATAGAAATATTGAAGATAAATTCATTTAAGAATTTATTTCATTGAACAATAAATGAAAATGGAATTTCTATTTATTATTTGTAGTTTTTAATGTAATATTTGAAATTTAGTCGATTAATATTTGAAAATCTAGTGTATAACTTTCATCATGATGAATATTTTGTGCCCAAGTGTAACATTCAACAGTTATTAATCTGTTGATTGATATATTGTTGAATTTTAATGCAACAATTGGTGATAAATATTTATCATGTCCTGTAAATGGAAAATAATGCACAGGAAATCCACGTTCTGGTAAATATTCAATTCTTCCAATGTGATCTTGGTCAAAATCTGTTGCACCATTGCAAGAAAGCCACACGTGAGGCTGAAAAAATTATAAATTAATTAATATAAATATAAATTATTATTGAATTAAATATATTAAATTTCTTTTTTTATAATTTTCAAACTTTTTCTGTTATTTTTATAATTGCTTTTAAATCCATTGGCATATTATCTGGCAATTCCGATGTGCGATTGTAATAAATTGGAACCCAATCGAATTTCTAGAAGATTTAATAAAAAAAAATTATTCATATAAATCATCTAATTATTAATATTAGTTACTAGATCAACAAATTAATTGATATATAATGTATATAATATGAATTGATATTGATTTATATTCATAGAATTTATCCTAAAGCCAAAAAATGCAATTAATTTTCTTACTTTGTTAAATTTAATATAAATACATGGTTTATATGGTTTAGAATATCCATATGGTGTTTGTGAACATTCTTTGAGTGATTTAGTATCAAAATAGCATGGTTTTACTTGTGAATTATTTTTTAAAGATTTTTGATCACATTCGACGTCATAATTCGATGGATCCTGATTATAACCTAAAAAAAAAAATTTCTTTTGTCATCATAAATACAATTATAACAATAAATCCTTCATAAATTAATGACAAATATTTAAATTAAACATCTAATATCCATTATTAATCTTTAACTAATAATATAAATCAATATTTAACATTTAATAACCGTTTAAGAAGTTATTTATCATTGTTACGTATTTGTTCGTGTTTGCTTCATCGTGATTTTGACCCAGCAAAATAAGTGGAGAAACAAGAGATATTTGAATGTTTGGCGTCAATCCAAGTCCTGTTCAATGGATAATATACAAAATATTATTTTTTGACATATATTTTTAAGGAAAGATATTTAAATTTCGTTCACCTGGTGTGATAAAATGTGGCTCCTGAAATGATGATCTTGAAATAACAGAATCAGATTTACTAATGTGTTGAATATATGGACGATCTGAACTCCCTACAATGTTTAATGTGATTACTAATTGTAGGGAGAATATTGAGAATAATACGCCAAAGAAGCACAAATAAAACAGCCCAACAGAACCTTGAAAATAAACGTGAGGAAAAATTATATTCATTGAAATTGACTGGAATTAATGAATATTTATTTATTTTACCCCAATCTTTGGCAGTGCGATCTAAAAAAGCACGACGTTCACCATCCCAAATAAATCGCAGACAATTTTTAAATGCCCCCAAATCTTCGATTGGCCGTCGATTTTCATAATAAGCCTCATCGTGTAATATCATTCTTAACCTCAAAATGAAAATATAATTTTATATTATAATCACGTTGATGTTATTGATTAAATCAATATAATTATACTAAAATTAATATAATGACAAATGTAATCTTAATATATAAATGTCAATTGTTTATTTATATCTATTCATAAAGCAAATTCAAATTCAAATTTTCGCGCACTCCTTTATCCGCCATTCGAAAGTAGCAGCATTTTTATCTTATTTATATCTTATGAAGTTGGTAAAGTAGATATTCTATTTAATACCAATAGTTACCACAGGAGAATTCAAATTTCATATCCGATATAATAATACTGTGGCCTCACAATAGTGATAAATTTTGACAGCACGGAGTAGAATTTGGTGGAGTGCATCAAAGGCTATTGGGATTGGAGGTTTACTTTTAATACGTATATATGTATATAAATGAAAAAAATGGCTGCCGTCTCAAGCGCCCATCAGCGACATACTATAGAACTATCAGCTGACTGCTCTCTCTAACCCTGGGACGTTTTTTATCCGTTTCTTTTTCTGTTGTACAAGCTCAGTCAAACCACTATTGTGCTCCCTTGTGTATTCGTGTGTCCCTTTACTCGAATATTTTTACTCACATACATGTATATATGTGCATACACACCTGTATAAAAATTGACAAGTTCAGACAAGTTTTAATTTGGTGTAATTCGGCAAAATATACGAAGTACGTATTACGTTCATTTGTGAAACATTAAATTAATCATAAATATATAATTATTAACACCACTGTGTAGGGTTAGTGCCGGGTGTAATAGTGAATTTTTTTTTTTGTTAAATTAATAATTTAATGTATATTTTTTTCTCTTTTCATGTTCAAATTTTTAGGTTGGGTTTGCAGTTTTTTTTTCTGCGAATTTATACACACAAGTAAAAAATCACAGCTAAAAAGGTGAATTTACACATAAAATTTTATAATTATTTATTATTTGATATATTTAACAATTTTTATTATACATTTTGCAGAGAAAGAGAGAGAAAGAAACGAAATTTTATTTTTTATTGTGAAGTAAAAAATAATTCTGAACACATTTATGGTGTGCGTATGTGTGTGCTGGTGGGTGAAATTATAATAATTAGGCCAAACAAATAATCACAAATTAATTCATCATATAATTTTATTTATCTATTTATTCATATACATATTTTTTTTTTCTTTTGGGCGTTCATCGATTTTTACGCGCAATCTCGCATCACACAAGTGTGCTTTGGGATTCAATTGGGGATGCAAGTACATCAATTGACAACATATCGACTTTGGCGGTAATTATTAACCTCAATTCAACAAAAAAAATCCCCAACATTCATCAATGTATATGTATACACAAATATACACATTTTTTATTGAATTTATAATATAAAAATTCAAGTAAAATTGCATTGACAAAATAATTGTACATGGGTTTGTCACACTGCATTAATATTAATTAATATAAAAATAATTCATGAGTAAATGTGAAGTATTTTTGTTTCTTTTAATTGTTGAATTGTGAGGAAAAAAGAAAAGTTGATTTAACATTTTGTTATGGAGAAAAATGATTTATTATGAACTCGTGTCCGGCTACAGATGCAGTATGACACTCTAATACTTTTCTACATTGTATATATATGAATGTGTATGTATAAAAGTACGTTGATGTGTTGAATCTTTCGTGTGTTCCCCTCCATGGCTCCGCCCTTTCAATTTTATCTCGTTAATACGAAACCACCGATTTCATCCGCATTAATAGCAATGTCAGAGCACAATCCAACGGTATGTGGTATAATATATATACCTATGACAGAGTATATAGATAAGAGAGGATAAAATGTTACGAAATTCCAGTGAGAAGATTATGCGAGATGAGAAAAATGTCTCGTTTAATCGTTTCATTGACAAATTACTCACCATGATCATATTATATGTATAAAGATATCTTCCGGCAATATTTTATATAAATATAATGTTCATTTTGTATGATGGATATATTTAAATTCATATTTATTAATTGATAGTTTTATTGGGAAGGAAAAAAAAATTTTTTTTTCTTTAATTTGTTTTGTATTATTTATATTGTTTTTAAATGTTTAATAGAGAAATGGACAAAAGTTTAATGACTTATGAATGATGATAATTAATATTTACTTTTTTTTTTTATTTGTTTGCTTATTTCTTTTTATCTTGAAGTAATGGAGTGAATTTTTTTTTGTTTTTTCTTCGTTTTATTTGTTTATATTGTTAACAAGTAAAATGTGGGGGAAAGTATAATATTTATTAAGGTCATAGTAATGACAAAATGGCGGAAAATATTATTTAGAAAATAAATTTTACTTGAAAATGATATATTTTGGCAATATAGTGAGTCATCATTCTGGCTTTATTTTTTTTTCTTTTTCTCACTCTGTTTCATTCACAATCTTTATATATATATTTTGAATGTCATGTGATTTGGATAAATGCCATTTACCCAACACCCGATTTACTATTCAATAATGAAAACATTTTAACTTTATGCCATTGTTGCATACAAAATTTTATTTAAAAAGAATAAAATATAAAAATCGTACATAACCTAGAAAAAAAAATATATTTCCATGAGAATTTACAAATAATTTCGCAAAGTTAAGTATATAAAGACACAAAATGATGCATTGCCATGTAAATTCATCGATTAATATCCATAAACAATTTATAAACTAAATTTTTTCATCATTATTTTTTTCTTCGAAAAAAAAAATTTTTTTTTTCATCATTTCAATGCTTCTGGCTTGCAAACATTTATTTTCATTCCCTGTAAACTAATTTTAGAATTCAATTTTCAATCTACCATAACCTTTAATATATCTAACAATTTCTATATATTATACATATGTACATACATATATATTACATTTAAATATCTACACGGATGTATTTATACATTTTTAGAGTGTGTGGTTTCGAGTGGTCCAGATCTATCATAATATTTATTCGCTAATCTCAATAACACACAATTTTTTTGTATATAAATATCGCGTGATGAGAAGAGAGAAGAAGAAAGGAATTCACATATACAAATACACACATTTATATATACCAGGCGTATATAAAATAATAAAATTTATGTTCATTTCTTCTTTGATAAGAAAAGAGAATACTGTTTAATAATTTATTTATAACCAAAGATTATTCATATCCATATTATAATACAATTTTTTTAATTTTATTTCATCAATAATAATAAACTCATTATAAATATATCAAGATAATTATTATCTGTTGCATTGTATTTATGAGATTTAAATACATATTTTTTTTTATTATTAATACTATATTTTTTGCAAGTTAATATCATTAAATATAAAATTATTTATGTATATTAATTTGTGTATCTTGATATAAAGATTTTTGAGGTCAAGATTGTTTATTTCTTTTTTTATTTCTGAGGTTAATAAACTTAATGTTTTGTTATGTGAAGAGAAAAAATTTATAATTTAATTTGTTTCAGATGAAAATAAAAACGTCAGTGGATTTGACATAGATTTATTATTGTCAATAATATAAAATAAATTGAAGAAATAAATAACAGATAGAAAAATGGACGAAATAATTGTGCCGTAATGTGAAGAGAAAAGGGACAAAATTTTCAATTGAAATAAATAAATCGAAGTGGAGGAAAAAATAAAAGAAATATAAGAAAGAAAAAAAAAAAAATTGGAAAAAGTGGAAGGAAAAAATTGCCATGTTATTGACCCATTCATCACCTGGATTTAATTCACTTAATATGTTGTCGGTATCACAAGAAGAGGAAGCAAACACAGATGTGGACGATGTATTTCCACCTCATGTTGATACGTCAAATATTATTATTCATCCAGAGTCACCGACAAGTAAAAAACAAAGTTTAAAAACATTTAATGACATTAATTCATTGTTGCAAGCCAGTAGAAAACGTGAAGTTAAACTTTGTATTCGTGACAATGCTTGGCCATTAAACAGTGGAATTAGAGGACAATTATGGCCGGCACTTTGTCAACAACATGCGCATGGAAAAAGTATTTTTACCAAAGCTGAGGATGGATTTTATTGGGGAATGGTAACGACTGTATTTGGTACAGTTGGTGAGTCGAATCATTTGTTTATTTTTAATTATTTTATCGTGTATGTAGCAATAATATTTTATTCATTTCATTTTTTTTTTATAGAGTTACCGGAAAAGTCTATAATGCTACCACCCTTTGTCGATAGTACACACTGTTTGTCTTATCATTTAACAAGAAAAGGGAGAAGTGTTGCTGACAGAGTTGTTTCTGTTCTTGGTTATGCATGTCCTGACATAACTTACAGTCCATCATTGTATCCAATAACTGCATTACTTCTTCACTTTATGACAGGTATTTTTATCTATTTATTTAATCAGATAATGATTATATGACTGAAATAAATGATTGAATAAATTAAAAGAAGAGTATGATTATTTATATTTTTTAGAGGAAGAGTGTTATCATTGTATGGCAAGTCTCGTTGCGGCAAAGGAAAAAATGTTTATAACGCAAACAAAATTATTATACGAAGTAACATGGAAAACTGTTGAGCAAATAACAAAAAAGCATGTGGTAGGTAATGAGGATTTTTCATTGATTTATTTATATAGATTTAAATTACTTCAACGAAATTTACAGGAAAAAAAAAATTTTATTTTTAATATATTTAGTAAATTTTTTATATAATGATAAAAATGTTTTATTTACTTTATTTATTTATGATTAATAGAAATCAGCAGCTGTGCATTTAACGAGGCACTGCTCTGGATCACGAGCAGAACGAATTTACATGGACTGGATATGGTGGATATTACAATTGTTGCCATTTCAACATCTAGTCAGAGTTATGGACTGTTTTTTGCACGAAGGCTCAAAAGTTTTTTATCGAGTAGCAATGGCAATTGTTCTATTATTTTACAAGCATTCATCATCCCCAACTTCAGAGTGGATGAATGAAATATCAAAAAATGGCGTGGATACTGCCCTCTCAAAATTCTGTCGTCAAATACCGGTAAAGTTTATTAACAAATTTGTTTGATAAACAAATAAAGAATGACATCAATTATATTCCTATGAATTTTTAATATAATTACAAGTTTCATATTTATCATTTGTTAAATTTTAATTAATTTACAGATATAATCGAGTGTTGTAACTTCAATTGATATTATAATTATAATTTATTGTATGTTCAATTGATAAGAAAAATTAATTGAATATTGTTCTTCAGGTGAATCCTGCGAAATTTTTGCGCACTGCATTTGGAATTCGTGGATTGAGCTCAGCATACATATCAAGAGTATTTGTACGTACGGAAATGGCATTAAAAAGCCGTAGTGTACTTTCTGGTTCACGATCATTGGCACGTTCACGTTCAACTGATAATTTACCAACAAGTCAATCGCAAGTCAATATACAAATGATGTCACACACACTCACCATACGCGAGGTAAGTCATGAAAAATTTAATACTTCATTATTGATAAAACAATCGATTTTATATAAAAAAGAAAAAGAAAACAATATTAAATTATATAAATATTATATTTAAATATAAAATAAATATTATGAATGTATGAATATATTTGAAGATAATTGCATTCATTTTTAATTTGGTGTTTTTTTTTTTGGTGGAATTGATGTTATATTTTTTACAAAATGCTACTTTGTCTCCATCCTTTCTTATTTATTTTTATTTCAAATATTCTTTATCTATTTCTGTTTTATTTCATTTGTGTTTTCGTTACTATTTTTTGTTGTGTTTTTATCTATTTTTTTTTTTGTTCTTTTGTTTTCCTCTTTGAACAAATTTATTTTCTATTATCGGTGATGGGTTTTTAAATATTATTATGTAAAGGAAATTGAGAGAAAAAAACGACTAATTTTAAGTGCATTTCACATAATTTTTTTTTTTTTTTTGATTTTCAGTTTAAGATTTCTTCATTATTTTTAAACATTCTTATGGACGACAACAAAATTAAATTTTATTTTTTTATTATGATGAAACAAATATGTTAGGAAAAATTTTCTCAAAGAAGAAATATTGAAAAAAATTTTTTTTTTTTTTTCAATAATTTAATTTGTTTTCAGAAAGAGTGCGAAGATACATACAAAGACAGGGTATTGTATTAATTATCTTTTTGGAAAATGTGTCGTTTAGTTTCATGTGCTATTTTTTTTTTACCTCTGTTTATTTTAATTTTTTTTTTTTAAATCATTTATATATTTGTTACTTACACATATTTACTTACATCATTGAATTTTTTTTATTTATCGAGTCAGCTTTGTTTTGCCGTTACCATTTTGCAGCAACCATTCATTAAATTTTTTTTTTAATATTCTGTTTTATTTAACAATATTGAGGTTATACATTTATACATATCTACATGATTATTCATGAAATTTTTAATTATTTACATACACAAGACCACATCCTCGATCGTGGCGCAAACAATTGTTAAATGAATTATTTATTTTGTTTAAATTATCACAAAAAAAAAAATACACAGAACAACTTGTTTTTTTTTACGTTCAACTTTGAAAATTATTTCAGATATCTGTATATAATTGTGGCGATAAATACAATTATTTATAAATAATATACATTCTTTCAGCAGAGCCAGCATTGTTGCATGGCAAATATAATAATAATTCATAAACAAAAGTGATTAAATAGAAATTTATTGAGATTATCGTTGATTTTGTTATTTTATTCCAACTTCTTGTCGACATTTTTCTAACCAAAAATTGAAAATAATAAAAAAAACTTTGATTTCATTTTCAAATTCCAATATTGTAGATAAGGTAATGTAGTTCTGATGATTTTTTTGACTTGAATGACAAAATCAATCGAATCGATGAATTTGTTAAAGAAAACAATCTTTAAATACGTAATAAAAAAAGTAAGGTTAAGTTTGATTTCTTCATGCGATGATAATTATAAATTAGGAAGAAATAAATGAATTATGAATGTAATTATATTGTAAAGTAATATTTAAATAATTTATTTCGTATTAATGATAATGCGAATGAAGTGAATTAATTATTGAGTTGAATTTATTGGCAATTTTTTATTGTCTTTTATTGTGTGTTACGCTGCAATTATTAATGGACACAAAAATAATAGGGTGCTCACAGTCCTGGACCGCGTGCTCTGTCAATGGGAGTTTATCCTATACAGACTGTTAATTCACAGATCTTAGATGTGCCTGATGTAAGTAAATGCCAGGCATTTTAAATAAAAAAAAAGAAAAAAGAACAAAAAATTAATTAGTATTTATTGATTTTATATTAATAATTATCATTGTTTTTATTATTATTATGTTGCATTGTATATAAATTGTTATTACACAGCTTATTTATATTTAATTCGTTTCTTTTTTTGTAAGCGTATTATTGTTTATAAGAATATCAGGATAATTTTATTTAGATATTTTAAAGTTATGTTATATTTTTTTTTTTAGATATGCGATAGAGTTTAATTTATTAATTATATTAGTGAACTTCACGAGGATGGTGGTCAAATTAGATTGTTAATAAGCAAATAATATTGCAGATAAAAAAGGAATATATAAATTGCATTTTTTATATCATTTAAATGTGAAAAATTTCTTCATTTATTCATTTCAATTCATTTTTATCATAAATTATCAAGAATTTTTGGTGCCAACATCCTTTTTTGCATGCTTAAAAATGTTTGAAAGCATGAAATTTATTTATTTATTTATCTGAATTTAGTTTAATTTAAGTTGGAATTTTTTGTACATTGTCCAACGTTTTTTTTTTTTCACAGTTAAACGTGTGTGTGATTTATTATATTTTTTCTTGATTATGTTTATAATTGGAAAATAATTGTGATTATTTTAAATTGTTGATTGTGAAATATTGCATGGAATTATTATTATTTTTATCGCAAGTATAATTAATAAATATATATTATTTTTAATACAGGAAAAAGAATTTTATTACGGATTATTAATAATTTTTTTGAATTGTTATCATTGATAAATGGTCGCTTTAATATTTTATTTTACTTTTTTTTTTCCCCAATTATTTTTCTAAGTAAAATTTAATTCTTGTTTTTATTTTTGTTTATAATAGTTATTCACATTATGGTCGTGGCTGCCAGTGAGAATTACAATGTATCAACCAATATTGTTGTACACTACTGAAGAACATGGATGTTCATTAACAACATTTTATGTTCGTGTTGAACAACACGAGCCAACACTTTTAATGATTAAAACATGCAACAATGAGGTTAAATCTTGATTAATATATGAAAATATAAATTAATTAATTTATTTATTATGCATTAAATATTATAATTGTTTGTTTCTTAAAGGTATTTGGTGCATATTGTTCAACAAGATGGTGCGAGCGTAATTTAAAGGACGATAAAGGCCAAAGACAAGCATATTTTGGTACAGGTGAAACATTTTTATTTAGTTTATATCCAGAACGTGCTAAATATCCTTGGATTGGTATGGATTCTCATAATGAAGCAAAAGTTCATCATTCAGCAGAGCTATTTATGGCGGCTGATGCAAAAATGATAACAATTGGCGGCGGGTAAGTTGAAAATAATTAAAATATTATTTCATAACTGCAAAAAATTATGAAATAAAATTGTATGACAATTTATTTTCATAATTTCAAATTTTAAAATGATTAAATATAAATATTGTAGCGATGGCCAAGCTATTTGGATGGATGAAAATATCAGGTTTGGAAAAACTGATCATTGCTCGACATTTAATAATCCACCACTGTGTGCGAGTGGCGATTTTGAAATTCGAGTTTTGGAAGTTTATGGCTTTGCTGGGGCCTAAATGAAAGCAAAAAAAAAAATACTATTTGGTTTCGAAACAATTATTATTAATTTAGAATTTATATAAAACTGCCACAACAACATGAAAAAAAAAAAAAAAAAACATGCAAACAATGAACTCTCTATAAATATATTAATTGTTGTCTCGTTAATCTAAAAAAATACAAAACGAAGAATATATACATATAGAACAAAAAATAATGAGTGCTATAAATAATTGCTCGTGTATCCTTTCATCTCTTTATTGCTTAGAAAAAGAAATAACGAAAAGAAAAAAAAATAATAGTATTACTATAAGCCTGAAAAATGGTGGTAATTTTTAGTCCGTTATATATTGATGGTTATAAGATAAATAATTACATATTAACGAACAATTATATTCTTATTGAATAACATAATATGATATAACAATGATATGAATTAAAAAAAAAAACGATGATCAAAGAATGAAGATTATTAAATGATAGAAAATAAAAAAAATGAGACAATGGAGTAATCAATAACTATTGGAGGTTATGAACAAACATATATGTAAAATTATAAATGTAAAAGCAATGAGTGAAAATTATTTTGATTTGTTTAATAATTAGTTGAGAATTTTTTCTTTATTTTAAATAATTCAAGAGGTAAAAATTATGTTTGTTGTAATTATTGAATTTTTGTGTGACAAATTTATTATGATCAAATAGGAATCAAAGACTTTTTTTTTCATTTATAAAATTTAATTGTGGATAATGTAAAGATATATATCTTTTGTTTGTTTTCAAAAAAATTTTTTTTTTTTTTTTTTTTTTTGAATTTCCATTTATTTATTTTTGAGGAAAAAATATTTATAATTCTCAGTACTCATTGGACCTGAATTAGTTATTATATTATACATTTGTATATAAAATAAAATAATTCTTCATGTACAATATTAATTAAAAAAAAAAATATTTCTTTTTTTCAATATTTGTATTATTAATTGTGTTGTTTTTGTATAACAATATTTCTTTCTTTCTAGCTATTTTTTTTATTGTATGATATAAATTTTTAGTGATTTGAAAAAAATTAATATAAAATATTTATGTATGAATTATTTTTGAGGTTATATTTATGTATGAATTAATTTTGAGATTATATATACACATTTGCATTAGGTAGAAACTCAAAAAGGAGAATTTGAATAACGAAAAAAAGAGACCCAGTTATGCAATAAAAAATAATGCCCATTGTAGATATAAAAAAAAATGAAATTAATAAAAAAAGAGAAATATAAAATAAAAATTGTATGTCTTCATGCGATAAAAGCAGTTATTGATATAAACAAACAATATTAAACAATAACCAACTTTGCTAATTGTTAAAAAAAAAAAAAAAAAAGAGGTTTTCAATAATTATATACAATTAATTTCAATACTCAACAGCATACATAACCTAAAAATAAATATATAATATTATACAAAGAAAACTCAACGATCAGTGATTAGAAAAACATAAATAATAACCTTTATTAACAGCTTAATTAACAATAACGTAATAAACAATTGAAACGGCACTATATAAATACATATTTATTATTACGTATATAAAACAAAAAATAGGTTATGTTACTTTTTCATATTAAAAAAAAAACAAAGAAAATTAGAAAAAAAGTTGTTTTCTATATTCAATAATTCTTTTATTTATAATAATTATATATCAATTGTTATTTCTTCATATTAATTATTGATTCGCATGAAGACATTGATTAATAACAAAGAAAATAATTAATAACTAATATATACATATATATATATTGGTGTATAATTGCATATCAGAGTGCAAAAAAGTCGTTTATATTCGATTAACGCATTCTACTTCATTTATTTATTCATCTGAGTTGTTAATGTACATATAAAAAAATATATACACATATATTAATGCATATATAAACGAAAAAAAAAAGAAAAAATATATTCCAAATTTGTTTTTTCTTCTCATTACTAAAAAAGAAAATAAATAGAAAAAAAATCTAATACTTTATATTTAATTAATTATTGCAACAATATAATGTAAACATAAACAAAAAATATTTATCAAAATCAATAGTTAAATAAACATAAAACATTATTTGAGTTTATATAATTAAATTATACATATAAAAATAAATTAATCAAAGACTGTAAAATGTTAGTTTAGTGTTACACTATTGTTTATGTTATTTATTCAGTTAATTATTCATCTTATAGAATGCAGCATAGTTTTTTTCAACCCTGCTATGATTGCTTCAATATAAATATATCTTCAAGCCCTTCTTGTTGCTCCATTGCTGAGCATTCGACATATTTAAATGCTTTTATTTTTCATTTTACTTGTTCAACATTACTGCATCGACATATTTTTCTTATCTCTCATGTCTGCTTTTCTACCTAAACAAAAATAAACAAAATTATATAGAGTTTATTATTTTCATTCTGTCTTTTCTTATTCAATTAATTTACATTTGTATAATAAATTTAATTTAATTTATTTAATTTTCTCATTTGAAAATTTTCGAGGTTATATTTATTGAGAAAAAATAACAATGAATTATGACAGTAAAATAATGTAAGAAATCGCAAAAAATTAATAAAAAAAAATTGTTTCGTATTAAATTTAAGAATAATTTCTTTTTGTTTATTCACCTGTGCATTTGAATCTGTTTATTATTGTGTTAAATATAAATAAATAACACTACAAAAAAATATTTCGCACAAACTTAATTTTATTTATTGAGCTTCAATTATACAAACGGTGCCTTTGGAGACAAAATGTATCAGGAGAACATAATATATACATTGGTAATCTCCTAACCATTCATATTCCGGTGCGAATTGTGCCTTTTACAAGAAAATGTATCAGGAGAATATAATATATAAGTTGGTCGTTCAATAAAATGCCTCCACTCTTCATGTATTTAATGGAGCACAGTGACACCACAATAATTCCACTCAATTACATTATAGTTAGCAGTGCTATCACAATGACACCACTGTGGTTCCATGATAAAAATAAGTCGATAATTGGTAGTATCACAGTGGCATCACTGTGGTTCTCCTGCTAAATATTGTATTGGTTAAGTGGTGTCACTGTGGACCACCAGATGGACGGATAATTTTGTCCGAATACCAACTTGTATATCATATGCTCCTGTTACAAATTCTCTTTAAAGGCAAAATTCATGCAGCGAAATTAGAAGTTTAATAATAGGGGAAAATTTTTTTTTATTGAATGACCAACTTATATATTATATTCTCCTGATATATTTTCTCTTTAAAGGCGCCGTTCGTACAAGAATATTGAGGCTCAATAAATAAAATCAAGTCTATACGAAGATTTTTTTTTTTTGTAGTTATCATTTATTTATATTTGAAACAATAGAAGACAATTTAAATTACAAAGATGGTAGATGAAAAGGGATTATTCTTAAATTTAATACAATTTTTTAAATAATTTTTGCATCTAATCACATTAATTTTTTCATCATAATATTTATTATTATTTTATTAATATTAAATAATGTGTGTATACAAAATCGTAAATATGTATTAATTTTAGTCAAATGTATATAATAATGTGGTTACATGTGATATTTATTTCTTTTAAAAATAAGAAAAGTCATGAAAAATAAATTTATTTATTCAATTGTGCGTTTTAGAAGTAAGACTGCACTACACTCAATATTATTGCAATAATTAACTTCACGTACAAAAACAAATAAATAAAAGAAGAAGAAATATTGAAAGAAAAAATAAACAATAATAATTACACATATGGGAAATAATTTATAATTATAATTATTTTCACACACATTTTACCAACTATTTTACATATATGTTATTAATTATTCAATAATTGAATGATTAATTCTTCCAAATATTTGAATAATTCTCTTTGTAATTCGATAATGAAAATATTAACTTCATTATTTGAGTTTATATATAATTAAATTATATTTATAAAAATATATTAATCGAAGACTGTAAATATTTTAGTTTATCATTACATTATTATCAACATTATATTATAAATGAATTAATTGATAAACATACAAAAATGTGATCAGTGACAAAATAAAAATAAGATTAAAACAATGGTATAATAAATTAAAAAAATACAATTAATCATCAAAATTTATGATTGTGTCGTAAAATAAAATTAATATTAAAGTCACTTTTATTTTTCGTTGTGTGCATTATTAAATAGAAAACACGGCCTAAATACTGTTGTAAATACACACTTGTATATAAAATACACGTGTGTATTTATTACATATATGTATGTGCAATAACTATATATGCGGGTTTCTTGATACATATATATATAAATGTGTTTTTGTTCTCTTGCAATAATTCAACATCGTACAAGCATTGAAAATACTCGTTTTTATTTCTTCGCAATCGTGTCAAAAATTTAATTATAAAACTTACGATTAAAAAACTTTCAAGTAAGCAATAAATAAAAAAATACAAAACATAATCAATAAATAAGATTTAATTTAGTGATTGAATAATTATTATAACATGAATAGAATATAAAATACTTCGTTTGAATGTTCGACACTTTTGCTTTGGAGTTTCATTTAATTGGACGAATTTTCAGTCACAATTTTTTTTTTTTTTTTTTTTGCAATTGCAAATATTATTTTTAATTGTTTATAAATTTATTTATTGATATAATATAAATGGCATTTTTTTGTGAACATTGTCAATCTAGATTGCGAATGTTGCAATTTATTTTGCTATTAATTGCTGTGATTATTGTACTTATTATTGTTCTAAATGTTAAACATTCAAATGTAGTAAATTGATCAATTATATTTTATTTTATTGTTTGAATTACTAATGGGGAAATGATGCAGGTAAAATAATGATTTAATAAATTAATTTAGTGTATTTTAATAATGAAATAGTAAAGTATAAATGGTTGAAGGTGATAGTTATGAAGGCCAAGCACTAAATGCTGATAAATATTACGTGCCACGTATTGAATTATATTATTGTCATGACGCAAAAACATATGGTTAAATATGCAAAAAGAAAGAGAAAAAAAGAAATATTAATACATAGAATATGTGTGTACTATTCTATTTATGTTAATATAACTATTTACAAAGGCAGGATTTGAACAATAAAATAAAGTTTGAATATATTCGAATTTATCTGTCTACATTGAAAGACCATGACATACATTAATTATATGGCCATATTTTGTTGCAGTTAATCTTAATTTGTTAGTTAGAAATAATTAATGTTAAATAATAAAACTTTGTTAATGATTTATTTGTGAATTTTGTTTATTTTATTTTGAGGTTAAGTTTTGATGATTTAAATTAATTTGTTGTTGATTATTTTATTTAGTGGAGGATGATTTGTACATTTGATGTTTTATTATGGATTGGAATATGGCGGGAATGACTAATGAGATCAATCAACAAACGATAATAAGGCGTTCAAGTTTTGCATTGAGTTTGCCGGCAAATTTAGTCGTTGATTCAGCGAGAAGAAGATTAAGTAATGTTAGTGATGCTGTATCAAGAAAAATATCACATACAATTGGATGGCGAACAGTTTCGTCTTCAAATGAACTTATTGTTCGCCAGGTTTGATTAATATAGTTTTTATTTATGAAGTATTGTTAGGTTAAACTCTGAAGAATGTTAGGTTATGTTTGGAAATTTTATTTATTGTTATAGATGAATGTTAATTGAACTATTTATTGATTTAATTGTAGAAGTAAATGATTGATTAGTAATGATTTGTTTTATTGATTTTAAGATGATTTATTTGGATTATTTAAAAAAATTTTGAGGTTAGATATTTCAATAAAAAAATTTTAGGTTATTTGATTGATAAATTTTTGTATGATATATTAAGCAGATAAATAAGTTAATTTATTGAATTGAGAATTAAAAATGATAAATTTTTTAATATTCATTACAATTCAACTCATTGAATTGAATAAAATAAATGATTAATTCCATTTTAAATATTCTCATTTTTTTCTTCTTTAAATAATGCAAAAATAAATATTTTTCATTTAATTTCAGGGTTCTGCATTGTGTGGTCAATATATAAGAAATCGTTTAAAACGCTCTGGAATATATCAGCGTAAATTAGGATTAAAAAGAATGCGTAGTGCACTGATGTCAAATGATTTATCAGTAATTGATGATGTATTTCCAATGTTGATACATCTCAGTAATGAAATGGAAAAAATGCATCCAAATTTATTCAAAAGAGTTGCACGACAAGTTGGATGCGGTCATTTTTCAAATGAACAAACTGCATCTGAAGTTATAACTGATATTGCACGTGAAATATTACGTTGTGGCGCAATGACATGGTGTAAAATTGTTGCATTATATGCAGTTACTGGTAGTGTTGCAATTGATTGTGTGCGTCAAGGTAAAGCTGAATTTATTCCATCAATTCAGTGTGCAATGACTGAAGTACTTGAGGAGGATTTGGCAATGTGGATCCAAGCAAATGGCGGCTGGGTAAATTTATTATGATTTAACCTCCGAAATATTTTATCTCCACGATAAATTTTCCTCTTTTTATATTTTTAAATATTTATTTATTTATAATTTTAGAGTGGTTTGAGCACGCGTTGTCGTACAGTTGAACAAGATTGTGCTTGGCAGGAGCGTGGAATTGTCACATTAATCATTTGTTCAACAATTTTAATTTGTTTTATATCAATAATTTTACGTATTCTTATAATTTGAATTTAATTCAATTTAAAATGAATTTTTTAATCTCATTTTATTGACGAATTAATATTATTTTTATTTATTCCTCTGTGATTTTTATATTATCAAAAATTATATCTTCCATTTTATCATCGTCAAACTCCAAATCATTCGATTCATTGACAACATTAATCTAAATATTAATTGAAATATTAAGAACATTAATTTATCTTCATTATTAAATTATTAAATAATAATTTATTATTACCTCTGATTTTGTTTTGTTAATTGTTAATGCAATATAACTTGGATTTGTTTCATTTTTATCAAGTAATTTAAGATATATTCGACGTGAATCCAAAACTTCATCCAATAATTTTTTATGTCTAATTGCTAATTCCAACGCTCTTAATTAATAAATTGAAAATAAAAAATTATATAAATTCATTATATATTTTTTTTTCTTCACGATAGCAAAAATTAATCGTGATTAGTAATTGTGTGATAGTTTAATTAATTGACTAACCTGTTCCAGTTGTACATTTGTATATTTATTTTAATTGCTTCATTGACAAAACCATTTTGCAATAAAATTCCTTCAGCTGCCAATAAATCTCCAGCTAAAAGTGACATCTCAGCCATTTTCTCTATTTTGTTCGTTATCTTCTAAAATAAAATATAAAATTTTTTATGTTAAAAATACACGTTGAATGGTATGGTTATAATTTATTAAGAAGAAATATTCCCTCTCAGAAGTGTTAAAATAAATAATTGACATAATATCAGGGCAAATTTAAATTATTTATTCATCGCAAAACTACAAAATAATTATTGGAATAAAAATTAAATAGAAACAATTATTAGTATTAATAAAATTTACCTGAATTGATTTGATGTAATCAACTTTGTCATATCTTTCAATAGCAGCGTAAGCTTCTTCAGCAACAATTAATTGTTTATTTTCCGTTGCCAATACTGCCATACAAGTCCAAAGAATTTCATTTTGTGCAATGCGACAAAGTGACAAAGCATCTTGCCATTTATTATTCATAATATGTTGATGTAATGTTGTGAAAAATGTATAAAATGACACGGAAATTAATGCTCCATCGCCACGTCTTACAGTTACCATTCCATTTTGTACATTAACAATACTCGGCTGTTTACCAAATTCACTGTAAACAATAAAATATATCATTTCAAGTAGATAATAATTTGATTAATATTTAATAATTCACCTGTTTTCTTTGTCAATTCGCGTTCTACGAATTATTTTTCGATCGCTGTAATAAACACAATTAGGACACAACCAAATTGACAATGTGGCATCCAACATGGCAGCTAAAACATTAGCATCCATAGCCCAAGCAACACTTGAAACCATTGCAGCTAAATAAATAAATAAATTATATATTAGAATTTTTTTCTTCTTTCATAAAATAACATGAGAAATAATTCAAATAACTCTATACCTATTTTACAAACTCGTCCAAATCCACTTGTTCTTATTGACAACAAAAATAAATCATGATTTTCATCAACAATAGCTAATTGTCGATCATTAATTCCACCAATATAATTAATTGATATTTGAATAATATTATTTATATGCAAATGCGGTTGGGATTCAACTGCTGGTTTATTGCTCGACAATTCAAGCACATGCAGCACTGAAATATAATAAAAGAAAGGGACAAATTTTCAATAGATAAATTTAGAAGTTAAATTTACTGAACGATTCATTTTTGAATTATACTTTTTTCATTTGTTTGATCTCTAATTACTAATGTGTCTGATGATAACGTAATGCATGGTGAATACAATGGTTCCTGTGTCATTCCCTTCCATTTTGGTACACTCAAAATACGACCTTGATAGCTATACAATGTCACGACATTCCATTCAACTAATAAAAAATGCCTAAATAAATAAAAATATAAAATAAAAGTAAAAATCATTTTATCTTCATATTATTTTTCATGTATATTTTAATTTTTATCAACCTTTCTGCTAGTAGAATTCCTGATATTGTACTATTTTTTAAATCAAATATTGCCGGTGTGTTCCAATTGTTTGTTGAATAAATATGGCATTGACTTGGTGTAACAACAACAAGATGATTAAATGAAAATTCTAAATGAACAACTCGATCAGATATTTCAAGTGTTTCAATATAATCATTGCCAACTTCACGTACAGTTATTGTTTTTCGTCGTATTAACGTTGCCTCATAATTATTCCATTCAAGTCTCCTAATTAAATGATGAAATTTTCTTAATTATAAATAATATTTTTATTATAAATTAATTGTACGAATTGATTTTAAATGATTAGAAATTATACCGATTTATTATGTGAGCAGTTAAAATAGAACCATTTCCACAAGCCATCGCCACTTGTGTGCTGTCATTGGACCATGCGATGCTGTAAATACTTCCAGTATTAACTTTCTCCAATGAATGTGACCACTTGAATTAAATTAAAGAAATATAAAAATAATAAATCGTTCATAATAGATAAATTAATTATCATGAAAAATATGAAAATTAAAATGATTTATTATTAATTCTGTACTTACTCCAGTTTTATCACAAAGTTTAACTGTATTATATGAACAAACTGCAAAATTACGTCCATCAGGACACCAATTAATTGCCGTAATTGGATGTTCACTCATTGCACTGCTAAATAATTGATTACCATTATTGTCCCATACTTTATAACGACAATCTTCAGCTCCTGATATAATTAAATTATTGTTTTTATTCCAAGACACTGCAAGTATTAAGCCTTCATGCGCAAACCACTGTAAAGAATAAATAAATAAATAAATAAATAAATAAATAAATAAATACATTTATTTCTCAAGGATGAAATAAAAATTTTAACTTGTTTAATTTTATTTTATTATAATTATTATTAGATATTATTTTATTTATTACCTTGCGTGATTTTGTGCTTGAATTCAATGACTGTAATAATAATTGTGAACCTTGTGAATATAAGATTGTTGAACTATCAGGACTCCAAGCAGCAGTCAATATTGGTGAAGTGCCACGAACAATTGTCGATCGTAACATTCCAGTTCTTGACCAAATTTTAATTAATCCATCCTCGCCCGCTGTTTTATAAACGAATAAATATTTGTATAATTAAAATACAAAACAATTTTGATGTTATGTATATAAATAAAAATAATATTACCAGTAAATAATGCTGTGCCATCAAAACTCCATTTTCCTATTAACGTCGAGCCTTTATGAGCATCAACAGACTTTTCAATCCGTCCATTTTTATTCACCAAATGAAATTTACCTGAAAAATAATTTTTAAACTTCAATAGTTATTCATAAATTTTATTTTTATTTTGTTGCTATTCACTCTTACCATCAGCAGTTGTTATCAATAATATATCTTGCGATTGTTTTTTAATACTTGTACCATTGGTTTGTATTGAACGAGGATGCCATTGCATGTCAGTTGGATAAAAATCATTTGGAAATTGTGTTATTGTCGTGGCATTAACTGAACCACCATCCAAATGCCAACTCAGCAACAAATGATCTTCACTATAAACAAATTAATGATTATTAATATCAATTGAAACTCTTTTATTAATTAATTAATACATGTGTATTTGTTTATATTTACCCGCAGGAATAAATTTCTTCTGAAGAATTCCATCCAATGCATGTAACCATTTTTTTATGTCCATTCTTATTCCACAGAGAAATTTTAAACCTCATATTCCAGATATTTGATAATTAATAAACAATAATTAGTTTGATAATTATTTATAAAATGTAAGAATGTTCTCTCACATTGCTTGTGTATAATAATATTTAATAGTATTGATTCCATTTCGTTTCTATGACAAAAAAAATATTCATCACAAAACATGAAAATTCAAACATAACCTAAAAATTTTGTTTTTCAATATTTATTATAAATACTACCGATATAAAAATGATAAAAAATATGAAATATATATTTGTCATTTGAAGAAGTAGATAAAAACATTTTTTTATTTCATATTCAACATGTATTTAACGTATAATAATACTACTAATAGTACAAACATCAATATATAATATATATACACATATATATGTTATGTATATTATTAATTAAATGATATTTTTCAGATCTGTACAGTGAATAAAATTATATTGAATATTATTAACACATAATACAATCTATTTCACATGCAATTATAATTATTATTTAATTATTTACAGATTATATTTTTCAATTTTTTGAGATTCCTGAATAATATCATAGAATTAATTAAATATCTATAATTTATACATTGAAAAAGATATTGAAATAATTTTATGATTAAATTAAATCAATATTTTATTTTATTTGTTTATATTCTTAAATTTAACTCGATTTTTTTTTGTAGTGTTTAAAATTTTCTTTCTTTTATTACCATTAATAATTTTTCACTAAAGTTCATTTATCATTCGTCATTATAATTGTGCAAATTTTTTTGTTATTTAAAAAATTTCCTGATATTCCAAATTAGTTCATCAATAATTAAAACAATTTGTATAATAAATTTTTAATACTGCTGCTCATTGATACTTTGAATTATTCATTTTTGCAATTAATTATTCACTGAATATATCCTTTGTTTTTACTTAAATTCAGATCTATAAATATAATTACAATTTATAATTGATAATATATTCATTATTTCAATTTCATAATTGAAAATGAAAATTTTGTCTTTTATATTGTTTCGCTTCAACAATTTATAAATATAATATTATATTTACGTATAATTTATTTATATATTAAATATAAAACACACTGAAAGTATCAAATATAACCTCTAAATATAAATTATTTATATATAGAAAATATATATTCATACAAACATACACACAGTCTCGTCATGGCAAAATTCGACATGAAATTAAAATAATATAACTTAAAATTTTTAAAATTACTCAATAATTTACATTATTATAAATTACATAAAATTCTAATATCATTATATACTAATTATAAATTATTAAATTTACAATTTTTATATATTATTGTTCGTCTGTTACAAAAGCAGTGCATTTAAAAAAATGTTTTAATATCAAAATGTGAATTATTAATTGATCGCATGGCTATTTCTACGTCTAAGAAATACACGGCTATTAACTGGATAAACGCGTGTAAGTAAAATTAATGAGCTGCCAAGTGCTAATTTTAATGGCGCATGTCTACCACCAGGTAATCTGATAAAAACTGTTGCAACTGCAGCAACACCATCGTCAGTTGGTTCTACCGCAACTGGCCTAACATCACTGTGAAAATTAACAATTTTATTTCGTCTACCTTTACGCTGCGGTGAATTTGGACTACAAATATTAATATCACGATCATAAAGTATCATCGCTGATGCAAATGGTCTTTTGGCCATGTGCAACATTTCAACAACATGTCGACGACGTGCACGCCTAACATCCGCCGCCTGTTTTGTTTTCCATCCAACAACACAAGCAGCCAAAAATAAAAAGAAACAAGAAAAAAATACAGAAAAGAAAACAAATAAATCAATATGCAATTGATCTTGTCGAAAAAATATCATTCCATATGCAGCACGTCCATTAATATCTGGATGAGCAGTGTCAATAGCACGTAATGCAATGTGAAATTTAGTCTGTCCCAATTCGTGTTTGTCTTGGGGTAAAGTTAATACTAAACGATTTGTTAAATTTCTAATAACTAAAAATGTATTTCGCTGTTCAATTGTAATAAATGTAGCTAAACCAACAGCATTACGTTCCATAACTAAATATTGTGGTCCAGCATTCCAATTTGGCTCTGTAGTTGTTGTAGTTGTTGTCGTTGTTGTTGTCATATTACTTGAATATGAATAAGAATTATGCGGATGAAATTCAACAATTCTAACACGATGTAATAATTGATCATCAAACCAATTATCATAATGATCTTTTCGCCATTTAAATCTCGTATCTAATTCAACATCTTGATAACCAGTTGTTGAATTTAATGTAACAACAAATGAATCATCACGTGGACTTAAAAATAAATCAAGTGCACCTTGTGTTACATCAACCATAACTCTAATATCAACATTCATAAAGCGCGGTTGAACCATATAAAATACTGTTTGGCCTGGATTTAATGGTTTTGGTTTCATTTTACATTCGTCAATTAATTTTGAATCAAAACACATTTTATTATCGACAGTTACTGTTTTGTAACATTGATGTCCCATTGTTGGGGTACCAGCATAATTTTCACGACATTTACTACACTGGACCATCCAGCATGGTGTACCAACATGAACACCAACATTATTACCTTTGGTTGGTCCACTTGTACACGATGGTTCACTTTCAGTGTTATTACCGCAATTACACTTTTCACCAGTTACTGGATCACATGTAAATCCATGTCCATGACATTCACATCTGAAAATTAATTAATAATAATTTAGTTAAGGTTAATAAAAATTAAATAAATAATTAAAATCATTAAAGTCCATAAATCTTCTAATCTAAAAATTCTAAACTAAAATATTCTCAAAGATTGATAAACAATTTGAAATAAATATCAATTACATTCTACTTACGGTCGACAAACGTCTCTTAAATCTTCGGTTCCTCTAAAGTATCCAGAAACACATTCGCCACATTTATCTCCCTTAGTATTATTTCCACAATTTATACATTTTGCATTAGCAACTGGACCCTCAACCAATTGTTTAGTCAATAATTCAATGGACATTCGATCAATTGAATATGGATCAGACACTGTCATACTTTCATTGATACAAATACGTGTGTGTCCATTGCAATATTCTAAACATGGAACACATTGACCATTATCAGCAGGATTTCCAACATAAAGTGGCTCGCATTTATCGCACTGCTGTCCCCTTGTGTTATTATGACACTTTAAACAGTCATTTAATTTATCTGGACCCGCACAATTACTGTGACCATTACACTGACATTGAATTGAACAATTAGCACCAACATAGCCAAAATCACAGCGACAAACATTTGGTTCAATGCATGTTCCTCTTACACAACCTTGTGTACACATTGGCACGCATGTTTTTCGTGAAAATTCATTTACCGACCATGTTGTTTCATTTTTGTAACCGTCACCGCATTCGCATTCAAAGCCTTCTGGTAAATCCGAACATTTTTCACTTTTAGGCGAACAAGTATGATGACCATTAATACACTCGTTTTCAGGCGGACATCGAACATAATGCCATGAAAATATTCGCGGAATATCTTTTGATGATTTTATTATTGACGTATCATTGCTATCATTATCAATTGATTCGAATTCCTGGGGTATTAATGTTGTGGTGATTGCTAGAAATTAAAAAATTAAATTACAAATGAGTTACAAATAATTTTTCAAAATAAAATATATAAAGATAGAATTACTCACGTGATTCTGTCTGATGATTGTGTTGGTTATAATGCATTTCACATGTCCCACCAGCAGGATGATCAGTTGGTGCTTCTAATGAACCCTCAGTACAAATTCCCTGTCCAGTAATATTTGTCGAATCAAGCGAACACCAACCGCAATGTGAATGTTTCAAACAAGTGCTGCATTGTTTAAAAACTGAACACGGTTCAGGACAGTGTTCAATATCAGAATTACGTAAAACCAATCCACAAACTCCGCCAGCACAATAAAGCGGCTGATAAGACGGTGAAATACATTCGTTTAATTGCGTTGACCATCGGCATTCATGCCAGCCACCTTCTGAGCCACTTCCACGTAAACAACTTGTACAATCTTTATGATCAGCGCAACGTTTTTCACATTCAGTGCTCGCCATTTTAATACTTGAACGTTCAAAGACATCTTTTGATACACAATTCCAATCGTAAATTGGTTCACTTGTCATTTTCAAACCAAATTCCGAAGTTTTTAATATTTGCCGAGTCCAAACGCAGTCACCAAGATTTTTACATTTATCACAATCACTTGCAGGACATTGTCTTTCACCGCATTGTTCAACATCAGTGATAGATATTTGTCTGACATTACATTTATTTTGTTCATCACAATCTTTTTCCGATGGAATACATTTACCATTAGGACAATTTGTGCACCATTTACAAACAGGCTCGTCGTCTTTATAATGTGGCCATTGTGCCAAACATTCTGTGCAACTCTTTAAATTTTGGCATTTTCTACTTGCCATCCATTCATAATTACAAAATATACCATTTGAACGTTGTGCTTGAGTGACATTAATGTCACATTTATCATCGCGATTAATTGACAATTGGTTTGAAAAACAATACGATGCATTTAAACCAGATGTTGTTGTTACAGAGCAAAATGAGCAGCCAAAATATTTACGACACGTTGGTTTATCAGTCCATAAATTGCATAAATCATCAGGAATACTTATTTGTGTAACATGACTTTTAATTCCGCCATCAAATCCACCGACAACATAAATTATATTTACTTCAGGATCAGCATGGGTCATTGCATGTGCATAAGCCGGTGGTGGTGGTGTACCAATTATTTCTGTGTCTTTTGTTATTAAACGTATCCACAAATTACAAGCGTATTTATATGCAATTAATGAATCACTAGTATTGTGAGGATTTTGTCGTCCACCAAATATAACCATATATTCTTCAGTTGTCACTGCTGAATGAAGAAATCGAGCTTGTGGTAATGTATTACCGTCCGTAAATTCATCCTCAAATGGTGGTAAAACCGACCACATTCGTGATTTATAATTCAATGCATAAAGTTTATTAGATATAAATGTACGATTAACTGCATATGTATAACCTCCAAATACATAAAGACTATCTGATTTACTGTGATAAACAGTTGTATGACCATAAACACCCAATGGTCCATTACCAATTGTTTTAATACTCTCCCATATTTCACTTTCAAGATTAAATTCCCAAACGCCGTCTAAATAACCGTATTTAGGACTAAAACCACCGATTAATATTAAGCTCTCAGATTCACCATTACGTCGTAATGTCAATGTATGTCCAGCAAGTGGTGGTGGTGCATCATTCAATGGCATTTGTTTGATTAAACTCCATCGTTGATTTTGCAAGCTAAATTTCCAAAAATCGCTCAATGTATTGTTTGTTAATCCTGATATTCCCTCTTCTTTCATTGATAATCCACCATAAACATATATTTGCTGACGACTATGGACAATTTCTGCAGCATGAAAGTATCGTCCTTGTGGCATTGACGCTTCTGATGTTGATTCAACAGTAACTGGCATCCATGTATTATTTTTTGTATCAAATAAACGTATATCATTCAATGCGCCATGACTCAATGAATAACCTCCAAACATCCATAAACTGCCACGACGATCGGCAACTAAACTGTGGCCAAATCTCGGTAATGTTTTACGTAAATGATCCAAATTATCTGATAAATATTCTGAATTAAATAATTCTGTAAATACTAATTGATGATCTTTTATTTTAATTGAACAATCTCGTCCACCATAACCTACTGCGCAGACGCAGTGGCCATAACTTTTATCACAGACTCCATGTTTTTTCAATGATGTACAATTATTTGGACACAATTCAATATCACAATGAATACCAACAAAACCAATTTTACATAAACAATTTCCATTACGACATTCTCGATTTGGTGGACAATCATTTCCACATGTCATTGCAATATAACTGGCATTAAATCCCTCAATTTCATCCAATTGTTTATAATGAACCGTTAATATTCCCGATCTGGCTTCAACAGTTACTGGATAATTCGTACTTTCTGTACAATAAACACCAAGCAATTGACTCTGATGACTGCTCGTTGATGAAACAAAATCCGGCAAACCATCATAAACATAAACGCTATTTTCCTGACAACTAACATTGATATCATCATGTATAGTAAATTGAATAACACTCTGAATAACTGGCGTCATTGTATCCGTTATAACCTCACTTTTCGGTCTTACAATCCATAAACATTCGCGCGTTGGACTTCCACCAAGATGACTCTCCCACAATGACATCTGCGAATGACGACTGCCCAATCCTTGCTGACCATTTGCTTCACCTGCCAACATTCCACGTGACATACATCCATAATAACACATTCCACCATTTTTTGGATCGCCATAATATCCTTTTTTACATCTTTCACAATTCTCACCAACTGTATTATCTTTACAAAAACATATCCCCGTTCTTCTATCGCAATAATCCATTATTTTATCACCGTGCTCATTGCAATTACATTTTTTACATCCCAATGATGTTGTTGCATTACCAAAACTTCCTGCTTTACATTCCTCGCAATATTTACCAGTTGTCCAATCCTGACAATTATCGCAAACCCCAACATCATTAATACACGTTGAATGATTATAACAACCGCAATTAGTACGACAATCAGCTCCAGTCCATCCTAAATAACATTCACATTTATATTCAGGTGATTCGCTGCAATAACCATTTACGCATTTTTCATAGCATGTTTTTGTACAATTTTCTTTACCATCGCCATTAAAACCACGTTTACATTGGCAACTATAACTGCCATGTGTATTTGTACACGCAGCATTTGGATGACAATCATGTAATCCAAGATCACATTCATCAACATCAGGACACTGGGCGTAAGCCCAACCCGAATCATCTGCCATTAATGTTGTGTCATTTAAATAATTATTTATAACAAGGCTACAATTAATATGCGGTCGATTAAAATCACCTTGAACACAAGCACCAGTTATTGGATTATCTAAACTGTAACACCAGCCGCAGCTCAATGAATGCAAACAGCTGGTACAGTTTGTATGACGACTGCAACTTTTACATTGATCATTCCCAGATAATGATGATCCAGTGCGTGAAGTTACACCCATTAAACCCGCTTGATCCATCCATTCACGGCATAAACCAAATTGATATTCTGATGTATAAACAGAAAATGAAAAGCATTCTTGAGTTGCTTCACACCAAACACAACGGCCACGTTCATCCAAGCATTGCGTACAATTTGAACGTTGCCGACACGGCATTGGACATTGATCTAAACTCACAACGCTATTGGGTAATCGTCCCATGCGCGCGCATCTCGCTTCTTCACTCCACCATTCACATAAATTTGTATTAACACACGATTCGCATGAAATATAATTCGAACAATTTGCACATGTTGATGGTGTTATTGTTAAATAACGCCATTCATTTATTGCAATACCATTATCGTCCCAATCAGTTGTTAATGAACAACTTTCAGTTTCATTTATCGAACGCGATAAACATTTGTTGGTTATGTCACACCAGCCGCATGATGAATCAGTTAAACAATGCAGACAATTTTTATATTGTTCACATGTGCCATTTTGATATGGCTCAAGATATTCAAATGTAAATACTTTAGGATTTTCTGATTTCCTTGAGTGTGTTATTTCCATTTTACTTGGATATGCATAATTAGCGGTTACCATACGTTTAGATTCAAAATCTAATAAATAACGTCCAGGTAATAGTGACATTTGATTGCCATCTGACCATTTTGTTGGTATACATTGTGACGTTTCAGCAGTTAAATTTGCAACTAATTCCATTTCCATTGTATCACTCTGTCGTGATACACGTAAAGTTGCGCTATTATAACTAACACATATCTTTAAATTTTCAGCATTATCATCCCAATACGATTGTGGTGGACGTAAAAATCCAGTTAATCTAGCGATCATTTCGCCGCCCAATGCCGACTCAGTTTTGGCTCCCTGCATTGACGGTACATTAAAATCAATTGTCGTTGCATTAACAATTGTCACGGAATCTGGTTGAGTAAAATTAACTGGTGGTTTGTATTTTAAAAATGTTAAACCCGGACGTTTATCCATTTCACGACACTCCTCAACTTTAACTATTTCTGTACCTTTAGCACCCCACCAACCAGGTATTTGAGAGACTGTATCATCGCGTGCACCACAAACACCATAATTATCATCTTTATGATGACAACGAGCATTTTGTACACACCACGTGCAAGTGCCTAAATTCAATTTATTTGATATTGAACTTTTTCCACGTGAATTTGTGCCCCAGCCTCCACCAGGTTGACCATGAATTAAACACGAATGACAATCGCCAAGTGCTGGACAAACACCTGGACAACGTGATGTTTGTAAATTTGTTGTACAATTACTGCCAATTGTTCGTCCATAACATATTTCATCAGCTGAACACCAGCCACATTCAGGATTTGCCGCACATTCTGTAAAACTTTTGTGTTTATAGCACAATTGTTCAGGTTCAATATATTCGCCATCGCTTGGCGCTAACATTGGCGGCAATGTATACCCTAAAAGATCAGCATTAACATTGCCATGATAACCACCAACTAACAATAATGTATTGCCATTTCTCACGGCAGCAGCGTGTGCAAATACACCCTGTTGTTTAGGATAACGTGATTCTTTATCATTAATACCAAATATATCATGGCTAACCCAAACATGGCAGCCCAAATGATATAAATACATTTGATTATCATAACATATTTCTTCTTTGTTATGTCTATGTGAATAACCACCAAAGACAATTAAATAATTTCCAATTATATTACACGTATGAAATGCACGCTCACGTGGAACATATGTATCACGTAAATGTGCACGTGGATAATGAATTTCCGACCAGACACGTCGATCCAATTGAAAGACGAACATACGATCGGATAATTTACTGAAACGTGCAACACTTGCAACAACACCGCCGTAAATTAATAATGAATTTGTTGCACGATGATAAACTGTTGAATGTGCAACAACACGAACGTCCAATTCTTTACCACCACGCGCACGTATTTCACGCCAATATTCATGTTTAACTGTTAATTTATCATCATCATTGTCAGTTAAATTTAATTTTATACGATATAAACTTGATGAAAATTCACCGTCCATTGTGCTACCACCAAATAGATAAATATAATCATTTGCAACAGTTAATGTGTGTCTTGTTAATGGTGGCGGATAAAATTTCGAATTTTTAGCTCGCATTGTCCAAATTCTTTTGTCAATATTGTAATGCCATAATTCATTTGACAATATACCGTCAGATAATTTACCACCGTAAATAACAAAACCATCTGTGTATTTACATGCAGCATGGCCATAACGTGGACTTGGCTTTGTCGGTTCATTCAATTGTGAATCGTGAATTTTTTCTTCATTTGTGACATTTTCATGCAACAATAAATCATCGAATAATAATTTTTTATCCGTTGATGTGTCAATAATTGTCTCATCATTAATAATTGCATCATTTTCATCTGCATCACGACGTAATTTTGTATTTATTTTATAATTTATTGAACGAATTGGCCTACGACGTCGTTCAATTTTTTCTGTACTTTTTCGCCATTCTTGTTCACGCGCTTCTTGTGCTTTTCTTTCACGCTCACGATGCTCTGGTGTATTACGTAATTCACGCCATCCATGATGATTGGCATCAATTGTAGCACGATCACGTAAAGTAAATGTACTGTTACCTTTTATATTGTAGAGCAATTTGTAGGCAAGCGATGTTGATGATAAACCATATTCTACTTCAGCACCAGCTCCAACACGCTTTAATTCACTGGCAATCAACATTGGATTGGGATACTCAGTTGCTGATGCATCTTCTGTATATAAGAAACAATAAAAAGTTAATTATTTAATTATTTGGTTAATAGAGCATTTAATTTTATTTTAATCTTATTACTATCACTACTAAATATTATTATTTTATTGCTATCAATTATTATTTGTTGATATTATTATTATTATTATTATTATTATTATTATTATTATTATTATTATTATTATTATTATAAAGTAATGATAATGATATTTTGTGATTTATAATAAGACTAATGATAAAATTATTTTAATCTAAATTTATTTGTCTTATTTTTAAATAAAAAGTTAGGTTAGGTAGTCGAGAATTTTTATGATAAATTAAATGACGAATTATCAATGTTTATTCGGTAAAATGTTTGAACAAAGAATTATTTTACGTCATTGGGACTTTAAATATTTGTATATGTAACACTTTAATCCTTGGAATTTTTAATTTTGAGATGAATAAAATAAATTATTAATTAAATGTTTGTCGAAATGATAAGATGATAAATAACGATTAAATACGAATTAAATTTGTTATGTTAATATTCTAAATATTGCTCATTGTTACGTGAAAATTGTAATAACAAAAAATTAAAAAGGAAAGTGGATTTTTCAATTTTGGAATTGATAAATTTTGATTTTTTTATACCTAATATTGTTCCATATTCGTCTTCCCATTCACTCGTGTTAAATCGATAAATTTCCAAATTATCGAGTACATAATTCAAATTATAGCCTCCAAAAACATAAAGTGAATCTGTTTCATCATCATAAATTGCTGTATGAGCTGCTCTTGGTGTCATTCCACTTTCCGAATGTGAAAGCCAATGCCATCTAATTAAAAAAAAAAAAAAAAAACAATGAAATTATCAACTGTTCAACCATTGAATACAACTTGAGCAATTAAAGTATTTACAACAAACCCCCAAAAAAAAACTAACCGATTTCCTTCAGGATGAGTTCCATGCAATGAACAAGATTGTCCAGAAAATCCTTGACGACATTGACAACGTTTAGCACCACAAGTTCCACCTTGACTACAATTATTCGGGCATAATGCACGTGAACAATCTTTACCACCCCAATCATTTTCACAAAAGCATGTATTATTTATACACTTTCCATGTTTTGTACAATTATTAGGACAATCTGTGACGGAAAATTCCGCATGAAAACCATCCAATACATAATTCGTATCGCTATACAATAAAATTAACATCTGAAAGCAGAATTAAATTTAAAAAAATAAATTATAAAGTAAAATATAATAAAATTTATTCAATCTCATTTACATAACTGGAATTTAATTATTAATATCATTATTATGATAAAATATATCTCATAAATAACTCACATAACCGGATGACGATGTAACTTGTTGTGGTTCTGTTTTTCCACTAAAACTACCAAGCAATGGTGATCTAAATGAATCTCCATCATAAACAAACACATAATCATAGCTGCATTCTGTTCCCATTGTACGAAAACTCAATGTAATAAATTGTCGACTGTTATTAGCTAAAAAATAAAATAAATTGAATATTAATTTATTTATTTAATTTTTATAATTAATTAAATTTTATTTACCTTTAATAAGCCATTCACAATGTGAATCTTGGGTATAATTTGATCCCATTGGTCCATCGCTAATAATTCCCCATGTGTCAGCGAATATTTCACGTGTTTTATCACATGGAAGTTGTTTTTGCGATGTCTGTGGAACCAAATTAAATCCCCTGACAACCCAGGCCCATGTTATGGCCCATATTGAAATTATTTTCAACCACCCCATCACATTACATTTAAATATAATCAAATTATATTAATATAAATTTATATAATTATTTATCAATTTCCAAATATTATTATTTATATTCATTTCTCAATTAATTTGTCTTTCATATTAATTTTTAATCTTCAAATTGAAACAAATTATTTTTTTTTTTGTTTCATAAATGTTTGGCATCGTTGAATATTTCTATTAATTGATAAATTTTAATATTTATTGTATATAATTTGTGCGATATTGAATTAAATATTTCACAATGTTTTCTTCCTTTTTTTTATTTTACATTGAAATGTCAATGGAGAAAGAAAAATTATCTGGTCACACCTAATATATTATAACAAGGCCAATATGTGTCTGCGTATTGAGATTATTACATCAAAATTGATGTTTAATATTGTTCATTGTTTAATTTGACAATTATTTGATGAATAATAATTGTATGTGTATTTAATTGTTGTGAAAAATATTTATGTGTTGGTAAGAAAACAAATTATTTTCTGTACTTCACCACTGCGTATACACAAAATTTATTGTGACTGTGACATACGCGATGTCTACAATGGATTTACCATTAACAATGAATTAAAAAATGTATATAGATGTTCAGATTTGATGATGAATTTGTCTGGAGGACATATCGAGTTTTAGTACAAAGTTTGGATGATTAGTGGCGTTGTAATCAGATTTTATAAAGTATAGATATACATTTGTAGGTTAGGAATGATTTAAATTTTTTGGCGGCATTTCATTTGAATATGAAAATGAATTAATTGAAGATTAATAAATTTGTATATAAAGTGTTATAAATACTTATAATAATTAGACAAAATTTTGATTTTATATTAGTTTATTTTTTTATGAAAAATTATGCTTAATAATTCAGAGAGAAAAATATATTTGTGACTTTGTTTTTTTTTCTACGTCTTATTTTTCAATGGCACAATAAAAATTGTAACGAAACTGATTAATTTAACAATATTTAACTATCCAGAATTTAACTATGTGCTGTTTGTTATTTTATTTATAGAAATTTATCCTGAAATTTCATTTTCTTCCTGGGATTTTCCGGCATTTTTTCGAATCAAAATTTGGGTATAGAACAAATTAAAGTCCAATCTGAAACCAAAATTATAAAAATTTGTTAATAATAAAAAATAACCATAAACAATGCTAATCAATTTTAATATCACATTATTCAATTATTTACCGACAAAGAACATTTAATAATTTTTCATTATTATTATCACGACCCAAAGCACAAATTCGATTGAGTAATCGTGTCAACACATCAGTGAACAATCCATCCAATGATTCAATTGTTTCTTCAAAACTTCCGCTATTAATTGTCGATTTTGTTTTAGTATCCTGTGAAATAAATAAATACATAAAGATTAACTCAAATATAACAATAAATAATTGAATAAAAAAAATAAAAGGGATCAGCAGGCGATGGATCAACTAATTGAGGCTATGAAAATCTACTAATCATTATTAATCGAGCATTAATTATTTTATTGTCATCTGACATGCGCATGTCTCTTTTATCTAGAATGAAATGGAGATGAATGTTAAACAAACAACCAAAATCAATTTTAATAATTATATACCTCATGTTCATAGTGTTCGTCATGATGTTCATCAATCATTGAAGTCAATTCAGCGTCAATGTAGTAGCGGCTCATACGCTTTAATTATCGTCAACAAGCCCAATAAAATTTTTTAAAAACACCCAAAGTTAATTATAATCTAATATTTTCTTTGTTTCTTTTATTAAAATTATCACAACACACATTACTAAAAATATTGTTATTTTTTTTATCTATTGAGTCAACAGTCGTAAAAAAATGTCTCTCCAGCAAATCAGTCGTTTTAATTGGAAAGTCAATTATTCGTAGATTAAATATTTTCATGCTAATCCCATTTGTGTGTTTTAGTTCTTTACTTTTTATGTTATTCATTTGTTTCATTGAATTGAAAAAAAAAAATAATATATATTTTGAGGTTACCTCCATAAAATCACAAAATTGAATACACGTTCCGCAAATTCCAGTGATACAAGCGAGCAATTCTGGATCAGTTAGCATACATTCTTTCAGATAACTTGCCTGAAGATCTTGATGAACACTCAAAACATCATCGACATTACTAACCTAAAAATAAATTTGGCAATTAAAAATCAATTGAATGAATTCAAAATTGAAATACAGCATACAGATGATTAAATATGATACAAACTTTACTCATTTTATTGAGAAATGTTACCCAATTAGGTTCAATAACCTCAACCATCATATAATATTCTAAATGTTGAATGCAATCCAACATACGTTGACGCAATGAAAATGCTTGACGATAAGCCATTGCTGCTTCATGGGTAAATGTTTTAGCAATTTTGTTGCTCAGCCAGACTCTAAATAAACATTTGAATCCCCGAAAAATTATAAATTAATATTTTTTATATAAACAATCATAAATTATCATGATGGCAATAAATATAAAAATGAATGTGCATTTAAATATCTAATATAATTACCTGCACAATAATCGCTCAATATGTTTGCAGTAAAATAAATGTCTAAATAACATTTGATAACATGCGATTGCTTTTCGATTTATTATTAATGACACTGGCCACTTGACATCGTAATTAAAGACAAATGCCTCAATGCCAGTCAATGTTTTTCCGCCCTGAGAACTAAATTCTATAAAAAAAAAAATAAAACATGAATCAACTCCATTTAACAAATATGTAATTCAATTTTGAATAATTTATAAGTAGAATAAATGTGTATATAATTAATATAAAATTTTTCTTACCACTTTCATCGCTTGTTTGAATTGACAATATTCTAAACATTTGAAATTGCAAATCATAAGGCAATAATTCAGGTTTCAAGTCATCTTTGTATGGATCCGAATCTGATGTTGATGTTCTCAATGCGACCTCAAGCAACGACGCCAATCGATGTAAAACAATATCATACATATTTTTACTTAATTCAGGTTCGCATAAATTCAAAAATTGCACAACAAAATCACCCTGTGCAAGTAAAAAATAATTTTTAACACTCTTCAATCGTCCCATGAGATCATTTTCTTGAATTAATACTTCCAATAATGTTCGCGCCGCTTCTGAATATGCGCGATCAATTGCAGCAATAAATTTTTGATCTCTAAATGAATAAACTAATGGTTCTTGTTTTCCCCATTGAATTGTTTTGCCACATTGACGAATGACATTGAAATATTTTCCAGTACGTAAAATAGTGTGTGCATGTTCATTTAAAAATGCAGGAATTCTTTCTGCTCTCATTGTGTAACGTTTCTCCCAATAATCCGCAGAATAATCCATCGGTAATTCTTCACGTTGAATCAATTCATTATCCTCAACTAAAAATTCTTGATATGGATCACAAATTACCCCTTTGTAAACCCATTTTTCTAATATTTCCATGTATGGTGCACTTGCAGATTCAATTAAAAATAAACACAATTCTTTGCATTTTGCATCGCCACTCATATTACTAATTTGCTCGTGGAGTAAACTCAAAACTTTACCACCTCGTGCATTTGCCTAAAAAAAATAAATATAATACATTATTCATGAATATTATTGTTCATTTGTTTAGGTCAAGTTATAATTTAAACATAGTTCAAGTCATAAATAAAATTAATATTAATTTACTTTGCAAATGGTTGATGTTATTTGTGAGAATACTGACATTGTTGCTTTCATTGGTTGAATATAAAACCATAATGCTTGTAAATTTAATTTACCACGACGATGTTCAGTTTCTAATTGAACAACTGACACCAAATATTCTTTTAGAAGACATCTCAAAGCACCACGCAATGCATGATTAACTTGGCCATCTTCAGGTAAAACTTTTTCTTCAACAAATCTTACAGTCATAGAATAATATGACGCCAATGGAAGTATTTGTTGGGCTAATTGTTTGTAAGACGTTTCAACATCAGGTGAAATTGTAAAGGTTCGATGACCATACGGATGAATTAATGGTTGTGATTCAATATAAGTTCCATCGATTCCTTTCATGCAATTTAATAAATCTGATAAGAGAATAGATTCCTGTGATGTTTGTGGAACAACTCTTTGTAATGATGATGGCGATGGTGTGGCTGATGTTGGTGTTGCTAATTGTGTTGTTAAAAAATCCCATGACATTTTTGGCCGTTCAATAATCCAATTTGATTTAATTAATGTTGTATCAATTGGTTTTATCGCAACATTAACTTGTTTTGATAATTTTTTTTCACCTTCTGTCGCAGCTTCAATAATACTTTTACGTATTTTTGGTAAATCATCATTCGTTATTATTACAGATTTTTTTAGATTATTTTTAATTGCATTACGTTCTAAATAATCTTTTAATAATTTATCATTTGATATGTGTTGAAGTAATTGCATAAATGAACCCAAACCGTCAATTTTTCTTGTCTTTAATTCTTTATATTTTTCATGAAATAATTCTGGATTTGGTGAATGTTTTTCTAAATAACGCAAGCAATCTTTTGTTGGTGCATTTTCTAATGTACAACCTTGTTGAATTTTATTTGCTATTTTTTCAGGTGGAAATGGCGATTCTAAACAGCTAATTAACTCTTCAATCAAAGCATGCAATTTAAATTCACTCATTTTATTTATTTTCAATTATAAACACTTCAAGTTTTTGCGTATATTTGTATCTAATAATACTTTTTGAGGTTAGAATAATATGTTTTGACTTCTTCATTGGTAACAACAAACTTGCAGATTAATATACAATAATGTTTTATATTATCTTCAGTCGGTTAAAAAAAATCCTTGCACACCAGGCTCAAAACAAATATATTTATATATCAATTATAATCGTTTTTTTCTTATTTTGCGCCGAGTAATGTCTGTAGAATAATAGGAAATATTCATAAAAAATTGATCATTATCAAATTGAAATCTATTAAAGGAAGAAAATATCCAAAATGCTGATAGTTATTGTAATTCTGCGTTGAAAATAAACGAATGAATTATTCCTATAAAGATAGATTTTTTATGGATATATTTTTATATAAAAATAAATGAAAAAATATCCTCAGGTTATATATGTTTCCCTCCAAAATATCTCATTTCGGTGAGTCAAAGCAAAAGTCAGAATTGTATCAGACGTATGTATCATTCGGACAATCAAATAATTGTCTACCATTAGAATCAGTCTACTGTGAATAGTCTCAAAAATATTGAGTTCCTATTAACAATTATATAACGTTGAAGAATTAATTTAATAACATGTTATATATGTATATTTGTTTAAAATGTTGAAAGGATTTTTATAAATAATTCGGATGCAGCAAAAAATTATTTCCTGATTGTTATAAATATTTCTTAATATCATAAACAAATGAAATATACAATAATACAAAATTACAGGCTAATTCAGACGAATTTCTCGATTTAGCATAGATGAATAATTTTTATCTATAATAAATTTGAGTCTCAATATTTTAGAGGTGATTATGAAACAAACCAAAGTATCGAAATTGAATTTTATTACTGTTATCTTTATTTAATACCGTTATTAAATCGTTTAGATGATGAATATTTAAATTTTACCACCTGTGGCATCAAACATTTGTGTACAAAATAATTTCGTTATTTAATTTATTCATATTATTTTCCTATTATAAAATAATTAAACGTTATGCCAGTTGGGCCACGTACTTATATCTATTACATATCAATTATAAAATACACATTATATCGGTTTGTAAAAAAAATAGATGAGAACTCGTGACTCAGACAGTGTATGTGTAGAAATAAATTAAAAATTGTTTATACAAACGTGGAAAATATTTTATAATCTATTTTATGTTTAAAGTAGCCTTGAAAATAAGTGATAATATTATAATTAAGAACATTGGTTTGTCATGAAAAAAATATAAAAATTGATATTCGATATCTTTCCACATATTAAATTATAAATAATATTGAATAGATTATTGGAACGGTGGGTTTTATCAATCAATAAAATACTTTCAAATATCTAGGCACGTGTACATATATACATATTTTATTAATATACGCTTTGAAATTCTTCTTTCTATTGGTTTTTCATTTTTTCACTATCGTTTACAGAGAATAAAGATAAGTTTTGTCTGTTTGTCAATCTAGCGGACTAGTGGTGTGAAACAATTATTTAGTAGTTGACTCTCTCGTTTCTGTCGTTTATTTCGGCCGAGCTCTCAATACCGACACTGCAAAAAAGTTCAACTTCTATGTAAGTATGAAGAAGAAATTTAAATAATATTTACTTATTAATTATCCTATACAGTATAAATTATTCAATGAAATTATTCGATAAAATAAACTAATAAGTTTGTAAATAGAAAATGAATATAAAGAAGAAAATAAATTATTTTGTATTGTGGTTTAATAATTTGTTGAATTCATATTTCATGAAAAGAAAAATTGTAGTGATAGATTATTTAATTAATTATGACATTTATTTGACAATTAGAAGCAAAATTTTGAAGGATAATAATAATTAGCAATTAAAATATGTTAATTTGATTTTTCAAAAAGCAAATATTGAAAATGTTTTTGCATTTTGCAGATAATATTGCTGACACGTTGCTAATGCTAATTGTGATTCATCAATTAAAAGAGATCAGCATTCAATTAATTATTCAAACCAAGAAGATAATCATTGATAATATTTTGTTGTTATAAACAAAAAAATGATGATGTATATCATAAAAAGAACGCTTATTTTAATCGGAATTATTACAATTATTGGAGATAGTATTATAACATCTGTAATTGCTGCATCATCTAATAATTCAAAACAAATAATATATAAAAAGCCTATCTTCAGTGAACTTCACTATAGTACATTTGTGCAAGTAATGGCAGGCATTGAATTGAATGAATTTAACAAAACTGAGATTAAATATGTATTAGAATATACGCAATATGCACCATCATTTGAAAAATTCAATGAAAAATATCCCTTTGTTACCGTGTACACAAGTGGTGTGGCGATTTCCAATGATACTTTTGGTGATGTGGGAAAAAATAAATTTGGCAAATTATATTTTGCAACAAAAAATTTTATAGCCGAAAAAAGCGGATATTATTTAGATATCGTCAATGCTTTTGATATGAAAGTGGATAAATATGAAGCAAAGGTAAAAATTTCATTAGGATTCAAACAACAAGATCATTTTTTGTTTCTAATTCCACGTATCAGTGGTAAACTTGAAAATTTTGATCAAGAACTCAGAAGTCTAGAATTTGGTTTTGCTTTAAGTCGCATAGAATTCAATCACAAAGAATGCTATTAAATTATTTATTAATATTGTACTTTTTGATGGAACTATAAAGTAAATAATTCATATTAATTCCATGTAAAATAAATTAGAAAAAAGTCTTTCCTCAGTTAATAAAAACATATTTTACATAGAATGAATTTGCCGGAAATTTATAACATATTCATAATGTAATTTGACACAGAAAATTTGTGTTATAAAATTATAATTAAAAAATTTGTTAAAACTATCAAATAATTATTTTAATATTAAAACCTTCAATTATTTTTTCCACTTAGATATAACAGTTGAATAATTTATATGTTTATTTGTTGATTTAAAATCGCGAATAGACTTTTAGAAATAATCACAATAAGTGCGATTTGTTTAATTGCAACAAAATTTTACTGTTGGATATCGCAAATATTAAAATATTTCATACATGAAATCGAATTGTAATTCACATACAATTTCCTTCTAACCTTCATGCAATAACTCCTTACTTAAGTTTTCTAACCTAAATAGTCCCATTATTGTTTATTTATAAGACTAAATATATATAAATAGAAAACAGTGTTTGATATTTCAGCATATATTATATATTATTAAACTCTATCGGTAATGAAGAGAATCAGGTAGAGTTACCCTTTTTGGTAAGTAAAATTTCTTGTTTATCGATAGCAAAAACTGCAGATGATAATTTGCAGAGGCCGTACAAAATAATAATTATATAATATAAAATAAATATGAATTATATGATAATGATAAATATTAATAATTAAACCAATCAAAGGCATTTATTTATTCATTTACATATACTTAATCATTAACTTATCAATAATGCTTTGGTAACATAATAATACAGAAATTGGATCAATGTAAATTGCAATGTAAATTTCTTCATTGATTAATTTTATTTATAAAAAATTCTGGATAAACAAAAAATAAAAAAAATAAATAATATTGGCATTTTATGAGTGAATATTTTAGAAAATAAAATATTTTTTTCATATGAAATTCGACTATAAGTTATAAATGATCATGATAAAATTACATTATTAAATATGAATGTTATAATATAGATAAATATTATTTCGGTATTATTGTTTAAATATGATAAATGAAATAAAATACATAATTTTATGTAATTCGTTAGCTGAATATTCGCAAATGATTCATATTTGTCGTTAAATAAATTTGAATTTAGGTTAAAAATGAATTTTGACATAATCGTTAGAATTAAGATAGCAATTAATATTCAATTCATTATTATGGGATGAAAAATAATGGAAAATATTCAAGTTCAAAAATAATTACGATACGAATGAAGTGTTTCAACATCCTGTTTAAATTTCTCCAATTCATCACCATCTATTATTAAACTTTCTGCGCAGCCTAAGAAGCGATTAGTTGCAAAGCAATCATTCCTGTAAACATTTAATTTAAAATATTAAACTTGTATATAAGAAAAAAACAGGTAATCAACGATCAAATTCATCCATTAGTTTTATATGATTAAACACCGCGAAAAAGTCATCGAACAATTTAACCTCAAAATAAACGAAAAGTTTTTATCAATCCTAACCTCTTAAAGTTGCATTTATAATATATCACAAAAACATTAAATTTCATTTGTATCAACTGAGTAAGATCAAGCCTATGCACATTAGTTAATTTTACATGTAGATTATTTAAATTAATTTGTAGAACATTTAATGAAATGAATTCATTTGATCTCATTCAACTATTTTTTTTTCAGGGGATGACAAAAGTAAATAAATATACTAACCTGCAGTCTGTATAAATGGATGGTTCACGAAATAGATTGTAACAGTCTTCACAAACTTGATCCAGATTTGCAATAGCTTTTCTCTGTTCTAAATTGTAACCTCCTAATTTTGGACAATCCAAATTGTCAAAGAGCGAACGTCGAGATCGTTTTAAAGCACCGGCATTTGCATTATCAAAACATGGTGAAATCAGTACTAAAATAAGTAATGGACACAATTTATATGAAAACATTTTGGATTCTCTTTGTTGATAGTAGGCTTGATTGGACGTATCTGAAAATAAATGACAAATTATTAAATCAAGTCAAGAATTAAAATACATATAATATTGAATTCGACGGTTGTTCTAAAATTATCACAAAGAATACCACATTGGCAATGCTTAAATGCTTGTTTTATTTTTGGGACAATAAATATTCAGATAAAAGGACTTTGACAATTTTAATAATGGAAAATAATTGAATTTTATCTACGAAATTGTATACGCACATTAAATTCCCCTGGGAATTATTGCAGAAAATTCAATGGTATACAAATTATTCTATAATTTTTATTTTTATCAAAAATTTAAATATTTGTTGAATGATTAATATATATTTTTGTAAAAGATTATTGCAACGTTTTAGTATAACTATTCAACAAATAGTTAAAGTGGTGTTTTAAATTATTAATAGATAATTCTATTTTGTAATTTACAGGATAATTTTACGAATACTGAGAAAAACTAATTTTTCATAGTGAGAGAATTTTTAACAAATCAACTAGTGAGTTTTACAAAGTCGTTTTATTTCATAGAAAAATTTATTTAATTTTTCTATTGATAATAAAGAAATGAATGATATTTTGCTTGTCAATAGAATTTTTTTTCACGACAAAAATGTTATATTTATTTTCAAAATCGATTAAATCTAATATTAAATATCAAATTACATGATATAAAATATTTTTACTTTCTATTTTAACGAAATTAAAATTTAATTCACTGTCAACTGACATCACTTCTGAAATTTAATTCGTTTTATACCAAATAACGACCTTGAATTTTGTTTCCATGACAAAAATATGATTCAATATATATATAAAATTCAATTAATATTTATTTATTTTGTATGAACGATTATTCATTGCCTGTATACGAACATTGTTTTCAACTGAAAAATTTTGTGATATGAACTATACAAAAAAAAAAGTAATAATCATATTTATCCATCACTCATTATTATTATCTTATCTCTAATATTTGTCATTCATTGGGTAAAATAAAAGTAAATACAATTATTCAAATCACCCATACAGCTACAATAACACCAGATGCAAATTCAATGTTACAATTGTGTGTCGTAAAATGATTCACATAATTTTTTATTTGTTCATAAAATGATTTGATGTACATTTTATTTTTATTTTTAATCTTGATAATATATATCTACTTCACAATATTATCAGTACATCACATTGTGAGCTATGAATATAATTTATTATAAAAATATTATGATAAGTAAATTATGAAATATCCAAAGCAAAAAAAAAATATGAATGTAAATGAAGAGTAGTTTAATTTATTAAATTAATATTTATTTGTTCAAGAATAATTCAATTTCGTTTTTAATACTTACAAATTAATAGAAAAATTCACGTCAATAACGTGTTTGTGACAAATTAAAAATGGAACTGCACTTTTGTAATGTTATTACTAGAATGATTTAAACTTCAATTTTATTTAGCTTTATATACTCAAAATGTTTATTATTTTCGTCATGTTGTGAGTAATTCTATTAACAATTGAGGTCATAGATAAAAATGAGAAACTAATAAATGTGAAATTCTCCAATCATTAAATCACAGGTGAAAATTATCACAATTTAGTGCGTGATAAGATATCATTAATAATAATTATATATATATTAAGGGAATTATGTGGATTTTAATAACCGAGGGCAAAATTTTTTGCACGAGGTAATTGAGACGAAAATAATTTTATTTTTGATCGGGATATAATCAGCTTTATATCGTCCCCCATACGTATTTGCATTGAAAATCATGAAAGTTATTTTTGCTATATGACTTGTTTATATAAATTGTCATTTGTTCTTTATCGCTTGATTTTGTATTAAATAAAATTTTCGACATTTATAAATTCCTCATGGTCATAAATAAAATATCATTTCGTACATTGAAATTCATTGATAAATATGACATGTTTTACTAATTAGTTTTCAATTAATTTCGTAGAAAAATTTAAACATGAATAAATAAAGTTTTTTGTCTTGAATTCGTCGCAGACGATACAATAATGACTATCAATTATTTGATAATTATATTCAAGTATCTGTAAACTTTATTGTTCATAACGTCATCAAAAAAAATAACGATACAATATTGAATCATTCATATTCAAAAAATAAAATTATTAAAATAATTAAAATATTAATTTTTGATAAGTATTTTTAAATAATCATCGAATTGACATTAAACAATATTGTGCTGCTTGAGCGGCCAGTTTATGAACTATTAAATTGATTTTTTTTTCAGTATGCAACAAATAAATTGTGGAATGCGAAACGCGGAATAGGATTTTTCTCGTATTCATTTTTATACTTATTTGAGAGACATTACTCCGATAATAAATCTTAATTAATAACCAAATTTACTCGTGAATTAATCACAATTCACTAATTCAAAGATGCTGAATCGTGTAGTGCGACCAATCACGCGAATTGCACAGCGAGGTATTAATAATTATCGATAAAATACATTTTATTATATAATCTACGTAACATAACCTCAAATATCTAATTCGTAATTGAATATTAATATATATGTATGGATAAAAAAATAATGTAATAATTTTTTTCATCAGGTGTTCGTCGATATCATGACGAAAAGCCATTCAAATATGCAAGTATGGATGAATTACCAGTTCCATCAGGTTCATGGCAAGCACAATATGATGCATACCAAAGAAAATATAATATGCAACTTATTGGTGGTGTAGGATTTTTCATAGTGACATTTATATTTGTAGGTTATGCTTGAATCATTGAGACTATTTTATTTATTATATTAATCAAAAAAAAACAGAAAAAAATTCATACATAACCTCAATTTTTATTTTTAGGCTAAATCATCTGGTTCACTTTATCTGAATGCATATCCACCAGAACCAAAAACTCAAGAGTGAAGAAAAAAATACTAATATTAAATATCAACATAGATTAATTAGTACACTAATAATGTACAGAATATACTATTATATTCAGTGATGAAAATAAAATCATACTAAATATATATATACACATATATCTTTTATTTGTCTTTTTAATATTTACATTATATTATTATATTATATTTATTATTGAAACTTCTTTGCTAAGTATAATATAAATTTATTTACACTTATTTTGCTTTTTTTTTTAATCTCCGTTTGTAAAATTTGTCAATGAGATCGTGCAATTTCAGAGAAAAATTCTAAAATGTCTTGAATTGTAAATTCAAGAGTCACCATACTGTCAGGATAACAACGTTGTATTAATTCTTCAATATAAATATATTGGGCAATAAATTCTCCCTGCATTTCTCGCCAAACAACCTGAGAAAAAAATAAATAATAATGACAAAAATATAATCAGATTTTATTTAATAAAAAATATTACTTGTAAAAGATTTTCTTCTTCGCAAAGATGTTTCTCCACTTTTCTGTATAAATTTTCTAATCCTTTTTTCACTTCTCTCGCAGGATATTCTTTAACAACACGACGTAATTCCTGTTTGCTAAATGCCATTTGATAACTTATCTCGGATTCTTTTACACCAGCCCCAACTTTAGCTTGAACACCCTCAAAAAATAGCTGAAAAAAAAAATATAATTCATTAATATTATTTATTGATAAATTTTTCTGTATCAAAATTGATGAAGATAAATATTTTACATTGAGTTTTTCAAGTGGTCGACCAAAATATTGTATCACATACGCTTTTAATGCATCTTGGTATTTTTGTTTTGCTTCCTTTCTCTCGTGATCCAGCACAGAAATTTTTAATTGCGACAAAAGATCATACAAATGATGAAAATTTTCTGCAAAGAATAAATAAAATATTTTCAAAAACCGATTAAAAAATTGCTAAACAATTATTTTTCAAATTAATTTTTTGTACCCATTTTAATAACTTCCTGAGGTGTTTTATGATGTTCACTGCTATGAACTGCAATAGCTTCAAACATAGTTCCAACTAATTTAGTATACCATTTCTCTAAATCAACTTTTCTATCAGAATTCCTAAATATTTTCTCGGCAATTCTAGCAAATGGTCCAAAATTTTCCACGTAAGATAAAATTCCACATTTATTTCTTCGATTAACTTTCGTATCGCGTAATATTGATTGCTGTTGTGTCTGCATAAATTTATCAAATGCCCGTTTCACTTGCACCAATGCAGACGCAAATGTCATTGATAAAAATGATCCAGTATCTTGTGCTGACATTACATGCTGGGACAAACGTACTAGAACATACATACACCAAAAACTATCAATTTTATCCAAAAAAGAAATGAAATTATTCAATTCTGGCTCAAGAGACGGAAAAATTGCTGACATAGTTGCACGAACTTCTTCATTAACTTGTCGCTCTAATTTTTTGCTCGCTGTTGATGTTGCTGAGCCTGGACTAGTTGCACCATTGCTTAAATTATCATTAATTCCATCATCAATCTCAACATTCTTCACTGGTGACAATGCTAAATCTAATTGAAAAAATTGCACGCAAAATGCCTGCTCAGCTAAACAAATTGGTTGCAATTGTGATAATGCACGATCAAGCAATGTATCCAACATAATTCCTTCACCCTGTGGTGACCAAACATCATTGCTCAACAGACAAATTGGCACAGGAGCAATAAAATCATCGCCTTTTTGTCCACCAGATTTATTTCCTCCATGATGATGCGGTCGTGAATTAATTAATCTTGTTTTAGCCTCTTCAAAAAATAATTTTAAATCACGCTGATATAATTTACTCATCGTTCCCGTATAAACTTTGGTCAATTGTCCAAATGCTTTACTGTCCAACGAACGTAATAATTGCATTAATTCTGTATACGGCTCCAATTCACGATGAACTGCCTGATGTGTAGGTAAAATAAAGTCTGTTGTGACATTCAATGTCTCACCAACGTCATTTCCCAAATGAATAAATAAATTATTTAGATGACGAGCAACAATAAGTGAAAATTTTGCTCTTAATTTGTCTAATCGACGTTTTTGTTCAGTTACTGCACTCAATTTATCAAGTCCCGATGGTAATGGAGCACAAATTGCTTTTAATAACGCATTACCGGCGACACCAAGTTCATTTTTACCACCAGGTAATTCAGCTTCATTTAAAATACGTTGATGATGCTGCGATATATCTAATTGAGTTATTATTGCGTCTAATTGTTCCAGTAATAAACGTGCATTGTGATTAGCTGTGTGTATTGCTTGATTTTTTTGTCCCACACGTGCCATAACCTCTCTTATACGACCCAATGCTTCATCATACGCGATTAATCGCGTTTCAACAAGTGTTGCTTCAGCAATTGCTGCTTCAATACCGTTCATTAATTGAGTTACTTGAGGCTCTGATGCCAACACTGATTGTACATTTTCGCCATCGAGTATTGACAAATCTTTTGATAATGTTTCCATAAATAATTCAGCATTTGAAATCGCATAATTACAATTGGACATTAATTTTTCTAAATCAGCTGCTTCTTTATCAGTTATTGATTGATAATCCGATGTTATGATTGGAGTCAATAAATCTTAAATGAAAAGAATTCACAATTAGAATAATTATTATATTATATTGATATCTTAATGAATCAAACTTGAAATTGAGTATCAATTGCCATTAACATTATATGGAAAAACAAAAATATATTTATTATATATTTTTTAATGTAACATGAAAATTTGAACGTTAAAAAATATGCAAAAAAACATTTAGCCAATTAAATTTGAAATATTTCTATTTAATTTTAAATCAATTGCAATTTCATGTTGTAATTCAATTTCAACAGTTTATTTAATCCATTACGATTAATAATATTTTGGTTATTATTTCAAATAATTGTCTTTTCACCTGGGGCTATTATTGTTATACTATCGTTTTCCTTCAAAGATATTGGATCAATTAACCAATCATTAGGTATATTTTTAAACTCTGGTCGTTGTGGTAAACTACACGAGTATGTATATAAATTACTGATAAATGTACGACGTTCTTGAGCAGCAGTTGCTGTCCATTTATATAATTTATCAATGAGCAATTCTATATCCATTGAATCATTACCAACTCCATCAACAATTTGTATATCATTTAATGACCACGATTGCTTTTTTTTAAATATATTACGATCATTTTTCTTCACTTGATATAGAATAAATGATCCTGGTGCATCAATTGTTGTTACTAAACATAAAAAACTTGTTTTTTTACGTTTATACGTTTTACTGACAAAACAAACTGTAAGCAATTTTTCATCACTTGGCGTAAATATTTCACGCTGTAATGTATGGCGTATTGCGGCCATTATTATATTTGTTTTTCCGTTATATTTATTTAAATTTCATGAATTTTTCCTCAACTGTTTTTGATTACCACTAAAAATTATATGTGACAATTGTTTTCTACTCCCACAAGTATTGTCGGCCATTTTGATTCTTTTTTCTTTTATATATATGCACATAAATATGTACAATGAAACACGGAATTGGACTGGATTTTTCAGGTTAGCCAATGGCTGAGGTGCCATCTGGCGATTATGCTTTGAAATGAATTTGGTAACCTTGATTATTATTAAGTTCATGCGCGTTCATAGTTCATACATTCACTTCATACGTAAACGTAATTTGTGTAAGCTGGTAAAAATTATTCTTTCTGAATAGCAATACCGGCGAAATGCCGAGAAATTCAATGATTTCACGTGTCAATGAAAAATGTCGTATTTGTTTAAGTGATGAGGGTTCTATGGTTGATGTTTTCACAGCAGAATTAAACCTAAAAATTAAAGAACTCACTGAATCCACCTCTATCCAAGTACGTATATTTAAATTTTTCATAATCATTAAAATTGTTTGGTTATGATAACTTTTTATTTTATATACATATATTAACACTCAGTCTTATTCCTTATTGATATGCATTGTTAATTAATTTATTGATTAAAAAAATTAATCAACAGATTAATGATGGAGAAAATTTACCACGAAACATTTGTCATGTTTGTCTTTACAAATTGGAAATATGGTGTGACTTCAAAAGACAATTTATCTACACAAACAATAAACTTTTGCAGCATTTAAAAAATATTCATACACCTGACTATGAAGTAAGTTTATTAAATAAATACTTGAACTTATATTTATATAAATATACAATCATAGTCGGTAATATAAAAAGAGGTTATGTTATAGTATTTTACAAATTATTTATTTATTTATTTTTTTTCACTTGGATTACATTTTGTCAATTGTGTTTAGAAGTCAACTGGAAAAAGACGTCATTGTGATACACAGGCAAATTTGGATAATAATGCTGATAATATTGGTGAGAAGAAAAAGTTTAAATTAAATAATGAGACGCCACCAAGAGCGTTGAAATTAGTTGATAATGAAAAATTAACTGTGACACCGATAATATTTCTTGACAATAATGATTCTTATAATGAGCCGATGAGTAAAGCGATAAAAATTGATTTAACAACATCAGGTGGAGGTGGTGGTGATGAATGTCAAGTAAATTCATCACAAATAATAAAATCACGATCATTCAGTGGTAGACGAACGTCAGAGCAACGATTGGCATCAACGCAACGTTGGGTTGCACGAAAAAAAGCATTATTGGCTGCTACTGGTGAAAATGAGTCTGATACTGATTCAATGAGCTCCGATGATGCAGAATTATCGCCAATACAAAAAGCACGTTCGAGAAATCATATAGACAATGATGCTGAGAAAATAAAACGTTTGAGTAAATCAATAAATGATTTGAATGCAATTGCCGAAGCTAAAGATGATACTCCAATTATTAAATCAATTGATAATAGCATGAAAAATAATAATGAAATTGAAAAGCCTTTTGAATCTAATACAATTCAATCTGAATTAGTAATTGGCGATGCGACATTTATTGTAACTTCGAAATTATTTTTATCCGAGCCACAATATTTACATCAATCATTGAACAATGTACCGAAAACTCCAGAGGTGGATAATCAGCAACAAAATACAGATATTATTGATGCATTACAGTTGCGTCGAATAACAACGCAGACAACTGAAAAAAAATTTATTGAACGCTGTTTAAATATTGAAGTAGAGGGTACTGATTTATTGTCATTGCAACGAATACAAATTGACCTTGATAATTATTTAGTTACTGATATGAAAGATAAATTATCAAATAATATGACACTGTCGCCAGAAATGATTAAAGGTGAAAATAATGAATCACCTCAACAATTGCCTAAAGATTCATTTCAAACATTGGAGCAACAATTAAAAACAATAATTGAGAAAGCAATTAAAAAAAATATAGAAATGACAAAAATGCGACGTGTGCCAATAAGTAAAATAGCAATGTCAAATAATCGTGGTCATAAAATATTTTCAGCAGCATTTATTCGTGCGGCAATGAAATCACAAATATTCCAACCGAAAGTTGTGTTAAATCGTGTCGAGCCAACTGTGGAACAATCATTGGAATTTAAAGTAAATAATAGTACAATGATTAATGATGATAATTCAAATACTAAATGCAACAATGAGATAAGAAATTATGAATCGGATAAAACGAAAAAAAATATTGTTAATATAAACATAAATAATGATAATCGTACGAAAAAAATTTGTATGAATGAAAATAAATCATCAGATGGTGGTAATTACAGTTGTAGTATTTGTAATGAATTATTTTTAACAAAAAACGATATTGAACGACATTTAGACACTCATAAACATTCAAAAAACATAAAAACACCAATAAATATTATATCAAAACGAAAAATGATGCGTTGTAAATGTTGTCTTGAAATAGTTGAATCACGTTATGTTAAAGCACATATTTGTCAATGGAAAAAATCATTACATCAATGTCCAATATGTGAGATTTCATTTAAAAATGATCAATTGCTTGAAAATCATTCAAAAATCCACAAAAATTATCCGGCAAAAATAAATACAATTAAAACGGATGTAAAAAAAGTGATAGAAGAAACAGCAATGATGGATGAAGTAAAAATAGAGAGAGTTGAAAATATGTCACAAATAAATGAGCCAATTATTCATACTGATCATAATAAAGATGAAAAAATAACATCAACAAATATAAATATAGCAACATACACATGTTTTGTGTGCGATAAAACATTTACTGATGAAGAATTATTGAAAGATCATTTACAGCAACATTGCGATGATGTGAGCGATGATGATAAAAATAAAGATAATCCAAAGTGTCAAATGTTTCAGTGTGCAATATGCGGTGAAACATTGAAAAATGAAACAGAACTTGAACGTCACGTTGAAAAACATTTATTTGACGATAATACAAGTAATACTGTCGATAATAATTTAATAAATGTTCAAATAAAACAAGAATTACCAACAGTGAAATTCGATGTAGGATTAAATAGCAAATTTGAATTGCACACTTGTGTTCAATGCAATGAAGAGTTTGATAATGAAATAAATTTAGCGTTACATGTGCAGGGACATGAAGAAGAATCGGCAATTGCCGAATGGGAAAAACATGGATTTATTAAACCACCAATAGTGTGTGATAATCATACTTGCACTATTTGCGATGATACATTTGATAATGAAGAAGCATTAGCCCATCATATTGATATACATAATGAAAGTCCACATATTTGTATATTATGTGATAAACCATTTTTGACCCTTCTTCAATTACAAGATCACGTCACAAGTACACATTAATTTCAAAGATATTTTATTTCATTATCATATTTGAGTTACTAAAACAAATTCAAATTCTTGAATATTTATTTGTTTCGTTTTTTTTTAAATTAGAATTTACCTAATTAATCGTTATGAAGTATCCAGTCGACTCACATTTTAATTGAGTATTTTTTGTCTATCTTTAATCTTTATTATATTTGATATTTTTAGTCTCGATAATACTTGAACAAAATATTGAAAGCAAAAGAAAATGTATTCGATTGTGATGTGCACAAAGGGCAATAAAACAATATAAAATAATTTTCATTCATTTTTTCTTTATTTCCTATCCCTTATTTTGGAGTTTTATTAGTTATTTAGCTACCTCTATGTAAAAATAAATTGTCATAACCTCAAACTTCTTTTATTTATATAAATTTACATACAGGTAACGAATTAACAAATAAAACTCCAGAATAAAAAAGTGATAAAAGAAAGAACAATGATCGATGGAGTAAAAATAGACAGAGCTGAAAATATATCACAAATAAATGTGCCAATTATTCGTATTCATCACCATAATGAACTAACCATCATCAACTAATGAAAGATCATTTACAGCTGCATTGCGATGATAAAAATAAAAATAATGAAGATCTTTCAATAATTCAATATAATTTTTACAGGCAAAATGATGTTAACAGTATCTGTTGCAAATGAAATAATTGAAATGATAAATGAGAAATAAAATATCTGATATAAATGCAGTTTTGTCAAGTGACGGCTTATTTATGCTGCTGTAAATGATCTTTTAATAAGTCTTCATCAGTAAAATTTTTATTTTATGCAAAGCATATGTATGTTGCCATATTTATATTTGTTTCCGTTATTTTTTCATCGTTATGGTGATTAATACGAATAATTGGCACATTTATTTGTGATACATGTTCAGCTCTGTCTATTTTCACCTCATCGATCATTGCTCTTCTTTCTATCACTTTTTTATTTGTTATTTTGTTATCTGTATCTGAATTTATATAAATAAAAGAAGTTTATGATTATGTAAATTTATTTTTTATCCGTTCTATTAATTTCAAGACAGATAAAATAATTATATTAAATCTATCGTCAGATATTTAAAGCTATTGTGTTATTCCGAAATATATAATTTCGAAACATAACTCAATAAGAAAACAAGAAAAGAAAATTTTCATTCGAGACAAAAAAAAAAATAATACTATTAATATAATTGAGCAACAAACGAAATAATAAAGTAAATGAACAAAACTTGACTACATAACCTCATTTCATTTACAGATTAACATTAATAAGGATTATATGTATATTAGTCTGCACAAAAAATCCAACTTCTTCACAAAACTCCATTCATATTGGATATTTTATTTCTCATTTGTTATTTCAATTATTTCATTTCCATATTCATACATCCATACACACATACATATATGTTATATTACATTGACAGATACTATTAACATCATTTTGGCCTCTAATAGTTATATCATTTCGATTTTTTCTTTATACAATCAAAAAAAAAAAAAAATATAACAATCTCGCATTAAATAATGTTGCAATAATACACACATTATCAAGTCCTTTCTATTTTGCCACTATTTTCCCAGCGAAATTCGCAATATACACAAAGAAATAATATAAAAAGACTTATCAAGTTGTGTTTAAAATATTTAGTTTTTTTTTTTGATTTTATTTCAGAAAAAATCGAGCATAATTCATTTATTTTGGGTCCCATCTGTTATATTTTTAGGCTCAATATAAGACAAAATGTCAATACCTTATTATTTCTTTCCCTTTCTATATAATTCTATATTTTTATTTGTTATCTCGCACCCAATGTTGATCAACAGATTCACATGGAGCAATTTATCATAATTACTAGTTAATGATTTCTTTAATTAAATAATAATAATAATAATAATAATAATAATAATAATAATAATAACATCTGATGCATTACTAACAACTTAAATGCTATTATTTACATCGATAGTATATCATTGACATTTTATTTGCCATTATTCATTTACTTATTCATTTCATTTAGCATCATATCATTTTATTTGTATAACAATAAATTAAATAGATATTTTATATATTTAATATTTTACTTTAACTGAGGAAAAAAAAAACGTTTTATATATCATTTATTATGATAATAATTAGTGATGAATTGGATGAAAAAGAAATGCCTATACATTATATAAATTTCTTTTTTTTTTTTTTTAAATTAGTATTTGCAATATTATATTAATGCATTTTTCTAGTTTCGGTTTTTTATTCTGCTTGCAAGGCTTTCACTGTGTTCCATTTTCCTTATTTTACTCATCCATTCATTGCATTTTTTTTCTTTTTCAATTTCATCTTCAACAATTAACTAACCTAGCCGTCTACAAAGTATTTTATTTATGTACTTTTTAACTGGCTCGCTCATTACGAACAATAACTTAATTTACAAATGTGAAAATGACAAATAAAAATGAAAGTATATATATAAAAAAAGCAAGAAAATTTTTTATCAAATTGAAGTTGACATTTTTTTTTTTTTTGCAAAAACAAACTGGCCTAAATAAATATGTATTTTCTTTTATCACAAATCATGTTCACTGTCCAACGCTATTAATAAATTCACAAGAAAAAAAAAAAAATATTTGATTATAACAGTCAATTTCTTTCGTGTATAAATAAATAACGATTTATCCTCAAAAATAATTTCTATAAAAAATAAAATGCAGTGACTGAGTGTTGGCATGACTTGGATTTGTATTTTTATTATTAATATTTTAATTTATTGTGACACGACGTCAACATAATTAGCAGGATAAAGACCAACCCTGCCATCTTTTCGTCCTTTGCACCAGCCTTGTTCATCCTCATCCTCGAGCTTTTCAAAGACTTCACCTACAATAATTGAACAAAAGATATGAATAAAAATAAAAACTATTGATGATAATTGTGTTATATAAAAAAATAACAAATTTACCTTGCTTAAAGCTTAATTCATCTGCTTCTGCGCCTTCATAATCATACAATGCTCGAACTGGTACTCCAGGTTCACCTGTATCTACTAAAGCTTCGCCACCATCTTCATCCCACTCTTCTTCATCAAATGGATTTGATTCTTGTTTGGCATTGGTTCCATTCCTATCATAAACAAATGACATTTTCGTATTATTCCTCCCTTGTTGCAATAATATATTGATTATTTTATTATATTAATTATATTATCAACGTACATAATCGTGGTAGTTCTATTGATGGCATTGCCATCATGATTTTTCTCCGAGGACTGTTTTGTCGAGTCAAGAGTGTCAGTTTTTGCATCGCCATTACTATCATCATTAGAAATCACTCTCGTTATAGATGTAACTCGTGCTTTATTGATAGGTGGAAAATCCTGCTTTAAAATTAAAGATGAATAACATTAATTAACATTAAACTCAAGATTTATGTTAGGTATAATTACAAGTCGTGATTTTACATTTATTTTTATGGAATCAAAAAATTTTCAACAATCAAAAACTAATAAATACGATAAATATCTAAATAAAATAAATGTGAAAAAGAAAGAAAAAAAACAACAAAAGAAAAATTTACATGCAGATCTTCGCCAACTGGTCGTTGATTGATAAGGGTGATGGATCCAGCTGGTAATGCGTCTTTTGATTTTGATCCTTTGGTGATGTCACGAAATTCTTCTGTGTAATCCTGCATAATAAGCAATCACCGCACAATTCACATGCAAATGCATTCAATAAATTTCTTTCTGTTTGTTTTGTTGTAATTAATTGTTCAGATATTTTTAATACATAAATTAAAATCTAATGATACAAAAGATAATAATTTTTTTTTTCCTCTACAAATCAAAACTAATTTAATAAAAATTATTTACAAATCAAATGATGATTGTATTTAAATATTTTATTCAAGACATAAAATATTATCAAAAATGCATTCTAACTTTAAAATAATGTATATATTTGTTTATAAATATGAATTAAATGAATAAAATTATGGTAAAAATTTACCTCGAATTGCGGCCAATTCATCGCCATGTTTATTCCATGATTATTTGACCACCATTTAAGATCTTTTTCATAATCTGCATTGTTCACAGTATGATAAAATTCTTCATAGATTTGTGGAAGACTAAAATGATATGAAAAATAATTATAAACGATAATTAACAATGTTTTCTAGATATCAAAATAGCACAATGAAAGTCGCCAATTTCGTGCACATATTAAAAAAAATTAAAATAAAATATATTTACACTGGATCCTGGGATATATTTAAACATTTGTGTATTCCAAACAGTACTTCTTTGAAAAATTGTAGTCGTTGAGCCTCCATCTCTTGACATTTGTCAAATACTTGAGACATGTCCTCCATATATTTAGGATTATACTGATTTATTTCCTGTAATGCTGCTTCATATTTTTCTTTAGCTTTTTGCACCTCTTCCTTTGTCTTTTGTACCCTATCCTGCATCTTCTTTACCTGCAATAATTGATATCAAAATAATATTAATATTCAATCAGTAGAAGAATTTAAAATTATTAAATTACGAATAAAAATTGTAAATTAAAAAATATTTTTTGAATTATCAAACAATGTATCATAAAAAAAATACAAATAAATCAATTATTTAAATGATATTCACTAAATATAAATGCATTTTTCCTTCTACTTTTCAATTCTTTCCTTACCATTGGAACTTTCTGTGTCGTTGATTAATTCAGAATCAGAGAAAGTGAAACAAACAAAATAAAAATAATAAAAATTATTGATCATGCATCATGCTATTATAATACATACAATATGAACATCAGATATCCGGATATTTTTAATATTCTTAAGAATCCCATGGATCCATGCAGTACATCCAAACATCGTCATCTAAAATATTTATTTTTAATTTTTCTTTCAACCGTAATTTTAATCATTTTTTTAAAATTCAGCCCGATTATAAATACTAATAGAAATGATCAATTTGTTTATTAATAGAAAAATCTCGCTACTTAAATTATTGTAAAGCCTTTCAGTTTGTTTACTAACTAATAATATACATATTTTATTGTAATAAAATATTAAAACATCGAAAACAGAGATAACTTCATGATTATAATTCAGTAAAAAGAAAAAGAAAAATTTACACGTGTACATTATATAAAGATTCATGCAAATTGGCATGAAAAAAAAACGTTTATTAATTAACGTACGCTATCGGAACCTCGGGCCATCTGCTAAATAACAAGAAAATATCAAATAATTTTCGTTTTTCTATGTGAATACATAAATATATTTTTTTTTTTCATTGAATAATAAATTAAATAAACGAAACATAAATGATATGACATCAGTTAAATCACAATTTTATCAATTTATCAAATATAATTTTAAAGTCATTGTCTTCATCTGTTATACATGATAAAATGATGAATGATTCACACAACATATTTGGCGAGTGATTTCTGTGAATATAAATTAAATTAAAAAATAGCACACATATGGAAATAATACACTCAATTGTGAAATTAAAATAACACAAGAAAAAAATATATGAAAAACACACACACATCACACACCTGATCTGGCGATAGTGAACTGTCAGCTGAAGCATTTCGTTCCATATTTGATGCAGTCCTTTCTGTTTTACAACTATTGTGATATTCTGATTTGGCTTTTTCCACTTTTTGTAATAATTTTGCCCAGGGTTTCTGCGCTTTTTTAAATGCATCCTCCATTTCTTTGCGTTCCTTTAACGTTATCATTGACTGTAATAAAAATAAAATACACAATGATTATAATAAAATATTTTTGCATTAATTAATAATCGAAACATTCTAAACTGAAATATTAAAAAAATATATACCTTGTGATACGTGTCTTTTTGCCATGTTTTAACTTGCTGAACAATATCATTACAAAGATTGTCCTTAACTCGATGATGAAGATCACACAATCGATCTGATTCAACTAATGCTCCTTTCCACGCTGCTTCAGTAGTTCCATATTCAGGTCCTTTTTCAATTTTTTCATTCCATGATTTAGACCATCCTTTCAATGCTTTTGCATAATTTTTTTCAATCTCAGCGCGCTCTTGAACAAGAGCAATTAAATTATCACATAATTTGTGACCGTCTTCAATTCTTTTTGTTGTTCGTTTGTAGTTACCCGGCTCCCAAAAAGAGTCCGAGGTAGCTATTAACATATTGTCGTCGCTGTGATGAGACATCCTAACCTAAGGACACCAAGCTCCAATTATCTGTAAAATTAATACAAATATTTAATTAAATTATATTCAATGAAATGAAAGTAAAATTTATCTATTAGCTAAGGACAATTATTATTTTCCTTTTCAATAATATTATATGAGTAAAATAGTTGCACAGACATTTATATAAAATAACAAAATAAAATAAATATATATTTAAATACCAGATATATTTAATTGAATTATCATTTAGCATCATGTTTTTTATTAAATTACAGCGGTTGAACGATTATTGATTGGCCTAATTTCAACCACAGATATACGTGTACATCTTGAACTATTATTGATACATAAATTTTACAAAATAGCACTTCAAGTGATTTTATTATGAGATAATATTAGAATTATTATTTTATTTTGATCATTAATTAATTTATTGGAGAAAACTAATTGATATCTATTCAATAAAAAAAAAAAAAAAAATCATAAATAAAATCCTATAGAATAAATAAAAATTAAAATACATATAAAAAAATGAAGTCTGGCTAATTTATAAAATAAAAAATAATACAAAAATACACGAACGTTATCTAAAGGCTCATTAGTTAGTGTCCATTCAATAAAGTGGCTTTTATATCTCATACAATACATATATACGTGTATTTTTACAAATGACGCGTACAAGCTTTACAAAACAGAACAATTGTGCTCCAGTAATGAAAGTCACGTGTGCATTCTTTGTTATCTCTCTGATTTTCTGTCTAGTTCAACCATCAACAATTCTACTCCATGAAAAGTAAAAAGAATAAATAAAAAAAAAAAATAAGTCTCTACAAGTGAAAAATATTCCATTCAATGAAAAGACATTTGCACGATATGAAGAAAATTTTGGAGTAAAATTCACTCATAAAATAATGTGAATAATTAAATATTTATATTGTTGTAAAGTATTTTTTTTTTCGCCCAATTGGATAGCACAGAAATTTAAATTAATACCGCTGGCAATTATCAATAATTACCTGTTGAATATATATATATATATATATATAGGAAGTTGTAGATTAATGCATTATATGTGTATAAAAAGTGAACATATAAAAAAAAATAGGGGACTAACACAAATGAGTTAACGCTTCGTAAATTGATGGTGCAACGCAGATTAAATTCGAGTTGAATTTTAATTCTCTAAATTTTTATTTGTAATGTAAAAGCTCTAGTGCTTGATAAACTATATTATAAAATATATTTTGATAATTTTAATCTGGGAAAAAAAAATATATTTATATTTAATATTAAAATTTAATGATGAATAAATGGAATGTGAATGGAAAAATTTTTCATCGACTATAAGTGCAGGTACTTGCACTTGGTTGAGCACATGTCCATGGTTCGGTGGTTCTTAGTTGACTAGACCATGCAGTAATGTCAGGTGGAAATAAATATATAACGCTTTGAAGAAATATAAATGAGAAGGTGGAAAAATAAAAGTGTGAGGAAAAGAAATGCAGAGAAATTTCGTCAAAATATCTTTATAAAAATAAAATAAAAAAATTATTCTGTTCAATAATAATTTATATAAACATTCAATATTATTTTGTTACTATACCTATACATTTGTAAATATTATAAACAATTATATAATAATTTTAAGATGGCAAAGTATCTAAAAAATTATTACTGATACGATGAATAAAATGAATTAAATATTTAATTAAGTTTTAAGAAGTGAAATTGATTCTTCATTGAAATATTAATCTAAAACAAGATTAAATTTTTATAATATATATTTTATCAGGGATTTAATTACACATTTAATCGTATCTATACCTGGTAAAAGTCTTACAAATAAACATACGCATATTTAAATGAATTAAAATATTATACAAAGGTATTATAAAAATATAAAGCATATATGTTTGATAGCAAAGGATAAAATAGCTCACGTAACGGTGATATAAACTGATTAACGTCACGCACGATGCTAAAAGAAGTTTATGAGCATAATGAGAAGAGAGGGGAAATTGTAGATTGGATAAATGGATGGTAACAAGTCTGTCTTAATATGTCAGAAAGTTTAATCGTCCGATGAGAGTTTAAATTATAAATTAAAAATTATTAAAGTGCGTGAAAAAATTCAAAGTGGCAGGAAAATTATTTTTTTAAATTTCAACTAGAATTTTTATACAATTTTTTTTATATTTACTGGATAGATAGAAAAATTATTTGAGCTGTTGATGTCAAAAATTAATGATCTTAAAACGATTTCTGTTTGATAAAATATTTTATCAACTTCAGTATTATTCAACAATAAATAAAAAATAATATAATTGATCATAACTTTCGATATTCCACATGATAACAATTATTACTTATATACGTATAAATCCAAATAGTTTTCTTACTTCATCATCTATTGATTTGTTGTTTGACGAGATTATAAAAATCATTTTATCAACATCAATAATCCACAAATAGAAATGACAATATAAAGAAATATAAAACAGAGTGAGTCATGAAATAATATTCCTTCATCTCTTCTGAAGATGAACAATAGAACCTAATAATTAAATATAATTATATAAATAATAAAAAATACACACAAACGTTATATAATAATTCAAAGTAATATATAAACTATTCATTTGTTTATTCATTGATTATAATTAAACACAATGAAAAATATTGTGTAAAAATCCCTTGAAAATTTCGACACCATCAATTAATAATAAAGATAACAAAAATCATATTATTAATTTTTACTTTGATATGGAACTTTATAATTAATTTTTCTATGTGTAAATAAATTCTAAAAATATGAATAATGATCCAGGATAAATAACAAAATACGATAAAGTAGGTTGTTCGTTGAGAGAGTTGGAAAAAAAAAATATTGCGAAGAAGAGAGAATTAAACAAGGAACTTTTTTATGCCAGATCTTTCAAGTATACAAGTATGACCTTGAGCCGGAAATCAATATTGCGCATTACTACAATTTATTCTATACATATATAGACATCCAAGTAGGAGATATATATATATATAATGTTCAAGTTTTATATTATAAACAACGTCGCACATTATCCTGCCTGTCATTGGCTTCTTCATTCGTGCATTGGATTATTTTTGTGCATGACAACATAAACTACTGATAGAAATTGTTGAGCTTTTTTTTTCATTCTCACAATTATTTATTTATCTACAGACATTCTTAATATATTTTTATAATTCATTAAAAAAATAAAATATTATTTGAAGCACAAAATTAATTTGTTGTATCAAAGTAAAATTTTGTTTGATAAAAAAAATTATCCTCGATTTAATTAATTTAATAATTTTCAAATTTTTTCCTTTATAAACTTGTGAATTTATATTGTTTAAATTTTGTCAAATGAATAATAAATATGAAGTCATGGTGGAATAATTGTTTGATAAAATAATATAAAAGATACTACACGAATAATCGGAATTAAATAATTACTTTTCACATTTTTTCGACTACTGTAAATTGTGACCTACTAAAATTATGGAATATTTTTTTTTTTCTTTTCTTTATCTCGACTTTATACTTATTTCTACACAAAACACTGTCGTTATCAGTCATTTGTTAGCTCATACTCAGGTACGTATATAGACATTTTATATTACGTGTGGATTACATAAAACAGAAATAAAAAAAAATAATAATAGTCATAATAATTATTTTTTCATACTCAACTATTCCAAGGTCATGTACTCTATATCAACTTCTGAATAGTCATCGGCTCTCTGATAAATCAAAAATACTGTGATAACAAAAATCCTAAAGATAAAAAATATATTCAATTTATAAAAAAAAAAAAAATTAACTTCAAACAGAAAAAAAAAATTAATTTATCATTTTGTTTAAAGATCTTTTTGATAAAATAAATCATATTTTTAACGGACTCCATAATAAATCTTCATATTAATTTAATATCAAAACTTAACAATAAAATTCCTCTCTATAAATTATTTATATAATTATTATAATCTAAACAGTTGTCATGAAAATTATATATACATCTAAACGGAAATTTAGAAAGGCGTTTATATTACCCTCTCTCTCTCTCTCTCATTTATCCTTAAACATAAATATACATATATACATTCATATGTGACAATAGAAGGAAATGCGAACGTGCGAATGAATATTTTTTTTTTTACCTTTAAACTTAAATAAGTTTCAAGTACCTGAATAAGGATTTAATATGATAAAAAAAAAATTTTTTTTTTCTCCGTTTAACACATTGATAATCATGAAAATAATTTACAAATCATGATTAAAAATTATTTAACTTAATATTGAATGGTATGATCTATACAATTACAAATAAATTGTTGATACCTCACAATTACAAGATAGAAAAGACTTTTTATATTTATTTATTTGTATGTATGTAATGTGTATTTATGGATGTATATATATATGTGTGTATGTGTGTATATGTGTTTTAGACGAAGCTGAATTGAGAGAGACTGGATATGTATTTTTCCCAAGATGTCGACGACGGTGAGAGAGACTTTCGAAGTATATATACGTGATCGAGAGAAGACCGTCACGGGAAATCTGGTTAGCGGTCATTGACGTGTGTCTTTTAACTCGTTATACATAGAGTTAATGTTAACCCTATGAAATGCACATTTTTTCTTGGGTCCAAAGTGCTGAGAATAAGTAAAACACATGAGATAAAAAAAAAGGGATAATAAAATTTAGCGATTTTATTAATTTATTTGATATTTAATTTCAATTATACTTGGGTTAATTTATTGATTTTTAATATTTTATTGAGTCTAGTGTTTTATGGCAGAGTTTTTATAAAATTAAAAAATTGTATAAAGAATTTTTTTCTGTTTGTTAATTTTTGATAGCAAAAAAATTTTTTTTATGATAATTATGAATGGAAAAATGTAATCTCAATTGTGGTATTGATCGTAAACGATAAGTTGTATATAATGAGGTCAGATGTAGTTATTTATAAACCGTATAAACTAGTTTCAAACATACCTGAGTATTTTTCATGATTTAAATTCAACAAAAAATATTTCATCGACATTTGAATATTTATTGTCATTTTAAAAATAGCATCAAAGTCTCATATAATATATATCTGAAAATATTACAGTGTCACATCATTTTTACATAAAAATTCTTCCCATGTATTAATTGCAAAAAAAAAAAATAAATAAATAAATAACAAATATTACAAAAATCAATAGATTTTTGTAATATTTGTTATTTATTTATTTTTTTTTGACTATCATTATTATTATACTGATCTAACAATATCCAGCTCTATATTAATGATTAAATTCCACTCGAATATCGTGTATAAAAAAATAATTTCACTATAAAATACATTCAATTTTAAAATGAAAGGTATTTATTGATATCAGAGAAAAAAACGCCCACGCTCTCCACGAGCACAAACAAGTTACGAATTAACTCACGTCTTTGCAAATGAGATCATGTGTGTGCACCTGATCTTAAACATATCTCTTAAGCCTCTAAAGATATGTAGAGTAAATATTTATGTGTATGTAACACACTCAAGAGAAATAATAAAAGAAAATTATAAAATGAAAGATAAAAATGAAAATGAAGAAATAAAATTCAATAATGAAATATATATGATTAATGGTGTTCTAAATTTTCGTCAGATATCACTGTATATATATTTATTCTTCAATTGAGTTAAGCAAAAAATAAAAAATAGAAAGAGAAACGTCCACAGAAGTCGTTGGACTCTCTTGGAAAATCGCCAATTTTTAAATGCCACGTTTAACAAATATTAAATGCCAAGACATTTTTTTATATCCACCAGCAATAATTTTCACAGTACAATTTTATTACACAAATATATATATATATACATATATATGTATGTTAATATATAATGCATGTACATAAGCAATATTTAATCGAGCGAACCGGTCAATGACCAAACACAATAATAAAAAAAAAATTATGAGTTCAAGATCCGATTACTCAAGTTATTCCTTTTTATAATTTTTATTTATTATTTTGTGAATGAAATATAAGCTTCAAATTCAATCATTTATTTATAATCGTAGATTTATTGTATTTAAATAAACAAATTGTGAAGTAAAATATATTTGCTTTATATATTTCCTTTCAGAATTTATATTTCAAGATCATTCGAGTTTTATTTGCTTAGAAAGATTGACAAATAAATGAAATATATTTATATTTATAGAAATATAAAATATCTTTTGGGCTTATTATCAATTTTATTTTTTAATTTCAATAAACAGTAGCTAAAAAAATTATACTAAATCAAACAATTATATAAATAATATTCTACAGAATTAAAAACAAATTTTTCATATATTAAATTATCAAAAATATTTTTTTTTTCTATTTTCTTTCATAATTTAATTCTTCTTTCAAATCAGAATTTTTTCCCAACGCTTTTGTTCAACTGATAATTAAATAAACTACCCAATGAAATAAATAAAATGAAAAAAATATATTATGTCAATAAATATAAAAAATATAACAAAACAGTTATATCCATAATTAATTATCCTGGAACAAATGAATGAAAAAAAAAAACCTTGAACTCTTCGACTACGTAAATTGATTTAAATAATTAAATAAATAAATAAATTAAATACAGAACATAAGTAACAATAGTCTATAAATAAATACATTAGTCAATAATAATTATCCAAAATCTATGTATCTATATATACACACAATTATGGTAATTTTCTAGGACAAATGTCTGGACAAATTTCCCATACACAAAAGTGTGCAATTATTTTTGCAACAAATGCAAAATAAATAGAATAATAATTTTATCCAACATAAAATATTATCTCAATACATTTATTTGATATAATACTTTATAATAAATAGCAATAATTAATTAAATAATTGAAATATTTACTCACTGAATGAAATTTTGCCAATAAAAATTTTTGATAACCGTAAAAGATGGTGAAATATCCTCACACGTAAACACACATAACACACACGCATGCGCAAACGCGCACACTCAACGACGACACCAAATAACCGGGGAAAAAAAAATTATTCACGAAAAAAAAAAAAAAAAAAAAAGGGATTTAATTGAAGACGCACGTGCGGTTAATATAATATAAAATGGCGTTGATTTCACTGGATTTTTTACACTTGAGTTATGTGATATTTAGTGGTTTATATTACACTATATGTATAGCACTTATTTTATTCACAATATAATATGTACACCGGACTCACTAAATATTTAATGAACGTGTATTCATTCAAGGAACGGCACAAACGCTCATATTACTTCTCCGCGATGAACTACCGCAGCTTCCCTCCTGTGATGGTGGCTCATGGGCGTGGTTTAAATTACGAATTGTGGCGAAAGTTTACGAGGATAACCGAGAGTAATACTCAATCGTGATTGGACAATTAGTATATTTGTCAATGCGCATGCGTGAAAGATTATTGAAGAGCCTATTGGCTAGAAACAGAAGCGACATCTATAACGTAATTATAGAAAGCCAACTGAGTAAGAAAAAATTCCCTTTGCAGAATTATTATCGACTGAGTTCTCTGTTTTTTATTTATAGTTTGAAAATTTGTGAATATGAATAATTTTATGTATAAGTTTTGTCATGAAAATAATCTTTTACTTTGACGAAATGTCGATTTACTATTAAATAATTAAATATATTGTAATATTCATTTGGATAGTATATTATATTTTGCGCATAAAGAAATATTAATTATTTATGAAAATCAATTCAAGATATCGTGAAATTTAAATATTTTCTATTATTTAAATGATTTATGTTCATGTCTTTAATTTGATTTATAAAAATTTTTTCATCGATATGTTATTAACCGCAATCAAGTAACGATAAAATTTATTAGAAAAGTGAGGTTATGCTGATCCCATTGGTCAAGTTGGTTCAGTTGATTATCATCACACTGTTCATTGTTCACCACATTAAATGATCAGTTTATGCTCATACTATTCACAGTATTCACACAGTAATGTCAGCATAGGTCTAGCTAAAAAGATACATGTGATTTTATAATTCCAAAATACATATTAAATAAATAAAAAGTCATAATGGATTTACACATAATGCCAAACAAAGTGAGTATTTAACTAAATAAATTGTCATTTTATCACAATTTTATTTTATAAATTCCAATTTTCATTTGCTTACGTGTACATAACCTTAATATAATTGTTCCTTATCATGACGTAGTTCATAATGAAAAAAAAAATTGACAGATGTGTAAATATTAATGACAATACATAAAATAAATTAATAATAAGTATATTAATGTCTTGATAATATTATTACACTAAACATTCTTTTCTTTTAAACTGAATAATGGAATTTAAACATCATTTATATTACAGAGTGAGGAAGAAATGACCCCTGAAGAAAAAAGGAGGTTTGTACATTTAATTTTTAAATATCCATTTGATTTAAAAGCCTATCTGAGGCACTTTAATTATCAAGTATATATTTACATGGGTACAAACATATATACAATATTTATTTATTCATTTATTAATTTTTTATTATTAGTTATTTTATATTAAAAATTTTCTTTTTCAGAGTTGAACATATACGAATGCATCAATTGCATCAGGGTCATGAGTCAATGCATGCAGAGATGTTGCTCATTTTACTCGTCACATTAATTGTTGTTCAAATTACTCTTGTAGAATGGAAAAAACGTCATTTTAAATCATACCAAGTGAATAATGAAATAATTTAAATTAATAATACATTAAATTAATATTTTTTTAACAGAGTTAAATAGATTTTTATTGATTTATTAATATTTTTCAGTTTGTCACATTAATCGCAGTATGGATAATACCATTTGGAATGTGCCTGAGAAATCATTGGTGGAGATTTATATTTTTCTGGCTGTTATTTTCATGCATCACCGCATTAGTTGTAAGAAAAGCCCTACAAAAACCAATACAGGGTACTACACCTAGGTAAATTAAATTGTTATATTCATTATGTCAATTTATTTTTGACCATAACAATGAACATAATTATTTTCAGATTAGTTTACAAATGGTTCTACGCTATTTATCGACTGAGTTATGTACTGGGTATAATTGGATATATAATAGCATTAGCAACATTTTTTGGATTGAATGCAATATTTGATGTTAAACCACCAGTTTGGATGGATTGTGGTTTATTATTTATATTCTATGGACTTTACTTTGGCGTACTTGGACGTGATATTGCAGAAATATGTGCAGACAAAATGGCGTCACATATAGGGGTAAAAAAAATTATTTTAATCATGGCAATTAAATTATAATAAAAATGAATATAATCAAATGAATAATTTATATTAAATTATGAGTATAAGTTTAGTAATTATTATTATTTTTAGTACTACACACCTGGAGGTATGCCAACAAGAACATTGGATCCTGGTGTTTGTGCTGTGTGTGGAAATAAACTTCTTGTTAGTGAACATGAAGAGGGTGTCATTGAAAATACATATAAATTGAGTTGTGAACATGTTTTTCATGAATTCTGTATAAGAGGATGGTGTATTGTTGGGAAGAAACAAACTTGTCCTTACTGCAAGGAAAAAGTCGATCTCAAGAAAATGTTTTGCAATCCGTATCCTTTGAAAGAAAGAAAAAAATAATTTATATTCCGTCTATTGAGAAATAATTTTTTTGTAGATACATAAAAAAAAAAAAAGATGGAATTTTTGCCTTACATTAATTATTTAGATGGGAACGACCTCATGTCCTTTATGGTCAATTACTTGATTGGATCAGGTGGTTAGTTGCCTGGCAGCCGCTAATATTATTTCTAGTCCAAGGTATCAATTGGATATTTGGACTCGAGTAAGTAATTGTCAATAAGCCAATGGAACAAAAAAGCAAGAAGCACTCGCATCGAAATTACACAATTGAACAATCAAAAAACGCAAAAATATATACATAATTGTATTCATTTCTTTTATTTATTTATTTTTTTCTAATGAAATGGAATTATTTCGGGGTGATTTTTTTTTTTGCTTACTTTAAAAGCTGATCAATTTTATTTTTGTATATAAGTAAAAAGTTTTGAGAGCCGGAAATTTTTTGTCCTTTTGCTGCCATTCCTGATAATTAATAAGAAAAAATAAAAAAAAGTGAAAAAATGTTTTACATAACTTTTTCACTTTTTATTCCAAACTTTCAAAAGTTATTATTTATATTAGAAATATTGATTTAAAAGAAATAATAGTAACAAACAATGGACACTAGTCAAGATAGTATAATAATTTCTAACCGGCTTTTATTTAATGAACTGTCTTTTAATATGAAATAGGAAAAATATTCATGTTACAAATAATTTTGTCCTCGGTATTACAAAAATTTAATTTGAGTGAAATTTATAATGGAATATTAATTGTAATCAATTAAAAAAATAAATTCTTCAGCAGTATGAACAAAATATATATTTTTTGTTCGTCATTCTGCACTCATCACTGAATCACATGTGTGCACGTCGTTAGACATCTTGAAAAAAATAGCAATTAAAAAAAAAATAATGAAAAGAAAAAAAAATTTATGAAAAACCGATTTTTTTGTTACAAAATTTTTTTTCCAGAGTACCTGAAACCCGGAGCGGTGTCACACCGGCAACTATTTTGATAATTGATACTAATTAATAGTTCTTTATTCTTCAATAAAACGCACGTTCAATAAAATTTTTATAAATGATCTGAAAATCGTGAATAAAAATATTAGAAATAAAATAAAACATACACACACATTTGGAATAAAATCAATTTGGTAAATGACAAAAATAATTAATGAAATTTTATAGATATATTTATTGAGTACTTAGCATGTTGCATATGTATATATACATATACATATATAAATAAATATTCTTTTATACATATGTATGTGTATATACATATGCATATTTATATTAAATATTACACGTTTATTATAATGAAGGAGTTATTTTTTTTTAAAATAAACTTCGTGTGTTTGTGGTGTCATGTAACTTTTGTTCATACTTTGTTTTTGTTTTCCTCTTTTTTTTTTATTTTATTTTCTCCATTTTTTTTTTCCTTTCAATGTATTATGTAATTTATTTACAAGAAAATTATAATGAAATATTTACAAGAATTTTCGCAGAAAAAAATGAGAATAAAAAAAATTGAAGAGTTTGAAAAATTAAAAAAAATGTAGATTGCGCTTTTATAATTTCAATTTTTCTCTCCTATCATCTTATTTTTGAAATATAATTTATGAATAACATTTTGATGTTGTGTTATTGAAGAAGTAAAATTAGTCACACAAAAAAAAATAATAATGAAATATTTAAGAATAAAAATTGTATTTACAAAAAAATATAAATAAAATTCTATATTCGCATTTATTCCTCTTTTTTTTGTATACTTTGATTCAAATTGGAAATTCATACGTTGTTTTTTTTCTTTTATTTATTTGCACAGATTCGCCAAATTTTATTACGTGTAATTTTTTGTTTTTTCCCAGTAAAACTCGATCGCATATATTATATTATAATTTATAGTACCACTCTTTTTTTAGCACTTTTTTTTCTGCATTCGTTTCACATTTATTCAAAAAAAAATTTTTTTTGTTACTAATTTTTATTATTGGACTACTTTGTTTGTTTCTGTTACGCCCTTCACACACACATGCAAATTCTACGCAGCTATTACATTTTTATCTCGTCAGTTTCATAAAGTATTGCTTGTTTTTTTTTTTTTTTTTTCTTTTATATTATCAACATTTCTCAGCACGAGATTAATTTTTATTAAATATTTTATTCTTCACTTCTTTGCATTCAAAAAGTCAAAATTTCACTCTGTCTGTCATGCACAATTGGAACAAACAGAAAAATGAAATTAAATATAAACAATTACACATCAATGACAAATAATTTATTTACTTGTTGCTTTTTTATAATTTAATTTCTTAGAATGGGAATTCACACACGCTTGTTATAATTATTTTTGTTTATCAGTTGGTTTTTTATTTCAAATAAAATTATCCATCAAGCGTGTATAATAAATACGAATTTTTAAATTTATAAAAAAGTTTTTTTTTTCTTATCTCATTGAGCACGAGGCTGAGTTTTTTGTTTATTTGTTTTGTCTTTCTTAGCTTTTTCTCTCTCCCTTTGCGCGCAGCGAATTTTGAAAAATGACGAATAATAATAATATAAATTCGTCATATTTTTTTTTTTCGCAAAATTTCGCGCTAACGAAGGCAAAAAGTAAATCAAATATTCATCTAATAGATGTGAATTTGTACGTAAATCACTTCAAAAATTATTAAATTTTTAAAGTTATTTTACATGCTAAATTAGAAGGAACTACTACTTCCAGTTTTGTTTGTTTATTATTTTTTGTTGTATTGGCAGTTATACACACAAATTTTGTACAGCATTTTATATTCATTTTTGTTCTTATTTTACTATTAATCAATTTAATTTCTTCAATCCTAGTCACTGAATAAATCTCATCAATCTCATTTAATTTTCATTAACTAATACGTATTGTTGCGGTTTATAATTTATGTGTATTCATTAGCGTATGAACATTTTGTTTGTATTATTGTGTACATGTGGACATAAATGTGTGTAAATGCGTTATTGAAAAAAAAAAAACAACTAATAAATAAATCATTTTTCTTCTTTCAATTATTATTTTTAATAATAAATATTTTTGCAATCATTTATATGTTGTGTAAAAAAGAAACAGAAAAAAATAATTTAAAAATAGTACAATATCGCACTTATTTTTACTTTCTATCATGAGATTTTTCAATGTCAATCCACATATTAAGAAATAATTTGATTATGTTCAACAATTATTAATTTTGTTTTTATCAAGAAATTAGAAAATATAATTGTGATATTGATTGACATTTTGAAATAATAAATCAAAATTAAAAATGTTTTATCTTTCATCTCAACTTTTGTTAAAATTATATGTAATTTTCATACTTTCCGTCGGAGAAAATTTCATCGCGTTCATTAAGGGCGTTTATTTATTCCGACATTATTCAAAAAATAATTTTTTACTTTTTCTTTAATCTATTCAAATATATAGAAAGATAGGCAGATGTCCAAGGGTAGAGGATACAGGGACACATATTGTGTGTTTTCTTTGCGTTACAATAAATTATTGAATTTTTTTCGCTCGCAAATTTATTTAAGTATTTCCATCATACCAAGAAATACTTTACACATTTATTTTTAATTTTTCATTCAATCGGTAATTTTATTTTTCTCTCTTTTCAATGCACGACACATTTTTCTGCCCTAAAAACTACGCAAACTATTTACAATTTTTTTGTCTATGACAAAGATACTTGTGTGAATTTTCTTTTTTTTTTTTTATTTTGCTTTTGAATTTTCCCCAATGAATATAATATCTCATTCTTTCATTTGCACAATGTCTTTCACATTGTGTTCATTCTATATAGCTTAGTTCGAATTTTTATTTTGTTTTTTTTTCTATATTTTTTAAAATATTTCATCATGTATAAGTGTTTATTATTTCATACATATAAAAAAGCATTGCGATAGTTATCAATCGAACACGTGGCGATTAATCGCAATTAATAATATAGTATCTATCTACAATTATTACTCATTAATAAAATTGATTAGCCATTATTTACAAAAGAAAAACAAAATTCACATTCATCGTCTTATTTTCATTCTCATTATTTTTTTTTCTTCTTCAAATATCGCGTTAAAAATATCTCATAGCTATATATTATCATCTGTGATCTGTAATTTTTCTTTCATTAGCGCCATCATTTATCTCGCTTCACCACCCAATATTATTTCATTTATATGTTGTTATCTCTTTAATTAGTTTATTGTTATTTCTTCATCATTATTTGGACGAACACGTCTTTTACGACATTGAATTTAGATTTTTATTGTGAAAAAAATCCGCAAATGCGTCGTCTTTTAGACCCTGTTGATGCGTGTATTTGTGTATGTGCGAGAGAAAAAATCCCAAAATTTTGTCCACAAACAATTTTTTTATATTATTTTTTCTCTTATACATCGTTAAAAGCAACAAAAAAAAAATGGACTATGAACCAATTTTTGTTTATTTTTCTCACTCGCACAGATATTCACATTTTAAAAAATCTATGCACATTTTATTTTTAGCACTCTATCCCAATTATTATTAATATTATTTTATTATTATTATCATTAATATTATTACTATTAATATTATTATTACGATAATTATTTTTTTTTGTTGCTTTTGCCGTTTTTATAAAATAATCACCCCACGGTGTAACAAGCTTTATATCTTCATACCATTTTTTCATCATTGTGTTTTTTTTTTTTTTTTTTAATTATGCGACTAGCTTAATTTTGACACTTCCACGGATCACGTGATTTTTTTAAATTCTTATTTTCATTATATTCCTTCTTTGTCTTTCAGTTTCACTCAGAACACCAAAAAACAAATTTAAATTCTTCAGAAATTCTTTTTTTCTTCATGAATTTTTTGTTTTCTATGGCACCTTTTATCGTGTCTCATCATATACACACTATCATCACATTCACAAATATCATCTCCAAATAACGCACCAAGTTTATGGACAAGTTTTACTTATTTTTTTTTTTTTTTTCATTTTTTAAACTTTAAAATTTTTTTCTCATTCATAATTTTCTTACGATTTGCAAACGTGAACCATAAAATTGTCTCACGCCACTGACGTGATAAACGATAAAAATAATAACAAATAGAAAAAACATAATGATGAATCAAATAAAATAAAATAAATCACTGTAAAATTAAATTTCTCATCACGATTCATGTCTGTGACTTCGATTTCTTTTATTTCCACTCTTTCGTCGTTTTCGTTTTGTATCACGTGTAAATGCAACATTACCAGGATCATCAGCTAATTGTGGAAACCTGTGAACACTATGAATATCAACACCTTCATAACCATCAACAGCACCACGAGCTAATAATTCATCTTTTTCTTCTTTTGACCAATCGCCACGTCCTTGAAAGCCAGCCATGACTAATTGCTTTTCAATTTCCCACGCACGTTCAACCGCACGTTTATGTGCATGCTTCAATATTCGATGTCGTTCTTGTTCTGGATCTGCACCATATTTAATAACGACTGCAGCATCTGGATTATGTAATCGTAATTCCTTCCATGTACCCGCACCATGCTCTGTCGTTTCATGCGTTGATACATTAAACATTCCGCCTAATCGACGTAATTCTTCCATGTCATCTCGCATTTTTAGTGCATTATCCTTGACAAAATAAAAGACATCTTGATCATGAACGCTAAAGTGCAATGGCAAAAAATAAGAATTATTAAAGACTGATGTGACAACGTCTTGTACAACATTGTTAACACCATCAACAACACTGACTAATGCACGTCCACCCACTCGTGAAACTAAAATTCCTTCGCCAAATACAGCACGACGATGTGCAACTCGTGGTAATAAATTTCGAGTTTTTGGTTCGAGTTTTAACAATGGTTTTGGAACAAAATCTAAATCTGAGAATTTTTCATGGATACGATTAACGATACATTGAAGTCCAGACATTACTCCGAAATCTGGAGTTAATTGTGGTGAAGTTATTGTTGCACTTGGTTGATAAACCATTGCATTTGTATAATCAGAACCAAGCATTGACGGGATATCATATCCATATAATTTTAACCAACTAGTGAGATCTGTCATGTATTCAACATTTTGCTTAAGATTAATTGGATCATTGTTGCAGAATCGATAAATAAATATGTCTGTTGGTGTTGTTAATTCATTTGCCATTTGTTCCCATGCTGGTGTCATCCATTGACCAACAGTTGGGTCATAAAGACGTTTATTTAAATAAACTAATTTTGTATTTGGATCGAATAATCCACCGTGAAAGTCTATTGGTAGATAAAAATCGGGATTAGTGTCTTTGATTATTTTTCCAAATGGTGTACGACGCATTTCTTTTATCAAATTGCCATTGGTGTCGAATAATGCAAGTGGTGAGCCATTTTGATCCGTTCCAACGTAAAATCTTTGTTCAGATGTTTCTACGGTCATTAAGAAGTCACGTGAATCATAAAGAAAACGGAATGTCTTTGCAACCTTTGGGAAATGAACGTGAGTAATGAGGTCAGGTGTTTTTGGATTTGCATAGAAGAATTGTGTTATGTTCTCACGATCGTCATTCCATGAAACAAGACGACCGCGATCGTCGTAATAATACCAAACTTGGAATTTCTTGTGCTCTGATGCATGAATTAGTTGACCACGAGAGTTGTACCTGCATCAAAAAATTCATATAATCAATTAATTGAACATGTTAAATAAACAATTCTAATATAAAAAAATATTTAACTTTGAAATATAGGGAATAATGGAAGATACGGTTATTTCAAACTTAACGAAAAAAAAAATTGAATTTCAAAATTTTGAAAATTTGAAATTTCAAATGTGATTGGCGGATTCGTGCATTGAAACTAGGCAAAAATTTGATAAGTTTTGGAACACCACAATGGCGTCTGGATGAAATAAAATAAATTCGACAAAGAATCAAATTATTATCGTCTCCCATCAAATGACCGTTATAAAATCGCTCACTACTTTTGAATATTAAATTATTTATGACTGAAATAAACATCATTCAAAAACTAAAAGCTTTGAATGTAAATGGTCAATCTGTCCATTAGGAAAAGGCAAAACCTGGATGATTTTACGAACATTGCAATGGCGTCGGGATGAAACAACGTAATTTCGACAAAGGTAATACCAAAAAATGAATGCAAAAACTTACCTATATTTATGTTCGCCTCGAATTACAACAAATCCACGACTGTCATAGGAATTGAATTCAACATCCCCATATTGAACAACACGATCTCCACTGTCATAGCCCAGAGTTATTTTTTCATTATGCTCAGTAACTCCAATAACGTTTCCATTTTCATCATAAGCATATTGCCAGTTATTATCCGTATCAGCAACTTCAAGTACATGCCCATCAGTATTGTAAGTAATTTTATCTATTCTTGTCCATTCTTTTTTATCAATTGATTCTTTACCAATAGTCATCTTTCGCATTTTAATACGATTTCTATTGTCATAATCTAATTCCATTCTATAAACATCTTGAGATCGTATATTCATTAAAATAGTTTTAACTCGTCCATGATCATCATAATCAGTAACTGTAAAATATTGTTTGCTACTGTCTTGCGTTACTGAACGATTAAAACTATTACGATAAATTCGTAAATCGCCAATGCCTTCAAGTACACCAAGATTTTGACTATATTTAAGTCGTAATTGCGGCAATTGTTTTTCATTAATATCAACTTCAATGCCAGATATTCTTGCATTACCGTCATATTGATAACGATAACGAGCATTATCCATACCACTTTTACTACCAAATTTAATTTTTTCATCTTTAACAATGCCGGCATGATATTTATATTCAATTCTCATTTCAAAATTTGGATCATTGATATCAATGCTACGTACTAAACTGGTAGTCTCTTGATAAGTATAATGAATTGACGATAAGCCAGCTAATGTTGTTTCTAATTTGCCTGTATGATCATAAACATATGCAACTTTGCCACTTTGATGCGGATAAACTTTGGCTAAAATTTGTCCATCATCATTGTATAATATTTCATATGGATGACGATTCATTGGTGAATAATATTGATATTTATAAAATCCAAGCGATGTTTGCAATGAAAATGCATGAATATGTCCACGTGGTGTTGTTAAAGATTGAAGTGCACCTGCCTCATCATATTGAAGTAAATAATCGCTTCCGCGTGGTGTTGTAACTTTTAATGGTAAACTACCAAACATATCTTTAAATGCATAAACCATTGCTGATCCATCACTGTATTTAATTTCATACAAACGTCCAGCGCGATCAAAACCATAAGTTTCACTGATATCACCTCTTGTCCATCGTGTTAATCGACTAAAACGATCATATTCCAAATCAACACCAGCGAAAATTCCATTTCTTGGCGACCATTTCAACGGTCGTGCATTACGATCATATGTAACATTTAATAATTCAACACGATCATCAATAAATACAGCTACAGTATTTGTTTCACGATCATATTCCAATGACAATAAAACATCGCCATTAACACGTAATTTTCTACCAACTTGTGCAACAGTTTTTGTATTGGCACGATTTTTTCCTTGAACTTTACGTAAAAAGTAACGCCATTCAAAACGATTTGCGAGATCGCCAGCAATTTCTGTACGTTGTTTAGCTGGAACGGGATAACTTTCACCCAATAATGGTTCAATTTCACCTAAAATAGCATAAGGAAGAGTATCAGTACTAACTGTATGTGACCATGGTGTCATACGTCCAACAGAACCGTCACCACCCACAGTTGTACGTTGTTCAGCTTCACCAATTTTCGTTAAAACAGACGAGCCTTTAATTAACATCGACACAGGCTTACGATTATTCTGTCCAATTTTAACAGTCGCACCTTTTACACTTAGATCAAATGTCAAACTTATTACTTTACCCGTTGGTGTAACGGTGCTGGTTAATCTACCAAATTCATCATAATTATAGACATAACTTCGTCCAGTACTGTCTAATTTTGTTTTCAATAAACCAGTTGCACCGTGATAATCAAATGTAACATTATAATTATCCGGTGTACTTAATTCGTGTAACATTTTCATACGTGACATTCGTAAACGACACTTTTGTCCTTTGGTATTTTCAATTGAATTAACTTGACTGCTATAATCGCGCAATAAAAATACTTTATTACCTGAAGCATCGGTAACAGTACTGAGTTTACCATTGCTTGTATTAACATTGTATGTAAATAAATAAAATGTTTCACCAGTTAATATATTTTTCGTAGCAATATGTTGTCCAAAGCGATTGAATACATATATTTCTTGTGTATCAGGTGAATAAATTTCATATTCACGTGCACCACTTGCATCAGGAATAGATGCCATCACTGAACGTATTCGATAATTAGCTTGATCACCAATATGAACAACACCATCGGCTGACACTGTTACAGCTGATATTGTATTAAATTTTGATGTTGACGCTAAATAATGATCTGCCTCAAAGCAATCACATCCGCGCTCTAAACAATTACATTTAGATTCAGCACCAGCGAATGGTGAAATTTTTCCATCAGTTCCAATAATACGAATCCGATTAATGCGTTGTGAATCACTTTCGGCAATGTATAAATTACCGGATGGCCCAAATGCAATGCTCTGTGGCATAACAAGAGTGGCATGCGTTGCTAATTCCGTGTCAAATGTTGTTGTGGGACTTGCACAATGTAATGGACGGCCAGCAACAACTTTAACTCTGCCATCAGGGGCCAATTGTAATACCATATGATCGTCAATGATATGTAGAGAATTATCAAGGGGATTTATTGCTAGCTCAGTGGGCCAGCGTAAATGAACCTCCTCGACATTTAATGTTCCCTCACAAGGTATTGGTTTCCAATGTGATTTATGCATATGATTACCAATAACAGTTGTAATAATTCCATCACGATCAACCATTCGTATATTTGTTCCATCGGCAAAATAAACTACATTATCAGTGGAGACAGCTACGCCTTTTGGATACGCTAATTTGGCATCGCGTGCCAATGCACCATCACCACAATGTGCTTCATCGCCAGGCAAACATCGTTCACCAGAGCCCACAACAGTTTCCCAATTATGATCAGGATCAGTATAGTCATTTGTATCACGTACACGAATTATTTGATGTGACTCTGGATCGGATATATAAAGAACTCCATCCAGTGGACTTAATGCAATATGATAACGATATGAAACTCGTGTGGCATTTAGACGCACAACAGTTTTAACTGTTCCATCAACGAGAATTTTTCGTACAAGATTAAAATCACCAACGAATATTGAACCGTCTGGTGATGTTGCCAATGCCACTGGAGCTAAAAGACGTTGTTTTGACGCCTGACCATCGCAATCATAGCAATCTAATGGTCGCTGATGTCCATCGCCCATTGTCGTGAGAATTACTCGTGGTTTGTGTTTCAAATAAATATTTGAACCATCGCCCTTTTGTAAAATTCCCTCATGAAAATTATAACGATGATGAATATCTAAATTCCAACCACCAACTTCTGATATTGACATATCGTGGCCACTTAATTTTGTTGTTTGTACATCCCAAATGATGTCTTTACAATCGCTGTATTCATATCCAACTTTAACCATCGCTGTTGTTACACCATAAACACGTTGACGATAAACATTCAAACGATTCCATGCGTACGTAAATTTAATAACAGGATCGGCTTCAAATGTCTTTTCAAATAATATTCCCTCAATTGTTATACGTAAATGAATTAAATTTAATGTTGGTGGTATTGTATCAGGTGTTAATTGTAATTGTATTGTTGATAAATAACCAGCAGCACGTGAACTGTGATAAACAAGATTTAATCCAGTGCCAGGTATTTGTAAACTTTCTTGCACAACTTGTGATTCAGCTAAAATGGCACTTTTGTCTGGACAAGCTCCTTGAAAACCGTGTTTCCATGTTGCCAGAACAACCGGCTTCATTAAATCATAATCATGCGCAGCACATGCATGTGGAATGTGAATTGGTAATTTTTCATCTGCTGTGCTCATAATAATTCTGTCAATAATTACAACCTGGAAAAAATTTTTAGAATGAAGATTATATGATTATCATTAATTATTTAATAATGTTAATGAGATTAAATGAGAATATTTTAATTTACTCACTTCATTCCATGGAACATAAACGATGTGCGTTTGTGGTTTGAATGGTGAACGACCAAATTGTAATGTAACTGCACCACCTCCATTTACTAATAGATCAAACCAACCATCGTCTCTTGTGAGTGTAAAACCTTCCAGTGGTGTGCTTGTACTGACACGTACACCCATCAATCCAGAGCCAAGAGTTGTTACGACACGACCACGTACAACGGCCGATCGACTGGTTGAAAAATAATTAGATGCAATGAATGATTAGTGAATGTTTAAATAGAGAATGAGTGTGATTTTACATTGGATTTGAATGATTTGTTTAGAATTATTATTGTGCGATAGTATTGATAATTACTACTGGAAAATAACTAATATAGATAAAACATTTACTCTATGAAAAATACATTGAGCTTTGCAGCTCTAATAAATTACAAATTCTCATGTTATAAATAATACAAATTGTTGCTCGGTGAAATATTTTTTCATTTTGAATTTAGAGATATTCTCACATTTTCAAAACAGGTTTCAAAGACGATACACGAAAAATACACACAATATATGCCAATTTTATAGGCAAATGACAAAAAAAAAAAATTTTTATATTAAACATTTTTCTGTATTTTTTTTTTACAAAAAGCGAAACATGTAAAACATCACGAAAAACACCACACAAATTATAAATATAGGAAAAATAATTATGAAACAATAAATAAGCTCAACCATGCCGCAAAATGATTATAATAAATTAGCTTGTTTATAAACAATAATAAAACATTGGTGTAAATAGCAAGAATAAAAAGACACATTTAATCCTAGTTACAATAAAATTTTGCTCTATAAGAAAATTCATTACAAAATGTTTTTTTTATATTTATTATAGAGAGAATTTATCATAAAAAGGTTTGACTGTATTTTTTTTTTATTAATTGACGTCGATAAATACAGAAAAGAAATGAAAATGCTCAATTTGAGACTGATCTAAAAAGCGAAAAAATGTTAAGTTGATTAAATTTTCAATTGGACTATTTGCATATTCACACACTCACATACACACACAGATTCACATCCAAATTTATTTTTAATTCTTTAAATATCTATAAAATATGAATATAAATTTTTGTTTTAATAATTAGGATGCAGAAATTTCTAAAACTGAAAGCAATCGATTGAAATTCTACGAAATTTCCTATCACTCATCATTATTGATGATTTACATTATTTTTTCTTACCTTGTATTGAAGTGATTCCAGAACACACTGATTCAGCAGCACGGATAAAACAAATCCCAGTTAAAATATAGTTTTTAAAAAGAAGTTTATTATTTTTTGCTTATGACTTTAAAAAGATAAAAGAGAAATTTTTTATATTATTTTATTTTTCATTGATAAAAAATTATTGCGCAAACTTTTTCATTATTTCATTTATTCTTAAGTAATTACACACGATCAGAGAATCATTCACATAAAAGCACGCAAGCTCACAGTCAGACAGACAAATTAAACTAGTGGGAGATAATCACATATAGAATATAGCTCATGTTATAGGTTATTTTAATGAATTTAATAGAAAACAAAGGCGAAGGAATTATGTTTAGGAAATTATTTTGAATATTGTGTCGCACTTGCAACACAAATATTAACGCAAACATGAATATATACTGAATGGAGCTTCCAAATTTTCATTAAAAATATCACTGTAATATTTAATATATGAAAATATTTCCATTGAAATTTCATCAAATTTCAATGATATCTTTGGTGAAAAAATTAAATTATCCATCGAGTATATTTATCATGAAGACATTTAGGAATGTGATTTCGACATAGGTCACAACAACGAACAATAATTATTAAAAATTTATGTATCGTCTTCATCTTATTTTTTTTTTTTTTTTCAATCTAGTTTGTCTTTTCGAAATTCTTTTTATGTTTAAACTTAAATTGAAAATAATTTGGTTCATTTAAAAGTTGATAAATGAGCAAAAATGTTATTACTTACCTCTCATTAAATGTTTCTTGTCGAGCGTAATTCTGCAGACTACCCTCGTCGATAAGGAATTTCATTCGTTCAAAGAATGATGCGGTAATAGCGGGCGGCTGTTTTCGGAGTAAAATGTCGATTGGTTTGGGCGCTGATACACAAAGTTGACTGCCACGGCATGCATGATTTGCACAGCATTCTGGATCAGCACAATCGATAAGTCCATCTAAAAATTAATTCGTGATAAAATAGTTTTTTTCAATTTGAAATAAGATAAAGATAATTGAATGAAAGTTTATTTTACCTTTATCATTGTCTCTGCCATCGTTGCAATTTTGTTCTAAGAGTACACTGCAATCTTTTCCATCCCATCCATCATAACAACGACATTCCCATTGAGTATCGACATTGACGCGACATTGACCATGACCCGAACATGAATTTGGACATCCTTCCATTGTACAATGTCTTCCATTCCATCCAGTAACACATAAACACGTACCATTTTTGCATTGTCCATGCTCATTACAACGTGGATCGCATTGTTTTAAATTACATAATTCGCCCGACCAACCAGTCATACAATCGCACGCATTGTCAACACAATGACCATGTGATCCACAATCTAAATCGCATAATTCTATGCAGCACATGAAAAAAAAAAAACAATTAAATGTTATATTTATGATAATTATTTGAAAAATAAAATTTATCTCTTCAGTATTCAATTAATAAAATAAATTTCAAACCTTTGGAGCAATCATCGCCCGACCACATGGGCTCACAATGACAAGTTTGAGTTTCAAGATCAAAATTTCCATGTCCACTGCAATCAGGCAAACATTGAAGTGCTTCTTTGTCCATTTGACTACAATCTGCGCCTTTCCATCCTTTTTTACATATGCACGTTCCCTCAGCACAAAATCCATGACTTGAACACGTTGGATGTGGACAATCAGGTTCCTCGCAAAATTTACCTTTATAACCTCTTACACAATTACATTTGCCATTGGTACAATGTCCATGACCATTACAATCTGGTATTTCACATTCATCATGACGCAATGAACATTCTTTGCCCTTCCAACCGGGATTACATTGACACTCGCCATTAATATATTCTCCACGTTGACTACACAATACTGGACAAACACTTTCACTACAATCTTCACTACCAAAACCCGGATTACATTGACAATGACCAAGAAGACATTCGCCTTTACCACTGCAACCATTTGGACAATTGTGTGTCATATCTTCGGCAATTATTGCAATGAATGCAATCTCTTGAGGATCACCGTCGTCATTGTACAGTGACAAAAACCAATGACCCGGCTCCATGTAATGTGTCACTTCCTTTTTAATCGATGGCTGCTGATGATAAAAAAAATTTGTTTTATTTTAAAAGAGAAATGTTTGAAGCTATTTTATAACAACAATCAATTATACTATAGTATTTTTTAGTTATGAATTTAATTATTGAATGACTTCCTGATAGAAATTAATATATATTTATAAATTTAAATTTCGAGGATAAAAAACAGAATGGAAATCGAGTTGAAATTAGACATCTGTGACGTTAAGTGGCATCTTAAGAAGAAAAATATTTTCTTTATCTGTTTTTTTTATTTTTTTTTCGTGTTATAAAAATATTTTTAAAGCTGAAGAAACGAAGAATAATAATTGGGAAATGAAGAATAATAATATATAATAATACTAACATGTGATGCTCGAGTAGTTCTCGCTTTGAAGCCACTCAGTACTTCTAAAAGATCGTATTGCGTGTGTGTTGGCAACGCATTTCGTCGTGCATAAACGCCAATTGACGCGCCACGTGGGATATTGTAATCAAAACGTACATATGCTGCCTCCGATTGATAAAATTGCATGTTCCAGTAACTGTAAGCAGGAATTTCTTTGCTGAGACGTTGGCCCAATCCAACTTGTGCAAATGTTGTTCCATCTGGCGGGAATGATCGTGCTGGAAATGTTCTTGCGCCTGTGAAAAATTATTTGTTTCAAATATATATTCAACATATAATATTTAAATAGCTTAGTAATAATTTTTACTCAAAAATCCTCTCAACGTATATGAAAAAAAAAAAAATCTTTCGGAAAATATTACAGAAGTATCAAAAGAAATAGTGCATATTTATAAGCATAAAAAATTTATATTACCATCAATTGAATATTTTACAGCACTTACCTCGTTGAATATTGATCGGAAATAATTAATAACATGAGCTATTACAAAGATATAAAGCCAAAAATAGTACGAATAAGCTCGAATAAGAAAGAAGAAACAGTTAAAACACATCATGCTTTGATTGAAAAAAATTAAATTTATGAAGAGTTGAAAAGACCATACCTTCCAAGACAAGAATAGTGGGTTCTGGTGGAATTCTTCCGCACCAAGAATTATTATTTGTATTATTTATACCATCTATATTTTTTAATACAGAAATATCATTTATTCTTGTAACTGCTTCATCATCATTATCATCATCATCATTATTATCATCATCATCATCATCATTATCATCATCATTGTCATCACTAATGTTGTGTAAATTATTCTCACTGTTTGACGAAAAGTTTTCCTCAGTGGTGAATTGCTCAGTGGTGTATTCATCAGTGTATAAATTATTTTCACTATTGAGTATTGCCTGATATTCTTCATCATAAATAGAACTATCAGTTTCAATATATTCATCATCCCGATTAATTTGGCCTGAATTATCATTGGGAAAAATATCCCATTCATCAGATGATGATTCCATACATGGACACGAACATTCACATTCACCACCAGCCCAAATAGGTGGCGGAGATGCAGGTGGTTGTGGTGGTGGTGGTAAAATTGATGATTCTAATGATTGTTTTGATTCGTTAATCGGTGATGGAATATTATTAAATGCTTGTAGATTAGCTGGTTTAATGTCAACATCTGGTATCAAGTTATTGACGTCTAGATTGTTTGGTAATGATACAGATAGCATATAAATTGGTTTCATTATGGATGAAAATGAGTCCTCGGATAAAATTGTGACATTTACAAAGTATCGTCGTACATTATCTGCTTCGACATTGTTCACTGGAACATTTGTTGTATAATTTTCATGGCGTAACGATATATTTTCTGTTGAATTCGAATTAATGGACGATAATAATAGTTGTTTATTCATATCACTGTTTTCATGATAAAAATTAGGTTTAAACTCATGTGGAATCTCTTCATTGTTATCTTCCTTCATATTCATACGCGAATCTTCGTTTAAATCATCACTGTAAACGACCTCGGATGATGAATCATCATCAAGTTGACTAGAGGCATCTAAAAAAGCGCTATCATACTTTGTTTTTATCTTAGACAATGTCGTTTGTTTATCTTCATTCATATTAACTATTTCCACGACTTCATTGTCATTATTGGGAAAATCGTGTTGTGGCTTTTCAAAATTATCTAAAACTTTAGTTTGATGATAAATTTCAGTTTGAGGTGAATTGATATTATAATCCGAAAGATCGTCAATTATTTTCACCACTTCTGAATTAATATTCGAACGATTGTCCTCATTGTTACTTGAATTATCATCTTCCATTGACTTACCTGCTTTATCAGATTTATCATGATCAGACGAGTAGAAATATTCATCAATATTACTTGGTATCAACTGATCAGGCTCTTCAAAAGTGTAATTTGATGTAAAAAATTCACTTATTTCCGTTGACGAATCAATATTTGTACTAAATGAAGAAGATTCAATTGTCGTTGTCGCTGTTTTCGAATCATCAGTTGTCAATGAAATAAATGGTAATATTGACGAAAATGTAGAATTGTGTTCAGATATTTGTGCATCAAGCGTGGAACTATCATTATAATAATATTCAGTGGAAAAACTTGATGTTAAAGCATTTGTAGATGGTGTAGAATTAAATAAAGAAGTTTCACTCGACGTTTCTTCAGGATAAACATTACTTGTTGAATTAAAACCATCACCAAGTGTGACTGCATCATCATCATCAGTTACATTTTCACCCGACGCATGCAAAACTACTTTCAAATTATCATCCACAACTTCAGAATTAACACTGTGTCTATGACCATGCTGATTAATCAATTCTCTACGCTTACGAATACGTTTATTGACACTATCATCATGATGATTATTCCTACCTCCAGATGAAGGTTGACGTGATCTTCCACCAGGCGTTGATGATATAGATGACGTTGACGATGAATTTTTCGTGTCTGTCAATTTTGTATCACTGCTGTCACCAACTAACACCGTGCACGCTGTTGTTCCTTGATACGACCAGTGCACTACATTGGAAGCTTTTATTAAATAAAACAAACAGATAATATTTTAGGGTAAGGTAATAATTAGTATGGGAGATTTAAATTAATAGATTAATTATTATTTATTTTATTGTATTTAATTTCTTTCCTTTTATTTTATAATTTTAAATAAAGTTTTATTATTACCAGCGACATAAGTTAATGCTGCAGTAAGGCAGAGAGATACCATAATAACAACAATGGCTATAAGTTTCCAGCTGCACCAATCGATACCTTTGCGAAAGTGACATCGAATACTTTGTCTTCTCATTGGGATCATTGATGGTGCATGACCGTATGGCAATGGTACCCTGGAAAAAAAAATAAAAATAATAATAAGGAAAAATTGTTTGTGAGAATGGAAAAATATTTTATGAATTAAAAGTTATGATCGATCGATGGACTTGAAGTTTATGAATAGTGTGAGAGTGCGTAGCTGAATTATATTATATATACTTGGAATATATAGACTCTTATTGATGGCCCTGAACGAAAATATATGTGAAGTTTTATCTGGCCGTTTGTCGGTTTTTAAAACCGTTTCTAATCGAAACAGACGCCACAGATGGTTGTACTTAATGTGGAACATGTGTATATAAATAAATATATACTTATTCTTGCAATAGGTTTATATTTTATGGTGGAGGACTGTGTTCCAATGAGTGATTTGAGATTTCATTTTGTTTGTTTTATAGATTTTCTTTTTCAAGTTGATAAAAATTAAGGTTTCAAAAAATAATATTAAATTGTGTAATTTAATTACAGTGAAGTAATGAATTTTTTTTTGCATATTATTCTTCTTTATTAATCAGATTAATTTTTCTCCATCACGTATATTATTAATAAGTATTAATTATCAAATCTTACCTGTCCATATTGTTCTGTAATTCCACTTTTATTGGACTATTTCCCGTCGATTGATTCTTATTATGATATTCATTCTTCGGTTTCTCTGTAACAAAAATAATAATAAATTAAATCACAAAATCAATAAATGTATATACATTTACTAATTAAAAAAACTAAAATAATTAGACGAAAAGAAATAAAACCCATATAAATCACTGGTGATAGTGGTTATAATGTGGTTTCGGGATCAAATTACTCTGCATGTGGGGTCCAAGTAACATTAATTCTAACCACAATAGGAAAAGACCATCAAATCCAAATATGGCAATGTTTAATATTATGCAATACACGCCACCCTCTTTTTATTTCTTATTTTCTGATGAGAATCCTCAACCCCACTTGTATATTTCCTGACAGTAATTACGAATGGGAATGCAGTTTAGATCCTCTCAACAGACGAGTGAGCAGAAGATTTCAGACAGGTTTTTTTTATTTTTTATTTTGTTTTTCTACCTCACAAGTACCATAAAACTTATACATCAACATCAAAGTTGAATATGTTACATACTTTAAAATTCAATATATATATACACAGCACAGATATATATATATGTTAAAATCTACTTGGTTGTCTTCTTTGTCTTGTGACCTTGGCAAGGAGAGAAACCATTTGCCAACTGCTCGTCTGCTGGCGTGGGAAGTTTGTGTAATGCCTTGCTAATTGCGGGTGTCCATATACCCTGAGGTCCCTTCGAAGGGTCTGCGTTCCATGATAATACATATATACATATATACATGTCGATGGAATAAGAGAAGGCTGATGATTATAGCAGTTAAGTATAGATAACCGTGATTGAGGTATTTAGGATATATCAAGAAAGGATTGCTGTTGAATTTTACTTTGAGAATTATTTCTGCGACCCTTTTTCTAAATTGTTACTCATTCAGTTATTCTGTTGAATGCATTTTTACAATTTTTATGCGAAAAAAACATCCTTGAGGTATAAATTACTCCTACAAATAAAAAATTTTTTTTAAAAGTCTTGCACGAATGAAAAGCGAGCAGGGTTTTTACCTTATGTATCACGTGTTTGTTTGGGTTCTTTGAGCAGTTTTGTAATAATAGTTGGAACTAAAATGGTAAGAGGATATATATATAGGTATATATACATACATAATAGGTCAATGGATGCCATAATGGTTAAGTCACATAGACTGAAGAGTCACTGGAATATAGTTGAAGAGAGGTGATAAATTGTTTGAAGGTATATTATGTAAAAGGAAAAAAAAAAGAACGAATGTGTAGATATTTTATGCTTTAACTTGTTGACCGCGATTATGTTGGCCCTTGAAGGATTGTTGGACCCAGTAGGTAAATAAATGAGAGAATATTTTCTATATATTTTTTTAAATCTTTTGAAAATTATCTTATTTTAGTAAATAAGAATTAATATTTGAATACCTTTTTTTTTCATGGGATTTCGTCTTATCTTTTAAAACTGTCCATCATATTTCGGAATATTTTCTCTTGATTATTCATTTCTGCTATTATTATTTAACAATTTATCATAAATATGAAATATTTTTTTTATTTTTAAATGATATTGATTTTAAAAAAATTTTAATTGCTCTAGAAAATTAACGGAATAATATTTATTACTAACCAGAATTTGTTTTCTTCGTTTGAGAAATGATCTGTAATTTTCTTATCAGTATCAATAATTTTCCCGATTTTTTATAATGAAAAAAAAACCGAAAAAAATTTTTTTTCAAGTTGTTCGCTACATATAAATGACGTGAACGATAAATTTACATGAATTATGGAATATGTTAGGTGTCATATTTCTACAATATGATAAAACTAAACATAAAAAAAATTTCCAACCAAAAAAAAATAGACATTTACATTTAATTATTTTATTTTCAAATGGAAGGAAAAATATGAAAATAAAAAATAAATGAAAAAATATATAATTATGCATGCAAATGCTGTATGGTAATCGAGTTATAAACATTTATATATCTCATGACTACTCGTGTTCACGATAAGATAAACCAGCTGATGGATGCAAAGACATAAAGCCGCTGGAAATAAAATATACACACGTGACCCTTCGGTTTCTTTTACTTGTTTCCCGTCTGCTCCTACACAAATTTGAACTTTACATGCTGAAGAATTACATACAGATAAGAGACACAAAGTCAGGAAAGAAGAAAAAAGAATATATATAAACCCACAAACAAGAAATGAGAAAAAGGAACAGAAAAAAAAAAATAAAAAAATATTTATAAAGAAGAAATAAAAAATTTCTTGAGTTATTCAGAATTCATTGTGACACCACCCACTTTAGCCGATTTTAGAGGATGTAGACCCTCATCAAAACTCGCCACGGAAGTTGTAAGGGAAGATTTTTATTGTCCTTTTTATTCAACTCGTTGAATTTTATTTATATATCGTAAATAATTTGACTAATTGCTTCAGGTATAGATTTATAATAAAGCTTTTGATATTTATCTAAATGATAGGGTTGGGTATTTTTAATTAAAGGGTTGTACGAATTCTTACTTGGTATATTGTAAAAATTTCCTGATGGTGTACGAACAAGACAGGAAGGTTCAAGTTCTGGATCACGTTCGTAATCACTTGCTGTATGATTTCCTGGTACTCTTCCGTTCAAACGATTCATTGTTGGATTACGGGGTGGCACATCGGGTGGACCCCGTGGTGCTGAACTATCCAATAAACAACCTGAAATAAAAAAAATAAAAATATAATTACATTTATTTGTTTAATAAAATGCAAATTTTGATATCATATTTTAACTTTTCTTGAATACATATTTAAAAAAAAAAAAAAATATGTGGACAAGAAATAAATTTTCAAAGCTTGTATTGAGTTCAGAAATGAATGATTTCATTCAATATATTGTCACCCTAAAGTCGTAGCATATATATACATGAAATTCCTCACAAACACTCCCCTTTAAAAGTGTCAAAAGAAATAGATCCAAAAAAAAAAAAAAGAAAAAAAGAAAAAAACCATTTATACAATTGAACAAGATCACAACCTCAAATATACATTCGAATTGTGAAATTCCAAAATGCGCTTTGTGTATTTCAAGTATTCCAATTCACTTTGAAAAAAAAAAAAAAAAAAACCGCAATGTAAATACAAATATTATTTAAATAATTTACTTCATTTACTTCAATAAAATTTCGCAATTTTTAAATAACAAAAATATCAATTAAACACCCATACAAAAATTGTCTAATAAAATTTCTTAAACTCCAAACGTCTCCTCAAAATGTTCATCTAATCGTCAAAACTAAAAATAAGAACTTCATATTATTATTTTCATTAATAATCTGCACCAGTTGTCACATCATTATTGTCCAAAATGTCATCTCTTTAACCGCTCTTACGTTACATTTATACATTTCATTATATATTATATATCCTCTCCCCTTTTTCTTTTTTTTTTTTCTTTCATCTCAGGTATATAAACATCTACACATATGCATGAAGTGTGCTCCATCTTCAGACTTCTTTTTATCTTATACGCAATGGAATTGAGGTCTTAAGTATGTGAAAAAGAGAGAAAGTGAATGACGACGAGCAACAAAAGACGATAATACATAGAAAGACCTACATGTGACGGGAATAATATCGCACTCATCTCGAATTATGCGCGGCTGGTTGGGCCTTACGATGTGCGCATCAATGGGGGACCCATTCGTCGCACGGGTCTTGTAGCGTCGCACCCGGCTGCGTAATGGATGCGTGCATCCATTCACTACACCGTGGCCACGTTTAAACATGTCGTAACATAATATCCATACATGGCTCCTTCACATTTATATTATTATATATATACAGGGATCTAAATAATGCTTCTCCTCCTCCTTGTATATTTTTTTTCTTCATCTTGTTGAGGGAAGAAAGGAAACAAAAAAAAAAATGTAGAGAATAAGGGCCCATGTCTAATGGAATTTATTAGAAAAACTTAGCAGAGCATGAGTGGGTCCTTTGCATTTAAATAATTTTTTTCTTCTTTTCACAGGAAAAATAGAGGGTGAAACCTTATTCTCATGATGCCCCTCGACTTCTCGCTTATTCTCTCTTTTTCTTTTTTGAGTATGTATATATAGGGCATTGGTCCCATCATTTGCAACCGCGCCATTCACTTGATATGCCTCTTGACATCACGCGCCCAATCGAATATAAGGCCCCGAATAACAAATGTGTGTGGTGTGTAAGGACTTTTATGTCAACAATTGTCACTAAATCGATAGATCTATATGACAATCGATCAGTGGATAATAGGATGAGAGAGAGAGGGAGAGAGAGAGAGGAAAAAGAATGATAGTAATTTTTAAAAAAAAATCTTTTTATGCCAGTGGAATTTTTTCGAATTTTTTTTAATGTTTCTCGGACTTTGGAAAATTCTGAACATCAATGAATTCAAAGAGATTTATTGTAACAAACGAAATTATAGACTGGAATTTAACAATAATTTTTTTAGTTACAATTTTATACACAAGTAAATAATAAAAATTATATCCAGTAGACAATTATTTATTATAAAACGTTTATATTAAATTATATTTGTGCTTCCTGTTGACTATATATTCATTAAATTTATCATCAATATAGTTAACAGGGTAATATTTCGTTGTACTTTGATAAATCTTAAGAAAAAAAAACATTTAAACTCTTCAATATAAACTTCAAAGTAAAATATAATCATATAAACAACATCACTCGAAATCTTCTTCTCATTTTATTTTCTTATAATTAATATTTCATTCGTATAAGTTTATACTGTATACATATAAAAATACACATGTAAAAAATCTATAAATTGTCGTGGCGAATGTTTGTCGCTGACAGTGACAGGAATCTGTAAGAGAAGATCGGATGAAATCGTTTGAGGGAGAAGCAATATAGAAAAAGAAATGTAAGATGAGATGAGAGACGAGACATGAGAGGAAGAAAATACCTATATACATGATGTATATATATATAATTTATATATATAGTTGTGTCTTGTAAATTTGCTCGATCGTTTTCTCTTCTGACGCAAAGTCTCGTTAGTAAATTTTCGTAGTCAAGTGCACTTTTTGTTTTTTTATATATTTCTTTTTCTCTTTTTTTTTTCCTCGGTTCTCTTCGGGGACATCAGAGAAAAAAATCTCACGAAACGAAGGGGGTCAAGATGGTAGTGAAGGAACGTATAAAACGAACAAGGAAGAAAGAGGGCGAGAGAAATGGGGAGAAAAGGGAATGAAATGGCGCCGGGGAAAGAGGCGAAACAGTTTTAATTGGAAGCCGAGCGATGGGGTCGCACGGTTATATAGCTTCACTATTGCGAGAGGGTGGATAAAGGGAGAAAAGGGAGTTCTTTATTGCCGCACATTTGGTACTCTATTACGCTACAACTATATACTATACTACTACTACTACGACTATCATGGAACACTTGTGCGCATGAACTCTTTTATGTAGACAGTAAAAAATTTTGTGTAAAAGTCCACTCAAAATTTGTGTTAAAATTTCTTTTTTTTTTTTTGCTTTGATATACGAATTTTTAAATTAAATTTTGTATTCAATCGCGTGAATTTAGTTGTTATTATATTTATTTTTTGATTATAATTTAGTTACGATTTGTATAAAAGTTTATGAAAATTTTAAATTATGTTTATATTTATAACTTAAATCTTCCTTCTAAACTGTTTGTAGTTTCAAATTTCTAATAATTATTTTCATGTATATATTTTCATTGAGTTAAATTCCACTTTGTACTTCAAAGGATTATAGTAAAGCAAGAGTGCAATATATATACCAATAGGAGTATTTGTGGCTTTTAGAGTTGTAGAATTTGGCTGAGAATCAGAAATCCCGTCTCATATAATCCACAACACATATTACTGCTGAAAAAGCTAAAAAATTATTATGGTGTTGGCAAATTTTTACTCATCATTTTTTCTTTATCGTAAAATTACAGTCGGTATTGTATTGCAAATAGCTGCAAATCATTTAAAAATACCATAAGATATAAATCTTTATATTAATAATATGATAAGATAGAAATAATAACAGTAAAAAGAACAATGAAGATTTTTTTTTTCCTTTGTTTCTTTCGTTTCTCTTATCTCACAAGTTTCCATTTTCTCTTTTTGAATTCTTGCCAAGTGGATATTCAGTTTCCTCCCTCATCAGATTTCAGATAGATATATATACCGCAACATAAAAGTGAAATAACGTACATACAAATAAATAAATACACCCACACTTGCACATGAAAAAAAAAAATACATATATAAATGAATGATATAAAAATTCAATGAATATTTTTGACGTTTGAATGAGAAACGTAATAAATTTATACTATTTAATATTTCATTATTTTTTATTGTTATATTCTGAAGGGATTTAAATATAATTAATTAAAAACGTGTTATTATGAGTTGAAGAAAATATACAAATGGGGAGTGAAGACGATAATATATATATAAAAATATATACTGGGATAAAAAAGATGCGGGAAGAAACTTGTTTCTTGTTATTAGGACCACCAGCATGAGCTAGTGTGATTTACAATCGATATATTATTTTTTTTTTTAACAGCAAAGAAATCTCGACGCGTGGCAAAATCGATCGTATCTCTTTAATAATCGTTTTTTCTATCCTCTACTGTCTTCTTAATTTTTTTTCTCATCGCTTCCTCTCACGACTATTCAGTACGACCTCGCTTGGTTTCTAGATACATTCATTCTCTCATTTATTTTTTCATTCTATCTCTATGAAATTTGTGAGTATTTTATTATTCATATTCTCTTGATATAATCTCAACAAAATAGGAAATAAATCACGTGAGTTAGAAATCACTAATGGATATAGGGAAAATTTAATTTCATTGCGATCAATCACAAAAAATTTTTAATTATCCCAAGTAAAAATAATAATTTTCTAAACTGTTTAGAAAATTTTTTTTACCGATCTAAATTTTCTCGGAAATATTTCAATCATGTGTGGAAATGTTAAATAATATTTTGAAATGAATAAAAGAAAAAAAAAATATGTACATAGTAATAATCCCAAGGATATCCCTTAAAAGAAAAATAAAAAACAGTTCAAAATAAATATTATTTTTCCTCAACTTTATTTTTCTTTCGTATTAGTCATATATCATTGCTATATATGTATGTATATATACATGTATATATACCCATATACTGCAATGCACCCGACGAATTTATGTGTAAAATAATAAATAAAATTTTACAACCATGAAAAATAAAAAATAAAAAATATTCTTAAAAATATATAATAAATATATACATATAAAATTTTAGCGGCGTATTATAGCTCTCTTACAATTTTATTAATCGGTCTCAGTCTCATCCATCAGCCCCGCAATTGAGGATCAGTTCGTTCGCTGAGTAATCCGGCGTTAATTCTCGGATTAACTTTACCACGACGACGTAGCACACGAACGGATGGATAAGAGTATTTTTCTTAACCACATCATCGTTCCCTCTTTTTCATTTTATCTTTTCCCCTCTTTTACTCTCACTTTACTCTGATGAAGCGCGACCGAAATAAATCCGTTGAGCCTCGGCAAAGATCGATGTGACAGCCCCGCCATCGGCGAGACAGAGAAAAAGATACGACAACGTCCACCCTAAATTTGTCGACGGTTGAACGCGACTGAACGAGAAAAAGGGACGGAATTGTCAGAGAGAAAGAGCAAGGGGACGAAGAATATGATCGTCTTGCATTTGGCAGGTTGCGGATATTGCAAGAGAAACTGGAGGGTATTTTTTTTTTTTTTTTTTTTTCAGTGAGATGAACAGAGGCAAGGGCAAAATAGTTGCAAGGGTGTCTACATCTCCCTTTAATTCTCCACACGCACTCACCCCTGGTTCTTCTTGCCCTTTTACATGTATATATGTATATAATACACACATACCATCGTCCCCTTATGTTAAAATCGTCCTCTCGCCCTTCAATACATGCAATACATTGCGTATATTTTATATAAGTATTTGAATGAAATATGTATGTATATAATTATGTAGATATACGTATGTGTATTTGCTGGCCGCAAAATATTCTCTTTCACGTTCTATAGACCCAACCAGTAGCAATCGATATAACAAACGAGCACGTGCCATTAATGAGAATTGCAGTTATATATTACGTGAATGCAATATTAGTATATATTTATTAAAATATTTATCTGTATTTAATTACAAAAGTCATTTGATTTTAATTTTTTTTTCTCTTGAGCTTTTAAAAGGATTATTTTAGCAGGTGAATTTTTTTTATTTAATACCAATTTAGATTGAGAATATTATTTGAAAAAAATATATATTGATGTTTAATATAATGCGATGAATGATTAATCGATTTTCAATTTTATTTAAAAAAATTTTATTTAAATTCATGAATTGATAAACGCACCATTAATCATTATTATTTTTTTGCTCATAGAATGACCAACTTGTTTGGAGTATTATATTAAAAGATTTATTAATCTTCAGTGTAGAATATTATTTTTTATATTTGATAACTATTTATGAAACATTGTTGATAACGAATAATGATGAATTTATATTATACAGAAAAAAAAAATGAGAGAATAAAATTAAATGAATAGTTATAGTGATGATTTATATATACAGTTGATATTATTTCTTTTTGTTTTTTCATATCAGTCGTTATTAAACTTGTTGTAATATTCGCATGAATTTATTTTGTACGAATCATCTGTGTATATCATTTAAAAAAAATTTATTTTTTCATTCTGCTGATTAAACGAGCTTGAAAGAAATAGTCTATTAACTATAAATAGTTTTGCAATTATAATTTCTCGAGTTCAATACGCTTTAAATGACAGTTTGATGAAAAATAAATTCAACAGCAGATAAAAAAGCAGAAATAAATAAATCTTTTATGAAGAAAATAATTTTTTTCTTGCTATTATTTTTTACTTTTGCTTTAGACCAAGTTATAAGAATTATAATATTTTAAATTTGATTTGTAAAACTGACCTCGACCAGCGCCGTAACAATATGTATATTCGTTATAATCCATACACGGTCGTTTAAGTAATGCCTCGTCTGGTACGAGATCAAGTAGCGCGGTAGGGTCACACATTTCCGTTGTATCACTCGTTGTCGTTAATGTGTCGTTGGATGTAAGATACATCATGACATCATGACATCAACATTAAAATAATTGTCCGCATTGATATAAAAAAATTCACACAATTGTTTTTATTTTTTCTTCACCAAATATCCTTTCAATTTCACAATAAGAAATTGTGAATTATTTCTATTTTCTCCAATTTATTACTATTAATTTACGTTTTAATTTTTTTTTCAAACCACTATACTAAAGACCACACATTAAAATTAAAGAACTTTCAGCAATTTCGCATTTAAAAACCCCATCAAACACATTTTATTCACAAGAATAAAAAAAAAGAAACGTTCAACATGAAATTGAGTAAAATTTCTTTCTTCCATTAATTATCTTTGTCAATTGTTTATCTCACAATTTTACAATTGGATTATATCAAAGTATCATTTCTATCACATCTCACAACAATAATTCATCATCAGTTAATCAAAAAAAAAAAATATTAATTAATAAATTCAACAGAATATAAATTAAAACAGAGATTTGTGCTTTATTGCTCGCGTTTAATAATTAAACAATATTTATTATAATAATAATAATAATAATAATAATAATAATGATGATTGATAATATTATCCAAGATGAAGGAGTGGAAAGTGATCCGATGGATATTTAATAAAAAATAAAATCGCGACAAAAAGATACGCGCACGCGTACGAACGAGAGCAAACTGACGATGCGACAACTTTTGTAGACACCCAAGACCCAACACACACAGTGATGACCGCGTGAACTGGAAGATCCACTGACTATAGTTTAGTATTGGTTTGGTTGAGAAGAGGGGCAGAGGAATGAAATGGGGAAGGAAGAAATGAAAGGGCATTGTGAGTGGAGGGGAAAGCGATGTAAGTCGACTCAAAAGCGAAGGGTGAAAGTGCGATGGTCGTGGGTTTGCAGTGAAGTGAAAAAGAAGGATGAAAAAAAAGAAAAAAAAAATTAGAATGAGTGAATTGAGTGGGGGGAAATGGACAGTGGTGGGCTTATGATGGTAGGAGAAAATGTTGAGGGCATGATGAGAAAGGGTAAGGAGGGATAAAAGAGACAGGCAGAGACAGGCAACAGCCGGTTGCTGAACATCACTGTACCAGACACCCACACTTTAGACATTACAAACGCCTTATGCGACTGCGCCCATGAAGAAAATGTATATAGTATATGTCTGTTTGTGTTATGGGTGTATGATGATGATGATTTGCTCAATTTTCCCACACCCTTTCTTTATTTTATCTTGTTTTTATTCTTTAAAAAACAACGTCCTGATGATAATTCGAAAATAATTTCAAACCTTTGTAAAAAATGAACGAAAAAAAAAAAATTCTCAACTTAAATAATAATTATAATTATCATTGCATTTTGGTATATTTATAAACAATATTTAATTCAATAGATAATTTGTTTATTCATTGATCTATTTGTCAAATGGAGAAACAGGAAACGAGAAAATTATTATCTCAAATTTCTTCACATTATTATTTATTTATTTTTTTTTTTATGGCGATTTTGGAGCTGGGGTTGAGATGAATAATATTTATAAAGTATGTAAATTATAAAATGGTAATCAATAAAATTTAGACAGAGTATATTTTGTATATATTAATGGTAAGATCGCGAGCTGTGGATATTTTGTGAATGTGATATTTATGATAACATCAGACGAATTTAAAGTAGGATTGCATTTCAAGCGTGTATATATGTTTAAGTACATAAATATAATATGTACACATGTGGCGACATGGTCAAGGATGTATTCATGAGACAGGCAAGCATACGGTGTGGGTTGAACACAATGTGTAGAGGGGGAGAAAAAAGAGTTTACTTATACATATATATTTCTGTATATATTTCATACAGTGTATAACGATGAAAAAGAGTAAAGAAACAAAGAGTTGGGTAGAAAAATGATTGAGAGTGGTCTTGAGGGAGTTGAAGAAAGCATATCTCAAGACAATAAACGATGTTGGACGTCTCAGAGACGAGTCGTGTAAATAGGCAGGTGTAATACAAAATGTAAAACTAAAAAAAAAAAATTTTTTCCAGATGAAAAATTCTACGCATACATAAATAAATATTTGATATGATTGAAATTTTTACTAATGAAGATTACAAATGGATTGTTGAATTTAATTGATAAAAAAATGATATACAATTATGATAATTGATAAATTAAATTTTCAAAACACACATCACCAAATATAATGATTTATATATATTTTATACTGATCAGTTATTGTAGTTACTTTTATTATAATAGGTTGAAGAGCCTGAACAATAGTGTTTTAAAAATACAAAAATAACACTCGTGTAGCATACGAAATTATTTCTCCATATCCTGTTGTTTTATTCTCGAGGAATAAAAATCAAATAAGAATGCCAGATAATTATATTGGATAAAAATTAACTTTGAAGAAATTTTATATTCAATATGTTGAAAATTTGTTTTTTATTTACTAAATATGGATATTCAATTTCTTCTATGTATCATGAAATAAGAAAGTGGGTGTGTCCCATATAAAATTCTCAAGTCATACTCTGAGCATGTGCAAACGAAAGCTATATTTAATATTATTATACATACATAAATAAATATTATACATTTATATGTATATGTATAGTCATTCTATTGTGTATTCATATACATATATACTTTATATAGAGCCCCGATGATGACGATAAATTAACCGTGTATATAGGCACATATATATATATTTATTTATATCTATTAAGTTAAAGGGATGGGCAAAACTTGCATCCTTTTTTTAAAATTCTATTTTCAAGTTGGCTTCTTTATTTTCAAACTTGTATGCTCGGGTCTTATGTCTTTCCCGTTACGTGAGAACCCAATAGAATATGTTCCCTGTATGTGTACTATACCTACCTGGGTGTAGACTGTAGAGTCATATTCTAGAATACATGGACACGCTTAGAAAAGAAGGAAAAAGACGCAGAAAAGACCCATGAGCAAGATCGTCTGCCATCTGGTCCATGCTTTTAACGTATTTTATTTTTTATTTTTATTATTTTTCTTTCACTTAAGTAATTCCAACCTCAGACGAGATAGCTCTGTGTCGCTGTATTGACGTCGAAGGTAGATAAAAAATATATTTTACCATACGTTGGAATGTTCATTCAATGTCAAAAATTCAATTTGACAATTTGTTTTTTTTTTTTTTTTAGTTACATATGTACGGGAATGATCTTTTCTTTGTCACCAATTTTCCATCCTCACTCGCTAACTCATTCGTTTTCTTCTTGCTTTTTTTATTATATACCGGGGGCGAAGTTCTGGTTAGCGAAGGGACTCGCAAATCCGTCTTTGAGAGACATATCCTGAAAATCCTGGGGGGATTACCCATTTTTTGCTGATGCAAAGGAAAAAAAATGGGCATGAGAGGAAAAGAGAGGAACTAGTGACAGATTATTTTCTCTCTTTCTCACTCCTTTCAATTTTTTCTTTAATCTCGAAACATGAATCTTTCTACAAGAGATATTTTTTTTTTTTTTTAAATTATCTCGAACGCGATCATATAACTACTCTCGTAATATAACCCTTACATATCTTCTAATCCGGGTCGAATGAATTCTATACATAAAAAAAATTCTACCATAAAAATGAAATAAAAAATAATAATAACAAACCAAAAAAGAAAAAAGAAAGGAAATCGATTGTAAAAAAAGTTTCTATATATGTAATAACAGCGTTTCAATAATCCAACAAAAAAAACTCTTCGTAATTCATCTATTCACATATTTCATCTATTTATAATTAATATTATCTTATTTTATCCTTTGAACTAATATAAAAAATTCAAGATTACAAATCTGTCAACTCTATCTCATAAATATACAACAAAACATTTTTAATATTATAAAATTTAAAAAAAAATATGTTTAATAGTATATAGATAAGATGATAAAAATATTTTTTTTCATCTGCAGGAGTATAAAGTTCATGTGTCATTTTCCGAGTTCACTTCCCGTATTTTTTTTTTTTTTTTCGGGTATCTCATGTGCTCTTGAGATTGTGTATCATATCTACCTTAAATATATACATATGGATCGGGCTATATACTCTTTTAATGTTTAAAAGGGCGAAGTTATATAGAGATACAAGGGTCATCAGAGATTGAAGGCAAAGGCAACTCTTCGTGACGTTATCTGAATGCTTGAAACTAGTTCCGGACACATCCCATTTGGATGCATGACAACGCACGGGGGGTCGACCTATGTATAGACTATGTATATATATATATATATCTATATAGTAATATGGAGAAAGAATCCATATGCAGAAAACCCACGAAAGTTTAAAACTGAGTATCGATTTTGTTTACACATGATGGCGATGGTGAATTTAGAGAACGGGGTATAGACAGACAAACTCCAAGTGTTTTACATCAGATTCTATAATTTAAACATGCAGGATAAAACTGTTTATGAGATTGGTAGTAGTAAGTTGAGGGATAACATCATTCAGACACTGTCTAAAATTCGAAATTATTTTTATTTTTAGGGTTGACTGGTACTAAAGAGTGTGAAGAATGATATTCTATCGGTTTTATCTGGAGGCGGAAGTTGAGAGGCCTTAAAAAACTTTTTTAAAAAATTTTTTAACCTGGCTGATGAGTGTTTTTTTTAACAATTTTTAACCGATTGACTTTAAAATTTTAACTCTATCTTTAAAATATTCTTCTTTTAAATATTTATAGTTCTTCCTGATTGTATGACTAGGAAGATGCATAATTTAGTTTTTAGATAGATATTTTTACGATATTATAAATTTAGAAGATTTATTTACTATAAAGATGAAATTTATTTCAACGATATACAATAAAATTTTGTCCAGTTATTTTTCTATTCATATATCCATTATTTGCGGAACAAAGGCTTAAACTTTGTCATACTGTGGATATACGAAAGGAGTCAATGATCACAATGAAAAACCAAATCATAAATGCAGAACACGCAGGACTCAGACATTATTTCCTACGCGTGCGCAAACTTGTATTATACACAGACTTACACACATACACATAGGTACTGTAGACTTTCTTGTCGACGAACGATTCGATTGTCATAGCTATAGCATTCAAATATTTTAGAGACCAAGAATAATGAGTACAGGAATATGAAACTAAAATATCAATTTGAAATTTCTATATCCAATAAGTCTTTCATTTGTATTCTACATTTTATAAAGCTCGACAGCTGATCTGTTACGTCTATGAATATTTTTTCTTATTTGATTTCCTGTATGAAAAATATATGGTTGGATGAAGATCGAATTGACAGAGATATTTGTATAAGTCAGGAAAGGCAAAAAAATTCTTTCGAGAGTTTGTAAAGACAGGAGTTGCCATCGCAAATTTTAGTGCAAAATAATGTTTGATGCAATGGATTATATACATGTAAGAAAATCTTGGCGTGAATTTCACTAGATTCAGCAAAATACACATGCCAGGTCAGATGTTACCAGAATGAATTTTCAATCTGAATTTCAATCTATTGAAAAATTAAATTGCAAAATTCTTCATGTAATCTTTAATATTTCATTTGTAAAATTCACATGCTATGTTAAATAACTAAAAACGTGTCCAAATGTAATCTACAACAAACATAATTATAGACATCGATAATACATTTGAAAATATTATATACATTTTAGAATTCATTGGATTAACTCTTTCTTTCTATTGATATTATACTCAAATTTGGTAGTAAATAAAAATATATTATTAGGTTTTATTATTATTGGATTAAAAGACCACCTGAGGTGCGAGGTACAACAGAGCAAAGACCACCTGCAACGGTCGTGTTGGAATTTCTTTGTAGCTTGTCAGACGATCCTGAATTACCACTCGATATATCCACCGATGCGACTAAACATAATCTATTTATATACAACACAAACCGGTAACTAAAATTCTATCGTGTCATACTAGCTTCAGTATATAGAATAAGCAGTAATTTCATCGCATTATGTATTTCCAAAATACGCTCTCAAGAATATCAATTCAGGAAATTAAATCGAAAAAAAACCGCTGTTTTAAGGAAATAGTTCCGATTATTCACCGATACTTTAAGCAATGATATTTCTTATTATTCTTATTTTTGTATGTGTGACTCTTGACTATCCATTACCTGTCAGAGAGTATAATCAGGCAAGCAGTATAATCAACAACGGCGCATGCGGAAACAAAAGACGGGAATAAATATCCCTCAGAACTCGTTGCGCGTCTTCTATGTCGTTTACGGCTAGTGAGATGCTAATCTTCCAGAGAAGTTGGTATCCATGGTATCCTTAGTGATGCCGTATATCTTATTCACCTTCTTTGTCTAAAACATTTCGACTGACTTGAATTCATCCCCTCTACATTGTCATATAGAGTTTACTCTGTTATATCTTTCCAGCATCCCTCACTTAACAACAAAATTTTAGATATATATATATAGGTATCGCTGCTGGTCGGCTGCAGCTCTCGACCGATTATGCTAATGTCTACGCCCACACTATCGTTCAGTCCCCTTTGGCATGGGTCTCTGTTCCAAGTCCATCTGCATTGCTCAATTGTACGAGCAAATCGCGTGCAAACCCTGTTATACGCATCCCAAGGGAGGACAAACCAACAGTCAGTTTCGATCTCTGTCTCATACATTCCCTATATGTGCATCATCGTATCAGGCTTTCTCTGCCATATCTTTCGTTATATATATATATATATATATATATATATATATATCTCTGTTTCTCTCCAGCCGTTACCTGCTGTGCGTCCGGACGCAAACAATTTTCGACGATTCGTGGACGACAAATGCGCGAGCACGTACTACCAATGTGGGTACCAATGCAAAATGGTTTGAATGGAATATACCAGAAACCAAGGCGAGAAGCTTTTCCCTCTTGCATTTGTGTTGCATATAACGCGCTTGACAAATTTCGCACGTGAGCCATGTGCCACTCGTGGAATTACCCTTGTCTTGTGGGTGGATGACGTCAAGAATTTTGATAAGCCCTGGAATGTGAATATACATTCGTATTTCAATATTTCTACTTCTATGCAGACATTGTTTATATCCCACATTATACTTTCGTGGCGCTTGTGTATGTATTTTTTATTTTACGCACGTGATTCATATGGATATGGCGTTCGCATTAACGCCCTAGAAATTTTATTACAGTTGATGGAGGAAAAAGCAATGCATGTAGTATAGGAAATGTATGGAAAAAAATCTCTACATTTATATATCTGGATATTGTGAGAATGCGGGAAAGTAATTAGGCATTAATTATACTTAATCCTGATGTGTAAAAAATAATAGAATGAAAAAAATTTCTAAACTTAGCAAAAGGACCAATATGTAGTCGGCCTTTGTATATATTTATAATGAATAGCAATTTTTTTTGACAGTGCTACATCGTGGGTCACTAGTTTTGATATGAAGCTATGAGGCAAATGGTGCAACAACGGTCGTTACATACGGAAGCAGAGGGGTGAAATTCGGTTTGATGCAGGGTTCATATAACACATACACACATTTATATATAATATTCTATGTAGAAAATTAGTAGGTTACTACTAGAATTGGCTTGACAACGAATAGTTGCCTTCTATTACGATGCATTTGTCAGCGTTATATACACGTGTGTTTCGTATTACTTTTTTAGAGGTTTTGATGATGGCAACGGGAAAAAGGATGGCTCTAACAAAAGGGGCGAGTCGTCAGGAAGGGGGCGAAAAATATGGTAGAACGTAAGGGATTATATATACACCCTTTTACATACACATATCCTGCAAGAAAAAAAAGCCATCATCAAGTCATTGTCATCATTTCCACTGCTGTCATGCGTTTCATATCGAAATATATTTAATGATGTATTTTTGATTCATCATAAATAATATTTATTATATATACTTTGAAAAAAAAAAAAAGAAGAAGAAAGAAAAAATTGTGGTTTGCTCTCTCTTTATATTATAAATTATACACTTGGGAGTGCTGCAAGCAAAAGCAGTTAATCGAGTGGTAACACTTGAGATATTTCGATAGGGGTTGTATATATACAACCCCGGACATTGGACAAACAAAATAAACTGGGCTATATTGGCAATCGATCGTATTGTTTTGGGTATATAATATATAATATATGTGTATATATAAACATGGAATAAAAATTATTTGATTAGGGGAAATAAAAATAAAAATGGTTTTTGTTGAAATAGGATAAGAGGGTGGTTAGTTCTTGAAAAATAACTTTCATTATAATTATTTGCATATAAAAATAGTTATATTAAACAACGTAACTTTATTAGATATAATAGAGTTACGGTTTAATTTGTTATCGTACGTTGAACAAATTGAAGAAGTCGTTTTTGAGATAATTGTGGGAAAATGTTCATAGATTTATAATGGAATTGCTCAAGTTGAAATTTTCAACTTAAAATATGACCCAAAAGACCCTTCATTTCTTTGTTATTCATGACGAAGTAACAATTCTGACTTTAAATTCACCCTAAATCTCATAAAACTAGGTAAATCGACCCTAAAAATCCTCATTTTTGAAGGACATTTAGTGCGGTTTCAAGTTCAAATTTTGATTAATGCACATAGTTTAAACTAAATGTTAAATTATACAAATAAAAAAAATCCAATTCATCTCGATTTATTATTAATAAATAATAAATATATAAACCATATATATCTTTAAAATGTGAAATTAAATCGAAAACAAAATTTTGCTTACGTATTTTTTCAGTGAATGAGTTGTAAATAAAAACTTTTAACACGTTGAAATCTTGAATTACAAAAATCCGGATTCATCAACCAGCTAGCCAATCACGTAACCCATATCTCAAATGACCGTCTTTAAGTATCTGCCTTCTATAGTTTAGGATAACTCGGAGTTTTATGATAATGGACAGAGTTGTCCGGAATGCTTTTACATGAACACATCTTACTACTACTCTAATTACCAACTCCATCTTAACATTCTAAGCACTGACCAGTCCTACAATAGTTTATAGATAGAAAAATATGCATACAAATAGAAAAAAAAAAAATTTGCAGACACATATAGATAAGTGTTTGCATATTTATAAATATGAAAGAATTTTTTCATTTGAAAATTGAAAATAGATTAAAAATAAAAAAGAGAAATCAATAATAAAATAAATAAAGAATGCAATGGAGAAAATAAATGAAGAAAAAAGAGCAAGAATGGCGGAAATGAAGGCAGCTCTCAGAGTTTTTCAATAAAAAGAATTGTCCATGTCACGGTCAAACGAATAAACACCCACACAAATATACACACACTATGTTTATATACTCATGTATATGAGAGGGTGCAGGACACGCTAGTATATATAATGGACATCCTTCTGCTTCTATTCAGCACAACGATTATTGGATCCTCATTTTAGTATTGCTGCAGACTTTACCCACTTGAAAAAAAAAAAAATATGCTTGTCTCAGCATCGCGTACATGGATGGACACTTCTTTTTATTGACCAAAAGAATTGCGACGTTACTCAATTTTGAACAGACATATGTGAACTACAAAATATACATATATAAATGACGATAAAAAATTTAAAAAATATTAATACAACAGTTTTTTAAATTTTGAAAGCAGTTCAAGAATTTAAAATAAAATAATTACAGTTTATTTATTGAAGAAAAAAAAATTAATAGTAGAAATAACTTATTGAATAAAATCAATATTAATTATAATAATAATTAGTTGTAAAAGTTGATAATAATTTTAATATATATTGATGGTTTGTTCTTACAATTTATATATATTTTTATGTCTGCTTTCAAACTTTTGAACAGCAGTGTACATAAAACTTGATGAAAGTTTTATTTTTGAAGACAAATTGTGTGCAGTTTTTTTTTTTTTCATTTCATTTTATAGTCAAAGTGAAATAAGAGCGAGGAAAAAAAAAATAGTCCAACTGCGTATTCGATTATTTTTCAAATAAAAGACTTCAAACGATTCAGGTATTAACAAGTGAATGAATTCGTATTAACATAATGCTACTATATATATACATATCGTATATGCCAAGCTTCGTCGTCATTTTTTTTTCCCACTCTAATCTCATGGCAACTTCAATTTACATCTCATAAACACGCGAGCGCATAAGGTTTATGAACAGGATGAATATAATTATCGAAAAAAGAACTGAGTGAATATAGAATTTTCATGAGAATAGAATTTTTCATTTATGACACATTTTTATTTTTACATTAATTTATTTACGGTTCATTTCTTCAAGATCTTTCTCTATTCGTTTGGAAAAAATTCATTCATGTGTATCCTAAAGTTTAATACCTATTCATAAGCCTACGATGATATAAATATGATTGATATTCCAAGTAAAGTTTCCTTTGAAGAAGTGAAAAAAAAAAAAAACATAAAATATTTTTTACCACTTGTAAAAATGGTTTTTCAACTGTATCAATATACACACACATGCGCTCTATTTTAAATCCACGATGAGTGACATGTTGGAGCTTATCTTACAGGCATTATAGTGACAGATCTCATGTATATTATATTCCTTTATTTTTTCATGTGGAATAAAAAAATTAATTGTAGTTCAACATTGGTAAAATCCTAGCGATCAAATTCTCGTTCATTATCTCTAGTTTAAATCTTCATAGTTTTTTTTTCTCCACACTGCGAGAGAGCTTTTGTGGTGTAGTTACGAACAAAATCGTATGTACATGAAAACATATACATAGACCCACGCAATTTTATCGACCCGACTGTTTTCAGACTATGATATATAGGTGTCGCTGATGTTGGACATCAGCATGAAGCGGGGCGTAGTGGGTAGAAGTGAGTAAGTGGAGCTTTGAGCCCTCGAATATCCGTTGGCAAACCTAGGGGTTGATTGTGGGTCGATGGGGTCTTCAAGAGCCCCTGAGAGCTGCGTTACCCGATGATGGATGTAGCTCACAGTAAAGAGTGGAAGTAAACCCATGATGATCTTGGGATTTTTAAATAGTATTCAATATATTTATATTTGAATTTTCCAAATTTTGTAAATATTTACAAAATGTTTAGATAATTTATATAATCCCGATGATAACCCCCAAGCAAAACTACTCTCATCCGTAGGTAATTAAATAAAAAATAAAAAATAAAGAAAAAAAAGCCAAAAACCACAGAGAAAAATATTCAAAAAATTTATTTCAATTCATTGTAATTTTCTATTCTTTTAAAACTCAAGACAGACTGACCGCTATGGCGAAGTGGTGTCTATATATATAGTCTATTGTTTGGGTCCCATAGTGCCAAGTTAAACCATTGTCCAGCAGAAGCACTTGGAGACCCCTGTGATGAATGTTTGGTGTTGGAAATGCAAATATGTCCGTTGGACGCTGAATGGTTTCTCTGTCATGAAGCCGCTTGTTTCTCGTTGTTTCGGAATTTTATATATATATACATACACTAATTCTGGGTGGTTTTATATCCAATAGCCAATAGGTGCGGCAAAGGCACTTTCGGCTTTGTAATGTATACGCGGGTGGTAGTAATATTTTTATATATTGTAGTAGATTGTTATAAAGATCCCACTGATTATTACGGTTGTCGTGGTGACGGTTGTAAAGATGTATCCAGTTGGTTGTCAACCCACGTACGTTCGTGTAAATAAAGGACAGTCAGATCCGTATATATATATATATATAGGTATAATATATGGATATATATAGGCGGGTATATACGTGACAGTGAACAATAGTTTCGTTAAATTTTAGTGCAAGATTTGTATTATTAGAGTACGAACGAATGTGGACAGATGTGGATCAGTATGTTCATGAAGAAAATAGATTTGAAGAATTAAATAAATTTTACTATAAGTTAAAATGATTTGTAAGCTATTAATAATAAATAATTTAATTATTGAATAATTATTTTAATATAATTTAGAGTTTGTAAATGATTTTAATTTGTAGTGAAAAATTGAATATTTTTTAAATGCCTTTTTTTTTCTTTTCTTTTGGGTATTTAACATTTTTTGATATTTAATCAAATTTCTGTGACATCTCCGGCAGAATGTTAAATGCCCTAGACGTACATGTATATGCATGTACATGTGGAGTTGTGGTTAGAATTATTTAGACGAAATATATACATTTATGAATATTATGAAAAAAATATCATTTTTATATTTTTTTTTTCTCGTGTGTTTATTCTTTTAGACCTTCTAGCACATTATTACTCTCTATTAACATCTGGTTTTATTCTGAATAATGGAGAATTAACAATAGAGTATGTGTGTACATATTATATATAATGGGAGAGGATGGAAGAAAAAAAAACAGGCTGAAAAAGCAGCATTAGATATTTATTATGCTTGACAGTGTATAGGGTTCAACTTAAAATGCTTTTGAGGAAAATTGGGAAAAATAAACAGGAAGATCTTTTGAGTTTTATATAAATGCAGCAGGCGCCTGTCATATGACAATAATTTTCATTGACATTTTCCGTTCACATGACGTTAAATAAATATTACACTATTTTTCTTTCCTCGAGGTCATTTTTGCCAAGATTGGCTGAACTCATAAAATAATCTCGAGATAAATTAAATAATTAAATATCTATATATACTTTAAAACCTTGTGCGATGTTGCACACGCTGAACTAACAAACGACTATCTTTTAGGGTGCTCTTAAAAGACCTTAATCGATGGTAGAAAAATAACTCAGAGGAAGCTGGAATGGAAAAAAAAAAGAATAAAGAAAAGAAAAAAAAAAGAACATGCAGTAACTTAAAATCGATTCAAAAAACCTAGAAAAAAAATTGAGCATCAGTTTATTGTATTCGTGTACCTGGTGTGTTTGTCTGTGCATTGTGTGAGAAATCTTTTCTTCATTGAGCTAATTTGTAAACGAAAACAGTGGATATAAATATAACAAACCATTTTTGATGAACAGATGGCAGACAAAATTATATGCTCCATAATACATTTATTTATATATTAATATAAATATGAAAGATAGACATTTAAATTGACTAAATAAAATAATTCGATATCTAATAAATAATATAAAAAATAATAATTACCAATGAAAATTACCGAGAATTTGATAGAAAAAATATTTAATAATTTTCTTTCAATAAATGTTTTTATCAAAACTATTTGACATTTTTTAAAAACATTTTTCATAAGACAACAATTATTTTTTATGGTATTTAATTGCTTGAATCTGAATACATCGAGCTCTAATACAAGAAACAGCATTATAATGAGGCGAATTATTGATTTATTTTATGAACCTAAGATGATAACAATGAATTCTTTCTTATAATTCTTTCTATCACAATAAAATCCCATCTCTTACCTCACGCACATAGTCTATTCCCCCCTTTTGCTTATACATACCTGCAACAGACAAAGATAACACCGTGTAAATGACAGGCCAAACACTCAGAAGAAACGATATTTCTTTCATTTTATTTCTCCCTTCCTATATTAATACATAAAATCATTTATTACCCACCCCAAAACTCTCATTTCAACAATAGATAAATATCTTACTGAATTATTTAGGTACCTATATACATATTTATATTATAAATACTTGCAAATCACATTCAACAATTTTTTTTAATACTTAAAAAATTGCCTATGTAATACTTTTAATAATTATTAACCAAAGGTAATTTCCTGTTTGACACGTTACTGCGTGCAGTGTCACTTCCTTTTATATTCCGTGATAATTTTCATATATATTTTTTTCTTTATTTTGCTTACTCATCATGTTCTTGTAATGTGCATCACGTAGAGCTATTGAACATGACGTTTTATTTCGCATGAAAATATTACAAAGCATCGCTGAATTTGAAGATTCAATAATATATAACGTTAAAAGAATTTTATGATAGAAGAAAAATTAAGTTTAAAACAATCCGCAACAAAACTAATGACTCGTTGTCAACAACGCGTTCTTGGCTATACATATGTACATGTATATATGTATATATTGATATATATATATATACATCCCTAAATATAAGCGAAGCCAATCGCTCCCCTTTGCTTCAGATGTCACCATCAATCTTCACAATGGGCGGGGGGTCGCAGGGTCTTTGCACTGATTCAACGATATTACTCTATAGTAACTATCTATACACGCCAATATCAGCTGTGTGTGTGTATATATGTGTGTATGGGATGTATCGAAACATGGAAAGTTGCGAACGTTTGATAATTTGCGAGGTGATGTCGTGCACGAAAGGGGAGATTAAAAAAAAAAAAGAAAAAAATACTTTGAGTCATTGGATTAAAATAATAAAATTATTATTATTTATAATGTGGATGAAATTTTTTACTAAGTAAATAGTCGAGTTTTTATAAGAAGTACTGGAGATGATGCGTAAAATTTACATTGCACATTGCAATATATTAATATTATTAAAAAGAAAAAAGAAAAAAATATGTGAATAATTGACAAATGAATAAGGGGGAATTATGTGTAAAAAAAAATATATTTCCATCGAAAATTATCTCTTGAGACTATTTTCTCATTTAGAAATGGTGTGCTGGCATCGATTTTAGAGGGTGAAAAAGGAAAAAAAAAATCCTCCCAAGAGTTGTAGAATGATAAAGGGGACAAAATGGCGTACGAATATTGGCAATGCTTTACCATCTCCCATTTTGCCTCTTCTGCCATTCATACTGCTGCATATATATATACGTATATAAACGTTTAAAACGTAAAGAGTGACGTAGGAAATGAAGAGGATGGAATAAAAGAATGTTAGAAATGCAAGGCGGATTTATTGGACTTTTAATATCGTCTTGATGGAGGGTTTAAGCCGAAGATTTTATATTTTATTTTTTACTCCTTTGCTCTATTTTTCCTTTTACTCATTCTCTATACTTTCCTTCTATTATAATCATCTTTTACCGTCAGACTAATGATTTGCCAATGACATATTTACTGCAAGAATAAATAATCTTCAATGATTTATATTCGAAAATATAAATTAATTCAAAATTGTTTCATACTACTTTCATATATTCATATAATATATTTCCCCAAATATTGATCTTTATGTTTCATCATTCTGTTTGTTTCATCACGTTGTATCTACTACTGACACACCAACGATGGACACGAGATAAACAGCTGAGAATAATGCTTCATTTGCAATGACATTTTTCTGTAAATAGTTAATGGTCCGAGTGACATTTTTCCCCTGCTTTGAGTATCATATTTCCAAATGGTTATATTATGTCTCCATTGACATGTAGGTCGTGGACATGTATCGACGACTGACAGAATGATAAAATATCTACACACACTCACATTTACTTATGTACATATAATAAAACATCTAGTGTATATCTTCTTTGAGAGCAGGCATAAAATAGTGATTGATTCGTTACGTTTTTTGAGGGACTTAATGTGCCTTGACTAATTACTGCATTTTTTTTTTTTTTCTTCAAGGGACAAATTGGAATTCATAAAGAGAAGATGAATATCGCTGTACGTCTCCTTTGTTTGCTTCTCAATGTGAAATAGAAGATGACTATACAAACTCGACGATAATTTTCTTAAGGTTCGTTGTATCTTGTTTATTTTATCTAAAATTTTCACGCATTTTTTTTCTTTCTTATTTGTTGTAGAAAATTCTTTTCTTTCTATTCAGCTTTTTTTCTATGTTATCACCACATACGGCAGTTATATATTATATATGTACTATTGATATATGTATACGATGTGTCGACGGGCAATTTTCACTTGTCGAACTTTCCGATAGTTCGTTCATTCGGTTCTGTTCGTCTTTGTCGAACTGATGTGCAGGCGCGCACGTCGGGATTTTGAGAAACGCCTTCCATTATTCATGGCGGCGTTTGCGTACGATGGGGATTACCCTTCTATTTTTTTTTTATTCGTCGACAGTGTGTATGAAAAGAAAGGAAAAGGGCGCGGTGGCCAAGAAATGGTATGAGCAATGACGTAACGATCGTGTATAAATATAAGAAATTTATTTTTCAGTTACGAATTCAGAAAATGTACTTGCAAACAGCTGCCTTCCGTTTTGTTTCATTGATTTAATTTAGTGTCAGATAGATTACTCAACTGTGTAATTAGTTCAATAATAATTAATGAATATATTAATATATTTTCTGCTTATTGATAATTTAAATAGAGAGTTGAAATAATATTAATTTTTAATAAAATACTTGATCTATTTGATGAATTTAAATAGAGCACTTTGGAATTATAAATTATCCATATTATTTTGTAATAGATGTCATTCAAATTATAATTAAATTATAAATATCGTAAAGGCCAAATGCACAAGAGGACTACAAGGAAGGGTCGTATGTAGTAAACGCGATGTGACTATTAATTATGACGATATTATCTCAGACCAAACTAAAATCAATACTTCAAAGATGCATTACAATATATATTGTTGTAATGCATCTTCACAATAGCCAACTTGCCACATATTTGCTATTAATTTCATGGGAAACCAGATAGTCGATCAATATCAGCCATCACTTTCTGATGATTTTTAATTTTAAAAATTAATTTGACTTTTATATAATATAATATTATATAATATAATGAATTAATCCTATTTATTTACCACTTCTGCTTTAATTTGAATTCACACGTCAGTTACATACCTGAAACATAAAAAAAAAAATTATTAGTACATATAAAAAAAAAAGTTCTTTGATGTGATGAAATTAATTATTTTTTCAGATATAAAAATATATTATTTTTATAAATTTACTCGCGATTTTCTTTGACTGAATTCATTACATAGAAATACATATGTATGCGGGGTAGATGTATGTATATGTGAGCGGACAATGTCTATTTTCCCCGCAGCGATTCGCTGGAAAAAGTAAATTCAAGGTGGCAAGCAAGAGAAGTATAGTGTGGTTTCATCTGTGTGTGAATTTATCTATATCTGTATGAAGGAAGTATAAACAGAGGGAAAAGGACAGACACACACACCTATCTATCCGTGTACATGGGCAAATATGAGGGATGGATCATATGTGGATGCAAAATATTTCTCACAAAGTCATGACACTGGATTGCGGCGAGACGTGCGAACGATATTGACGTGATATTTTATGTTTTCTTTTTTACTCCTTTTCGTGTACATATATATATATTTTTTTTTCCATTTTACAGCGACTTCCCGTGCGAAGAGAGAAAATTACTTTTTCACATTCAATACACATCACCAAGAATATATTTCTAAAGTATTTTTTTTTAGTTTTCTAATTTGATTTTGTTCTTAATTTTTTTTTTTTATATGACAAACAAATTTTAATGAAAATATTTTTGTTAAATACACAAATGATTGATGTAATTGATTGTTAAAAAGTAGTTTCGATGATGTAGCGTATACGAAAAATAATTTTGACACAAGGATTTGAAGTAGAAAAATTATTTTAAGTAAAATTTATATTTTATGAATTTTGTGTTGATATATTTTTTAAATCTATAAATAATTTTTACTGTGTACGAAGAATTATTCATTAATGAATATATATATATATATACACGTAAATGCATATATAGGTCATGTATTATATATGTTATTAAACGTGTGTGCGATTATTCTGCCACCCAAAACGCAATCAACAAATTGCCCAGCGGGCTTAATTCTAGATTTCAAAATGTGGCACATACATGTGCATGTATGTATATATCTATAAAGACGACTGATCTATGCGAGTATCACGGGTATTGTTATCGTTATGCCAGCTGCCAAGCTTCCGATTTATACCGATCCCGCCCCTGCTATGTATCGGAATATGTGTACATCTATGCAGTACACGCATGAAAACATTTTTGGGATGAAAAGTTTTGGGACAAGCTCAGTTAATAAATTTTTTTTATGCTCTGAAATTTCGCAAGTATATAGGTGTATATATTTAATTTCATAACATGCCAACCGTAATTATTTTTTTGAATTAGAAAAAATTATTGTTATTTAAAAATGAGACTAATAGAAAAATAACTGTGCGTCAATTTGGTGAAACGATTTGGATTGTTTAAAAATCTGTATCTTTGAAAATAATGGAAATAAGTCATATGTCTTCATGAAAGCAATTGTAGATAAATCGATGAGGAAGAGAATGGCTTTTGAATCATATTTTTATGTCAAATAGTTTAAAAGTTATGAATTTATTAATAAAAAAAAAAAAAATATTTTTTAGTGTGATAAAAACTGGTCGAAACTGAATAAATTTAAAAAATTCATATCTCCTGAACTATTCAAGATAGATTCTTGATTCAAACGCCACTATCTTCTCCATCGTTTTATCTATAATCGCTATATTAACAATTACGACTTATTTCCATTATTTTCGAAGATATCGATTTTCAAACACATCAAATAATTTTCTCTCAATATCAAATTTTATTTTCATGTTCTATTTTCATCAAGCTAAACTGATACAATCTTATTATTTACAATGTTGAAAAGTTCCATTGTATCATATCAAATGCTATCAATGAATCCCCTTCATATATAATCGTAAACACATTGGCATAAACATTAAATTCATGACAACTTTATATGCTTATGGTCGGAGACTGCAACTCTCCTATTGCTGTCTCTGCTATTTCTACTGTGTATACTGTAAAACATTAGTATTATATATACATATACATATAGGGAGGGTGAAATGTTAGGTCGCAGTAGAACCCTTCTCTTTTTTCCCCTATGTGTAGAAAGAGTCTCTGTGAAAATGAAAATATTGCTCAACTCTATGAGGATGTAAGAGAGAAATGAGTTGCTGTAGAGGCTTCGCTTCGCATTTTATTGTAATTAGTTTCAGTAGAAGAGCGAACGTTGAGATGTATAGACTAGTTGAGTAGCAGTGGAATTGCCTGGTAAAGCTGCACTGAGGGCAGGTCCTCTGTTATTGCGTCTTTGTTGATGGTAAACGAGTAAATAGCATGCAATAAACATAAGTATTAAACATACATAACGATCGTAAATATATGGGAACTATCTTTAAATATTTTCCAGTGAAAATTCAAAAAATAATTAGTTGAATTTCACCAAAACATCATGAATTATATTATCAATTGAATATATAAAACAAATGAAAACTCATATATCTTCTAAATAAAAATAATAATTCATTTTGAAAATTTTAGAAATTAAAAAAAAAAACATTTAATTTAATTTTTTGATATTTAAAAAAATTTTTTTTCTGTAATATATAATAGTAAACACAGTTTTTTTTTTTTTTTATTAGGTCTCGTATTTCTTAAATAACAAAAGTAATTATTAAATCGAAGGTTGTGTGCTCATTTTTCATTGCGTTTTATCAATTGAGCATTGAAATGAGATCGGAATTGAATTTTTTCTTCAGATAACTGTCACGAATGTTTACATAAATAAACACTGCAGTGTATCTTATTGACGAATAAATAAACAATCTTCTTAAATATAAATATATTACATAGACATACAATAATAATATAAATATATTATTATTGCAACTCATTAAATTTTCAATTCTGGTAATTTCTCTTTCGAGTCCGATAAAATCTCCCTCAATATTTTTTTGCATATGTATTATATATCTTTCCATGTTTCGATATACATTAAATCTATGCCTCAGAACTAAATGGTATTAAGTTACATAGATAACTTATATGGTCTTGATACCATTTGATATTGAATTGCAATATATATAAGAGACAAAGAATTATATATTTTTGCTTTTAGTTTTCTTATTATGTCCCTTTTTCTTATTCAAACCATCGAGGTATCGTTAGGATAATAAACAGCACACAAGATAAACAATCGTTAGCATTGTATTGTCCAGATGTTGATGTTAGTGTACATGCAAAAGCGTCGGGCGTATGAAGTCGGTGGTTGAGACGCGCGGGAGGAATTCAATGCTGAGATTCGAGTGGGTTTAACTTCGATAACAGGGCAGAACGTTTGTGCGGTCCAGCTGCTGGCAATTGTGAAGACAACCAACAAGTAAACGAGAAAATACGATAGAGAGAGAGAGAGAGATGCCTCTTTTTCCTTTGCTCCTTCAGTTGTTGGTACAGGATAGAAATGAAAAGAAAAGTATAAAAAAAAAAAATGAAGTGAAAGAGTAAAAATTTACTTGACTTTTTTTTTCTCGGATAAAAAAATAGTATTGAAATGTTGGAATTATTGCAGTGGAGGGAAACTTTTATAGAAGTTTATTGTTCAATTTTTTTGTATCTTTCCATCGATTTATTTACAATTTTTTTAATTTTTAATTGTGATAAATTATTTCAATGTTTTTTTTTTAATTATATATTTTTGGAGTGGAATGAAAAAAATTGTGAATCTCTCTCTGTCTTTTATTCTTTCCTTGTGATATATATATATATATATTTCTGCACTTCAGTAATTTCTTAATTAATTAACTAACAACAATAAACTCGGTGAATCGCCTTATACTCATTTTGTATCTGCTTGAGAGTTAAATTCATTATTCTGGATAAAGTAAGATATGAGACACTCAACATAGTATACACACACATATATATATATCTATCTGTATACATATATGTATACATATATAAACATGTCATAATTAGTGCGCACGTGCTAACTAATCTGAGACGATTGCTGTCTGGAGTTTATGCAACTCGAGATTACGCGAATAAATTTAGAGGATCAAATTTTTTCATTAAAAAAAAAATATACTGGATAATTTTTATCGTATAAATTATATACAAAGTTCATATTAATTTTTATATTAATAACCATAGAACAAAATTTTGTCTATAATAATGAACTAAAAATACAACTAAATGCAATTAACATAAATAATTATTCGTCACTTCTTTTATTTCTTTTTTAAATTTATAATGCATCATCTGTTTATATGTATCAAAATTTGTATTAAATTTAGGTTCATGCCATTTTATAATTTATATTATAAATATATACATATGCATCTTTATGTATAACTAACTACAATGTACATGAAGAGCAGGTGCAAAGAACAACTGAAGATTCGCGCAAGACGTCGCCAGGTGCATAGCGACATTTAAATTATTCTTGTGATGGATAAATATCCACTGATGTTTTTGCCCTTTAGCATCACGATGTAATAATATATGTACGCCTAAATCTTTATATATATATGTGTGTAAGGCTATGTGCATCTGTATATGGGTATGTGGGAGTGCGTGTCAGGTTGGGCACCGTGGGAAGAAAATGACTGCGCGTGTATCTTAAATTATCGTTGAACGCATCTCCCACGCGTGTATACGCCCTATCCTCAGGCCTCTGATTATTTTCAAATGTATATATATGTATAAATACATATGTATGTATGTACTGTAAATTATCATTGACTATATTTCGAGAAAAAAAAATTATTAGTGAATTATTTCTTGTGTTTAAAGTCATTTATATTATATATTTTCATCGAATGTTATTAATTATCATAAATTTTGGATAATTATAACAATTATACGAAATGTTTCCGGTAAGAAAAGCTCAAGTTGATTTGTTCTTGAAAGCAAAATAAATAAAATTCATTGGGCTTTTGTATAAAAAATATTACAAGTGAATTTTTTGAAATTAAAAAAATATGAAAAATAATTTTTTATTTCTAATATCTTATGGGAATTATGTATGGACATGCATATATGTATGTACATATTTTTGAGGGGTTGTGTGTATGTATATTTCCATTATTGATTGCGAGTACATTAGCAGGATTGAACACAAAATTAAAGCCAGAATAATTTATGCCAACGATAGGCGTGAATGCGACCGATAAACAATGTCACATTTGTAGAGGAATGGCATTCGTGACTTCTGTTTGTAGTATTACCTATACTTCAACGGGTTTCAGTTATATATTATACATTTATGTTCCTCCTCTCGTTGGTTTTGATAGGGAAATAGCTTTCGGGACAATCATTTAGTCATTCTCACCCTAAATAAACAATACACTTTTGATTCAACAACATTATATCATTGCATTCCATAATAAATGCATAAAAATAATTTATATAGAATGACATTTGTTGTAGTATAAATAAACCACGTATATTATTCATCCCCTCACAATATTATTTCATCCATAGTAAAAATTAATTTTGCATTGATATAAATTCAACATAAAATATTAATAATTTTAAGCAAGATAATTTTTCTGCTTTAACATAAATTTTTTGCACTAAAATTTGCATTATAAAAACAATCAAGACGAATTTTGAGTAAACTATTTTACACAAAATTTCTTACTGTATAAATAAAAAAAATTTCAGAAAGATTTCATACACGTTGGCATTTTTAAAACTAGATTATTTACAAATGGATAAGAAAAAATCAAATTCCCAAATAAAATAATACTTTTCTTTTTTTCTTTTTTTTTTTCCCTCAGTAAAGTAATGAAAAATAAAAGTTTATTCTTCTCGTTAAAGATACAGGTGATGTTACGATGGAATAATATTAGTTGCCATTCCTATTTTTCTTTTATTTTTTACGCAGTTAGTACAAGAGCGAATATATAGAAGCGTTGAAAGATGCACATGAAGGGGAAAACTGTGGCCCTAGAGTTGTGCATTATTTCTCGAATAAAGTTCGTACATATATAAGGTACGATACAACGGTATAAGACCTTTTTCTATACTTGACGAAAGCCTCCCGGGCAATGAGTATATATATATGCATGGAATCCATGTTTCACGTAGATATGTATATGCGTTATATTATGCAAGACACAGCGTATATATTTACTATACGTCTCTTCCATTCCTTTTATTTTGTTCTGGTGTATATATCTGTATATAAAATATAGCTTGAAGGCAAGTTTTCTCGTTAGACTATAGCCACCTCTATCACACATTGACCGGTTGCTCGCACAGACTTTATACAGACGTCCAAGATCCAATTTGAAAAAGGAGAAAAAAAAAAACAATTCAAACATTGCTAAAAACATTCTGCGTTTTACTTATATCTTATGATGTGTTTCTGCATGATATATTTTCAGGTCATTGCGCATAGAGTCAATATTAATTAACAATAGCATATGTGTTGTGTTCAATCAGAAATCGAGCGTGAATGCCTTTGGTAGTTGTTAGTTTTTTTTTTTTTTATTTTTTCTTAACCCATCATCATTTTTGCTTTATTCTCGGTTTTTCAAAGTGAGTTTGGTGTCATGTATGTGATGGATTTTTTTGCTCAGCTAAAGCTTTTGTGGCTGTAGATAACTCATGTTGTGAAGTTGAGCGAGTGCACAGGCATTTTTTTTTTTTTTTTGTTGTACCATGCATAAAAACGTGAAGGGGTTATAGTGAAAGTATTTTAAACATTAAGTGAGAATTAAATTGGAATTTTTGATTGATAATAGACACAAAAAATAATAAATATACGAATATTTAAATTGAATAATTTTCCGGAGTTTATTTTAATTTCTTTTTTTGTTTTTTTATTTTTAATTCTGGACATTTATGAATTTCAATATGTCAATGTTGTAGACAGTTTATATACAAGTTCAATTTAATTGAATCAACTGAATGTTACAGTGATAAACTGTGACAGAATTTATTGGAGTGTGTCTTCATCCGTGAAAGTTGGAATCTATCGGGAATCAGTATGAAAGCAATGGTGGCATGGGGGTTTGGAGAACGGGTACAAAACCAAGCTGAAACTATGTCTAATAATATCCGAGGGCAGTTGCGCTAGATTGGGCATTGACCACAGAGGGCGAGAATGCCAAATATTAGGGAGGAGAGAAGAGGGTTGAAGATTCGCGCCAGGTTCATTCTCGTGATTGATGAAGGGTTGGCGATCAAGCGTGAAACATCGATATCGTTTGGGATGCAATCGCAATGTATATATGTGTGTATACATTTAGGTATGTGATGGGAAAATGCGCTGATGGTGTGGTTGAGAGATTTCGTTTAGCGATTCTTCATTTCCATTTGATTTTACGCTAGCGAAAATCCTATTTCAAATCTATTATCTGATTAATTATAGACTTAACAGTTGAGAAATGATATATTGCGCATGTTTGAAACAGAAGTTGACGTTAAATATGGCCCCCTGTTCGTCCATTTTGTTACATTAATGTATAACGTAACCGAATTATCTTAAATAAAATAATTAGATATGAAATTTATTATTTCTGGTTTATAAATTGAATTATTTTAAACCAACTCCAGTAGGAAAATACACAAAGAGGAAAAGTTGTACGCGCCTGACTGCATTGAAATTAAATTGTATTGAAGTAATTTGTTTATATATATGTATAAATATGTACTTGCTGTTTACATTGTTACGCGCGTTGTGACAAACTTTCACGAAAACTCCCTAAGTGCATTTGACATCTCGAGTTTAACATAATTTCTTGTATTATAATTGAAATACTGTCGGGACATATTCAGTGACCTATATTTATTATTGTTTAATTAAGAATTTTAATTATTGCTAAATCAATCTTCAATTATTTAGCATATAATTTACCAAAGCAGTGAATATAATTTTATATTTAATTTGAAAAATATTCATTCCATCATAAAACTGAACAACTGAAAAATTATAATATATATCCTATTAAATAAGTATTCCTAATGATTATTGAATTTCTAAATTCATTTGAAAATCATTTGAGAATTATAATTTATAGTTTTAACACAATTTATGCCAGGTGCTAATAATGCTGAGGATGCGAAAATTCTTAGTTAAATTGATTTCCCAAGGATCGTTACGTAGGCCAAGCATTTCCAGGACTACGTGACTTGGCCCCAGTACTAAGGATGCTAACTTATGCCGCAAGTTCTTACGTTTGGTGGGAGTAGCGACTCAAGAGATTGCACCATTACGCGTCCCGGACAATCAGTGCAAGACAAACGTGAGGAATACTGATGCGACTAGGTGTCTTATAAGACTTTACAGCGGGAAAATAAATGATAGTGCGGGTAAAGAAGACACCCATAGAACAGAAGAAGACGAAATAAAAGGACGGGCGTAGTTGGGCAAAACTTTGTTTGAAAAAATTCTGGCCACTGATTTGCATTCAAGAATATAAAGGGTGGAGAAGAAGAAAAAAAAAATTAGACGTCTGTATTATGAAGGGAGTTTCAATCGAGCTTGAAGTTTTCACAGACATTCTGATTGCAGGTAGTAGGTCTTTGTTTAATAACATGGCGTCTTATTCGTCGAACCACATTCATTAGAGATGAACATTTTGTCAGTATTATTTTTGTTTTTCTAATTAAAAAAATAAACTATTGCTGTCTGCAGTTTTTTTTCAATTTTGAATCACCATTTGAAGAAGACAAATTCATAAAAATAATAAACTATTTTAGCTTGATACCAATATTTTAGGGTATTTTAGATTTTTAGAAAATATGAGAATTTGATTGTCTGACGTACGATGGAATATAATATTATTTTCATTCTCCACGTCTGGCATGCCCTCATTCTGGAAACGTGCAATTCACGCTATCTGCTTGCGCCATGAGATAGGACTTGAGGAATGAGGCTCGCCGATAATGCGAATAAACGGGAATGTAAAAATGCGCGTCAAGGGGAACATCCTCCTTCGTCCTATACTTTTTTCGTTTTAATCTTACACGCCGTGCTCCTAAATTTTCCCCAAGTCAAGTCTTAAAATTGGGCACGACTGGGGGATGGTGAACACACTGAAAGATAGTGAAGGTACAAGCGAGACAGAAAAAGCCAAAAGCCATATTCGTTCAAGTTCGCGTACGGGCGAAATTGCAATGCAGATGACTGTGGCTATTATTCTAATAAAGTGCGCGAGCAAAATAAGACGTTGCTTGATGGAATAAATTTTAGCTCCATGCTATTTTCATTATTTTTTTTTTCTCTCGCCTGTCCCTAATTTTGTCCACGCCCCTCATTCTATTGTGTGAATGTGTCTCAGTAGACTCTCGTGTTCCAGTTTTGTGAGTTGACTCTAGATTTTTTTAATATTTTTGTTCTCTACTCCATCTTTACTGTCGTGTACCAGGTTCACATTTTTTTTTTTCTTATTTACCAGACTTGGTTCTCTTTATTTTTTTACTTGTATTCGGCTTCAGCTAGTGAAAAAAAAAAAAAGAATATTGTACGAAGACGACAGCGTAATGTGAAAGAAAAAGTCGACTAAAAAATATATGGTTTAATTTAGTAATGCAACATTTTACAGTAGAAAACTTTTAAAATTGCAATTAGCTAGCTCATTGTGCCTCATTTTTTGTATATTTCTCTGTTCTTGATCTCTTCATAACGCTGTATTATATAATTCGTCTACTTCCTTTCATGCAGCTCTCCCCCAGTCTACATGGTATTTTTGTCCGGCATCAAGATAGGTTAAAAAAAAAAATATGGATGAAGGGAAAGAGAGGATGAACAATTTCAAATCAATATGAATATGGGATAGAAAGAAAATAAATCTAATATTGGCATCTTACTGGACTGGGCATGTTAAAATGGAAAATAGAAATGATTTGTTCGTTGGAAATAAAAAAAATTACCATATTTTATTTTTATACATGAGTCACGAAGTACACGACCCATTTAAAATTCATAGTACTAAACACCTGGGTAAATTACTTTCTATATAGTTTCTTTGAAAATATACTGGTTACGTTTATCAGCCGAACAAATTTTTGCTTGACGTGAAGTATAATTTTAGACATTTTTAATCAAATATTTTTCTGCTTGTATGTATAGGATATTCATAAACATAAGAAGATATTCCACTTATGTATAATATATAACTGTACATAATACATATAAAAACAGTTTGGCATGTATTATTGATAAATAATTTTTCTGAAATTGTTTTTTTTTTTTCGATATTCATGTTGAAATAAACCATAATATAATCGAAATTTTTATTGCATTATAGATACGGTTTTCTGAGAGAGGAACTTTTTTTTTCATCGCATCTTACGTCGAAGGAAATCTGGAGGAAGGCGAGGTGCACTTTTATACGGTCTGGATAGCGACAGCAACGTATTTTCCTTCATCGCGATTGGCCTAGACAACTGGGTAAATAGACTTTTTCGTTTTTCTTACCCTACTTGGCTTTTACTATAATCCCTCTTTTCCTGCTTTTTTTTCTTACTTTCATCCGATTGTTTTTTCTTGTTATTTTTTTTTTTCTTCAACTTGGTGATGATGAAAAGTAGATTAATAATTATCTGAGCATAAAATTCTATAAATATGTGATAAACTCTCGACGGTAAAAACAAGTGGAAAAAATAATATAAATGACACATTATTGATAATAAAAAAATTCTTTCTTTGGTTACTGTGACAATGATAATAAGTTGCAGGAAATTCGTGGGCGTTTAGGGAAACGGAAATATCAACTGTTCACAAGATAATCATTGACAAAAGACTTCTTCCTGCAGTTGAAAAAAAAATATACGCATTTGAAATGGAATAGTGGAATAGTCAGCAATTTACTAAAAACATTTATGAATTGCGTAATTATTTATAATATACAACGAATTTTATTTCGAATTTTCAATAACACTGACATCAGATTAATTTAAAATTATCATTAATAGATGCTAAGAAGATTTATAAAATACAATAGAATGTTACACGTCGTAATACAATATTCAAATTCTATTGGATGGCAATAAATTAGTGTATAGTGTCAGACCGATTTGAGAGCCGAGTGATATTTCTTGAATTACGATGTACGCCAAAACTAGAGCTTTGTGTAAAATGCTGCAAAGATATCATATAGTTCACGAGTAGACTAGCTGGTAACTAGATCGTTAGTTATCGTAGTGGTATATGTAGAATAGAAGAAGGCAGAGAGGGAGTCCCATGTACAATGATATAGTTAGTCTAGAGACATAGAGCAAAGAGACTTAGGTCTCTATGGATCGAGTTAGTTAACGGGTGAGAGTACGACAATATAGAATCCAGTTTGGTGGATAATAGACTACATGAAATATGATCTTTTTGTGTTAATAATATAGTTAAGAATATATGCATTGGAGAATAACTGAAGACATGTGTAGGGTTGATTTGCATTAGGTTATAGTTAGCTTGAAGCTGTTACACATTGTATTGCTTATGAAATGGTAGTTCGTTGTCCAATATCGAACTAGTACACTATCAGCGTGCACAATTACAAGCCCTTTTTAACTATTCTTCATGTGTCCAACGTATGCTAAAGGTATCCGTCTACTCGAATGACTGCGTAGCTTCATATAGTGGGCGACACTGAAATTGCGATCGATTGTGTAGCGAAACGGTTGGAGAATTGCTATTGTTGGAATAAAGTTAGTCAGAATTATACATTGGAAACTTGGAATGGAAGGAAGGAAGGAAGGAAGGAAGGAAGGAAGGATGTATAGAGTGAGAAAGAGAGAATGTAGATTGTGTTGAAAGACAGGGAAGAAAGTCTGAGTTGAAGAAAGAGAGAAATAGAGAAAGAGAAATTGGTTGTACGGATATAGACGTTCGTACTGGTATCCGGGTGTGGTTCTCTTGCTTTAATTCTTCAGCGATTGAAAGCGTGGCAATGTCTGTGAAAAGCACTAGACAATTCTTCTTATATATACAAGCGGTTGTGACTAGTAACAATGGAATAAGATATGATTTCTAGATTCGTAGAACTTCATCGGCTTTGATTTGATTTAATGTTGATTCTGATTCAATTAGGATTGTACGCGGCAATTCGGGTCTAAGAGTAAGAGATCAGCTAAGTTGAACTAAGGCAGAGAGCCACAAAAGCGACAAGAGATAGATATTATTGAATTTCAATTCATTAAATATATTCTATTACTATGCAAATACCAAAAGAGTTTAGGTTTAAAATTTAAACTAGATTCATTGAGTTTATTTATTCAAGATAAACTTTATGAAAGTAAGTGTATTGTTATATATTTCTTTCTTAGGTATAATCGATTGAGAATTGGTGCACAAAGATATTTAATAAAATTATCTGGTCGGCATGAATAAATTTATCCTAATTATACCAAAAAACTCTTTTCTAAAAGTTAATAAAACATCAATATCTATATTTTAGTCCTGACGCAGCCTAGATTTTTCATGTCATCTCCACTCTTTATTCAAGTGTTTATTTAGACAACGCCAACTGTGTTTGAATGACAGGCACTTGTGATGATTTTTTCTGAGGCGTTTTTTTTTTTCATTTTCTTTTATGGAATATATCTAAGCATATTGCGGTATGGCGTATTGATGGAATTTTTGTATGCGACTCATACTCAAGCAACGAAAAGATCATCACAAGAAGGTGAAGCTTTCGCACACGTCTCCATATAATAAACGTAGCTTATGGACTTTTGCTAGATATGATGAGAAAGAAACAGCAGTGAAAATAAATGGTGAAGAAGCAAGGAATTGAGAATGACGCATTTGCTCTCTACAATAGGTGAAAATGTAAAGGACACAAAAGGTCACGAGAAGTATACTTTGATAGTGGCTTGGGTATATAGAATGAAAACAAAATAAAATGTGTGAGCGTGAATTCAACGTTAGAATTCAGCAGTAGACGGTTGAAGGGTACAACCCAACATAGAAAAAAAAAAAACTGAAATGGAAGAAAGAAAAAAAAAAGGCTAAAGATCGTGTGGGGTAACTTCCTCCCTTGTTGGGTTGAATCCACGAGATAAAGGTCATCTCAAATGGCGCGACGTAAGTGCGGAAAGGAGGTAGTATATGCTTGTGGTGGTAGTATAGTGGTAGTAGAATACTGCGTTAAGGGGAAAGCGAATAAAACTAACGGCCATTAATCAGGCCTTGGTTGTCTCGGGAGTCTGGCAGAAATAAGGCCGCGCGCGAAATAAAGATCTTTTTCTCATCTGCTTTAAATCATGAGTTTATTTCTTCAGGAAGCGGTATAGGATGTGCAATAGAGCATAAAAAATCAAAGACAGGAACCCTATAAAAGAGCATTATCTTTCACGATTTTTCAATAGTTAAAATTCACATCAATTATTACGAAATCATTTGTGATTTATTATTAAACTGAAAGGGAACTATATGTAATGATACATTAAGGTCATGTTTAAACTTTCTCTCAGAACATTTTCCGTTAATTTGACCCTAAACTTTAGCCAGAAGTCTGGTGAAGGGTATGAAGTAGAGCTTACCATGCCATGAACTTGCTTCGAATTTTAAAAAAATCGTCAAGTTTTCAGTCTAACATTGTGAAGACATATCAACTTGACCTGAATACGAGTTTAAACAGTCCAACTCCTTATACCATTCGTACCACTGAATAATAAATACCACATAGTCTTATGATATTGGGTGAATTGGAATAACATTGGTGACTATATAGAGTCGAGTTGACCGATTCCACAAGCTGGAAACGACCAGCGCAGTTGACAATTAGTCACAATTCACTCTGGATGCAGCTATGAAATGTAAGTTATGTGACTTATTTGGGCGAAGTTGCACACAGTTCAGACAAATAACTTAACTTTAGTAAACAACCCATGTACATGAAACTTGTATACGATATAACTTCTTGGACATATACATGCAATATTTCCACGCATATATATTTCCTTATTTTCCTCATCTCTATTACGAGATCATAAAAGATCATTAGATTAGTATTTCAATTAAATTAACTCGTACGCACAGGGAAAAGTATTGGACAAAGTTTCATTTCATGGTCATGTAATTCTAAAATTACAGAACTTACAATAATGTTGGGGTTTATTTATTACAAGTAACTTGTTCCGTATGCAAAGAAAAAAGAAAATAAATTGTGTAGAATGTATAGTCAGTGACTTGTTTTATAGTTTTTATTCCGCGAGTAAATTGTATGAATATTCATGAAAATCTAATGAAAAATTTATAAATCTGATTCCTGAACAAACTGGAAGTCGGATCCGGACTTGAAAATGCAATTTATCATTCTCCTTATTGTGGTTTTTATGCGCTATTTTTTGGTAGAACCACTCTCAAGATTATGCTGCTCATATCGGACTATTCCAGACAGATAAAACAATAATACACAGTTTTTTTTTCTTTAGTATTAAGTAAAATATCTCAGTCTTGTTTCCCATTATAAAAATTGAGAATATAACGATCGATTATCAAGCATCATTTGTCCTTTATGTAGCACAATTTATATATTCTTATCTTTGTCATAAGATTAAGTGTTTAGAATTTCTACGAGCAAGTTTATGCCTTGAGGCTATTCACAATAAAACGTTATAAACATAAATGCAAAAGTCCACATAATATAATCCACATATATTCATGTGAGTTGCGTGACTGAAGAAGAAAACTTTTGTTCTATCGCGCGCCATGTCTATTATATCGTTGACTTTTTTTACGAGTCATGTACCGACGATTTTAAGTCAAACGCACGAAACTTATAACTATGAGTGCACAGTTACAAATCTCGTGTGCACGACTTTAATTCATTATTCCTTAACGTAGTGAATAATAAAATAAAGGTGTATGAGAATACATATTTTGTCACTAACTATATACGAGATTTTGTGATAAAGGTTTTTGCAAAGTACAATGTGAGGTGCGAGTGAATGAGTGAAGGAGGCATATTGGACTAATTGCTGGTTAGATATGAGTAATCGAGCTCAGTGGATTACCAGGTGGTACCTGGATAGACGTAGCACAGAGGTCGCTAGTATGAATATTGCAGCTAAGTCAATTTTACGTAACTACAGTGGAATATAGGATAACGCCAATGAGTTGATTAACCGCGCATTGCATTAGTGATAATAGTTGTTGTATAGTCACGGCATACCTGGCTATTAGTACATTAAAGAGAATCAGTTTACAAATCAAGGAGTTAATTCAATTGTTACATTAAGAATTGCTAGCCAAGGAAATAATCAAATATCAATTAAGTATTATTTGATTATATTAACGATCAAGTAATTATGGACTTTGTAATGCTCGAGAAAAATTCATTAACGATCTATCAATTATTACAAGACATTTTTATGGATTATAAAATTTATTGTACGCGGAAAAAAAAATAATTTAAGAGAAAAATGAACTTTGTAAAAAGATTATACACTGAAATTTGACTTTTTTCAATTTACAGCTTTAATTTTAACTGGGATAAAATGAAAAGAATATATTAATAGGATTTAGCTAACGAAAAAAGAGAAGAAAAAAAAGGAATCAAATAAAATTGAAAATAAACACACGTACAATTTCACGAAGTGGGAAGGATTTTGAGGGTTGATGTAGTCAAGGGTTGAAGATGGATAAATATATCTGTATATATTTATATATGTATATAAACCCGTTGAACTGAAACAAAAGTAGGTTGGCGAAGAGGTTTCCCTAATTCTTGATTGCGAATTTTATGCCCCCGGGACAGAAATAAATAATGTTCTCCCTCAAAATGTAATTTAGATAGCGAAATTGCAGTGTATAAATACATATATACATATGAATGTACGTAAGTAGAAGAGCAAAAGACGTCAAAAAAACAAAAAAAAAAAAAGAGGAAAAAGCGAAAGGGAAAGCATGAAAAAACGATGAGAAATGAATAGTGAGATCGGATTTGAGACGACACATTTATTTTGTTTCAGATTATTCGAGCAAAATATATTTTATCAATAAAAAAAGAGACGCATCTGCCTAATATATTTTTTGCTCTCTGAATAAAGCTTTCTCTCATCTCACGAGATTTTATTTTTTTCGGTTTTCAATTCACTTTCCCATTTACACTTTTTCTAACCTTATCCAATCTTTTCATATAAATCTTATACATTTCGTGAGTTTTATTTTATATCGACAAGTGTAAAATAAATTTCAAGTAAAAATTATTAAAAACATAATAATTTTTATAAATACATACATATATCTACACCATTTGTTGATTTCAAAATTGGAAAAATACTCGAGATCGTTGCAAAATTGCGAATTTTATTTATTCACTCACCTGAAACAGAAAACAAAAATTAAATTATTTATTATTCTAAAACAAATCAATTTAACATCACATAAATACCTACTGTAAATTCTTAATTTAAATAAAATAAAAACCCCAGAAAAAACAAACCCAAGCACCAAATAAATAACAGTTATATCTCAAATACATTTTTATCCAAAGTCATTTGTTTGGCGCCTGCTAATTTTTTTACGAACATTTATACATAAAACAAAAAAATAAATATCCAGATGTCTGTATATTTATTATCGTTACTGAAGCATCGATCTCACCAGTTGAATTACAAGTGGTGAAAAACGAATGACTGAAAGACAGCATTGCACACTGATGATATCATGTGCGTGTGGCTACATGTGTCGATATACGTCGTGGTCGATGTCAAGGCCAGTGTGAGAATCGGGCGATACCAAGTGCAAATTGAGATCCATGACATGAAAGCTCTCTCTTGCACGTCCTGCAGTTATAAATATAAATGCCAAACATGCCCTTTGCACATCAACCCTCCATACTTTTTCTTCTCTCATTCGTTTCGTCCAATGCCAACAACTGAATAGACTGCGAGTTTGTTTGCAAAACTACCCAGAGTTTTACATATACACATGTGTAAACAATTGAATATATGTGTATGTTTGTATGCACGGATAAATATACGGACTATACGCACTCGATACATGAGGATAATTGTACATATATACTCACATGAAAAAAGAAACTATAAATAATTTGTGTAGAGAAAGAACGAAAAAAGTTTGTTCGTTAACAAATGAACAATTTCAATGTATTATATTTAGAAAAGTATATACATTTTTAAATGGATATGGTGAATGAAATGTGTTCATGTATATGAGTTATTTAAATATTCATCGAGGTAGATAAATAATTATATTGAATGTCTATAAATAGTTGAGGATAAAATATCAAATCAATAATTAAGCGAGAGAAAAAATAACTATATAATTTGAAAAATAAAAATACAAAAAAATTTTTTTTTTCTTCGAATAATCTTACCAGTTATTTTTTAAATTCCAATCTAATATATAAATTATTCAAAACAACTATGGTACGAACAAATAAACTGATAAGTATTATTTATTAGACGCAATATATATTGATGAAACATTTATATAGAAATACTTTTGTGTATTACTGATTTATCTTATTTCTGAGCGAATTGCAAATGGGGACTGACTGCCTGAAAAGAAGGGATTCGAAAATGTTTATACGTGATGTACTGGTTCGGACCCTATTTCATGAGGAATAATCAGTGGGATTATGGAGAATTAAATTTACGGCTTGGCAACTTTATTTTTTGCCCCATTCCGAGGAGTATAGTATAAACGTAATGAAAAACAATGACTCATTGGATTTTCGGATATATTCTACCAAAAGAATCTCCATGTGAATTAATCAACTAAAAAAAAAAAAAAATCAATAGCAAAATTTTGAATCTCAAAGAAAAATTATTACAACCGATAGAAATAAATGAAAAAAATTTTCCAAACTGAATTTTAAAAACCTGGGGAATATATTGATAAAATTTTTGGCTTGTGTAATTTCATGCATGTGTTATATACATTGGGGGATATTTGCAGTGGTTGTCCGTCAGATGTCTCGAGAGCTCGACTGGTAGGTAGAGGTATCGATCCAAACCATGCGGTAGTAGCACCACCAGCATGTATATATATATGTATACGTATATACCAACCAATATAGAACAAAGTCATGGTTGGACCACCACCGCACAAGCGTCCCCGGGATTCAGCCCCAAATCATTAGGGGATCGAAAACTGATTAAGGGACGAACGAAGAGTTAAGCTCTATATAGGTTGATAGAGCAGTATAGATCCTAGCCCAGTCCGACATATGAAAGAGTCATTGGAGACTCTCATTGTCAGAGCTGGGCTATTCATTTGACGCATTATCCGCTTGGTTCACGTGCGGTTGATATCCATCGGTAATTTTGTCCAACCAGCGAATGGATGATACTGTGCATATAGACGTATAATTCTACTATTACATATGGGAAAACCTTCATTCTGAATTCTATTCTTGTTCATGTTGAAATTTCATTTGACGATATTTTGTGGCTGCCTCGATGTGTATATAGTTATACGTGGATAAATCGAAAGAAAACAATAGAAAATGTGTTCCAAGTGCTTTGAGACTATCAAGAACTTGACTTATAGGAAATAGTATTTCATTTTGTGTTATATCAGGTATGCGCCTGGAGTTTGTCAGTTCAACGAGGGAATTCTTTATTTTGAAATTGATTCAGAGTTCATTTCTCATTTCTCACTGAACTATAATTGAACAAAAATATATATCTTTTAATTAAATAATATATAATTCGTATTAAGCAATTTCGTTAAAATAGTTTTCGTGACTATATGGATTGCAATAATCCAATGCATGTTAATGACGTTGATGCACTTCATTTTCGAACGTTGATGGGGCGACATTGGTGTGTTAGCGGGGGGATTCTATGAACCAACCGGTACAAATTTATGCTCCTCTCTCTGCTGACATAATTCGATCCCGTGGGGGTTTCTCCTGCTGTTGCTGCTGCTGCTGCTGGTTTTCATTCGTATCTATTCCACGTATTCGTGGTAGATGTCGAGCCATACAATTACGCTTGGGTCACCATTGACATATAATCCTTCGTTGTCGCATGCGCGCACCCAGTCCGGTAAGAATGGAAAATAAAAAAAAAATAAAACAGGCCACGTTCCCAAAATGATTCAGAACAATACGCAAACTGGTATGTAGCCCTACTTTCGCCCTTTGGTTATAACATATGGACGCCCCGTCGTTGACGGTTTACTATAGTTGTAATTTGTCAAAACCATATAGCTACTTTTGGATATTGCATAACTGTTATTCATTTGATATTACTATGCAAGCCTTCATGCATGAAAATAAAAAAAAATACATGGAAATTATTTGAGATTTTTGGTTCTATCATTCTTTTTTCTTTTTTTTTTCTCTATACATTTGATATAATATTAACAAAATTGTTCGTTAATGTGAATGAAAGGTTGTCATACATATATACGAAGGGCCGAGGTAGATCAACAATTTGGAAGTGTATTCCCGATAGACAGTAAGGTCGAAGCGAATTTAATTCTTTGCCCTGGTCCGACTGCGCCAGTCGATTCGTTTCAGGAATTATCTGCTATTGAATCGGACCAGGGATGGGAGTAACTCCATAGGGAATGTGAATGGTGTAGAACCTCAGGGATGGGTTATGTCAAAGCAACGCTATCGCAGCTTGGACTATCTGCTCGAATCTCCGCGTATTTCTGGTGTATTTGGTTTCGATAGGGTTCATCTGTATACAAAATATATTTCAAGTGTGTGTGTGCATACAGTGGTCACCTTGGGAATTGTTTATATCTACCATGGACATTAAAATATAATCTATATCGATGGATTTTATTAAATTTTTTTATGTTTCACTGGATGGTCATGCGTAATGTCATCCTCGTCTGATTGCGAAAATGCCAATGAGAATATGAATGCCGATTGTAATTCTCAATGGAATATTCTCCAACATTAATATTGACAACTGGCACAGTGTTCTGTGTTTTGCTGTCAATATCTGTTTGAATGTGACCTGCGATTCGCGTATAAAATCCACATTTTATAATTTGTAATAGACAGAATATATACATAATCGATATTTAAATTTTATTTTCAATTGAATTGATAAGTATATGATTTAGATTATATGTGATACTATTTTAAACGTTTGTTTTATACAAAGGGTTACCTTGCTTAGAAAGTTTGCACATACGTTAAGATAAATGTTATTTTCTGTATTTTTTTTTTTTTTACATGATGATAGGAGAAAAATCCAAAAGTATTTTGAATACGAAGGAAAAATTCCAGGAGACGAAACCATTTCAACGAGAGTTTCGCCAACGATGAAACTTGGAAATCCTAACTTGCTCTCGTCACTCTCTTCTTTTTAAATCATTCCCAATCCCCCTCTCGTTTTTCACGACTAACTCGTAAAGAGCAAATCCCTCGAGCATTGGGGACGATATCCCCGAGATGCTCGTTGATATACACCGAGAGATAAGACGCGCGACGAAGAGAGATGAAGGGCAGGGTGATATTCGTAAATCCCCTTTATTTCGCGTATCGTTTTTTTCTCTTGCTATATATATATGTAATGCTTGATTTATTTAATTTTCAATATCGATTTTGTGTTCATTGTCGAACCATTCTGGAGCTTATGGATTATATCACCCACAATGCCTTTGTCATCATATTCCTGGCATGCTGTGTTTTTTTTTTTTACTTCTCTTTTTTAATTCCACAATCTGAATGATTTTTCTCTTTTATAACATGAATGTCTTTTGATACTTTTGGCTATCAGCTCACGTGCATTTATCACAATATATCTAATTATCAAGTTCGTAAAATTTTTCATTTTAGTTATGAATAATTTTTGTTCTTTTCGTGTCGTTAAATGCAGTTGTTGGAACTGATTAAATTTTGTTTAGATTATTATGATCCTATCACTTTATTCTATTTATTTTAAGATCCACTGTACTTCACGAGGTCCCTGTCCACGATAAAACGCGTACTCTTATCCTATCGCCTCTCATCGATATCCACAGCATGGCGACGGAATTATCCCACCCTATCTTTTGGACCATATTCTCGGCCGATTTCGTTCAATCGCAACAGCCATTTCACTCACTCACTTTCCTGCCTTCTGCAGTCTCTCTCAAATAATCAATTTCAAACTTCTTGCAAGCATATAGGGTTGGTTAGTGTCTCCTTTTCGTTTTCTCTCTTTTATACCTCAATTCATATATCTTTTATTTCTCTCTTCCCTCAATGCTGTAAATTTTCGATTCCTCACTTCTTTTTCCTTTCTCCTTCGTTTCCCGCGCACTGCACAGCAAACTCATTCTTGGATACTTTCGCATTCCGGTCACGTTGGATTTTACTATTTATTGCGCCGTCTCTTGGATGACCGAGTTTGTATCAAATTGTCTGATAGTTTTTTTTTTTCTCATTGTTTTTATCTGCAAAGCTCCAATTTTTTTCTCTCCATTTTCTCACAATATCATAAACGATTATTATTTTTATTTTTATAGACAATCTTTATTAAATTAAAAGTTGTATTGAATTGTCTATCTGTGTGGAATTGTGTCTGGAATTTTTGTCGAAGTTTTTTTTTTTTTTTCCATCCCGAGGTATAACTTTTTTTTCTCGGCTTCACCACTCTCACCCTTGTGATCGGGTTCTTTGCAAACCGTTCATCAGCCCGACGAGTAAATTCCTCTGGAACACCACGAGCTATATCGAAAGGGGTTGCCATTATAAGAATTTGTGAGGGCGGCAGGTGTTGATGAATGTGGTGTAAAAACAGTTGAAATGTCAGAGAGAAGAGTTAATGGACGAGAAAAAGTAGAAGAAAAAAAATTCATATTGATGATGATGATGGAAATAATTCGATTTTATAACAAAAAATAACATCAGCACAAAATCAGAATGAATTAAACTTGATCAATATTTCATTTTCAATAAATTCAACCTCTATTTCAATGAACATGACATTGAATCCCGAATTATTTATATTGCACAATATTCAATTATTAAAAATCGATATTTAAGAGAGACAAAATTGAATTATATTATATTTTTAATGAAATAATAACATATTTACTTCTATCGACACTTTTTGGGTTATTTGCTACTATATTTCAACCAAACTACAGACATCTGTATATAATTTATATTTAAAAAATTAATATGATAAATAATTGTCATGAATAATAATTTTTATTAATGTTTTTTCTATTTTTGTTAAGCTCGTATTTTTGTCTGCTTATAATATTTTAATACTGTCGAATATAAGGAATATATAAGACACATAAAGTGAGGTTAAAAGCACAATGCCATGAGTGAATGAAAGTTTTGAAGGCTATGTTATGTCCTATAGAAAAAAACTTGAAGGGTCTGTTCCATAACTTATAATATAAAAATGTAGTTTATACTTTCATGAACATATACATACGATAATAATTTTACTATGTAAGAATAACACAAAAGTATAAATTGTAACGTTGCTAATGTGTACTAAACATCAGGAATTATTAATATGATGCGAGTATACAAATAGTCTCATTATAATTATGCAGCGTAATAATTATTCATAAGTAAAACTTTCAATTGTGACTGCAATAAAAGTTTACAAGTATTTTATTTTTGAATAAAAGTTCGATGTGAATTATAAACATACTGCATGAAAAAAAAAAACGATAAGGACAAGATGAGAGACATGTTTCGTTGAGAATTTGTATTGGATCAGAATATACTATTCAAATATAGAGAACAGAAGACCCAGCATGCATTCAATCTCCGTATCAATGTCATCTGTTGGCGTTCGCTTGGTAAATTCATATGTTGATGATGAAATGCATGCCACCGTCCGGTAATAGTATCGATGGGGTTTCGTATATTCAATCATGATTGGATTGTCGATGTACTCTACACACAAGATTGATGCATACATATTTGCAATGTATAATAGGGAAATATGAGTTCACGTTTCATATTTTCGAGGGGATTTTTTTTCTTCCATAAACGATTGAATAGAATTATCAGTGTAATATTTGAAAATAATTTTAGCCACATGATTCTTGGTTCTATTTTTGTAGCAATGTCATCAATGGTACATTCAACAACAGAATGAGTTTTCAATATGTAGCAGAATAAAATTTTTCAAACTGATCAAACAAAAAATAAATAATTTCATTTAATGTGACTTAAAATTATTAGGATAAGAATTTCAAAGTCAAAAATAGTTGATGTTCTCCAGCATAAAATTTGTTTTCTTCATATTCTGACAATTTTTAATTGCCACGAATATAATTATTTCCAGGCACACATAAAATCTACTGAATGATCCTATAAAAATAATGCTTTTCCAAAGTATTTAATCCCCCCCGAAATTGTGCGCATAAACGTGCTTTAAAAATTGTATACCACTGCAAACACACCGAGTCAGATAGCAAGCAATCGGTATAGAAATAAAAAAAATAAATAAAAACAAATATCAATCCTTTAAAAAAGAGTTTTCCATTGAAGAAAAAAAAAAAAAAAAACGGTATCGCGACACGTGCATGTGCAACAAAAATCCGTTGAATATATTCGCGATTTATTCCAGATGGCATTCATAAACACATATATCCATACATATAATGTATATATTCCAATTCGGATTGTACGCATTGTAGTAATAGTTATATTATAGTATCCCCTGTTTCACCCCCGGCATACATTCACACATCTATATATTTTTATCTCGATCACCCGACCTATTATTGCTGTTGCTGAAAAAGAAAGAAAAAATAATATGAATTGGTCGTTCATTTTGAAAACACCTCCTTGGATTAGCTGTACTATTGTGCAGATGATGACACCACAATGGGGTAGTTCACAATGACGTGACTATACCTCCTCTCAATACTAACCACCCCAGGTGCGCTAATGTTTGCTGCGCCGCTATTTTGTCGCAATACGACGTCAAACGTTTTGTTGTCAAACGTTATAATGTGAAAAAAAAAAAAACATTGAGTTTATTGAATAAACAAGATATAATAATATTGAATATGATGTTTATATTACATCGAATATAATTGGCTGTCAGTTTTGATAAAATATTTGTCGTGCTATTTAAAATATTTTATAATAATGATATAACAAATAATATAAATTATAATTAAATAATTAAATTAGACATATTTTGCGAGTACCAGTATGGCATTTATTTTTCTATTTTTTTTTCGAAGAAAATTTGTATGGGAAAGCGCAATATTGATAGAAAGTATAAAGTATGTGAAATGGCACGTGGCATGAAGATAAAAGATGAATATATGGATCGAAGTGTTGATGTATTGACGAATAATAGTTAACTTATATGCATTACAATGTCCTGTCATGAATTCTAGACCCCATAAGAGGGATTTAACATAATTTTGTACTTAGAAAGGGTATATTCTGCTTTTATTGAAAGCAAACTATACTTTCGATCACTCCTTGACGCCAACTATTTTCTATTCGTTGACTCACGTAAGTGTTGTCCATATTCTAAGTGTCTTATTGGACGCTTAAGGCCCACTAGATTACAATTTACCATTTCATCACGCCACGACACTCAACGATGGTCCATGCGCGTCACCACTTTCACCCCCCAGTCACCATGACAACTCAGTACCTCATTCTACCCTCATGACGTCCAAACCGACTCCCCTCTGCCATTCTCAATCTCTATCTCTCTTTTCCCTTTTTTTTTTGTATATCCATCGACCACCACTTTATACACAAACATTTTATCTCTCCATATTTCCATCGTTCGATTTTACTCCCTTTTTCGCCACATTGGATCCATCCCTTTTTACCTTCAGTTCGATCCACTTTTGATCTTCACAAGTTATCAAAAACTGAACCCCTCACGTTGCTTATATTACTCTAACATTTTCTTTTTATAATATTTTCTTTCCACTTCACTGTTATTCGATTACTTATTTTTTTTTTTCACTCAAATCTGATGGAATCATCAGGTCACTAGTTTTATAAAATCAATGGCTTGATTAAAAATAAAAGTATCACAAAGTCAATTCGTTCTTTAATTCAACAACAATTTGATAATAATTCTAACGAAATTGGCGATGATGAAGATGAAAAGTTGGTCACGTAAAAATATCTTTGTGCACTACATAATTTGATGGTAAATATGATGGATGAAATCCACACTGTACTGCAGACTACCCAATGTACGAGATTTATATCAATACTGTGCTCTACACCTGGCTCATGACAACAAGATATATAAACGCGACTAGTGTCATCCAGTTTCTCGACGAATTGTAGCTATGCATATTGGATACTACATATAGAAAGCATATCTGTCCTCTTCCCCAACTGGGGAATTTCTGTGGCTGGGGTTCGTGCATTTGTCGACTAATCGAATTTACGAGCTGTCGTCTGTCTCTCCTGGTACACTCCTCTCGTATCTCCTCTTCGTAGTCTCCTCATCCTCTTATCACGTGGTTGCTTTCTCTCACTATGCGATCCTCTTCCACGAACTAGCATTGTGGCCACTCTGTCGGTCCATTTAGCACTGAACGGTCATTCTCGCGCTACGGCTAGTTTCATTCCCCTAAAATCGACTCAAGTTTCACGACAATAGTTTGCCAAATGTTGCGGCCAACCACCATCTATCTAATTGGGAAGTTCCATTCAGAAACAGAATACATCCTACATAAAATGAAGCAGTTCTGGTAACATTTGCAGTTCTATGAGTATGCACCTTTACGAAAATTGATTAGCTATGTACACGCAGAAAGTTTTTACCTGAATCCAATGAGAGATTATTGTAGTAAATAAAGCTACAGTAACGACCTACTATATTTGAATATCCAATGATTAAATCGAAACCTTATAATTGCCAATAAGATTTCAAAATTCAGCTAAAATAAAGTTTACATTCGCAATGATGGCGGGAAGGGTCGGTCGACGGAATAGACGCGATCGATATGGGCAAGAGTCGACGGCCGCTGCTCGGCGAAGGTGGCTCCGTATAACGTCAGCTTTGGAGAGCCCCAGCGGCAGGAGCTGAAACCTACTACTACTACCATTGAGGTAAAGCTTTCGACCGGCAGAGCAGTATATAGGGTGGATGAAAGTAGCGTTTGCGCGACGCCCGTAGAAACGATTTCTCTAACGGGCTATCTCAAAGCTGCCGTCGTCGAGTCTATATCCCATTGGGAACAAGAGGTGATGGGTAGAATACATGTATGTACATATGTGTATATGAATATGGATCGATCTCATGTGCAACATTATCGCCAAAGTCTAACGAGTGCATCGACCTTATATATGAGTATACTCTCAGCAACTGTGTCATGCAGAAATTTATATTTCATCAGAAGAAGGGTTACCATAACTAATTCACTAGTCTTTTCATTTCCTCTTTAACGATAGAATTAATCATGTTCTTTTTTATTCTCTTTGCTTTCAATGTACAGCTAGGCTATCTTTTGACTCTACTGTCGACTTGAGACGGCCATGGTATATAAAAAACGGTCATTTGCTATACTTTACTTTTATAAATGTGGACCCACATAATAGGGAACAATTGAAAAAAGGTGTGACCTAAATTTACAAGCGATTGAATTTTTCGTAGAGGAAATAATGTTTTTGCCTTGAGATACATTATTTTACTCTGATATTAGATCGAACACTGAGTGGATTTTAGATGCAGACACGCATATGTGTATATGAATGAAAAAAAACTTTAGATTATTTATAAACCCATGATATTTATAAGCCGTGAATTTTGATTAGAGGTCGTCAAGAAGCTTCCGCGTGTTCCAATAATTTTAAAATAAACTACACAACTTCATCTTCAAAGATAACATGTACCGAGAATCTAAAATCACACAGTTATGTTAACATAAAGCGTATAACGTAAGTCTGGAAAGTTTCCCTTAGGGTGATATTTCAGCCTTGAAGGAAAGTTGTATTGGATTATATTGAACCGATGTATTTAATATTTCATATTCATTGATGAATGCTCAGTTAAAGTTCCATATTTTTCTTCTAACGTAAATATATATATATAACAATTCTCTTAAATACATATATATTCTTCAGTAATTCATAAATTATTTTCAATTCAAGATCTATTCGAGACTTACTCAAGTGCTCTCTGTATATAGGAAAACTTGTCAGGAACAAAATTGTATTTTTTACACCGTCATAACTACTAATGTAAAATAAAACTCGTCGCATACAGTTCCCAAACCACACTCTGCCAAACTTCCAAATTCAACTATATAAATTCAAAGATAAAGATAAAGTTTTCAGAGACTGAGAGCTGTTTTATATTTTTTTCTACTATTTGAAAATCTAGAGTTCATGTGATATTATTATAAAATATTTTGCATATAATAAATTATTGCATAATCAATGAAAATCTAGAGAATTAAGTCTTGAATGTTTACGAAAAATACGTGAATTTCACTTGATTCACCAAAGAAATTGGACATATAATAATAATAGACTTTAAATTTTACGTTGACTGAGAATCGATATGTTATCTGACTACATGTACATGGCTTGTATGATCTTCATCGGATGCCGGAAGCTAGACGCTTATATAGTCATCAAAAGGATCGATAGTCAAATGTTCTATACTGTCCATCGACCTGACTATTGGTACGCCCAGGTTGTTGGTAAATTTAATACCATGTGGGATTCGTTAATCCGGGACCAGTGACTCGGTCATTATTCGATGTCGCGTGATACCAATGTTAAGCGGAAGGGACTTCACAAGCCCTATCCTGGTGATCACGTAACGCGACGCATTTATCCACCGATATGTCACGAACCTGAGCACGCACCCATACATCTAAATTCTTCGTGATGATGGCATCAGAGCTGTGCGTTACACGACCTCTATGTATAAGTACACAGAGTGATATACGGGAAATGCCGAATAATTTAATGCTGTGCTTAATCTAGGTTACTTTAGGTAAGTAGAGATCGATGAATTCAATATTAAGAACGTAAGGGTGAGTATATGTGAATGTTGTCTCAGTGCAGATATATAACATCGTGTTCTCAATCGCAAAATTAAATGTATATGCACGTCATATCTACAGTCAAGTCAGCATTTAGTTACGCTCTATTTAAACTCAAAGCTCGAAATAGTTTTAGATAGTTCCTGATCTATCAGCAAAAATGATAGGAGGGTAGTTCAGGCCCACATGTCATACATTTACACATTTTCGAAGGATAAACGTGGGGGAGAGGCAAATATGAGGGTTGGCAGGATTGAAGAGACTCATCCAAAGTAGAAATCCACGCTTCTCTTGGTCCGATAGGTATCGATCCCGTGGTAGTTCTATTCAGTGCATGCGATTTTCGATATATAGGGGTGAGTTATACCACATATTGTGAGGGCCGGTGTATGTTGCTGCCATAGAATAACTTTTTCTCCCCCGTCTCCCACTGCTTTTTTTCTCTTTCTTTCTCTTTTGCCTACTGGATGATACCACAGAGAGAATATGTATGCTTGCAAAAACACCGATATCGTTATTTATGTATCGCCTACCAAGGCAAGCCGGTATATCTCTCGTCATGGGACCCCTGTGGAACTCCCCAGCGACGATGTATCCCCAGTACCATACATACATGATCGGCTAAATCTGCATTTATGCTGGGTGTAATAGAACAAAGTATACGACAGAGGTCCTGCTCTCTGTCTTCAATTATGTATCGAAAAATTTACGATTTTCATTCAACTGAATGAAGCACTGTACTGTTATCTTAGTAAAATCTTCCTCTCATTCGATGCCGAGCATTCAAAAGTCTTTTTCAGTCCTTTGACTTCATTTTCGTGCCAACTTTAGGAATAGAATCGTAGCTGAATTCATGAGGTAGTATACAATATTTGAAAGTTTGGTAAACCAAGTTTAATGTTTTATATTCGTATCACCAACGTACAATTAGAAATTGATGGTGTGCAGACGTTAATTTTCCGGACTTGTGATTTACGACGATAAAACTTAATAATTTCTGAAGGAATATCAGATGAGAATCAAATGATGAAAAAAAAAAAGGGAAGAATTCTCCTCAAAGATTTTTCAAGCGCGAATCTGACAACTTTCCTTCACGCTTATCTACTTCTCGCTGCCGTAATGTCTTTGCTTCACTGGTATCTCTGTGCTCTGACAATTTTTTTTTTCTTCTTCCTTGCGACGAATTGCTGAGTCGAGGCTACACTTCAGCAGGGTTGCCTCTTAGTAAGGGCAATGATTAGAGATGATTTCATTTCTCCAGTCCACCCTTCGCATTTTGCTTCACCAACGAGTTCTCATTATTATAAATTCACTAACGAACCAAGTAAGTCCTCCTTCACAGTTGCTTGTCCCCCCCCGCCCACATCTCGCTTTTATATACTTTATCCTTTTCTGTTGTTCTCGTTTGTTATGCCATTGAGCCATATCGATCTTTTATTTGTCATCGGCAATGCCGAATTGAGGTAATTTTTCAGACACATATCGAGAATATCTAATGAGAAGTGACTCAAAACGTTTTCACTTGTGGTCTCCTATGTTTATAGAAGAAAGAAATGCGTGAAAACCATACAATTACACGAGTTTCCGATTTATGTAAATAATTTTGAATTGATTATTGACTAGACTTCTATCCTTGTTTGCATCACTCATTGAAAACCAATGTGAGAGCCCTTTTGTACGGATACCATGTGATTCTATACACAGTTCTTCACTTCATATTGACTCGGCCACACTGTAGTGTATATATAGATTGATCGAAAAGCAATTTTGCCAAAGTTGCAAACTCAGCAAATTGAATGGGAAAATTAATGGTCTTTTTCCGTTACGCATGAGCTGAACATGAATTGTGGTCTTTTTTGACGACGCATATAAGGGAAGTAAAAGGTAGGCTATGAAGAGAAGTATTGTATATATGGTAGTAATGTAAAAAAGAGGAAAATATTTGGCTGTGGTTTCGTATGTAACGAACGCACGATTGTTATTGCGAAAGATCTGATGAATATGTAAATCTTTAGTGGTTCTACAAAGGGGGGAATTCAGCGACGCCGCTTCAGGACGACGACGAGGGTGGATATATTGCGCGTGTATATATATATATATATATACGAACCCTAACGAAATATTTTGTACGTTCAGTCTTATTCATCACCAGCATTCCCATCCCTATCACGCGAATTAGTTCCGCCCAAAAGTAAGATTAGCGAATTCTCAATTCACTGCGTGGGCCAACGATCACCCGCGGTTATTTCTGGGTAGTTACGCATTATTCACTGAAATATTAATTTTAATTCTGAGGGTGAAACAGTCTTCCCGCAAAGTTATATTACATTTCCTTGTTATTGATATTCAACCAATCTCAAACAACGTGACATTTACCGATTAATATAATGATCACCATTGTTTTCACTGCTAATATCCAACGTGTCGTGTTTTCAATATTTTCTTATCAACAGCTTCTGTATACCGCCCGTGATATTATAGTTATTTCGTGCGAGTATGCAAATGTTATACACTTTAGTAAATATTTACATAACCGAGCCTTTTTTACGATTGCTCCAGATGAAAATTGTTTCATTTATCGTGTTCACTTCTCAATAAGCTGGTTATTTCAAAAAGTTTGAAAGAAACGACATATAGTAGAGTCAGCGAATGCTCAACATAAAGATTTTGAAATAAACGATAAATTTGGATTGAAGAAAACCTCACGCGGGGAGAAAATACTACTAATTTTCACGACCCCACACTATAGGATTAGAGTCCGTACTTAGAGTGATTTGTGACACGAAACCAAGCTCCCCAAGATTCCGTTTTTTTTTTCTATCTCATACAGCCTTCTTCTTGCTTTATTGCTATCTAAAGATTTTTTTCTTCCAATCGAACCGCAGTACTTTCACTCGTGAATAAACGACAAGAAGATGAATTGATATGTTTAGCAGACACTTCTATTTATAAACATACTCGATTAGAAATTGGCTCAGTCCTCATTGATAAGATTTGCAAGTAAATAAGTTCGCCTATTGTACAGTCTTATTATTCCTTAATAATGAATATATCACAAATCAATCCTTTTAGATTTAAAAGCCACAATGTATACACAGATGTGTATAACCCTACATATGACATAATCACGATTCGCTAGTAACTATCGACGCCTAATGTCAATGTATAGACAGTCCACAATCGTACACGTATATAACAACTGTACATCGTCAAATTTTAGTAGAGCTTAGTCAATACAATACTGAATGTAACAGTTACACTTCAAGTTGAAAACTGCACACATGTAACCATGTACTCTCATGATTTGCAAAAGCAATTCGTATGTGTTGACTGTAGACATGGTTGTAACGTGCTTGATATTACGATCAATTATTCCTTCATGTACGTTTGAGTGTTCATTATGAGGTTGTATAGACATAGCGCGATACAGCAAGCACTTAAGTATGGATGTATATGTTATATATTGAGAACGTTTGTCTTGGGCTTTTGTATTTCCCTTCTCTCTCGCTGTCATGTTGTAGAGTATTGGCGTAGTTTCGTTGTATGTAAGCAGCCTATGTCACATATCGTGTTTATGTGATGCTTGCACTAAACGCATGACAGGAATATCACGACGAGTACCAAGTGCTTCAGCCAGGACCCACGTTGGTTACAAGACACCTAACCTTCCTTGTTACCTAGAGGCATCTCAATTATGCTGATCTGCTTTGTGTACCATTCATCCGCCCACCACATACAGACTCATAGCTTGACACGATCACAAATAATCGTGTCTTCATCATCTTAGGTGTCGTTTGCAGCCTCGTCATCGTCGTTGTCGTCGTCGTCGTCGTCGTCTCATGAGTTCAGTTCATAGTTTTATGCAATGCAATAATATAAATTCGTTAGAATTGTGTCTAGTATAGTAATAGAGTAAAGATTTTATATGGTGTTGAATCTATTAATACAGCAAGCAATCGATATTACGAACGGGCAGTACCTATTGTTACAATATGAAAGCGAGCATCAAACTACTGTGTCATTTAATAACGATCGCCGAGGCAACTAAAGGATAAGTTTAAATATATACATATTTCAAATAGAGTTGTAAATATCTAAGAAATCTTATTGTTTTCCTAATTTTAATCTATAATTTTACATTACTCTAAATAATGTAACATGTAGTTGCATTTAATTTGAATGTATATAAATACATATAATCAGACTTCTTTTTTCTTTTTCGTTGTGCTTTCAACAAATTAGTCCTTTCGTCGGAAAATAACAAAAGCATTGGACACGAACGAGTGATTATGTGGCGTAGACTCGATATTTTTGCAATAGAAAAGTGGTCAAGTATAGAAAAAAGGGCGCCGAAGCGAAAAAAACATCGATTGTGTATACCGAGCTAGTATACAATACCACCACTGCAACTCTTTCAAGCGGAAAAATAAAAAAGCCTTAGCATGTGCGCGATTCTCTAGCATACAGATAAAGAAGCCAAAGCGTGAAAAAAAAAAAAAAGAATGAGAGGACTTTTAACATCAAGCAAATCCAGTTTGAAATATTCTCATCCCTTTTACACACTACACCTACCCTAGAGAAATATACATACTGCCATTTATGTTTTGCTATTATCCTGATTAAATTTGCTGATATTCGTCGTGCGCATATCTCGTTTATGACGCTCTGTAAGTAAAACCGACGGCGTTAGCTTTTTTCTTATTCATGTCACTGTTTTCATTTTATTCATGTCATAGTTCTAACATTTAAGTTATTTTCTTAGCAGTGTTATCATGAAGTTCATATTTAAATGCTAAGATTTGAACTCCTTGATTAGGAAGAAGAAATAAAAAATAAAGTGCTAGATATATGAGTACGTCAATATTTTTTTTTTTAAGTATATTTTGAAAACTTTTAGAAACTTTAAATTCAATGAAAGCTAAAGTATTTCCTTTTTAGGTGAAATACTAAAAAAAAAAATGTATATTCTGATACATGACTACAAAATCTATTTGTATAATTTTACCTCGTGAATCCAAGACAGACTTTTTGAGGCTGTTGTCCAGTTTCTCACTAGTTAATTTTAGCCAGTAAAATTAGTATAAAACTAATTTGAATCTAAAACGTGATGGAAAACATTCAAAATAAAACTTTTCACTCGTATTAATCTAAAGTAAAATTCTAATGAAATCTTGTCTCATTAACTTGAATTAACTAAAAATCCCTTCACTTTCAAGTTTCTGTCAATGTCTAAAAAATAATAAAACACATTTTCCTAGATGTAAATAATTAAACTAGACAAATACCAACATGTAAAAACATTACAAACATATCTCTCTGTAATAATGAATTCACGTATTTTATTTTGTGCACATGTCATTCACTTCTCCATTATAATAATGTCTAATTGCGCGCATCGCATATAATATAAACGAACGGAACAGAATGATGCAAATACAATGAGTCAAGGCGTACATTGGACCCGAGATACGAAACAACATGTACATACATATATACAACTGAGAATTATGCTCATTTGTGAACAGGAAAAATGAGATCAAAAAATATCCCAGGGAGAAATAAACATATGAAAAATATATGACTCATCATCGCATGGCCTGAGATATTTTCATCTCAAATGGCGATATATCGAAGACAACTATAAAGCGTTATGGTCATCGACCGCCTCCCTCTCTCCCTTTCCTGCTATTCTGAGAGTTAAGTATTTTTAATAGGCGGCACAATAGCAAAGGATTATTCTTTGTCGTTATTGTATACGCAAGACATCAAGTGCTGTTGATTGGCTGTGTTTATTTCGCCGCATTGGTACAATCCCGACCATACTACACACTATACCATCATCATTCATTTGGTTTTTTAACGTTGTTAAATGTTCAAAATCACCCGCAGTATTTAACGTGATTCAAATCAAAACGAATAAAAAGATAAATACAATAAAAAAATTTTTTTTAGAGGAAATATTTCATGTTAAATTGGTCAATTAATGTATTAATAGTGAACTAATGAAAATTGATTGATGTTTTGTCACAAATAATAAATTAAAAAACAAAATTAAAATTAGTAAATACACAAAATTGTTTTATAAAATTGTCCCAACTTATTCTCATAAATATCAATCTCAATCTGAAGAGAATTTAATTGTGTCGTTTACTTTTCTCGATTTAAATATCTATATATTCACGTTTAAATGAATAATATGATAAATAAAAATAAAATAATACTCAACGACACCACGGTATTTTAATGAAAACAAATGAAATTCTCTCTCATGAGACTCTTGCACATATCTATCCAATTGTCTGTGTTATGTATACAGAGAATGTTAGCTAGGACAGTGAAATAGACGGAGAAAAAGTGGGAAAGCAAGTGACGATATTGTGTGCACTGTATGGCAACATGTATATATGTTTAAACATGTGTGAGGAGAACATGTTTAAGTGCATAAGACAGAACGTGCCGGCGCAGACGGTATAACTCCTATATACGAAAATAGTTTTAGTGTGAAAAATAATGCCTTTTTCCATATATACGAAGTGAAGGAAACGAAATAATATAAATGGCTTCGCAACGATGGTGGTCTACATACATATGAGTGTATGCACATGTGCTTGTTGCTATATTTTGTACGTGTATGAGAGTATATTTATTATTAATTAATAATTGTTGAACGTCACTAGCTTTGACATCGTTTCCAACACCAAGTTTAATTTTCTGTTCAATATTTATGTAGGATAAAAAAATGTTTATTTATGACAAATGAATTTATGATATTATATTTATATTTAATTTAACTCATTGCCTTTTGTTTGAACTTTTCGTTATGAGAAATGGTGAAATTAATATTGATATACTTGAAATTTAAATTCATCTAACGATGGATATGAAGTATTTGTGTCATTTCAATCGATTGATTTTAAAAATGATTGAATATTGACATATATTCAGCTTAATTTATTAAAATCAAGATAATTATAATATCCAACAAATATTGAATCCAAAAATAAATTTAATACTCGGAATATTTATGAAGATCACAAATACTTTGAAGCTTAAAATGTTATCTATTTCCGTATGAATCTATTTATTGTATTCTTGATAAATTCAATAGAAAAAAATAAAAATTCATCAAATTTTCATGATAAAGCTCTAAAAGTGTCATGTATAGTATACTAATCATCCATCGAATTTGACCTGATGCTAAAGAAAAAGCAGCTTATGGGATTCAAAACAGTCAAATAAATACACGAAAAAATTATCTTTTAAATATTATCCAAAAACTATACTTCATTCAAAATGGTCACAAAAGCTTGCAATATCAATATATCACAGTTGGTTTGCTTTGTAAAGTGCAATTCTATTTTTCTTTGTTCGTTTCCCAATACAATTATTTCGAATGCTGCATTTTTCGATTATCAAATGAAACATTTCAATAAATAATTGAAACATTTCAACGTACAATTATTCCCAGCATTTTGTCTCATGTCTTTTTTCAAAACACAGCTCAAAAAAATAATACAGTTTCCATATCATTGCATTCAGTCAAAACTTATTATTAGTAAAGTCGAATAATCGGGTAAAAATAAAGAAAAAAAAATATATATATATATAAAAGCATAGAGAATAAAGACTCAACTCGCTGAATTGGGTAATCTAGTTCACAGTCTCAAGTGAGTGAAGGAGAGGTTCTTTCGAAAAAAAAAAAAATTAACCTTTTATCGACATTGAACACAACCAATCGACCCCGAATGCCGCGCGTGATGTGTATTCGACGGACGTTGAAGTCTGTGCTTGGGTCTCTGCTCGAGTTCCAATCTGTGCTTGCAAAATCGATAAGACTAGTGCCCTCCTACATTCCCACCCTTGCTCCTCACTCAACAAAGAACGCGTAAATGAAAAAATAAAAAAATAAATGAGAAAATCCAACTCAATTGTTGTCGCTTTATCCTATTATATTTATATCTTCCAACTTTTATTTTTCCATCGATTTAACTTCATTAAAAATTTACTTAGCATTTAAAATTTTACAATCTCAAAAGAACCATCGAATGAAGAACTTACAAATCATCAGATTAATAATGTTATTATTTAAAAATTATTATTATACATATAATTGAAAAATCAATTTCGTAGTTTTATCTTGCATGTATAATTATGTGAATCTCGTGTGTTTGTATGTGTGTGTATGTTTATGTGCCTAGGCACCGGCCCTCTGCAACGGATTTCCCGCAATGACGGGGCCAAATAGAGAGGGCGCGCCGTGGCGCGAGAGAGGGAAGACGATGCCGCGCACGCCAAAGAGGGGATGTTAGGGCGAGAGGGTGAGAGGAGGTCGAGAAATGAACGAACAGAGTTTAGGTTAGGGCGGGGTGGGTCCTTGCTCGCGCACACGCCAATGACAACGACAATTTTGTTGAAAGAAAAATCAAACATTATTCATAAACAGACAAAGAAAAAAAAAAAAAAAAAAAGCTCAAAATTCTCACCTGATTGGTACATTGGTCCACTAAATCTATCGTCGACACAGGCGTCGTAGCTTCTACCATTGCACAATTCAATTCACTTATTATAAAAGCACAAATTTTTATTTTATTTAAATTAATTAAATCACTAAATATTATATCTATAATTAAACACCCCTTAAAAATATTTCTTATTAAATTTCACGATAATTTAGAATATTTATAAACTTATTTTCTATTTTTATATTTAAATTTAATTCAGAAGTTTAAAGGGAAAGAAAAAATTTAATTATAATTGAAAGATAAAGGAAATGAAGAAATAATAAAGTAATAAAAAATAAATAAAAAAATACCTAAATTGTTACAGAATCACGTTTAATCCTCTGAATAAATTCACTTTAACACAAATAAAATATATTAAATCCGTTAAAACCATCGATATTGATGTTTACAAGCAATCACTGCATAAAACTTGGTAGTATTAATAAGATATTTATATCATTTTTCCATTGTCATAAATGAAAATAAATATAAACTATCAACTTTTTGTATAATGTTTTTCTCGTGTCTTATTTCACTAGCATTATCACAATTTCACACACATTTATACATATGTAAACGATGATATATAGATATAAATCTATAGTTTATATACACAGATATACACTTGAATGGAAACGTTAATAAAACGTACATCCATAACACGACACAGTAGACAGAGCACTGAAGTTTGTCTCGTTTCGAGTTCGACCCGAGTAGCGGCGACGACGACGGCGGCGGCAATGACAACCGCTCTCGAGTTTTATACGCGCATGCGCGGAACAATAGTGGCGCGATCCTGCGCCGTGCCCTGGGATGCAAACTCACACGAAAACCATAGTGAACATTTAGTTTATATCACAGATATATCCATGGATGTGTGGTATGAATATATACTGGAACATGTTTCTTTGCGTCTCTCGCCATCATCCCCTAAATCGGCACCCGGTAAAACCCACCCCTTGTCCACCTTCACGATGGTATATGTAGTCGCTCTATACTTCTACATGGATGGGTGCGAGCACGAATAAGGAAACGAGACGAAGGGGAAATGCGAATAAAAAATTATTAATTTTGAGCTTTGTTGATAGACACGTAGATATGAAAGCACATTATTATTATATATGAGGTTTGTATAGTTATTATTAATAGATAAATTGTTATTAATTATCGTTTTATTGATTATAATTGAGTAATGTAGAAATGTTTTTTAAGGTGTTAATAAGATGGCGGACCAATGTTGCAGCATAAATTTCAAACATTTTTAAAAAATCATGTAAGAATAATTTAATTATTTATTAAATTGATTCTTAATTGCATTCTCTTTGATTCATGATTGAAATTTCATATATGCAATGGAATTTATAATATAAATTAACTATTGATCATTAGGTGAAATCTTTAAATAGATTTTTTTTTTAGGTTAAAACACAAAATAAAATGTTGAATAGCAGAAAATTTGTTAGAGCACAAAAATAGGCTTGAAAATTAATATCAACGTTCGACAATAAATTGCTAAACCTTTTAACATATTGTTTAAACAGTTTTATTGTATATTTTTTTTTTTTTAATTGAAAAGGTGAAAAAGTTTTATGACTGAAAAATTTTGATTTTATTTTTTTATTTTTCATTGATCTCTCAAAGTAGTTTATTTATTCATTCCTTGTTTTTAATTTTCGATTTAATTGCATTACAGAATTTACATTGATGAATGACTTGGGTCATTCGTCATCTACCTTAAATGGCTGCTAGTGGAGGATTGGAATTCTTGTGAATACAAATCTGACTGAGTATATTTGGAAAGAAAGATATAAAGCAAAGACGAAGGAGGATATATAAAGTGTACGACAGCTCGAAAGATAGAATGTTTATGAGATGGTAGTGAATATACATTTCTTTGTCGTTGTGTTACGACTTAACATCTGATAAAGTAGCAGGAGACATTGTATAGGCGAGTCATAGTTTGACATAATCGCCTGATTTAGATATGCCCACTTGACCATAATTGTCACCATATAAGCGTGACATTGTGAGATGAAGAGTCAAGATATTGTAGGAAATGTGACGCATTTTTGATACAATATACGATAGTATATTTATGCGAGATGTAAAATATTTATTTCCATTCAGGCAGTGATAGTGTGCTTCACTAGTTGAAAAATATCATACATATAATACCATGATTTTATGAAGTATTTTATGAGATAAATGTAGTAAGTTTCGACATGAAATGAGAAAAAAATTTTAATATCGATGAAATACTTTTTAATAAGGTTTATAGAAAAATTTAAAACTGTTTTGAATATTGAGATCGTATATCTTTGAAATATTTAAATAATTAATCCAAGATATAAAATTCTCTCTGTGTTCTCAATGATTTTTTTTTTGTTTAGAGTAATAATAATCCGTTGTATTATTAGCAAAACATGTCTGTTATTAATTAATCACAGGGTAAATGATCTCAATATTTTTCCTGTATAAAACTTTGATCTCTGAACTTTTTGAATTGAAGTCAATCAATATAAATATTTAATCCGAAATTTTATGAAAGTTTAATGCTATAAGTTTGCTAATAATTCATCAATATTGAATTTATATTCGGGGAATAAAATTAATTGATGATATTTAAATGATAACATTTAATTAATGAAAAGTATTTGTCATTCGTTGAAATAATTTTCAGTATTTTATATTCATTTTCATAAATGCAAGCTTCTTAATATAGTTAATCTATTTCACTGAAATTTAAATTTCTTAACGCTCTATAATACCGACAATATCTCTGATTACAAATTTGAATAAATGAATAAATTTTTTTTTAATTCAAAAAAAAAAAAAAAAAAAATGCAGCGTTTTTAGCATAATTGAAGATTATGAAATGAAATTTAATAAAAAACAAAATTGAGTTAAGCAGACTTCAGCTATATCAATATATCCTTTTATTTATCTTCAAAATCGATTTAAAAAATAAAAAATACGTTTATTTTTTTTTATAAACAAAATATATTTAAAGTAAAATGACTAATATTCTTTATTGGTTTATCTGAGTGGATAGAACATTTTTAACTTAATATATTCACAAAAATTTACTTGCTTCATAAAATATTGGAATATTATTACTAATATTTTACCTCTATAATTAATTCGGATACTTTTCTCAAGCCATGATTATTCATCAGCATTATAATCTTCGTACTTTTGTGAAATAATATTCATTAAAGATGATTTAAAATAAAATACGAGATAGCTTTTACAAAGATTTCAATGATTAAATCATCCAGAGAAATGTCTGGATAATTTAAAAGATTTTAAAAATGTAATAAAATAAATGCATTCGGATATAAATGTATTCAATTTCAATATTGCATTGAAGGACTAAATTCATATCAATTATATACATTATACATATATAAATGCGTGTACGTGTTATGTGTTCAACCGCTGAATGTATTAATTTCATTTTCATGCATGTAATTAAATTTCAACGGATTATATGTGGTTGAATAAAATTTTGTGAATATATAAATATTGGATTAAGGATAAATTTATGTCAAGCTGACTGAAATCCATTATATATAAATAGCACAGATCATGTGTCACGTATTTTAAGATGAGAGATTATCAGAATATTTAAGAAAGAATTATTGGAATGAATTTACTGAAATTGTGTGTGAGATTATAAAAATTTATAGATACAAAATATTGAAATATCTCTATCTAGAAAGTTATTATAGCAATAAATAATAAGAATAAAAAAAAAAGTATGTGAGAGATTTGTTTGATTATATGTATAAATATGTACATAAGTAAAAGATTTTCGATCATGTTTTTGTCGAACGTTAACATTTTACTCACATGAAAATTTTATCACGTCATACATAGCACAACGAGTAGTAAGTTTTCTCGTCGAGTGCAAGTCGAAAGGGAGGATAAGAATAATAGGATGTGAGAGAAAAGAAGTGGAATCAGTTTGAATATATTGCGAAGAAAAATATTATAGAGAATGATATAAAATTAGATGTGAGGAAATTAGTAACTGGAAGAATAATATTTCTCTTCGTTTAATAAATTTGGTAGTTTTAAGAAGAACAATTGGATAAAATTAAATTGTTCATAATAAAAAGTAATATTTGGAAGATGAAGAAAAAAAAAATTGAAATCAAAGAATTAATCTAAATTTTTTAGGATTCCAATTTAAATTTTCAATGAAAAATATTTTACGAGTAGGATTCATCATCTGTCGTATTCTAAAATTAACAGAATGTCAAATTTGGAAATGATATTGACGAAGGGTGAAAAATAACATTGATAAGAAGAAATTTATGTAGGTTCATTAGCTTTATATAGATGAAGAGATGTAGCAGAATTCATATCTTGGGATGAATAAAAAATACAATCCGAAATATTTAAAACAATTAGAAAATTTCACTATAGACATTATTAAAAAGTATTTCATAAAAATTTGAATTTTTACTTATTTTAAAAATTACTACTGTCACACTATTCATACAACTTTAATAATAATTTTCATCAAAAATTTTTCTACGTATATAAATACAGTAATGAAAAATCTAAAATCTTGCAGAGTATTTGTACGAGGGTGAATAATAATATTTGAAATTCGAGACGTAAAATCAAACTATATCTCAGATATAAACCATGTGAGTGAAGAGGCAAAATGAGAGGGTGAAAAGACAAGTTGAATCAAGAGAAAGAAATTGAGTCGAAAGAGAAGACGAAAATGGCAAAGAAAATGAGGAATAAAAAAATAGAAGAAGACGAATACGAAGGGCTGTTCAGTGATATCCATAGTAAAGCAAAAGGGGTCTTTTCTGTACATAGGAACGTTCAATAAAATGGAATATATAATAAGGAACAAATGCAATAGAAAGAGAAATAAGAATGGAGGCGAAAAAAAAAAAGAATAAATAAAGGAAGTAAAAGAGGGAACTCAATCTACGTCTTACTATTCTGACTATGGCTCCTATCGTGCGTATATACATATACACATATGCATAGACACTTTATGTAAATGTGTGTGTAGAGAGTGAAGTGGAAGGGTGTAAATGGAGGCAAAGAGGCTTGAAAAGGAGCGACTGATCCATGGAGTTAGGAAGAAATGTCTGATATATATCATCATCACAGTAGCGGATGGAAGGAATGAAGCCAGTGAACGGATATGCGAACTCGCAAATTGAAGAAGAAGAAGAGGGGCAAGAATTTCCAAATACACATACACACGTGATATTTCTAGTGTGATTCAATGCATAACTCTATTCAAAAACCAATTATCAGCGTCCTGATTTAAAAATGATGAAAAACAAAAATTAAAAATCCATTGCCAACACTGAATTCAACATGAAACCAATACATTAGTTGGATTCATTTTTACCCTGAATGAACAGCATTGATTATAATTCATTACATTGATACTAAACAACCCTCAAAAGATAAAAATTATGAAGTAAAAAAATACACAGTGCACCTCTCATTTGATTCGACAGTCGATTGTGTCATTCGTCCTTGCACCAAATTTGATAAAAGTCCCTCGAGTCGCAGTTAGAGGAATCCAAAGTATATACACATACATATAGTAATTCGTTTGATATCGTACACGAATCCTGTGGATGATCGAGAGTGAGGTTATATGAGTAAAAATAGGGTTGGGGACATGAGACTGCTGGAGGATGCGAGACGAGAGTTCGAAGAGGAAAAGGATGAAAGAGAAGACATGGGATCCCTCTTACAATCAGTCGCGAGGCTGCGGCGTTATCGGTAGAACGGGAATAGATGGAGATGGCTGAAGCGAATGGCAGACAGGGAGGAATGGAAGCCAAGCGCTAGTAGTAGTAGTAGTAGTAGTATAGTAACAGCCGAAGTAGTAGTAGTCGTCTTGGTAGCAGTAGTAGTAGTACTAGTAGTAAAAGTAGAAGTGGTAGAGGGTGAGAATGGCTTGCGGAATAAAATCTTTGCCAGAAGAATCGCGTGTGCGTCAAGATGGATGACTAGAAATCACTGGAATATATCTGGCGAGACTTTTCTCTGAGTGTGACGTATGCAGTCTCAAATGTATATTGCAGGCGACGACGACGAGCGCTGTTTTCTTTCCCCTCTTTGCTATATTTTCAATCCCATTGAATCCAAGTAAGATGAGTGTATGCCATATCTGATTGACGCATTAGTCAAGTATGAAGGTTCATGGGATATAATATATTGACTTATTTTATTCTAATAATACATTCAACGAAATGTGAGAAATAAATAACTGGTTAGTTTTTGGATCAATTTTTTTTTTTCTTTCTTTTGTAATCAGTTGATCTGATGGATTTCTATCTTTGTGTCTTGTCTTATCTTTTTTCAAGTCCAGACGGTATTTCGAAGACATTCCAAAAGTTGAGATACCCTCACGATTTTGAGAGTAACGGGCAGTGGAAGAGAGAGGAACTCTGCGAGTAAAACTTTCAAAAGGGATGGAAAAAAATAAATAAAAAAAAAAAACGCTGTAGAGGGATAGAAAAGCAGAATAAAAAAAAAGCACAGAGAATTGTGACAGTGCTCGTAGTCGCTGTGAAAGTAGTATTAGTTGTAGTACTGGAAGTAGGGAAGACTGTTTGGAACTTTAGAGAACTCGAATGTTTATTGGCGTTTGGTACAGATCGACTTCGTTTCATCCACCCAGCTCGCTCTCTCTTTCACTCTTCTATATTCGTTTTCGCGATCTATACCTATATCTCTGTATTTTCTTTTAGCGCAAATGCGAAACCGGTGAAATTACGCAAATACACGCTAATTGAAAAGCTGCCAACACCATATACACAATATATATAGGTATATATTTATTTATTCGTGTGTTTTGATACTGCTTTTAATCTCGCTCACCGTCAATAGCCACAAATGTGATGATGTAATATTTTACCGTGACGAAAATCGATATTTTCATTAAAAAGTCGACGACAGCAATGTCAGTTCAAACAAACTTTTTGCTTATCACTGTTAATTTTACCATTTCCAGGTAATTTTTATAATTACAAACACCAATTTTAAATATTTACTTAAAAATATTATACAAAATGTCAAATGAGCTCGACATTTTTTTTTTTTAAAAATACATTTTACTTTTCATTGATCGCATAAAAAATACGTATGAAGTTGAATAAGAAGATTAGTACATGGATATATATTTCATGACTACTTACTAACTTGATCGCACAAAAATGCGACTGGCGAAGAGAGATGAAACAAGAATTGTATTATACAAACGTGCACCTTGGTTGAGTTAGGGTTTATGCCCAGTTGAATAATGCATGTGTGTCGAGTTACTACTAAAGCACCACGTTGTGCTTTCTCACTCTATTGCTGCTATCACCACCACCATCATCACCACCACCACCACCTTCGTGTGAGTACACATATGTATATAATTCCTTTCCTTTTTCCACGTGCGTGCATTTCTGTTTCTGTTCACTTTGATAATCTCGCATACATGCTCAGCTCTTTGTGGTCGTGGCAACACCCTTCTTAGCTATTTTACTTTTATATGTTGAAAATAGTTGCTTAAGAATTTCAATAGAATTCATATTCTATAGACTTGTATTGACGCAACATTTATTATTATTTTTTGTATTTATTTGATTGTCTTTGATCTTGCGGAAATTTTATATTTCATTTTAAATATATAAATGTTTGATCAAGTCAATTTTTATCACTGGAAATAGATAGATGTAGGTTTTATAATAGATTGGAAGGTGGGTTTGGTGATGTTGGGGATCGGGCAGGGTTGAAATCTGTCAATAATTCCGTTAGTGCACGTCACTCATCCTCAACCTGGAAATCACACGATTGATGGCATTCCAATCGATTTACTCACCTGAAACAGAGATATAATTTTTTGTTTTATTTTTATTTATTCGGTTATTTATTTTTATCATTTGAAAAATTTATTTGTTTTATCGTGTGGAAATTGAATAAATTGTATAAAATATACAAATAAAATAAATAAAAGAATTAACAACGATAATTTTTTTGCCCAGTCGTTAGCAACGAAATTTTCAACCAAAAGTTATACGAAGAGTGAATCTATTTTTTCTTTTTTTGTCTTTTATTCGTCGGATAAAACAAATGGGTAAAAATATAGAAGAAATGAGTACCGAAGTAGGTTCAAAAGTACACTAGGAGAGCGCCCAGATTGCCAAACTTTTTTGCCAACCACTCGAAGCCACCGTTCGCGGGAGAGGCTTTACCAGTTTCACGGTATATATACGAAAAAGTCTTGTGCAGTGATTCTCCTCTAGCAGTCTTCATCCTCTTTCCTGTCTAGCCTTTCCGAATATCGATTTCATTTGCAATAATTTTTCCATTCTAACCGATCCGCGGATTTTCTTCGCAAGACTAAAAGTACTTATTCTAAAAGTTTTAGATCTTTTTTCGTTTCACTCGCCATTTCCGACTTACTTTGTAAGTATTTTCAAAAATATCAAACTCTTAACGCACAAAGATGTATAAATAAATTGCACGACTATTAAATAATTGAATAAAACATACGGAATGAATATCTTGATTCATTTTAAATATATAATAAAATAAAAAAATATTATAGAAAATATTAACTCAAATATTTTGAAGTTTATGTGAAATTATTAACGGTACATAATGGCATTGTAATTGATGATAACTAATGCGATAGGAAAATATATTTATACTATACTGAATATAAGAAGAGAAATATCACATTAAAATCACACGATGTACAGCGTTTTCCTACAGAAGAGCAATTTAAAAAGAGTATAAGGGTAGAAACGAGCAAGAGAAAAAGAAAGAGAGACTCTGGACGGGGCTTGTTACCAAGTTTCTCTGTTAATTATTGGTAACGAGCGGTATTATTCTACGAAAAACTACCTGTTCATTCAGTTCCGGTAACGACTAACAGCGCTGCTCATTTGTCTTTTACGTTCAGAACAGCATCGTTACTATGAATGCTTTGTTATATCCCGAAAAACTCCACCTTCGCTATAACGTCTGCCGTTGAGTCTGTTCCGAATGGTAATTAGTATTTACAATTGAAATAATGAGAAAAAAAAAAAAAGATAAATAGAAAAATAATTGATTGGATAATAAAATATATTCCAATAAAAATTATTTATCGTCTTCTTTATCCACTAAAAATAATAAACTTAATATTATTACATAGAATATTTTTGATAAAACTAACGCAAATGAAACTTGTGATTTTATCGGCTTACCATAATTCACCACGGCTAACACGATGATAAAATAAAGGGGCGAAAATAGTGAACACGATGACGAAGGGGTGAATATTGAGGTAGGAGTATATGATACGCAATTGAGAAGACACATACATCAAGCAAATACTGAGTATGTAAACAGTCAACTAGTAGCGTTGCACAAACGTTAATTCACAGACTTCACTTCGCCAAATCGCCGAAGCGTATATTTTTGGTCGAGGGTCCACGTTACCGTGACGACTCGTAGTCGTGTGATAGGAAAGATAATGGCAAGTGTAAATATGTGACTGTATCACCTATATGAAACACGACAACGCGCTTAGAATTAAATTCATCATTCCGACATAATATAACATGTGTTTGTTTAAAGGTTTATAAATATTTGAAAGACTAACATTTAGAAAATGTGGTTGAAAGATAGCTATGACATTTAGACTTTGATATATTAGCTAGTACTTTATGCCAATAATTATAACTATTTAAACTTTGTTGATTGACATAGGAACATATCAAGTTTTAATATTATCGAGGAAATATCTCTGAGGAAATTTACGTATCAAGTTGAATTGTATGATGGATTTAAATCTAATATAGTAATTATTATCGTTCCTCATGAATTTTACATTTCATATCAAACATAATTCTATTCCTAATCGTCATATTGATTCGTTGGATCAATAATTAATTATTCAACCTGTCGAAACTGAGCGTCAGATCCGAACGCCTTATATAAATTCTCAACTTGATACATCCGTATTCACACGGAAATTTCTTGATATTTTTGTCAAGTAATTCTATCGATCTGTTAATTATAGATGTCCTAAGAATACTCAATCATCAATATTTGATAACGCACATTAATATTACAAATAGCATCGTAAATGTAGGTGAATTCGCGACGATTTTATAAATATAAAATATTTAAAATCGACAATGGAAAATGTCGACTAAAATAATTAATTATAAAGTAAAATAATTCTGTATAAAAGATTTTTAATGTTACATTTCCAAGACCAATAGTGGACACACAATTGCAGCTGACTTTGGATAATATATCGTTGAAATTATTTTTGTTTAAGGTCCAGGCTTCGTGTTCGGTCCCATAGCACGACTGATAGGATCACCAATTATTCGAGTGAGGATGGGTTCTGTTTACTGCGCAAGGCTGTCAATTATCGACCTGGCCCATGAACTCACGGCCATGAGAAACGATCAGGGCATCAGAGTGTTTAGGTGGGGCAATTGTCCAAGAGTTTGTGCGCCAATCCAATCGGGCATCTGATTGGGTCTTGTTGTGAGGTAGAAGAAACAAAAGAGAGTATCAGGAAAGGAAGACAAGAGAGATGAGAAGTATATTGATGGATCTATTGACTGGTTGATTGTGTGGCAAAGAGTTTCATGCTGCAATATTGGTGGCTGTACACGATCGAGTGAACTCACTAATCGTTTGATCATCCTGAGGCATTATAAAAAAGTCTGTTAATATTCTTCGGATAAATGCTGGGACAAAACAATGAGAGGTTACGTGATATATGTACACAGATAATTCCTCTGCTAGTGTCTTTTATGAATTTCTTTATCAACAGTTTTATAATATTAAGTAGAAGTAAATTGCACACATAGCTTCTGGTTAACAACTCTCGTGTGAACTTTTCATGTACTATTAAGAGAAGTTATACTGGAAATTTCATAGTATTTGTCTTATAAAATGGAATCGTTGAATTTTTATTTTTATCTTCAATTTATAGAAAAACAGGTTTTTGTGATTCTCTTCCATTTTTTTTTATGTTAAAATATATAAGCAATATGTATGAAGGATATCTAAAGACACCAATTATTCTTATTATTTTTTCATTTGGAGGATCGGACGATTTTTATGGCGGATATTTCTTTATTTTTTTGTCATCCATCTCATGCAAACAATTCGTTCAATTTTTCTAACCACGACGGGAAAGCACTTGAGACGACGGTCAAGGGGTGGTGGGAGAAAGTAAGAGAGCGAAAAGAAAAATATGATGTAAAAGCCAAAGATGCGAATGCTTTGAGGACAAAAAATTGCAGGAGTAAAAAAATACACCACTAGGAGGCGCTCATTAAAATAAATTTTTACGTTCTGGTTATGCCACTTGGCAGTTGGATGTGTAAAGGTTGATGGTACTTCTACAGTTTGCCGTCGAGTCTTCATAAATTCTGTTTTCTATATAAATGAATATACGTTATACACAGAAAATATACATATACAATTCATTTTTGTTTAAGTTGACTTTAATGACTTTCAACTACGGAAATATACGAGCGTGTTACATTTACACACAACCAGAATTCAAAAAAACTGACGATCTTTTCAAGCCTGCCTTTTCAGGTGATGTATCACTGAAATATATTTATAGTGATATACAAATATTTTCTTTTCTGCACGTAAATGTCGTCTTGGATGACGACGAGTTGAAGATAATGTGTGGTACATAATGTAAAAGCGAGTAGGAGCACAGATGAAGAAATTCTTAGTAGTGAAAAATGTTTATTTGAAAATAATTTCTTCAAGATTTCATGACATATCTATACCGATATGGATAGATGATTATTAGTACTCGATAGCACATTCTCACGGTATAGTGCACGTGTAAATAAATAAACATTTGTAATTTTCATAATTCATGTCATTTCCCGCAATGATATACGACCTTCTTTTACGATTTACAGAAAAAAGTGTCTCCTAAAATGTCTCGAAACTCAATCCAGCATTAAATTATTCCATTAATTCTTCTCCCTGTTTCTATCCCATACTTCATATTTGTTAATGTTGTTCTCATGAAGGATATTATTTATTTCCATATAAGATTGTTGTGTCCATTATGATTTTACACGACGTTATTACAAATAATCACTTGACGTTTTCCTTTTTTGTCTACTGCTGTTTATTGTTTAAATAAAAATATAAACTGCACAACAATATAATGTGTATAAGCAGATGTTGATGTTTCAATCTTTTGTAGTTATTTTAACTAATATAATATTCGGATTTATTTATTTTCTATTTGTCTGCGAATTTTTCCACGATAAAGTGTACAACTGCAGAGACAAGCAAAACTGACACGTGCGCGTTAGCGCGACAAGGCATCGGGTTCACAGCAACCATCTGTGCCAGCCAAGGCTACGCGTGCAACTTTCAATAACATCACTGCATCACGTGCTTCACTTACAATAATTTTCACTGATATAAAACAAAAATATGAAGTTTAACTTGCCGCAAAAGAAAACATGCTTGGCCACCGATGTTGCGGACTAACAAAAAAAAAAAAAAAAAAAATTATTTTTATATCAACACTGAATTGTTTGCCTTATTTTAAGTGTTGAAAAAAATTTTGGTCTTCATTCTAAGTAAAGCACATTATGTTCGTGAATTTTAATGGAATTTTAATTCTATGATAAATTCATATAAAATATCGTAGAGTTTATTGGCCTTAGATACTTTGCTTTATTATTTTTTTTAATGACCCTATACCGTTCTCGTTTTTAATAATAGTAGAGAGGTCGCAAAGTAGGTATAAATGAACGTTTCTAGAATTGTTATTCTCTCTTCACGCAGTGCCCTGCGGGATGGTGGGCCCCCCTACAGTCACTATACCACATCAGACCTCACAACATGTTCAAAAAGAAATACCGGCGTCAGTGGTGATGACGCCACAAACTGAATATATCTGTACACTTTCTACTGTGGTTCATTTTTCATATTTTATTTTACTAGAAGCTCGTCTAAATTCATATGCGTATATATTTCTTTGTATATATATTACATTGGCATTAGGCACATCATTGATTAAATTTTAATAGCCATAGTCAAACGTAAATTTATCTTATTTTATTTGGATTCTCAACTCTTTCGAGTTAATTTAGAGAATTAGCAGATCGTTGATGATCATGTACGCGAGCCACCAACTATCATAAATTATCTGACTTATGAGAAACGTAGCAAATGGGCGCTTGGACAAGATAATATATTATTTTGAACGTTTATGAGAGGGGAGTGAACATTTATGGCTTGAATAGTTGTGTGAATTATATTTTACTATGATGATAATGTGCAAAATCCATGGGCGTGAGATTTTAAACGATAGTTGTATAATTACATCTCACAAAAACATACATAGTATTGCTATGAAAATTTGATTCATTTGTTTTATTAACTATTCATTGCATGATATAAATTATTCTGGAGTTTAGTAATATTTTACAACCATTCCAAATAATAATTTTATTCGGAGATAAAAATTCAAATTCAATCATTATTTCACGAATAAATAAATAGTAAAAATTACATTAAATAAAAAATACCAAACAATAGTAATAATCCTGCTCCGATATGATATTTAGTTATTATGTCACACAATGACGTGTTCCTAATTTTGATGAAAAAAATTATTTTGCATAAATTTTACTCCTGTTTCTTATTCATCAATACAGGCACATACAATCAGAAATATGTATACATGTAGCGTAGTATTTAGTTGACATGCACGCGATTTTCATTCTTCTCGCGTTTATATGCATCGACGATTCGCAAAATAATAGCAACGAGGAGTTGAGTCATGGTCACAGTTAAGCGCTTGCATGATATTCCTGAATAAATATATATCTACATATCCATATATGCATATGTTCTCATATAGATTTATTGTTACACAAAGAAAGGGAGATAGGTTGGAGGGGAGTGACACATAACTGACGACAGTGACTTCCTGTTCCGGCTCTTGCACGAGCATCATGCTTCAACTCTTCAATAATTAACAAAGTTCTGATCCAAGTACGAATTTATATATGTACATATGTGTGTATTTGTATGTGTGCTAAAGGGGTATTTATTTAGATGAGTGACGCGTCGTTGCATGTTGAGAAAATAAACGATTCGTCCCAAAAATTAAAACATTACCAATGAGAAAATTATCTAAAAGTAAATTTTTTATTTTTTCATCTGACAAATATTATTTATTGAAATTTTTTTAAACTTGAATTAAATCTATTGATTTAATTTTTCTCAAGCATTAACCATACACTTCAATATAGTTTCTATATGTGTATATAATTACATCATATACAGAAAAATTATTTTTAAACTTGAAGGGTAATTAGTGCATGCATCTTTCATCAACTAAAAGTTCTTCTTCACTTTGTACTACTGTGTTTTAATAAACGTATACACATACAGTTATATATATTTATGCTCAAGCTGCATTCGAAGAGCAGGAGCGAAATACAGAGAAAGTTAAAAAGAGAAAGAGGAAAAGGGAACTCGAAAGCTTTACGGGTATGCATCAGGTAACGAGGATCCATTTATTCTGGCCAGATGGAAATGTAAATTTTGCCTAGCTCAATTTATCGCGCTTGCTGACTCTACGACGAGTGCCATATATCTATACCCACACACATACAGTATCACAGTATGGCGTCATTTGCTTCAGTACTATATGTTTAATTATCTAACGTGCTCGCGGTTATGGTAATGGTGCTACTTTATTTATCCTAATAAATATTTGAAGCCTATAAATTATGTATCATTTAATATGTCGATGAAATACTTTGGATTGTCTATAATAAAATTTTGAATTGTTTAAAATATCAAAATAATTACTTTGAAATATTAATTTGTTACTATACAGTGAATTATCAGAGGTGAATAAATTTTTTTGCATATAAATATATCGATGAATTATTTATTCCAAATATTTTGGCCAATAATATTACGTAATGAATAAATTTAATATTCTTGTGCTATTTTACTATAACAATATTAATTTTATCTACCCATATAATATACCCAAGTAATATAGTGCATAAATTTATGCAAAATTGAAAGAATTTAAAAATATATGGAATAATATTTAGCATAAGAATTTTACCATTGTTCAACGAACTTTGAAGGTCGAATAAAATGTGGAGTTATCAATTTTAATGCAACGAATCCAGCAACTCCTTCGTTTCCTTTGTAATATATTCCAAAACCACCTAATGCTGCTGGTGGATCAGTTATTACAGGTTGAATATCAAGAAATGGAATAGTTGTTTGACCAGCATCTTGTTCCAAATCACTTGCTTGGAACTTTAAATAATTTTTGTTCTGATGACTAATCGCTCGGGAGCTTGTAATATCAGTTGGTATTTTACTGTCAGTGAGAATTAATTCCGTTCGGCTGTTAATGAATGAGAAATTTAAAATTATTAATGTATTATCTTACGAATAAATGCAAATTATGAATATTTAGAAAATTTTGTTTTTATATTACTTTTTATTTTTGTTAATCAGATATTTTGAATTTCCCCAATCCAACGTATTACGTGGTGTGTGTAAAGTTACACGTGCTGCTATACGTATTCCGTCCTTGGCACGTACAAATTGTACTCCTATTCATTTATATTTAATGTATTTTTAAATAGATTATACAAAATAATTAATTTTATTCAATGTTTCAGGTAAAATAAATATTAAAACAAACCTGTAAGGTAAAAAGCTCGATAGCCAGATAAATCATCCAAGTACAATGTTCGATTGTAATAGTTCAGTTTTACATATTTAGCCTCAGGTGAATATTCATTTATTTTTATATCAACTTTTTGTATTTCCTTCCATTTTACACTCGCTGGATCCACAATACCTGCACCAACCAACTTTCCAGTCTGAATTTGAATGTAAACTACTTGATCTATTACCTTTAATTGAAGACCTGTGATTACTCTGTAAAATATAACACACAAAATTTTAATTAATTTAACAAAGCTATGAAAATATATTATTTATTTCATGCAATTTTTATATCATAAATTTTATTATATAAAGAAATAATTTTTTTATTTACCTATGATGCTGTATGTCAGATTGAACTAATTCTGTACTGAAATAACGAACAGTTCTTGGTGAATCGTGACTATCACAATAGCATCCATAAATAGTACAATCAAGTGTTTTAATTAATTTTGATTCATTTAATGAATTGTCATAAACTGCATTTAATTCCGCATCAGTGTATGCAAGAGTGGCATCTCCAATTTCACCATAAACTTTTTCTCCTTCAGGTGAGTTTTTATCCGGAACAGAGAAAGCATGATATCGTCGATAAGCCTGACTTCCCTGCAACATTTATGTAATTAATTAATCAATAAAAGAATAAAAAATTGCATTATTATCAGACTTATCTGCATAAATAAAATAAATTGATTTACTTACATAAAGGAAAATATGTGCTAAATTAATAGGTTTACATTCATACAATGATCCATAGCATACTAATGACTCGTCAATATGATTATTGATATGAGATGGATGTTGAACTTGGTTGTATTTAGTTACAACGTTATTACATGCATTATCTTTATTCAAAAATCGTTCGCTTGTAAGATAATACTCAACTAATTCATACAATATATCAAATGTTTTTTCTACAAAATATATAAATAATTAAAAAACAATAATGTCAAATAATTTCTTAATAAAATATATACGTATTTTTAATTATAAAATCATACCTTGTTCGTGTTCATCTGGATCACATCGATAAATATCTCGAGATAAACCATTCACAGACAGCTTCAATATATTATATAACCCTCTGGTTGATGAATCGTATCGCTTCATGAGGTAATCTGGTTCTTCGGTATGCGCTAAAGAATAATAATTATTACATAAAACCACATATGTTTAATAATTTTAATAGATTGAACTTGAAGTGTATTTTAGTTTGATGATTTTTAAATATTTTTTCATACATATTTCGTTCTCGTATCGGAAAGATTGCTTGGAGATATAGATGAGTGTTGCCAAGCCCTTGATTAAATTGATAATGGCACGATTGTAAAGTCCAATTATTTTTTGATGAACTGACGTGGTACTTTGGCAATGATACTTGAACGGTTTCTTGTGTAATATTAAAAAAATTATTAATATAAACAGTACATGATACAGTGGATAATATAATATATTGTTATTTACCTTATGGATTCTGGTGAATAAATTTTGCATTTTCGATTGTAGAGAAATCATTTTACGTATTAAACTAACACTGTGTTTTGGTATATCATCAACCATTGCTTTAGTCATAGCAGCTTCCATATCTTCGATATTATAACTATTATAAGGTGATAAAAATGAAAATACTTTATTGAAATTATTTTCAATTATATCTGTAGAATCCAAATGATCTCCATAATGTTTTTCAATGAATGAATTATTAAATATTTCACGAATTGTTTCTGGTGTAGCGATATTTGATGAATCACTAACAAGTTTTATAGACGATTTTAAATTTTCAATTGCATTATAATCATTGAATGGTGTATCGATGAGCTTTAGAAGCAATTTTCTACCGAATTCTATTAAATTATTGGAATACATACAGCATTTTACTGATGAAATTAAAAGAATTAAAGTTGCGCTCAAAAATATGGAACCGGTTGGAATCTTCATTGTGCCACGACGATGAAATATTAAACTGTAAAAATTCCATTGCGTTTCTGGTATTTATAGGCAGCATTTTGGGAGTTAGAACACACTATTGACATTATGTTTTTTTTATTTTTTTATTTCATATTTAGACACCTGACAAAAATTGATTATTTCAATGCCATTTATTCGTATTCAAGATATATATATTTTTTTTTTTTTTCAACGCCAGTACTTCTTGCTCATTTGTTTATGTAGATTTTAAAGATAACGAATTAACTGTCGTGGATTGTGCGCATTAATCTATTTAAATTATTTCACGTCTTGCGTGTGCAAACAAAAAAAAAAGCTGGCGATGAGTGAATAATAATTATTTCTTGGCTGATAATTCAATAAGTTTAAAATTTATCAAGCCACTGATATTGCGTTCAAATTATTGATTATTATTTAAAAAATATTATGGTTAAAATATATTAGGATAAATAAATCTAAAAATAGTTGAGAAAAAAATTAATCAGAGAAAAATAGCAATTGAGAATTTTATGAATTTTCAATTTATAAATTAATTTTGATATAAATATAAATAAAATTGGGAATTGTGAAATAATTGACAATCAATTGATAAAATTAATACAGATAATGAAGTATTATTATAAAATTAAATGAAGCTCATGAATATTTTCATATGAAAAATTGGAAAAATTTTTTAAAAGTGAATAAAAAATTTTTCAATAAACTTATATTTTACATTTTAACTAGACCAATTCATAGCTACATTTTTATTATCATGGTTTCATTATTTCATGAATTAAAACACATAAATGTCAATTATATAAATGCATACCGATAGATAATATTAAACTAAAGTTTGGTGAAATAGAAATGAGTATATAGTTATAGATCATTGGAAAGAGGAAAACATTTCTACTCAAACGAATCGCCAGAGGCACTGTAGCGTCCTCTCTGCTATTCGAAAGAAAGTTTTTCGCGTATGAGCAAGGAATGCGTGGGTTACCTTAAAAAAAACTTCAAAGCAACACAATAAAACGATTGAAATTGTTTCCTAACCACGAAAAGATCCGTTAGACTATCTCTCTCAGCCCCGACTTTTTTTTTTTTTTCTTTCCATTCTTTGTCCTCTATACTACAAATGATTCTTTTCCGCTTTTAGAAGAATTTCCCGCTTGTATTTTCTCAAAGTAATCCATCTCTTTCGTAAACAATTGCTTCGATCAGAAAACGAAGCCTTTATATCAGCCAACAACGAATTGCATTTTGGCATTACTATTTCCGTTTACTTTATTTTCCATTCTTCATCTTCGAAAAAAAAAATGGTATTTTATTATTACATCCTGACTTTTGAACGTAAAAATTTCCTGCTTCAGTCTGAATGACAAAAGAATGAAAATTAAGGGGACCTGTAGAGACAGAGGGGTAAATCGTAAGCAAGAAAAAAAAAATTGACGAGAAAACGAAGCGCCGAAAAAATAAAAAATAAAATTGAACCCGATCGCGAGTCAAGAGAAATAGAAATAATTCTTTTTTCTTCTCTTACAAAAGGGCTCAAAATCAAATGCACAATACAAGAGCCTTCATGTCCCAATAGAATCAAACCTCATTTATATATTTTATAAAAGCAAAAAAAAAAATTCAAAGATCCTTTTGTCTCTACACCCACTGAAATTTAAATAAATTTAATCTCTATACTCCAATATATTGTTATAATTTTCAATTTTTTTTATTGATATATCTGAATAATATGGGTCGTTTGATTTTTTATTAACTGTAATTCATCACTCTCTCATATTATGTTCGTCATTCCAGTATATGATATAAATAGGTATATACATAACCGTGTGTGCTTATATGTGTAGAGGGTTAATGCCCTGTTACAGTGTTACGTGAGCTTGGCCGCGCCTGACACTATGTCCCCCCCTCCCTTCTGTCCTTCATTCCCTTTTCTCTTTCTAGCAATATAGGTCTAATGAACACCAACGCTTGCAACCCCGAGGGCTTTAAAACGTCTACAACCTCTTATGACTTGCCTCGCGAATCCCTCTTTTAGAGCACGCGTTAACCTACAACCCACTATTAGCAGCACGAAGCACCCTGTATAATATACGAATTTACACACACATATATATACGTATATAATAAATATATATGTAGAAATGTAAGTAAAAACATGCATAGGTACAATCGCAATTCACAAATGCGTTTTACCTCATGACACAATGAATTTTTAGAATGAAAAAAAGTTTATATATAATTCCAATGCTGTTTATGAAAATTGTGTAAAGGAGAAAAATTTATATAATTAATTACTATTACACATAATTTTTGTAATATATAAAAACAAGATTGATGTGGGATTTAAAAAGTGTAGATAGTTGATTCATGAAGAATGTTATTGAAATGTATTTAATAAATTGTGAGATTATAATATTGATCCTTGAATTTGGTATAAAAGCAAAGGAGGATTATCCAAATTCTCATCTTACATTTACGCAATATCTAAATTTCACTTGAGTATAGAAGCTCGAAGGCATTGCCTTAATTGAAGGTAGCCCCCCAATGCAATTATGTGAAATGTCTGTGCACTTGTCCGTCACGGAAGGACAATGATAATTGGACTAATCGACAGGAAAAGCGTTTCTCATTGATAGGGTTTATCCTAAAATGAAGATGGAACGACGTATGAATTGAACGATTTATAGATGTATCTCAATGTAGCATTGTGATAATTCAAATTACTATAGAGTCTGAAGAGATATTTAAGGATATTCCACCAGGAGTTATGGTTGTTGATGTGGCGCCGACGAGATTTTGCCTGGCTTGCCAGAAACATTTGTGGTATCCCCTTGTTGAGTTGGATGAATATAGATATATAAAGCGATATATACGAAGGAGGATATAGAGGAGAGATGGGCAATGTTGATCGGGCTTACAGGCGAGTGGGAGTTTCATTTAAGTTAGAAATTGCTTCTTCCGTAGCGATGATGGGCTGCAAATTGGGCGCGAAACAGAATGCAAAGGAGAAACCGTGCGCACATGGGGGAGAATTGAACAGAAAGGTGAAGGCAGTGATGACGGTAGATGGAGATGGGGCAAAAGGCTGTTTGGATGTGTGTATAATAATATAAGGAGAGGATAGACATTCTGGAAAGTGTGTATTGATTTTTATTCACCCTTATCTGTTTCTTCTCGATATTGTATATTGAACGTACAGGAAAAGACACACCTTGTGTCTATGTATAAGTAAAGGATAATAAGGACACAGTCTGAGACCTTCATCTCTTTACGATCGTCCTTTTAGCGCCAATACTCTGCTTCTGCACTTCCTTGTCTTCACTATCTATAAAAAGACCTTTTTTCCTCAGGGAAATTCTCGTTGTTGATTGACGAAACATGAGTAAAATGACTCAACTTATACCCATCTTCATTCTCTTCATTCTTTTTTTTTTTTTTGTCCTCTATCATCATTTCTTTGTTACTTTTCACTACCCAGGTGCTTTAGAGGTAACGATGTTTTTTCTTTGAACTTACAAACAGTGGTTCAACTAGACGATCATGTTAAGGGGATATAGAAATTTTATCCATCTTGAGTTGATGAATCTTTGCAAGTATCCCGATCCACTTGATAGTTTAATTGAAATGGATATCACGATTTTTGTTGTTTAGTAAAATAATTGTTGAAATACAAAAGCTTGAAAAGCTGTATGATGATTTATATTAAATATTTTATGGAAGACAGTATAATAAAGTCGACTAGACGTGAACAAATAATGGCGCAATACCGTATAATATATTCCATATATACCAAAAAGCATGACTAATTCCGAGCATTGATCGTAACTTCGACTGAATTCTCTGAATAGCTTCCAACTCATTAAAGACAACTTGGATTTTTGGATGTGAGGGGTGGCGGGAAAGCCAAATAACACATTCGACATGCCTAACGACACGCATTCTATAATTGTATAGCAGTGCATATAATGCAAAAAAAAAAAAAAATCCCCTTTTTGTATATCGAAAGTCCACACAAAAAATTAACACAAAAAAAACAGAGCTATTGCGCATAATTGACTATTACATTTATTGAGCCATGTGGACTTGATGCAACACATACTGTGGGGGAGAAGCAATCTAATATAATCGTCCAACCTCCTGAATTCCGTATGACACCTACTACGATGTCATCCCCGATACCTATTACACTAATTCAACGCCAAAGGTAATTGTGCGGGTTCGCCCTGTGCATCCTGACACAACGCACACTCATCCAAACATTATTATTCATAATAGAAAGGATAAAGAGTATATAATACATATATATATATAGCAGTACTACCCCTCTAATGGAAGGGACTGGCACTATTTGCTGTGTGAAGAATAGATCTCAGTGATGATTGATGGCATCTCAGAATGTAGTATAGTCATTGTACACTCGATCCTCACAGTGTTTTCTATTCTCATGTTTATCGCGAATTTATTCACATGGAAGACACTGTATATATGGATATATTATCGTCCACTAACTCAACCCCATGTCAAGACAAAGTGCCGGATATGTTTTGGCAATGGACGCGCTCTAATGTTTCAACATAGTCACTGTGTGGTTGTGATTCGCTGGTAAAATGTCAATTCATCATCGTGGATGACACGACGCTTTTCTTTATGTTCCATAACGAATTGTTGCCACTATCCATTGTTACTTTTATGATGTGTTATCTATTTTATTGTTAGATGTTGAATTTTTTCCTTATATTTTAATAAGAACATTGTGAAAGTGAAAATTAATCTGAATTTTTTTTTTATTTTCCCAAGATTATTCCTAAAAGAATTTTATTGATTTACGTCTTTATATTTGCAATTGAAATAAATATATGAATATTTCTTTTTTCAATGTCAAATCATATTTCAGACAAGTTGAATTCATCCAACGTTTGTATTTGTAGAACATAGCACTCAACTCAACATGCACCACATGGCCACAACCTATTCTCCTACTTTCTACCCCAGTAATATGTCATATTTTCTGACATTTTCTCGCGCGCATACGTCAACAATCCCCTCTTTTTCATGGAATGACTGCTATTGAATCTCTGGTGAAGAGGACAGGCATGCACACGACCCAATATCAAACTCGTTTATCATAGTTGAGTAATGCACATACACGAATTTCCGCATTATTGGTACATTGAGGAATGATCATTTAAATTTATTTATCATATTCATAATTTACCAATGAATTTTAGAATTATTATACGCTTCCACATATATCAATTTCTAACAACCCATTTGTTTTATATACGTCCTATATTGAATTATCGATTTAATATTCATAAATTGATAATTAATATTAATTTTAATTCTTACCGTTCCACTCTCGTGCAAGATGTGTAAGCTCACAGTCCGTGAGTGTCTCGTCCGAAGCGTTGCCTGATGTTGGCGTATCACTCAATCCTGCACCACTTCCAGTCACGTGATACAACGGATGTTGTTGCTGTTGTTGACTACTGTTTCCACGCTGATCGTGCTGACTCGTGTTATAATGATTTTGCTGTGATTGACCGACCGGATGATTATTTTGTGAATAGCCGGCGCGTCCAACACGTGGACCCACCGAATTATCCTCGCCCTCGCTGCCGCTCAGGCTGTAGGCCGGATAAAGCCGTCCCTTTCCTGCAAAATAATAAACCCCACATTTATTTAGATACAATACAAAATCAATTAAATATCCTATGGCACTCGTTGGCTTATCAATTCTACTTATATGAATTGGGGGATCCTCTAAATATCTAGAATTGAACTTAGTTTGATGCTTTTTACACCCAACACAACATTGTAATATTTTATTTCATAATAAACTTGAAAGCAAGTTCCAAAGCAATATGAAACTACTTCAAAATGTTGTATTATTTCTATTAAAATATTTCTAAACTATAATGAGATTTAAAGTAGCATAAAAATTTCAATTCAGATAGGGGTAAATTAATATTAATTAAAATTTTAAGTTTATCGATTGATGTGGATTCTATTAATAATTTGAAAATTTTAATTTTCAACTAAATAACAGCAATTTATATTGAAAAGGGAGAAAAAGTGACTTCTTATTTTGCATAATATCTCATCATATTCCTGATAAACATTGAATAATTGAATGATTATCAGACTGATCGTGATCCTGTGCTTGTTGTCATGAGATGATAAAGAATCCATTGGTTCTACGTATGTGTATATATATCAGACTGGAAAGAGTATGTACATATAGAATGGAATAGATCTAGTATAATTAGGTTTGATCGTGCATGTCGTTAATGGACGCGATATATCGACCCGGGCTACCAACTCGACTTGTAGTTAACTGAATTATCATCTTTGTCTCTCTCATGGTTATCCCTCTCTCTGACACTTGTGTATATGTATCGTACCCCTCTTATTCGTCCACTTTTGCCTCCCTCTCTGTTTACTCTCATCCCCGTCTATAATCCAATCTCGGGCTATGTTTAACAACCTCGTGGGATTTCAACGCTCGCAACCTCTCGCTCGGTGCTTTGTGATTTTCCAATTGAGTTAACGCATTCAGCTTATAAGACTCCTGATGAAAATTCACAGACAAAGAATAATAATTATATAAATAATTGGAAAAGACCTTGGGAGTTGGTTCATATAAATTATGAAAAATATTATTGGATATATTAAAAATTGTTTTAGTATATGAATATGTTGTTTACTTTTGATCAAATACATGAATGCGGGTTGAGCAGGTGTTTATAAATAAAATTTACGAGTGAAAAATACCTGTTTAAAGGACAAATAATCGAAGGACTCTACACGAAAGTCAAAGCCTTATTATAAATTCTTGAATGCAGGTGTCACACTCCATAATTCTGATGATATAAAATAAAATAATGGATATATAAGACAGAAAGGTCGTCATCAAAGTACTACTATGCCAAGCTTGCCATATATATTGATCTTGAAAGGAAAAAAGAATAGCCAAGAATGTTTGTGGGCATGCGGGTACAAGCAACTTCAGAATGAAAGAAAACTGTGAGTGTGACGAAGGTCGATAGTGAGAGAGTGTGCGAGGCGATGTGAAAAGAAAAGTGACAAACTTTTCAACTCGACTTCTTCGTTAGTTTGTAAAATGACGCGCAGCCCGCTCAGAATAACTTCATTCGCTTTTCGAGAAAAAGTCTTTTTTCTTTTTTTTTATTTATTTTTTCGCTCAATGCCCGCACATACAGAAAAAAAGTAAACCAATGCGAAAGCGGGCTCGTTATGCTCGCAGAAACTTGTCGCCACATTGAGGGTGATCTGAATATTTGGAGAAAAACTAAATGAGTATAAAAAAAAATAATTCTTTATATACAAATATAAGTTTGTTTTGTATATTTGCAAAATAATTTCAGTATATTAATCGCGATTCGATTGAATGTTTTACTATGCTTTCGTGTTTTTTCTTTTGATTTTAAATCTGCTTTAAATTATCGACTATCAAGTTCAGAAACTATAACCGATCAATCAACTTCATTCAAAGTTTATTCAATTAATTATGGCCCATGTGCATATAGGTATTTTATTCAAGATTACCTTTAATATGGTGTGATAATATTATGAATCAATCATGACGCCGCATATATCCGTAACAATGATGAATTCAAGATGATTTCAAGTATGAAACCTTTAGAATATTATATATTTAATGTTAACATTTCATTGATTATCTATAAAATTTTCTGCAAAATTATATAATTCAATTTTTTATTTTAAAAACGTGAAATATTTCAAATTATCCAACTTGATATAAAGTCATATTTTTGGCTCTCAAATAACTAGGTCAATTGTAAAAGACTGAAACTTATATCGAAAGATATTTGAACAAAAATCTGTAAAGAAATTGGGAATTTGCAAGTGATTTTATGTGATGTTCCTGATTAAAGTTTGACCTAAATGAAGTTAATATAAAGTACATGCATATCTATAGCAAAATTTTAATAAGTATAGAAAAAAAAATAAATTCTTTTCCAGAGAATATAAAAAAATCATTAAAATAAATTTCAACATTCTGAATGAATTATATAGTTATCGTTAAATATAAACCAGCTTTTTCTCACCGTGACAAATAACTATAAACAAATAATATAGGTATTTATAAATATATATTCAAAGATTTGTGCTCCCCTATTCAAAGGGTCACGTACATGTTGACATACTGTTTTATAAATAAATAATTTTTACATTCATATTCTCCAAGTATATACTTATAGTTATCGTCACTTAATTGATAACCTACGTAAGCTGTTTGCTAGGTGTCAGTGGCATGCAACACGCGACGTTTACTATATATCGACGCATTTTCATTGTAAAAATAATACTCTGTTAAATGTCATGTTGAATCTATGATTTTATCAGTAAAATAAAAAATAAACACATACAATTGGCTATTGTTATATACTTCAATTCTATATTCAATTATAGAATATTTATTAAAATTATTATAGTCAAGAAATATGTAGCAATATTTTAGTTTATTGTATATTTTTATATATTTATTTTTTTTTTTTTTGGTTCAATAATTAGAGCTAATGAAAATATATTGGAGATTAAATTACAGATAGTCACGTTACAGAGTGGGTAATAATGATAATAAAAGTACATTAATATATCATAATAATGGTGTCCAAAGTAGAAATCATTGCGGTAAAGCTATTGCAATATTTGATAATTAAAATCACATACAAATATATTTCTCGTGTATATATTTACGGTAAATTGAATCGCTATTTTGTTTCCAAATTAATTTATAAAACTCAATACACATTTTCATACACACGCGTATTTAAAATATCATTGGTGCGTTACATATCGAATATGTTGAATAAATTAAAATCCTTTTATAATCCAATTGAAAGGGTATAATTACGTGGCTACAATGTAGAAGCTCATATGTCAGTATTATTAAATTTATAAACACATGAGCTTTTGCCTTGGAGATTATATAAAAATATTTCATATTATATTTATTTTATTAAAAATTTTTTAAACAAAAATGAAATTACATATAAAAAATTTTGTGATTATAAAAAAGAAATATAATGAGATATTTTACATTATTTCTTTCAAATAGTTTTTCATCTTCTTCATAAAATTATATTACTCCTAATAAACTCTAGTGCAAGATATTTTAGATATTTTATTTTAAATTAGACAACTCGTTCTTCATTTCGACATTATTTCCAATCTTTCATCACTTTTTTTATTAAGGAATTACACAGATCAAGATGAAGATGAAAAAAATAAAATAAAAAAAAAAATAATCGACGAGCAAAAAATGATGTCATTCAGTTCTAATTCTCTCTATACCAGGAGCAACTCGACTATGACCTATTTGTGAATTATTCATCCGTAGGTTGATCCACAATGAATATACCCAAGGTTTCCTTACATTATCCACTACTCTTTCTTTCAGACATCAGCTCTTACTATTCTTTTGCTGTCGACAATTTTACCATGTCTTCTTGTCTGAACTATAAAATTGTCGACGATAGTCTTCCTCGTCTGCTTCATGTCACCTCGTTGTCATTGTCGTAGTCGTTGTGCTTTCCAACTTCCTTACGAATACCAAACGCCATATACTTATTTTGCTGACACATCACTTATCACACTTTCATACCTTCAATGACATTTTTTTCTCAATAGATATTTAGCTCCTTTTACTTTTAACATTTAATCTCGCATATTCCATTGATGAATAACATTTACATATACTGACATAATTAATTTAATTCCCTTCTATATATTAATCTGAAATTAAAACAATACGTAATAATATATAATTACGTCAAAATAAACATTTATAATGTCTTTAATGCGTAAAATCCACATTTAGATGACAACGTCAGATTTTATTTTATTTTTTTGATATTACAATCATCCCCTACGTCTATCGTTACCCATACTATATATAAAAGAGCGCACGCTACTCAAACTTTGTCCGGCTTTTCTTGTACTCTTATTTGCCGCCGTAATATCATGATATTAAGTGGCTTTTCCCCAGCTCTTCCATTCTCCCGTCAACATTTTCCTTCTTTTTCCTCTTGTATTTCTCTCACTCACACATTCTATCTACATTAAAGTTTCTCCATCCCCGCCACACGTGAGTAAACAGAAAGATATACACTCACTCTTCCCCCATCGTTTTACTCTGCACTTCTAGCTGCCTGCTATACTACTCCACACCCCTGGTCTCTTCATCAAGCCAAATGCGTGAATATATTCTAGAGTGTATGGCAGTTTACTTTATGTTTGTGAAGCATTATAAGACCACAGTTTTTCACTACGTAAAACAACACTCTTGGGATTCGTTTGTATGGCAAGCCATTATGTTGTTCGTTGCTAGACGTATTTCGATAATATACTTACTATGTATGTATAAACAAATATTAAATGAGCTCATAAGTGGAATTTATACAATGGGGATAATAAAGTATATTTAATTCCATCAATTGAAGATAAGAAATCATCGGTATTATAATATATTCTTCTTGAATAATTATTTCTTTTTAAATTGTCACATATATTCACTCAATGAGATTTAGTTATTTCCATCGTCCTCATATCGGTATATAATTTTATTTTTTTTTTATCCTTCAAACTTATTTATCGTATACATTATACGAGTTTCAAATGTAGGTATCTTGAAATATATTGTAAACTTTGGGCATATACACCTGCGCCTATATATATCTTCATACAATATAACAACACTAAGGCTAGGTATAACTGAGCTTGCGCTAAAAGCTTCGAAACAAAAGTAGGCTACCGATCGGATTTATACAAAAACTTTTTATAGTATCGCCTATGTGCTGCTTTTCATTATCCAATCCGCTAAAGCTTGATGTGAATTTATTGCAGTTTTACAAAGTTTTATCGTATCTTGAAAAGTTATTTTTTATTTATTTTATTATTATTATTATTTATTATTTTTGATTTTAATACAATAAGAAATATATCTTTATGACAATTGTATTTTGTATAATATTACAAATTATGGAAATAAAAAATTGATAAATATTAATATTATAATATTTGAAAGAAATATGTTTTATTTATTTTTTGTTGTTTTTCATTTTTAAAAAATGTTTTGTTTTATAATTTTACAATTGAATCATAAAAATTCTCCTGTTTGCCCATTGAATTTTCATCGTGTTTAAACTCTGGTATATATATAAACTTATCACATTCTCAATATTCCTGAAACCAAACTACCTATTAAATCCATCTCGTTTCTCATTCCTGCTTTTCCATCAGCGATTTAGGGCATAGAAGCATTTTCGTATCTCTAGCATGCAAACTTTGAGCGGGGAGAAGCTCTCAAGTGCAATTTCCAACAGACCGGTTTGAACAGTTCGTTGTTCAACGTTCCAAACAGCCACGCGCACCAATAGTTAATGCTTTACGGGGGGGGTTAAGGGATGTAGAGCATTCTAATGTAATATGCGACGAAAGAATATATACTTGGTGCGCGGCAAATGGGGGCCGCGCGTTGTAATCAGTCTTCTTACTAATTAATTAAACGATTTCTCGTCGGATGGGGTCGAGTGCTAGCAGTAAAGGTAGTGATAGTATTAGTGAATTCCAGGTAGACGTTATTCACACACCGCTTTATTGAAACTCCTATGGGAACGCACATGAAAGACGATATGAGAGAATATTCCACGTCAGTAGAATATATACATATACGGTTCAATGTAGATAGTGGTTATGTATCTATGCAATTTCTGAATTTGTCCAAGTTTCTGAAACTTATACTTACGTCAAGCATTTACCCATTTTCGTTGTAAAGTTCATTTAATCAATTTGAATTATTTATCATCACTCATGTACCAAATTGAAAATATAATGTGATTTTTTTTTCAAGTATTTTTATCAATTGTAGGATTTTATATTCAGATGTAATTTAAAAATGTTTAAATTGTTTATACTGGACTAATGAATAATTTATAAATATTTTATATTTACAATGAGGATGATTTAATTTTAATTATGATGAAACTTTTATGTATTATATTATTTCGTGGTATTTCATGATTTGATGATGGTGTGAAGTAATAAATTGGAAGAACTATCAACAAATAAATTATGAATTCTGAGAAGGGAATAGTTTGAAGTTAAAATTAAAAATATATTCATTGTCAAAATTACGATATGATTTATGAATATTTTCTGTAGGTCAATTTATGCGAAACAAAATTAATGGATTCACAGTGTGACACATATGATAACCGAAAGACAGGATGAAAAAAGAAAAAAATTCCATTTACGAAATAGAACTATGAATAATAATAAAAAAAAATTTTTATATAAATAAAATTTTTGTGCGCACCATAAAGTAGAAAAAAAATTTCCGTTCTTATTTTTCCTGGACGCGATGTAATGTTTATAATAATGATTTTATACAAAACGGAAATTGAACTTTTTTATTTTGAATTTTAGGAATAATAAAAAATTTTGTGATACTATAAAAAAAAAAAAAAAAAGTTTTGACGATACATCGTTGCAAATGACACATGATGTCATGAATAAAAATAAAAAAATAAAAAATAAATGTATTAAATCTAGTGTCATAATAATACGATGGCTTTTAGAATGAAGCGATCTGATGTGACTCACACGTTTCAAAATGATGGATGATAGACGATGAAAATAAATGAGATTCCAATGACAACACGTTGAGCGAAAGAACAAGCAACGACCGCCAAAAGGGAAACGAAAAATGAGGATAAGAGAGAAAAGAATATTATGATCCATGAAAAAAAAAAAAAAAAATGGAATCAAACAAAAAATCATAAAAAAAATTGATCTATCTCGGAAATCTCAAAATGTGTCAACCTACAATACAAGAAATTTGAAGAAGGATGTTACGATTCGTCCCACACAATTTCGTCGAATTGTTAGCGTCTCATCATCCAAAAAATAAATTGCAGAATCAAAAAAAAATAAATCCATAGAAATGACATAATGATAAAAATCATATAAAAATGATTAAAAAAACCAAATTAAATTTTAAATTCGTTTTTTTCAATATTACGATTTGTTATCAGTTTACCGCAATTCCATTTTTATATTCATTAATTAATTTACTTCTTTAAACAAATGTCTCCACGTTTAATAATAAAAAATTACTGTAAATCCAAACAAAAATAAATTTTCCCATAAACTTTTTCCATACATAAAATACATATAAATCATTTTACTCTTTTGTTCACTATGATTTATAATAAAGAGCGTGTTCAAATTAATTTTTCAATTATCTCAAATCATCAAGCACTACAATGCGAATTGTTAAATCCAATTAACTCCAAAATTGTGTTCTATACAAATGAAAATACAAAATATAAATGCTATAAGATTGCAAAGCAAATTTATAAATTTATCTCAAAGCGCGTATCCTTCTATCTCTATTGTTTTTTTTATTTTGTAGTAGTTTAAGGCGCAACAATATACACCACAAAATTGTTGAATCCCGCTCCAACGACCATTAATTATACAACTCGGTGTCTGCACATAAATTTCTGAATCAAACAATGGATAACTATAATATAATACGCAAGAGGTAGTTCGACGTGAGGGCGATTCAATGTTGGTCACGAAATCTGCATCTAAACATACCTGAACACATAATGCATTTGGTATATTCTTGTATGAGACTGTACCAACATGTATACTCACCCCATAGCATTAATGTGAGAAAAATAGTTGGAGGCCAATGTGCCTTAGTAAGACTGCTACAAAGCTAAATATAAACATATAAATTATCCAAAGACGTATTCCGCACGTATAATGTATAAGTATTCTTGCTTACAGACGTGGGCGTGGATTATTCGATTGGTTATTTAGAGAAAAAAGTAGTCTTGGTAATGATAAATGATATAACAAAATATGTTCTTTGTTATTAACCTTGAAATCACTGAACTGAGACACAAATAAAAATTTTTGTTCAGCTTTTTTTATTTTTTGCTCTCTGAGAAAATAATTTATTCGCTGTTAATATAATGATATTAATTAATCAGCTTCTCAAATTGTTGATTAAGTATTAATAAAGATTTATTTATAAATCTGCATGTGATATTTTTAATTAATATATAAATTAATATAAATGATAGCGCACTTGATGTATTTTTTTTATAAAATATACTTTTTTTCAGAGCATTATAATTACTCGTGATTATAATTTTTACTTCACAGATTGATAATCTATATTTGTTTATCAAACATACCAATCGAAAAGAAACAACAAACAATTTATTATTGCATCTCACTCGGTGCTTTTCATGGCGTTTGTTTGAATCGATGTGTGACCATGGTTGCCTCTCTCCTCAAACCCGCCCCAGCTAGCTTTTAACGTTAGGGTCCACTGAAAGAGACTGGGAGAGAGAATTTGATTAAAGGATTGAATTAATGTTTACCATCGTATTTTCTTTTTGTAAACTTCAAAGGGCACCTGGTCCTACATGGAAGTTTATTCTATTTTTTTTTTTTTTTTATCCATCAAATCCCTGATGACTACCTTCTGCTACCGTATTTCTATGCTCACGGCGTTATGCACTGCTGATTTACAAATCAACATCAGCATACAAAATGACCGATTGTATTTCATTTATCAATTAATCATGAAGCTTTAGTTGCCAAATTGAATTGTCATTTTTTTCCCTCACTATGTTTGTTTTATTTAAACATAAATTATATTTTATTCCTGATATATTCCCAGTGTCTTTTACAAATTTCACAGTGTTGAATGATACAAAAAACCATAATGAAGATAAAGCTCATGGTAAACTAGTGTGCATGGCACTCCAAGTTACAACATAGTGAAGAATCCAGATATACCTATATAGAATGAACATGATGTACAACGTGGTGGCGCGCAATGACGACAGGATGAAATAAAAGTCGTTGGGTGAGAGGTGGTAGTTACGTGCCAGGATGATTCTGAGAGTTGGATACTCATGGGAATCGTTGCCGTAGCTAACGGCTCCCCAGGAGGTGGATATGTATCCCGTGGTACACATCCAAACTGTTAGTCTGTGTCTTTGACTCTTGGAAAACACTTTTATTCACAAATATATATATGCGTTATTGTATCCTTGTTGTAGATACAAGTCTGTATCTATTTTATTTGTATATATGCTATCATAGAAAAAATAAAAATAAATATAAACAAATGATTTATATTATCGTAGTATCTATTAAAGGAAGTAATATTAAATCACTGGATACTTGTGCTTTGTTTAAAATTTAAATATTTAATCGGACTCATCAGCCAACCACTGCAAAGTCGCCGCATTATTACATTGTCTTGCTTTGCATGACAACTTCCCCTCCCTATAGTGGTTAAAAATTGCATCTGCATTCTCCGCAATATTATCGTAGCACTTGTGTTATTTTTGTGTTGTTCTTTCATTTTGCCTTGGAACAGCAAGTTAAATTTACGACGCCATACGTTTTTCGCGGTGTGTTACAAATGCAAAGTTTAGCGTAGCAAATAAACAAACTGAAGGGGGGTAGAAAAAAAAAAATACTAGTAAAATAGAAAATTGGAAGTACAAACAACCAAGTTGTACGCAAAAGTGTTGAAAGCAAGAGTGTACACTACCTTCTGTGTATGGAGCGAGAGAAACGTTGAGAAAGAGTGTCGTGAGAGTTTGCTAATTCGTCGCAACGACGCGCCAATGATAAATTCGTAATATAAACAGTTTGGCTTTAGTAATGCAGCAGTCGTTGCGTCGTTGCGACGGTGAGGACGACGAAAACGATGACGATGCTAGCAACGAGGCGCAGGTTGCATAATTGCAGTCGTTCATTCAACTTTTGTGCAATCGGTGCCCGCGCAATGTACAACAAACTTTTCCTATGTTGTCTGTATGCTTGCGGAGTACGAAATATACGTCTACCATCGACGTGTCATTGCAAGTTTTCAAAGCGATATGCAAATAATAAATTTTCAACCTTGCATCATTACATATATTATATTTTAGAATTATATATGTATGCTAGCGGACCCGATAGACGTTATCCTGTTGTGATTGCAGCACTGCCTACCGGATCCAATGTAAACCATCCAAAAATCAACATCAAAGATAAATAAATAAATTAATTAAAAAATATTTTCTATCAGATCAAATTGTGAATCTAAACCAACCATATTTAGGAGGAGTTCAGTGACAAACAAATGATCTTAATAATTATCCCATTGATGAAATTGAATTCCGGATGATATACGCTTTCTTCAGCAGTAGAATGTCAGATAAAAATTTTTTTCTGCATATACATACATTGTTTTTAATGAAGGGTCGAAGCAGAATGATCAAGAAGGTAATTCCCGGTACGTAAAAGCTCGTTACAATGGCGTAAGTACAAAGTAGCCCACGGGTTATAAGTGCGCCTCGGGGCCGTATCCATCATGACGATTATCCACCGCGCGGAAAAGGGTTTGTTAGAGTCGAGATAAGAAAAGGCGTACCTAACATGAGCTTCTACTGTGGATAGAGCTCGTATCTATGTGTATATACTTGTATATGGTTAAAAGGAATAGGGTGCGGTATATGCTAATGGCACAAGGTCCAACCGTGTGGTCTATGTACTCTATTACACCGAATATGCAATAGCAAGTACCATGAGTGACCTCATATTCTTTGTTGCTACAATACTTTTTAAAGATAATAGCATTTCCTGAAGTTATGCTACGCTAAAGTCACCCTCAAAGCCGAATCTTCTATACATAAAATGGTATTATACATTCTTGTATTCAGTTGTGTGATAAATGAATTCCCACGAACTTCTAAAGATTCAGTAATAAATGATTGGCTGTATTAAGCCAGATGTAAATTTATGATTAATCTCTTTAACGTTTTTTAATAAATAATTCGTAGAAATTAAATCAAATATCGGGTTATATGATCATATTCTAAAACAGATGTTGACTATTATATGGTTGTTTAGCACTCAGAGGTTTAGCAGTGCTTTTAAGGTTGAATTTCCTGCATGAGTCAGATGAATTAGCAATGTATAATGCACTCTCGTAACTTCACTAGAATTTGCGTTTATACCATAATTCAAACTCGGCCCCTCGATCTCTCTATTTGAATGAGATGGTTAGCGTTGAATGTAATGGGTATGTGTTCAAACTAATACTCAACGGCGTTTGATGATATTTTCAAAGGCTCTGTCAATCCAACATGTAGCTATACACTCTTAAGCGAATATGGGAGACAGTAACATAGGGTTTTGACCGATGAGATGGTTGTAGTGCGTGACGGTCGATCGATAGAATATTGGAGAGCATCTCTGATAGCTCTATATTGCCTCACATGTAAACGTTGGTATGAAAGGGGGTGAAACTCACAATGACGTCCACCCAGACAAGTGGAAAACTCACGTTTCAACTTGAGTGAGAAGCTCGCTTGTATTTACTATACGGACTTTAGTCCAAGTGTTGACCTACATCAATGCTCAAATTGAGTTGCAGTCTTCCAATTTTACTGAGATTCAATGTCCAGTGATTTGATTTTATAATAAAAATAAATAGTGATTCACCAATTTATTTTGTTCCCTTTTTTCATCGTATGTTTTATCAATTATTTTAAATTATTGTACGTAATATAAAATGAATAGAATAGAATTAAAGTTGGAGCTCACATTTTCGTTTGTTGGCGCTGAAGATAACGTGGCTAATGTTTATATATTTATTAAAAACGGGACGAAAGGGAGATAAAGGCCACATGAAGAAAACCTCCAGAATGACGACAGTCGCACGGAGATCTACCACTCATCCGTTGGATAATCCTCAAAACTCAATTATATTTTGCTGCGATTTTGCTTCAACTACATCAGACTTTCATCCAGTTTGGCAGCCTGGTGCTTCGCTCCTCCGAAGGCATGAAGATGAGGTGAATGTACCATTTAGGCGATAAAATACGGATTAACCGTACAATTGAAAATTGTCACCGGACTGCCTCCTGTTCTTCTATATCTTTATTCTTCATTCGTTATATCCAAATTCCATACATATCGCTTCACTTTTCTATGCCACATACTGTAACTTTATATTTCAATACCCAGATAGAATTTTCAAACTATATGTAGATTAAAATCACAACAGAAAAAGTTTAAAAAAAAAAAGATGGCCTAGAGATGAATCCATATGAATGTTTTTTTTAAATTAGATATGGTTAACATGTCCTGGAGATTATCAAGAAGACTAATAACTATCAAAGCTATATTGTACAGTACGCAGAAAGGATATAGGAGGGTATCGTTACTTTATAATCTCTTTGATTTTAATTAATACAGACAAGCGGATTTTATATGAATCGTTGATTACTTATTAATTAAATGAGAAAAATCAATTGATTTAATTTATCAGCTTTGCTTGTTTTTTTTTTCCCCCACTTTCCCTAGCATAATATAGTACATATATACTTCAAATATATAATAAATTTCACAATACACATATCTATTTATAAATATATCTACATGTGAATGAAAATAATAATCCATAGTAAACGTATAAATAGGCTGAGAATTCCTGAGTAAAAAGAGAAATGTTCTAAGAATTTTTCTAGTGGCGATTGCCTAGGTATTGGGCGTGGTTATTAAAAAATTCCTCTCTTGTGCTATTATAACATGAAGATTGCGTGTTATTTTCTACCATGCAAAAACCTTTAGCATTTTCTCGCAGACATTTTCATAATCCACCTCTGAATATGGCCCAGAATACGTATGCATAAATAGTTATATACATGTACATGTATTTTTATCCATTTCATTCATGCGCGAAAACGTTATTGCATTTTCACCATTTATAGTCATTTTATTTTTAGTTGCCAGCATTAAAATAAAGATGAAAAAATAAATAAATATATGTACATTAATGTAAATTTTGCTATATCATATCGTATATTTTTACTGTTTCCTGTCTTTTGAAATTGATGAACATGCAAAGGAGAAAAAGAAAAAAGTAAATATCGAAAAAAAAAGAAGAACCATCTTGGCAGTCATTTTCGTCGTGTGCTGAAGTTGAGTGGATTTACTATAGTCCGACTACTGCTTTTCCTTCCGCTGCTTTAAAATTCAAATTTAGGTAGAATCTAAGAATCGATCGTGCGCACAATGTCTCAGTCGATTCACGTTTATTCACTATGCGTCACATCTATACATCTAATTTACCCTTCCATACATACATATATTTTTCCTCTGTGTGTGCAAATGCGTGTCCATTGTGAATAGTCTTTTGTGAAATAATCAGAGTAATTAATATAGCAAATAATAGTAGCAAAAGTAGTAAAAAAATTTGTTGGCTTGGGAGGATTTCGTATTGAATTTCTTCTCTACTTCCGAAAAATCCATTCCGTATATACAAATTTACACCCCATCGGGTGCTGAAGTTAAAAGACGTTTTCAATTTGTTCTCTCGTTCTCATCGCAGTAATAAATAATACCAATATTTATTTATAATCATTTTAATAATATCCAAATAGTTTTGATTATAGATTTTCATCAATTCTAATTATATTTTAATGTTGCTTTAGCTACCCCCTCGTATTTTTGATTCTTCTCAATGACTATTTAAACTTTAAATAAAATGATGTCATTCACCTGCATTACGATCAAAATTTGATTTGCAAATAACTTTTGTCGCATAAGATTTATATTTAATTGATGTTTTGATTAATGATTGATTATTTATTTGCAAAATTGTATATGGATACACACATGCTGCGAAATAACCTCCAGTGTATTACAACAGTGGACTGGCAACGTATTGATCCCTAGGGTTAGTACGCGCGCGCAATATTCTGCTGTATAGTCGTGTATCTCCGTCGATCTTCGGTGAACATAACCTTACCTTTTCATCCATGACGGTTGTATTCTTCACAGCGACATAGTTCCGCCGTTCATCCGTCTCAACACCCTTTTCGCCCACTATACTTTTCTCAACACATCCTTCGTCCTTTCAGAATGTTGCCTCGTTCTCTATAACTTCTTTTATTTGACTTTCTACTCTCTATATCAGCCAATAAACCTAGCGATCATCAGGACGTGAATATTTCAGTGATGATTTTAAACTATGGTAGCTCTGCATTGTTTTGTTTTTAGTTCTTGAATAATCAGACAGGTATGTTTTAGCCCCTTAGGTTATGTATTTTATGGATCCACAGTGTTACGTCATTGCGGTAATTATAGATAAATTTGTGACTGTGGTTGGAATTAAACAAATCAAATAAATTCAAAACTTTCTGTATTACTTTCACGATTGAAAAATGTTATTTGTTCAGGAATTTTTAGGCTTAATGGAAAAGCTTTCATCCCTCAAGCTGTTCACTTTAAATATTTGTGAAATTATTGTACAATGAATGTAATCAATGTAAATATGTAACTCTGCATACTCAAAATAAATGCATCAGCATCGGAAAAAAAAAATAATTAACAAGCATCAAATAAATAACTTTCAATTGAAATGAATATTATTTGAATCAAGTAATATTAATTTATAACAAATATTATTTATTTGGTGGTGGATGAATTTTTTCTTTAATTAATTTATGTGCTCGTGAATTATCATGAGAAATAATTCCCAATTATTTCACGCTGATTAAATTTATTATATTAATTGTAGACGTTTGTTCGTGTCACTCTGAATAAACTGAAAATTATCAAATAAATTAAATTGAAAAATAAACAAATAAATACATAGTTGAATTTTTTGTATAGAATAAAAATCATGAAGATAATTATAATAAAAATTTTCCTAAATTATTTTTCTGTCTAAAAATTTTATCTTTCAAATTTTATTTCAAATATCATTGTATGGAAATTATATAAAGTTTTGTTTTCAAATGACAAAACGATTTGTCATATTCATACTACAGATTTTTTACTAGTTTATTGCGGCGAATATATATATCGGTTTCCCGTCATATTAAACAACCGTCTTTAAGTCAGTTTGACGCATATATACAAACTGTGGCCACCACATTCAATCCATCAACCACGACTTAATGGGTGGTTTATGTAAATATTCATCTTCACTACAGTGGCGTAACTATTATTCAATACCTCAACCAGAAACATTGCTTCACGACTTTGATAAAATATACGATACATCCATTCTGTAGATAAAACTTTTTTTTTTTTTTTATCCACTCAATTGTAGCTATAATGAAGATATTTTTACATATTCATTTCAACTACTTTACTTAAAATAACATGACCATGAAATATTATTGGCAGAACATGTGCGTCACATGCTATAGTGTATTTTTCACTTGAATATACACTAAACAAATAATATTTTTTTTTTTTTTTAGAATATTTAAAAGAAATACGATAATAAATTTCACGATAATAACACATGTGTAACTATTTACATAAAAAAAAATTGATAAAAAAAAAAAAAACATGATACAATATCGTATAAAAAATTTTCAAATAAATAAATTTTTATTAAAAATAGATAAAAAAATATTTTCAATTATACAAATTGAAAAAATGTCATTTATAGTTTAACTACATTAATTTCCCTCATCATATGTATATATACATATGTACATACTCATGTACATAATCAAGGACGAATAAATATAGATATATAAATAAATGTTATTGTATGTTCTGTTGAATTGTATAAAAAGTGCTTTTGGTTGCCATGTCAGATCAACGTTATTTTATTTCCGTTTAATGTAAGCTATTGCACTAAAGAAAAAGTGGCTAGATAATATAGAGGGGAAAAGAGAAATTGAGAAAAAGTGAAAAAGAGGGAGAACAGTAAATGTATCGAAGCAAAAGTGAGAACGACGCAATGAAAATATATAAGGGTATATATTGCGTTGAGTAGGGGTGTGCAATACGGGTTATAAGAGAAACGGGGACGAATGAGCGAGGTAAAAAGAGATAGAAAATATAAAGAAAGAGAGAATTGGAATGTACAGAGAGTAAAACGCGAGCAAAAGCCTGCAATTTACGTTAATTAAAGGCAGCTTTGCGCGCAAGACTATGCCGCGCATGGGGTTTTAAAACAGAAAACTATTGTTATATACATATACATATATACATATATATACATATATTTTATATGTACCTATGCAAACATATATATTATATGGAGTATTATAAATATAAATATAAACATATATGGCATGTGAACTTTATGAAATAACGCGTTTTGTAACAACGATTTGATCATTTAATATACGTATATAATTGCGTGTGTAAATGCATTTATTTATTATATATAAATACTAAGTGTATGTAATATTGGTATTAGATGTCTTGATAGTAATTTTGGGATTGGAAATAAATTTGAGATAATTTTTTTCGTGTGAAAGAATTATTAATAATATTAATTCTTTACAAGACTAACTGCTTCTATTTATTATTTAATTTTATTTATTTGTATCTGCGTTTATTTTTTTTTTTTTTTATTGTTGAGTAGGATCTTTTAGATGCAAATGTGTGAAAAGATCGAAGAAAGAGAGATGCGGTATAGAGAATTCTCAATGAGATTCTTGGATTTCTGTAGGAATGAAAGAAGAAGAAAAAAATTTAGAGGGCATCAAAGCATTTTCTACCCTCTTGCTTTTCGCGAGCTCTTCTTTATCATACTCCCTCCCTTCTTTGCTCTCTCATATATGAATATATACACGCCAGTTCACCGATGAACGGGGCTGTGGTGCGTATAAAGTTTCAGAAGTAAGCAAATTATGTGTGCATGTCGGTGGAATGGAAACAAAAAAAAAAAAGATACTTATGTCTACATAGTAAAAGAATATATCGGGTGGACTACTAAAGTTTTCCTCTAGAGATATCAACAAAATTTGATGAAATATCAAAGAATGTTAACAAAGTTGTATAGTTTTCGATAGAATACGTCAAAAAACCACTTAGGAAACAACATAAATTTTATTTTTAAAATACATATATCAAAGAATTTATTTTAATGTCTAAAAGTCTAATTTTGTGTCATTGCAATTAGAAATTAATTTTTCTAATAATAATTCCAGTTAATTATTTCATCGATAACGTATTTTTTAAACCATTCTTGTGATTGTTCAACCTGAAATTTGATTTTTAAAACCCTGTCAATAAAAAAAAGAATATGTGTTACATGGAAAAAAAAAAACCAATTACACTTGAATGAATATTTTCATTTGGTCCTATCCAATATAAATATTTTTCTGGTTGTATAAACTATACACATGATACCTGTGATATGTTATTCTTGTTCGTAAAATGTACATTCGATTTTAAGCTTTACATATATATTTTACAAATATACGTGTATCGACATGTATACAAACATATTTGAAGATGAGTGTGTACGTATGTGCGGGTGTACACACGAGCATGCCTGACGGCTATCGGATTTTACAGCAAAACAAATGAGCCGCTTGGGTAATCACGAATCCGTCCTATACCACCCTATACCACGATTTAGTTTACAGCATTTTTATGTTCAATTTCTACTAGTCCTCGCACTACTATCGTGATGTGGCCGCCTGTGGAACGGACTTTTAGTGTCCACTGGTCGAGCATTTTGGACACGTGCATTTCCCAGCCCGTAATTCGACATCTTTATACTGCAGTAACCCTAATTTTTTTTTTCCTTTCTGTTATTCTATCTGTAATATTTGTTTATTACACCCTTATTTATGAAGAACCACATTAGGCGCCAAAAAAAAAAAGACAAAGAAATGACGGACGAATTAATGTGATATTAAAACAAGAAATTCGTCAAAATAATTTCTTTTTATTATTGATATTGGTGTCAGGATTCTATCGAAGTGATCCTAATCCTCATCAGTATTTTTGAAACATCAGCAACATTGAAAACTTCAATGAATTTGACTCGCATATTTTTATAAAATTAATACTTGACATTATTGTATAATAAAAGTTAATAAACATCAATTCATTTGTTATTTTGTGAACTGTTTCGATCTCTGTATGGAGAATCATTGAAAAGAGTCGAAATTCACCTCAGCACACTTTTATATGACGCGATTGAAAGCAAGAAGAAGTAGGATTGAGCGAGATAGATAAAGCAAAAGAGTATGATAGAGAAAGCTTTTTGCCTGAAGCTTATTGAATTGAAGAATGAAAATTGATGGAAATCACCTTTTCCATCATCGCGACCAAAATGCCATTTCCTCACGTGCGGAACTAAATTTATAGTTCTCTCTTGAACATGGATGAATGAAAGTCATAGAATAAAGCAAAATGTCACAGACGACCAACATACCAATATCCTGTTTTAAAGTTTGTATAACGTTATATTTAATATAGTTATTATAATCACCATCCAACTTCAAACTGTATAAAGTCTGTGTCAACTTCAACCCTAATACTATTTCGCATCACCGAGTTTGACGCGAACCATCCTATGTTTTATCTCATGGTTCATTACCCGTCCTACGGCGGCCAATCAAAAGTAACAAATTCAAATACAACATCAGCACCATCGTAAAGTTGACACATCGCCACCACTTTTTTCATCAATAATAATTACATACAATAATCTCATAAAATACCATCAAATTCTAAAAATAGTATTTTTCATTGCAATAACCCTTTTCATTACGTTCTTTTTTTATTTATTTATTTTTTTTTTCAGAGCAGTGTAATGTAGTGGAGATGCACCGGTAGCAGTAGATGCTACGGCAAGATTTACGACCTCGTAATCATCTGCTGATTCACGAGCAGCAGGCCACCGCCGCCACCATCAAGCACAACCTATATCTACATACCCACAGTCGCCCCACTTTGGCCACTACCCCATCAACCGCCCATATTTTTAGTCTCGAGTATCCCAACAACATTCATTGTTCATTGGGGCGCGTGCTCAACCTCGCGTTTAATTCGTTTCACGCCTTTTTGAACCAACGAATCATGTGACAAACGACAATTCACATTGGTGTCTCTTGTGCACTCGATTTTCCACTTTACACACATACACAAACATTATATACATATCATACAGACATATATACGTTTTGTTACGTCCTGAATGTAAAATTGTTTGGTTATTGATGGCACTGAACAGTCGGCAGGACGGTTTGATGACGTGCAGCAGCCTTGGTCAATTTTATTTAGATTATCAATGCCCGAAAATGGTTGAGAGGCTGCTATTCATCAATGTTATGTTCACCTGGCGTGAACGCATGACAATTCATACGAATATTACTGATGATTTGTTGTATAAGATATTTGTTTCATTCAATTTTATAAATTAATTCACTTTGGCTTTCGGTTTTATATTTTCCAAATAAAATACACTAAAGAGCATGTATAATATTTTTTCTAATATAATTATAATAAATAATAAAATTAAAAATCAAACGTCATTTGCATCACGAAATAATTTATAAAATTCCAAACAAAAATAAAATATATATATTATCAAACAAGGAGAGTTTTATAAGTGGCTATATAATAAACTATCAGTGATGCGAATAAAAATTGAACTGATGGCGGGGACTTTGGTGTTTACGCATCCGTGAAAGCCAACGAAAGAGCATTCTGTGCTCGTTACACGGCCAATAGAGTCCATGGTATCGCGTTGGGTACTCTCACTATATGAAATCGGTTGCCGTGCCCGTCCAATATAGTCGGTATAGTTGTTCATAGTTGTCGTGGCAACGTGGTCAGGCAACTGATAGTAAGAGAGAAATGAAATTTAACGTCTACACCATTACGTACATAAACAAACACACGCATATATATATATATGTATAAACCAACCCTTCCATTTAGATGGACCCTTTCCCATCCATCACATATACATATACATACTATGTGTCTCTTTACTCTATCTCATTCACACTTGGTAGCAACTGTCTGCCTCGCTGGACCTTGTTATCCCGAATGAACGAACGCCTACGCATATGTATACATACGAGACAATGTCCTGGATAACAATGATGACGATGCTTGGCCACGCGTTCAATAGCTCACTCGCACGTATTTTCCATAAATGGAATGGTAAAACATCCATTATATTCGTTGTTGGTTATTAGCCATCTTCAAAAAAATCTATATTTGTGTATTGTTTAAATTTTTCCTTGTTGCTAATGGCCACAACTCATAATTCATTTTTTATTCTGCTTGGGTTGAGTACATAGTTGGGACGATGCATTTCAAGTGTCCACAATTTATATGTCGATGAATATATATCCAGGAATAATAAGCGGAAGTTGGGGAAGTTTCATCAAGTGAATTGCTATTTTTTTTTTTTAAGTAAATTGGCATAATTATTTTTATCTTCATTATGATAGTTAGGTGAGGTTTTTTTCGAGTATCTCCAGTCCTGTTTTGTTATTCAGTTTGTAGATATGATACAATTTTAGTTTCTTCATTTGTTCAAAATGTAAAATTGAAAATTATACACTTACTCAATTGGTTTTTGAGTAATAATTGTTATAAAAGTAATGTGAATAGTGTGAAAATAATGATCAGTAAATTTATAAATTTCAAGGCTTGAATTTTTCTTCTCATCATCAATTATTTCAAATCATCGTTCATTCAACACATTATAGCGCTCAAAATGTATTAATATTTTCCTCCAAAACCGAATGAAAATCAACGCAGTTTATAATTTAATGTATTTTTAATAACAAGTGATTGTAACTAAAATTGTAATTACTGATATCACCCAATTACGTCGTGAAAACCAATGCTAACATATCAAATATTTTCAATAACAAGTAAATAAAATATAGGTCACTTCTATATAAGCGTAATGTGAGTAAATTCATCAAAATATTGAAAAAAAAATATATATAAAAAGAATATTTAATAAGATGAAGAGAATAAAAATAAAAATTATGGAAAATTTAGAATAATCTACAAATGATCGATATGGAAATACATATATGATTTGATCTGTATATGTATCATTTTTTTTTTTTTTTACGTATTTTTCCACTTCTATAGATAAACATCCATTATATTAGAATCGAAAAACTTCAATATTACTTAGCCATTAACTCACTTTAAAAAGATAAAGATCATGACAATGCGTTATTCGGCGTAGATTATCGATAAAAAATTAACGCTTTCATAGTAGCACAATAACACATTACTTGTTGTGAAAAAAATCGTTGACAAATGGCTTGGAGGAGGGCTCTTCTACGTTATTCAAGCTCAAGAAGTATCAATAATATACGAGCATTCGTAGATGAAGAGCCCAATCGTGTGTCCACTCGTTCAAATTTATCTAGCACTTGTTCTTTCTATTAATAATTTTTTTTATTGATTATTTTATTTCATACAATTACGTGAATGATATAAGATCTGGTAAATGAATGATACGATATAATTATTCAAAATTTTAATAGAGATATCTTGAAATAATATCTGGGATTCTTCCCAGAAAAAAAAAGAAGCTTTTAAGAGCTGAAATTTCAGCTGAATATTTCTACAAAAATTATAAAGGTAAGAGAGCAGTTTGATTATTATAATTTTATTAATTTTTTGTTTAAAGAGATTATAATATAGTTAGTTGATAAATTAAACAGTGCATCAAAAAGCACGTTTGTTTTTTTTTTCTTTCTGTAAATGTAGGAACATTTATTTTAGTGAATGATTTGTTTTGTCAAAACAGTCGTGGAAATTTTTGATATCATGTCTATAATCTGATATTCCGAGAAATATAATTTTTCTGTAATTATTATGATTAAATTTATCAATTGAAAATATTAGTTTATGTTGTGTCTATATTTTTAAATTATTTATTTTTCAATGTGGTGTGTATTTTTTGTTTTTTTTTTTTTAAATTTAATGAGTGTAATATTATTCATGAGCAAAAGTTTTTTCGTTTCGAATATTAATTTTACGAAATTATCCTGCAAATTATATTAGAGACAAATTTTATTCGTACAGTTTCATAAGTCTTTTGTTGAAAATTATATTAAATTCTACTAGAACTAGAGATAAATTTTTTCTGCTTTGTTTACAACGATAGTTTAGTACACTAAGTCCATGGTCATACTTAAAAAGCTATTAATATGAACAGTGGCGTATCAATCAATAATTTTTATTTGGATTAATGAGCCGTGTTTTATCAAAAATATTTCAATGCTTTATAACAATATAATAAAATAATAACATAATGTATAAAATATTACAGGAAAATGTCACGATTACTTGTGAGCTTCGTGATGATGTTATTCATCAATCAACAAGTCACTTCATTAAATAATACTGAAATAACCTTCAGTAATATACCGGAAATATTTGATTTTCTTGAGGAAATGTATAAAGCAGGAATGAATTACATTAAATCTGATAATAAACTGGATAAATTAAAAGCAAAATTGGATAATTTAACTGAATATTCAAAGATAATATTATATATTGAGGAAAATAAAAAAATAGAAACTGGACACTGGATATTATTTGAGAATTCTAATGATATTAATAATAATGATTTTCATGACGTGAGATCAGAGCTAAATGATCACATGGTTGATGTAGATGAATATCATAATAAAAGTATGAATATGAATACGTTGAAAAATACAAAAAAATTAAAGATGGTCAGTAATGCAATATTGTGGGGCCAAAAAAATTTACCACATACAATGTTCAATATGAAAAAACTTATTATACCTGGCGAAAATTTTGTTTTTAGAGAAGGACTTTTACCCCTTATGTACCAATATGTAAATGTAAGTGTACTAAAAAAATTAATATGAATCAAAACTTTTGATATATTTCATAACATTATTTTTTTTTCAGAAAAATTATAAAGATCTTTGTGATAATTATATTTCACCACAACAATGGTTATATTCAATCTACATTGATATCGTTATAACTTTATTGAAAGGATTCATTACTTCAGCCCAAACATATTCGACACGATCTGCAGTTGATAATGGTACGTGATAAATTTATAATTTCAAAAATGTATTTTCGTTTTTACTCATGAATAAAAAAAGATTTTAAAAAATCTTTCTTTTTTTTTCTCAATTAAAAAATTATTCTAAAATTTTCTGGTTTGTCTCATTCTTTATATTATTTATAGATCATTATATTCAAGAGTACATTCGTACTAAAGACACATACTATAAAAGCTTAATGGCATATAGTCAGTTATTTATTAATTATATGGCAATATTTCCTAATGATATTCGTAGGTGTAACATCAAAACTCCAGTTCGAGGTAAAATTAATTTCAAAATTATTTTTCTCTTCTCTTGTACTCATTAAAAGTAGATATTCATTTACATATAACAATTATTTGATTTTATCCAATTCTAGGTGATAATTTTCTTACATTAGAAGGATATTCTCAAGTTATAATAGAAAATGAAGCTGATTTAACTTCAACTAAGAATGATCCAACTGGAACTTGTAAGAGTTCATGCAAAGACATTAAAAATATTATTAAACCTTCGCATATTAATTCATCGATTAGTAATTGTGAGTATATCGGAGGGAAAATAACATTATGTCAAGCAGTAAGTAAAACTTTGGTATACAATTATAAATAAATATATTAAAATTATATAAACATAATATTTTATATGTGTTTTTTCGTAGCCGGATTCAGTACGATTAATTTGGATGAAAACTGATAATAATGCTAAAAAGTATGGGCACAATGACAATAACTGCAGAAAGACTGTGACAGAAGGCCATATGCGATTTTTATATTATTGTGAACTTTGTTTATGCACATTTCAAAATTGGAACACTCATTTGACTATTTCAAGAATTTCTATAACACCTCAAGTGGCCGACATTGCAAATAACATGTTGAGTAAAATTATTTCTTCACAATTTATTAATCAACTCATTACTCAATGATTCATTCAATTGTTTACTTTTAATACTTTTTTAAATACTTTTAAAAGTAATTTACAACAATTAAATATTGTAGGGTTGTTGTTGGTGTTAAATTTGTGATTTATGATGGAGCAATACATTTACAAATAAAACAAGCTAAAGTGTCCAAAGATGGATTCACCAAAACTCCTGGTGAATGGAAACCACTTGACATAAATTACGATGATGAATTCACAGTATTTCAGTACACTGTCTTAGACCCAAAATTAGAGAATAGTTATTTTCATCTTGACGATGTAATTGTCCAACCTGAACACGTTGTGACAGGTGAGCATTGGATCAACATCAAAAAATAAATATTAATATAAACAAATATCCTCATACTTGAAAATATATTTAGGAGTGAGGTTCCAAAGAAATTCAGGTGTGGAGCTGCAGGTTCATTCAACAAATTACAATTATACTTCAGGAAAGCTATCTGGAGATCATCAATGGCATAAAGGTGGAAGTTATTTTACACGCAAAGCAGACTATAAACGAAAACGGTATTATTAATTTAAATTATATTAAATTATTTTCTTTTTTCTTTTATTTCTTCATATAAATTTTTGTGTCATAGAATCGAGATTAATTTGAGTAAAGCTGATGATCCACTAAGAACACAAGATTATTATCCAGATCCAAAATCAAATAAAAAAGTGAAGTTTCAACATACTTCAATAAAAAAAGATCTTGGACAAAATACAGTTCCATTTTTTGATGCTCAGCCTACTGAAGTATTACCAGGATTTGTTCTCCGTGGAATTGGACTATTTTACAGAAGTCATCATGGGTTTGGGGGATTTATAGCACCCAGATTATTCACTCATAATGTTACACGTGTGCTTGAAAAATCCATGTACCAAATACAAAAGAAAAATATATCTTAATTATATTTTTTAATTATATAATAACAAGAGGTGCTACAAAATAATTTTCTTGATTTCTTCAAGTAAAATTATTTCATTACATCTCATTAAATTATATTACTAGATAATAAATTAAATTTTAGTAATTGTGACATTGTAATAATTTAAAAAAACATAACAATATTATATTTTTCTTTATTTCAATGTTTTATAAACAAATATTAGTTATCAAAATCATTTTTCATCGTGAGAAAAATTGTTGATATTTGGCAAATGAAATAAAAAAAAAAAATTTTACAAAACGCATTTTAGTGTGAATCTCGTGTACACAAGTAGTATTGCTCTACGTTTAGATTCACCGATCCTTTAAAACCCTCACGTTCCTTCGACAGGAGCATGATACACCCGGGATGTTTACTCCACATACATGTGTCTTGAATATTTATATTACTATTCAGATAATAGTAAGTGTAAACATTAATGCAATATGTGCATATAAAATTATGATTTTATACAGATTCCAACATGAACAATCATTAAAAAATATTAAAAAACTTCACATTTGTTAATATAATTAAACTAAACTTTTTCTTATTCAAAAGTACGAAGTATATTTTATTTTATTTTACATTAAAACCACGTATAAAAAATAATAAATTTATATTTCCTTATTAATTTCATTAATCGGTATATTTTATAAAACATTCACGATGATTTTTAATTATAATATTTTTTTTTTAATAAAATATCCTAAAGATGATTTAACTCATATGAAATATTCTCGTCTATCTCTCGAATTTTTCTTTCACCCTCAACGCAATTCACCCAAAATAGTACTATGAAAATAAAATAGAGTCACGCACTGTTACTACTACTACTCTGCCAGAGATGAGAAATATGAGCTTATAGAACACATACAAAATATAGATATACATATATATTCAGTGAAGGACACAATGGGGCGCTGTAAAAGAGAGAATAACCCACGTGGGCGTTTCACACCCCTGGTGTTCCCAACGAATTGTCGCACCGGGAGGTGGTACATACATACACACAATGACAACAGTCACACCACCATCTTTCCCTTTCCAAAACTTGTTTCACCCCCCTTGTCTATGGGGCCAAAGTGACTTATAGTCAACGTAAATCAAGACATTGGAATTTCATGCTGATACTTGGTTTGCAGAATGACTATTTTACTTTATATCCATGAGTCCCAATAAAATTTACCATTAAAGACTCAAGTGCTTGCTATATTCCTAAATATTTTTTCATCTTATATCAACAAATCATACCAATAAATTTTCTCATCTCATTTTTCATTTGAAAATAATTCAAAAACTGATAAAGTATTTTAATTGCTTGTCATAGCTGATTCAAAAATAAATACGTACCAAAGTCAAAATTTTTGTGCTTCTCTAAGTCTTCTAGTAGTCGATTGAACATCTTATGGCACTCGTTGGCCTATCAATTCTACTTTGAATCGAAGAGAACCTCTAAAAATCTAGGATTCAACTTAGTTTGATTGTAATATTTTATTTCATAATAAACTCAGACGCAAGTTCCTTCTTTGTGCCTTACAATAAAACATTCGGCAATATATAACTACTTCGAGGAGTTGTATTTTCTATTAAAATATTTCTAAACAACCTTACTTGCTCCTGAAGAACCTCACTAAACGCCAATAATGAGCTTTAAAGTATAACATCAATAATTTTGACTCGAGATAGTTGCCAATAAAAAATTCAGTGTAAACTTTCTCACAAAAATTTTTTTCTATAAATCTATATAATAAAAATATATATATTAATTCACAGAGGAGCATATATACATAAATACATACACAAGAATTATATTTGTAGTGAAGGCGAGTTGAAGATAACCACAGGCTGAAAACGGTTTCTTCAAGCTCTGTATCCACCCTAAGTTGCCACCTTCGCAAGCTCAGATCCACTAGCTCTTCTTATTTTGGAAGATTTCCCTTGATGCTCATTGCTTCTTCTCCGACCGTTTGTCTTCTCCCTTGTGATATTGTACTGTCTCACTTTATTCTCACTCCCCCGCTTCGTTCAGCCTCGATACACATCGATTTATTTCGTTATATCTCAGATGTAAACACATATGTATTTGTGTAAATCGTACAAGTATATATATAGTTTATGTAACTTGACTATGTTTAGGTTAGCTGCAAGCTCAATCGCCCATCCAGTACTTCATCGACGAGTGGGGATTGGTTTTTTTTTTTTTATTTTGCTTCAGGCTAGTGAACTATTATTCCTCTTCATCCATCACATGACGGCGTGCTTTTATTCATATACATATAGATGTAAGCTCATGTTCACAACAGTCTAAGAATAAATTATTATTGCGAGTATAGCAAAGAAAATGGGTGAATAGAAAATTAAATATTTTAGTTACAATTCTTTGTGTCTATTAATTGAGATTATTTTTTTATAAAATTGACATTTGCTATAAAAAATTTCGTATTTGAGTTCAATTATTTCAATTATTTTTTATAGCTGCATTGGAAAATAATGTGATTATATTTCCATGAAGAAATTTATCTTTACATTAATTTTCCCGAATTTATTTCATTGAAAATAAATTTTTTTTTCCAGATTAATATTACGAATAAATAAAATATAAATTAATACAAATTATTCATCGTCAATTTTATCATCACTATAATATAAAAGATGTAGGTGTAAGCACGTATATGATGAGCACTCAATTACCACGTTTTAACAACCATTCAAATGCAATGAGCCATTTCATTATTTTAGCATTAAAATAAGTACCAAACGTATGGGTGCATGAGCTTGCTTTTCCATTTATATATGAACAGCACAGACTATTATAGAGTCATTTAGTGTATAGTTCGGCCCTTTCCCTTCCTGCTTCAGTAATTTTATAGTGTCATTACTGCCTGTTTTGCATGACCGTGATTAATACTAATTTATTACTTTTCCCTATACACAATTATGTATAAATATCCATAAGCTATACGTATATATTTATAAATCTATGTGTGCAGGTAAGGAAGTAATGGACAATTAGAGTATTCAATTGTACACTGGTACTTGCAATTTAAAATCCAATAATTATAATTAACTCTTCAATATTTTATTTTCATTATAATAAAAATGAATAAATTGTAGAATAAATATTTTATTGGATTAATAATTTAAAATCACTATAAATTATTATGAATTTTGTTGTTGCAGCAACAACAAAATTGCAATAATAAAAAAGACAACATTATAAACTAATTTGATTAACAATTATTATTTAAAAAAATAAATTCATATTATTTACATGACTTGATTTACAGTAGACAAAATATAATTCACAAAAATCGCCCTCAATGCAACAAAGCTTAACTTCCGACAAGTACGTCACACTATGTACATATATACACACGTATGTATGTATTTTATATATAAAATCTGCCCCCTGAAACTTGACGCAACGGCTGGATTTTCTCACGCTCAAAAAGCTAGAAACAAAGAAGCTCAAGATTTCGTATAGCAAGAAAGGGAAAGCGAGGAATGGTGACTTGGAGCTTTGTACGACAAGGAAAACTAAGAGAAAGACAAGACGAGCGATGAGTGACAGTGATCATAGAGGTGAAGAAAAGAGAGAAGTATATAAACCATCATTTTATCCCTGTGCTTTATTTTTTTTATTTTGCATCAAATATATATAGAGGAAGTATGAAAGAAGGCGATAGACATTTGGCGAAAATTCTAATGGTAAATGAGAGGAAAATTTTCCCAAGACAAATGCTATAACACTTTTTCAACATTCTCATTAATAAAATTTGCTTGGAATGATTCGAAACTGGACATTAATTTGATTTCTTATTTTCTATGTCTCATCAAATTTTATTCAATTTTTTTTTATGTGTGTAAAATCAATTGATTGAACTCGTTGTCGCTGTATCGTATTCGTTCTTCGCTCTTCTTCCCATCAAATGTAAAGTCCATTCTCTTAATTTTCATTTGTTGCTTCTTCATCAGATGCCTCTGAATCTGGTTCATTATTAAAAATTAAGTTAGAATGAGCAAAGTACACGCTCTAGGCAATTTCTCTCTTCTACTCCATGTGTATATGTGTTTGTGTAAATATATATCTGTATATTTATATCATTTCAAACGAGCTGAGAAGATCCAACTAACCGACAAAGTTATGACGAGCAATCTTCTCCTGACAGTGGTGTAACGTTAACTATGTCATGAGCTGTTGGTTCAGAGTGGAAATGGCATTTATGAGAATTAATATCGTGAAGCCATAAAGCGACTTCAAAACCAAAGAGAAAAAAAAATCTAAAAACTCAACAACACGCCTTTTAAATTAAAATTCCATCAGCATTTATTTCTTGATTTAAAAATTGTTACGCACAAAATTACTGATTATATACAGCAACAAAACACTCTCTGTCCATGACACGCGTGCTATAATGAGAATTAGTATAAACGAAAGGCTATTCACACTGGAAACAATAATGTTGGGTCAGCTTGACACGTGGCAATGTTGTGCCATTCGAACACCCTATGCACATTTATACAGCTACACAGCAAGACCCCCAGGCAATTTCGCAACACAATATTGACACTAATCATCAAAATGGCAAAGTCCATTCACATTATTATCAATCTAATAAATATATAAAAAAGAAATATTCAATTTACTTTATTAAATCATGCATATTTATCATCTAAAAAAAAAAATAATATTCACATGGACATATAAATGAGTTTGCTTGCACAAATAACTCCTACAGTTATGTGTAAATAGGGACGGCCGCTTTTTCCTTAGTATCGTTATATAAAGCTCACGTTGCAGTAACTATAAAGACTCGATAATCGTAAAGTGAGCTTTTATTTTTCTCCTGGTTACTGAACATATACATACATCATAAAAACAATGTCCCATAGACTGAATAAATAAATAAAAAAGGATGATGAAAAAAGAAAAAAAAAAATGTTTGTAACCGCTAACTCTAATATGCGCTTTGCACATTACCTCACCGTTGTATTATATATATGTGTGTGTGTGTGTGTACATATCGTATGCTCCTATTGCTGTTTGCAGTCGCATGGTATTTTCCCTGTTGCTTTATTGCGGCTTATTATTGCCACGGTATACCTTGATATACGACTCTATTTATACGAGCTTCAGGTAGACCCGTGAGAGACGAGGAGGAAAAAGCGAGCTTCGCTTCATCGCGCTCAACACTCTAATCTCAGCATTTATTGTTGACAGATACTGCGCGACTCTCTTCTTGTCCCAAATGGCTCTTCAGGGAATGACGAACAATATTTACCATGAAGCTTTGCATCATCCTCAATGTACATTTCCATTTAAATAGCAATAATATCCGGTGTATTTTATATATTTTTATCTACAACTAATTTTTTAGTTTGTTCTATCTTTAATTATTATTAAATTTAAAAATAATATTCATTAATATAGTTAATATAATTCTATTTTAATATTAAATAAACTGATGAAATAATTGAAACCATGTTCGTATTGTTTGTAGGACTATTTTACAAGTTTATACAATTTATAATTTATTATAAATTTAAATTGAAAGAACAAAATTCTGTAAATAAGTAGACAAACAATTGAAATAGTCACACATTAAATTTGTATTTAGAACAACCGCATCAAACATTCCAAATAATCGCTTGGCTATAAAGTCACGCGGTCAGGTTCAGTCACGTGTCAGTATTTACATTGTATTATACATTGGTTGATGTCAGTCAAAGGGGTCCGAAGGCAACCAAGATAGATATATTAGTTGGTATAAAGCAAACAAAATTCGTTAGCTTCATATCAACGTCGACAATATATACATATACATCAATCAACCAAGCAACATTTGCTTTATATCTATGTTTGTTAGATTCTCATACCGTTTACGCGAGAGAAATAGCAGACTATGCGCTTCAGCCGTGGGCCACCACCACAAACTACCCATTATTGCAAGAGTTGGGGGTGTATGAGGTAGGTAAGGAGGAAAGAGAAGCGGTAGTAGTCAACGGTGGTGCGCGCGTTCACCCGTTTTCTCGTGAAATTATGCGCTTGGTGGATGCATCCTTTGCAACTGCAATGCACCGCTAATGGCCTCAGGCACGCTTTGAGCTTTTAATAATAGCGTTAATAACGATAATTCCTGCATATATATATTGTTGTGGAATGTGTATACACCAGACCAACATCGATCGTTGAAACTAAGAACTCTTCGTCTTTGTTTACGGTTGCTCGTATAATATTTGACGTCGAGTTCTTTGTATGAATTTGCCAAGTGATTAAGGACGTATTACCAGTACAAATTACGCAGTTGAAAAAGATATTACTTCAATAATTAAATCTGACATTTATAAATGAAATAATAATTAATATTATTCAATTTATAATCTTATTATTCTTTATCGAATCAACATGAGATAATAAACAAATGACCAGAGTCAAAATTTTTGTGCTTCTCTAATAGTCTTCTAGTAGTTGATTAAATATCTTATGGCACTCGTTGGCTTATCAATTCTACTTTGAATCTGGGGAACCTCTAAAAATCTAGGATTAAACTTATTTTGATGCTTTTTACACTCAACATTGAAATATTTTATTTCATAATAAACTTGGACGCAAGTTTTTCCTTTGCGCTTTAGAATGGAAAATTTGGCAGAGAATATGAAATGATGAACAATCAATTTAAGTAATACGAATTCAAAGCCATCATCAGTTTAGTAATCTCCATAATAAATTTTACTATTAATTCAATATTGGATTTCACTATAAAATCCTCTCCGTGTATTAACAGTGATATCAATTTAATGAAAAAGAAAAAAAAAACTTGATCAATTCAACAGCTTTTCAGGTGCTTTCGTAGTCTCTACCTGTATTTTAGTAATGCTTCTGCTGCTGCTGGTTGGCTAGCAGCAACTAGTTTGGTTAGATCAGTAAAACAAATATATACCCTACTAGTTAGTAACGTTCGCAAATATTGATGTGCTTATACGCGGATGGTATACTGTGCTGATACACGCGTAGAGACTCTCTTTGTGAAACGTTTGTTGAAATGTAGATCTGTGCTAGAATGCCAAAGCATTTGAGACAGTTTGACAAAGTTTCAAATGATTTACGATAGCTGCTGAGTAAATAAGTTAGATCTTCTAGTTTCGAATCCAAGTTATCGAGTGCTGTCATGCATTTGTTTAGTAAAATTCGATTGATTAGTCAATTAAATTATAGAATTAGATATGATATGATGTCGGTCAATTAGTGGCTGCGATGATGATCACACTCATTGATTACTGGGTTCTAGTTATTTTTTCTTTTATTAAATTTTCATATCCTTTTCTAGTAGGTTTTTCTTTATTTATCAGGGCACGTTTGAGATACGGTAAAGTCGATGCAATTCAATGGAAAATAAAACAGGAGATCCTGTATTTTATACGTGGCCAGTTGTAATATGTATTTTAAAGAGTTGCTCTTAATAATGTAAAAATTCCAAGTTGTTTGCTATAACTAAACAATATATCGCATTTGTAGTTGACCTATTTGAATTTACAACCGTAGACATAAAAAAATTCACATAAAACAATCCTAAAAACAAACGGTAATTTCCATTAAAAATCATCAAAAATCTTTTAAATAAATTCAAACAACTAAAACCCAACGAACAAGGTGTTTATACAGGTCAAACCCTAGAGATTATTTATAATTACGATAAAGTATTGCTTACATTATGTACTACTAAACTTATGAACTATTCGAGGCAGAGAATGGAATGAAGAAGGTGAATTAAAGCGAGGGAGATGTAGGAGGTTGCGTCACATCCGGCGCATAAATCTCATGGGGGGTTAACGCGGCAGGCCTTGACGACGTTGGCGACAGTAAGCGACTGTAAAGGGCGATGGTGTGCGGTCTGACAAGCGACGCGGCACGCCATGACGCGTTGCGCTGACGGTGGTGCTCTGTTGCTTTAGTTATACGAACAAAGAGAGGGCGGTATGAGAGAGGAGTTGCACGACAACCAGTTAATGGTCATTAGCGTCGTGCGCGCGTCAGTTTTAAATCTTCGTTGACGTTCGCAGCTGAAGCGGGGACAATAGTTCCCTTTTTGGAACATTTTAAAAAAGAAAGGGGTTGATTTAGGATCGTGCTATATCCGTCCAAAACCTCACTTCTTCCAACCTGCTCATCTAAAATATAACTCCATGTTTGCTGTTTATTTCATCTACCATTGAGAGCTAGTATAAATTTATTTATTTATGCTATACACAACTACTGATGAACATTATATTTTATATTATTGTGTGATGATAATTGTTGTATTAAATTTTAGTTAATTTATTTTGTTTATTGCTCGAGTAATGAAATTTTTTGACTACAAAAATTATTTTAGAAATCAATAATTGTAATGCTAAAAGACAAACGAAAAAATATTGAGCTATGGCCAATATTTCTTCGTTTCACCATAGTTTTGAACTCAACTCTGTAAACTAGATTCCCACTCAGGCGAATAAGAACATTGAATATTACAATAGAGATATATTTATTGAAATTCGCTGTTCCATGAACGTCAAAAACTATTGAAAATAAAATGCATTGAGAATTGAGAAAGTTGTGTGATATAACTTAGTTAGTTTTACTATACTATAGATAAATTTAAGGTCAATTGAAGTGGAAGGAGAAATTGAAAAAGCAATTGGAAAAGCGGTACATAATATTTTTTTTAAAAATAAATTCAAGTTATATATCACTGTATGCTTCAAAATTTTTATTTTATATTACGGTATTTCTTCTCAATTGCGCGGTCATTCTTTTCTCGTTCAGTAAAACAGATAATCTTTTTTTTTTTTTTGACTATTTTCAAAACGACTTTGTCATTCCCATTGTGTATTTACCGGACCTCTATATATTTACATCTAGTCTACTGACAAGTGTATTCTTTCCACTCAGCCGCGTTGGGTTCAAATCCCAGCAACGACAAAAAAATTCAACTAAAGGTTCAACCAAACGCCCAATGTCACAAGATTTAAATAAGAAATCCCAATAATAGTTACGCGCTGTTATAAATCAACAACTTGAAAAGTTGATGGAATAAAAATAAAGTTTATCATTCAATTTAAATCTATAATTAATTCATATTGATAAACAAATACATATAATTCATCACAAAACATGTGACTATTTAACGAAATTAAATAAATAACAATATTTATCTGAAAATAATATCGTTATAATATATTTTATAATCAATGTGACGATAATTTATAAACAATTTTTCGTTAGCAAACTTAACTGTGTATAGATTTCGAAAGAAAGCTTTATGTAAACACATAATTTCTATGTATATATATATAATATAATAACGGAAATTTATTGTTCATATGTTTGTGCGAATGTATGTGTATATCTTTACGTTGATACTCGGTTTGTTGGCAATAACAGTAGATCTGTTCAACGAGCCTCTAAATAAGGAAAAGTAATTTCATGTATTTATGCGTAAATTACGCCCAGCACGAAGCAAGTGCTGGGGAGTTTCGAATATAAGGGTGAAAAGGAGCTAAAACGCCCTTTACAAAATGGAGAAAGTGAAAGAGAGTGAGAAATGAAAAAGAGGGAAAAGGTATATCTCCAGAGGCAATTAACGCTGACTTGATAAAACCAACGGTGGTTCTCGTACCATTTGCTTGTTGTTACTCTCCTTTGTAACACTGTTTATAACCTATCACATATGCATATATAGAAATATATATGTTGAATGGAAAAATAAATACTGCTTGGTTTATATTAAAGAAGAAAATTTGCGATCAATTAATGCAAGTTAATTTTCGTTTTTAATAAATTTTATTATACTTTAATCAAGTGCTCTAAGTTACTTTCGTAAAACTAACAGTTAATTTCCACTGTCATTTGATTGGATAAATGAAAGTAATTATTTGTTTAGAATATACTTGGGTTAAATTACGAATTTTGAGAATAAAGAAAAATAATTATTTTATAAGGAAAAAAATGGTTGTTTTCAAATTGAATTTCTATTTCTATTTTTAAAATAAATTTTCTGTACACTTATTTTCCTAATCGTTCTCGCATGAACCTCTAAAATAACGATTGAAGAAAGTCATTAATCGAAATTGCATTACCGAGATTTTACTTAATATAGAAATTTTGATTTTTCATTTTCTCATAATTTTCCAATACTTCAAAGCTTATAAGCAATTAGCAGAGTCTGCAATGAAATGTTTCTCATTCACTCTATAGTATATATTCAATCTCCAACACGTCAAGTATAAAAGCGGATTTGGAAGAGGTGATGACGTGGTAACATTACATTAATGCACAAACCAATGGCAATCCTAGTTGGTTTGGTTGTGAAAGCTCACTAATTAATAACGATAAGTACAAATGCGTCTACACCACAGTGGATAAACCAGTGGTTGGTTAAATTTGTGTGCGACATTAACACACACAAACACAAACACAAATACAAACATCTATGATATAAATTCTATCTTTGTATATTTTATGCTTTTCATTCATTCTCTATTTCAGCCGTTGCTTGTCCGCCCTCATTTCCTGACTCTTGCTGTGCATCCAGCCGATAATGCAGAAAACTTTTAGTTTCAATTTCCGTTAGAAAATTCTCAACTCACTTTTGTTTATATTATCCATATATATATCCAGATATTATTGTTTATTTTTCTTTTGAGTTTCTATTGTGATGTAGATATTTTTTTTTATTTTCCATCTCTTCGTATATTTATATTTTTTTTCCTCCATTTTTTTTTTTTACTGTCCACTTTTGTTTATCCTCCGGTAGAGGATTGGGCAAAGGAAGCAAAATAAAAAAAAAGATATATATATATAATAATAATACTGGCGCGAAGAGTAACAACTATATGGCTGAAAAACAATCCCAGCGACTTTTGATGGCGTTGGATATTAAATTTTGTCTGCGTTTCTACCACGCGTTTTATTGGATTATGGATAACCAGCAACGAACGCGCCTGAGAGACATCCACTCTTGTTTTATTCTTAAGCACCCTATCTCATTCGCATTGGCACGTAACCCTCCACCATAGTTAGTTGAAGAGAAAGAGCAGAAAAACTCTCTATTTTTTCCCAGTTGCTTTTTCTCTCACTAGTTCTCATTCTGTTTAAAGAACTGAAATGAAAATGGTAACCAGTGAGAAAAGGACGGACTTAAACAGTCAAATAGCAACACAAATAGTGGGTGGTTATTTGTATGAAAATTAAATTCATGACGATAAAATCCTTTACGACTGATGCAGACTAATCGTGTCTGTTGTATATATTAACGTTCACCTCTTATTCTCTGCAGTTGTATAATGCCACATACAGGAGCTAATTACCAATATATAAACCGGTCTGTGAAATTCACCAAGTGCGTTACAAACTAATTTTCTCATTAATTGTCTAGAATATATAAAAAAATATATGAAAGTTGTTGAATAAAACTTTAAATATATTTATTTTTTATTTTATCAATTTGATTTTCATAATCTAATTTTCTTTTTTATTTTTTGTCACTAAATATTTCTTGGAGTATTTTTTCGTTGTAGGCTATTTTGCTTCACATTTCTCTGTACAATTTGCTTCATCATAATTGCTAACAGCTCATTTTTCATAGGCCTTTTCAGTGTGCCCAACGCGTACACATCACCGGTTGTGAAGAAAGAAATACGCATCGGATGATTAATGGTTTTTCACTTTGTTTCATTTTTGCTGTCTAAACTTGGTAGAATTTTATCTGCATATACATGTATATATATGTATATATGTATATTGTAACGTGCGTCATCTATTTTCCTCAACTTGAAGTGACGTTAAAGTACGATACGTTATTCATAGACATTTCAATGTTGAATTTATCCTCAATTTTATTTATTTTATTAAATCTTCTATCGCGACTTTACTTATAAAATTTCATACATTATACATCTCAATGCTATTAAATATTTATACATTCTTCATTAGATTTTAAGTATGCTCTTTTTTTTTTTAAAAAACATTTCGTAAGATATAGAATAATTCTAATTAATTTTTAATAAATTAAAATCGAACTCGACATTCCTCTTTTAGTTATATTCTCTCACATACTTATTTTTTAATGTACATTATGAAATTCATGGCTGAAAATGGAAGTGAGAGAAAATATATATTTTACTGAAAAGACATATATTACTTTATACGATTTGATCAGAGAAAAACGAATGAATAATGCAATTGACGATAAAGACTGGTAATAAAGTTTTCCAATGTGAAACTTATTACTTACTCGTTGTAGTTGGTTTTTTTTTATGACTCTTACTCAACTAAAATTCACCACTATACTGATAAAGTATTTTCTATTTTTATATTTCATACATATAGGTACTTTTAGCTTAGAAGAAAAAAAATATTTAAATAGAATAAAGAGATTAATAATCAAAATGTATTAATCAATTTATTTCAACGATTCATTTCTATTGCAATTTAATATTTATCAAGCGAAAATATGGCCCGGGGGAACAAGAAGAAAATCATTCGAATGTATATTAGTACTCATCTTATTTCAATCGAGACAAATGTCAGTGACGCGTGAAATAGTTAGGGCACGATGAACTGAATTGCAACAGGGAGATGGGTAATTATTAGCTGTGCCGATTTATTCTACGTGGAATTATTGTAGCGTGTGTGTACTGAGAGAGGGTTACTGTATCAATTTCTCCCCAGTCATAAGCTTCAGGCTATATGTACAATAACTGAAGCTTGTGACTGATGACACCGATCACGCGTAAAAATTATTTTGCTGAATAGAGTAGAAGCAACTTATTGCTAAAGCAAATTTATATTTGTTAGAATAATATTAAAAATACAGTTACCAAGGAATAATCAGTAATTTTCAATATAAATAAAATATTTTTGGATAGAAATCTGGTATAAATATATATCTTTAGAATTTTGTATTACTTATTTTGATGACAATATACGAAAATTGCAATTATTTATGATAACATGTAAACCAATTGATAAACTTGACATTATTCATTGTGTAACAATAATTTTTATTGAGCCAAAAGAATATATAGCAGAATATATAGAAGTCAGTGTAATTTTATAAATAATATAAATTTGAAAATTTATATTTTACAATCAAATATTATATAGGTTTTTATTTTCATAATTATAGGTTATAATTCTTCACTGAAATTTATGCCTTGAGTATTCCATATACAGTTTGGTATATTCTTGACTTGTCTTTGAAGCTTTGAAATTGGCTCATTGGATATTGATAAATTAAACACTTTCATCAGACACATCACCTGAGTCAAAATAATTACTTTCGGCATTTGGGCCTAATACATCACGTAAGCGTCGTCTCAAATAATTTCCATGTTTACGATAGTAAGATGGTCTTTGAAATACTGGTAATGCACTTTCAGCTATAGTTTGCAAATTAAGTGGTTTTCCTGCTACTACGTTACTTATAAGATTTTTGCCAATCGATCCCAAACCTGACCAAAAGCCTGGAGACCGTTTCTGCAATTGATGAACCGCTTGGACAAGATTATCTACTGCAACTTCTTCATCAACTTCAAAAGGTTTTTTGTCGTTTCCCAAAAGTGAAGATTCTCTTTTAGTCTTCATTACGTTGTCTCCAATACTTGGGTTGTTTTCGACACGAGATACTTCAACAGGATTCGCGTAGGCAATACCTTGTATGAGCACAAATGCCCATACAATAACTGATAGTTTGAGATTAGTTCTCATTTTTCAACTTTTATAATTTACGGACAGTACAACTTGAGTTTGAAAACGTTTATGAAAACTTGGGTATTTGGCATGACTATTTATACTTGTTCGTTGTCTATTAATATTAATACTTCTATCACGACATATCCAAGATATAAAATCGAGCATAAAAGAACTGCACGAATTCATAGGCGATGATAACCAAAAACCATTATTTGGTATTAAAAACAAAAAAAAATCGTGCATTTCTGTATTTTGCACTTGGACAAAGAAACACTCCGATAATACAATATTGTATGATTACCAACTATTTTTATATCTTCGTCACGATACATTCGGATAATAAAATAAAACACAACAACAACTGATAAATTTTTTTGCGTTTGCAAAAAAAAATAATCAAACTGACGTGTTAACTTATTATCTAGAAAATTTGAGGTCACCTGAATTTTCCATTTCGACTAAAGAAAAAAATTGTAAATTAATTCCCAACTCTCTTTCGAATATTATTATTTATCCTATTTATTGTAGTTGAGAAAAGTGATTGATTATTGATTGATATTTTTCACGTACGTTTTGATGTTAATTTTTCCTTTGCAGAAAACTTTTATATTCAATTCACGCTCATTGTTGGTAACCTTGATAGTTATGTGATGGTAAAAATTTAATGTAAAATAATTCCTTGAAAAATTTATCACTGATGACTCATTTAAAATAAATAAATATGAAAAATATCTACATGCGATTTATGATTAGTTCGATAATTCTTATGATTGTCTTCGACTATTGAAGGACACTTTTAATATTTATGATAATCCCCACCTTCTTTAATGTAATACACGTACACTAAAAAAATCGCAGAATATTCTTCGATATAAATGCACGCAAAAAAAATTAATTAAAAAAGAACCGTAAGTAAATATAATTTAATTTAAATTAAACATATAATTAAACCTCAAATGGAAGTCTATAAAATTTATCTTGATTGGTAAACAATGAGTATTATACGCTGCTAGTACCTATCAGTATTCCGTTTACCTGGATATATATCGTCATATACACAAATCTCAGAAGCCTTCAAGTATCGTCATCATCGGTTTGGACAGATACACAACGGGAAGGCGCTCGAAATCACACACTTCAAAGCTTCCATTGAATTAATTCCATTCAAGCAAATTGCTCTTGAGATATATGATGCAATTATCACACGCTGTTAATAACTGTGTTATCACCTATTCCATAAAAAAAATAAAAACCCATCTACTACTGTCTCAACAAAATTTACAATCATTCATGATCGTGAATATATTTCTTCTCGTCACTCCTAAACAAAGATTGTGCCTCATCAACTGCAATGCTTAATATATATATACGTATAAAGTGTGCATTATCATTAGGGGTTGTTAGTTGTTATGACGCAGACGCGACGGATGGTTAAAGCTGGCATATACAATGAATATAATGCCATCAGTTGCAGTTTGCATGGCAGTTATGTCTCATCACAATTGTTATTGACATTCTGTAATGTCACTGGTCATTGGTAATAATTATAATTATAGCGCAAGCAGACAATGTGATTTTGATAAACACTCGTCATTATTAATGTATGTACTTAAAAATAACGCTGTATTAATTTACGCATAAGTTATACAAATAATTTTAATTTATTTATATACTTAATTGTGTATTAGTAATAGAAATAAAAAAAAATATATTATTTATTTTTATCTATTTATAATTTATTTAATTTTTTTAAAACAGTATTTTTTATTTCGGATTAATTGTATGTTTATTTTTGTAATTTATAAATTGAAAAATTTGATTTTAATTCTGTAGGAAAAATTTTTAAACTTCAGTACTTCATATGGAAACCCATTACCTAGTTATTTGATATACTTATGTCGAATTATCTAGTAGAACTTTAGAATAGAAGCTCCAAAAATACATATTAGTATTATATTCGGATTATACACTGAAGTCGGATGAAGTGAAACCGCGATGAATAAATTGAATCTACTCAAAAACTATGGGTTCCCTTTTGTGAAAATTCAAACGTGAAAAGTTATCAATGCTTTACTCAATAAGATTATTCAACGAGGCTCTGACAGGATATATGTAACGTGTTGTATGATGAGAATCATATAATAAATTTGCTACTTAAAGACCGTTTTAAAGACGAAAGCTTTGTAAATATATTTACAGTATGAAAAAATATTTTTTTTTGCTTTCAATGAATAAATAAATCAATTTATCATATTGATTATATGCAAGTATAAATAATCAGAATTTTAATAATTTTCTACGCATGAATATTTGTATTGTGGAAATTAATAAAATATTTACATAAATATACCACAAGAAATTGAGTGTAACAGCCTATTATTAATTATTCAACTTGCGGAAAAAAAAATATTTAAATTAATATAAAAGTTTGACTCACTTTGAGCGTAGTTCATATCCTCCTTTCATTCACGTCTGACTTCACTCCTTGTCGGAGTTCAGCAATGGGACAATGCACTATTTCATTCTGAAATCAAAAAAAATAATAAAGGAAATTATTTACGAAATTAATTGTAAAAATAACAATTCATAATATAAAATATATTCAACATAAAATTTATTGAAAATAATTCACAGACAAGTAGTTTAAATTCATCAATAAAAATTACACAACTTACAAATAAATAAAATAATTTTTTTCTTCATCAAAAATATTCACAATATTTTGCTAATCCATTCAAATAAAAAAGTCTTTAACTTTTGTTATAAATTAATCAATATAATTCATTTCTATAATTTAATTAAAATTCAGAATGACAATAAAAAACTTTTTAAACCATATAACATTCGTCATATTCAAGATCACTTTCGTGACCTCTGATCGTCATCATCTCAAGCACGCACAGTAAAATATTCGAGAAAAAAAAAAAAAAAAAATACACATCCATACCCCACATCTAAATCGATTGTCATTTCAGTTATGAAAGTGCAAAGAAATTGAATTATCATATAGAACTACGGATAAATATTATACACATATATATATATACATATATACATTCATTTTGGAGTCCATGGAATACCAATTGTGGATAGATGACGATGTCAACGGTCAATATTGAACAGGAAGAATAGACATCAAGAGCATATGGAATTTTTATCATTCGAATTTTCATTTAGTTTCATCCAGACAATATTTCTTGAAGTATTTCTCCTGAATTCATGCAGTACATAATTATATCTTCGATTAAAATTATTCTTAATAATTTATAATTATTTATTAAATTTAATTTTATATTTTATTTTTTTTTTTTTAAATTCAAAAATTTTTTTAATTCAATTTTTTTTATCATCTTTTTATTTATTTATTTATTTATCTATTAGTATTATTATTATTATTATTATTATTATTATTATAAATTGAAATAATTTAATTATTTTAAGTTAAATTATTAAATGAAAAAAATAAAAAAATTTATAAAAACATTTTAAAAATATTAAAAAATATGTATATATAATTTATAACCAAAATATATATGAAACATTATAAATGCCGCATGCGTTATACTACTCCTGTAACTGTATAGCTGTTAGCGCATCTTGAGAGTTTAGTCGAGGTATATTTTTTTATGGAAAAACATGATAGCCATCGGCAAAGCCACTGGATGGAGTGTATCGGTACACCGTCAATATCGTAATTTTAACGACACTCCTAAGGGCAGATAATGCAAACTCAATATTCTACATACTGCATCTGCGGTTATGTACAATGTACATACACACATAGATAATATATATTGGAATATCATCTACTAACATCAAGTTATATGCGATTGTAAACCACCATTGTGCTGTGCAACGCACAGAGAACATATAACGATTATTTATATGAACATTTTTCAAATACTTAATATATTGTTGATGGTTTCAACATTGAATTTCACCATTAATTCGATAAATAATATGCAGAAAAATGAATTAAAAATTTTTTTAAGAGATGAAAAATAAATTATGATGATGAATAAAAAAAAACTATATGCTGTTAAATAATCATTAAATGTTTGTCACATTTGTCATGAGTATATAGCTAATATATAAAGTTAACAAATAAATTTTCTATAAATAATAACATTTTATCCGGTATGTGAAATGAGAATGAATGAAAATTTAGTTTTCAGTTAAAGCACTTTTAGAAATAAATGGTAACTCTTAATTCAAATGAAAATTAAATCAAGAGTTTCAAGTCAAACTGAAAATCAAATAACTATTTAATGAATTACGTGGTTAATACTCACAAGCGGGGAGAATTGATAATGTGGTGCGCGATGAGTGCATTAATGATAAACTGAGATGAATCTTTGAAAAGCCAAATTGCCAAGGCGGATAAATCTATAATATATATAATAAAATTACGCCTCTATATTAGGAATCATGTAGAGCTCTATCATATTCACATTCTATTGAACTATATATACCAAGGGGATTCACTAAAATGTGACTGATTATGAATGCACCCTCCTTGTTCGGGGTGTCATTGGTCGGGGATTTGTCGACATTAATAGCCAACCGTCTCGATGATCCCGTTGCTGCTCACCACCCCCATCCTATCTTTCTATAACCTCTTTCATCCATCCCTCGGCCTTCTCATATACCCTTCTTTCAACTTATATTTAATTCAACGACAACGATAATTTCAACCACGTCCGATATTCAATCTTAGAAAAATGAATAAAGGTCTACTTGTACGTTTCTCTGTTATATCAAGGCTTTATGGCGGCTGTCCAACTTCCCTCACCACTCATTCGTTCATCTAGAGGTCACGTGTTGTAATGAGAAAAAAGCAAACCCCTGTGAAAGCATCTCAACAGAACGCCAGCTTGGTGAAGTTTGAAGAAAAATATCAGCGATAATTCACAAGTCAAGACCAATACATACAAAAATGTACAAATATATTATATAATATTTGTACTGGCGTATAACATAACTATATCCATATGACTATATCTTAGTAATGTTTTGCTTAAGCTTTTTCATCAATGTGTGTCCACGAATAAATTTATATATGAACATACAAGGTGTTGAATTTTTTCTTATATAACAAAATATTATTTTTAAATAACGAGTGCTGCGATCTGTGGGATATCATATGATACTTTTTTTTTTTCCTGCCCATTAAATTCTATGATGGTACTACAATCTATAATGACATTGAATTATCCTCATTAAATTAAAAATATTAATAAACCAAAATATAATTTTTTATTTCCTGCAAAATATTATGGAGAAAAAGAATTATTAAAACCAAATTAATAATTCTTTTTTCTTATGTATATCTTCGACTGATATATATGTTCTGAATTGTACACTCGATATATTATTTTGATGCTGTATGAAATTTTTCGGCTCAAATAGCTTCTCGCCCCTAATACAATTGTTACGACATAGATGATACTATTATTTATATTTCAGAAAATATATATGTATGGATATGTATGAGAAGTCACGACCACTTTATATATTTAGCACACATGAAAATTCCAATTGGACCTAATCTATAAGATGATCCTGAAATATCCAAGTACGTGTGACACTTGGGCTTTCTTCTCATATATATAAATTTTTTTTTTTTTTTTTTCGTTTGTGAAATAGTCCAAATGACACGTTGGATAGGGTCATACTCACTGATTGCACACGTTCGACACCCTTATTTATATCTCGTTCTTTGTTTTTATTCATTTTTTTTTTCTTCCCTTTTATCACTCTCCCTCTCATCTTGACGAAAAATACCCGGCCGTTATTTGTGCAGTCAAGATATTTTTTTCTCATCTCTTATTGTTCCGTACACCCTAATTCGTTAGCATTTCGTTTCCGCGTTTTACGCCCAGGGGCGAGGTAAAGGTACAGTAAAAAGGGAGAAAGGCCAGCCAAGTGGCAATTGCGATGGTCGTGGAATACTAATACCCCCATGAGATTGTGTATTGCTCGATTTACAAGTTCTTCATTTTGCCGCCATCACCATCTAGCTATTGCGACCATTCCTGGGTCGTTGAGTGTCGAAACTGTGAAACCCACGTTTGGAATACTAATTATGTAAATTTTTTTTTTACTTTACTTTTTTCTCTATCTTTTTATTTTTTATTTTGTTTGTCACAGCTAAAAGCAATCAAAGAGACAGAGAGAAAGAGAATGAAATAAACTTTGCGATGTAATATTTCAAGAGTGCAATTGCAATTTTCGATAAATATTTCTTTTTTTTTTTTTTCTTATCAATTGTAAAGCAGAAAAAAAAATACAATAAGTAAACACAAATAAACGAAATCAATTTATTTAATTAATACAAATTACTTGAGAGTTGTGAAAAAAATTAGTCGTTATAGTGTGTATCTTTTTTTTTTGTTTTATTCTTAAAATTTTTTTTACTTTCTTCTGGGCTACAAAAGTTAATTCAACAAAAGCGTTACTCTGATCGATAGACGAAAAAGAAATCCCATGACAATGTTGACGACCAAATTTATCCATAAACGTTACTTTTCTCATCCCATAGAAAACTTTCTCAATTTCGTTCCATGTACAGAAAAGAAGAGGGGCTGTATATACATACACACATATAGCTCATTTACTCTCTTTTATTTTTTGCATCAACTCATTCCTTCTCATCCTCATATCTTTATTCTCATCAACTACGTCATTCAAGACTTTGATAAAAAAAAATCAAACTACCTCGTTAAATTGAAAACAATTTATAACACAGCTCGTACATACAATACACAAATAATTATTAATACAAAGAATATCTTTATACATAAATTTCACGTCCAAAATGACAATAGACTTACTCAAGTTGTTGATTTCTTCAACATCACGCAAAAAATCCAAAAGAAAAATTCATAATATTCAAATTTCAGTCGAGTTTTATTTACATAAACTAAGATAAAATTTTTTTTATAAATATTCCAAGTTATTTCACCCATTTCTTATGTATTCAAATAAAATAAAAACAAAATTCCCGAACCAAATCATTAATAATTGATAGTTTAAAGACGTTGGCCATTACTAATATAAATGAATACATATATCAAACCGCAATATTTGCGAACGGCAATTCGTTTACGTGCACCAACATCTGGTTTATTTTCCACCAATTGCATGTGTGTGTAAATGTGCAACGAGAGAACAAGCCAGTATTTCTCCACGTGCTCAATTATCTGCGGGTATTCACCCACTACTATCACGCTTCGGTACGTAGCTATGTACTGTACCGAATGATGTATGACGTGGTGGTAGCGAAGACTTCAGAGCCAAAGCTCTATATATATTCTACGTAAATCTGCCACCCCCTCGCGCATCATCTCCATCTCTTTCGCACTATTGTATCACCATATAACAACATCTCTTCTATCCCTCGTTTCCTCACTCGCCATAATGTTTCCAACAGCGTAACCCATAGGATGCTACTTGAATAATTACCCCCCTCACAGGTACGCGCACATTAAACTCGCCGAACGGGTTTGCGTGAAATCCGACCACTAAATTTACCGAAAAGCATCCCCCTCTCTGTTTGGTACTTTAAGGCGAACCTCGTCAGGTACTTCAAGGGGGAAAATAGTCCCTCTAATTAATACGCCCTTGCATTGCAACCTCTATATACACGTACTAAACCTTCACCCATTCTCACCCATCTACACCAAGGATAAACAACAAAAACTTATCCCACAGAACTCAAAACCACCACTGTAACCGTAATTCTACACTTGGGTTTCGAGTTACACAAAAAGTTCATTTTATATATATACATATATATGTATATATGTATATATTATATACAGAGTGGGGTTGTATTTAATGACGTATATTAATATCGCGTTATTGCATTTAAAGAAAGATATTTTACATTAAAATCGCAAGATAATTTGAGATAAACATTTTGTGTTATTTATTTGTTTAATGTAATTTTGTTAAGATATACTAAGGAAGAAATTTATTGAGTGGTAATATAATTGTGGTTATTAATAATTAAAAAATAATATTATATTTATAAATAGTATAAATATTAAAATTAAAAATTTTTTCTTCAATATAAAAATATTTCATTTGAAATGACCCACCCAGTTTTTATTATTTGTATTATGTGTATGTATCTGTATGTATATACGTATTATTTACCTGACAACATTTACAAAACAGAACATTTTTCGTTCATAATATAAAAAAGTACCAGGAGAATTGAGCTTATGTAGTCATTTTTCAGTGTAGTGTCTACAAAGTAAGATGGTGAATTTTATCCCGGCCAAGAGTATATAAAGAAAGTCTTATGTATGTATATGTACACTTGGTGAAGCAATGGAAAAGCTCACGAGACACTTTATTTACTAGTCAATGCACGTTGCCGATGAATGGTCTGACGAGAGACTCGTTGCATGAGACTTTGCGCGAGACAATCGCTGGGGAAATCTGGAACAGTTTGTACTATGCGACCCCACTGATGTCCTTCGTCACCACCTTTTACATGATGCGATATACACTTTGCACCCTTTGTTTTTTTTTTCTATTTTCGTTCGACCGTCGTATTCTTAATATGAATACATACATACATACATACAAAAATTCTCTTCGTGTGATATTTTATCCCCTCACTTTAACTTCACAAATATAAAAACCGTATCGAGAAATTTTTCTTCTAAAATTTTGTTTTAATATTTATAAAAATACCAAATAAAAATTATCAATCAAACGAATATAATAAAAATAACTTCAGTTATTTTTTATATAGTTAAAAATTCCAATTGATTCACAGCTATATATTTTCTCTAGAATATAATAATCCGAATAACACAAACTGAATGAATAAAATAATAAAATGCAAGTTGAGATGAAAAATTGAAAATAATACTTTTTTTTTTTTCAAAGTATTTCATGTATAACATCGAAGAAAAGTTTTGTAATAGTTGTTGGCTTCTACGAGGTCATGACGCCCACTCATCGAAAATTCGCGGCCATTTTAGTGACTCGAGGTATGAAGCATGGAGAGAAGCTGTTGGATTTTTAGTTGTATTTTATTCAGCCACTTTATTCCCCTGGGACTTGTCACAGTTTTACATTTCCATCGGGTGGCAACATCTGGCGCTTTCAGTACATATATAGGTATGTTTTCATGTACATATGTAGATGTATGTATGTATAGATATATAGTAAAGTGCAGTACCAACCCTTTTAACTATATATGTATAGCAATCAGCTCTGCTGTTTTCTCCTGCCTTCTGATATTTTTCTCTTCTACTCTCATACAATCTTCCACTTTCTTTCTTCGTCTTCTGTACTTTTTGTTTCTCTTCTTTCACGTTTCGGTGTCTGACTTTGTCGCCTTGTCATCCCTTGTGCCCCCCGGCTTCCTTCCTACCCTTGTCACATCCTTCGTCTATTGTGTTTCAATTAAAATCATCATTTATTTAGTTTTGCTTTAGTTTTCTCTCTTCGTTTTCGAATGGACACTTGATAGATTAACTTTACTTATATTTTTGTATAAAGCTCATGATCCTGGTGGTCAAGTGTAAGGCTTATTTTTTATATTTTTCCAATGGGCAGCTCAATAAAATTGCTACGCTTTTTTTTTTTGTTTTTCATTTGGTGAAATAGAAAGTTGAAGCTAAATACCATGTGAGAATTTTTAATTGTCATGTTTTCTTGTTAATTATCAAGCTTGCAGCTTCAAAAATGTATTAATATCACTCCTGAATGAATTAAAGTTGTATTAGATTGTAATAATTTTTTTATCTTTCAATCGAAATTAAAAATACATTTTTTTTTTATTTCCAATAAATTCTCAGAGTAAAAAAGAACATCCATAATTTCAAAGTGTATTTTTATTAAATAAAATTCACTTTGATTCTAGCTAAAAATGATTTTTCTATTATTTAATTATGAAATATAAAAATTGAAAATCATAAAATGAATAATTTTGAATAAAATAAAATTCCAGTGATATTTATTTATAAATTCCTGCTTTTATCATGAAAATAAATGAATATTCATGCCTATGTTATATCGACTAAATTTATACGATTCCAATTAACTAATTAATAATATTACATCATCATAAATTAAGATCTATATTTACTTCAAGTAATTAATTTAAAAAAATAATAAACTCTACACGACTGAAAGTTCAAACACCAAAAAAAGATGAATAACTATTTATAATCTCAAACCATTTGTAAATGTAATAATTAATACATAAATATTTATATATTATAAATTATCAAATTAATAATAAAACTTATTCAATAAATATCTAATAAAATTATTATCACTTCAAAAGCAACTAATTTTTTATCACAATGCCACAATGAAAAATAAAAATTGTAATAAATATCTTTTTTGTTCTCATCTGTTAAACATTTATTTAAATGGCGTCTAGATTATGTAAAAGATACGAATGATTTATTTCACTCTTTCCAACGTTATGTTGTCGCAATTGTGTGAGTAAAGCAGGAGGAAGAAGCACATGAGCTTTAGTGCTTTCAACGAGCGATGAAATAAAGAGTCTCGGGTATGTATGTATCTATGTACCTATATGTATCTGATTCTTTACGAATAAAGACTGGGCTATATCGTCGAATATTCATTATCACACTAAAAACCCATTCACATTTATACATATTTATATTTTCCATACATACTGCACAATCCAACAAAAATTTTCCCTTTAAATTTTTTCCAAAAATTTAAAAATACTCTATATTTATTTTCCAATAAAAAAACAAATATAAATATACCAAATTCCCATAAGTTTTTACATTTATAGTTAATTTTTATTTTTAACCATCGCTTTTAACATGAAAGAATAATAATTATATTCACATTTTTTAATTTATTTATTTTCTTACTATAAAAAATTAAAAAAAAAAATTTTTTTCCACTTTCAACAGACTTGAATTATTTCTTTGACAGTTAAATGGCGACGAGATTTTTATCGATTGTACAACGAAGAAAAAGACTATTTTTTGACTGCTCGTTTGTAAAATGTAGAATGAGATATGGAATACATAAAAAAAAAAAATAGCAACTAAAGTAAATCGAGCATTTCAAGGTTTCATGTTGTACATGCATCTTCAAACACATGTGTAGGTAGATAAATATATGTATATATATGTATATATATGTATATATGTATATGTATAATGTTGTATGGAACACCCAGGCTGATGTGAATTTTTAAAGTAGAAGAATGAATGGAGAACACGTGTTATATTAATTTAAATATACAAGGAATGTAACGATGTAGATGATAAATAAGTTGAACATTTAAAAAATCATAATTTATAAGTAAATTAATCAATAAATGCATTAAACAATTTAACATAAATTAAATTGTTTTGTTATAACCGATTAATAAAAGAGTGACTGGGCTTTAGCAATTAATTAATTAATTATTTCTGAATACTATACATATAATTATACAATTTAATATAACAGAAAAGAAAAAAATTTTTATAAAAGTTCAAAAAAGAAAAAAAATTAATTTACATAAATATTTCAATGTTAAAAAATATTTTTTACTTTAATCTTGGAATAAATTAATTTAGTACATCAATTTTTAAAAGCATATCCATCATATTTCTCATTAAAATATTAAATTAATAATAATATTCGAAAAGGAATGTATGTATTTTAATTATGATAATTATTACACATTTCCCTTGAATTTACATGAAATTATTTTAACCATTGCATTTTTTAATATATTTTTCTTTACTATACCCATTACTCGAGACTTGTATTCAAATATTATATATAAATATGAATACTACAGGTATGTGTATAGGAAAATAAAAAATTATCCAAAGACTTATGAGCATAAAGAACGAGATGCAATTCCACTTTCAACAATTTGCAATGATGTAAATATGTATATCAACCATATACTTAAACGTATCCATATAAATTTATGTGCACATACTTATTCTGTGGTGCGCGGCTTTTTAAAGACAATTGAGGGAGTCGAAATATACCACACGCAATGTTCAAAAAAAAAAAAAAAAAAATGAATAAAAAAAATTTGACTTCCACATATTTACACTACTCCCGTCAGTTTTGTCCCTACAGATTTTTTTTTTTTTCAACTCACTCACACTCCCCTTCTCATTATTTCTCTGTCTTTTATTTTTTTTTTTTTTTCATCTCTCTATTTTCCTTTATACCTTTTCCGTTATTTTATTCATTTTTTTTTTTTTTTTTTTCGAGCATGTGCGGTAGAGTAGAATTTTCAAATGTGAGACACAGTAAAATAAAAAAAAATAATGATAAAAAAAATCTCCTATTGAGAAAGAACATTATTAAAAGCAAAAATGACGTTGCATATATGTAGAAAAAAATAAAAAAAAAAAGGGAAATTATTGCATTTAATACACGGAAATCGTTTTCCTCGCAATTTCCAACGTGTACATTTAAATGGAAATTATTTTTCTCTATTTTATTACTCAAATGCAATATTTTATATCCGCTTAATGTGCATATACCATTTATGAAATATTTTTAAAATTTATTTTTCAATAAAAGTGGAAATAATTTACGATTTTAAACAGTTAGTAAAATATTATATAAAAAATTATTTTAATCATTAATTATTTGGAATTGTATTGAAATGAATTCAATTTAATATATTCGAGTGCGAGACAATTCAAATTTAAATAATACAAATTAAAAAACAATCATTTTGCAATATTGTACATACGATAATTAATTATTTAATCAAAACTCACCACAAGCATCATAATTCATCTCGATCATTAGCAGCCATCATTTCTCGTCCACACTATCACTAATAAACTTGAAATAATTAACTTGTCCTGCACTAAAAAATCGCACACAAACTTCAAAATTTTTTTAAATAATAAATTGAAAATAAATTTGAAATCACGACACTTGATATTGTTTTTCTTTTTTTTAATAATAAATTTAATAATAAAATTCGAATCACAGTACTTGGATTTTTTTTTAATAATAAATTAAACAATAAATTTAAAATCACAACACTTAATATTTTTTTTTAATAATAAATTTAATAATAAATTTAAAATAAATCAAAAATCACAACACTAAAAATTAATTTTTTAATAATAATTATTTAAATAATAAATATAATAATAAATTTAAAATCACAATAATTTAATTAACAAATTAAAGTAATTAAAAAAAATTTTTTTTTTATTTATTTATTTATTTAATAATTTATTAAAAATTTTTAAATTTATATTAAATTTAAATTAAATATAAATAAATTATTCAATTTATAAATTTAATCAATAAATTAAATATTAATTAATAAATAAATAGACAAAATAATAATAAATATAAATTAAATAATTAAATATAAAGAAAAAAATTGAATATAATTTATTTAAAATTTTAATTATCCTTCAAAAATGTCCTTAACATTTATAACAACACTCCACTTGTTATATAATAATTAGCACAATTATTTATTACACATTAATTTTCACTGAATGCACAAATTCCGGAATTAAAATAATACACGTCTGAACGCGCTCGAATTCCAGACAATAATACTACGGTACTAATGAAGAATGCAGTGGCACAATAAAATCGATAATCCCCACTTTTATTCCTCAAAAATTTCCTTCACGCTCATATATAATACTCACACTTTATATATAAAATCAAATCATTCATATAATACAACGAGTAAGGGCTTCCAAGAAATGACTCGTCGCACTCGGCGCAATGTTTACATTTTATTCACTACTTGTGAGCCCCTCGTGAATTCTTTAAATTTTTATATAGACATATATAAACCACGAGTTAAAAAATAAACAAAAAAAAAAACAATGACAACATACTACGTTTTATTATATAAAAGAATTTTAACAACCATAAATTCTAAGAATGATATTGATCATATTTTTTTTTTTTTTTTTCGTTTATATTTTTCGCATTATTATTTCTATGCATTTAAACTCATTCAATGAATAATTAAATGGATGAAATAGTTGTATAAAAAATAAAGAACTTGCAATGACAAATTTTTTTTTCAATATAATAATTAAAATTTATTTGCATAATATCTTTATTGAATTAAATATAAAATGAAAGAGAATAAAAAATAAATTTATTTATACACTACGTCATCTTTATGTTTTTTTACAAAGACTAAACTGCCCTCGGGTGGAAAATCCGACTGCGAATAATGGAAATGTCGCATATGATGTTACATAACTAAAAGAAAAGACACAAGATTATCTATCTCCCTTTTTTTTTTTTTTTTTATCTTTCATTTTTTCTCTGCTCGCTGATGTGTATGTCATATTCCTCATGCAAAAGGCGCTTGGAATAATACATGCTATGTATTCTAAATACACACACATAATACATTTTTGGATAATGTCACAAGATGAAAATATAAGTAAAAAAAATATAAACTAATACACTCTGTACACGCAAAAGCTTCCAACATTAAACTTAATATTTTTTTAACACTTGAAAATAATAAATTTACAATATATTTTCTCTTTGTAATTTATATTTTATTCTCTGTATAAATAAATTATATTCAAATGAATATACAAAAGGATTAATTTTTATATTTAAATCTCATCAATTTACTATTTAAATAAATTTAAATGCACCACAAAATGGAGTTATAATTTATACATAACAGATGACTGATAAATAAATAATATATTACTATAAATGACTTATATTTTCGCCACCAGTCTTTCAAATAAACCGCAACAAATAATATCTTTTTTGTTATATCCAAGCACTATTACTTTTCGTGTCCGTCTAAATTGGCACACCTGTGTCAATATATATGTATACAAACATATATATTTGAGAGCACACGTGAATCTGCACCATCTGTGATGATTTCTACAACAGCTCTGCGGTTTGGGATATATATTATATTTTAAGGCGATATATCCATACATTCACATGCACGCTATAATAAATTTATAATATTATACATAGTGAAAAATAGTAAAAATAAAAAAGGTTGAAGGTAAAGAAGAATAGACTGAGTAAAAAAGTATATGAAATGGAAAAAAAAAAAAAATATTAATGAAACGAGGAAGTGAAAAACGTGCGCTGACAACCCCAGTCTGATATGTGAAGTCTGTGCACATGCATACAACCCCGTGGCGCCTTACTCTCCATAAATTTTAACCCTTTCACACACGCGAGGTGCGACCAGAAGAGATTGAGAGCAAGTGGAAAAAGATGATGCTTATACATACGTTAATTTCGTTAACTTGAAATAATTTTATAAATCTTTTTTGATCTCTCGAAATTTGTTTTCAGGCTTGCTGATGACAGATTTATAATATAATATTCCTTTTTATTTTTCATTATTTTCACACCAATCGTATTACTTTAAAAGTATCTTTCGTTTATGAATTTGTTTTTTATACAAAAAAATTTATTTTAAATGATGAAATTTGTTTGAATAAAAATTCGTTATTTTTATTTTTTATTGGAGAAATAAATTTAATTATTTATCAGAAATTGTGTAAATGTTTAGTCATCAATTTAATTATGATAGTAAGATAAAAAAAAATATTTATATTTTATATAAATAATTTCAATTACATATAATATTGAATGAAGATAAATTAACTTTCTGGAATTGAAATAGTTCATTCGTAATAACAGAATTGACATTAATATAAAATGAAAAAAATTATATTTTCGTGAATTTTACAAATTTCTTCAATTTAATTTCAGAATTAAATCCATTTGATGGCGAAATGCTGAGGAAATGTGTAAGGCTCGCCTTTAGTAACGAATGAAAACATTCTCTAGGGAGATGTGAAAACGAAGCGATATGTATGTATATTATATACATATATTCTTTGGATCCCCGGGCGTAATTTCATTTTGCTCTACGTTAATGGAATTATGGAGGGTAAAATGATCTTTCGCGTCGCATGAATACAGATATACATGAGAGTGAAATAATCTCGAGTATATATACTTTAACTCTTCTAGATATTGCACATGGCAAGTGTGAGAATCCTTACAATATAAATAAAAATAAAAATTATACCAACACAAAATTATTTCGACAATTAATTGATTATTATAAGAGAATAAAAATTCGCGTCAATTATTTTTTCGACTCAATTTCTTAATTTTTAAAATATCTTTCAATCATTATCTATCAAATAATAATTTAATTATCCAACCGAAGCAAGAAAATTCTCCAAAATCATTGATAAATTCGATAAATATTAATAATACAAAAAATAAATGCAATAGATATTTTTACATTCATTTTAAATTCATGCCAAATGAAACATAATACAAAAGATAAGATTATCATCACGAAGTGCATAAAGAAGAGACTGCTGTATATATAATAATAATCCTACAACAAAAAAAAAAAAAAACAATATATATTTATAATGTATAAAAAGACTTGAAGAAAAATATTTATGTACACAATGGAATTTTATCAGCACAAAACCAAAAGTTTCGCGCGTGAGTGTATCATCACTTCACGTACGATACACACAAACAAAGTCACTGCAGTTCATTCTATAAATGGTAATACAAGGCAAAAGATCATAGTGTATGTATACAACATGAAATATAAAAGCGTCGAGCTATGAAGATGAAAAGAGAAATAAAAATTGAGAGAAAGTGCTTTCATGAGACACAATATTTTTCTCTACAAAACGCCACTAAAAATCCAGATTGCAATAATAAAACGATCAAATTCAACAATATATATTTACACATAAATATAATAATATATATTTATATTGAAAAACAATAAACAAATAAAAATATATACACATATCCATATATAAATATTAAATAGCGTTAAAATAAATCAAAGAATTTATTTCATTGTGATTTTATGATTAGATATTGATATACGATTTATTAAAATAAATATAATAAATAAAATATAAAATGTTAATATATACCGAGGGTTATTTAGAATGAGTAAAGTAATATAGTTAATGGTAGTGGTAAACATGACTAGGGCGAGACATGGATTGAATGATCGCGTGTGACATTGAGCCAAAGCTTTATATACATGCGTGCATGTATGTATAGATATATGAATATAAATGTGGGTAAATGTACATATACTGATGTTAGATTATAACTGACACCTCGGATAGTTATCAAGGCTTCTTGGCACAATGTGATTTTACCGATAATGAACTTTCTGCATTGAGCTCATTACATCAGAGGTAATTGAAAAAAAAAAAAAAATATAAATTATATAAATAACCATAATTAAAAGAGAATTGTTAATAAATAAAAAAAATTAAAAATTATCTTGATGTTAATATAGTATTTTGTATATTAATTTAATATCGAATTCAACTAGAAAAATTCTCCTCGACAGGTAAAAATAATTAAAATTTAAAAATATTTCAACTTACAAATTTAATTGTATTATTCATATTTATTTTTCTATTATTATTCTAATCGATATTTATGTAATTTCATCAATAATTTACTCACTGGATTGAGCTAATTACATCAGAGATAATTGAAAAAAAAAAATATTAACTATATAAATAACTATAATTAAAAAAGAATTAATTGGAGAAAAAAAATATATAAACTATATAAATAATCATAACTAAAAGAGAATTATTAGTAGATAACAAAAATTATCTTGATGTTATATAGTATTCTTTATATTAATATTCAACATTGAATTCAATTGGAAAAAATTCTCCTCGACAAGCAAAAATAAAATTTAAAAAAAATATTTCAGCTTACAAATTAAATTGTATTATCCATATTTATTTTTCTATTATTATTCTAATGATTATCGATATTTATGTATGCGATATAATTCATGTAACCTCATCAATATGTATTTATTTATGGTGTACATAGGTATAGGTATATTATGTGAAGTCGACGGATTGGGAATGGGGCTTCCGTTGCCGTGACGTGTGGCTTACAGCTCGAGTATCATAATACTTGTAAGCTCTTGGACACATTAAGCCGGATCATATCATTCGCTGTCTGAGCATTATAAGACAGTTTCAGTTTGATCCAAATGCCGTGGGCTTGTCCCAAGAGGTCGACAACATTCGAGAAATACTTATGTATCCTATATATGTGTATTATATTTGAATATATATTTATTTATGGATTATGAATTGAAATGTCAGTTGAGAAAATCGTTGTCATAAAAAAAATTACTATGATTATTTTTTATATGTTATTAAATTATCCTTTGGGTGAATTATAGATCGAGGTCAGAGTTTTTATTTGGGGAAAATAATATTATTTTTATTCTATTGAAGTCAGATGTAGGACACAATTTATTTAAATATAACAGATGCAGCATAGATATTTTTTATTAATTAAAATAACAGCGTTGAGTATGTCAGGTCAATCGATTTAACCCGCAGGATAATTGAACCTCACTCGAATTGCAACCCGCACATTATCGATACAAATTGAAATGTATTACACGAATAAAATATAAATGAAAAATTGAATATTATTTATTTCCAATTAAAAAAACTTTACAAAATTCTGATAACAATTGATTGAGTTTTAAATATTTAATTATTATCATATTTTACCGAATTTGTTGTTTGTTAAAATTCCTACTGTTCATTTATATAGATAAGATAACATTAAATAGGAAAAATTCATAATTAATATTGATATAAAGACGTAATTTTATTTCTCAGTGAGAATAAAAAAAACTTTCTTTCATACATGTGAAGAAACATGGTGAAAAAAAATTAATTTAATGAATTACATAATTCGATGGACAATGATAAAATGCACGTGACATTTTCACTAATGATAATTAGTGTTAGGTAACTTGGATAGAGAAGAAAGAGATGATTGTAACTTTATTGATGATCATTGGAACAAGTTGACAGCTTGTTTGAAACTTTTGGAGAATATCTCAAAAAAAAAAAAAATAGCAATCTACGAGTTTCATTTAATCATCAGTAATAATTTTAAGTATCTATCGAAGCATGAAGAAAAATAACTCATATAATTTACCCCACTGTCATTAATAATATCAAGAATGATATCATACTAATTGAGAATTTTTTTTAATGAAATTTAAAAATAGAAAAACATGTTGACATCATTTACAACTTCTATTCAAAAAGTTTTGATATTCTCATTATAAAAATATACTACGTATAATGAAAATGAGTACAAGCCACTTCAAATATTTCAATGTTTTTTACTTGATGAGTGTGATTATTTTATAAAAGAAAAAAGGAACTAAAGGACAAAGTTGAAATTATTTTATCTGGATCTTCTTTCTAAGTAGACAATTGACGACAAAAACTGGGTTAATATCGTTTGAAACAATTGTATTAAATATAAAAATATCTCCACGTTAACAATTGTGTTTGTTTACTGTGCTAGAAGATTAAAAAGCTCGAGAAATGAAAACAAAAAAAATAAACTACTCCTCGCGATAAATTATTTACAATAGAAATTTTCAAAACTTATTTTTACCTCGATTCACTATGAACAATTATGCGATTTTTCTCTATCAAAATATGTAAATAAATATTTCTACAATCTATTTTAAGAATATTTATAATGTTCAATGCATGTTTATGCATGTAGAAAAGAGTGAAAAGTTGTTGAGCATCTCATTCCCAGCTAAATTGTTTATAATTTCCATATTTGAATGGCATTATTGTATAAGATATTTACATGAAGTTCCTTTCGCTTATACATTTGACGCAAATTTGCATTTGAACTTGACCTCAAACAAAAAAAAAAAACAATATAACTCGATACCTAGCAATAAATTCTTAAACTCACCCTATTAATATTCAAATAAATAATACTTTATCACTTGAATATATTTCAACATTCATAAAATATTATAACTACATTAAAATTTTGTTTGTGTTTATATAAAAAAAATTAACTGCTAAAATCTGTGTATTAAATCCGCAACATGTTGCTTGGATTCAGCTTATTTTCATAGCATAAATATTCATCAGATGATTAAGAAAATTTTATTAATGTTATATAATCAAAATGATTTTTCGAAATTGTCCCAAACTGTTTGTTAATTAATTAATAGAGAATTTCTAAAATGAATTTCAATCTAATATTATATTATATCGTGTCATTACGCACACGTAATGAAAAGTTGAGAGTGTTATCGAGTAATTGCATACATGATTCTTCATTGTCAATGTTTCATTTGATGACTAGACGAGTTTGAACATGTTTGCTGCGTGGATGTGATAAAACTAACGAATGTTATATACCGACGCACTGCACAAACGTGAAAGCTGTGCAAATGCAAAACGAGTAAACAAACGGTTTACTACCGCTCAATAACGTTATACCCTCCCTCTGTAATATACAAATACATATATATATACATAAAATATACATTCATGCGTACATACACATACATAAATAATATTTATATGAGTACAATAAATGTATGGTTGAACAATTACCAAGTCATAATTTATATTAAAAATTCATTCTTAAGAAAAATGTATAACATTCATTGAATCTTATTTTGATTTATTTTTTTATTTATCCATACTTGATGTTTTGAATAAATAATTTATAAATATTCAGTGATAGAGTATTATATATTGCGCCACTTTGCAAATATAATTTTATTTGTTTGTTAGAGTCTGAAATAATTTCAACTGGTAAATTTATCAACTACTTGTATCCACATTCGAGCTGTTGATTACGATATTTTTCAATTGTGTTGCAAAACAAATATGGTAGTTTGAAATAATAAAATTTAATTCAACTAAATTCTGACATTTTCAAATTCAATTTAACATTTAATTAAATAAATTTCGTTGTATTCATAAAATTATTTTTCCTGTTTGCATGTACACTAATTAAATAATATAAATGGTAATATTTTTAAAAATAATTCACTTTTTAATTTAGCAAGAGAGAAAGAGCAAAGGATTTAGGATTAACAAATAATTATTTTATACAATAAAATAATTTACCTGTCGCAATGCCTGAAATAATTGCTTTAATATTTCATTTTAAATTATTTTCATTATCGTTAATTCATATCAGGTGTGACAGCTATGTATATGCATATATAATATGTTATATACATATATTGTCAGGTGTTAATTTTAAACAAGATTACATTGAATTATATCACTTGATTCCCGATATATAATTTTTATTTTTCGATCACCATATATAATTCACAAAAGCATTATACAATTCACATTTTAATTCATCCACAAATAAAAATAAATTCAATCCCACTGAAATATTTCATAAAAAAAAAATAAAAAATGCAAACAAATAAATAAATAATCAATAAATACAATACAAAAATAAAATATTAAATAATTATACTATTATACTTACAGTCTAACAAAAATAAATTGCGCAATAGGTTAAAACCTATAACCTGATATTTATATTTAATCTCTTATTTATATTTATCATTAAACTTCATTCATAAACAAACAAAAAAAAAAATAGAAACTTCTAAATAACAAACAATATTCCAATATATTAATTCATGAAATGAAATAATCTAAAACTAAAATAAATTCAAATATATTATATAATGAAAAAAAAAAAAAAAAAGAATTGAGAATTCTTGAAAAAATTATAAACTCACAATATAAAATGATAATAATATTAATAATAATAATTATAATACATCGTGTATTGTGAGACGAGCCTCTGGTCGAGTGTTCAAAGGTTAGGTTATACACAAATTCAAAAATAAATATAAAAAAAAAAATTGAAGGAAACAGAAAGAGGGAGAGACCTCTGCCTGGGGCACTGATAACCCTATACCCGTCCATGCATATATATGTGCTTATCTGGCTTCTATATACTCCCACATTCTTCGTGTTCATTCGCATATACACAACACAGACAGACCCAGATAGTGGCATTCCAATGTTTGTGCTCATTAATATTAAGCAGTCTGTTTGGTCTCACTTTTTCTTTTTTATTTTATTTTTTTTCTTTCTAAAAAAAAAATTTTTTTTCTTCCTCGGACTATTATATTCTTATTCCAGGTTATAATACGACGACTATACTGCTTTACCATTAAATGTAGATTAAAAACCGAAGAGATATCAGTTGAGTTTGTCACGGTCGACTCGCAGCACTCTCATTGGTAATTTTAATATAATTGTGCGTGAGAGTTATCTTTTTTTTTTTTTTTATTTCAAATTATTGTTTTCTATTTTCAATTTCAATGCGCGACACAACACATCGTATGAGTTTATATTTAATAGTGAATTCAATTGTGTGTATATAATTTAACGATAAAAATAAATTGGAAATTTTATATTTCTTTTTTAATTTTTTATTTATAAAATATTATTTGTGAAGTGAATAAATAAATTTAATTGTTAATCAATGATGATTAAGTAAATGTTAATTGACTTGAAGTTTGTGTTTGATTTATTGATGAAAAATATTATTCAATTGTTTATAATAATTGTGATTTTATATCATCAATAAAATTAATAAATGAATAAAAATTTTTTGATAAATGGTAATTAATAATAAAGCTACAATTTAATGAAGGTTAAATAAATAATAAATCAAGTACTATTATAAATCAACAGAATATTTAAATTCATTTGCGTCATTGTATTCACATATATAATAACGCAATGAGCGTATGTATTTGTGCATTTGATATCATATTTTCTGTTCTATATTCAGTATCGTGAAATCCGCTGCCAACGATTGACCAGCTCGATTGTGAATATTTTTCATCACTGTTGTCAATAAAATATTGCTACAAATAAAATTAAATATTTATAATCAATATAATATATTTAAAAAATTTATTTATAGCAATTATTATAATGACAACGATTGAAAATATTATTATATAAATACTCAGTGTTTTAATTTTATAATAATTAAGTACTTGTATATACACATGAATGTGTTTATATTGTTTATAAATACATGTAAATAATATTGAACATTAAAAACAAATAAAAATGGGTAAGGTTAATTATATTGTTATGTTATGAATGCCATATAATATTATTTATATTTGAAAATGTTATTATTTTCTTATATTATCTTCTCAGCTGGTTATGTGAGATTTTTATTTGCAATAATGCTTTGCATTGCAAATATGATTATATATGGATTAAAAGTAAATATATCAACGACAATAATTGGTATGGTGAAGTCAAAAGTAATTACAAATGGTAATGGATCGTCATATTCAGCTCATGAGTGTCCACAATTTGAGGATACAAGTTTGACAATGTCAGCTGATATTGAAGGACCATATTCTTGGTCAACGACTGAACAAGGACTCGTTGTCAGTCTTTATTTTGCTGGGTATATGCTGGGCATGTTCCCCGCAGGATATTTCGCTGATAGGTATTTATCATATTTTATATACAGAGATTTAAATATAAATATCATATAAAATACGATTGGATGAAAAAAAAAACAAAGAAATTATTTTTTTTTTTATTGAATAAAATCTGAATTTTATCCAGTATATTTTTTTTTTTATCAAGTGAACTTATGCCAGATTTTTATTTCGAGATGAATCTAATTTTATAGTATAACAAAAATATAAGATATAAATTATTTACACACACAATCTTTTGGAATAGAAGCAAATTTTATCTCAATTATCATTCGATGAATAAAATTGTGATAAATATATAAATAAAAATGATATAAAAATCAGAACAAATAGTTTGAAATTATTTTCATTACAGATTTAACACAAAATGGGTTTTATTAATATCTGTTTTTGCCAATTCAATATTCTCATTATTAGTTCCATTGGCAGCGGAACGTATTGGCGTATTATTATTTTTGAGATTTATGGCTGGACTTGTGAGCGCTGCAAATTTGCCTGTTGTTAATGTACTCGTTGGCAAATGGGTTGTATATGAAGAAAAAAGTACTTGGGTAGCAATAATTAATTCTGGTACATCACTTGGTACAGTAATATCAATATTGTCATCTGGATTAATAATGAATAGTCTTGGATGGGAAGCTGTATTTTATATACATGGTGTATTGCCTTTAATATGGTGTGTATTATTTGCAATCTTCTTTGCTGACAATCCTGAGACGCAAAAATTCATCAGCGAACCCGAACGCGATTTAATTGTTAAATCTTATGGACATCGTCAACCAAGCAACAGTGGAATAAATGTACCGTGGCGAGAAATATTTACATCTAAACCATTTTGGGCTTTAGTAGTTACCAATTGTTTTGGTAATTTTGTTTGGTATTTTTTGCTCACACAATTGCCACTTTATATGAATAAAATGCTACGTTTCAACATTAAATCGGTGAGTTTATATTTTTTTTTATGATAAATAAAAGACTTTGTATCATTTAAAAATTTTTAAAATTGTCTATTAATATTTTTTTTTCTAAATAGAATGCATTCATAAGTTGTTCACCTTATCTTATAAATGCAATTACAAATCCGTTGTTGGGTAAAATACTTGATTATGGACGTAGACGTGGTTATTGGTCGCAAACAAATGGCCGAAAATTGGCAGTTGGAGTCAGTGAGTAAAATTCATATATTAAAATTAAAAATAAATATTTACTATATAAATAAATTTTAATATTACAGGTTGTATACCACCGAGTATTATGCTACTTGTAATTGCATATATTGGTTGTGAACGTACGGGAACAACTGTGCTATTAATATTAAGTATTGTTGTTGGTGGTGCTATATTTGTTGGTCATTTGACAAACCAAAATGACCTTGCACCTAATTATGCTGGAATTTTAATGGGAATAACAAATACACCGGGTACTATTTCAGCATTTTTATTACCAGCACTTGTGGGAGCATTAACTGAAAATGGAGTAAGTTATTTATTCAAACATTTATGCAAATTTAATATTCAATTTTTATTTCATTATTAATATCTTTAATTAATTTCGCCATCACGAGTAATAATCTAATGATGATAAAAACTGAACTTGACAAAGAGATTTGTCAATTAAATACTGGTGAAAATAAATAAAATTAATTAGAATTATTTATTTGAATATTAAATTTATTTAAAAATTTCGAGATTAAGTTAAATTAAATTTTATATTCCTCTCAAATGCATTTGTTTAATTTTAATCTTTTTAATGATTTTTGCTTTAATTAATTACAGCACACATTCGAACGTTGGAGATATGTCATTTGGATTAATGTCGTAGCACAAATGGTTGCATTTATTGTATTTATAATATTTGGTTCGGCAAAAATCCAAAGCTGGAATTATCCTGGTGGTCGTATACCAACAGAACAAAACAATGGAGTTGATAAAAATAAAGAAGAAGATGGTGTCACATCAAGAATGTTATAAAAAAAAAAAACAAATGAAAAAAATAACAAAATAAATAATTTTAATTTTTTTTTTTTTGCATTTTTTACTTCTTTTTTAAAAAGTTTTTTATTCTATTATAAAAATCCTATTTCTTTTTTTATCGTGCTTTAGCCTCACAAGATCATGGCAATGAAAATCAAGATCAAACTATAAAAAGTATCTTGTACTCTTGTGAAAAACAAAATAAATTTTGTTTACATTATTTCTAGAGTCTTCAAATGTATTTTTAAATATTAAATTTTACAAAAAACACAAGTACACCACCCTGTGTATATATTTGCTAATGTATACATATGAATACATAGAATAGTGACACGTAACTTCCTATATATGATAATAAATGAGAGTAAAAAAATTCAAGTGTACAAATACCACAATTAGGAAAAGACCTACACCACAGCATCATGGTGGCCAATTAGGCAACCAACTAGTGTTGAAAAAAAAAAAAAAACAAAGAATATATTTTGTCTGTTTCATTTACAAACGTCTGTCGTTTTGCTCGACGTATTTTACATCGTCATATTAACGACTGGGGCGGTCGCCTGTTGCTGCTTCTTCACATTGTCTAAAACTTTCCGGTTTTTTCTAAATTAATTCAAAAATAATTTGGATCTGATTATTTATTTATAGCACACTTGGAGTAGTATTAAAATTCGTATCGATTGTAGATTGCATCGAACGACCTTGTTTTAATATTCATTTCGGAAAAAAAAATAGAATAATCGCCGGATGTAGAATAATTAAAAAACAATTATTTAAAACAAAATGTAGGAATTGATTCTATTTATACATTTCAGTGTGATAAAAATATTCTCGAATATAAAAATTAACTGAAGCAAAATCTCACGATGATCCTTTTTATGATAAAAGTTAAATTGTATATATAAATTATTGTAATAAGAAAGATGATTCTATCTAAATTATTATAATAGGAGCTATTTCCCAAGAATATATGCTTTCACTATGCTGATTTACTCAGTAAAAAAACTTGGTGTTGAAATAAATTTTGATATGATATTATTTAAGACCACACAAATCGTGGCGTTAATAAGAGCCGTTGAATTATTCATGCTGTTAAACCAAGATTAATCCTGTATTTATCGCATTCATGTTCAGTTAATTAAAACGATGCAATTGAAAAATTATTAACTTTAATTGGGGCATCCGCGGTTGATTTAATAATTATTAATGATACGCATAATGAATATTATCCATTGTATATTTATAAAAGCTTCATTATTTAATTCAATGTATTTAATTTTAAATGAAAAATTAATATTTCAATATTTTAATTAGGAGATTTATATTAATGAATTAACATTTATTAACACGTCATTTGGTATTTGATATTATTAAACATCAGTAGTTAATATTCAGATTTAGTCATGTGGATTTATTTGATAAGTAGATATAATATATTCCAATATTTTTAGTCTATTCCAATTTTTTTTGAGAATATATATTTTACTCTTGACTTCGAAGCTTTTCCAAGCTTGGTCCCGAGCAATGTGCAACGTTCGTATTCAGCATCGGGAGAAAATGGGCTGCCAGCCGTTGCATATGCCACGATAGTAGAAGCCCCTTGCTCATGTGCCCCCTAGCTCTTATTAAATGTGGCGATTTATTGCTAGTAATAACGATGCGGTCTGGGGGCTGCTGCTCAAGCTTTCTCGTTTTCCCCTATTCCCTCATCTCACCGTGTCTCAGTTTCTTAATCTCATGATTCCTTTGGGTGACTATCACCAGCAATGCGGATCTATATAAATTCAATTGTACCATATGTATAAATTTAAAAGAAATAAATTCCTGATTTATAAAAAATTACTTTGTAATCAAATACAATTTTATAATTGATATAATTTATTTGCACTTATATTATTGCTTAATTATACATATAAACTATTTTCCAATTCAATTATCTATTGATAAAATTGTAATTTATGTTCAAATGTAGATCGTTAATTAGTGAAAACATGACATTGATACGAATTGCAAAGTTTAAACCTCTCGGGAATTTCTAATTGACTACCACGCGCATCAAATCCTTTCTCCTCGTTGTGCTCTCGGGTTTAATAATTCAATCATATTTTCCACCTCATCACATCTCTCTTGCACGCGGCAACATCCCCTCCGGGCAATATAGTAGTAGCTATAAACGTTTATGTACCTCGCGAATAAAAAATAAAAAGGTGAAAAAAAAAACCTCCATTTCGGTCTTTACTGTCAGGGGACAAATCACTTGACTAAAATAAAAAAAAAATATAGAGTTAAGAAAATATTGAACTTGAAATTATATTGCTTACTTTCTATATTGTAATACTTTCTAAATAAACAAATAATAATAATGTTTTTGTTGTTGCTGTGCTTGTTATTATTCTTATAATTATTATAAGCATCCTGTGAGATGTTTCATTTTATTTTTATATTATTTCAATTCTATAAATGTATTATAAATTTTTATTAGTCTATAGGTATGTATTTATATTTTTTTCATTTTCATCCCTGTAACCTCATGACATCTGACCTTTATGCGTCAATACTGCTATGCACCATCGGGGAAGCCAATATTGCGCATGCATAATTTAACGTGCTCAAACAAATAACAAAGTTTACGCATGGCGATGAGCAAACGCAACGCCACCAACGCTGATTTTGAAACGTCGACATTTGCTTGTGACATATTTTCATTCATATGGAAATTGGTACTGCATATGTGTATTGTTAGAAATATGTACATATTATATAAACATGTATATATATATATAAATGTGAGTGTGTATATATTTTCAAATGAATCTATTTGATTTTATTCAATTGTTTTGGATAAAACATTTGGTAATATGGTAGAATTATTTTGTAATAATTATAATAAATGTAATGAATATTTAATTTTGAAATTAATTTATTAGTACATTTTATCTTTAACAATTATACGGGGATATAAATTTTGTTGTTAAAGATATGTATAGATTTACGTCATTGAATGTTAATTATACTACATAAGTACTCACTAATCTTCCCGTCGAATTTTCCAGCTTCTTCGAGACTATTTCAAGTGATTTATTGAGGTCGTTATCGCTCTCTTTTAGCGCTATATCCGTTTTCCAATCACTTCGATTTCAGTTAGTTCGTGGGGTCATAGTTCAATGCTAAAAGTGCCACGATAGTTAAGCTCTTTGAGAATACGGATTTAGCAGTTTTAATTTGTATACGATGAAATTGGTAAGCAATTTTATTTATATATAATTAATTATTATTTCATTTAATTTTTTTTTTTATTTATTTTATTTTATTTTATTTAGTAATTTTTATCAAGTTGAATCAATAAAAAGTACTACAATATTTCCTCTTAAATATTACAATGTTATATTATTCATAAATAATTTAATATTTATTTTTGTATAATTAATTATTATTTCATAAAATTTTTTTTTTTATTTAATTTTATTTAGTAATTTTTATCAAGTTGAATCAATTGAAAGTACTGCAATATTTTCTTTTAAATATTACAATGTCATATTATTCATAAATAATTTAATATTTATTTTTATTCACTCATTATTTCCGTGTAAATTAAAATTAAAATCCTAAAAGAATAATTCAGCATTCTATTATAAATTCATTTTTCTTCACATGGCAAATGATGAAAATTATGATGAAATGCTTAATTCATTCATCAGTATACATGTATATTTATATATTTAATGCATCATTTAGTGCGTAATTGCGTCACGTGTTTAATTGCAAGGGCTTTAAAAGCCGTTGGCTCATCTCCATATAACTGACGTTACGTGAAAATAATTGAGCAAAAGATAATACATGAATTCAGACGCATTAAATACATAGTTTCAAGTGTTGATATGAATATATACATGTTTATAAATGTGTAATACTTGTGTGTAGATATTACCATGAGGGAAATCACTGTGTCTTCTCTCTCATTTACCTACTTAACAATTAAAACATTATGGAAATTAATATGACATGGACACAAAATTGCCCAGCAATTATTTCAAGTTGCTTCTGACCAAGTTAGTCGACAGTAAAGCGCACTTCAATTCACGTAGTAATACGAACGTGTATGGTGTAGAGCAACGGTAGAAAATTTAATTAGTACAGAAATTCTTCGACCGCAGTGCCAGCTGACGAATTGTTATGTGTGATAATTTCTGAGCGGATTTTTTATAGAAAAAAAAAAATAAAAACTAACCCATGATTTCAAAAGTGTTCTCGCTTCAATTTAGTTGAGAGTTTTTTTTTTCAACCATCCAATTTATTTTCAAAATAAAATATATTATTTATTATGATTTATTATGAGTAAAATGAATTTATTAAAATTTCTGAATCATATTTAATTTATTTTATATTTGTAAAGCACAAAATCAATATTTTATTTAAACCAATTGAGGAATTTGTGATATAATAAAATTAAAGTGTTAATTACATTTTCAATTAATCATTATCAAAGTATTTTATTTGTTTTCACAACAATCAATTAGAATTTCAAAGCAGCGACACTGCTAGAATTGCAAGCATGAGTCGGTTTTAAAGAGGATGTATGCAAATTGAGTAAAGATTTAAAGAAATTGCACTAGCTGAATCTTGAAAACTAATGAACATATCAAACATTCACTCGTAACTGTTGAAGGGGAAACACGAATAATGTAATAAGTAACGCGCCCTTCATATACTTTCTTCACCCCAGTTAGGTTAACTCAAAAATCTTTAATGGCAACTCCATTCAAGTGTTACTTCATTGAAAACCCCTTACAAACTAAAATGTATCACCAAATAAATTTAATTTTACTACTAACAGACTCAATATAAATAACAAAACAATTATATAATCTATCCGAAAATAATTCAAGAATAAAATTCACAAACTGTTGAACATATTCACTAACCTACTTCACATAAATCATTCACATGATATTAAGAAGTAATAAATATCAATAATTAATAATAACATTCAGAGAAAAAAAAATAAATAAAATTTTCGATGCCTCAAAAAAAAATTGTTCCACGTATCCAAAAATATTTCTAATAATTATAACTTAACTTCCCCCCTCGTTATATCCTAAAAAATAATTCAACTCTAAGTATCTATATTACATTCACGATGACAAGATCACACTGAAGCATTCCAATATGCAAAGCTAGAATGTACAAGAATCGGCACTTGAAATCCTCCATTCCAGACGTATGTCTGTAGAGATAAAGGGTTACGTCGACGTGTCATCGTCGTCTCCTTTTCTCTTCATGTATGACCCAAAGGATCTTCAATGGTGATTTGTCAAAAACATTCCGCAGTAGAATTTATGCTGGTTTTCCTAGCTCGCAAGCAGATGGCCAACAATATATATGAATGTATATATGGAGGATGCTTTCTGCTTGTACGAGCTCGTCATACTGTACTGCATATACATATGTATTTATATATGTATTTGTCTGTATGTACATATATTTTCGTGGATGACGCATGCCAGAAGGAAGGAATGCTCACTGGAAGAGATGAAAGAGGAAGAGGAACACAGACGATGATAAGTCGCGTTGAAATTTTTTATATACATATATCATGCTCTTCTTCGTTTAGTCTCTGTGAATTTTTTTATTCTATTATATGTATATGTATGTATATGTATATAGTTGAAGATTCATTTGTTATATTTTCATTATTCAAATGGTAGAATGAAAAAAAAAAACAAATTGAAGAGCAAGGTGAAATATTTTTGTCTTAAAGTGCCAGTTTGATATAGTTTTTATGAGGGTAATTAAAATTGAGCTTCAATCATGCAACGTGTTACACAATTTGTCATGACTTGATCAGGTGACATCATCCAGGATCGGATCAAATATTATACAATACACTTTATCCGCACCTGATGAGACAATTAATAAAATTTCTACTCGAGATTAAATTGCACAAAGACTGTAAATAAAATTGAGTTCTCCTCTTTAATTAGAATAATTCACAATCACTATATATATACATTTAATTTCCTCTAAATTATCCAGCTTTAAAGATAAATTAGTCCAGAATGTTTATTCAATACTCATAAAAATATAAAATTATTTATTTGAAGATATTATTGAAAAAAAAAAAAAAAATCACATCAAGTTTGTTTAATTTTTTTATGAATTTCTCTGTATTAAAATAATTGAATGAATAAATAAATAAATATAATATTTATGAAAAGTTCAAGTTTTATGTATTTTTAGTATCAGCATTTTTATTCATTTGTTATTTGTTTTTTTCTTTTATTTATTCTTTCCCTGTTTGGCGATCACTGCTATTTTACTCAGAGAAATCCAGTGATTATCGTTAACGACAGATAGACACTTGAATCGAAGTTTCTCTCTGGAGATATCCTGAGTGAGGGAAACGCAGTAGCTACAGTTGGCTTACTCGATACTTGTATATACTATATATATGTATATAGTCACCATCTAGAAGTAGTCTGTTTACCTAATGGCTCAGCTCGTCCATTTTTATGGGGCAATTATGCAAACTGAGAAGCTATAGGAGGTCTAGTGATTGTGTGTATATTTCTGCAAAGAAAAAAGGATGAAGAGAGGGAGGAAAAAAATAATTCGTTTCTTAATATATAATAAAAGTATAAATAAATATAAATACAAAATAAAAAAATTATTTTTCCAACAAATTCAAATTGGAGATAAAAATTGGCATGACAATTAATATGACAATCTGGATTGTTATTAATGTTGAATATAATTTAATAGAATATTGTTAATAAACTGTTGAAAAAAAAAAATTTTTTTTAGGAATTTTCATTCATTTTTTTTTTTTTTTTTTTTTTTTTTTGATGTAAGAAAAAAAAATAAAGTTATAATGATAAGGACAAAGTAAAGGGGATAAAAGTGAGTGTGTATTAGTGTAATCGCTGTGAACTGGGGAACAGTTCAATTATTTTACAACCATCCGCCATGACATGAAAGCACCATTGAAAAAGTGGATACCACACGATGGCTTTTAAAGTTGAGCCAGAGACTCGAGTTTCCCATCATCCTACATCTAACTATGCACTCCACCGTCTCTACTTAACCATCAGGCTCCTTTAATATATGTATATACATATATATTTGTGTACGTCATATATATAAAATACAAGTATGAAAATATATTTAGTTAATGTAGGTCAACTGAATGTATAGCAACCCTTAATTAATTAACTACTTCAGAAAGCAACGCGAAATAAAAAGAAACATAAGCGTCATGATATTTTGAGTACATGCAGACAAATAATTTATTGCATTATCTTCAAAAGTTTATGTCATATTAATAATTTAGTCTATTAATTAAGACACATGAATTATTAATAAATTTTTCTGTGTTTTTACAGCAGGAAATTTATTAAATAATGTTGGAGAATTTGAAATGTTCTCATTATTGCACTTGGATGTCGAGATAATTTTTATAGAAATTTCTTTCTTTCGTTATATTATGAATTTTTGATTGTTTCAGTGTTTATGTATTGTGTAATAATATATTTTATTAATTTGTTAAGCATCATTGGAATATGTACGATATCGTAATTGATCAAATATACTTGGGTTACGAATAATCCACAGCGTGTTCGAATGGTACGATGTAAATGTTAGTTATGCCTAGCGGAGAATGTCGGTGATCCCAAAGCTAATGAGCAATTAACAGTGGCGTGAGCTAGCGATGCTGAACGTATGCGAGAGGAAGAGAAACAGCGATAGTGTGATCACCACATAGCCTCGCTATTAAACCACAAAAGCATATCTGGCTTCATATACATATACGTGAGCACATAGATATGTTTTTATATGTATAATACTCTCTAAAAAATTTTTATAATAAGTAATTATAATTGATGATGAATATCATATTTAAATAAAGCTCAAGTTTATGAGCGAATATTCTATTTATTTGCAAGCTGCTAATTTATTTTAGTCTGAAAATGAATAAATTTGACAATTAATAAAATTTAATATTTTATATATTTGCAATTATACATTAATAAAATGAATAATATTACACCTGAAATTAATTAAACATATTAAATTACGCATGTATACAAGTTACAATTCTTAAAACTACTCGAAAATTAGTGACAAAAAAAATAATAAAATTATCCAAAGATATAAAATTTATTCGCTAAATCATTGATAACTATGAAATATACTATCAGACAAAACTTTTAGAATAAAATGTAATGAAAAACTTAATTATTCTTTTAATGATCAAAGATTACATCTAAATTCATAATAATTATCATTGATCACATATAAATAATTGAGGATGAAAGAATAGTTATGCGATAAAGGAATTTACAGAAAAGCGATGAGGATCGGACAAAGTTTAGTGGAATAGTGCGCTTGGAAATTGGAATAAGTTTGGTCCAACTGAATAGCAGAGAAAAGGATAGAGACCTTAAACGCTGCGGGCTGTGGTGGCGATAGCGCGCGCAGTAGTCTCGGGGCAATGTACCAAGGGATGTCGAGATAAATGTGAAAAGCCTGAAGCAAATTTGAGGACACAGTTGAATAATATAATACATACATAAATATATATAAATGTTACATAAAAAAATATACATTATTTATATATATACACATAGAACTGAATAAAAATCACTAACGAGAAACAAAGGTTTTGCCAAAAACATTCCGACGATTGAGGGAAAGGGGGACAAGAGCAGGCCGGTGGAGGACTACATATTGGTCCGTCCTCTCCCCTCCCTTCTCCTCTACCACCTCCACCTCCTTCACAAATTCTCATTCCACTTATCCTTTTGCCCCCTACAATTGATGCTTCCACTCGTTCAGGTCCTTCAGTTTTATCCTCTCGTTCTACGTCATTCTTTCTATAGAAAAGAGAAGTTCCTTTGTTCCGTCCAGCGAACTGTCGACATTCCTTCCGGAAACGACACGCCGTGTACCCTTCTGACTGTGTCTCCACACTAGCTGACTTCATTTTCCAATATACATATACCTTATAACCTTTTATTTTTACTCGTTTTATCCAGTCTTTTGTCTCATAGAACTCACTTTTCCATGAGCTTTACAAAGCATGGATTTTCAATCATACCATGGTAATATTAAAGGAGTCTTATATTTATTTTTACTTAAACATTACAATTTTATATGCTGATACTATAGTATATATTGCTATATTATTAGTGAATATTTATTGCTATTGTGTATAGATAATGTTAGATATGAATAGAATGATATTGAACAAATTGTCTTTGAAGAATCTAACAAAATCCAACGACATGAAATACATAGAAAAATATATATTCCATCTGGTGCACAGTGCGCAGAATAAGCCGTTTTCTCTCGCATTTATTGAACTGTTCGCACCCTATTTTCAACCTCTTTACTGCTGAATACATGAGAAAAAGAAGTTATAGATACTAAGCTTCAGTATATAAAAGTATCTGTACATTTATTACAGAGAAAGAGAGAGAGAGACAGAAAGACATTCTAATATATTTCAAAGAAAACCATTACGAAATGATTTTTAAATTAATTTAAAACGTCCACCAAGATATTAATTCGTATCGCATATATACGAACCATAAATTCATACTTCAAACATGAATAGAACACAGTGAAAGATGACGGATTACCAGTGGTAAAGTGACGAAAGGGAACAAAAGGTGAGAAACTCCAGATAGTTGATTGAATGTGTGCAATATGTATAGGTACATTCTACGTGAAGGTATCGCGAATTTTATTTTCATCGGGTAAATGTGTTGAAAAAGGTGAATGAACTTCAGTAATAGCGTTGAAGAAAACGTATATACATATAGTAGTAAACGTTAGGTGCGGTCTCCCGTTTGCGCAGTAATGGCTCCTTATGATTTAGCGAGAGTGTTTTCTTACTTTTGCACGGAAGTATAGCGGCGCGTAATCGTTTGTCAAGTTGGGTATATATAGTAGGTTCTTATATGTCCGCAACGAAATATTAGTTGATTGCCCAGTCCAGAGCACCGTGGAAACGCCTTGACGCCTTAGCCATAGTGTAGTATATGTATATATGTATATCCTAACTTCCCTTGTACCATCACAAGGACAGAGTCTCGCAGTATATGAAAGAAGACTGGGGGCCCCTTCGTTGTGATATTTCACCATCATTGCTATTAAAGACCATTTCACGGATGAAGAGTAACGACGCGTCCGTCGCATGAACGCACGAGGATACTGTTGTTACCCAACAAGAGTTAAATCCTTCATTGTGGATCTTATAACTTGGGTACGACCTTTTTGGTATCATGAAACAAAAAGAAAAAAGGAAAAATGAAACTGAAAATAATGCTTTTTATTCTTTCACGTGTGTGTGCCTACTTTTTTGATAATGTCTACGTTTTTTCACTGCTACTGGTCTTTTTGATGGGTGATGGGACGTGTAGAAGTCAACGGTGCGTTTCATGAATCATTTGGTTTGTCACTGAATTTGATGGATATTTGTAAAGTATTTGTGCTCGCAAGGATATCTTTTTTTGTTCTAGTTTTCTGATACTTATAATAGGATACCCAAATTGAAATTTCGTTCCTACATTAGACCTTTATGGAAGAAACGGAAATATCTGCCATTTCTAAGGTTTTAAAAAGGACTAAAATTACAGAGTTCGTCCTTAATAATACCTTTAATTTTTATAAAACGAGCTATATGCAGATCTAAAGTAGGAATTCCGATTCGGGTCGTTGGCCTATCAATTCTACTTTGAATTTGAGAAACCTCTAAGAATATACAATTGAACCTAGTATGATACTTTTTACATTCAACATAAAATTGTAATATTTTATTTCATAATAAACTTTGATGCAAGTTCTTCCTTTGCGTTTTAGAATGGAAGATTTTGCTATATGTGACTACTTCGAGGCGCTGTATTTTCTATTAAAATATTTCTAAACAATCTTCCTTGCTCCTGAAGAATCTCACTAAATGCCAATAATAAAGTTTACCTAAAGTAGCATAAAAATTTCGACTCGGAATATATTAAAATATATAGTTTTGGAAAATGATAACCATGAACAGAAAATTTGAGAAAATTAAAATGCTCGAGATAATTGCTAGACTGTCAATTTTGAATGAAAATACACTTGAATTATTTATAAATTTTGTTTAGAATATTTTTTGAATAGTTTATGGTATTTTTAGCAATATTCTACGTATTATGGTAAGAATTTCTGTATCTATTGTGACGCGATAATGATAAGTGAGGTCTTTGAAACGTATTTCTTCGTACAATAAAACGAAGAACGAGGTGAAAAAGAATGAGAAACGGAAGGAAACGTTTTGACGCGTCGTCTCACAGTAGTCAAGGGAATGCACTCCAGCGAATCGGACCTCACTGTAACCGACATTGATTGCTCCCTTCAGGGAGCCATACTCCTTGACCAACGTCGGTTGAATGTGGGTTAAGACATCAGAGTGACAATCTTGCGAGGGACAGGATTTCCAGGTCACTTCGGAGCACTAAGCCGTAATTGCTTCCTATCGGATATTAAAATTCTCACAAAGAACAAATTTTCTAAGGAAAAAAATTCGACGTTCAATATAAATTACGGTTCATTTTTTATTACAGACTAAATTTTTTATGAAAATTATCTAAATATATTATGAGAAAAAACAAACGTCACAATAACCAACAAATAAATATAAATATTTATATTTTCAGATATTTAAAATATTATTTATTGATACTTTAATATGCATCGAAATTAGAAGAAAGCATTTCGATCGTTTAATATATTAACAAATGTAAAACAAAGATGATTCAGCTGATGGAAAAAATTTATGTTGAATATAAAATGGGATATAAAAAAAATAGTCGTAAAAACCGCAAATAGTTTTGGTTGACAGTACACCCTTTTTTCTCATAAATAATGTGTGGAAAGAAGCGTAGGTGAAAACGACGTCGTCAATGTCGATTGGGGTGTTGGGATAGTGGAAAAAAAAAAATGGAAAAAAATAAAAAAAATAATAATAAACGGAGTGTGAAGAAAAAAAAAAATATGGAAAGAATATGGGAAAGGAGGAGTCGTATATACGATACGCGACGCGTGAGGGAAAACGGTTGTATTTCATCTTCGGAGTAGGTAAACGGGAAACACTCTTGGGAAAAGCGGTATAAAAGAAAAAAAAAAAAGAAAGAAAGAAAGAAGGATATAGCTCACGAGTCTTCAGCATCAAGTAGACACGTCTTGAACTAGACACTGATTTCTTACTTTTTCAAGAAAGTCAGATTGTCTTCTAAATAGAGAAAAAAATAAAAATAAATAAATAAATAAATAAATAAACGTAAAGCAGAACAACAAAAATAATTGCAAGATATATTTTATCGTTTCTTTAATACTTTTTGATTAATGTTAATGAAATAAAAATTCAACTCAACGAAAAATTGATTGGAATATTCAATTGAATTGGTTGATTTGTCGAATATAAAAATGGAATTGTGAATTTCACTTTGAAAGTGATAATAAAGATGAAAAATAAACTGAAACAAAATGAAAAAAAAAAAAAAAAAAAGGAGATAAGAAGAAACTCGAATGATCAATTGAGAATCGTCGACGGTGCAGAGAAACGATTTTCACGTTGAAGTTCGGAATCCCTTTAGGAAGCTATAAAGATCAAATGCCCTCTAATTAAAATTTATTGAGTGCCAACCCACCCACTTCTTGCACATCGTTGATCTTGGCTATCAATTACTTTTAACTCGGTGCTGCTGCTGCTGCAACTGCAATTTGAGAGCAGAAGAAAAATACCAAAAATATATATATATATATCTATAATATTTTTTTTTAATCGAATAAAAAAGAATAATGTGCGACAGTAAATTGAGGCGAAGTAAATAAATATAGTGAATGTTTTCAGTGAATTCCCAAATGAATTGTTGGAACGATTTTAATAACTGATTGTTGATATCTTCAAGTATTTAATCGAGTGGGATGAATTACTCTGAACACATCTCAGATAAATCATCAATCGGCTTTTTATCTGGAGCATTTCACGATACTCTATAAAGAAATGTCTGAGATCAAAGTTATTATCGTAATTGGTTATTAAATAGTTTAAAATATCTAACAAGCACCAGTTCTTTTGAGACTCGTTATGGTTTTTTTTTTTATCATCTATTGATACATTTGAATATGTTTATAAAAGAAAAATTAATCAGTTCATTAGCAACTTTTATAATAAATAAAACGTGATTATGAAAATAAAATAATGATAAAAGATCATTAACATTCTTTTCTTTTATTATTTTATTTTAATACGATTTTATTTAATAGTATTAAAACAATTATATAGGTATTATTTATTATGGTAAAAGTAATTTCTTTTTCAGTTCTCATGTGAAGAGAAGAAGAAGCTCGTATAAATCATATCTTGAACAGTGTCGTTCGTTCAAATATATACTGCTGTCGTTTCTTTGAAACATAAAAAATATATATAAATGTACTGAATTAACGTCATTAATAAAATAAAATTTACCGTAAATAAAATAGTACAGTCATTGTAACAAGGTACAAGTTGTCTAAGAAATAATAAACTTAGTATGACTTAATGAGCGGTACAATTTAATGGACTTTTCTCTTTATGTATTTGCATAGAATATACCAGGAGTCCCATTTTATTATTAGTAAATAAATAATTTCAAAACTAAGACAAGTACCGGAAAAAAAATAATCATTCAACACGAAATTGTGTAGCTATAAAAAAAATATTAAATAACGCTGGCTTTTATTATATTAATTTCAGAGTGTTTATATAATTTTTCCAAGCAGTGCAAACAAATACTACGCAATATGGTAATAATTATTTGATTAGCTAGTAATTTATTATCACAAATTTGTAAATCATTGCAATAATCAATTGTAATTTCCTCTTGAATTATAACATCAAGATAAAATTATTGCGATTTTCTTTTGCAACTATATAAACGAGTACATATTTTTTTTTTACAATAGGCTCCAGTTATTCGCGTAGAAAAATAAAATAAAATACTCAATGTACACATAAATACATACGTATATTTATGAACATATAGTAAAAAAAGAAAAAATTATTTTATCTATGCGTATTGTAAAAAGAACAGTATAATAATGTGTACACCACAAAGATTTTATTATTTTTGTTTTTTTTTCTTTTCATTTTTTTGCTTATAGTTTTTTACCGGCTTTTACGAGTTAAAATTGTACGTTCCACGATACTAGAGACATATACATGTATACGTTTACATAAAGTCCACTGGATTTGTCTTCCACAGTCGGTTCCACCATCTCCACCTCACCCACCGCAGTAGAAAACTCGGTCGAACAGACCCAACGCTACATTAACTAGTCTTTCAGCTTGTAATTAGAATAATTTTTTTTTTTTCATTATTTTTCTCTATCGTACCCGGTGCACATACGCCACATATTTTTTTTTTTTTTTTTTTATGTAATCACAGGTGACTCGAGGGAGCAAAGAGTTAAACGGGTTTACACAAGTACAAGTTTGAATAACCTTAACCTAAACGTTATGATTTTAAGACCAATTTTTTTTTTTTTCATTTTATTTCTATGATAGTTGTTTGCAACTAAAAAATAACGGACCTTTTCTTTTATCACGCGATTAATGTGAATCAACAGTAGAATAAAAACAAAAAAAAAAAAGTTTGATTGGTATGGAAAACTTTTTATTATTACTGATTTACTAGAGAATTTTATTTTTATAATTAAGACTTTGGGCACTTAACATTGAACTTTAGTTTATGTAAAATAAAAAACCAATTTATTTGGAAGACCAGAGAAATTTTATTGGAAAAAAAAAAACAAATTGTAACCTTTTTATGATGGGAATAAAAATATTATTGGCGTTGGTGAAAATTATTTGTCCTTTTACTATCGTCAAACTGTAAAGTGGTTGACATAAAATCTGTTTATTTAAAATATTGTGATATAAAAGCACATGATTTAGATACTGCTTTTACATTTTCTACTTAAACGTTATAACTTTTATAAATTATTAATCAATATATTATTAATTTAGAATAGTAATATATCAATTAAATAAATTGATATTACGACTTAAACAAGAACAAATAATTTCTGAAACTTCAATGTTAATTAAACTTGATGATAATTAAAATTAAACTACAATATTATTATGAATTTTGTGTATACATTTACATGAAGATTATCGCTGCTCAGTTGAAATGTTCATGTTAGAAACAAAACATTTCACATGTCTCAACTATTCCAATCAGAACTTTGTACACATTCAACACAATGTTATGTGTTAAAACCTTGCTGAGAATTAAGTAGGATATTTGACATAAGATCAATACAAATATAAAAGTTATTAATATTCTCAATATATCAGTCATCATTTTTTAAATACAGTGTTGCTAAATTTAGTAACTATTATTAGCCATTAGAAACAATAATATACACAAGTTCTATAATACAAATTTTCTCTTTCCTCTAAAAAAAATTATGTTAACAAAAAGTGAAATAATTCAGTAGAAAATGCAGACTCTTTAATAAATAATACGAGTTCCTTATTAAAATAAATCTTAAGCAGCAATTATTTTTCTGGTAGTATTAGCAATTATACTGACTGTAAGAAGTGCCTTTATCATATTTACACACCATTTCTAGATGTAATAAAAATATAATCTGCACTATTTAACGAAAAAAAAAAAAAAAATAGTAAAAATCATAAAATTGTTAGAAAACCGTAAAGATTTGCAACGATAAGTGAAATTACTTGAGCAAAAAAATCGCCCACTAAATATTATCGTGAATAACATGAGAAAAAAAAATTTTTCAAGTCAATATTTGATATAAATTCAGAATATATATATTTTTTTTTTCATCGTGACAATAATATAAAAAGAAATACCAGAAAAAAAAATATGTAAAAATTCTTGTATGTACATTTTATATAATATGTACAGACGAAGGTATGAATAACCTCACCCACCTTCATTATCATGCGTTAGATAACTTTTTGCGTGTCATCCAAAGGAGAGAAGACCTATTTGTTAACACCCACGACACGCCATTGTTGGTGTCGTTCGCAAACGCAACAACCTATATCGTTGCACATGCTTATACTTGCATTTGTATGCGTTTATGAATAAAAACATTTCACTACTGTGATACATATATGCATATGTATGCATATAAATGTTACTATATGTATATATAAAAGCAGCCACAGGCCATTTGTATAAACAACATAAGTGTTCCTCCAAAAGGATTCATATATTACCCTTGGCATATGTTGGACAATTTTACAAATAATAAAAATATACACGGTGTTGGGTTATGAATTATACAAGTAAATATTTAGGAATGAAAATAAATTTCTGAGAGAAATTATTTTAAATAATACAGTTGGTTTAATTCATTATTTTATCACACAAAGTATATTTATGTTTATTTGTTTTTTTCTTTTGTTCAATAATTGATTTTTTCTTTATTTAATTTTTGTAATTCAAAATAGTACACCGGATATATGTACAAATGCTTTTAAACATTTATAATAGAAGCCTATTATGAGTCACCACCCACGTACGATCATGAAAGATGAAAATTCTTACAGTATTTCACCTTTACCTTGCAGAGAAAAATTTATACTTTTATTTATATCTTCTTCAATTCATATCACGAAGGAATAAAAATATTATCTGATAAAAAAATATGATTTCCTTATCTATTTTTACTTGAATAAATAAATATTAAATATCATTCGAGATGTTTAATTTATATAAGAATAAAAAATAAAATATAAAAAAATTAATTTAAAATCTTTCATGTTGCATTGATAGTATCATGGTTTTTTTATATTATGAGTACAATATGATGATATTATATCTCATATAATATATGTTCTTTATATGGAATACATATATCTATGTCCTTTTTACGTTATAGCGAGCTAATCGTTGAAATATGTTCAAATATTTATTTTCAACTGTCAGGTGCAATGTCCATGCACTTGGCTGCAAATTTTGCTAGACGACGACAATGACTACGACAACTACTAAAATATTATACGTAAAATGTGGATAGAGTTTCAGTGAAGTTAAACTTCAGACTCTTTTATAGGTGCTTATATAAACCCAACCTCAGAGCTTTTACGAAATACGACACGAAAAAAACGCGTTAAGACAAAAAAAAAAAAAAAAAAAGACATTCAAGCCATTTGCATGCTCGACAAAATTCGTAATTATGCTTTCTTATTACGTTAAGTTTAACACCACAACTTTATTGTATTTATTGAAAATAATAATAATTATTTTTATATTCTAAACATTTTTGTGGTTTTAATGTGGAATATTCAAATTTATATTCGTAAGAATAAATGATTGATTACTTGAGAATTTAATACCGATTTTTCGTGACATGAATGATAAGCGAATAAATAAATTAATAAATAATTAAATAAACAAATAAATAAACAAATAAATAAATTAATGAATAAATAAATAAATAAATAAATAAATGAATAAATGGGTGAATAAATTTTCATCAACAAGTTATAAATAAATAAACAAATAAATAAATTAACAAATTCATATTATGGTATTATTATTGAAATGATTCATGCGATCAATGATAGTGATGAAAAGTACCGGGCAAGTCTACTTGCCTAATCATTTGTTTGATGATCATTTGTTTATTTTTTTTTTTTTTTTGAAAGCAAAAAGTGAGAGGTTATAATCACTGTTAGTGATGAAAAATATTAATTCTATTTCACGGTACCTGAATTATTGAGAGTGGCAAGAGGCGTGGATTCAACACGAAGTAGAATGCATCAATGAGACATCAGGCTCCAACAAACTATAACATAAAAAAAAATTTTCCGAATGAAATTACTGTATAATTAATATTAATATTTTTTCTAATAATATTTAGTCAAAAATTCTACTTTATTTAATACAATATGATACATAAAAATTTTTTCAAGTACAATATCATGTAGGTACTATGAATATAAACTCTTAGAAAGCTTAGATAATTAGTTATATATAAATAAAATATAAATAAAAGACATTACAAAATAAATTAGTGCCAATATGTACTTTATTTTTCAAATGATATACAATAATCAAAATGAATTGTAATTTATTTCTTATTAAATTATATATCTGGATTGAATTCTGTCATCTGTATAGTGGATCTCCAAAGTTTAAGCTCACAAATGTTGCAGATTATTTATACAAATGTATATTATGTAATTGATGAGCAGTCCAGAAAATGAGCATCGACTTGGCGATTTAAAAGCAATTGTTATGGTGAATTCGAGTATAGAACCAATTATTTGCTCTTGTTATGCCAAAATAGTTGTTATACACTCCAGGAGATAAATTATGATCACGACTCACTATCAAATATCTCAATGAGTCACGATAATATTTTAGAACAGCTTCATAATAATCCATACTGAAATAATCTAAAAAGTTACCTAATGACACTGAAAAATCATAAATTGTATTATTTCTGCACAACTTTAATTATTGATTTCATGTTAATTTCCATTTCATTGAGCTTACCATTATTAGTATAACCCGGAGTGGATTCATTATAGTTGGTATTATTAACTTGAATTCTCATCTGAGGTCCCAGTCTGCCTGTTGATGTTCTCGAAGTCGTTTGGAAAGTAAATATATTATTATTTTTAGTCACATCTATTGTCATACATCTCAGAATATCATCTGGTGGTTCAGCCGTGATCATTCCCAATACGTACCATTTTCCAATTATCTGCATGGCAAAGTGCATAAATATAAATAAATGAAACAAATAATTTTTTCAGAGCTTAAATATAAAAAAAAAAAACAAATTTAATTGTGAAATATAATCAAAAAAAATTTCTCCAACATATACAATGCAATATAGTTATTTGATAAGAGATATAATTTTTTTAATATGTTCAATACATTTATTTTTATTAATTCTATATAAAATTATATTGAAATGAATGGAATAAATATGAATTTTTGTTTTTACCTTGTTTGATTTGAATTTGTATTGAAATTGAGGATAATCACTTAATCCTGTTAGAGCAGTTTCAAGCAATGTTAAAGTAACGAATAAAGTGAATATTAAAATTTTTGTGAAGGCCATTATTGGTCTTAAAAAAATATGACAATAATATTACGAGAAATATATTCAACTACAATTAATTGTGTGTTATTTTTCTAGTATTAGAATCGATGGTCGCAATTGTTCTGATCTTCATGATGTGATTCCAAGTCTTTTTATACCATTCTCTTTAGTAGAGGGGGGAAAAGTGTAAAGATGATAAACAATATAAAATTATCAATTTGAAAATACGCCTGAGAGCATTAATATAATAAAAAAAAATCCAGAAGTCAGATGACATCGATTTATATTTCTTTTGTTTGTACTAATTATTGTGTTTATTTTTCATGTCGAGATAATAAAAAAAAAAAACCATTGAGGGCATCGAGCAAATATTTGGTAGATAAAACTGAACAATAATGAAAATTTTTATAAAATGTCATGACTTTGAAATCAAAAATCAATCGATATTTTTTTTTATTGCATCAATTATTAAAACTGATATTGAAAAACAAGCCATTTTTTTGCCATTAACAAAAGGTTGAAAATAGATATATCATTAAATGTTTGATAATATATCTCTGTGATAAAACGACAATTAAAAAAATTGGACCTCGATTTTTATTTTTCTTAATAATTATCATTTTATTTTTCAACCTTGCATTTTTTCATGTAACGATAGCTTATGAAAAATATTCCAAAATTGAATATTTCTCTCAATTGAAATATAATAAATTTAAAATATAAAAGATATATTTTATGTAATTATCACTCTGATAATATTATTCTTGCATTCCAGGGCAATCAACTTGGTTAATTATGATATAAATCAAGTTATTTTCTCGTACATAAATATCATATTCATGATGTAATTTTTTAGAAAAACCTTTAGGTGTACGACTCAATATTAAAAATCCAATTCTATCTTTACGTTTTAAAATAACTTTGGAATTATCACTCGAACTATGAACATATTCACCATATCCCGCTGAAAAAAAAATAATAAAAAGAAAACAATTTTATTTATTATTTCCTTGTAAGACAATTGAATTATCTCTTACTTATTTCTACTGAATGCTTACTTCTATCATCAATAAGATCGAGATCTGCTATCGGTGAATAACGAAAACGTCTTCGTATGTGTCTGGTTTCATCGAAGGGCATTCCTTCATACATTTTAATGTTGAATGTATTATTATCGTGCTCCTTTTCCACATTCCAGACAATACATTTCGGCACACCAGATATTTTAACATCACTTATTAATGAGATTAAATACCATTTACCAACGAACTGTGTAAAAAAAGTATAAAAATAATTTTAATCTATTTTTAAATATTATTATCAAGGGGCGTGAATCAAAAAAAATATATATTTTATTCAGTTACCTTCTGGGCATTGATATTCGCACGCTTGTCATCTAAATCAAAATAATCTGCAGAAACAATTTTGAAGACTAAACAGCTTATAAAGAAAGTGAATATGAAGACTTTTACGAACATCATTATTGATTTAAGAAAAATGAATACAATAATCCAATAGTGAAAATTTCAGACACTGGAATGTGATTATTTGTACTGAACTGATCGAAGAATCAATTGCTTTTTGATTTTATAAAAAAAATTTCAGCCTTTTTATACATTTTCGTTTAGAAGAGGAAAAAACTTGCTATAATAAATGTCATTAATCTACATCATAATTTTAGAAATATCGTCAACCAAGATAATATTCTTAATTACAAATTACACTTGTGTAATATCCAAGTAGTAAAAAAGCAATTGAAGTTAAAAGCACTTCAATTTATTTTTATTTTATAACTCATCAATTATTAACATTCAAAATTTTAATCATTGCATTTTAAAAATTACAAAAAAATTCAACATTTACGTTTCCACATTGTACATAATAAATGATTCATCTAGATACATGTGCAAATGCTTTTAAACATATAACAGAAGTCTATTATACGTCACCACCCACGTATGATCATGAAAGATAAAAATTCTTAAATAGATGTAAATAAAAGACATTACAAAATAAATTACTGCCAACGTGTACTTTATTTTTTAAATGGTATACAATAACTAAAATTAATGATAATTTATTTCTGATAGAATTTTGCTATTGAATTATTTCATATCTGGATAAAAATTCTGTCATCTGTAGTGGATCTTCAAAGTTCAAGCTTAAATATTGCAGATCATTTAAATACCATGTAATCGATAAGTGGTCCAGAAAATTAGCATCGTCTTTGCGATTTAGTTGCAATTGTTTTGCTGCATTTTAGTATAATACCAATTATTTGCTTTCATTATGCCAAAATATTTTTCATACAATTCTTGTGATATACCACGGGAATTACGACTCAATATGACATATCTTAATGCGTTACGACGATATCTTACAACAACTTCATTATAATCCGGACTCAAATAATCTAAAATGTCAACTAATCCCGCTGAAAAATTATAAAATGCATTATTATTACTGCACAGCTTCAGTTATTGATCTCATGTTTATTTTCATTTCATTGAGCTTACGATCTCTAAGATAACTCTCAATTGATCTATTTGCGTTGGAATCTGTGATTCGAGATATAATCTCAGGTCCCGAACTGCCTGTTTGTGTTCTCGAAGTGGTATCGATAATAAATGCATTATCCTTTTTAGTCACATCTGACGTCATACATCTCACCATATTTTTTGGTGGTTCAGCAGTGATCATTCCCAATACGTACCATTTTCCAATTATCTACATGGCAAAGTGTATAAATATTAAAAAAAAAACATATTTAATTGTGAAATATGATCGAAAAAAAATATCCTCACAATTTAACGTGATTTAGTAATAATATTAAGGATTTTATACTTGATAAAAAATTTTTTTTAACTCATGTGAAAATTGCAATATTTATTATTAATACGAAATTAATTAACACTTTCAAATATTCTTGTTTAATCATAAGAAAAAATTTTCTCCAAGATATACAATGCAATATAATTATTTGATAAGAGACATAATTTTTTAAATATGTTTAATATTTTTTTTCTACTAATTTTATGTAAAATTATATTTAAAGGAATAAAATAAATATGAATTTTTTCTTTACCTTGTTTGAATCGTAATTAATACGAGATACAGTTGGTTCATCAATAATTTCTGTTTGAGCAGTCTCAAGTAATGTTGAAGTAACGAATATAGTGAATATTAAAATTCTTATGAAAGCCATTATTGGTTTTAAAAAAATATGACAGAAATATTACGAGAAATATATTCAACTAACAGTCGCAATTGTTCTGATTTCATGATGTGATTCCTAGTCTTTTTATACCATTCTTTTTAGTAGAGGGGAAAAAGTGTAAAGATGATAAACAATAAAAAATTATCAATTTGAAAATACGCCTGAGAGCATTAATATAATAAAAAAAAATCCAGAAGTCAGATGACATCGATTTATATTTCTTTTGTTTGTACTAATTATTGTGTTTATTTTTCATGTCGAGATAATAAAAAAAAAACCATTGAGGGCATCGAGCAGATATTTGGTAGATGAAACTAGACAATAACAAAAATTGATATAAAATGTCGTGACTTAAAACAAAAATTTCAACAGAAATCAAACAGCAATCGTTAACTTTTTTCATTACATCAATTATTAAAACTGATATTGAACGACAAGCTATGTGTTTGCCATTAAAAAATGCTGAAAATAAATATATCATTAAATGTTTGATGATATATCTCTGTGATAAAACGACAATTATAAAAATTAAACCTTAATTTTTATTTTTCTCAGTCCATACCATTTGTTTTTTTCTTGCATTCTCTCTATTCACATATTTTTTCGCAATATAAAAAATCATAAAACTAAAAAGTATGTCATTGTATTTTCATGAAATCAAGCGTATTTTATTTGGAATATGGTGCAGCACAAGGATGAAATTTCATTGTATATATTATTATACCAATAGCCATAGGCAGACACTGATAATCTGCACCAATCTACGTATAGTTTATTACCATTGGCTCTCTGTTACAATGTTGGTCAAATGGCGCGATGCCGCATCATGAATATAACCTGATTTTCGAGTGCATCGGGTGTGCTCCAACTGTGTTGCTGTAACTCGTTGCGCATATCCGAATCTCTTTCAACTATAACAAACTTCTACCACCACTACTATTGCTCATAAAAACACGTAAAATTATGAGCACACCATCATATACAGGCATTAAAAAATGTTGAATTCATTTATACATCAAAACAATTAATTTAGTGAAAACAAAATTATATTTTTCTAATAATTATTTTAAATTTAATTAATATTAAACAATTAAAACTAACGTTCCCTATATTAAAGTTCCATTTTTTGAAGTTCATCTTAACATTTTTATATTACTAAATTCATGATGAAGTGATGTTTATACATTTCAAAACATAATCTACACATATGTATAATCGATTGGTCTTTACGTATTTACTAATTTCCTGTAGCGTCATTCAATACTATCTCGTATATACATGAAGTATATCATGTGTGATTTGATGAACCGTGTATGACCATACACTGCGAGATTGCACACATACAAGCAATGTACATTCAAATATTTTATGCTCTGTTTATGAAGACTATATTTGCATATTTAATCGCTAATTACTGAATATCGATCAGTTGACTTTCCGATTCACTCGTTAATAGTATTCACTGCACTGTTCAATCGACATGACTGTTGTGATAAACTTATAATGGCGATTTTGTTTATGTTTCCATAATATACAATATTCATATGCAATTATAAAATAAAAAAAAATTATATCATCAATTTATTTCGGTATATAATCTAATAGAAAAATTTTATTCATGTAATTAAGTGGCACATGGAGATAATATTGTTTATATTATTGCTAATACAACTAAAAATTATTTAATATTATAATAATTAAATTATATATTTGTATTATATTTGTTTATTATATAATTTAGTAACGATTTAATTAAATTGTATTATAGTTACAATTAGAATGCGATATTAAAATTTTTATTTAATTAAATTAATAAATTTATAATTATTTTTTAATAATTTATAAATTTTTTTTTTTTTTCATTTTTTCAATAATATTAATATTCAAATAATTTAGCTATAATGTATTTATTATTAGTGTGATTGGAAAAATGTGTATAAGAATTAAAATTATTTTAAAAATAATTAATAGATTAAAAATTAAATTAATTATATTAAAACTAATATTTAAATTAACTAATGCAATTATTTTATAATTTTATTAAATTACTATTGGATTCTATGATAAATGATCATAATATCAAATACCTAAATTAATTATTATAATATTAAATTAAATAATATTTTATTTATTAAAGTATAATAATTAATTTAATATTATAATTAAGTTAAGTTAGAAATTTGTATCCATATTTGTTTATTATATAGTCTAGTATTAATTTAATCAAACTGTACTATAGTTGCAATTGAAATAGATATTAAATTTTTTTTATTTAATTCAGATAAATTATTCAATTAATTAATTTATAATTATTATTTAATAATGCATATAATATATCTATAATATTCAATAATTTTTAGTTATATTCGAGAGCAATTTTATTAATTGAATTCGAGTTCAGATTAATTTTATGTGTGAAAATGAGGAAATATTTTGAATGTCTATGTATAAATAATCGGATGTCTGAGGATAACAAACTTCAAAGTTTTGGTTGTGCATCTCTCTATATTCACTCTGTTGTTGTACTATGCCTCGTCAACGACGAAATAGTATAACAAGGACAACGTTTCGTAACAGTGAAGTTTCAAACTGCAGCTACTGATGTATATATATTTCTCGTTATCTCATTCCATTGCTCCTGAATATCGAGAACTGAAAATGCAGCTGAGGAGTTTTAAATGTTTTCTCAGCAATGTAACAATGTACTTTACAGACCATTCCACCTGTATATATGATGACATATATAGTTACTCTAGTATAAAAGATAAAGCATAAATACATTTTTATACTGTACACTAAATATTAAATTTAATTTTCTTTGAGAATTTTATTTTTATATTTTAATTTTATCATGATAATTCATTTACTTTATTATGTCAATCATGCTGGTTTACTACTGCATTTCCCGCAATGTTTTTTTACATACTCAAATTGATTTTTATAGCCTAAAAAAAATGTGAATAATAAAGTGTAAATTTTAGAATTTATTATATAATATTTTTTTTTTTTATCTATAAAAAAGATTTACTGTTTTTTTTTTCTTGTTTGAATCGGAAGTTGGGGTCAAATAAATCGTAGAGATTCTTGAATCCAAGTGTTTGATATATGACTGTGCCAAATTTCAAATTTTACCATTTGAGCTGTTCACTAAATCATTCGAACTTCCGCCGAAACTGAGAGTTGATTTCAAATGAGATCTATGAATTTGCATACTTCAATATCTACCGCAGCAACATATGCCAATAAATTTGAAATAATTCTCTCTAAAGCCACTCTTTGGATTGTATGAATAGAAATGTCAGATTTGGTATTTTCGTTTGAATTAGGAGTTGGATTTTAAAGTGGATATTGAATTAGATTTTCCATCTCTATTACAATAAAAGTAAAAAAAAAAAAATTTTAATTAAAATTTTTATTTTAAAAATATAAATTATTTCCTCAGTATAAAACTATTATAATTATCATTTTTAATTCTCCAATAAATAATAATCTATTAATAACATACAAACACTATAGTAACTATATATAAGTGCAGTGTAAATTTATGATAACCCACACTTTGTTGTCTCTTCATACAAATAAAATATCTCCACCTTCATATCATCTGTGCAGGTGAATTTCCACAGTTGAAACGAAGACAAATGCCCTCGATAATCCAAATGGCACATGCGACGAAGCTGCTATACACAGTATAAGAATAAAGCTTTATATATACAAAGCAAAAGAGAGACAAAAATGAAGAGAGACCAAAAGACATAAATGAGAAAAAGAAAAAGAGAGACGTTCCTTGCGTGCGTTGAAGCACTTCCGGAGCTCCGCCAAGACTAACGACGTCCTCGTTTCTTATCTGCTCGGTCACGTAGCGCACGACAACGATGCAAAACGACGACGGGTGAATGTACAAAGGGAAGAGATGGCGAGGCAAGAGAAAGTGGGTATAGTAGTAGCCACAATAATAGTGGTAGTGTGGTGGATGCAGGAAAAAAGGATCACTGGCATTCCCCGGTTAATTTAGCTCGCTAGGAAGTGCCGTAAATAGGAAATGTCGTGTCGCAATGACAAAGAAAAAGAACGTGAACGCGACAGGTTGACTTTTAGATATAGACTATTATATAAATCTATGTACATATGTATCTATGAGTTTGAGGAGTAGGCACAAATGCCAAAAGCCTCGAGAAATAACGTTTCAAAGTCGTGTATGTACAGTCTGTAGATAATTTTGTACCGTAACTTTGAATACTGGCATGTAAATATTCATGATATCCGTTTTGTTTTGTATTTATAATGCATGATTGTGTATATTGTGTGGTATATCATGTCTGCAGAGAGTATCAGTGAACGTGTGGGTGTACAATGTTTTGAGAATTAATGAATTGGACAGTTGAAAATCAAAGACAATGTCAAACACGTTTGTGTTGCGTAATATAAAACTTGGAATGGTTTTTTGTTTTTTTTGCTTCTCCTATTTCATTTGAATGAAAGAGTCAAAGTATTTCAAAGAGACATGCAAAGTTTGCCATGCTGACATTCATTGCATTGATGTCTAGTGTTGAATTGTTGCTGGGGAATAATTAATATTGAGTTTATTTTAATATCAACATATGTTGGTAATTTAAATTTTTTCGATGATGAATTTTCAAGATATTACACTTGGTAATTTTGAAAAATATATCTTTGAGAAAATTGCATTCAAAGTTTTTTGATATCTATTCAGATTCGAAATTTTCTTTTATTTCAAACAAACAATGTGCGAAAATATACAATTTGTTTCATCTTTTTTTTTTATTTTTATATAGCAATGATATTTCTTTGACTGAAAACTCCTATAAGTAAATCACAATAAAGTTTTTCATCTCAATTTGAAAACTATATACATTCCCTTATAGTTGGAGATTTGAGTTAAAATTGAAAGAGATAAAAATGGAGATTGTACAAAAGCGTACAGAATTATTTTTTATTTTATGTACCTAACTATTTAGTAAGTTAACAGATGGTTCAATAACTTGATATTTACATTAGTTTTATTGAGTGGTTTAATGAATATGATGAAAATACGTAAATGAATTCTCAAAGTGCTCGATAAATAGTCGCCCACGCTTTATTTTTTTATTATTCATTTACTTTCACTTTATCTTTTTTATTTTATTTTATTTTTTATTTTTTTTTTTTTCTCGTTAACCCTTCACGATTCCAACCCCTCAGTGAAGGATAATGGATGTGGCCATCATATTGACCCCATATAAGTGAGTAAGGAGGTGGTTGCTATGCACTCTATTGAAGAGGAGTTACGTGGGGTTTGTAGTGGTGCAAACACTACTGGCAATGTTGAAGTTTGATTTCCATTTGCATATTGGAAACTCTTCGCATAGATACATCACTAGTTAAAATTGAGACAAAGTAAGAGAATGAGAAGCGATGAAACGAACAATAATTTCAGTTTGAAATTTAATTTTATAAAAGTGTTGTAATATAAAAAAATTATTAAAAATTCCTACAGATGAAAATTAATAGCTGATTTATTATATTTAGAACACTAATTAAAAGCTAATAATTACTGTTAATTGCTTGATAAATTATTAATATTAATTATATCCATGATTGAATATGAATATTAATTTTATCATCATTTTTTTTTTATAGAACAGAAAAATAAATAGTTGACACGACGGAATCATTTATTATATTAAACCTAATAATCATTTCAAACAATTAATATTTATTTGCAATCGTAGAAAATTAATTTATCCCCAGACCTGTTTTTGTAATATTTGTATATTGATCATTAAATATATTTATAATTGTGTATTTATTTAATTAATTTATACCGAGTACTAATAAATATAATTACTAACTCAATTGATCTTTTCATCAAAATTTCTCCAGTGCTTTTAAAAATAAATGTTTCAAATAAATTATTCATCAGATATACTGATGAAAATCCACCAAAATAAATACTATAAATATAATTTTTTATAATCACAAATTTATCACAGTCCATTAAATTTATTGACTTAGTGATTAATATTAAACAAGTTTACAGCTTGCCAAAATTTATTTCAATACTACAACAAACACTGCTCCACAATTTATTATATTTTTGCATGTTTCATAAATAACTCAGACAATGAAAATACGATAAACATTATGTACTCTATGTACATATATAAATAAATGTGTATAGTCTCTTTGACTGCTTTTAAAGGAAACGTTAAAAGGCCTTTTAAGAGCGTATACAATGTCGTGTCCGGTCTGGGTGACTGTTGGTCACATAGTGGAGTCGTAGAGGATACAGTTTCTATATACACACACACACACACATATATATATACACATAAATATATCTACATACATACACTAGCACGCTACTTTGGCAGTAAATTGCGAGTAATTTGCGAGGGCGGCAGCGGGTCAGGCAGTTAGCAAGCCAACAACCACCACTGCGTTGCAACCTTTCCTCTATCAACCCCCTTTGCAGAGTATATTTCTACCCCTTCATGGCACTGTGTTCTCTGCGCATAATATTATATAGGATAACGTGTGGATATATTTTACCAAAACATGTTGACGGTATAAAATAGTGAACAGTTTCAATAGTCAATGCAGTTGTCCAGTTTTAAAATAATTTAATATTATTAAAAGATAATTTGTTCGAGAATATAAATTGGAAATAATAAATATTGTTGATTAAGAGCAATTAAAATTTTATTATTCAATGAATTTATCCAAACTTCACTGATATAATTTCATAATATAAATTTTTTGTATAATATATAATAAATTATTAAATTAATTAGATTCGATAATAGATATCTACATTAGAGTATTTTCAAATCCACTTTAGATACTGATGTAGCATCCCTTCATCTGCTGTCAACCCCCCCACAGAGAAATTAATTCAAAATAACCTAAGCTATTTCCCACAAAATTCCTCATGTTTATAATTTATAAAATTCCATACTAAACTTTAACACGAGTTGAAATATATGAGAATCAAAATTGTTGTAATTATTTTCAGGTGTATACATAATCACAAGGATTTAAGTGATATTAAATTGTAGATAGTTTATTGTTCTCAATACATATGATAAATATTGTTGTGTGTGTAGATAATCCGTTGGAATAATTATAAACACTCATTATTTTTTGTTGCCTACACCACATTAAGTTGAGAATAATTGAGCCAAGTTTTTGCTGAATGTTATGTATTTAAGCTCCATCATATGTAACATCATGATCGTGTACGAACTATTTTCCAAAAGGGGATAAGATACAGAATGAATGGAAAGGTAAGCTCACAAAGTTATATGTGTTTGAGGAAACTTTGCATTACGCTTTTCTCATACCAAAGATATTTATATAAATACATACATGTCGCGCAGTTTCCTGACACCTTATTTCTCTTCTGCTTCATCTATTATCGGTGAATTTATATTTGCGCGTTATAATATAGTTTATGTAGTCGTACTTTTGATTTACCTATTTAATGTCTGCGAATGAGCACAACTTTAATACATCAATTTTCTGTTTAAATTAATGGATAGATAGATAAATTAAATGCCAACTTTCATCAATAAAATATTTTGATTTATTATTGCGTTTAAAAGCAGTTACTTATTTGAAGATTAATGCAATCTCAAGATAATAATCGAGTGGGAAGAAAAGATATTTATGTTCATTTAGTTAAAAACTGAATTTTATAATTATTACAAAATAAATCTTTCCAATGATTTATTTTTAATTTAATTTTTATTTCAGTTACCGGACATCAGTGACTATAACAATCACATTAACGTTATGAAATACTTTTAATATCAATTAATTTATGTTGAATAATTAATCTATAAATAGCTTTGACGTAGAAAAAAAAATATAAATAAATAAATGAATTTTTTTCCAGGACATGAACGAAGTGGCAATGGCTGTAAAATTATGATACGTTTATAGTGAACGCCGTTGTGTGAGACAAACTAAATCAAAGGCAGTCAACAGAGTTTATGAAGCAAAGTAAAAAAAGGGAGATCGTGGGAAATGACAGAAGGTAGAGAAAGGTATAGAAAAAGAGAAGACGGATAGTTGATATTATGAGTGCAGCGATTCGGACCGTTCAATTAAAACTTTTTCTTCCATCAGGAATCACAAGCAAGCATCATTTTAAATAAACTTTAGCCTGTAGAGGTGTCGCTGGCCGATGACGTTAACAGCTAGCCCACGAAACTTTTATCACCAAACAATTCCCAACACATTTCACAACAGCGTCGTCTTTATGATGTTAATTATTTCTTATTGATCATCATAATTGTCTTAACGATATACAAATATTAATATCGAAAAAATTTTTAAATTACTACTTATACTACTTATACACAGATAATACCTACATACATATTTAGAATATGCATTAGTGAAAAGATTTTACGTTATTATATGCAAATGCATGGAAAAAGCTTTTTCACAAGTGTGTAAATTCTCTTCAAGCGTTAAAAATCACTCACAAGTAATATTTTATTTATGAGTGTGAGATGGCAATGTGTCTTAAACAATACGTCCAATGTATGCAAGCGATTTAATATTAAATTTCAAGAGTATTGAGAAAAAAAAATGCGATTTTAAATTCTATAAAAATTGAAAAAATAAGTGAGTACTTATTTGTTTGTATATATTTATATATACATATCTTATATATATACATATGTATATATGTATTTTGATATTTAAATATTTACATTATTATAATTATTTACAAATATATTATATTAATGTATAAAAAATTTTAATTTAAAGAAAAAAAATAAAATATTGATAATAAACACTTATATAATATTTAATTATATATTATATTTATAATAAATTAATTATATATATATTTATATATACATATATTATATATATATGTATTTCAATATTTAAATATTTACATTATTATAATTATTCACAAATATATTATATTAATGTATGAAAAATTTTAATTTAAAGAAAAAAAAATAAAATATTGATAATAAACACTTATATAATATTTAATTATATATTATATTTATAATAAATTATTTATATATATATTTATATATACATATATTATATATATATATATATATATATGTATTTTAATATTTAAATATTTAGAAGATTGTTTAGAAATATTTTAATAGAAAATACAACACCACGAAGTAGTCACATATTGCTAAATATTCCATTCTAAAGCTCAAAGAAGGAACTTGCGTCAAAGTTTATTATAAAATAAAATATTACAATGTTGTCCTAGATTTTTAGAAGTTCCTCCGATTCAAAGTAGAATTGATAAGCCAACGAGTGCCATATAATGTTGAATCAACTACTAGAAGACTTAAAAAAAAAAAAAGCACAAAAAATTCCAACTGGGGAGATCTATCCTACTTTTAGCATCGAATGTAATGACAATGCAAGCTCTATATATTGGAGATGGTTGTAGGTGTTCTCAGCAGCAATTTATCTACAGTTTGGTGCCATATCGTGTCCTCCGCGGTACATTGCAAACTCAGGCTTTATATCAAATGCATAACAACCCTATTACCGTACTCCAGTGCTATAAGCCGTAGATTGTGGATTATCGCTTGGCCGTTGGCCGTTACTGTCTGAATATAACCGTGTCCCCTCTAGGCTTGTGGTTCCCTCAATCCTATATGTATGTGCACAACGACAATTGAACCCCACTATCATTATGAATATCTATATGTATGGTACGGTTTACTACGCTGATTATGTATTAATTGGATAATCATCGTTAATGATTATTGATAATTGATATTGACTGGGGATACGCAATGTATGGATAATCGATATTGTGGCTCTCCTTTTGTTTAAACGTTGAATCATGAGATACGTATATATACAATATAGTGTCCAACCAGTGTACATTGCGATTTGTTTAAACAAATAGAAAAAAAATATATAATCAATTTTGTTTTGGCATTCAGATAATGTCAAGTTGAAAAATTGTATAATAAAGTTAATTAATAATTCATATTTGGCGTGGATTGAATTGTTTGAATATTTTTTGATATTTTATATGATGAAATTGTCGGAAAATTTGTCCTGTGATAAAATGACGAATGTTTTATTACGTTTGTTGAATTTTAAAATGATTATCAGAGAATGGTAAAAATATTTCGTAAAGTATTTCGTATAATTTTATATTCTGAATTGTAATTAATATTGTATAATTTTTATTACAATTTCATGAAGTTTTGTCTTGATATATATAAAAAAAATGAAAATTAAAATAAGAATTAATTATATAAATGAGTAAATTAATTCCATCATTGAATTAAATAATTTTTTTTCTTCATTGTAAAATTTATACTTTTAATTTTATCTCATGAATTAACTAGAATATATATTTTTTTCTTCCATTCTATGCTTCGATTATAAAGATAGACACTATCCTTTTCTCCTCCTTCTGAATTATTTTGTAAAAAAAAAAAAAAAAAAACATCGCTTTTACATAAGAATAAAAACTTTACATTGTCATTTATGTCTCATACATTTCAAAATGACAGAAGTTTTTGAAAGCAAATAAAAAAAAAAGGAAGTGGCCACGGTCCATACACCTGTCGTATACATGTACACACACATAACCACATCCTTTTTTAATGTAAAATGTCACAAAATATTGTCGTTAAAGTCAACATACCCTGATGGATTATTCCAGTTGGTATGTAGGGTAAGTATACATTTTTTTTCTTTTATTTATTTTTTCTTTTTTAGCTGCAGTGTGGTTTTATCCAAAATGGAATGAGAAATGTAGCAAATGCAGTATAAATTTTTTTTTTCTTTCTTATTATTCCACTGTACAATCTCTCTCTCGCCCTCTTCCTCTCGCATTCACTCTCAAGGGACGGGATATCGTTGCAGAGAGTTGAGGATTCGGGTCAAGCCACGACCCACAGTACCACCAGATGTTACTGCTTCACCTCACTTGAATCTTTATACATATGTACCACTGTGTATACGTATTTATGCAGACGATTTTTATGGTATATCTAGACGAGCGATTTATTCCAAGACGATTGGTGTTTTTTTTTTACTTGAAAACATTTTCATTATAGGTAAATGTATGCATTAAATATACACTAGTGGAAAAAATTTTCGAAATTTTTCCATGTTTTTTGACAAGCTGTATTTCAGTGAAAAATGGTCGTATCGAGGTTTTTAAAAAAAGGAATTAAAGCTGAATAAACAAGCTATCCAATCAGTATGATAGTTTAGCTGAAAAAAAATTTTCCAAGTTCGTGGACTCAAAAAAAAAAAAAAAAAAAATTGCGAATTTTTTTTTTCGTACTTTTTCTTAATAATTAAAAATTACGTAATAATTATGACTTTTAAAAATTTTCCGACACAATATCTGGAAAATAGAGCTTCGGAGCTTCAAAATGCTTTTTTTGAAAATTCGATACGACCATTTTTCACTGAAATACAGCCTGTCAAAAAACACGGAAAAATTTCGGAAATTTTTTTGATCCTTTAATTTTTTCGACTAGTATAAAATAAATATTTTTCAAAACAATTTTGTTATTATTTTATCCACAATTTATCTACGAATAGAATTTTAAATAATCAATATTTATCTACAATGCAATTGGAATATGGTGTAATTAATAATTAATCATTAAATATAATTGATATTTATTTAATTTCCAATATCAAAATACTTATTTCATCTCTCAATTAAATTTACAATCAAATATTAATCGTAATATTTTTTTTATAACTCTATCAAACAACATTTGACTATAAAATACATAAATAATTTGTAATTAGTTACGATCGTGTATTAAATTTATATATTGTATAATTATTTGCGGAGCAACTATTAAGGAAATTGCGTAGTCATTATGAAGTATACGCGGATGTATAAATTTATATATGAGTGTGTAGCTTAGTTTACATGTTGGAGTGTGCGGTACTGCAATTTCACTTATCTCATAACGTTTAGACTTTGCACTTTGAAGAGGGCGCTCAAACATAATGTCTATATCCCAGTAATGCTAACATTTTCCTCTGAAGCTGCTGTTCATTTACATACTACATACAGGGTGTCATATTTTGCTTACTATCAAAAAAATATTTCGTAACTTGTGACGATTTTAAATAAAAAAAATGATCTAAATAATAATAGAATAAAAATTATTCAAAGCTGGCTGAATAAATATTATTATAAACAGCTGATAAATATTTTTCCCAGTGAAATTATTTCATAATAATTCCAAATAAATAAACAATAAAGCCAATGTTTAAAAAGATTATCAATTTAGCAAGTAAAATTATATTTTTTCATCTAACAAAAATAATAAAAAATAAAAATAAAAGACAAATTAAAATATTAAATTATTTTAGGAATTTTTCTCAGCATATTTTAATTTTTTTTTTTTTCCAATCCTTTGTTTCTTAGTTGCTCGATTTTTCAGTAATAATATTCAATAGTATGAGCTTCTCTCATTCCTTTGAATAATTCCTCTCTATCTCTCTAATGGGATTTCTCTCTTGTTTCTCTACCATTACATACTTTATATCCTCTATATATATAAATATATATGTACATATATCTCTCGAACTAACTTGGATCCATTCGCGATATGAATGCACCTATTATGCATTATGAGTTCGCGATCGCGAGGCGCGCCCTCTACTACTTTGACAAAGGAAATGAGAGCGGATTGCTTTACGAATCGGTGGGTGATAGGGTGGAACCGACAGAGAGATAAAGAGTGAGAACGTAAACGAGTATGAGTGTGGGAGTTGTTCGATGAGATAAAAGAAGAAAAAAAAAGAAAAATTGAAGAGAAAAAATAAAAAAAAAAAATATAAAATAATAATAAATAAAAAAAATAATAATATTAACGAACGAAACTCGTAAGCTCCAATCAATAGAACTTTAGTGAATGTGTAAAGTGAATAATTGGACGCCGGTTTTTCCAACGTCAATTGTAATTATATATAATACATATGTAAAATATATTTATACATATATTTTATGATTATGTATATTTAATATTTCGATGCTATTTTTCATCGGTTTGAATGCATAAATAATTGAACGAGTGAACAAAGAATTTTATATACCAAAAAACAAAATAAAATATTATTAATATTTTTATTTTATTTTACTATTTATGTATAGTCAATCACGTTGAATAAATATTTCGTTATTTGTTCGAATATATATATATTTTTTTTTGTTATTAACAAACGTGATATTATTCAATAATAATTATCGAATATACAATTTCATTGTAACCTCAGTTTATTGTTCGAGCACATGAATAGAAATATAATATTATGTATTTAAATTGTATTGATAATAGTAAATTACTCATAAAAAATGTTCAAACAATCAAAACGAAAAATATTCATAATTTAAATATAAAAATTAATTAAAAATTATTTATATTATTATCAAATGATTATACATAGTCCTGTAAGTAACAAACACAACACATTTATATTTTTCCATCTGCATTCGCAGTGCATAATGCGAAACATTGACAAATTCATTGCCAAACACCAGATGGATAATTTGCCATATCTATTTAACTGTAAATATAAATATATATTCGCGCAGTTATGTAACCATTTTTTGGAGAGGAGAGTAAACTTGATAGAGAATTTTGGCTCCAGCACCCCAGCACTATTACTATCGGGCCATTGCTTTTTACGGCAATGATCGTTGCAAAATTTATTCGAAACGCTCCACTGATTGGCGTTTTAAATTTCTCGAGCCATTGAACAGCCTTTGGGAAAACGAAGTGGGAAGGGTGCACCCAAGCGATCACACTTCATATATATATACATATATATATATATATATGTATGCATGTATGTGTGTATGTATATTTATATCTATAAATACACACACACTCATTTCCTCTTCTACAATCTTTGTAGGTATATATGCAATAGTAGTTTTTCGTTTTCATATTTTTATTTATTTTATTTTTTACAAATATATCTGTATTTGTAATTATTTATAGAGTGTATTGTGTTTTGTTATGAATATTGAAAAAATACGCAGAATTGAAAGTGAATATAAACAAAAATGTTTCGTACAAAAGTTTTATAATTAGTAGAAAAATATTGAATACAAATATCAAAGAAAGCTTTGACGAGAACTTGTATGTTTATTTTCAATATTTTTTGATGGTTTTATTTATTTATTGAATATTTTTTTGTTTGAATTTGAATGTAATTTATTTAAAAAATTAATTTATCAATAATGAAAGTAGAAAGCTTGGAGATTACATATTTTATAACGATTCAAAGTTATTAATTTGTTAATAAAAAATATTTCTTGGTTATTTTTTTTAAAGTTTTCACTTTGCCAAAACTTTCTCTACTTTAATGTCCAGTGACCTTTATAATTTTCCTGCTAGACGAACTTTTTCGGGTGGATTTTTTTTAATAACTTATCATCATATTGACTGGCACAATCTTTCGAGTTGAAATTTACTGGATAAAAAGTAAGAACTACAAGTAATAAAAGTTTCAAACGCGTATACGATTTGAAGATTCCGAGAATTATAAAATTTTTGCGACCATTATTACTGCTGGAAAAGTTGCGTTTGTTATCCGGGTGATTATATGAAACTTGCGGGGTAGAAACACTCAAGGGATGAAGTAATGTACATTGTGGTGACAAAAAATATAAATGTACATTACTCGTTTTACAAATAATATAATTGAATTTTTTAGGAATTTATGTAAAAATTGATAAAGAAATATAAAATAAAAATTGTATTTGAGTCTCGTGAATATCTTGAGAGCTATAATTATTTGACGGGAATAAAATTGGGGTAGTAGTTGAGGGTGTGTAGTTGACAATAAAAACTTTTTCAATTTATAAATACTATTTATTAGAGTTGAATGTTGGTGAAGAACGTATCAACAATCGTAAAAGTTTAATCAAAATAACTTGGTGGCTATATTATTTTATTATTCATATCCATACTTTTTTATTTTCATTTTTTTTTTGTTAGGGGGGGAAGTCAAAAATAATTGTTGAATAAAAATATATATTCAACGATTATTCCATTTTATAGTCTTTTATAATTTATATCTCAATAAAATAATTTTCCCGTCAAATCGCAAATTAAAACCAAAGTTTAAAGTTGGAAAATATAAATTTTATCTCTACTTACAAAAAAAAAAAGCAAATCAAACTTAGTTAACCTATCTCACCTCTTGGATATTCTCCATGATTTCAACAATATCCACAACAAATTTCCGATTCTAAATAGTTTCAACCTATTTTCTCAATGCAGACATTAACATGAAAGCAACATTGTTGATATTACCCTCTTTCTATCGATTCTCGTTTCTGAATTCATGTACAATTCGCCAATCGTTTTACGAATATCAACGGCATAGATGCGCACGTGAACAGAAAGTAGAATAGTGCAACTCTGCTTTCTTTATTGTAAATAAAAAAAATAAAAAAATATCATTCAAAGTACCGCAAATAAATGGAAATCAAAATAAAAAATATATAAAAAAAATTCTGTATAAAAAAAAGACCCTTTCTTTCTTTTTTATTTTTTTTTTGTCGCAATCACGGTTGTGAACAAAATAAAAAAAAATATCCAGCGAGATATATATTCATGTGTATATGAAAAGCGAATGGAGTTTGTATATGTGTTGATGATGGCGAATGTGCACCGAGTATTGAAGTACACCCGTTTCTCTATAGTGAGGACCCAAAGGGCAACAGACACTGTCTATATTTACTCGTGCTGACACACAAAGGCCGCAACTATCCGCCACAACGACGACGACGATGAACATGTGACAATCAGTCACGAATGTTTGTATGTATGCATAAGCGTGTTTGTGTGTATGTAGGTGTAGGGGCGAGCGTTGATTTAAATAATGTATCGCCAAACATTGTTGGCCACTGAGCGGTGACTTTATGTCATCCGTCACATCCGTGTCTACTTCAAGTCTGTGATAATGAGTCTTGTCTCCCTACTTTCATGTAAAATTATTCATGTTTTGATTTTCTGATGTTTAGAAAGTTCAGATTACCATGTGTTTCATGAATGATTCATTGAATGATTTGTCAAGTTGAAATTTTTGTGCTTCTCTAAGACTTCTAGTAGTCGATTAAACATCCTATGGCACTCGTTGGCTTATTAATTCTACTTTGAATCGGAGGGAACCTTTAAAAATCTAGGATTGAAATTAGTTTGATTGTAATATTTTATTTTATAATAAATTTTGACGCAAGTTCTTCCTTTGAGCTTTAAAATGGAAGATTTGGCAATACGTGACTACTTCGAGGCGTTGTATTTTCTATTAAAATATTTCTAAACAACCTTCCTTGTTGTCTCAATAATGAGATTTAAAGTAGCTTAAAAATTTGTACTCGGGTTCGGAAAAAGATTTATAATTTTGATCCCAAAAAAGTAAACTCCCTAAAACAAATAGTTTTCGTAAAACTGAACTTGATTTTAGATAAAATATCCAGTATATATGTTTTGTGGTTGAACATGTGCATATACACAAATAGAAAATTTCACAGGACGACTGTCCACAATTGTAACAAGTTCGGTACCGGCATATAGTCCCTTACGCGGTTTTTGGGGATTCTCTGCCTGTTGAAGATAAATTGGAGAAGGCGAACGGAAGAGGAAAACAAGTGGTAACAATGGGGTTTCCGGTCTGTAGGGTAGGATAAGGATATATACATGTGAGGCAAACTGGTTGGGGTGGTGGTGGAAAGAGAGCTTGGTGGGAAATTAATACGAAGTAACATTGTCTCTCATGTGCCGGATTGTCGTGAACTTTGTGAAATTGTGGTTCAGAGACGGTGCGAACGAGAAATTTTCAGTAGATGGGGTTTGCCAGTGTATGAGATGAGTTTATTGTACGTACAAAAATATATATATACACATGTAATATACAGTTTGTTTAGCAGGATGAAGATGTTTTTAGAATTTGTTCCAGATAAAGAGTAAAAGCTAGCAAAATAGGTTGTTTAAAATCAATCAAAAATATCCTCAATAAATTATTAATGAAGAACTACTCATTTAATATTATGATAATCATTAAATTATTTTTCATTTCCTCTTTTCTATTATTACAGGTCAGAAAAAAAAATTGATCAATAAAAAGTGAGAGGGGAAAAAAAAAAAATTGATCGACAGCTATGTCGATCGGTTCTTCCGCACGATAAATGTTGAGTCGTTTCTATTATCTCGATATATATATATGTACATATAGAAAAAGGGTTTGTGGCAAATGTTTTTATGTGCTTGCAACCATTCTAGTTGTCTGGGATGGTATCACCAATACTAGATTCCATTTGCGGCTTCAATTCCAAATTGTATTATCGGTTTTACTTTGCTCACATCCAAACCGGACGAAGTGGGAGAGAAAGAGAAGGTGGACAAGTGAAAATAAGGAAGAGAAAGAGAGAGAGAGAGAGAGAGATTTCGTGTGTGGCTGTCTTGCGGTCAACAAAGTGGCAACTCCCGAGTATTCTGACAGAAATAACCTCCCTAAGTCGTACTCTATACTATGTGTGGTGACAAGAGGTGCTTGTGCAAGCCAATTTCCGGCTTTTCTAATCGACCTACTACGACCATATATGTCTGATCACATATTGGTATTGGATTAAGAGATATATGGATGTAAGCAAATCGAAAGAACGTGAATATTCATACAATTTCTAATGAATTTTTAAGTTAAAATGAATCCTTAGCAAACGGAAATAATTTATAAGCACAAATAATTATAGTGTGTTATTATAAAATTTTCCACGGGCCAATATGATTTCTCATACGTTACACTCAATTGCACTTTATACTTGATAATAATGTCGCAATCGATCGTTATAAGCAACGCAAATTGCGATTTAAAGCGCAATTTCGTACGTAATCTTTTGTCGTCAGCGATATCAACGGTTGATTCAGGTTTATGAGCTTTCGCCAGGCCTTTGGAATATATAAAACTCACAAACACTTGTGCTGTTTCGTAAATCTTTTACTTTATTTTTTGTTACCTTTCCCTTTTTAGTTTTTATCTTTGCTAGAACAGCAAGCAATAAATTTCATCTTGCTTACACAGTGAAACAAAATAGTGAATTCCGATACAAAAACTAACTCCTCTTTTTCGTAATCCGGTATGTGATATCAAACAATCATCTAATGTTATGGGAGAATAAAAGCAAATAACAATGAACTCTTCAAACAAATACAAAATACCTATCGCGTTTTTCTTTTTCTTCTTCTTCAATAACTTTAATCCTCACCAAAAGCGCAAATTTTACGTCTATCATCTCGCGATCTCAAGACTGATTTTATGATACATATATTATCTCTTTGCGATATGAACTATACACATATCCAACAGACTTTTATCCTTCTAAATCATCAAATAAAGCACATTTCAACTGTAGCTTGACTGTACAGTTCTCTTTTATTCTCAATATTCTTTAACAGAGAGTATGAGGTCATTGAAAAATTTATGTGCAAAATTTATCGACAAGTAAGAAGCTCATACAAACGCGTTTTCAGCTTTACTCTATTGGTTGAAGTCACGTATTGCGGAAATTATGCCTTGGAGAAACGAAGGAGAGACTCGTGCGTATCATACCGATTGGCAAAAAGGTCGAAAATAAAATGCGATCGCCATTAACTGGACCTATAGATATATATGAATATATATACCTAGATATACATAGATTCTGTTTACGTTTATGTATGCTCGTCGTGCAGTTTCCAAGCTGCGCACACCACTTGTTTTCATGTATAATAGCGTCGCGTCTACATAACAATGCGAAATACACGTAATAGCGAGAGAAAGACAACGGAAGCATACCGGATATCTTTTATTGTCTATTGATGTAAGCACCAATAAGACAAAATCAAAAAGAAAAAAAAAAAAGAACAAAAAGGCAATTCAGAAATAAAGAGAGATCGGCATTCATATAAATTTATGTTCAAATGTGTTAGTTCGCGGGGCCACGCAGCTGTGGACGTAGTCATGACACTGGTATTTATAGAAGGCACAACGCAAGCGCAAACATATCCGGTCGATCGCCATAGAGAAAACTATAAATATCAAGATTTATCTCGATTAACGTGAAGCCACACGCGCACTTTTAACATGAACATTTGCCTCACTCCTTATTTCCTCCTCTCAAACATCTTCAATATTTTTTTATTATTATATATTCTCCATTATTATTATTATTATTATGCTTTTCTTATTCTCATAGGACGCCACGAAGTCATCGTACTCGTCTTGTTTTTTGAGCGCTTGATATCGTGGAAAATATCTTCCGGACCTTTGCCATATCGTTTTCTCCACCAGGACTCCCTGCTGTGAGATCGATAAATTGGCGAATGTCTGATGCATAAAGAGAAAAGAAACATGCCCTTTTTTTTATTACGTATGTATATGTGTATATGATAGCTCGGTAGGATTATATGGATATGCAGATCTTGATAGTGAAGTCCTCTCTGATCTTATGTGAAAAAATATTCGATAGATTGTGCATTGTTGATATGCCACTGTTGTATCATAAATTTTTCATTGAGGGTGGGTAATTTATTATTAAAATAAGAACGTAATTATTGCTTTGTGTAGATTAAATTATTGAAAGACTTGTACTATACTTTACCTACCCCTAATTATAATTTAATACAAATTATTTAATTCATTATGATAGCGTATAATAGAATGTTTTTTCTTTCAAGTTATTTTTTTTTTTTTTTCATATCCAAATCTTCCTAACAATCTCACTCGAGTTTTCAACGTGAACTCTTTCATATAATTAATGTATGACGTAGCTGTGGTATTCTATACACGTCATAATAAATTACAGTTCGTAGAGTTTTTGTTGAAACATTTAGTCGGTTTTTTTGTTTTTGTGAATTAATTTTGCCTTACAAACTACACAAGACCGTAATTAAAATACTATACTTCCATTAACACATTAACACTCGGGTGCTCGATTTTTTTATACGCTTGTTAAATGGTTTTACAATTTAAAAAACTACAAAATAAATAAATAAATTTAAAAAAATCCATATTATAAATATTATTCCAACGATAATTATTTTTTTTTTTTTCAAATATACTCTATCAATATACCTTTCCGTTATTTCATTATCAATGATTTTTTACTAAATTAAAAACCAATGGTATCGATTGTTAAATAGAGTACATGAAGCAATCAAATACCGACACAGCCTCATGAATACTCAATTGAATTTTCATACATATAACCATAAACGAGTGTGTATATTTTAACTTTAAATAACGTTATTCTATTTATTTATTTATTCATTTTTTTCGTATTCCGCTTTACATTGCATAATGATGACGTATAATTCTATCGTGTTATCCGAACTTATAATTGCGATTTACGATTGGGAACAATTGAATATAATTAATTTAGCTGAGTGACGAATATTTAATTGTCATACAATGTCGTTCGATGGACGAATAGGTGTCGGATGTAACGAGCAATTCTATTTGCTCAAAAGCGCGCGGTGACTCGTTGGCACATGGATAGAATTCACCCTCTCTCTTTCACTCTCACCACCCAACTGTACAAATATATATACATATATACATACATAACATGTATATGGGAGAATACGTTGGCATTAGTGTGTGGTACATCGCGTCCCGGAGCGCCAGGTCCATTGGACAATGATAAAAAAAAAAAAAAAAATTCAATTCTGTCGAATTTCGATTGATGGAACACACCTATCTACTAAAATAGTATATGTATTATGTGTACATCTATATTGTAGCCGCAATATACATATGTATATTGGGATAAATGTGGGAATGAAGCGAGGGCGAGTTTTCAACGATAAGTTGAAATGTAAAAATTTTTCATGTTCCAAAGGGAATGGGAAATACGATTAGAACAATAGCTCAAAATAATGGGCAATTGACTGTAGCATTCTCTCATCTTCCCATTTTCATTCTGTCTCATTCTACCTATTCATTCTCTTTATGCTGTATGTTCAATGGATACATTGGTATTCAGTCGATTAACGAGCAATGGCTGTGTTGTGACATGATGATTGTTTTATCAATAAAGATTTTAATAAGTATTACTCATTGATTTTAATGGGAGTTTTTATTTTTTTTTATATTTTATTTTATCGTTTTTGGTTTAGGGGTTTATTATAATATTATTATGGATGTCATAATTGTGGTTTTACATGCAGATTGGTATGAAGAAATGTATGAATGAAAATATGTATAGGGAGATTATGAAGTTTATTAGTAGAATTATTTATGAAAATAGTTTTCTGAATGAGAAAAAAACATTTAGAGGTGGACAAAAGTTGTACTGGCGTAGATAACTTTTCACTGTTCATTTAATTTAATTTTTTTTTTTGTATTACCGGTTAGATAACTTTATTTTATTAACTGAAGATTTTAATTTTAGTATTTAATTTATTGATATCGCAAATATACAGTTGAAAAAATTCAGTTTATTTGATTTTATATTAGATTAATACGTTATTAAATTGAGTTTGTATTTTATTTTATTAATTCGAGACAATTGTAATAAAAAATTGTAAATTAAATTTATTCAACTGAATTATTTATTATGTAAGAATCAACGTGAATTAATATAAACAATTTACGAACTTAGAATTACAATTGTCGATTTTATATTAAAGAAAAAAACCTTTTTTTACTTCTGGAACAATTCATCAGTTGAAAATTCTCACAGACTTTATATTTCAAGAAGTTTTAGTGAATTCCTGTCGCCAAGCAGGTTATAGTCTCGTGACATATTCTAACAAACAAGTTTCGAATCACAAAATCGAACAATCTTGTATTTTCACCTGATAAAAATTCAATGAATAAAATAAATAGTTGAGCTCAAAAGTGTGAAAATAAAAAAAAATACAAATTCGTGAATAATTTCTTTCAAACATCTCTAACAAATTTATATACTAAATCCAACAAACTCGAAATTTAGCATTTATCTTTTGCTCAATCAACTTGTCACGTCAAACTGTCAGTCAATAAAAACCTCTGAAACACAACAACATATATTTATTTTATAACACAAGAATTATTAATCAAACCCAATTATTCTATCCAATTCGTATACTAAAAACACACAATTAATCTCCAATACTTCATCCTAAATATATCAATTCTTGAATTAATAAAATAAAAAACACTGACAAAATATCTGATATCAAAATAAATTCAATGCTTTGATTTATTAATTAATTTAAAATTAAATTAAATCCAATACTAAACTCTCAGTATGAATATATTAAAATCCATTATTATATATTTAATACACAATCATATAATCTCATAATCACTCACAGTCGGACAGCAACATTTATCTTCCCCCCTTTAAAAAATCTCAACAGATTTACATATTTCACTTTGATCTCGTGCCGCAAATAACGATACGTACATATATATACAATGGCAGTAGTAGTATTTCTCAGAAGATCGTTACTGGCTACGCGTTGTCTTTCACCTATAAGTATTCAAGTGAGTATACACCAACTAACAATTGCCATTGTTCGCAAGAATGAATGGCAATACTAAACTAGCGTGCGCGTCGTCGAAGATTGAGATGAAGAACATGTGCTAGCATAAAGAATAACGTATTTGTTTTTCTTTTTTTTCTTATACTGCAACTGCATCTCTATGGTAATATGTTAACGACCTCTGGGATTAATTAGTCAACGAAGATGTGCAAGCGACCCTTCATTCTTAATTTAATAAATACATTTCATTTTCTTTTTTTTTATGTCAAGTTTTGTTAATTTCTTCTTTCTTCTGTACACACTATCACAAATGTTTTTCTCATTATTTTTAGAGTCTAAACCAATTGACTATGTACATTATGGGATAAATTAGACGTGACAACCGGGCACTTTGTCACGATGATTGCTACTTGACCCGGTTAATTTAATTATATTAATTTCATAGATATTATATATTATTTTTGTTTATTAATATATCGCGACGCATAAAAATTACTTTTACTTATAGATGATAAATCATGTTATCTTTAAGTTTATTTTACATTAAAAATATAATTATTACCTCGAATTTACAATTAAAATGAACGAGTTAACAAGTTGAGACATGATAATAAACTTGAGTGTCTCAAGTTTTCATAATAAAATTAAACTTTTTTTTATATAAAGTCAAGAGAGTAATATAAATTATGTTTTTATCATTTGGTTATATAATGAATCTATTGTATAAATATTATCTATATCCGAGTTTATATTGACCGATTCTCGATTCATTTTCATATAAGTATATACATTTCAATCGTAAAAATATCGGAGAAAAGTTCAAAAGATATAATTCCCTTTGCGCTTCCACTGTACATTTAAATTTATTTATTTTTTTTATATGTTGACAAGTAGTAAAGTTAAATAATTCGAATATAGTGTATAGAATATCTTCAAAGTCACACTTCTTTTCCTATATACCTCCTTATAACTTTACGGTTCATTGCACGTGAAAGGGAATAAAGGCATATCGGTTACAAAGAAGAATGTCATTCAGTGAATTTGTTCCTCTTACAATATTTGTTTCTTCTCATTTTTATTTTCACGACTCTGTTGACGAGATAACGAGCGCCTTTGTATCACTTTCTTCAATTTTAAATTCACTCGATTTGTTATAGAGTTGTAAAAATTGCTTTAATATCTTCTTATATAAAGTAATTTTATGAGAAATACATATAGGATATTTTATCATGAAAATAACGCAGGAAGTTTTGTTTGATTTCAATTATTTATCTTTACAATAATTCCCATAACTTTCTATCATTTGCCGAAAGATAATAATGATAATCTATAATATTATCAAGTAAATAATAGTTAATCAAATGAAAAATAAATATAAATGTAAATGAATATAATTTTTTCGATTTTTATAATTTTTTTATAATTTTTAATTCCTGTTTAATCTAATTGTCATTAATAAACTATGATTTTATTTATAAATTCCCCTCGGGATTTATCTAATGAATATTTTAAATTGAATAAAAAATTAACCAGTGAATTAATTACAATAATCAATTGGAAAAATTGATTTATATCAATTATACATAAGTGAATTATAAAAACTATACGTTCATGAATTTAAATTCAATTTTATGATCTCGTTTGCACTTGTTTCCGTTGTAACAGGTGGATGCAATTTGTTGAGTGTTCAATGAAGAATCAGAGTAAGAAAGCAGAATGAGAAGGGCGTGTGAATTAGAGAGCTTTAAGTCGAACGTGATACGTTCTACTTGATTGCAGCTTTTCACAAGGTTTATACTTTTATTCGTATCAGTGGACATTATATCTAATTTTCTTTCAACTATATACATGAAAAAAAATTTTTTTCACTTCCCAACATGAAGAATAAATGTATAAATTCCAAGAATAATTAATTACTCAGTGACATTGACGTACTTTTACATTACTAAAACTCATTTATCTCGAGAAATGTTGAATAGATAAATTTAAAATTAAATGCATAATAACGTCAACATTGAGAAAATGAGAAATTTTCATCTGTCATAGCATGACCGTCATATATCATTGCAACATGATCAACATGTATATAAGTATAAATATAAGGAACTGGGTCATGGTGTTGCAAGGAAGATGTTTAGCGTGCCGACACGTATTAACTTCACCGAGGAAAATGGTGTCTGGATGGCACGTGTCTCACGTATTTTGATGACAATGCCGAGCATGTAAACTCCATTCAGGTAAAGTCAAGCCATTAATAATCACATTGTTCTTTCGTTTAATATAAATGTATATTCAAACGTTGATACAGTTAGAATACTCGAGTAGAAATTTTTTTGTGCTTCTCTAAGTCTTCTAGTAGTCGATTAAACATCCTATGGCACTCGTTGGCTTATCAATTCTACTTTGAATCAAAGAGAACCTCTAAAAATCTAAGATTGAACTTAGTTTGATTGTAATATTTTATTTTATAATAAACTTTGATGCAATTTCCTCCTTTGAGCTTTAAAATGAAAGATTTGGCAATATGTAACTACTTCGAGGCGTTGTATTTTCTATTAAAATATTTCTAAACAACCTTCTTTGCTCCTGAAGAAATTCACTGAATGCCAATAATAAAGTTTAAAGTAGCATAAAAATTTCGAGTAGCAATATTTTTTAATACATCCTAATAATTATTTATTATGAATATAATATAATATTTTTGATATTCTGCAGTCTATAATCTTTACTAATTCATCGATTTAATTCAATAGAAAAAACCAGTGAACAAACAATTTTAAATACAGCTCAATAATTTAACTCTCATGTGGGACAAATACATATAACTTTCATGGTGACTGATATATATTTTCATGAGAATTTACCTCGTTTTCCGACTATGGTGTGTGGCACGATGGAACTTTTTCCGATTTCACGAATAAATTGTGCGCTGCACGCGACGTTGAATGAGATGGGAATAAAAAATAAATAATACAAAAACGAAAGAAAAATTATCAGAGAAAAAGAACTGAGATTTTTCATGATATTCATATAAACGCCATGCGTATTATATACATCCTATTATATACTTATATACATTTGCAACACATCGATGTATCAAAGAATTGAAAAGAAAAAAAAAAACAAAACAAAATGTCGTATACCATAACTCTGATTCATTGTGGCCAACACTTTGCCCCCTATGGGAAATCGAACATCATAAACAATTCGAAAAAGTTCGATTATGAAACTTTTCGATGGATATATGAAGACCCAAGACTATTGCACAAAATCTAGTGTACACATTGTATTTACATATATGTATATGGAGTGATATATTTTTAGACTGTGCTATTTTATATCTCAAGCGGTATTTCAAAGTCAACTATGCATATTCATGCGAAAAAACAAATAAAAACGAATGAAAGAGCGAGAGAGTAAGAAATTTGTACAACCTATGTCACTATGTAGCCTGTTAAAAGTTTCACGTTTTTACCGCACACACGACAACTCAATTGTCTAACTATAAATGGACACTACTACTGTAAATTTATATTTATTTATTTTATTTTTTATTATTAGAATTTTTGATAATTTAATTTTTATTCTATTTTTATTCTGGATTATACATCAGTTTATAATTAATCCTACATTGTGAAGTATAAAACGAAGAAGATTAATCGATTGTAAATAAAATAGAATAAAATTTGATAATTTTTATCATGAACTTTATAAAACAAGTTGAATCTTTTTATTTATTTATTATCAACGTGACGTTAACGATGAGCTTTTATATTTGGATATTTTCTATTACTACTACACGAATTACTGTAATATATTAAACACCGATCAACAACTAAATTTTCTATATAAAAACAGATTGAAATAAATAAATAAATGAAGATAAAAAAAAAATCTAAATCGACCATCAGACATTGTCGTTTCTCTTTATTCAAAATTGAAACAATATAAACATACCATGTATGCAAACAAAGATCGTCATAGTATTTGGAATAAGGTTTTAAATTTGCATAGACAAACGTAATGTCGTCGCGGCGACGGCTTTCCCCGACGATATACTGATGATGAAAAACTGGCGCTCGCGTCGAACGCGCAATTGAAACTTCTCGCTTTATATTTGGAGTTAAAGTTTATTTATTCTGTCGACTACGAGCAGAATAATTTTTCTTTATTTTTTTCCCCCAATGATTTTTATTTTAATTTTTAATTTTATTATTATCTCTGTATCTTTTTTTTTTTTTCACGCCAAGAATCATGATTCACAGTAAAATATGTTATACGTTACGTCGACGACGAAAGGGCAATCTCACGTTATAACATTGACTCTGATTCACAAGCCAAACGACACTCGGAAACAAAACTTCCGGCAAAAATAATCCATGCCAATATTTTATTTTAGTTCCTCCTTAATTTTCGCTATTATTTTCCTGAATAATAATAAATATATAAATAATTATTTCTCGTATAATTAATTTTGAATGGAGACAATTTAATTATTGCATCATCAAAATTTTTCTCAAACTCCAAATTAAGAATTAATAATAATTATTTTCTGTCTACTTATTCATCGATTTATTTAAAGAAATAAATAGAAAAGAAAAAAAAAATACCGCAGCAGAACCTAATCCAACTTTGTCAAGTGTTATCAGTGTAATTGAAAAAATAACACTCACCAAACTCTTACAATAGCATTGATAAATAAACCTTAACTAACACCAATAGCATGAGCTTCACTCAACGAATTTCAATCCAACGAGATATCTCTTTTGTTCCTCTTGAACTATATATACACAGCGCATCACAAAGCAGGCCTATATAAGTTTGTCTTCAGCGCAACCTCAGCAAGAGAGCACTAGTGTGAGAGTGGATGGGCGACATAGTAAATGAAAAAAAAAAAAAAAAAAGTAAAAAGTATAGACGTGCAAAATAAAGTAACGATAGATGGAAATAGTGTGTATGGGATTGAGAGATAAGAAAATAAAAATAGAAGAAAGCCCCGACGGAAGAAAGAGAAAATGCAAAAACGATAAAAAAGAAAAAAATAGATTGAAATGGAAAAGAAAAAAAAAAATAGAGCTTTCGAAGCTCCATGGCCGCATCGCGCGCGCAAATAAAGCCTTTCATTACTTCACTTCATCCGCGCGGGCGCGTAAGACCGCCTCCATGCCTCATTCCATTATTTCTGCTTTTCTCTGATTCTCATTAAAAATTGTGGTGCGGTTTCTCTAATTAAATTACGCAGCAAAGTATCACTCAGGTCGATCCACAAGAAAAAAAGTTAAACATAATAATAATTACGAATTTAAAAAAAATAATGTTTGCAAACGATGAGGAAGTAATTTTTTTTTCTTTCTTTCTTTCTTTCTTTTGTTGTTTTTAATGTTGATGTATATTTATTTATCAAGGAGTCTCGTTAATGATTGTATAAAATGAGTTCATTACATTGGATTTTTTCGTCCAATTCAATTTGAAATATATATATATTTTTTATGATGTTTAACTCTATAACTATTTCAATATTGCCAAGTAAAATTATATGTTAAAATTCTTTCTCACAAAATGTACGAGATATATATGAAATCAGTTGCTTGGGGTAAAATTTTTAAACATATAAAAATGCAAACCCGCATTCATTAAAATTCAAATTAAATATTTTAATATTTTTGAATATATATTATTTTATGAACTCTATTGAATCAATTGTAGATATAAAATTTTTTTAATCCTTTGATTGGATTAAAATAGAGATGCATATGTACAATTTATATATCTACATCGAAATAATTATACACTTAAATTAATTGTAGATAATAAATTTGAATAAATATATTCTATTTTATAATGAAAAAAATTCACCATGAATAGTCTTTTGGAAATAATTATTTTCTTCTATTTATTGAAATTTATTATTCTCAAAAAAAGTGTTGAGTAATTGATTTGTTTATGCAGTTATTTTTCTAAAAGATTATTTTTGAGCTCGGTGTAATAGATACGCCGCAGGGGAAGATTTAGCAAACACTGAAGCTTTGTTTTCTCATTTTTTATCCAACCTACAGATAGTTTGTATGCACTTGGCTCAGATCACAGCCACATTTTGCTTGTAAATACTGCACTATATACACAACTTTATTGTACTTCATCGACTCAGTGAAGCATTCTTCTCTACACGATCTTAATCTCCCTTTGTTTTCCGTGACATGAAGTACTTCAAAGCTAAAATCTCTCGTTATTATCAATCAACCACGTACGCAAACTGTTTATGTGTGATCCTTTCATCCTCATTATCCATGCACAATATTGGTTTTATATTATGTGCCATTGTTGTATAAAACTAACAAATTTTAAATGATGAATTGCAACATGATCGTGAGGTAATACTTCGCGTTACTTTAAACTTTATCTTCTTCACTTAATGAGGCTCTTCAGGAGTAAGAGAGATCACTTAGGAATTTCTTAATAATGAATGCATGATCGTCTTCATGATGCATTCTACACTAGTGATAAAAATTACAGAGTCAAAAAAATTTCCGAAATTTTTCCGTGTTTTTTGACAGGCTGTATTTCAGTGAAAAATGGTCGTATCGAGTTTTCAAAAAAAGCATTTTAAAGCTCCAAGACTCTAGTTTTCAGATCATATGTCAAAAAAAATTTCAAAAGTCACAGTTATTACGTAATTCTTAATTATTAAAAAATGGCACGGAAAAAAAAAAATTCGCAAATTTTTTTTTTTTTCATTTTCGAGTCCACAAACTTGGAAAAATTTTTTTTAGCTAAACCATCAATCCGATTGGATAGCTTGTTTATTCAGCTTCAATTTCTTATTTTCAAAACCTTGATACGACCATTTTTCACTGAAATACAGCCTGTCAAATAACACGGAAAAATTTCGGAATTTTTTTTTTGACTCTTTAATTTTCTAAGAATACTCTAATATTAATTAAACAAATAAATTGATTTAATACATCAACTTTTCAATTCAGGCTGATTAGAAACATGCTGATGAAGAAAAGAATCATGGACTTGGATACAAAGTGTATATTTAAGTCTCTGATTGATGAATGAATGTAGCTATGTGCACTCTTGCATTGCACTGCCTCAAAATAGACAACGAGAAATCGGGCTTTGGTGTAAAACAAATGTTGGAATGCAAATCGACAATGTATATGGCTTGAAGGTAGAGTTGGCGCCCACAACGACTGACAAAGCGACGTAATCACGATTCTCGGCGGGGTAATTAGTTACGAGTTCCAACCACCGACCCGAGAGTAGATTACGTCAATTTTTCTCAACGCCAAGAGTGTAACATTCATTATTATCTGGATCGATGTAAAAGTCTCTGCGAAACTTTTTAAATCCTACCGAAAACAAAAAGAAAAGGGATATTTAAAAAGAAAAAAAAAAAAACCTATTATTTGTCTGCTTTGAAAAAGTTTTCTTCAACGCAACGCACTCATTTCACGGGAACTTCAGTTGATTCCGGCTTGCTAGCTCACAAATCATTTGAATATCGAGCATACACACGTAAAAGAATACATATATGGACACATGAATAGCGAAAAAAATTTTAATTGCTTTCGTTTAGAAAATATGACTAAAAAAAATTGAACTTTTCGAAGGTAGCGCGCGACAGGAAATTTATTCGTGCCAGCACATCAGGATAATAATGATGATTGACTTCTTCATAATTTTATATTGACGATGTAGGTCAATGGAAAATATTCGACATTTCATCTTTCGTTTTTTTTTTTATTCCTACCGGTGTAGTTTATTATTATTTTTTTTTTTTTCAACAAATGCTTACAAGCCCGTCGTCTTTTTTTCATTTCCGATAATTTCAACATGTAATATCCGTTCGAATTGCGAAAATGTGTCAGATTCATGATTGTAATTGACATTTTTGTAACATTTTCACATGAACCTAAAAAACTTTTTCTATTATTTATTTCTAAAATAAGAATAAGAAATTTATTTCAAAATTCGCAATAAATATTTTGTCATCATTTTAATTCTACTGATAATTATATTCTCTCTAAACAAATATATATTTTTAATTATTTTAAAAGATGATAAACATATAAATATCACTTGATAATTTTCTTAAAAATACCTAAAGTTTACATAACAGTTGGAAATTATAAAGCGAGTGTCAAGGACGAGTTAGTTAATGATTACACCTGCCAATAAAACAGTGAACAGGAGTATACACGCATATATCACCAGGTCTGGTTGAACATGTCCAACGATACAGTCCAATATATTACATAGATAGCCATGCTAATTCGACTGCAGTAGCGCGTGTACACCCGAGTGACCGCCTTTATTACCTATAGGTAACATCACATACCCCATCACAACTATACCGAAATCTATTCAGTACATGGATATATATAACCATGCATATACATGGTTTTCACATCTGTATAATCCCCGATTCACCGCATACCCTTATCCCTTCTGTATGCATATGCATCTGACGAATCCCACAGCACTAACCACACACGCGTATACTTATCACTGACTATTAAATAAAAAGCCAAATGAATTTAACAACTTTTCTATGTATTGTGTTTAATGTAATTAAGCAAAATTTTTTTTTGTCTTTCCTACCTTGAAAATCTGATAATTTATAACAAGAAAAAAAAATATTCCCATTTGGAAACAAAATTTTGAGTTAATTAGAGATTTAGTGAATTCAAAAATTCCATTTCTCATATAATATGAGAAAATTTTTTTTTTTTTTGACTTCAAATCGATTTTTCGGTAATCAAAAATTTTTTTTGGAAAAAATTAATGTACAGCTTTTATAGGGCATTAAATTTGCTACAAAAAAGTTCTTCATCGCGAACGCTCTACGACTAATAGTTTTCGAGTTGTAAAGCTGGAAAGATGAAAGTTTATTATAATTGACAACAAATTTTCTTTAAACTGGAATTTATTGATCTGACATCCATTATTATCGTACAATAAACGCTATAAAGCTTAATTAACAATGTAATAGCATCAGAAAAAATTTTTGTACACCGAAAAATCGAGTTGAATACGAAAAAAAAATTTTCTCGTGTTATTTGGGAAATCGAATTTTTGATTAACCCTCTAATTAATTCAGAATTTTTTTTCTTCTCTATAAATTATCAGATTTTCAGGTACGACAGACAAAAAAAAATATCGCCTAAAAATAAAACACCCTAATATTACACATTGTTTTAATAAAAAAAAAAAAAAAAAAAACAAAAACTGTTATTGAAAATTTGATGACAAATGAAAATGAATTTAATTACTGGTAATGGTATATATGAAAGGCTTTTCACGATCATTCATGGGCATTTCATCGAATATGATTAAATTTCATATTGATATTAATTGCAGTGAATAGAATTACATTATAATATTACTGATGTGAATATTGTGATACACATATGATGTATCTCATTAGCGAATCATTGCTAATGATTTAATGTATTCACAATGTGTGTAAACAAAATTTGTTTATTTAATTATATAGAATAATCAAAATTGGTAATATTCCAATTGGAATAAAGTTGTGAATAACAAAAAAATATCAGATCCAACATGAGTTTTGATTAAACAAAACAATTAATGATTTCCTTGCCATTGGTACGCGACGTCGAGCATGTCAATTGACGAAAATTGCGATTGAAAAGAAAAAGAAAGTTTTCGGGTTTTATCGTGTATTCACTATAAGTTAGAACGTTATATATATGTATATATGAAAAGGGACTACACGATAGTTTGTCCAAAGTTGGTAGAGTTTTAGGATCGATCCCTTTGGAGAACTCGTTCGTAACCAGGGGTCGATTTGGCTCGTAATTACAATTCGAACAAAGTTATGTCGTCGTCGTCGTCGTCGTCAGACAGAGACCAGGGGAGATGTGTCAAGTATTTAATCAGAGTCTGGTCGAGCCTGCGTGAGACAATGGATGAAACGACCATCCTCCTATACACCTCAACTCAAGTCAAACCTACTATGACTAGGGGTGCAATTATGTCGACCTCATTTCAGAACAGCTTCACTCCACCAGTGTGCATTGTCCCATCATTCTCAACATTCCATTTCCTTCGGTTGCCTTCGCTAAACTTCATTCTCCTATACACACATCCACTCATAATGTCACTTGACATTAGGCGCATTATTTACATACACATATTTATGCGGAATTATCATGATAAGTGTACATTAGTCCCTACACAAAAAAAAAAAAAAAAGAAAAAACGGAAATAAATTTAAAAACAAATAAATGGTTTTATGAATTGAAACTTTTTTTTTTAGATCGTACGCCATATTGGCCTTGGTTAAATCTGCCGGGGGGGCCTTTATCCCTACTCCAGGGGTAGCTGTAATGCGACATGCGATAGATGGACGAAAAAATTTGAAACGATAAAATAAAAGTTTCACTTTATTAATAAAAAAAAATAAATATGTCGAAGAATTAATACATATTATAATTTTTTTTTTTTAATAATTAATACTTGTTAATCTGAAGTATTAATTTGTGCTATTGAAAAATTCCTGAATAAAATTCTTAAACAATTATTTGGATGATAAACAAATGATAGTAAAAATATCATTGAAAAAATCCCTGTTGTAAAAAAATGTTGGAAACTTATAAATATAATATCAAAACTGTATTATTTCTCACCAGGAAGAGAATAGAAAGAAGAAGATTATTAGGAATTAAAAAATATAAGCAAAGAACCTAAAAAAAAAAAAAAATAATATGGTTGTCATGGAATTAATGTGAATTTATAATTTTTCTTCACTAGTTTCTCAGCAGTGTAAAATATATTTACACAGATATACACATTAACGTTGATTTATTTATTATTACGTTCGTGTGTGTGTATGTGTGTATGTGTCCGGGCTGTAGAGGATATTATCCCTATGAGTATGAATTTGTACTTGACAATGAAAGAAAAAATATAAACGAAATATACCATAGACTAACTCGTTCTTTTGTCAATTCGCTTGGGCTCACGTACAGTCGACAGCGTAACTAATCCATTCGTATTGGCGAAAGTTTTATATTTTCTTTTTTCTCTATATGCTTCTCGCATCACAGTCGTAGTGTGTAATATTTCTAAAGCGCACATCGTCGTCTGTAATGTTAAAATTTCGTTGACAAAGCCAAAATAACAAAAACAAAAAGAAGATAATCCGTATGTCTTTTGGCGAGAGCTCATATGCGCTTGTAAAATGAACATAAAAAGAAAATTAGAAAGACAGACGTTATGCTCATATGTACAATAACAACAACTAAACAAATTGAAATGAAAATAAATAAAAAAAAAAAAAATTAACTAAATAGAAGAAAATATGTGATTTTATTTTGATATGCGGTGGAAAAAAAAATTTTTATACCACATGTCAGTTGGTTAGACGACGAAATATCGCTGGGGACGATGACATGAGGTTGACACTCTCTCTCTCTCTCTATATATATATTTGCGGTAAAGCTAAAGCATAAACCCAGCTACGTACGCATGATTGTCTGTCAATTATTTATGATTGGCGCCAATTTGTTCAATATCAAAGTTAAGCTCCATCGGGACAAGCGCGTGGTGGTATTATTAGTTGTTGCATGGGCAGGACCTTCACCCATAGTAATAGTCTTCTAAGTATTTAGTGTAATACTATGTGTATGTACTTGTATATAAACTACATTCATCTCTGAGTTGAAAAAAATATCAAGTTAAATTCGAGGAAACTATTTAACTGAAATTTAAAAATAAAAAAATAGTAAAATAATTTTTCTACTCTAACACAAAATTTCCCACCGAGTTTTCCCATCGATCCAAATATTAAAAGTTCTATTTTTAATAATTAATTACTAAAAACCTATGCAATTAATGTCATTAAAAAAAAAAAAAATCTATTTGATGTATTTTACACCCTGAAATAATTCAAATATTTATTTTCACACCACATTAAATGCCGTAAAAATCTTTATTACAAACTGTTGTAAAAGATAATAAATATTTCGTCAGAGCCAGTAATAAACCACATGCATTTGATATAATATAATCATATTATTTTCTCAGAATACAGAGACTACTCAACAACTCAAAACGTTTGGCCTTCCACTCTATGACAACTTGACGTCACATACTCTCCCTAAAGTATTTTCACTTAACGTTTATATATCTGTGTATATATGATGAGTGTCTTCGTCACGCTCAACTCATCTTAAAATGTGTAGCGTGAAAACATTTGAGTTGTACTATTTTAAGTTTGGGTATATTGTATATATTTTAATTCTGCGCATTTGCGTGTGATCCCAATTTGGATAATATGTATTAAGAGTATGGGGATGTGAACTTGAAAGATGGAGTCAGAGTGAGAAAGATATAAATGGAGAATGGTGGGGAAAATGGGGGATGAAAGAGTGAACAAAATGAAAAATGAACAGAGTGGTATATCGAATTAGTATAAAGAGGTCACGAACAAACATAAGACTTGCGCAAGCTCGATTGAGATTAAATGATTTTATACAGCATAAACCTTTCGTGTCCTGTCTATATAAGCATGAATATGTATATATATATATATATATAGTAGACGATAATGAGATATATATCTAATTGCATTTATGTAAATTCGTGTAAGTTTGAAGTAGCAAAACTTCTATAAAAAAAAAGTGATAAGTTGAATTAATTTTAGCAGTAAATTTATTAATCGAAATTCTGCAGATAATATTCAACTTTAATACTTAAAATTTTATCAAACAATTTTAATATATTTATTTATTAATGATATCATTATGTTCATGAATTATTTATGAAGGAAAAAAAATTTTTAGATTATTTTCCAATGATGTACGTCGAAGAAATTGTGCTTGATATGGAGGGAAAAAAAATTTGTATAAATTTCTACTTTATAATTAATACCTTGAGGAATATTGTTTATTTGATAATAAAATATTTGCTTTAATAAAACTTGAAGTAAATGTAATGAAAAATACGTTTCATAATTTTTATATATTAATTTAAATTGTGATAATAAAAAAATTGAAGCAACAGCAATTTTTTTAGGCTGGTTTAAATAAAGTTTTTTCTTAAGCTACTGCAATAATCTTCTGATCTTTTTTATTATAAATAATATTGTAATGTATTGTGAATAAAAAAGAACTATTGTTTATAAAATATTAAATGTAGACTCACCAATTTTGTTGATGTTGAAAGAAGATGTTGATGATGGTCACTTTGAAGAGATTTAAATTCGTTTCACAAATTGTCTATTATATTTCTTCCGTTTTCACCATGAAATTTTCCCGTACATTTCTTCGTTGAATGTTCAAATTGTTTTCACTCACGCACCTGTCACAATTTAACAATATTCATATATTTATTATTCATAAGTCAATTTTGTACTCATAATAATATAAATTATTTTTAAAATTGTCTGTGAATATTATCATTACATTATTTTCTCGCACTTTTTTTTTTGCTTTCTCCCCCCAATACTCATGAGTCCGTAATTGAAATAAAAATTAAACAGCGCAACACAATCACAAATTTAACTTTTTACAAATACCCAGACCGATTGAAAATTTTTTTTAGCAATTTATTGCAAGTATATATTATGTATATTAACGTATTGTTCACTTCGTTTGAAAAATAATAAAAAAAATAATTATTATATTTTATTTACTTTTTATTTTTTTAAATTAAAGTAAAAAGTTTTTATGTACGATTTTTTTTTTCTTCTAAATTCACTCTGATTTAATTTAACTTAGAACTCATTCAATCACAATATTTAATTTATTTTATTTGTTTTATTTGTTTTATTTTATTAATTTACTTTCAAATAATTTTTTATATTCAAGCGAATATATATAATTGACAACTTTCTAAATTGTATTTATTAACACAATGAAAATTCGACGTGTCGAAACATGTTAACGATAAAGCATGCAACACAGTTCACACACGACGCAGGTCACGTGGCTGCAATATACTAAATGACGAGTTAACGCTTCAGCCGTTCAAATGTTTCTCTTTTAATTTTATTATTTTATTACACGGCATTCTTACTTGTATTCAATATATAAATATATATATATATATATATATGAGATACAGTAATCACAGACTTTGAAATGTAAACATATCAAAGCCTGAATATTAAATGTTTTGTATTTTCAGTTATCTCCAACAACCCGCATTTTCAAAACAATACATTTACTCAAGCGAAATAAAAATTCCTCGTCACTCCTACTGTACAATTAATTTATCTCCAATATATATTATTTTCCCATTCCCCTCAGCGTCATTAATACCAATTCAATAATTTAATTTAACAATAAAAATATGGTGAATTACACCAATTTATCAAGAGAAGAAAAAAAAATTTTTAATTTATATCAACGCTAAAAATTATTTACAATTTTATTCATTTTTATCTTTCATTATTTTAATTTTTTCCCTACTTTTCATTTTATTTGGCATTCAAAACCACTTAATACCCGGTTAATATATCAAAATGTCATAATAATAATGGGCAATTGAAGAGAGCTGTTGTAGAATTTGCTGAAAAAACAAAAAAAAATATTTGTATTTAATTTATTTCACGAGATTGGCAAATTTCAGAACACGTCCGTACGCGAACCGTTCGCCAAATGCACTGAAAGATCCGTCGGCTGGTTCGCCGGTGACGTCGACCTTCTCTCTTTCTCTCTATCATGCACCCTCTCTCAATTTCGATTCTCGGATGAGCATGCGCCAGCCGTCGACGACGAGGACAAGAACGACGACGTTGGTGTTGGTGTAAAGGGTGAAAATATAGCAAGGAGGTAAATTGCGAGGGAGGATGGCATTGCGCGCAGCCCTTTCACTTCTATCGTATAGCATTCTATACCTTCTGACGAGCGAGAAACTTCCTCTATATTCTATCACATACACACGTTTACCTAAAAATAAATTTAGCCTCGTCTCGTGCCGTGTATGACGTTGACGGTGTACTCATACGTCGTTTGTACTTATCTCATGCACCTCAATGCGGTCTTTCACTCTTTTTCTTTATTACTATTTCTTGCTTTGTGTAAAACTCGCGTACTATTTTTAACCGTGTCAAGATTTATTTTTTACTGCAAAATATATATAATTGTATCAATTTATCATGTAATTAAATTGATATAATTTTATATTATGAAAAAGATAAATAAGTAAAGCAGATTTCAATGTATTGTACATAAAGCAAAATATTTTATATTTATTTTAGAACTGCACATATCTGTGAAAGCGACAGATGAAATAACTCAAAATTGAAAATGGTCAAGTCAATATTGAAGAGAAATATAACGTATAAGTTTCTTGGATATGACTAAAGACAAATATACATACTCCATATTTCTTTGGCCAACAACTTTCTTTACCACAAACTCTACTGCAGTTTCTCAACGAAAAAGAAGAAAAAGAAAGAAAAAAAAAAGAATAAGCAGATCAAAGTAACAAATTTTACAAATTATTAACTATTAATAAATGACACATTACTATCTAATTAGCAAATCCTGCTGCGTAACTAACAAATTATTTCTCAACTATCAATAAACTTCAATAATAATAGTTCATAAATTTTTCCTTCAACGTTAAAACTTTATAAAGTAACTTCGACATTTTTTCACTAAGAATTTTTATAAATTGTCCTGAATTTTTTACAATAGAGCTTTTATAATACATTAATTTATACACATACATTCCAAAACCTCAGTATTAATTTTGCTATTATTAATTATGCAGTCGTTGCTATTAATTTGAATGTGGGCACGACAAAATTTGACAATGAACGTCGTAGATTCAGGCAAGCATAAATGGCTGGTGTAAAGGGACTTGGTGCACACAGCGGTGGAGGTTGAAAGGTTTGAAATTTACTTGGAATGCGTCAGTTCACGATGTCGTGCAATAGAGTTTGGGGGAAGGTGTGCTAAGAGATAGAAGACGAGAGAAACTGAGGGAGCAAAGGAGACCAAAGTGGGTAAGCACTGCGATAATGAAGGGATGTTCATCATTCGAATGCTTCTGTCGGTATATGACGACGAATGGTTTCAGACCCCTGTGGAATCCAACGACAAAGTAGAGCGTATCACGTGAATCGTATACGATTCGTTAGATCTCATTTAGTATACAGAAAATTATTGGTAATGAGTGCAGATAGATGAGGATAAAATGGAAATCCTTGTATTTTTTTTTTTTCACTCATTTGAATTTAATTAGCGCGTAAAAATGTTTTAAACATTTGAGAAAAATATGAATTTTTTTTATATTAACTATCGAATCCATTATCAATATTTCAATATAAATATATAATAATTTTTCAAGAGTATTTAACCAATAGAATCCTATGCCAAAAGGAATTGCATTAAAATGAATAATTCTACGATTCGTAGTTATATATATATCGCCTCTAGGCAACGAATCAACTTCTAGATTGTTCGAGCGTATAAACAACCTTCTGGAAATCAACTTTATTTTCATTCTGCTCAGTTCAATTAGCACCTTCCAAACCACCGCCATCACGGTTATTTCACTCTTTACAATTCCACTCATACCATTACTATAGAATATATTATTATTGTTCACAAGTTTTTGAGGTTTCAAGAGCTGGGGAGCCATCATTAGTCGGTATGCAGGCATAGCTACTACCTTCATTGATCCATAAATTTTGCATCCCTTTCAATTTGTTTGCCCCTCATTCAATTTCACGTTGAAAAAATGAGGAATGGTAAAATATTTTTACAAGTTGATTGTCCGGCATTTTTTCATTCCCGTTATTCATCAGATATATTCACAAATCATTTTGTAATGTTCCATCGTTGTTTATATGATTGTTAACAAAAATGTTTGAGTAGTTCATTCCTCTGATCTCGTCCCTATCTCGTCAGCTATCCATCCATATGTACCATTAGCTCTTTTAAAATCGTATATACCAAACGAAATAAAAAGTATTGAACGAACATTGGTAGCGAGCATTAGAGAATAGCACAGAAAATACGCTGGTGCGTTTACAGTTGATATTAATACCATTAATGAAGACAGAACTCAGTTTAATCATACTATATTCACATTCATGGAATGAATTAATGGTAATGGGTATCATTATCACCTTTGAAGTATCTATTTTTAGTATAGAAATCGTGTAGATGAATAAATTATTTGTAAATATTTTCAATTTGACATATTGGTCTGTGTATGAATACAGAAAATTTATATCTCCTCATTCACGAGTAATTCTGGAAAGAGCTGGATATTATGAGTGATCAGAATACTCAACATACATCGACAGTTTGATTTGTCTTTTTGAATAATTATTTTTTCTGTATCTGTTTCACTATTTAAAATATTAATTCTGATGAAAATCAAATGAGACACTCAGTATATATGTTCAATATATAATTCCAAGATATTTTGCGATCTCTCTTTTATAATGTATTAATTGACAAATTTCCTTGCTCAATAATCAATGCCATGTGATTTGTAGTTTTTATAACAGCTGCTCTGATTTAAATGCTCCAGATTTTTTGATATGTATGGTGATTAAATCCCAGTGGAAACAGAGAGAAAGTGTATGGGATCTTATCATTGGTGAAAGGACCAGTGAAATTATACACAAAATTTTCTTTTAGCAAGGTGTGACCTGGTTTCATTAATTCTATAGTGAATTCCGGTCATTATGATATAATTTAAATGTAGAAATAATCCTCGAAAATTAATTGAAAACAACAGCTGGTGTTTTTTATCCAGTGAATATATGATGTAAATTATTTATGTAATTTTCTTCCTGCTTAATATATAATAATTTTTATATTTTAAACTTGTAAAATGAAAAGTTTATGTAGCTCTTCATAATGTAAAGAACACGTAAATAAAAAAATATTTACTCAAATATATATGAATAATATGAAATAATATTGGAGTGTCATCATTTTGTGACAGGATTTTCCGTGTGTATGAAACATACACGGAGAGAAAACTTGTTTATTTTCCATTGTGCGTCACACATTCATTGATTTTCACACTGCATTTCTCACTGTGTTTATCCATATTTTATTAATAAATATGTATGAGTTTGACGAAGAGGAATGCAGCAAGAGATAGAGCAGGAATTTAGAATATTTACAGATACTAAACTTCTTCATTATTTCCAATCTATTCATTTACTCTTCATTGTATATTTTGTTTCATAAAAATAATATATGAACATCATACGTTTATTATTTTCATTCTTATTTATGCTGTCCGACTTGTTCAATAATTCAATTATTGATATAAATAAGAAGAAAAAAATAACAGAATAAATTTAACATACAATTATTATGAACATATGTTCATTAGAATTGTTTGATACTAAATAAATCATTTGTCATCATTTACATTATTGTTCAAAAGCTTGTGAAAACACTTTAGTAATTTCAAACAAAACAATTGAATGTATAGAAACTTTATCTATAAAAATAAAAAATCATAATTAGTAATAGCATAACAATATTAAACAAAATAAGTGTCAATTATGATAATTAATTTTAAAATATAAAAAATTTCAATTAAATGATAAACTCTTCTTATATTTTCAAATATAATTTTTAATGCCTGCTCCCAAACTTTTGAACGATATTGTATAAATGAAATGACAATTTTTGCAATTAAAATTCTCCAGTAATTTCTTTCATAAAAAATAAATCATTAAAAAACTATCGACGTTTTAAAATGTAGAACTAACAGTAAGTTTCGAAAGAGAATTTTCTTTTTTGCCTATACATTGGGGTCTGACTGAATGTCAAAGATGTATAGAATAGGAAATGAAAGTTAAAAAAAAAAAAAGGGATGAAAAAATTTGGAGAATATTCTCCAAGCCAAAGTATATATATACATTTATCAATATAGCATACCTATAAATATGTAAATATATATTGAAGACTTAGATATCGAGTGGCAGTAGTAGGACACTCTTTCAATCCAATCGACTCTTACTTCATGTCTTCATATACGATGTAGACTCATATTTCACTCAACGAATAGTATTGGAATGGTAGCATGGCAATTGAATTTTTTTTATATGAAATTACATATGTGTGTGTGTACCTTCAGCAAGAAGATTGTCCACGAACGAAATCCAGGGAGATGATGTGAGAGAATTTTGAATGCGTGATAATCTTCGTTGATTCATATTTCCTCATTGCATTCTTGATCCTCTGTTGCTGTGTTGATATATATTTTTCTACAGCAATGCAGCTTTTTCAATTTTCAACGTTCCAAATATATTTTTCTGTTAAGGAAATTTGAAGAATAAATTTACATTTACATTTGTTGTTGATAGAGAAAGAAAAATTGCCCACAAAATTTTCATGTATAGAATCATGTTCGAATGAGCTATTCAAAATGGAGTATTGAATTATGGAAATAAATTAAGAATTCATCAGTAATACATCAACGGTGTATTAATTAAATTAACTTTGAATTTAGAAAGAAACTTTTTGTAAAAAATTTACCAGAACATTTTCAACAATGGCGGATCATGACTCATGAATGATGCGGAGGAAAAAAAGTAATTGAGGCGTCATTATTTTTCCATGTAATCTTTTCTGTTCTTTTCATAATTCTCTGAATGCTTCACGGCATCTTTGGAGATCGAAGTCATCATTTATACCTACGTTTGACCGGTTTGACGATTTTCATTCCACTTTTGTAATAACCGTCGTTCCACAAAAATTTACTCACCATTAGTGCGAAAATTAGACACACGAAGGTGCGCGCGACGATCGTATAATGCTACTTCCTATAGCACCTTAGGCACGTCACACTATATGTATTTCATAGTCTATGGATTATATCTGTCGGTAATGCAGCGAATAGATGTGGCGGAGACTGCGAATTTCGAGAGATATTCTGAACCACTGAAAAGCAACGGTTATTATATCGCAGATATTGATGCAATGTCAGGTAATAGAGAGTAATTTATAATTTTGTTTAGATGATCTTGCATACTGTATAGTTTTGATGAAGTCCCGTAAACTTTTCAGAGAAAAATTACACACTGTTGAACTTCCACCTGGACATAAACAGAAAAATCAGAATATTGAAAATAAACATATCCAATTTGAAGCCACGAAAGTTTTACCGTCAATATTATCAGCGTAAGTGTAAGATCGTTCAAAATTATAAATTACAGTTGTTTAAATTGAAGTATTTATTTGTTAAACCTTTTATTTCTGACGAATTATTGATGAGAATAAATTGGCGGGAGGAAGTGCCGGGATCAGCCATTTTGTATAAATTGGCGGGAAGAATTGGCGGCAACAGCCATTTTCATTGTTATATTTATATCTATAGATATGTGCAAATTGGCGGGAGGAAGTGACGGACTTCCGCCATTTTGGCGTCATATCACATATACATGTATGTAATACCAATGGTGTATCGCTTCTCTTCCCAAGCTTCGAACTTTTATAAGATCTCAAAGTGAATGTGGAAATTCGGATATGTTTGTTCCTTATAAGCTTTTATGTTTTATGAGTATATTATACTTTGCATCTCAAGTAAAATCAGGTAAGAAAATGAAGACTGAAATAAAATAATAGTGGATTTGTAGCAATTTATCTTGTAACGAATTTTTCTCAAATATGGCGTATACTTTTTTCAGACATTAATAACCCAATTAACTTCAACTAAGTAAGAAATTCCAATTGGGTTTTTTCATTTATTTGATATCTATGAATTGTTCAATTTGATTCTTTATTCAAAAAAAAAAAAAAAAGACGACAATTTTTCAATTATTAAGTTTATTCTTTATTATATCATAATAAGATTTGGAATATGAAAATTAGCTTGCTGATATTTCAACAATGTGTATGAATTTATATATTTGATAATAATATTCATAATTTTTATTTAGGTTAAGTGCAGACCAATATTCCAATGTGACACCTCAACAATGCAATCAACTTGCTGATGCTAATTTGGAAAATCAGGAGAACAATAATTCCACCACCAAACAACGATGATGACGCATTTAAGGACCAAACACTTAATGATGGTCATAAACCTTTGTACATTGGAACAAAAGCACCAAAGCACGAATGTAAGTTGAGGTTAATTATTATAATACTTAAATCTTAATTTAAAAATAAAATATTAGTTGAGAATATTATAAAACAAATGATAATCTCAAGGCATATTATCATTTTGACATTCTCTGCTATTACTAGCAATGTATTTGGTCTACTATATTATCAATCCATTGATTTTTGTGGGCTATACGTTTATATTTCGTGTATAAATCTGCAGATCCACCGTCAGATTGACGACTCAGGATCACATAGGGCAGACCGCGTTTGTTTCTTACAACAATTTCATTATTATTATGTTCTATGATGTCATAAGACCCCGCTGAAAAATTAAAAACGTCATTATTATTTCTTCATAGCATCACAAAATATTTAATTACGTTGATTAATTTTGTTCTTACGATTTGGAAGACCTCGAACGGGTAATACATTTAATGCAGTTCGTTTTAGATTCGCTTTCAAGCTGAATGTCCTAACTTTTGATTTCATATTAGCACTCAACAAGATATTATAAGTAGCACTTTGTCCTTCAGTCACATCGATCTTCATACATGCTGGAACTGCGGGGCGTAGAGGTTTTCCTTTTGCACTTATTACATGAGTGACATACCATTCCCCATGATACTGCATAAATTGATAATAAATATAATTTCACGAAACAATAAATATTTTCTTGATAACAGATTCATAAACAAATGACATCAATACTTCAAGCTTTGATGTTAAATATAGAAGAGTACATAAAGTTGATTGTCATTTCTGTGATATTGTCAATCAAATTTATGAATTAAATCCATTTCATAATAAATTAATTATGATATTTTCTTTTATTTACCTCTACAGGATTGTAGTTCTGACCAGCGATATTTTCAAACGTCACAAAACACACAAGTAGAGTGACAATGAAAATTTTTACAAGTGCCATTATTATTTATGACAACAATTTATTTTGTAGATGCAATATTAGAAGCAAAAGAATTGTTATATTGAATCAGTTAAAGACTGAAATTAATTCTAGTTCGAAAAGGGAATTTCCCTATGCTTTTATAAGTATAATGTTCATTAGAGAGAGGGAAGTATTATTAATAATATGTACATATTGATATTATGAGATAGTATTGACATTAGATTTATTGTCTTCAAAAAATTCAATGGGCATCGAGTTAACGTTTAATCCAATTAAGATATTTTGTCACGTCCTCCAAATTTAAATGTGCAATGACGTCAATAATGTTCTACGTGACGGAACCAAGGGCGTATAGCTATTCTAATGTGGAGGTTAATTTCCATACGGCCCAGATATAATAAATCATCAATGCTTATCAACAGATTATCGCAGGTGCTTTAATGACAAATCGTTAATGTTCCGAAATTGAAATAACATAAATCGTGGAATGTTCGAGAGAATACTTTATACATAATGTTTTTTTTTTTAATTCATTCACACCGATTGAACAATGAATATATAATAAATTATACCCAGGGTAAAGTGTGTGTAAGAGATTTTATGCAAAACTAATGGAAAAAATATTATTCGAAATATTTGAAATAAAAGAAAAAAGTAAAATTGAAAGTGAGGCAACAACAATATTATAGAAGAAGAGAGATCAAGCGTATGACAAGCCAACTATGGCTCATTCGAGCGATAAAATGCCCCCCAGCTATAGGTATAAGAGGGTGGAGATGCCATTTGAAATGCTGGAAGCAGAGAAACTATAGCGGATACTGGATGTGGGACGACGGAATACAGAGAGATAGACGGGTGGATGTGTAATTCTGACGCGAAACTGAAACAATCACAAACCACATGATTGCGTCATGACGAAACGATTATTCAAGTAATTAAACGTATGAAGATATTGTGTGAATTTAATTGATAAATTAATTTCTGATACACGAGATCGTGGATATAGATTGAAACAAATTTTTATTATTAAATTCTGTTGCTTAAAAATAAAAAACTTGGGTATTCAGACTAGTGAAGTGGTTTTTATCTATATAAATCGTCAGAATTCTTTTTTTTATATAGGAAATGTACTAAAATATAAAGAATACATAGCGCAGACATTCGGACAGTAAAAATTACTGATAATAAATAGTGCCAACACAATATTGATACAAATGTTTTAATTCAATGTCAACCATATTTTTACATACGTTAGTCATCGCAGGCGTTTGATATCGACACATTCTTTGTGTTTTGTCGAAGAATAGTACAAGAAATGTGTAACTTTGAAGCACACATTAATTGTTTAATGTCGATAATATACGATATGTACAAAATTTCACGTAATTACCCATTAATTTGCCATTTGATTGATCGTTGTTATCATTGGCACTTTCATCGTCGTCATTCTCGACATTGTCAGGAATGGGCAGACAGGGGGGATGAGGTCAATTTAACGAGGTGTTGGAATGTCTATTAATGTCATGTGATATAACATCACTAAACAAATCTCGATAAGGCTCGTCATTGCTCCGTACATAAATCTACATTCATATAATACAAGCTATATGTCCACATAAACTAATCATAAAATATCAAACTAATATTTTACATGATGTCTTGTAATTATAATAATTATTTAAACTATGTATATACACATACATACTGCGTTAGAAAATTCTTGTCACATTTGGCGAAAATGTTCAGCTCTCCCCTCGTTTATATATTCACATTACGCTCTGATTATATTATACAGTTTGTACACATATTTGTTTATAACTAAATTATTACACTTAATTAGTTTTGCCAATCTACTTTGTTATGGTAGTTGCAGTGGCGAATATAAAAGAGTGAGAGATAGAGGAAAAATTGTGTGGTCGGTTTGTTGGTATAGAGAAAGAGAGAGGGTTTAAATAATAACTAATGTTCCATGTCGGACGATCTGCGTGTGTGCCCGAGGTCCCAGTGAAAATTATCCGGCCAATAATTTTTATTGTAACCTCGTACCATTAAATTAGCAGTCACAAGCTAACATACGGTTTATATATATATATAGGTATGTATATATGTGCGCTATATATGCTGGTGAAAATGCAGCTGTCATACATACATATACCACCACAATTTCTCCACCATTAACTAAACTGCGCTTGTGCGATAATTTAGTAATTTATTTTTAGCCAACGTTGTATATTTTATCTATAATAGCTATTATACCACATATATATATATGTATATGTTTATATAAACATGTGTTGTGTATATGATTATGTGATTACTTATGGCCAAAAGAATTGTTTTATAATAGAAAAGAGAAAAAACAAAACATAAATTGAAATAAGCGAATTTTTTCGATTATTGGCAGTGAAGATTTGGAAAATAACATAATTTTAGATTTGTGATATTCATTATGTGTTTTGAAACATTGAATTTTTTGTTTTTTGAATTAATGTTTGCAGTTTTATTTGTTTATTCTATTTTATTTACATACAAGAAGTTTGATGTTCTACAAGAAAGTTATAAAAATTCTAAAGTATTAAATTTATTATTTAATTGCTTTCCAATTTATTAGCAGTTAATTTCCTTTAAGTTAGTATATAGAATACCATTTTTGAGGGCGAGAAGTTTGTATTTTGAATCTAACTTATACGATACACCAGAAGAATCGCGACTCAGTATCATGTAAACTGACTTTGCGTGATCATGTACAACGATTTCATCATTATTTTCGTAATCTATAATATCCAAAGTCTCATCTGAAAAATTAAAAATACGAATTATTTTCCTGTAATTATCGTAAAGTTAATTTGTAGTTTTATTTCACTTTGTTTTCACCTGCATCTCTAACAGTAGAATTTAAAATCGGATGAATTCGGGAATTAACAATTTGGATTGTTCCATTGAATTTCAGCTGATACGAATTAGTGATACTTATATTGATGGTGTAGTTGAAAATATTATTTTTTTCTTTATTTATATCCACTGTTATACATTCTGGAAGGTCGGGAGATCGGTAATCGCTAACTGCGCCAATGAGAAACCATCTCCCAACAATCTGTAACAGCAATGTGTATAATGAAATAAATAATCAGTGAAAATTAATAATACATATAAACTTTCAAAAAGTTTAGAAGTAAAATTATGAAATGAAGTATAGATATTTTTTTTACTTACTTTATCAGCGTTATAATATTGCTGGACAGTGTTCTGTTTTTCGATAGCTGCTGCATGGACAGTTTCAAACACAGTGAAACTTATAAGTACAATGAATATTGAAATTTTTACAAATGCCATTATTTAATTTAGAAAGCAGTAAGTTTGAAGAGTGAAGTTGATGGTGACAGGTTAGAATTACTTTTGACACAATGAATGAATTTTTCGGGATTTTATACAGGTATTATTTTCGAATCATATTTCTATCTTATCGAATAATTGATGGATAAAAAAAATATTACCTAAATTCAAAGGTATTCTCAATTATACTCAATTACTTGATGAAAAAATACCAAATCAAGCTCTAAATATAGAAAATTACTCATCATGTTGAGAAATAATTCACTGCTTTCATAATTATTTTTTCAAATTGATTTTTATATCAATTATCGATAATAAAATTGTGATCGATTAAATAATATTTGTCCTACATTTCATCATGAACTAAAAATAATAACGTACAGCAATTAATAAAATAAATAATCAAATGAAATCCAACAGCAATTTAATACAACATACAATAAAAGTTTTACGCTGTTAAATTACTTTGTCTATTTCTCTCTATTTTCCCCATTAATCTATTTGCCCTTCTTCACCATAGAGAGAATAAAATAATGCCCGAAGCGAGCTTTGGTACGATCTTCGGCCAATTCTTTTTCTTTTTTTATCATGTAGATCGCACAGTATATAATTCCTTCCTCGGTGCAATCGTCATCATTCTTGGCATGCCACGTCGTGAACGAAGCTCCAGCTCTTCGTTTACCTTTCTTTTTCTCCCACACAATGGACAGGTGTTATTTCCACCCACACATTTAAATACGAATGTATATACTATATGCCCAATAGCAATTTACCTCTTGTTCTTCTTCTTCTTCCTCTGCGTTGTCGTTTTCTTCTTCTTCTTCTTCTCTGCTTCTATGCCACTTTGTCTTTTTATTTTTTGCCCATTTCAAATGTTGTGTCTCTCCTTCATTCTATAATAAAACAAAAAAATAAAAGTACATTTCAAATACCACGGCATGCCGTAAACATATTCTCAATCGCCCCTGGGTACTGTGTGGCATGAGAAGGGGCCAACAACGGTTTGTGCTCTTTCCCCCTTTTCTCTATACACCACCTCCGCTCAGAGCTAAAACAATGAGCCTATATATCGTGCGGCACATGCGTGCGAAATCGTATTAATTTATCGCGGAGCAATTACAAGGAGTCATATATTAAAGCAGCTAGAGTACATATATATATACGCAATGGAAACGAACAAGCCAGCAGTGAGTTTGTGCAAAAATAGAGTGGCAATGTGTGCGTTACACAATTGTAGACAAAAATTCATGAATAAAAAAATTTAAATATGAATAATAAATAATGTAAATAAATAAACTAAATAGACTTTTGACTTGTTCATGTAAATGTTATTTAATTGAGTAATCGTGGATTAAATGTGTCTAGAAGACACACTAGGAAATAGGGAAATGTTAATTAGAGAATCATCATTAATATATTATGAATATAAAATTTATAATTAACTAGAAATGATTTTTTGAATTTCAAATATATATTTTCAATTATAAATTAATTAATTTAATTTTTGTATTTGAATAATATTTATAGTATAGCTTTCGTTATAATTGTTATTATATGTTTGTTGTAATGCGGTATGTTACAAAATTGCAGTGCAGTTTTGTTCGTTTATTAATTCATTTTATTCATTTTATTCATTTGAAAATATCTCCAGTTTTCATCATTTATACATGAAAGGAACAGCTTGCGCCATCTGTGTTTGACTGCATGAACAGGACAAAAGGTCAATTGTCGCTTCCCGCAGCTTACGAACTTTCATTTCTCACTGTCTTTCTTTCGATATATTTTTTATCCATTTCTCCATTGACCGTAGTAAGCTGAGAAATTCATTAATATACTTCTTAATTCATTTTTCATGAAGAATATTCTGTGTATTGTTTATATCAAATGCGAATTCATCAGCGAGTTAACTTGTTCATTCAACAACGACATTGTATTCCATTCATCCTTACAAATTCGGTAGTATTTATTATACTATTAGTTGATCTTCTTCTCTTGTATAATCTTTTTAATTTAATTTTCAAGATATTTCATTTTACATCAATAGTAGTAAAAAATTAATATAACATCACAAACATTAATTTATTTTATCTATATTTTTTCGATTCGCATAGTGGAAATAATTGAAAATTTCAAATACCAATTCCAGAAATAACAAGGCAAAAATAAGATATTTTTCGAAACTTCTAGTAAGTCACATAAGAGTATTTATAGTTTTGTAACTTCAATTTATACCATATAGCGATAAAATAAAAAAATAAAAAATGATATATATACTGTGTGCAATCTTGAGTATCTGAGAGTGTGAAAAAAAAAAAAAAAAGAAATAAAATAAGTGAGGTAGAAGACAGAACGTGACGGAAAGAGAAGCAAGATCGTGCCAGAGGATCAATCGTTTCTCGCACATCTATTTGTCTCGTTATAGTTTATCGATGAAACGCAAGCGAGCCGAGTGGCATCGTAAACTACTTGAGAGTGATAAAGAAACCTGTGTGAAAGAGTATATAGTGACGTTGGAAAAGAGTGAGATAGTATGAGTAAGGAAAAAGAGCCGATGACACTTAAAAACCACTTTAAAACTTCTCTCTAGTTCACAGAAGTCTTGATGCGTTGGTCCTCGTTTCTTGTTGAGTGTCTGAGAATTTTATCGGAAAATAATGGTGCGACCTTGAAGGCATAGACACTTTCCACACACGACAATAGATATATCTGTATTTATATATGTAGTATATATATCAATAGACTGAAAAATAGAAGAGAAATAAGAATAAGGGTAAAGAGCAAATATATTAGATGAAGAAAATGAAGAAATAAAAAAATAAAAAATAGGAAATGCGACGTGTTTTAGAATAGAAAATAGACTTTACTTACTTTAATTATCATTTGAATATTTTATTTATCAATTCATGATCGATGCCATACTTATGTTATAGGTTTAAAAAATACAAAAAAATATAATTATTGAAAACATTAATTGACAAAATGAGGATGATGAAAAACTTTTGGATTCTGTTATTAAGTCAGCATATTATTTGCACTAATATTCATACTGTGGATAATATTCCACTTGAATCAAGTAAGAATAATAATACGAGCATTGCTAATTAATATATCCAATAAAAATATGTATATTTAAGAATATTTAATGCTTCCTCTTTGAACAGTAAATTTGACCCTGATATCTAAAAATCATGAGGCTACGAATGTTAATTTAAAACCTGTGAATACTTTTTTGGCAAATAAAAACATACCAATTTGGATTGCACGTGGAATGTTACTGGGAAGAATTAATTCAACGAAAGTATATAAATTAAAAATATTAACATTAATAAAAAGTCAAAGTCTATTTTAAATACTTGATATAAATTATTAGGTGATGATGAAAATTGGTGCTTTTACAACATATCAAGATCCTGAAACTTCTTCAGCAGTTGTGTATTTTCATAAGCAACGTAAATTTGTAATGATAATAATTTTTATTATAATTCAATAGAAAATTCTTCATCATAAATCATACGAATAAACAAAGACATCATTTTTCTACAGACTGGCACAATTGATCATCGATATTTTATTAAACATCTTTCAATTAAGGATAGACATCATGAAGAGATACAAGTTAATAAATCCGGACCTATTTTTTCGCGAGCAAAATCAGGACATTGGTTTGGAAAGAAATCAATGAGGAATATTGATGAAATATTTTTTATTCAACGTTTTGATAAGAGTGGTAATGTTCATATGACTTTGGAAAATATTTATACGATAGAGATTAATTTTATTGTTCGTGTTTTATAGAAAAAATAACCCCCAGTGAATCTAAACCAAAAGTTACATTATTAAACGAGCGTCCAAATATTTATTATGTAGAAACAATGGTATTCATTAATTACGATATAATGAATGAATTGTAAGTATGAATTCTGAATTCTATGATTATTTCCGAGAATGAATTCAGAACAATTAAATTAAGATTAATAGTTCAGCTTATTCAGGAATTATTAAATAAATCGTTAATTGCATTTTAACGTTATATGTATAGGAAAGAGGAATCAAATGATGAGTACACTTCAATTGCATCTTATTTATTGACATTATTTAATAGCGTTGATATGTTATACTCAAAAATTGATAGTCCAAAGATCAAATTCAACATTGCGGGAATTATTGTTGGTCCGGTAAGCGTGAAAACAAATAAATAAACAGCATTAATAATAATCTACAGTAATATATTTTTCATAAACAATATAAATTACTTTTGGTGTATTTATTATAATTATATACACTGATTGTTTGATTTTTTAGAATCGTGAGTCGTTTTTGGGATTGAATAAGTGTTATCATCAAGTAAATGGAAGTACCTTAAAAGTTCCTCGAAAAGAAATGTTAGTTTACCTGAATGCATATTGCACGATCGATTTTATAAATGGTTATCTTACAAAATTCTGGAAATTAATACCCCGTGAATCTTATGACATTGCGATTTTTCTCAGCAGGTGAAGAAAAAATAATTTATTCTAAAGAAACATTAAATAATTTCTAGAGAAAAAAATAAATATGTCCTGTTATTCCACTGTTTCATCGCTGTATTAATTATTTTAGATATGGTTTATATGTAAATGAGTACAATGTTAAAACAAATGAAGTTGAATTGATTAAACTCGGAGGTATGTAATATTAGCTAATGGTGTAAAATAAAAAAAATTATTGTTATTCATACACTGAGTTATTATAACTTTATTTGATATTATAATAGGCTCTTCACGTCGATATCCAACATCTGGATATCATGAATACAGAGTGAATGACATCAAGTATGTGCCATCAATATCTGTAACTGATTTGGGAAATTTTAGTAGTTTTCCTATTATTGCTCATGAAACGGCTCATCTGTAAGATATTTTATAATTAAGATACATCATAGCGTAAACAATTTTTAAATTTTTAAATTGGCGTCCTGAACTATCCATTATTATTACGTGAGAAATTATCATTATATATTTACGTGACACTGATCGTTTTAGGTTTGGTGTTAAGCATGATAGTTCGCCAGTACAAAAAAACGGATTATGTACTGCAAAGATAATGAAATCAACAATAGGTTATTGCAAATTTTGTTTATCATGGAGCGAAGTTAGTAGAAACTTTATGCATATATTCTTCAGGTATTGAATTATCAAATATCAATACATTGCTTCTATCACTTGTCTATATTTATTTAATACTTTAATCATATATTTAAATCAGATCTCCGGATCGTTGTCCCTTCATCAATGAACCTCGTTCGCTACGAAATCCTGGACCATCGCAAATATGGACTGTGAATCAACAGTGTCAATGCTATGGTCATGAGCCTGTGCACAAGGTTTGAAATTTTTATCTGTTGGACGAATTTACAAAGCGTCTAATGATGTATAAAATTCAATAAGTTTCATTCAGCACTGCGGAAAATTTCAATTATATAATCAGTGTAGCAATGAATTTATTATTTTCTTTTGATTGTTACAGATGCGTGCTGATAATATCACAAATACATGGATTGATTCCGATTTATTTTGCCGGACTCATTTACAATGTGAAACTAGTAATGGAACAAGTGTTAAAGCTCCTATTCCTATGGATGGTACACCGTGTAATAAAAATAAGGTTGGTAATATGATTATCTTAATTTAACTAAATTATACTATCATATTTTGTATTTAGTAATAGATTGATGGTGATTATAGGTTTGCTGGAATAAGGAATGTAGGAAAATCGAATTGTTAAATGCGACAACACAGTTGAATTTTATTTAAAAATAATTTATCAATGATGGTAGGTTAAATGAAATAGAGTAGTTCAAATATATTTCAATGGATTAGATGTTGGATCGTTGTGTAAAACTTCTGTTATTTTTCAATTTCATCTCGATCAAATTAATTAGATTTGGAATCGAGTCACTTTATTTCTACATAATACGTAACAGAATGACACACTTGAAATCGATTTTTCGCTTCGACTTGGAGTAATTAAAATTGGTTAGAAAATAAAGCTGTATATCATCCAAGTTTTTTTTCAGATTAATTCAAATGAGGGAACAGATATTTATAAAGCAACTGACCTATTTCCCATACTGTGTAAGGAGCACGCGTCGTTGAATAATGACGAAGAAGTAGTGGCTCTCGGGTTGACTTTATGAGAAGAAGTTATAAAGTGAAATACGAAGGTAGAAACGCAAGCAATGAGGACAGGTCGTTACTTCGCATTTCTGAAATCTTGGGAAGGACACATGGACTGTAATTAGTGACGTGGCAGTGAAAAAGCACGTGCGTTAACGACGACGATGTCGTAACGGGAACAGTAGACGTCACACGGACATGTCCAATAAGCGAAAAAGATCAAAAATGAGAAACGTCATATTTTTATCTGTGTTTATTTTTTTTTTTCTTTAAGAATTTTCTCTTTATATCAAAATATATTTAACGACGATGCCCCATTTGAAGTATAATGATTTCACTCTTTTCACACAACGTAGCACTTCAGGAAGAAGAGACGACAAAAAAAAATGAGAATGAGAAAGCTGAAGAGAGCTGGATAGAAAAGATTTTTTTTAATAATCTCCATTATTTTTGCTTAACGAGACTGAGAATGGACAAAGTACGACTCCAATGCTTTCCAACTATGTCTGCCAATTATTTTTTTCTTTCGCGTAAAATTGTCCTCGAGCCATTACCTTCTTCCGCTCGTTCGTTTGCCTTCTCCTCACCTCCCGCGTATTTACTGTGCAATAATGACAAAACGGAAATATGAAATGAATGCGAAGGACTGGATTATGATGAACAAATAAATTGAATTAATTTTTATTTTTCTTCAATTAGGGCTCGTCTGCAAAATTTCAAAATACACTGCTTATAAGCAAATTTCAAGACGAATAGTAATTATTCTAAAGTATACAAACAACTAAAATGATGAAATGGTCTCTAGTCGATAAATTATTAATATTTTCTTCTTTACTTAAAAGCAAAAATAATAATTCTGAAGACACAGTTAAATAACATATAACTTAAAGATGGAATAGAGTTCGCAGCGGTTTCATAGTCATCGTCGTTGTCGGTATAAGGGGCTCAGGAACTGCTTATGATAAAAAAAAAAGAAAAAAAAAATTAACGTTATCACTCGAGATGACGCTAATCTAACGCCTTCATTCCTAACGCCCCACGTGCGCTTTATACCAACCCCTCAGGCTCTCTGATCTGACTTGACTTTTTGTAACGATTTCTTTTCCTCCCCTTCCGTCTGTCTTCTTTCACTGGTCGTGATCGTATATAAGAAAGCATGGAATGGGCGCAGAAATGGAAAAAGTATATTCAGCCCCTCCTCACGTCACAAAAACCCATCGCAGTAATTATCCGATAAGCGGAAGAACGTTCAGCTGCTCCTCACCAAACTGTACAAATATATATGTACATATATATCCATTAATACATTGTTATAACTATATATTTGTATGTGAGTATATATCTATGTATGATAGGCCAAAATTCGCTTTCCAATTACTGAGTGGAGCATTGAATGGTCCAATTTCTTCTTTTCTGTCCGCAGCTTTTCATTCTCCCTAAGGTTTGAAATTCCTTTCTCGTTCGTCCCTTTTTTTTTTCTTCTATTTTTTTGATCTTATTATTTTTTTTATTCATTCTCATTTTATTTTTCTTCACTTGCACCTCGTCTTCGTAATACTTTGCACTATGGCAGATCTTTTTCTGTCCTCATTTTCTCCCGCCAAGCCATATCGTCGCAGACATTTCCGGACGACGTGCGCCTACTGCAGCGAATCTAATTTGCCGCGTGTGAACGCAATTTTTGAAAATGAGATTTGATATATTTAGTATTTTTTTTATTTTTTTGGAGTTTGGATGAGAAGAAATTTCTTTGTTTCTTTTTCCGTTTTTATAGTTTCATAAATTTAGTGCTTCTTTTTATTTTTATTTTATTTTTTAAGTATTTGTTTTGAGTCTTTTTTATAATTTATCATTTTTCATATTTCTTCATTATTACGAAAATATTTTTAGATTTCATAAGATTAGCGATTATTTGGTAAGCTAATTCATATTATGAAGTATCCGTTATCTATATTGAATATATTAAAGTAGTTGTTGATATGAACATCGATGAAATTAAAAATTCTATCGATAATAAACTATTGGAACAGGTGGTTATGTTTATTTACTCAGCTGACGCAGTAGGATATTTTTGGGAACGTAGTTCAACCAAGCGAGTCAAGTTACATATATAAATGAATTTCAGAATGAAATTTTGTAGTGGAAGAGAAAAATTATTTCGAGCTAGAAATGTCCCTAATAATAAATATCTGTTATTTAGTAATATTCTGCCAGTTTGTGATTTTTCCTGGCAAAACTGAAACACCTGATGAAGGTAAAATTAAAGTAAAAATAAATAGTATTCTGAAAATTCACATTTCAAATTAGATTAATTTAATTGAAATATAATTAATGTTATTCATTTACAGTGAAAATCCATGTAATAGATGATGAAGATGATTTCGTTGTTAATTTAAAACAAGTCGATTCATTCTTGGCGAATGAAAATCTACCAATCTGGACCGTGTCAGAGGATGCAGATTCCAAGTTGATTCCAGACAAAACGGTATGGTATCAACAATTTATTATAAATCGTTCAAACAAATATCATCGTCTGAGAAGATAATAACTATTCTAACAACCTTTTTGTAAAAAATACTTGGTAAAAGTCACTGGATGAAATCAAGCCCATTTTAAATATTTTAAATCTGTAGATTTTTTTTTCCACAACTCGGAATTTTTGATAAATATTTTATATTATTTGTCTCCTGTTTGATCTAGACGATGAGGAGACTGAGTCGATTCTCGATGTACCAAGACCCTGATCATTCTTCGGCAGCTGTATATTATAATAAAATACAAAGAATGGTAATAATTTTTGCAGTTAGAATTTATACAGAAATAAATACATACACTTTACATTTTTTAGTATGGCACAATTGATGCTCGTTATGTCATTCACGGGCTGCCTGCTACTAATTTGAATAATCCATATTACATGAATAATGACAAATCTGATGTGTTTAAACGGAAATATGGCTCCTGCCTTCATCGTTCAAAAAAATCTGTCTCAGAGGAGGAACATCGTTCATCTGCAGTGCCTAATCTAAAAACAATTGGTAAATAATTTTTATTTTGAACATGAAATATTAATATTTTTTCAATGGATGACAATCCAAACTTTTAGAAATATTTCAATGATTATAAAATTTGATTTTCCTAATTTATTTTCACTTGCATTCAATAGTGATATTTATTTCTTATAGAAGAAAGATGGTCCAATGCAAGTGGATCATTAATTAGACCAATTCGAGATCTTCCGAAAGTTGTTTATGTAAAAGTATTAATTCTCGTTAATCATGATCTGACACGAATATTGTAAGTATGAAATATTAAATTTTATTTTCGATTTGTTTGAAAATCAAATTTAGGTTTTATTAAATATTAATCGCATATTTAATTCAATCAGATAATTCATTAAAGTAATATGAAGTGTAGAGTAGTGACTGACTTTCTGACAATCTTGCCATTCAGTAAATTCGATTAATTGATTTACATTAATTTTAAATAATTTATGTGCCATAAAATTATACATAAATGATATTAACTAATTTTTGTAGGCGGGGAAAATCCGATGTAACGAATGCTCTTGTTGTATTTGAATTATTGAACATGTTCAATAGTGTTGACATGTTATTTTCAAAAGTGATGGAACCAAGAATAAAAATTAACATTGCAGGAATAATTGTTGGCACGGTGAGTACTCATAAATTGATATGAAGTATGTGCAGATATAAATGAATGTCAATGTTGCAATTTTCAGACACCTGAATCATTTCCAAATATGAACAAATGCTACAAGAAATACAACGATATCATGCATATAAATCCACTTTGTTCTAATCAAAATATAAAAAAATATCTTCGGAGCATTCGTGATGAAATATCACCCGACTCTTTTGATATTGCAATTTTTCTGACAAGGTTTGAATTTATTGTGTCTTTTTATCTTTTTTTTTTTTTTGATAGTTATATGTAGAATTTGAAAATTTATCACTAATTCAATGAATATATCTCAATAATCATGTAATCACTGTGGTATTTTATAGATACTCGCCAATGTATAGTCAATTTTTCAGCAATAATCTTTTGGGAGGTAACAATTAAATCAAAAATTATTGAAATTAATACTTAATGAACACAATTTAACATTACTTTTATTCAATCCGCTCACATTATTATCCTAGGAACGACGTCTGGTAATCTATTATATCCGTACAAGCTGAGAAAAGCTGGAATATATTCAGTTCCTATGATCACTGCAATCTACCTAGAAATGTTGGGAAGTTTTCATATTATTGCACATGAATTAGCCCATGCGTGAGATATTTTATTTTAATATTCTGATAATATTTTTGTGTAATGATTGATGGTGATTCAAGACGTTATATAAATTTCAGACTAAGATACAACAGACATGATAAGGGACCATATGTAGATGAGAATAAAAGTTGTAATGCATATCTCATGAAAACACATGCTGAGTGCTGCAAAGACTGTTTATCATGGAGTTTATCTACGCAGAAACACTTCAAAAAATTTTTCGAGTAGTTTTTTTATTCCTTTACTTGAATTTATTTTGTCAAAATTACTTTACATGCGTTTAATCGCATTTTATAACAATTGGTGATATTCATGAATGGCAGTCAGAAGTTAATAATCATTTAATGATTTTAGTTCCCGTGATCATTGCTTTTTCATCAACAAACCATTGTCATTAGAGAAGCCAGAACCACGAATAATATGGAGCGCAGACAAACAATGTGAATGTTATGGATATTATAGAGCTACTCACCAGGATGTGGTAAGTGATTTTATCAATTATTATACTGAAAAATAACACTTGTGTTCATGATAAAAATATATAAATAAATTATTGTAATGTTTAAAATTTATTCGTGGTAAAGAAGTACGATCAAAGACTGCACTCACAGATTGTTATAGAATAAAAAACATTTTTTAAACGACTTCAAAATCACATTGAGTGTTTTGAAAGTTTATAGTTAATTTCATTTCCATTTAAACATTGAAAAATAAATTCTAATTGTCCTTGTACTTACTATAGTCACTGGTGAAAAAAATTCTCGGAGCCCCAGATCCAGAAATGTGCAATACAAATTTGTATTGCCGTGATAAGGATGATAAATCTCATCAAGCTCCTTTTCCTATGGATGGCACACCATGTAATATAGGCAGGGTAAGATGAAGATTGATATACTATTGCATCAATTGTTAATTGAGTGGCTCAATACCATCTCCCTACTCAACCCTCAAATTATTGGTTAGATAATTTCATGGGACAATGTAGTGTAGTAATTAAAATTCAACCAATTTAGTCAAGGAATATCTAAATATTTATTCAATTAAATAGAATCTTTTCTTAACATAAAATTAATAAATAATAAATTTTAATACTTTGATAAAAATTTGTGATTATGTAACGATGACACTGAGCCACACAATTATAAATAATAGATATTTTCACCGTTATATTTTTATGATTATACAAAGCATTATTTTATTTATTCAGGTTTGTTGGAAGAGGAAATGTGAAAAGCTGCCGCTGAATAAAGAGTACAATGAAATATATGAAAAATAATCCCCATTTGCATACCTAGAGGAACATGACCGATAGTTACGGTCAGCCTTGAAACGTTTTCTGAATTGCAGACTCGTGTTCCTCCTATTTTATTCAGGTAGTGCATGAAAAGGTTTTTTAATATGAAATTTTTCTTTGATTACTTTCGTTTTATTGGTTATTTATATATATCATCTTGATAACATTTCTGTGGAACAATTATTTCGAGATTCGAATAATGATTACATTTCTGATCATGAATTTTGTTCTTGGCATTATCAAAATGGAAAAAAAATTGGCTTTAAAAGCCAATATAGCATAATAATTAACAGTACCCAGTTGATAACTGTGCAATAAATAAATATGTAAATAAATAGATAAATAAATAAATGAGGAAAGGGAGAAAAATAGTGAATGTCACGGGAGTTGATAATAAATATATGTTTGTAATAAATAATAATAAATACAGTAACATATTTGGTAGGTGGATCGTTGAATACTCGTTGTGAGTGTCAAGTAAATTTGTCTCGATAGTTGGCGCACGATTTGAACGGGTCATGCATGTGTGTGTGTATATATATATATATATTTGGCGTCGTGGTCACAAATGCTATCGTGATAATCGTGGCTCGATAATATTCTCCAATAAATTTTCACCACCGATAACGAAGTGAATTTATATTATTGGAGTATTATTGCAAGCTGTAAACGCGTTTCGTCGCTACGACACTCTTTGCAGAGCCATTTGGTTTTGTATTTTGACATTTCTACTGGAGAGACCTGACAATGACACACAATTCACTGGCAAGTCGCCACGATTTTATTCTCATACTCCTTTCCACATTATATTTATTTTCTATTCATTTAGATTTTATTTTGGTTATTATTTTAATCATATTTAAATACTATCAAGTATATATTTATTATTAATTATACTTATCTATTTTCATACGTTGAATGAGCACATTTGCATCATTCAAAAGTTTATTAGTATACACATGCATTTTTTTTTCTTCAAATTCATCTTCATCTTTTCTCGAATATTGAAAATGTTTTCTCGCTGTAAAATTATATTTGGAAATTAATAGTAAAATAGAAAAAATTCTTCCATATTTCATGGAATGGTATTGAGTCGTATGCCATTTTGGGCAACCTCATGATAAAGGGAGTTTTTATCGTCTATGAAATATTGTCATCATGGGGACTTAATCGCGTAATAAAATGTTTTTGTCTTGGCTGTTTGTCTACCAGCCGAATGCTACCGCGCTGCTTGCACACAGACTACTCATACATAATACACTGAGATGCGAGTTGAAAGTTCGCTGGAAGAAAAATAAATAAATCGTTATGGCCATGCGCCAAATCTTTCCCATCTCTATTATTCTCTATTCTCTTTTCTCTTTGGAAATTTTATGTTTTTTCTTATTTTTGTTTTGTTATTCACAGATGCGTACTAGCACGAATCATTTTCATGTATACTGTAGCTTCTTTCCCTTTTACTCTCGCAAGCTTCTGGATATAACTTTCACTCAAGCGTCGAGTTAAACTTTCCCTCTTTACTTTACATTTCTGGCTACTGAATTGATGAGTTTTCAACACTAAAGTTTCTCCTATTTTATTTTATTTCAAAACATCCTTTCATAAAAATGCATGGAGTAAATCGTGTAAAATAAGATAGCATTTTATTTATTTGTAAGATTAACAATGACTAAATAAATATACAAACTGTATAAATTAATAATAATGTAGGAATTATTTGGAGGACAAACAAATTTCGAAAAAAAATCACAGTATAACTAAATACAAATATTAACTTTTGTATCATTATTATAACCATAAAATATTTCTAGTCTGGACTATTTTACAACACTCTACTACTTGTTTTGTGCGCAAAGTCAAGCAAGGCAAAGAGTAAGTGTGAGTTTAATATACACAAATGAACAATATTCAAATGAAATGTAGACAACGGCAATTTTGGCAACGGATGGAAATAGGATACTTAAAATATATGCATATTGAATGCCACACGGGAAAACACAAGTATGATCTCCCAATGGCCCTATATTAAATTGCGCTCTATTGAACGATACAACAACTATTATAATATTGCGTTGCAACGGTTGCAAGGTTCAATATGTGTATAAAAGTGTCTGGTTTATATATGCGAATAACCTAGTTTAGCAGTTAGGTAGGCTTATATATAATTTCCATTACATTGATTTTCGGCATAAACGCGCACAAAATCCACAGAAAATGACCTGGAAATAATCGAAATTGCATATCGACAATACTTGGATAATATTTGGCTTATTGCCAATGTTAAATGCAATCTCACACTATACTTGAGACCCGAGAAAAATATTTTCTATTATATTCTCCAGGTTGTTTCTTGAAGACTTCATTTATTTCATTGTGATAAAAATTATCTTGTCATGCATCTGAAAGATATGACGATATTTTTATGATTAGATATGCTTTCATAAGCGACTGGCAATATGCATATGAATATATTTCAGTAAAGTTGTTAACCTCACGTGCGATATCATCACTTTACTACTTCCATATACTCCCTCCCACATTTCATCCTTCACGAATTTACCATCGAGTATATAATCGTTGGTGTCAGTTGCAGAGTATAGGATTCAATACGGTTGAAAGCTATACAAAGTTCCGCTCAAGACCATTATCAATAGTCTATATTGAACTTGAGCCAAAAATCTCTACTGCAGCAAATGGGCTTCCTTTGAAATCGACAGAACATTTTCACCTGCAAATAAGCAATCACCGATCGTTTAAACAATTATTATCTATGTGAATCTATAAAATCTATCTTATCATCATTCATTATTTCATCATTTGTTATTACATTAAATCTTTCATATAATTTTAATTGTCTATCAATTAATTTAGTCAAAATATGAATTATATAAGTGATATTTTATCCAAGCTTTCAATATCAATCATGAAAGCATGAATAGAGTTGATGATGGTGCGATTCAATCAAAATGAATGATGAGAGAAGATCAAAAGAATACAGAAAACAAAGGGAGAAGAGTATATACAATAGTAAGGGTACGAGGATTTTTAAAAGATGTAGAAGAAAAATAAGTAAAAGAAGAATTTATAAGGTCAATTGGCAAAAGTAATCGTAACATATGCGGGCGTCTGATTGCCTCCATCCAAAGTCGACTATATTTTTTTGTATACTCTATCAAATCGATTTTTATTTTAGATTCACAAAGAAATTGATGCCATCATATATTCCATGATGTCACATTTCACTCACACGTGTGTTGGAATATTAAATTCACAGTTTGATGATTGGAAAAAATTATTTTTAATCATGGCAATTTTTATTTCAAACTATTGATAAGAATTTTACTTTTATAAAGAAGTAGATATATGCTTGACAGATTTTTTTGATTCAGAAAATGGAGTATTTTTTTACTTGATTGGCGAGTGCTAATCCAATGATGTAAAAAGTGCACTATAGCAATCAAATATAAGAAGCCTCGTGTACAATAAGCCTTTGGTTGATACATATAATGTATCAGGATTCTGGCACTCTTTTTCTCTCATATCGTTTTACTGTTGCTCGCGCTCTCCATCTACCTCGAACAAAAGATCCTGTCTGCGAATGTACAGAGATCATTTCTTTAGATTCACGAATTTGCTGCTAACAATAGTGTCTGATCGCAGTATGATGAGTAAAGATACTAATGGCTTCATATGGTACATTTGAGCAATTGGATTATGGCGCGTATTCAATCTTTTATCCGGTTTTTTAAACGAACATTTCAAAATAAATTCGTTGTAATGAAAATGATTACTCGGTGCATCAATTCTTTCTGTACATGTGTATGGCTACTTGGGGTTGTCTGTGTATTTTTCTCAAACCCGCATATCAGTTCAATGATACCGAAAATGGCTGGAAATAATAGTGGAAAATTTTTTTTTTTCAATTTAGAGAAAATTATACAGATTTATCAACGCCATATTTACTTGAAGCAATTAATATTTACTAAATTCTTGTGTTTTATTTGAAAGTGTATTATTATATATTGTAGAATTTTGCATGAAAGGAAAGAAGTCAAATCGTGTTACTTCACTCTACCATCGCTCCAGTCGTCATTCTAGATCAATCATGCAGTTGAGATAACGTAATCGGAAAGTCCTTTATATCCAAGTAAACTAAGTTCCAAGGCAATTTATGTGCTTCTTTGTAAGAAGGCAATTGGTAAAGGAGGTTGAACGTAAGAGAAATGGAACATATACATCTGTAGGCAAATTGTATAGATATTTAGTAAATGAAGGTGCTACATGTATGGATGAAATAAATAGAAATGGGGATTAAGGAGATACAAGAAAACGAACAAGACATTGCGAAATATCGTGCATATATTAGGGTTGGAATGCGCTACGACCTTGCAATAAAGACTAGTTTATATCATTGTGTGAGGGACCTTTTCTCGCTTCCATCTATTAACTAACATCCCTTATATATCCAGCATCTGATCTCAGACTTAGTATTTTTAAAGCATGCGGGAGTTTGAAGAAAATGAGGATTTTCGAATAAAATAAAAAGGACCGTGAGAGAGGAATTACCACTCTGGACTGGCAGCGACTTTTGTAAAACCATTCTCCCTTACTCTTCTTACACCCTCACCAATGTTATCTACTACCCACCACCCGCCACCTTCTACCTTCTACATCTTCTCTTTCACCTGCACATTGCCACTCTACCCCCGCACACACAATTTCTTCCAATTCTTTTCTCGAAACAAGTTTGTAAAATGCAATTTTCCCCGCTGTAGGTTGACAAGTCATCTAATCGCAAGCACGAGGCTGTCTCCACTCCCTACCTTATTTCCCGCTTTTTTCCCTTCCCATTGTTTCATCTCTTTCCCACTTTCTGGGCACAATATACAAAAGGTTTATATGCTTTCGCTTTATTTTTTTTTTTTTTTTTATTCGTACGTGTGGCATCAGACATTCTGTTTCCTCGTACCAGAGGACTTTCTCTGTATTTTTCTTTGTGCGTACAGTAACAGTCCTGTCACACGGCCCCTCGTCGTGTTTCTAATAACGTTTTGTGCTCGAGTCGCAGAATGAAAATAAGTAGCAGCAATTCATTGCAGGATGGGATAGATACCACGTATACACGATATTTTTAGTGCTGTACAGAATTACAGAGCCATCAAATGAGTTGCAATAAAAATGCTTATTCACATATGCAATTTGATATAATACAAAAAATTATAATATATTTAAACCATACTTTTCAATGTAAAATTCACAAGAATTATTACTTTTATATTTTTTCCATTAACTAGTCAACTTAACGGAATCAGTACTCGTTAGAGATACAATCGTGTAACAATTCTGGAATTACAAAATTCACTGGTCCCATGAGAAAACGTGAGAGAAGGGTATCGGAAGCCCGAGTGGCGCTTCATGAATTTCACTCTTTTTTCCTCTCACTTATGTCTCCCTTCCAGTCAACTACCGTCGCTTTTTCATCTCTCGTTTACTATCTCACTGAATTCTAAAAGCCAGGTCGACCTCTAGTCTCTTCCAATTTTCTCTTAATTTCGTGGGGTTATGTGATGGTGAAGAGAGTATAGAAAAAGTCAAGATCGCGACTGTCACAAATAGAATTTGTTCTAGAAATCAGAAACGATGTTCTAACTTAAGCTCGACTATATTATTTCCAGGTCTCGCCTATTTCCATCGCAATCGCCAGTTTGTTTTTTTCATTACAGGAAAAAATTATCTACAAATAAGAATAAAAAAATTATATATACTTTTCCTCCTAATTATTATTTTATCATGCATGATATTCTGTTGCAAAATAGTAACGTTAATATATTTAATCAATGAACCAATGAGGAAATTGTTGCTAGTAGTAGTATAGTAATCTACAACTATACTAACTAGTACTGCCAACGAGAAAGGGCGCGGCGGAAACGAGGCAGAAGTTAATGCCGCCAACCGATTTGTCTCGGGATTATTCAGTGCGATCAGAATATATAGCTCTACGATCACGTACATAGGCGCACATCGTGGAATTGTATGGGTGAACCAGCCTCGTCGATTAGCATGCCACGGTGTCGAGATAAGCGGCCTATAGCCACATAACGATATAGTCGCATACATAGAGAGCGAGTGATATAGATAGAAAAGCGGAACGATCCTCAATTATCCCCCTGGATTGCAGGTTCCGCAAACGATTATTTCAAGCCATTGTCTCATTCAACTTCTACCTCTACATGAATTCAACCTATAGAATTATCAAAGCCATTTCCTCAACAATTTCCGATCATTTTTTCAGGTAATTTTTGCCCAATACTTTGAGGAAAGGTCTCTTCTCTGATCAAAGGATATTATTTTGTTTATAATTTATATTTTATTTTTGTTATTCTAATGTGTCTTATGCGAGGGCTTGAATCGATATTCTATAAATTATTTGACGAAGATTAGTGATACATTTCATCGAATTTATTCAATAATTAACTGATTTTTTCAAGATGAATCAAACTGTGTTATTTATTTATAGAAGTTGGAATTATCAACTATACGTAGATATTTATATGTATATAAATGGACTCTGGACTGACGTAGATACGAAACAAACAATAATAATTGATCAAATCCGGTAATCTGCCGCTATGATCCTATGATCCTGTTATTAATGATACGCTGCGGTCAAAAGCATGCTACCTTCTCATATACGCACCAGCATATACTCTCGTGCATGCGTATACATACACATATTATGTTATGTGGTGGATACACAAATATATTGGGTAAAGTATTCAGCTTTTGTACTAAAAAATCGAGGTAATTTAAAATATAAAAAAATGTATCGAATAAAATTTTTTCAATTTCATTTAAAAAATTGTAATACAAAGTTAGTATTAAATTAAAACATTGAAGCTTAACTGGTGTGTTTTTATATTAATGCAAAATAATTAACAATGTGATGTAGAGATCAATTAAAAAAAAATATTCAATTTTTAATTTGGCTCAATCTTGTTAATTTATTTATTTATTTTTTTTGACACCATTATAATTATATATGTTTAATATTCAGGTCAATCTGGTGGCTGCTGCTGACTTCTGAATTATATCGTGAAGATGGTCACTCACTAGAAGATTTATCTGGGATTCACGTCATTGTCTATGTGACCAACCAGCTCTATCCTACAATGCGATAGGAAATCGATAATTTACGCTTGCTAAACGATGTTGATAAGCGGATACTAATAGTGCTGTGGAGGTTGCAGAGGGGTAAGTACCCTAGTTTTGCACAAGATTTGCATGATTATACCTGTGTCATTATAATAGAACACAATCTAATCAAATTCTATGCACACACATTGTTTGCTCGCTGAGTATTTATTACTAATACTCAGCATTTGATAGAACCTCGTTTGGCTTAATCTATGTTGATTTCATTAATTCCCATCTTTGCAAAATCTTGAATATCAATTGTCCTAATTTTCAGTTTGATTGCGTGTCCTTATTTGTGAATAATTATTGATATTATTCATCGAGGCAAACGAAATATATTTTAATTTTATTGTTATCAATTTAATTTCATTCAACTTTTAATCAATTTGCATTTTTTTCCACACGTTTCAGTTAATTATAATCGTATTAAATTTATTTATAACATAAAAAAAACCTTTATTTACGAGTATACCTCAAAAGTATTTTACTGACAATGAATTTCTAACGAATTCGTGTCCACTGTGGAATTAACAAATACCCATTGTCCTCTGTCATTCATACAGTGAATGACCACACAAATTATACCTCCTCGTTAACAGTACCATCACGAAAAGTTTTAGTTGAATTATATGGCTTCATGGTATAACTACTTATATACAGAGAGCTTTCGAAAAAGCCAGAATAGGAAAGTTCTACTTTATGAGATTAATATTTGGTACGGAAATTTTTCAACAGAACCTTCTAAAAAGATTTAATGAAAGGATTGAAATTTTCATCAATTTCTGCTAATTGTGAATGATGATTTCTTTTTTTTTTTATTTGCGAAAATTAGTATGAAACGAATTATTATATTAATTTCCAATTAGATAATAAAGACAGGAGCAAAGCGAAATAATTAATGAAAATTAACTGCTACGTTAAAAAGATATCAATTTATTTTCTTAAAGCACTTGACCAAGTGATGTTTTTTTTTTTTTTTAAATCATTAAAGTTTGTTGAATCAACGGATGGATAAGAAATAAAAATAAAAAAAATAGAGGATGAAAGAAAGCAAGAGAAATAAGGAGATGTTGAACGACGCAGACGACAACGAGGACTGAGTATAGATAGGAAAAATAGAGAATGAAGAGTAACTCGAGGTGTCGCTCGCAGCGCTCGATTATGTTATATAAAGTTGCCAATGGTGAAGAAAGAGTGGTTGCTGAAGATTGCGATGATGAGGTTGCAGTAGGATGTTACTTTCTAGCATGATTGAGACGCCAACAGCTTTATACAAGATGCTTTCACCCTTACAGTCGTTGCTACTACTTTTGGCCCTTTCTCCTTTCTCACATATTATATGTATATACTACATGAACACATGTGCAGTTGGGGCGTTGGTGATTGGATGCCAGATGGGCTTTTCGATTTCTTATCGACGATCCCAGTGGATTTTGTTGCAGTACTTGTTCATCATTTAAAATTGTCTGAATGATATCTCAACGTGTCGAACTTAAGAACGCAATTTTCCCACAAAAAAAAACAGTCAAGTTTTACGAATGGATTCTTATTATCTTTTCATAATTTTAGTTATTACAAAATCACATGTGATATTTCAATTGACATTTCAGTAATGTGAAGAAAGATAAAATAGTTTAAAGTCAGAGAAATAATTAGCATTTTGATAGATGGAAATATGGTTAAAGTCCATGATTAAATGCTGAGATATACACTTGACGTAATCGTGAAACGTGGCAAACAGAATCGCGCCCTCATTTCACTATACGAATTCCCAAGGGAGTCTGGAATTGAATTTACCCATGCTATGCGCTGTTTGTGCCATTGGCGTTGCGTACTGCTGTGAATATCATTCTTCAAAGAGAATTGTGTATGTTATTTTCAGGAATTGATGATGTTTGTTACGTCGTCATGTGTCCATCGGCTCATATATTGTACGAACTATCAATCTTCAATACAAGATGACGACAGCCACTGTCAAAAGAAAAGTAAAATTCACTGAACTAGTGTATTGAATTTATTCCAACAGCATTGAAATAAATTTTACAATCATCATCAGCTTGAAATAAATCTTACAATTTAAATAGCAGATAAATTCAACTTTGAATTTTCTTCAACTTTTTACTGATATTGTCTCAATGTATACATAGTTTTTAACAAGCAAAACATAGGTAAACGCATTTATTAAAAAGTAATGAGAATGAAGTTTACAAGCCACACAAACCCCCCTACCAAACTCGTAAAATCAACCCAACTCAATAGAGCTCAACTTAACTTTTCTATAACAATGTACTCGACGCCATTGTACTGGAAGATTGCATTTAAAAGACCTATATCTGTCTTATTATTTACCTTAGTTCATGATAAAACTCCCATGTGTTATAAGAACAAAAACAAACACTGTTATTTTCCACAATTTCCTTCTGCACTTGACACATAATTAGGTAACAATACAAAAGCTGAATGTTATTATTTTCTAATAAAGTCAAAAAATATTCATTATATCCATCAGGACAATCAGTGAGTGTTTTAATTCTACGTAAAACAAAAGTATGAATTCAAAGAGGTTCATTAACTTGAGATAAATAAATGTAGGTTGAATGACAATTAGAGAAAGCTATTGTAAATAGCCAGATGTATTTGGCAATTTTAAGAAACAAATTTTTTTCTCAAATTCTTCAATGTTGATGAAAAAATAAGACGTTTAAAATGACATAAATTTTCATATTCATTTATGAATCATATTATTAACTCTATTAAATTCTGTCTCTCATCATTAACATATGATTCTTTATGTTGTGTCGATAAAAAAATGTGGACTCATCGGGTAGTATGAAAAATTAAGAACGTTTTGTTTTTTTTTTTCTTTCAATTTATTTATTTCATATTTGCGAATAAAATCTTCTGCATAGGTATTCGAATTGATTTCACATAGATTGTAGGTCTTGTCATATGAAATATGACAATTGTTGAATAAATTCTGGTACAGGATTAAATCCTAATAACCTTCCTGTGGATGTCCCGGCAAGTTTCTAACGTCAAAACCGGTTCTCTGGATTCGAAATAAAAAAATATATATAAATTAATGAATAAAATTAACTGTAAGAAATATTGTTGTTAATTTTTTTTTTTCAAATGATAATAAGTACGTTACAGTACCTCAAAACATCCTGTATACGGATCTCCCTTGTGTGTTAATAAACATCTGCACACAGCACTATGGCGAAGATCATAATCACAACTTGCATTTGGTCCACATTTAATCACACCATGACATGGACTAATACATTTTTGTCCACGACAAGTGTAAAATCCATAGCAATCGTCATCACGATCGCATGCTACATTGAAAAAGTATTCGAGAAATGGAACGTTAATTTAATGAAGCTCTTGTTCACGTTTATGTGAAATTTTTAAGAGAAATTAAAAATGTTTGGAAATTTTTCTTTTTAAAAAAATAGAAGAAGTTAATTGTCATCAATTCTTCCGATATTTTATTCTTGAATATTGTTTGTTCGTTATCAATTACCACTTGAATGTTGCCTGAATGATTTATGTTTCATGTTGTTTTTTTAGAAAATGAATTTTTATTCGTTTAAAATTGAATTTTCATAATTTACGTACTTTATTCATTTAAGACTTTTTTTATTATTCATTCAATTCTTTTGATGATATTTTTGGCATTTAATTCATCGAAAGAACCATTTTTAAGTCTAGAAAATACATTTTCGATTAAATAAAAAAATCTTAATTCGAAAACAACCGATTTTTTTTTTTAGTGAAAAATTTAATGCAAAGATAATGAATTCAGAAATTCCGAAGAAATTCATACTAATTTTTCTACGCAATTGATGGTGTAAATATTCGACTTCGAATATTGATATATACTTACTTTCATTGAACTGCAACAAATAAAAATGAAAATATATATATATATTTATTTATAATAGCAAAGAAAAATTGGCGAATAAATTGAAAATATAAACAAAATTGGCTACAATGGGAAAAACAAATAAAAAAGACAAATTATAAAATATAATTTAAATAATTTTACTTACATTCTTTTTAGTTGCCATTCCAGATGACATGGAAAAAAGTGCCACAGCAATCGCGATAAACAGAAAAATTCCGTAGAACTTCATAGCGTAATAATGAAATATTTATTATTTGACAAGCAAAAGACAAATATAGTAACCATGATCCACTCCGCTTCAATTTATATTGATTTTCAAGGGCGCAATCGTCTCTGATTGTTCGATTTATAAATATAGTACGCTGCACTTTATTTTTTAATTATAAATAACGAGTAAATAATTACCAAAGCTATGGCACTTCGTCAATTCTAATAGTTTTAATCATTTTGTTTATTTCGTAAAGTCATAAATTTTTCTATATCACAAAATTTTATATTTTTTTATCATCCCACACGATTTTCCATCATTTCCGTAAATATCAAAGGTTAAATTTTCAATCACAATATTATCGAGTACAAATATATCAAAAAAATTATCTATTTGTATATAATAATTACAGTAAAAGAATCATTTTATTTTTTATATCATTTTTTAAATCGTTTTTCGTTACTCATCATTTATTTTTTCACAACATTCTCAAAATAACTCAAATAACGCTTTTGTTTTCAATTTACCGAGCAGTTTTATACACTAAACAAAACTATTTGGTTGTTAGTAATAGAAAAAATAGAAAAAAAAATAGAGAAAAGATAAAAATCTGAATAAATATAAATAAAAAAAAATTAGAATAAATCAAAAAATAATTTATCAATGATTATTTTCTACACTAAATAATTACTGTTTAAATTATGAAATTAATAATTATAAATATATAAAATAATATTAATTTTCTGCGACTATTTTCACGTGAAAATTTTATCTGAAGATAAATAATAAATTCAAAGAGGTTCATTAAGTTTAGTTGAATGAATACAGTTCCAACGACCATACGAGGAGGCAATTTCCTGAGGCCAAATATATTTGGGACAATTTTAAAATAAAAAAAAACCTATACATATATATTCAGTAGCTCCCTTTGTATAAAGATGAGTGTAGTATGTGTATGTGTACGTGCGTGACAATGCCCAGAGGTGACAGCCCGTTACAAGCCGAGCCCAGTTGTGGTCGTTGGCTTGTTAGATCGGAGTTTGGAGGTATCGTCCACGACGACCAACGAGAGGGGTGCATCAGGAGAGATTTGTCGAAGCTGGGGACAGTAGGGATGCTCGCTGGAGGGCGCAGCGAATTGTAGAGAGAGGGTGGTGGAGCTGTTTCTCTTCAGTTGACCGCAATCGGGTACGCAATTTACGTAGTGTCCGACCTTTGCGACACCGTCTCTCACCATCCAAAGCGAAGTGACTGGCCTTTATAGTACACCCTTCCGTCCAACACTTTAGAACTATTTTATACATACACATGTTCATATAGCAAGAAATTTTGTGTGAAAGTTCACTCGAAATTAGCGTTAGAATTTTTTTTTACACAATTTTTAATTGAAGTATTATGTTAAACCTTCGCTAAAATTTAAAAAATATGTCAACACAAAATTTTTTTTCCTTCATGTGTAGAAATGTAACATTGGATAATTGATTGATGCAATTTGAAATTGATGATTTGTCACACGTGAGAGAATTGAACATGGCAATAGAGAATTCTCCTGCGCGATAGTTTCAATGTGAACTCCAACACGTCCGACAAGTTCTAATGCAAATTTCACGATTAGTTTACGTTAGTGTCCGAGTAATGGGCATGTTAATCGGCAGGCTACTGGACGCATTCGCGACATTTCAGGTGGTGGCATAATTCGGTCGATTTGCAAGCATTATTAGGGTGGCATTGGTCATTTAATTGTATATAAAATTAGATTACTGTCATATAGACAGACATGTGTGCATAAATGTATATGTTAAAGCAGGAATTTTTATAGTTCGTCGAAAGATGAAATGGATTTATTATTTATAGAGCTTGATAATTTTCCCAAACTCACTGTGAGCATCAATTAATTTTTATATTAATATTAAAAGCATTAAAGAACCGATGATTTTACATAGATAGTTATTTTAATTTTATTTATATCTAAAATCGTTTATATAAATTACGATATCGAATGGGATATATATAGTATTAAACTTGGATGCATCAACTTAGCCATTAATTTTCAAGTCATTGTGCAGAACAGGCGTTGCACTCTCGTATAACTATATATCTGATGAATAATCTCCCTAGATCTATACCGGGATATATATGATGGACGTGAATGCCTTCGGGACATTTACTGTGACGCATTTAGTGTGGCAGCCAGCGTGATGGCATGCGAATGTGCTTGATGAGAATCAGCAGTGTGCTACCATCATCATCATCATCATCATCATCATTATCAATATCATCAGTATATCCACGTGTTAATGACTTACACGATTATTATTTGCGCCTTCAATTCCTTTCGAAAAATCTTTAAAATAACACTATTCATTTTCGCAAAATGATATGCTACAAAGTAAGGAAAAAAATAAATAAAATAGTACTCGCTGAGATATTTCTCACAGCATCTATATGTAGATCTAAGCAGGTGACATACACTTTCCATACATGAACAAAATATATGTATATGAAAACGTGCAGAAGCAAGAAAGACGTCACACATGTGGAAATATCGCGCATTCGAGAATATTCAAGGACTTTTTTCTATGACATTGCCGACGACGACGACGACGACATTATACACCATCGAATATATGTATTTTTGTTCTGTGTATGATGTTACAGCATGCGAAATCGTAGCGTATAAGTAAAATATATATGTAAACTCATATTTACCATGCGTCACCCTTTCGTTTGCATTGCATTCTATTGCTCAGCTATCCACTATAATACTGCTGTACATTGCCATAACGATTTTCAGCACAGCTATCTATACTATTTGATCAAGTATCGTCATGTTTTATGCACAGCCAATAATAATTTTCTGAAGCAGGGAACGAGTCTCTATTGTAATGTTTATCATCGGAATTTTTATCGTTGAAATGTCTGCAAGGTCAATGCAATATTTTTTCAGATATTTTATAAAAAATAAATAAATTTTCATATTGCTTAGCAATGAGTTGAAAAAACATCGGTTGATATTCAGTTTAGTTATTTCAGGAATAATCTGATGTGATGTAAGCAATAAAAGGTTGGAAATGAACAATCAAATTCATCTATTGATAAATATATTTTCAAATATGAGAGGTTAGATATATTACATATATAAATATTGATGTCCATACGAAATTGTCATTGAAATTATTATGAAGGTCCAAGTATTACATTACGCGCTGATTTAGCGACCTCGCCCGCCAATCGGATGCCCTCTTGCAACACGCGAACACCAATAACTATCATTGGGCAATTTTCCGCAACAGTGAGATAAGCGTTCAGAATAGTATTGACAAGTGTGCGTACAGCACCAGTAGGATCGTTGGTCTGAAAGGCCTGTTCCAATGCTTTTTGAATGCCATTCACAAAATTAGGACCAATGCTTAGAGCTGTCTCCACATGATTTCGTGCATCTTGTAATGCGTCAGATAAACCAGGAATTTTAGGTAATGATGATAATGATGGTAGTCCATTAATGGGTGGTACAAATACACTACTGGCATTTTCTGCATTTGGTAACTCTGGTACGAGGTTCGTCACATTAGGTAGAGATGGTAGAGTTAATTGTCCAGGAGATGGTGGACCAAATGAACCAGCTCCACTTGGACCATTTCTCGGTGGAAAAAGACTGAATCCAAATAATGGACTATTTAATCCAGGTATTTTTGGAAATGTTACACCTGCCTGGGCTGCAGCCTTTGATAAATAATAAATTATAAAAATGAAATAAATAATAGTGTATGATGATGAAATATTTTTTATACTTACGGCATTGGGATCAATGTTTACACCACCGTAAACTCCAGCAGCAGTAGCTGCAACTATTAAGTTTAACAAACAAATCAATGACTGACGTTGCATTGTGTCGCTACAGAATCAAACAGTTCACTCGATATTAAGTCTCATCTGACTCTGTATTTATATCCGAGCAATATAACAGTATTAGTATTCACTTCCGTATGACATTGAAATGAAAAATATGCTGGGATACATTTGCGTATGTCACCAGCTGGTAAATAGATCATCAAGTGCCGCTGTCATCATTAATTTCCTAACAATTCATTTCATCTATTCATTTATTTATATGGACGCATCTTTCGATAACTTAACAATTGCATTTTTTTTTTTTTTATAATGACACAATGCCTACGTACTGTTTCCTACATATAGATTATTTGTATAGCAATACAGTGCTATTGTACCTGAGTACAATATGAATATTCACGTTTATAATAGACTCCTCTTTCCCCGCGAACCCTGATGCGCTATCATCAGCATTGTAATCGGTGTATGTAGTGCACTACTGACGCTACATCATTGCAAAATGTGTATATATATCTGTTCATCAGTTTTATAAAATAATAATAGCATAAACAAAATTAAGAATATACAAAATATTATTTATTTATTTTTTTATTTTATATGAATGATATAAATTAATTACTTCATTGTTTTTTCAGATACTCCAACATGATATTGGCATCGTTATAGTTATGACAAAATAGATTTGCTTTGAAATATATGCAATTTATCAAATTTCAGTGACAGAGGATAAATTTCATGTTAATCCAACCAAGTCCAATGATCCATTTGCGTGCAGGTTATTTTATGTCAATTTCTTCACATTAAATGATTACAAATTTTCATCTCTGCTGCTGTCTTTTTCACTCCTTTTGTGGAATTTAAAATAAAACATTTCATGTTGAAAAATACAAATGAAATAGACAAAAAAAAAAGCATCAAAAACTTTGGCATAACATTCAGGAACAAACTTTAACTTACACTCAACTTCAGGAATTCATGCGTGAAAGAATGTTCACAAAATAGCGATTGCAAGTTGGAAATGGGCTCTTTAATGTGATTCACATAACGTTTCATCATTCAGGCGAATTCACGTTAGTTTGTTTTGAGGATTTTCACCCAGACGAAGAGGTGAAACCTCTTCTATATTGAACTTCGTCAACTCTCAACTATTCCTTAGATCTTGAGCTGGATAAACCAAAAGCTTTCACTATCATATCCCTTTTCCATCATTGTATCAAAATGTCAATTCGTTCAATATCATCGTGCGCTCTATTAAAATAAAATTTCATCTCTATAATTAAATATTCAATTATTTTACATGTATTTCCTTGTATACATTATATGAGTTTTTGATTTTATAGACACGATATTATGGAATAAAAAAATTTGGAGCTTGACAATAGAGTCAACTTGATAATAAAAGGGGAATCAAAGATAGGGGATAAAAATTTTCTGCAAAGGGGAAATGGCAATGTCACCCCTTATGAATTGATATCGTTTGGAATATTTTTGAAGCATCGTCATCCCATGCACAAGGATATATATTATAGCAACCCTCTGTGAATTAATTCTTCATTGTTTCCCATTGCACGAGGGTTTAGATATCTCTATATATACATGTGTTTCATCGGATGTTGGCGCTATTGCGTTATTATCGTAACTCATTTCAGTAAATAAAACTGATTAATGATACATCTAAAGTACTTGAAAACTTTTGGAATAAAATCCAACACATCATTTTTTTTTTTTCTTTTTTTTTTTTCCGTAATTTAGATCAAGTAAATTAGTGAGAAAAAAAATTAAATTTTAAATTATTGAGGTATCAAAGAGAGAGGAGGATGGTGACAATAATGTTTTCATCACAATTTCCTTGACACACGCATGGAAATTGTGTGTCTACTCTCTGAATTCTCCGGTTTTTGTTTGAGTTTACTTTCCAACAATGGGTTGACGACGTCTCAGAGGTGACATACGAAGACATTGAAAGCAAAGCAGTGAGCGAAAGTGTAAATTTTCCGTATATAGTAGTATTACCACAGTGGAAACTAGATGTGACGACAAAACAAATCCCTATACATAGCAATGAATTCGTAGGAATATTGGGCGCAGATGCAGGAATGAAATTGCTTACGACTTGATAATAGTGACTAGTCTACATTCATCAATCCTTCATATACCTTATTCATCGTATAGTATATTTCAAATATAAAAATTATTTATGTATATCAAATAGAAAGCTATACAGAATGTAGGTGTATATGAAATAAAATTCTTGCTGACAAAACAGACTTTATAACGAGATGTGAGAGCACGTGTGTTTCTTATTGGGAAAAAATATTGGACAATCATATAAGCTTGCAATTGAATCTAACAAAAGACTGCCCAGTCTTTCTATATGTTCTTAGATAACCATTGAGAGTATGACAAAGGATATGGTGGTGATGGTGGAGGAGAGGATCGAGTGGCATATGGGAAGAAATCGATGTTGTAGAGAAAAACTAGTAGATTTTATGTTACGACCATTTCAAACTATCAATAGAAACGATCGGAGGAAAGCAGAATGTCGAGGCAAAGAGGATCATCGAAATAATATGTGTCACCAATCAAATATAAATTGAAACTTTTGTTAAAGAAGTTTCAAGTTTTTCAAACTAATAAAATATAGAAAATGAATTTAAAATATTTTTAACCTTGATAAATTAGTAATTCAATTATGTTTTGTGAATATTTAAACAAATACATTTTGTCAAAGGATTCAGCTTCACTTTTGACATCTCAAATATAATATTCAGCTCTCGCTGCAAATAAATATCAATATAAAAATATAATTCCTGATGCGTTGCCGTAATTTGCGCCATGCATTAAACATCGCCGAATTAATTCGTAGAAATTAGTTCGTCAATCAATCGATATTCAGCAATGCCCATTCTCTGGATGATAGATTCACCAGTGGTCTGATGAGTAGGATAGTTGTAACCACACAATACACACACTCTTCGAAGCGGAAGAGAAACAAGGGAATAGCATTATCCGTGCAGCAGAGGTCGACAGCCAGATGAGAGGTAACGCCACGGGATTTCCAACATAACCAGAAATACAATCATCCCCTCCTATCCTCAGCCATCATGCTTTTCTATCCATATCCTAGTCTCCTATTATCTGACATTCACGGATGTAAAGCATTAAAGTCCTTATAAATCGTCTATACCAAATATTCTAATTTCAATAATTCATCGTGGATTATTAGCAATTTTGATAAATCAACCATGTTCAATACATACAAAATAGGAGCTATTAAAAGTTAAAATCAATCTTTATCAATATAAAGAGGTGATTACTGATTAAAATTCTCATTCAATATCTATATACTACAATAGAGTCAACTCAATACTTGGTTCTGCCACTATTACACACTCAAGTTCTCGAATGACCACTTCCGATCGCCGCCATGGTGTGATTGGATTGCCTCGTAATGCAATATTCAGAAATCAAGCAATGAAGCAGAGTTTCCTGGCAATTCTATTGAGTTGTTACTATTGCTATGTGTCTAGTACTTATCTCAAGAGGTTACAAGCACCTACTTTACATGAATCTATGTGTATGTTGATACGTTAATGCATATATACCTTCACTGGACCATATATAAAGCCACGAATGTAGCACATGGCTATCAATCGGTCGGTTAACCTTCTGCCGTGCAGCGTGGTGGAGTAATCGATTCTCAATAGTGTATATATTTAGAACTCAATGCAATAAATTCTATTTCACTACTTGGTAGCAGCACATTATAGATGTAAAGAATATGTTCAGCAGCCAATTTCTATTTTCTAACTTTTCTCAAACTAGAAATTCTAAAATTCGTTGAGGTTTCAAAGTGATAGTAAAGACATTTGTTTGAACATTTTATCAATTTATTTAAGGCACTTGAATCTATAATTTTGATATTACAATTTAAGTAAATTATTATCTATAATTTTTAAGTGTTTATTAAATTAACGAATGCTTTTATTGATTTGAAAATAAATTGGTATTATATGTGTCGAATCAAGATTGGCAACAAAAGAAAACAGAAAGAATAGTAAAAGTGGCGAAGTGGATGAGATAGTTGTGTTTAAGCCTTGAGTGGCTTCTGTGCTCGGTAGATAAAATAGAGATGTTAGAGTTGCGCACCCGGAGTAGGTTAAATGCATCCGGTGAAGAGCGGGACCGTCCGAAAACCTCTTAAATCACGAGTAATCATTTCCGACCACTCGCAGTATTCGGCCAACAGCAGTGATAAGTGCGAGGAACGTTCCAAAGGATCAGACTACACCAACCAGTATACATACCCACACATACACAGTAAAAAATTTTGTATAAAAAAATATGGACTGATGTTGAAAAAAAAAAAAATTGGTAAATTAATAGACACTGAAAATAAAGAAACGCCAATACAGAATGACACGAAAAAAAAAAAATAGAATGAGAGTAAACTATCGGTCGAAGCTTGGGGGTGAGCTTGAATGATGGTGTCGCAATGTGTGTTCGTTTCGCGATCGATGTCATTTGCCTAGGGAATTACAGCCCTCCGTCAGTCTGACTAATCTGCTTCGTTACAAGCGACAAATGCAACTCCGTCACTGCTCCCAACACTCCAACAATTTTATTCCTTTTTTTTTTTTTTTCATTCTCGTTACCCAACTTGTACTCTAGTGAAATAAAAAAAAAATTGAATGAACTTCCTCAAACCACATGACGAATTGAAACAAATAATATTCACACTGAGATAAATATACAAATTTAATTTATATAGATACGTGAATTCAATACGTTTGAGCTGCAATAAAAATTATTTTACAATTTACTTAAACCCAATGCAGTATTTTTTTATTTTTAATGTTCATTCTCAGTTGTTTATTTATAAATTTTTGATTTATAAGTACAGCAGCACAATGAAGAAACAAACGCAAATGAAATGATATTGTAAAGTTGAATATTTTGTCACGGGATTTTATATATGAATATGAATATAATTGTTTACCACCCACTCTGACGTTTACGTGAACATGAGGATAGAGGCACAGTGTATAAACGCACAGTCGACATTGTACAAGCTGAGAGCCGTATGTTTCGCCTGGCTGAAGATCATCGCTGAATCAGCTCAACGCCCTGGCGCTTCTGAAACGGCAGTCGTATATATGTAATCTATGACATGTAGGTATAGATGTGAGAGAGCAAACTAGGTCGTGATGACATGAATAGAACATGATAGACTTTTAAAAATATATAATTTATCTTCGGATTTCGATGTGTATAACTTTTACACAATAATTTATTAGATATCATTTAATTTAAAAATCTTATTTTCAAACATCAAGTATATAAATTTGTTAATCACAACGCAAATGACTAAGTGAATACTGTCGCAGTATAAATATAGACTCTAAAACGTCAAAGATTCTTTATTCAACTTCTCTACAGTTTTCCTTTTTCTTACAATTTTTTTTTTCTTCTTCATTTTCGATCGTTTTCATCGCTCTATTTCTTTTGCATTTCAAGTTCTTGACTAAAGTTTGTCCTGGCCGCACGCTGATGTAAGTAATGGAAAAAGAGACTTTACTGTTAATATATATAGTTATAGATGAATACGTATATTCAACGAAACGTTGAACTAGTCGAAGAAGCGTTGAAAACGCTACGCCAAGTCTCTTGGATAATATTAATAAGTGAAAAGAGAAGGAGAGAACGAGAAACATAAAATGTCGGTTTGATCAGCTCTGCCAACTCTTGGACGTGAACGCGCCGCGCAGAAGAGGATAAAGTTGATACGATGCGCGGAAAAAGAGAAGGAATAGGGTGGAAAAAAAAAAGGGAGATAGAAATGTATACTGATGGAATATACTCCAACATTAGACCACATCACAGAGAAAGAGAATCTTTGCGCCAAAGCTGTTAGCATAATTACAATACTCTGAGCGTTTACTTTTTCGCTCACCATCAGACTTTTTACTTATTTTAAAACCACTTTCATAGTCCCGTTCACTATCATTCAATAACATAACTCTGATATTATACATAAAGTGCAGTGAAAAAAGTATTCATTAAGCTATTATTGATAGTGATATTTATTAATCAGTTTTATAAAATCATTTGTTATAGAAATGATTAATTATATCAGCAGTTATGTAAAATAATCTTTTTTTTTTTTTTTTTCTTATTAAATTATTTCATTTTTTGCGCGTATTGTCTCTGGTTGTGACAGCACATGTGAGCTTTTTTTTATTGACATTGATGACCAAAATATAAAGCATGCAGTCCATAGGGTCAATCAAGCGCGGCCATCGCTGATTCGTGCTGGCTTTTGCGGTTGGCTGCCGAACACTGGCTGGTTAATTTCACACTTCCATGAGTATACAGATGAAATTGGGAGCATTTATATTCACAGACGTCAAGTGATAGAAAGAGGGGTATTCAACGATTGAGTCAAACGTTTCACAGAGTTAAAAAAAGAAAAAAAAATATATATATTGCATCATTATGCTTTGTCATATTTTTAAAATATTCCTCCTCTTTTTTTTTCCTCAATATCTATCATATACCTTTCTTCTTCACCTTCTTACATGCCTCGTTACATTATGTGTATTTATATAATCGAAATGCAGGAGATGGAATATATAAAAATGTCTCGTTGGCATATCGAAATGTTCAATCATACGAAAGATTGGCTCATACTTTTCTTTCATAAAAATATGAGACTATTTTTTTTTTTCAGTTCAAGGGCCTAGGATGTATATTAGGATGCTTCGTTTGAGGCGACTAATTTTTTTCTCTTTGCCCAGATGACGGAATATTATTCTAAACATTCAAACGAAAAATTCCCAACAAAAATGAGCTCTTAATTTTAATATTAAGTACTCCCACGATCGATTTTTTTCGACAGGTGCGAGAGAAATGACCAAAAGTAATACGAAAAAAATAAGAATATGAAAGAGGAAAAACAGGAAAAAAATTAAAATACCAACGTCGCACGATTAGAGACATCATTAAGCTTTTGACATCGTTGTAGTTTATATTATCAAAGGGTTTCTGTTAAGTATGAGATATAGTAATCGTAACAAATTTTCCTCATCTTCATCGCGTAGGCTTTAATCATCTGCTAACACGTTAATACCTTGTTATTACGCCATTTTATGTACCTTGTATGATTATGTGGACTGCTGTGGATGGACTTTTAGGGTGTACACTGTACATACACACCCCTATTAACATTAACTCAACGATTGACGTTAAAACACATGAGATAATAAACTGAAGTGGAGAATTTTATGGGCGGGTGTTTAATGATATACATAACGTTTATGAACTTGGATTTTTTATTGACATTGATGTGATTTAGCGACGTGATCAAGGCACTTGGAAACCACATTACACATTCCTCCTGTCATTGCATGAATTTGAAAAAAAAAAAATTAAATTTATAATATATAAAAGTGATTGGGCGATAGTGCAATCGTGGAGGTGGCATTTATGCCATTTCTCCTATATGTGAAGCTTGTTCGATTGATGTTGCGTGTGGCGCGCTCGGCTTTTATTGTGAAATGAATGCTTGTAATTACAACGGTGCTATTGGTACTACGAGAGTGTGCAGCCAAACGAGTACATGGGAAAGTGATGGCACTATAGGGGCAACGCATGACGAATCCAGGAAAAGGGCGCGAGCGAATATATTTCAGTACGAGAGGGATTTCAAATAAAATGAAGAGCGTTGTAATGGGAGTTGGAGAATTGAACTGTGGAGCGTCAAAATAGAAAGCTGAACGTTTGATTCGCAATGACCAGTCTGCTATCTACTATATATACTTTGCCTGCACAAACATGCATCAAAGCACTTTCTCTTTTGCTGATTAGTCAAAATGATTTTCGGAACCAATTTGGCTCAATTCAATAATAATTAATTTATTCAATTAAAATATAAATAGAGTTTATTTTAAAATAAATTTTGATAATTATTATCATGGCAGTGTTATATATATATATATATATAGAATACATTTACACAATTGTGTAAATAAAATTCCACATGAATTATTGATGAATTTTTACACAAAATTATTTAAACAACTGTTCAAGGAGTAGGAAACATTTTATTAATTTGATAATAAAATTTTATACTTTTATTCATTTCTAAAGCAATATATACTTGGCTTTTTTATGTCAAAATTCATGTACAATATTACGTAATTTTGATGAATTAAAATTGTCGTAATAGTGGCATACGCATGCACATATAGTTGAATATAGAAAGCTGAATTAGAATTTTGGGGGATTAATTAACCGATCTATGGCAATATATTTCAGAGTTCACCAGCCGCAACAGCTTTATGCGGAAGACTTAATTAATAATCGAGGATTCAGCAATCTATATGTATGGTTGCGCACACACCAAACTCATTTTCCATGTCCTCTATATACCATATGAACCCTCAAGCCCATATACCCATTGCGATGTGGCGAAGAGTTCTTAGTTGACAGATTCAAACCCGTTTTGCGCTCTCCGTAATTGAACCAGATACCGGAAAACTTGCGCGTACTGATGAGATATATATATGTATATCCTTTTCAAATTGCTTGACACAAGCTAACTTGTTAAAACACGCTGGCTTTGGATTGCAGCGCGTAAAAAATAAAATTTATTATTATGGATGAAAAAATTCTGTATCTAAAAATTTCATGCCACTTTATTAGATGATGAAATAATTTTTAATTACATTATACATTTGCTATGAAGAAATTGGGATAGTGTAATGAAGTGGAAAATTTTGAGCAATATTTTATCGCCAGAATAGAGCTGACGTGTATCGAAAAATAAATATTTTGTCAATATATCGGATAAGATATTAGATATTAATTATATTCAGTTTATTCAACTGAAGATAGAAACCGCAAATAATATGATAGAAATATTAAACAGTCAATTGCACACGCATTTTTTTATAATTTTTCATCATCTGTAATTTACACAGTTGTGTAGAGAAACTCTTGACCAGATGTCAGAGTACGAAATAATTTTATTTGAACATCTGAATGTCTTCATTAAGTATGGATATGAATATTCATGTTTGATAAATGGAACTATATAAACTCATTGAGTTGCTAAGCTCATCAACTAGTTGTCTCCTGATCAGTGAGAAGCAAATCTCAAGAAAAAAAAGAGCCATTCGTCCATCAGCTAACGACAATTTTAATTATTCTTCTGAACATTTTAAAAGTAAGTAATTAAAAAATTCTAATTTAAATTTGAGTATGTAGAAGCTTAATCTCTATAAATGCATATAAATAATTGAGGAAAGAGTTGCATGTAGAATTTTAAATAAGCAAATTATTTTAAGGTGTTGGAAAAACTAAATCAAAATTAATTAATTCGATTAGTTAATTTCAATTATATTTCATGTGTCATATATATGTAATCAGAATTAGTTTTATTAATTTTGTCTGTTTAGAAAAAAAGTATTTTCATCTACTTATATTCATATATTTTTTATTTACAGAAATTCTACTCTGAAAATGATGATGAACATAATTAAAATGATTTTCTTAATATTTCTCGTGTTCTGCGTTGTCATAAATTCTTCAAACGCGGATCCTCCATGTCCACCAGGCGAATATTACACGTTTGGTGGTATGTGCCACAAATGCCCTTCTGCATGTTTAAGATAATCACCATGAAAATAACGAGAGAATCTCATCGCTGCTGAATACAAATAAATCAACTTATAAATTTAAAAAAAAAAAATATATTCTTCAAAACAATAAAAAATTAATCACTCAATACTTTCATTACTTTGTTCCTCTTTATTTATTCATACCTTTTTGTCTTTATCATCATCATAGGCAATCCCTGCATATACATACAGTGATTCCAAGATAATAAATACAAGTTAGCTTGATCTCGTATTTTAATTTATCAATAAAGAATCATTTGAACAATATAAACTAATAAATGTATATGTATGCTTTGCGTTTATCCATTTATATATATTTACGTTACCTATTTCAACCGTTACACCATACTTTTTCTCTTTCCTCGAAAAAAAACCCCCCCTCACCTCGGCCACTTTTATCCATAGCCTCACAAATCACAACACACGCAACGGATTATTGTATTCTATCCGGATGAGCCACCCACACTGCAAACGATATAAGCGCTTGCCGTATCATAGTACCATTTATGTATAGTAATGTAAGAGACTTTGTACACTCAATGTATTACTCATAGTCGAAATGAATTTTTACGATATTTACTTTAAAGTTTGTGTGCCACGTAAAACTTGCCACATTGCCAAAGCGTAAAAGTAAAAATTGTGGAAATATATATAATATGTAACAAAGTTCTTTAAACAAACGCTGTGTGGTAATTATTATTAAAACATTTTGTTTTTAACTGGTATATTTTTTATAAATGTAAAAGAAAGAGAATAATTGAAAGCTCCATTTAATTATCATTTTTAATTGCTTCATACTTTTCATTACAATATTTATATTTATTTATTATATCACACAATGTGATTTAGAGTTTCAAACTATTTTACTAGAATGTCTCATTGATGTTACGGATTATCTGCCCTTCTGTCTCTGTTATCTCTAATCCAAATCCTCATCACCTGGACAAATGTATCCTAGAATAGTCAATTGCAAACTAAATATATACCTGTAACATCTAATTATCGTTCTATGATCAATCTCATATGACTGACAATGTTGAGATTCTCTAGTCTGTATATAGTCAATGTAATTTCATCATATTGAGTAATTGTTACGCATTAATCATGACGTATATCAGATGATTTGAACTGAATAATTAATTTAATTTAATAGTATGAAAAACAATTAAATATTATCTATTAAATTTGGATAAATTTTTCATATGAAATCATTTAGAAATTATTAAATAAAATAATAATATAAATATAAATTACTTATATAAGTTGATAAAGATATTTAAAATTAATTAATGAAATGAAAATCACCTGGAATATTTTGCAAACATTTCGAATTATATTGATTTAGCTATGCACGTAAATTCATTTGCTGATTGGAAGGCGAACGTATATAAAAAGCTCCGTCAATAGCTTGTATTCAAATTATTTTTTTTTTATACTCATACGTTACATTCAATGATTAAAAAGCTTTGAATGATATGTACACATGTGCGTCTGCTGATAGAGTGCATTGTGGAACGTAATTAGTAAGAGAAAGATGATAATAAATTGAAAAAAATTTATATTGACAACTATTTATAATTTATAAAATATAGCGATGTGTTTTCTTACTTTTTTCCACCCTCACATTTGTTCAGTCTTTTTCTCTTTCTCCCTTTTCTACATTCATCATCAATAGCTGCTGTATAATACATATATCATCATATATTTATATACATAGTGCGCTGTATTATGTGCCGGATCCCCTCTTGTTATGTGAATGAAGTTCCGCACAAACCAACACGATAATTATCTTCCAGTAATTGCGAATTGATCGACGTCTATAGTTCAAATTATCGAGCGCAATGTTTGCAGTGTATGTATAAATAATGCACACTCGGAGAAAAAAAAATGATAACATTTTACACAGTAAAAAATTGTATGTTACATTAAAAATAAAATATCATTCATTTTACACTGAATAATTTAAAAATAAATTGCAGGATTATTTATGATAAAAATAATTTTATTTAATTGATATAATTATTCGAATGAGGTTGAAGAAATATTTATGAAACAATAAAATAAGTTGTTTTATTTATTTTGTTTGAAATTAATTTATTAGAAGATAGAAAATGTAACAATATTTTTTTTCTTTAAGATAATAATATGTTATAATATTTTAGTGGTTCTCGTATGTGAATTGAAATTAGTTTGTGTCAATATATTTGCTCTCTCACTTTGTCTTCGACTCTTGAGCATCAAATTCTCTCGTCTCGAATGTCGAGCGAGTTACACATATACACGATAAACCTTAACGAACCACATTTACATTTGAAAGGCATGCCAATTACGGTAGAAGCTGCATTTTACTTCAATGATTTCGTGCAAGTTCTCAGCTACCACACAAATACGTATACTGACATCTACACACACATATATATATTTATATTTATTGTGGTATTGTTGTGTTATATTTAAAGATAAATATTTATAACTATACATACGTTATTGAATTTATTTTTTTAATATTTATCAATTTTCATACTGGGAAATATTTAATAAAAACGAATAATTCATATATTTTTATTTGCCATTTTTTTTTTTGTGTAAAATTTATTTATTTTCATTCAAAGAATTGTTTTTTTTTTATTATTCTTTCTCCACTAATTAAATTTTCCCAACTTACAGTCCAGTGAGTCGCAAGTTACGCGGTTGGACGCGATTGCTCATGTGAAACGTAATTGAAGAGTGTTTGTGTATGTGAATGCGTTATATATAGGGAAAATTTTTCATTGAGAGCGCGATAGTGAGAAACAATATAATTAATTCCAGTTGATTCGTATAGTATTCATTTATTTATTTATTTTCTTTTTTTAATTTGATAAATAAAATAAATTTCAATATTGTGCATCGTTGTATTTATTAATACATGATGAATATGTAATTTTAATATATGACACGTAATGTTATATAATTTTTCGCTATATTTATTTAATTGCTATGTGTTTCATGTGTTTATTTTATTTTTATTTTATTTTTATTTCTTTATAAAATGTCGGTGTACGCGCGGCAAAGTTCAACTGACGAGTGAACATGAAATGCTTTGAACTTTGGGCTATTGCGGTAATTTTCACACATTAACGAGCAGGCTCGAAACCCAATTTCCCATTCCAAAATTAAATACAGTCTTCTAATATGAATATAGACATATATTAACATTATATATCGGTTAAAAAACCTTTGAAGAGTATGATAATAAAATAAATAAATGAATAATTAAAGTGTTCTTCATTTTTTGTTAATGATTGTTAGAATATTGTTTTCTTGGTCGTTGAATTATTTTTTTTATTTTTTTAATTTTAGTTAGTCAGATAAATCTTCGTAAAGTACGGACAAAAGTTTTCTACCACTGATGCCGTTGTCAATCATTAACAGTTATATTTATTCACCGTTTTCACGCGTAGTATAATACGCGCGCTCATTTGCATTGGATGAAATTAATTTGCATCAAAATTTATCTATCACGAGTTGTCGCAAGCTTCATCACCACTTCTGCCACTTTTCATTGTGCTCATCCTCGTTATACTTTAACAATTAGTTATTAATTACCATAATTTTTTTCCACACAAAACTACAATGAAAAAGTAAATGAATTAAGAAATAAAAAATACAACGAATAATTATTTTAGAAGTAAAATTATTCTAGTAATCTTGGATTTTTTTTTAACCACTGGTGACGTTTTCATCCTCCAAAAAATAACTATTATATTAAATTATAAATAAAAAAGATTCATCTGAAAATATGCAATCAAAATCATATTAATATAATTATAAAACTCTGTCTTTATTTAAACCTGATTTCAGAACATCAAATCGACAATTTTCTCTCATCCATTTGTCAATTATGTGATTGATAATGATGGGAAAAATATTTATTTCTATATCGTTAATCGATTCACATGTCTAAATGTCTTCTTGAGATAATATCATCATGCAGAAAATTCTATTAATGCTAAGCATCTCTAGATGCATCTGACAACCTATTAAAATTCTACTCTACAAACACGGTATATAATTATTCGTATACATACACAAGTAAATACATTGGAAACATTTACGTATACATACAGCAAAGCACTCAAGCATGATTTCATCATTATAACTACAGGGTTATCTCTTTGTGTAAGTAGCACACGTCATGCTATTTATATGTACATATTCGATTCATTTAATATTTAATATTCATTTCCAAAATAATATTTAATCATCATTAAATATTTTAAACGCGTTTAAAGAAACTGGAATAATTCCTTTTAAATGTCTTCCTAAAAATAATTTTATCTGCTTCTAATAAAAATGCATTGCACAAGAAAATGTCGAGCATTGGACACTAATGTTTTTTTTTTTTATTTTATTTTTTTCAAACAATGAAACCAAATCTTATTGGGAAATTGAACTGCCAGAAATGTAATGTAATATCCAGGTATGTCTATATCAAAGATATACAACGTTGTTATCTTAATGGCTATGGCTCCATGTGATTATTGGCACTATAGGTAGAGGCAATAGTCTTTGCAGCTTGAATCGTCGTCATTCTATACATATTATGTGCGTTGTTAAGTGTCTATCGTCTAGTAGGCAGCGATATAACGGGCAATTTCACAGCCACCACCACCACCAGAACACTACAAAGCTTCCATACTCATACACCCACACACACAAACATTTTATTCCCTAAAACAGACTTCAAGGTATTACAATGTGTTATACGCCAATAATATATGTTCACCTATTAATTTGTAATGAATTTAGCGTGTTATTACCACTTTTCTTTCATTTTCACTTGTACAATTTTGTAGAAAACTCTTTATCGACTTTTACAAACTCATTTTGCTCCTTTGTAAAGATTATGTTTATAACACAAACGATGCAATTATTTGTTGAGCTGTATAACGACAGTCATTTCATTAAATTGAAATTTGTTTAGATGCATTTTTATGCGTAAAAATATAATTGTTAATAGTTACCATTGAAAGCTGAGAAAAGAGTTTATTTTTATATTCATTCTAAAATTCAGTATGACTAGTTATTGAACATTACTACTGAAACGTAATAATAATAATAATAATGGATTGAAATGAATAAAACTTTTTCAACTGTGGAGCTTATGGGAACGAAAAAGGGGGGCACGAGAAATAAAGAAGGGTGAAGCTGTTGAATAACAAAAAAAAAACATTTCGAATGGCAGACTATATAGAAAATGGTGGGCAGATTTTATTCGAAGCTCATTTGAAAGTTATTTACTCTATACATCCGCGAACCAATCTTTTACATATACCTACTAACCATTTTCCGTGATACTCGTTAAGCCAACTTCGTCCAAGATCGTTGTGCAGAGGGGTGCTTTTTGCTTTTCAACTCACCACCCGGCTCTTCTCTCTACACCGGATTTGTACATGAGCTCTCTCAAGCCAATCAGGGAGTTCTCTCACTCAAGAATATACAGTGAGGGTGCGCGCCGTGAATATAATGCTACAAGTAATTACGTTGTTGAAGACGTCAAGTATACTCAGTTTTCATGTATAATACAGTCCGATAAGAATATCTTTTGATGAAACTGATATTAAAATTAGCATTAATTTCTAAGCTACTGTAGAATAATGATTTCACACTCTATTATCGATGATTTCATGACAATAAAAGAGCCATAAGTAATTTTTTTTTCGTTATAGATTCAACATAAACTCATTAATTGAACAGAATATTGATTACAATTCATTGATTAATTGACAAGTAATGATAAAGTTCTGGAGTCAATTAATTTCTTGATAAACTTTAGCCACTATGTATTTTCAAATATGAATTTTAACAAGTGCATGTTCTATATTCTCTTGAGAATTGAACGCGAGAACAACTGTCCCAGTGTACTGTTACTGTTCACCGAGACGTAAATCCGGTGTTAGCGGTTGGACTTCCAAAGTAAGGATTCGGAAATAGATGGAACCGTCTGGTGCTAGTCGACATATCACGAAAACTGCAAGGAAGTAACCAGTGGCAGAATTTTCTAGAGCGAGGAATGGAGATATCCCAAAGTTTTTCTTCCTAAAACACACCAGCTTTTCACTATTCCATTTCGTATAAAAACGAAAAAAAATATAAAAAGTTCCTCACAAGACAAAACGTAAGGGATAACCGCTGTCTGACGAATCCAGTTGGGTGATTATTTGACTGCCAGAATCCCCGATAGACAACCAAAAGCAACTGACGATAATTGGTTTGACGAGTCAGCAATGCACAAGTCCACCGGGCCGATGAATGTATTCGTTGAGATTACGCGAAATGCTTGTAAATGCCATTGACCAACCCTCCACCAATTCTGTTTAACTCTATATCTATCTCTAGCTCTCTTCCCTCTTTTTCTCCCTATCTTCTCACCACTCTACTACAAACCCATGGTGCTTTTAACCTACGCGCCAGTTGCCGCTTCGTTCTCCATCCGTACCACTGCTGTTGGAGACCTGCTATCACATAACTGCAGTTACAACTGCACAAAGGTTAATGCATGCCATTGTTGCTGCCAGTCCAGCATAACTACTGCGCTTTGGTTGTGGGTAGACATGGGACTATTCACACGCGAGTGACGGACCATACTCGTTATATTCTCCCGGTGGGTGATTTAATCTCTGCCTGTAGAGAAGTATGAATGAGGGATGCGAAATTGTCAGTCTCTACTGGTGGACAGAAAAAAAAAAAGTAGGCGGACAAGAAACGAGGATGAAATAAAACACGAATGAAAAATGAACAAATATAAATATTAGAGTGCTTCGTTTGAAGAGACTATATTATTTTTTCGCATAGACGGAATATTACTCTGAACATTGAAACAAAATTTTTAAATCAATTTAAAATTTTCCCATTTAATTTACACGTAAATCTGAATTTTTTTTTTATTTATGTATGGCTTGACGACATTTCATGCTATCCAATTGGTTCTCAGCAGAAATTGTACAGGAATATATAATCTTTGAAAGTGATAATCACTAAATTAATTTTTGTGAACTTTCCTAATGGTAAAAAATGTTGAAACAGATTTTTACAAGAATTTCATGGTTTTTTTTATTTTTCTCGAAAACTATCAACTTTACAGCAAAAGTTAATGTGACCTTATTTGTAGGAAATTAAATTTCCTATAGAATATTATTCTTAACTAAAAACCATAGAGCTAATAGTTCTCGAGAAAAATCCAATTAAACATTCTAGACTAAAAAAAATTTTTAGTTTCCCTATTTTTTACCGATGAAGCAGTTCACAAAATATAATTCAGTAATAGGCACTTTTAAAGATTGAATATTTCTGTACAAATGCTACTAAGAACCAATTAAATACCATAAAATGCCACGAAGCTATACATGAATTTAAAAAAAAAAAATTAAGATCCACGTGTTAATTAAATAAGAAAATTTCAAATTGATTTAGGAAGTATTTAATATTAAAATCAAGAGCTCATCTTAATTTTTTTTCTAAATGTTCAGAGTAATATTTCGTCTATGCAACGAAAAAAAAAAAAAAAATAATCCCCTCAAACGAAACACCCTAATAAATATATTCAATAAATATCAGAAATTAAAAAATATCAATTATTTTTAGTTTTCAATACAAAAAAATTTTATAATCACAATGTAATGAGATATATTATAATATGGATATTTTTTCTTTTAGGTGCCAAAATATAGCACCGTACATAGAGGAAATTTTTATGGGATACGCGAGAATAAATCGTAGGCTCATTTCATGGTCGAACGCTTACGAAATGCATTGAAGCTGAGACGATTGTTCAATCTTGGTGATATCGAACGCGATAGACGCGTATTCCAAAGGTAAATAAGGTGTTCAATGAAAACTCATATGGGTGAGAGAGTCATTGGCGCAAGCTCGCATAAAGTATCATAAGACATAAATCACACACAAGAGGTCGTAGGGAGTAGAAGAAAAACTTTCGTCTCCACTAGATTGGATCCCAGTGAAGACATTATATATAGATATACAAATACATATACACAAGACATCTCAAAGATTTTTATTTTTTTTTTTTTATTCTTTTATATCATTCTCATTCTTGACTTTGCTTTTTTTTTTTTCTACTTATTCTTCAGCGTGCTCTTACTGTTCCTCAACTCCACCTCATTCGTCTCTCTACCTACTCTTTTCCCATATACGGTTTACGGATGAATGGCATTAATAGCGACGACGTTGACTCTGCGGGTAAATTGATATTGGCTGCGCTATATTGCCCATTGATTCAATGTCGGTGTATGTGTGTATGAATGTTTGTGAACAGGATACTCTTACTCTTACAACTCTCGTCTGTTTTACATTCATTCATTTTTAAATGTAGTCCTATGAAAAGAAAAATCTATTGAAAGACATTTCAATATGATTTATTGGTAAGACGGCAAGAGATCTTCAAGATCAGCAATGGTGGTAATCAAAGATTTGTGTGCTGACGCTGTATTCTTTATATTTGAATCTGCAGTGGTGAAAAGAAGAAGAAGAAGAATGAGGGTAAAGGAGGAGTGTTGGGTATGAATGTGAATCTTCGATAAATAATGTTTATTATTAATGTTATAGGAAAAGAATTGAGAATAGGTTTGTAACAGTTCGATTTCATATGTGATTGGTAATGCATTTGGAAGGATAAAGCATATTGGTTAATGCACAGGGATTATTCTTGAATAATTAATGATTAGTGGCGAAACATGCTGGCAAAAGTATTCCATTATTCGAATCGTTGGCCACTTTCGACCATTTGAATGTTAATGGCCAATTCTGGTTGCCTGGATATTTAGTGAGAGCTGAAGATTTATACAGATATATATGGGAAAAGAGTGATAGATAAAAGGGTAATATGGTAAACTCAATTGGCATTTTGGTCAGAATTATAAAGTTATTTTAGAAGTAAAATTATTCAAGTAATCTTGGATTTTTTTTTTACCATTTGTTACGTTTTTATACTCCAAAAATTTACTATTATATCAAATTATAAATTAAACTAGAAATAAAAAAGATTCTATTAATGCTAAGCATCTCTAAATGTTATCTAGATCATCAATAATCAAGCATAAACAGAATGAATATATTAATTGTCATCCAGAATTGAAAAATATAATATAAATATATTCTTGATAATGAATTTACGATAATTCCCGTCGCTATATTTTTCTCCTTTACTTCAACTTTCACACATACTTTGTGCATAAATATATATAGGAATACTTATATATACTTTGGGGATATTGCGGACACGTTCATAACTCGTTTCTCAGTGACTCTTACGAGAATATACGCCCCGCGTTTGGGAGGAGAGAACAAATCGAGCGCGTTATTCTTTCGGAAACTGCCAGCAATCGTTCTACTCGTTGAGCAAGGAAATTGGATTGTCCTTAAGAGACATTGTTTTGATTCTAAACGAGAATGTTGATCTTTCATAATCCAGCAATGAATCAACATTTAATATTATTTATCACTGAAAAAAAAATATTAAAAAATTAATACATGTCTCGTTGGCGATAGAACGTGATCATATTATATAAAATGCATGAGCATTTGTGTTGATACTATAAAATGTAGCTTTTATTGAATAAAATCACATTTTCCAATATGTACAATACCACTCTGAATTGTTGCCGCTCAATTGATTGCACTTATGACAAATTTCAGAGTCAGGTTCTTTAGGATATTTACGAGTAAAGGGTACAGTTGACTTCCGGTCACCAGAGAGCAACTCACACAAAGTGAAATGTTCTCCATGCTGTCCGCTCATCCCTGTCACCCTTGCCCGTCAGACGCGAATGCGACACAATAGTTTTAGCTTTGACAATCGGTTGATTGGTAAGTATTTTCGAGCAATTGTTCGGCCCTGTTTCCGTCGCGCAAAATGGAGTGTCATCTCATGCGACTGAAGTGCCACGAGAGAAGAGCTATAGTGGAAGGAGGTGGAAGGGTCGACGGTAAACGACGACAGTGGAATGGGGATGTAAAGAGGTGGATATAGAAGTGTACTGGGTGTGCTAACGACGGCTGGAGACGCATCTCTAATGCTCCCCTCATTCCCTGTCTGCCTCTTTCCTGCTACAGTCCTATCCTTTGCTCTTCTTCTTTCCTTGTCTCTCTTTGCTCTAACACCAGTCGCCAGCTCAGCGTCACTCGCAGATGAGACTAACGTCGTTTAACATCACAGGGCCGTTGGAAATTTGCCCGTATACTATTTCCTACCGTTCTTTTGTTCTCAGTATCCTCGCTGATGTCCTATTTTTTATTCCCACAATTTCCGCGAGTTCTTTTTTTTTTTTTTTTTTTTCTTATTTCTACTTCGTGAATTTCTTTGCCATAAAAAAATTCAGTCATCTACATTTATTGCTATCAATGTATCGAACATATAATTTATATACGCGAACAGAATAATCTTCAATGATAAACCATGAAGCGAAAAATAATTTAAAAAGTCTATAATATATTATTAATAATTTATACAGTCGATTTTTATGTGTATATATTTTTATATATTCAGTTCTGCTTCAAATTTACTATGCTATCATTTATTATTTCAATAGTGTACATCCTAAAAATGTATTTTATGTATTAACTGTATTGACAGTATTGCAAATGTCATGTGAATATAATAGAATTCAGTAACAGTCACGTTTACATAGTCCAAGCTTTAGACGAATTGAAAATTGTTATCTTGTAAAGGGTGAATGATATAGTATATGTAGGGGAGAGTAGGGTAGTGGGACAATATGGACAATCAAGCTTGTTCATGGTAGGTTGGTCATGATTCCTCCGAGGTTTGGTCGTCCAAATGTCCATCGAAAAGTTACGATAAAAATAGAATGGGATAAAAACGAGCCTACGGAATAAAACGAATACGACAGAGAGATCGTTGTGGAGAGTATGGCACATAGTCAAGACGTGACTCGAACACCAGAGAGACTGCGACAGTCATGATATAGTCAATGAGAAGGGGAATCGAGAGTTGGATTGATTTAACGGAAATTCAGATTAAGTTTTAGTGTAAAAAATAGACTGATAAAAAATTTATCTTCATTTAAAAGAATGTGTTGAAATTTTTAATCAGTCTATTTTATTTTTGTGGAGTTTATAATACACTAAAAATAATATCTCACTTACCAAAATTCCTAATAATAACTTGGATACATTGTAGTCAATCAAATTGTATTATATGCCGATTATATTTTCGAACCATTACGTGCCGTGCGCCACGTCTCTGACTTATCAATCTGATTACCGTGAACGTGGCTATATTACCGTGGATACTAAACGATGAACATGAAAAGAAGCTATGCGTGATGGAGCTTTATTATGCCTCATCGTTGATTCTCTATATTCCTATATGTATTACATATTTACGCTCAACATTTCCCTTCAACATGGGCCTGTCTACATTCCCTTGAAATCTATCCGTGCGCACTCTGCTTCACCATGAATGCAAGGAGAAAGTTTTCAAAGAGTAAATTACTATCGATCAGTTATAATACTCTCTAATGTCTCAACCCAATCTTTAATAAGTTTTTTTTCCTTTATTTTTATTCAGATTAAGTGATTGACATATCGCAATATTTTTATCCGGAGAGAAATTCGAGAAAATAGGTGAATAATGGATGAAGTTGGATCAAGATAAATTTCATAATGGGGTTAAAAGTTAAGTGGGAGTAGATAAAAATATTCTTGTGCATTAATTGAGAAGTGGAATTGTAAAGTTAAGAGAAGTAAGAAAATTTATTTATCAATGAAATTAGTTAAGATTAAATATATATTTTTAATATTTTAAATTTATTTTATGGGAAATTTTTTTCACTTGACGTGTGTTTTATTTTATATTTTCACAGGGTCGTAGGAGAAAACCAAGGTAGATAAGAGCTGCAGGTACTTCAAAACGTCAGCACAGAGAGGAAAAAAAAACAGAGAAAGAAAACGAGGAAATGAAGAACGAAAATAAGAAAACGAAAACATGAGTGCTTTATTGCCATTTCCGCACACAGAACTCGACAAATAAGATGAGATGAAAGTTTTATTTCTTCAAAATTGAACGGCAGTTACGCACTGTACCATGTGCATACATATATATATTTTCCAATTTTCACCCAGGCACAAAACATCCAACAATATATTTATTTATGTATATTTTTCTTTTCCTCCATTCATCATTATAATTCCAACGACAAATAATTTAATAACCAGACAATTGGCACAAATATACAAATATATATCATCAACATACATTATTACATGTATATATTATGTATAAATAGATATATGGTACTTTTTATATCCATATAATTTGCAACATCTGTGCAGGCGATACGTTAGCGTGTCAAAAATCGCACGCGTTTGCGATTATAATTGATGAAGCCTTTGATAATTAATAGGAGTGGTTCGCGCGAACAGTGAGAATGGTTGGAGAAAGAGTATATATGAGGATATATATACATGCATATATACAATGGGAGAAAACAGAGTGAAGGATAGTTAAAGCAGTATTGGAGAGTGAGTTGGAGAGAATAACTATATAGCTAGACGTATATGAAGAGGAGAGGTTTTGGTCACGAGCTATGGACCGATTAAAAATTGTGTGCCACTGTACACACGCTCTGCGACTGGCTAATTGATACGTGTCCATTAATTATAATGTCATTTCCGGTGAGTCGTGTTGCGGCGCCAGCACGTGGCTCTGACAAGAGCTAGCTCATGAGTTTTTATCTCGCGACAATGCATATGCATTTATATTTTATCCTGGATTTATTTAATTTATACAGATTAGTTGAAAAAGGAAAATATCTGTGTTGCGATTTAGATAATAAAATCATCATGAAATATAAGGGATATAGTTGTAAAGAAATTTGTTTAAAAGTTATCATTATCAGTTAAATGTCTGTTATAATAGAATTCATTAATAGAAATAGAAATTCAAAGTAACTGGAGCTTGTTGCCAAAGCATATATAAATGGACATTGTATAACAGTGATAAAAAATAAAATGAAGAGTAAAAAAATCATGAATGTAAAATACTAACCAACGACGAGAATTTAATGTGCTATCATACAGAGAGAGCCATTGAGAAACGATCCATTAGACCATTTACTGAATGCATTTACATTTGAATTTACATTCTCGTATGCATGAAGTAGATGCAATGGTAAAACACCAAGAGAACGCAATTGAGTAGGATAGTTATAGGATATTTCTGACAATTCTCTTCCAACCATCTGACGATATATAGATAGAGAGGACACATTGACGTCAGTTAGAATCCTCTAATCAAGCGACCGTCCATCTGCATACGAATGCAATGCAACGTATGGTTGATGGAGAGTATGAACGGTAGAGTAGATGAGAAATGAAGCGCATGCGATCCAATGCAACCAACGACTTACCACCTCTATATAAAGACTTAAAAGCACGAAAGCACGCGCTCTCTACATTGAACTGTACACTGTACTCGACTCTTATTACTACTACTACTACTACTGTGTACAACTGATATTGCTCGTAGGACAATAGGTTTTGTTGATCACTTGTTGAACTTCATTCACTCTACATTTTTTGTATTTTTGTCATTATGGGAGGTTGATTAGTTTTGTTAATTATTAATAGAAAGAAAAATAATATCAAGTGGGAATAGAGTTGATGATCGAGTCATGGAATGAAGCAATAATTTTAAGTTAAATTTTATAGAGAAATGTAAAAGATATGTAAATATTGAAATAATTAGTGAGTATTGTCGTGTGCAAAATTTATGGTTCAAATCTCCCACCTGGTTTGATAGAATCGTTTATTCTTATGAACAAAGTCAAATAAAGAAGTCTGAATAAGACTATTTCGTCATAAGCCATTTCGATTTATTGCGTGTCACAAATTTTGTAATATTGTGAAATCGAAATTTTGTTTTAATATGTTGTAATTCATTTCAATAAGTTGTAGTTTGCTATGAACAACTATGACTGATTATAACTTGGGCTTTTCATGTTATATGAAGTTATAATTTGTTGTAATAAGAAGTCTATCATCAACTTTTGCTTAGGAAATCTTGAAATGTTATGAAATAAACAAAGTGTGTCATGAAAGTTTTTTTTGACAGGAGTTAAAATTTGAATGAGAAAACAATCTCTTCATGAATATAATTTCTTCAGTCATTTTTGGTTGTAGCCTTTTAGAAAACAAATAATATAAAAGAAAAAATTCACCGAACAATCAATTTCATCATCATCTTTAATTTAATTTAAATTATAATATGATGACAATTGGCAGTCATTAAATATTGATTTAACAATCGAAAAGAATGAATATTCATCGTATAATAACGCTCCAGTAATTAACACCATCTGTTCTTATACGTGTTTCATATATTTTAATTATCATTACTGTCGTTAGTCAAAGTTCAATAAACTATTTCAAATACAAAAGTATAAATTGCGTATTATTTCGTGATTATTGATATCGTCCATACTTTTTTATCGCCAATAATATTATTTGATAGGTAAATAAAATCCAATATAAATGTGGTGAGAAGTTTAAGAACACGCACAGTCTTTGCGATCTCTCAAAATCAAACGAATATCAGAAAAAACTTCTTCGCTGTCTTCATCAGCTAACACAATATCTTCAAATTAATTGTAAGAAATGTTATTCATTCTTATTTTATTTGTTTAAAGTCGTTGCTATTTATCAGAATACTTTTCATTTTAGCCTAAATCATTTATTTATTTATTTAAACAAGTAATTGATTCTATTCTTCTAATAATTACTCAATCCCAATTATTCTGAAATTTATTTAAAATGTTTTAAAAATTGGAAAAAAGAATTATTCACGTAAATAAAGTTGAAGCTTTCTCTTTTTTATTAATTGAGATGGATTTAATTTTTTATTTATAGATAACCTGAGTCGAAAATGATGATGAATATGATGAAAATGATTTTCTTCTTTTTTCTCGTGATCTGCGCTGTCGTGAACTTTTCAAATGCAAACCCATGTGAAAGTGGATATTATTATGACATGGGTGGTATGTGTTCGCGATGCCCAGTCGCATGCACCAGAGATTGTAAATGAACATCATCAAATATGTAAAAGCCAGAATTATTTCCACACACAAATTATAACATATAAGCACTACAATAATAAAATTAAAAAGATGAGTTAAAGTTATGAAAAATAAAAAAAAATAAATCAAGTAAAATAATAGAAAAATAATTCTGCATTTCTTTATTTTATCAAGATAATAAAAAAGTATAAAATATTATTTATTTCATGTTTTAATTAACATAAAATACAATTATTTTTAGGCAAAGTAATTTTTTTATTTTCACACAAATCGATTTTATTATAACGTTGAATTCATATTTTTCTAAAATTAATTACTGAAATAAATTGAATTATAATTTTACATTTATCTTTCGAAACATAATGAATCTTTTGTTTAATTTCGTCAATTGAAAATAACTATACACCAGTGTTGTTTGTAGGTAATGAAATATATCTTACGTTTACTAGAAGACGAGAGAAATTGCATTGTTGGTTAATGTCTATATGGTGAAAAGTGATATAGCACTGATTGAGATTCGCGATGTGTAAACGCAGACTACTCTCTGGCTCTTAGTTGATTAACGTCTTTCATATACATCGTTTCTGCATCTTCCACTTCTCTTCCCATCAACGAATGAAACCACGTTTCATCTTCTGTAGTTCTTGACTACAATGAATAGTAGATAGATATTTTGGTATTGACAAAAGACTAGGATCACCCTCTGGGATTATTGACTTTCTCTATCGATTATACTCAACTATGCAAATGAAAATAATTTATTGAATAAGATGAAACCCAACGCAATGTATAATATTGCAAGATAAATCAAGAAAAATTAATTAAATGATGAATTAATAAGCAAACTTTTTTTTTTATTTGAATAAGCAAATTATATTTTCTAAAATATTTCTTGTATACATTATAACAAGGTTTATTTTTAATGAAAATCTCACAGTTGTCATGAGCTTTTGAGCATCGATTTTAGCTACTATTGATTCACTGTTAGTCTATTTTTATTTGTCCTTTTCATTTATATATTTATTTATTTATTTTATTTTTTCAACTTAAGCTCTGGTTTCTGTACGCTTGCCGGAAATGAAGCTCTATTAAATTATAAGTTGTCACACAGATGACGACGCAGCGACAGTGCATATATAAAGCTGACTCTGGCTTAGCTTTCCCAGTTAACGCCACCGCCAATCAAAACCCACAACTCCTGTATATCTTTCCCTCGATTTCTATCTCCCTTTCTCAATCTACATCTCTTCGTTATTCAACAGTGGCCACACTACCTCTAGAATTCCTCCATCCTTTTATCTCTATAAATGAAAAAGCAGTAAACTGCTGACAAAAAAAACATTTTCTAGACCAATTTAATTAAATACAAAACTTTACTTCATTAACAAATAAATTGATTGATTAACAAGATGAATATTTCGATGGGGAGATATTAGTTTGGTTTCCTCAATTTTGTTTTCTGCCTGAAAAATAAATTTAAATTCATGTCGAATTTTATTTTTACTGGTATTTAAAAATTTTTTTATTTACATAAAATTCGGCTCAAGTTCATTGAATTAAATTTACAAATTTTTGTATAAATTTATTGGGTATACATAAATATAGAAAGTGAGATAGAGAGAGATTGAGAGGAAGTTGCATGATCATGCGCTTGGGATGGTCCAAAACCCGAAAGAGGAGAGAGCAATCGCTTGCTCAGCAGATTGGTATCAATGGAGACAAATTGAGTTGGCCGGTGATCGATGAAGCTCAGCGGCCGTGACGCGAAGTTACGGCACCGTGCTCGCAACATTTATCCCTTACACAATATATATTTATACACATAAATATTCCTCACGCAATATATCAAACTAATAAAGCATCATCATTTAATTATTAATGAATTATTTCATACCATTCCTTGATAATTCTATAATTACAACTTGATTTTTAGAACGCAACAAAGCATAAACATAATTTTAATTGAGAACTTTTTATTATATACATGAAATAAAATGAAATAATTTATTTAGAAAGTTAAATCGTTCACAAAGTGAATAGAAAAAAAAATCTTTTGGTTTTTTTTTTGGTTGAGAATAAATATTGTTTTCAAATGCTTTTATTTTTTTTTCTATTTAATTTATACCTTATCTCATTATCTGTGGTTTCTTCACTGAGAATATAGATAGCGCTATTGAATGAGACTATTTAACAACCGTAGTACTGTGCATATATGTCTCTTCATAAATAGTTTCACAGCCGCATCAAGCATCATAGTATATTTACTCGTCAAATGTTTGTGTTTTTACTGCAGAAACAGCGCGTGTTCTTCAGCTGCTTTCACCCAATTCTCGATTTACAATTTGTATCACTATAAAGATATACGTATATATATATTCCAGTCACTTTGTATACGATAAGCACTGCCAGCTGGATTTCCCTAACGAAACCTTACTGAAAATTTGCAATTCGTAAAGAGGGAAATAGAAATGGAAATATATACGGCCCAGTCATGAGTATACTTTAAACTTTAGTCGAATGAAGGATCGTGGTGTAGTCGCGAAACAACGTAAAGTACAAATACAAAAAGAAAGGGAAGAAAGAAATGTTGAGTAAGTGATAGATTCGTTCTGTCGTTTTACCAAGTAATTTTTTTTTTTCTTTGAAAGAAAAAAATCATTTAAATAAATTTTTACTCCTGAACTTTGAACACAATTAGGAAAATTCTTCTCAGCGGATTGAAAATTGTTAATTTATATATTTATATGTATACAGGGCTGTCTGGAACATCGATGGAAAAATGGTGGAATGAGAAGAAAGAGTCCGTTGGATGAGATTGGAAAAATGTTGCCGATGGAAAATTGTTCGTATAGGCTGGTCACGAATGTGATGCACGACCGGCCAACACATCGACATCTCTCTTTGGATGCTTTTGACCAGCGCCATATGTATATAAAATTCTATGTCTGACTATTTTTATCACGGTGCCAGTTCGCCATTCCCCTTCATCTATCTACCTTCTAAAGAATCCTAATATCTGCGTTTGAGGTCATGCCAAATGTTTACTCTTACTCGTCTGGAATAAGACCGAAGTGAGTGTACATCTTGGAATCTTAGATCGTCTCCAATAGGTATATATGTATACTATAGTATAAAGTATGTTCCTTGATTTTTCTACCTAGAATTTTGTCCAAAGGTCTCATGATTAAATTTACAAAATGTAATAATCCTTTAAGCACAAAGAGAAATGATAGAAGAGAAAAAGTTCATGTTTTTTTTTAACTCATAAAGAAATAATATTTGTGAATTGCTCAATTTTTTTATGTAGTTGGATACACGATTAATTATTGTTTTATTTAATTGTATTTCAATTTTATTTTGTAAATTTAATTTAATTCTTGGGTGAAAATTGTGTGAAAAAAAAATTGTAAAACAAAATTTTATTATTGTGTACTCATCTTTGGTGTATTTTAATCATACACTGGTGTACAAAATGAATCAACGAAATTTGCAAATGGAAAATATGTAAAAATAACGTATATAGATTTGCAGCAGAATTTTTAATATTTACAATTGTAAAAGATTTTGTTTCCAATGCGATGTGAATTTCACAGCGTGCGTCCTTGGTATCGTTTGGTTCACACGGGGACTTTGTCGAAAAAATTGAACGAAATTATAATTTACCAACAGTTATTATATACAGAACGATGAGAGAGTGGACGCACGCGCCAATGCGCATATCTAACTGTATTCTCTACCGAAAAAGCACAACGCTTGCGCTCAATTTGAATACATAACTGGCCGTGGATATAAACGAGCCTATGAATAAAATTTAAATTCCAATCAGCATTGAGAACAATGCAACAATGGCACTATATGATATAATCTGCACTGGGATCATCATATTTTCACGCTTTGTGTATGCAGGCAAAATGGAATATGAATTTTATTGCTATATATATTCTTAATTGTGTATTCGGCATCGAGAAATAATTAACAGAAGTTAATGATTATAAATATATATGTTAATATTCGAATTGATAAATTTAATTTAGATAAATATGGATAGATATTTTTAAAATTAATAATAAAAAGGATAGTTTATATATTTAATTTTTTAGGTAGTGAAAAATGAATATATTTAATTGATCTTCGTTCTCAGAGGTAAATATTTATTTGTGAATGATAAATAAATCTACAGTGAAAGAAGAATTTATTTACTATTAATAAGATTTATTAATAATTAAATTATGACTTATTAATTACGTTGAAATTTATTATTATGGTACGTAATTATGTGTCATTTATTAACAGTTAATCAATGGCTTATCTATTTTTATGAATAAATATATTTGTTAATATTCGAATTGATAAATTTAATTTAGATAAATATCGATAGATATTTTTAAAATTAATAATAAAAAGAGTAGTTTATTTATTTAATTTGTTAGGCAGTGAAAAATGAAGATATTTAATTGATCTTCGTTCTCAGAGGTGAATATTTATTTGTGAATGATAAATAAATCTACTGTGAAAGAAGAATTTATTTACTATTAATAAGATTTATTAATAATTAAATTATGACTTATTAATTACGTTGAAATTTATTATTATGGTACGTAATTATGTGTCATTTATTAACAGTTAATCAATCGTTTTTTATGCAGCTTTAGTGTTATTATTGCATTAATATTAATTCCATAAGGCTTTGTAAGTTCAAACTGTTGAAGGAAAATTTATTTAACTAAGTTTTACACTTTTACAGTAGAGTAAGTCAATAAAGAGGCAGACAAGTCACATGTGAGTTTATATTTTAGAGCTAAATGGTTTGAAATTATGTGACAAACCTTTGGATTAAATCTCACTTGCACCACTTATATACAGATATATATATACTTTTTCTGAATCAAAACAGTAGAAAATTTTGTGTAAAAGTCTTTTTAAAATTTTTGTTAAATTAGTGTTAATTGAATTCGACAAACTTTTTCGTGTTTTCTTTCTATTTGAATATCGAATCCGATCAGTCAACATTCTCTGTATCAGTCTTCCATATTAATAAATGTGAATAGAGTGAACTCTAAAGACTGCAGGACGTGGCATAATACATCAGCGTCGTGAGGCGTTTTACGCGTCAGCAGACCGACGCTTACCCTCGTCCAGATGTCTGCGTCGCTTCATACATCAGTTCATGTATGTCCTGTGCGCACGTTTATCTCACCCCTACTGTGCTCTTTACTTGCATGCGTTGCTCTTATTAATGATAAAAGGTATACTTAAATGTATGTAATTATTTTAATTTCATGCGTAAAAAATATATTTAATTAGATTTAATTTAATTATTGTAAACTCTTGACATTAAGTAATGAGGAAATAATTTATAATCTTTACATTGGAGGAAATTTTGAAGTATTGTCGATTATAATTAATTAATTTAAAGCTTTCTTTTTATTATAGAAAATGGAAAATTTATTTGAAATAATTGATTAATAATTATTTTTAATGATTGATAAATAATTTTTATCTATTGAGTCATTGTGTATTATATAGAATAATTATTTTAACTCTTGGGTACATCGTTTGACAAATGGTTTGATGGAGAAAAAAAAAATGCAAGTTGTGAAATTTTCAACGTTTTCCAACTCTAATAATTTGAACAATCACGTGCGCGTCTACATTTGCAAATTTATGGTAATGTCGAAATCACGAATATCCAACGAAATGAATTTCATTTAAAGTTTTTCAGAGCTTTGGCTCTCTCTCATTCCTTCTACACTCTTTGCTTGGTTATCGGCTTTGCAGAAATTTGAATAAAATATATAAAAAAAAAAAATGCATTCAACAAAACCTTAATAATATAAAATGCCAATATATTTGAAGATACTTTTTATTTATGAAAAATCTTCTCGGGGTTATAGTTAATATTCATGAAATTCTATAAAAAAATTGACATATATATATGGGTATCTATGTGAATTTAATTGGCATTTTTCCATTTACTATTGAAAAATATATAAATTCACGAGTTGTTGAATTTTTTTGAATGATTTCAATAGTAGTTGGTCTTTCGGTAATTTTCAAGTAGTAACGATGGTTTACATTGCATCCCACTCAAAGCCTTTTCATTCTTGGAAATCCTATAGCAACGATGGTAAAATCCATCGCGTATCGTATTCACACGATATTCATAATAAACATTCATGTGTATGTGCGCTTTATATTTTTTTGCGATTCGTTGAAGTGAAAAATCCAACCGAAATGTACATTCGATTTTTTACTAAATCACAACCCCGATAATATTCTATATTAAAGGTTCTCAAAGCATGAAAGTAAAGAACTAATTAATATGATTATAAAGATGAAACTTTTGTATAAAAATTTCCGGATTAGAATAAAATTTTCATTTCAATTTTTCTAATGAGAAAAAATAAAACTAATAAAGTCTCACAGCAGGTGCAAAGACGAATGACACAGTGGATGCAATATAAAGCAAAAGAGTTTAAATGGAATAGAATTTACTAGAATATTGCGAAGCGCATGCAAGACGAACAAGACAATTGTAGAATTGTAATAAGGGGATTTGAAAAGTAGAAAATGCTGTGAAGTCGTACGCAGAAAGCTGCAGCTAAACAATACAATAGCCAGTAGTAAAAGTACTGCCTATTTGATTGTTAGACGGTCAGACTTTTTTTCTTCAGTTAGTATGTTGGCTTCGTAGTGCTACTAATCTGGATTAAGATAAAGTGATAAGTTATCCAGAGTTACGACGTGAAAGGCTGTGCTTTTATATATACAAACGTTGATAAACCATGAATATAATATCTACATTTAAATGTGTCATTTTTAGGCAACTTTTATTTTTTTTTTCATCGAAAGCTCGGGCGGAAAATTTAATGGACGGTTGAAAGAGAAGCCTGTTCAAAGCGGAGCTTTTAATATTAATATTTAGAGGTGCCTCATCGTAATTTTCGTTTTTCCAATTAAATAACATGGGAAAAAAATTTTTTTATTTTGTTTTGATTTTTGTAGTTTGGCATTCACGCAACGTAGAGATAAGCTCATAACATATTCTTATAGGAAATCGAACGCTCTACAAAAAAGGTCTCTTACACTTTTTTCATACAGACAGCCATTCTAAAGATATTTACTGTGAAAAAATTTATTTATAACTTATGTTAAACGAATTTTATTATTATTAAATATTTGTACATAGTCCCAATGCATATTCACCTCGATTGTTACCGAGATAGTAAACGTTATCGTTTTATAAGTGGCTCACAAGTCGCAAAGAATGAAAAACTAAAATAAAACCAACTGTAAAAAAAAATATATAAAAAGACAAAGAAAACGATAGGGCTTTAAATGACTAAACGAAAGTGCAGAATACTGCACAGTTGATAGTTCTGTGAGAATGAAGCAGTAGTTAGACGACATTTTCGGTAGAGGGAGCTTATGTATAATATCTACTCGGTGAACTGTAGAAATGTTCTCTCTGTGCAGAGTTACATACACACATACAAAAATATACATACACATAGATAAACCCCAACACAAAGCTTTTTCTTTCGTCTCACCTCGTTGCAACTGCAATGCGTATACCACAATTTTCCGTTGTGCGCATGGACAATGGTGGGATGAGGTCGACACAAGTCTTTAGAGTTCTCTCGTATGCAATTGCCAATATATTGTTGGTACGAGGAACGGATGTTAAGCGATTCATGCAGAAGTATGTAATTCTCTCTTATACAAAAGCCACTTTTGAGAGCATTGATCGCAAGTAATGTCGAGTGTCCGTTATTCAAGCTTTTAGCTTTGCCTCTGAGTACAATCATTGTCTGCCAACTGTAATACGTCTTTAACACACTATCTAATGCACATGAAAACTCGTCTTTTGTAACGGTATTAAAGGTATTACTTACTGTTCCTAGAATCTGTATCGTGCACTGCTAAAGTTGTGGACATTTTGAGGTTTTCAAAGTGTCGTCCATGTATAAATATATTTAGATGGCTTCTAATTACAGTCGAAAAATTAATTCTGAGAAAGATAGGCATTAAGAAGTAAGAATTAATTTAAATATTTCAGGATAAAAATGAAATAAATCGAGCAAAGATTATTTCGTCTTTAAGAAATAATTCCAATGAATAGTTTTAAATATAGACATGAAAGCTCTTGGAACGTTGAAGAATCGATGCACGTCATTACGTTAATTTCCTCAGAGATACGCCTGGCGCATTCTTTTAATTTCCTTCATTCACTATTGCATCGCGCATTTTTATCTCTATTTTTATTTATTTTATTTTTTCAGAAACTCCAGAAAAAATACATCGACAGTTCATGAAGGTATATACTGCTGTATATAAGTTTCACCATGAATGCAAGAAGAGATTTATAAAAAGAAACCAATCGAAGGATGAGCAAAAACCTCGATCTATAGAAAATAAAATATCTATGCTGAAAAAGAATGTGAAAATGAAACTATTTATTGTGACGTGAAAATAAGACCCAAGGGAATAAAACGAATTGAGATCGTTGATGATGTTCATTGTTGAACAGTTGGTATGAATTGTTTTAATATATAGAATGACAAATGGAAAGTTACTTAAACTAATCGTGAGCAATTCATTAATATTTTATTTTCTTTTTTTTTACCAGGTCTTCATTATTTCATTTTATTTTGAAGTGTTCAACGACTTTCTTCAAGTTGAAATAATTTTTCATATCTCAAGTTATCTCACACATTTACAATTTTATATAAATGTGTAATGTGTCTATGTATGGTTATATGTTACGAAGAGAAGAAATTAAAGTTTAATAATAGAATCGTATCGCTATTACCTCTGATAACGTTGTGAACTTTTAATTAGTTGTATACAATTGCATTTGCGAATATCTAACCAACCCTATATTGTTGCTATTCATTTTTTTTTCTCATGAACAAACTCATCACGTATACTAAAAGTTCGGTTTCTTTAATGAGGTGCAGAAAATATTCACACAAGTTTAAAAGTTCTTTACCAAAAATGAAAACGATCAGTTTTTTCCATAGAATACTTTTCCTCATTTTTACATTTTGTTTCTACAATTTTCACATAGAATAGTTACAAGAAAGATTAAATTCATTGTCGATATAAAATAAGAATTATTTTAATTTAACTAATTAAAATGTATGAATTGTTTGGGTAAATATAAAATAGAAGAATTTTAAAATTTTATAAATTCTATTAAATGTCAATGCAAACTTGTTCAGACTATATCCATACGCACGTTTATAAAATAGGGATAGATGGGTTTAATTACTCAGCACTCAAGCACCAATGTTAAATCGCCATTAAATCATTGAATCGCTATACGTCGCGCAGAAGAGTTTGCCATCAAAGCCACAGAATAGAGAGTGAACGTTTGTTATATAGTGCAACGCAAGCTCTACGAGTGGCTTGAGCTTTAGTCGTCCCTTTAGCATTTGCGTTAAAATGTATACAAAGTGCGTTAATGAATTTGCATTTACAAAGTGTATTTATTGATGAGAAATATATATACTTATGTCAAATAAATTTTTTACTGTGCACTTTTTATAAGATAAAAAATAATTCATGCAAAAATTTTATTCCATATTTATTTATAAATAGGCAGAATTAAATTATCATATTAAATAATTTTATTAATTTTTTAAAATAGATACAATGTATTAATATGATATTCAATTTCAATTTAATTTATTTATTTATTTTTTTTTATAAATGTAGAGGCAATTTTCAAATCAAAGACACATTTCTCATCCTTGATATTGCACTTTCATTTCTCTGTCTCCTTGCTCGCGCGAATATAAGTGAATTCTTTGAAAAAGCATTGGATATATTTAAGTAAAAAGTAAAGATAAATCTCTACAGACCAAGAGTTTCGCGTGTTGGGTTTCCTTTCATCCTCGAGCGTCCAGAGAGGCGGCAGCCCGCAACTTTTCAGTAGTGGTCTCTCGCTCGTTGTAATTTAATTACGATGAAACCTAATATCTCAAGGGAAAATTCGTTGATATGGGTAACAGCATATATATTCCACAGAGTGTACACAATTTTATGCATGAAACATTCCCTTTTTTATATATTTATTTATTTTTTTAAATAGAAAATTTCTTGAACGAATTGACAAACAAAATAATTTTTTTGTTTATTTCATGCAATTAAAGTGAATTAAATTTGTAATATTTTTCTCTGTTATATTTCAAATCTTCCTCATTAGAAAAATTAAATCATACACAAGTTACATTTTATTTATATAATTTTATTTGTTATTTATTTTTTTACGCTTCCATAGGTCATAGACGAAAAACTTTGTACAGCGAAAGACCGTCATAAAAAACAAAAGAAAAGATAAAGAAAAAGGTAGACAATAAAACAGAAAAGGGGGAAACTCACAACGGATGAGCAAAGATGCAGAAGAGAGTAGAAATAAAAAAGCGCGGAAGATTTACGAAATATTTTTTTGAGCGCGCACAAAGATACACGGTTGGCACGAAATACCGCGTGTGGGGGTGGATGCAATTACGCTTGAAAAAGTTTTTCAGACGCCTGGGCAGTTTAAGAAGGGCATTCATTACCTAAAATTAACCCACGGCCTACGTGCACAAGATACAAATGGTTGAAATTTTATTTATAAAAAGAATTCAAGTGCGAGAATGGAAAAAAAAAATTATCGCCACATGACAACTTACAACTTTGAAATATTACTTCAAAACAAAAATATTAAGAGAACAAATTTTAGGCTGAAATGTTCATATATCTATTAAATAAATGATAAGAATTTTTATTAAACAGTAAAATATAATTATAAGACAAAATGAACAATTGATTATTAACATTCAACATTTATCTTTCAAATTTTTTTTCTTTCATTTCATTCTCATGACAATATTTTTTTTTTCTCCCTTCTTGGCTGACATTAATTCATCATCAAATAGGATATCCTTGACAAGAATATAGCAATTTAAATTTCCGTTATGTATCGAAGAACAGGTAGGCCAGAAACTACATAACGTAAAATTGGTAATTTGAAATTTCATTAGTGTAGTCAGGTGGCGTCACAGATTCAATTAGCTTTTTATTGGATTCCGAACTGTGCGAACTGTCAAAGCGGTAACCACCCAGCTTACTTCCTCTATTCTATACAGTATACATATATACACATATTAGATATATCCAACTATAGTATGGTATTGCAATATGACTATATGTATGCACGTACATATGTATAAATGCATTCTCAACGAATTGTAAGACCAATTTCGTCTCGATTACAAACTTTCTCGATATCCTAAACTCAATTCAATTGTCAAAACTATTTATATACATGTATTGTATGTATATCAATTGTTGTATTTAAGTACATGAAAGTTGAAATAGGAAAATGGACAGTTTTCGATTTTGTAATTGAACTCTTGAAAGTAAATGCTTTTTTTTTTTTTTGAATTTATTTATTTTATATGGCTGAGTAATATGCAAACAATTTAAACTGTATTAAATAAGAATATGTTTATTTAATGAGTATATAACATGAGGAATATTTATAAATGATTTAGAGACAACAACAATTTCAATATTAGTTCACGTTAAATACGAAAGTGAAGGAGAAAAAAATTGGGATTGAGAGAGAAACAGTTATGTATCGTGTAAAGTAGTAGGGAAAGGAGGATAAGTGGAAATAAGCGTGCAAACTAGATGAGAGAATTCACCCTCAATGCTCATACTACCCCATACTCAACAGCACACGAAGTATTTCACGAAGCGGCAGGGATGTTGTTAAAGTGCCCCGGCACCAGTTCAAAATTTTATCGTTAAAGGACACATTCTCCTTCTCCCCTTGACTCTCATTATATTTAACTATATTTTCACAAACACATATCATATACTCTTTAATACGCAAGTTTCATTGTCTATTTCAATTATTATTTTTTACATTCAGATGTATTTTTGTTTTCTTTTTTATTTATTTAAATTGAAATGTTTTAATCTACGTGTTGCACTTTTACAGGCGAATGAATCGAAATCGTCAACGTATTATAATGAAAATATACTAAATAATTATATTAATAAATAAAAATTGTTGGTAAGTATTATTTTGTTTTTTATTATTTTGTATTTTTATTTATTCTTTTTCTTTTTTGTTCTAGCAAGAGGTGATAAATTAGAACTCGAAGCATTTGTCTTTTTCCAATGTGGTGCAGTCCCCAGAGAGTGATAACGAAATAGATCAAGAGAGTTGAACCTTTATATAGATAGTGTGGTTGGAGTAACAGAAACGACACTCACACATGTATTCAGCTGATGGCAATATATTGACCGTAAACCACGTCAAATTCATTGAATGACAGTGTGATAGCTACATTGACGCGATTCTAATGGAAGCTAAAGATGAAATGGAAAAATAACAGTAACAAAAAATAATCAGTTGAATGATCAGAGATAAAAATGAAACAGAAACATGAAAATAATCCAATTGTTTGTTTGTATTTTCGTGTGTAACGATAAATATTCCATCGTATTTTCTCGTGTTTATCCTGGAAAAAATGTTAATTCTGTTTGGAAATGATAGATTGATATAAATATCCACAAAGTCGATTTTATTTACTGCTGCTATAAAAATATATCCATGCGTTACTGGGCCCATCACCATCACCACTCTGTAGGTTCATGGACGATCAAATATCCGACAACGTCGTCTTCAAATCTTTTTTTCTTCTATCTTTATAACATCCTGTCCTCTTCTTTATATAGTTGAGAGCACTTGGTACGATGGCGATCGCCTCAAGATGGAAAAGCAAAGACACTTATTTATTGCAGAGATTCGCTTGAAAAATTCAACATTGAAACTTTTAAAAATGGACATATATTTATTTTAAATTTTCCTTTAGAAGTTTGTGAATTCATGTATATGATTGAATTCTATCCTTTCGAATAATCTTGTCATTCACAATGATCAATAGGAATTGTTATTTATCTATATTGATTTTAAAACAATGCAGCAGTTTATAGTTTATTGATGTTCAGATAAACAAAAAGGCTGATACACTTTTTAAATTTATTTTCTGTTTAAAAATTTATCTTTGGTATAAATATTCAAATCAATTCTATACATATATCAAATCAACCACAATCTGAATAACAATAAGTTGCGCATGTGATTTGTGAATTATAAATACGTAACACATTTGTATTCATTATTACACTTGTCGATGGATATGAATAAGCATGAATATCAGTTCTGATTGAATTTTAATGAGCTGAAGCTTTACCAAGCATCAACTCTTCACAATCCTCCTTTCTCCACTTCTCTCACAATTTTATTTTTCTCTTTTCTTCCTCTTTCATCTTTCTACATAGTCATTTACAAATCGATGAATATTTCAATATTCTAATTTAATCAAATAAATCCTATTAATATACAATTTTAATTGTAATTTTTTAATTACCAAAATCAATCAAATTGTAGATTAATCTGTGGCTCAAAAAGGTCGAGTCCAATGATGGAACAAAGACAAAAAAAATTGTATAAAAATTTGATTTTGATATTGAGATTCAGTGATAACTTTAAAAAAAAAAATCGGAGATGAACAAATATAAATTTAACGAGGATAAAAATATACTTACGAATAACGAGTACTTCAAAATGGTCGCTATGTACTTATATACGTGTATAAATATTATACATATACATGTGCTTATGTGTGTGGGAGTCTGCCTAAACCACTTGAATTTGCACTTTGAAATAAAGCACATGAGAGAAACACTCGTTTTGTTAATACCCATGAATGTATATATGAGCAGCAACTGCTGTGTATTCCTTTAGAAGGGTACCGCCACTCATCATACATATGACGTTTCATGAATTGGAAATGTAATTTTACCAACCGCTGTATAGAATACATATACAGAGGTGTTGAACACAAGAAGAACCATAGCTGTTTGCATAATACTAACGTGGCAAAGTAACGAGCGCATAATGTTACGTGTATAAATGCCAAACTCGCCATCAGTTTCACAATATGACACTCAATGATATACAAAATTAAATATTTAATTCGTTTGATTTTTAAATATTCTAAACAGCCAGCCAACACTTGGTCTGATTGCAATGTAAATAGTTCCATCTCTTTAGTTTATTCAAATTAAAATAGTTAATATAAATTATTCTACTTATATATTATGAGAGAAATATTGTGTATTATAATTGTATTTTATTCATCTTTTTTTATTTTTTATTATTATTAAGAGCTACACTTTTCATTTTGCCACTGTTTCAGGCGTAATCTTCGTGAAGAAGATAAGCGTTTCATTGAGGAAGGAAATTGCCTTGTCAGATAATTCAATATTTTTCATTTGTGCGTTGCAGATTGCGTTCTCCTGTTAAAAACTACACTACGCTATGGCGCTTTTGCACTCACTCTCATCTTCGTCCTTTTACCAATCCTCTTCTGTAGCCATTTCCTGTGTCCACGTCTCCAAGAAATAGAGATAGGAGAAGAAAAAAAAAGAGGATGATAATATTGAAGCGTGAAGATGAGGGTGGCGAATTGAAGAGGCCGAAGCGAAACTTCTGGAGGATTATAAGCTCAAGTCTGGCATGGGCGCATGTACGAGTGGATAATTAAATTGCATTTAATAGGATCGAGAATATTCTCAAGCTCAATTACTATAAACAAAAATATATTATCAATATATTTTTAACGATATTATTTGATGGAAAAATATGCATTTTAATATTTGTTTAATACAACTAAAAAATGTAAGTTAAATTGCTTATTTAATATTACATTATTTATTTATTTATTCACTTATCTATACAGAGCATAAAAAAATATTACTACTTTATATAACTTCAACTAAAAAGCATATATTTATTTTATTCCATTATTAATATACATATTATTTTTTTTCTTCTCTTCATCACTTCAATAAATCATGAATACAGCTATGTTTTCCCATCTTGGTTTGCGACACGGCCGCAAGTATAGCCTCTTTCTATACCTACCCTTCCATAGAACCCTCATCGCGCACCCGCTTTTCTCGCAATTCTACTCGGAGCCCCTTCAGGGATTATGCATTACCCGTTTTAATCTAATCCCCCGCCGACGCACATGTAAGAATATATTAAAGAAAAACTTTTGCGGCATGCTACATATATACCACTCATGCATACATACAGGACGTGCTCTTGTGAAATTATACTATTCCACAGCATAACTCCAACTGAATGCCCACTACTTGCCACCTGATTTGCCACACTCGCCTCGTCCATTTAATTCAAATGTTATTTTGCAACAAAAAAAAAAATATAATAATTTTTTTCCAACGTCATGTATCAAAAATGCTGCTTCACCCAAAATTCTTTATAATTTTTATTTCATCCTTTGTTTATGGTAAAGAAAAAAATATATATTTAAATTGTTTACTTATTAAAAAGATGCATGCTTTATAATGTAACCAAGAAATACAAATTAATTATTATTTTTATTTTGTTTTTCAGATTTATGATCTTTAACATCTATGGAACATATCAATACAAAAAATAGATGCCTGCATGTGTAATGTATATATTATCTGTATACATATATCAATATGAAGTCAGTGGGGAAAGTCTCACATCAAGTCAGAAGATGCCACGAGCGCCTGGGCGCAACCACCATCGTGCGCTCTAAACCCTTCAGCATTCAACACACTCGATCACACAACAGTTATCAAAGGAACTCATTTGAGCGGGTGAATGGGTAGAAAGGAAGTCAATCTCGGTGTGCGGAGATAAGACCCCGCGACCTCCCGTTCTACCTCACCCTATCGTTTCACCTCCCATCTCTCCTATCTCCACCTTCTTATACTTCACAAATATATACTCGCCCGCTGCCTTAGCAAGTCGCAACGTTAAAACTTCACCCAACCTTACCTCCAACGCCGTTCGACGTCTTTTCCCACGCCACCTTTTCTTTTTTTTCTTTTTTTTCACCTTCTTCACCAGCATTCTCCCTTGTGTCGTCGTTGTATTTGTGACAGTGAGAATATATGTGTTTGCTTCTTATATTTTACATCCAGACATAGCTTTTCCCCATTCCATTCGACTTTTATTCACGTGTCAATACCTCAACTTGCTTCACTGCGCTTGGTGCACATACAATATTTATATATTGTCGATATAAAAGTCCTTTACTAACCCTCCTTCATGATGAAAAAATGAGTAAGAGACCTTGAATATTATGTGAACGATGATATCGTACATATGATGAAAATTTAGAAAAATTTTCAATTTCTTTTTAAAATCTTTTTATACGATAGGGAAACATTGTTATCTCTTTTTTTTTTTTCCAGTCTATTGTTAGAGGCATAAGTTATTATTCTCCTGATTTAACGACATTAATTAAATTCTGTGCATCTATATGATTACATTTTTAATTGAATGTTGACTTTTTGTTTTTCTTTTGAATTAATACAAAGTAATAACTATTAAATTCGATTAATATTATTGAACACAAGAGGAATATTTTCTCGTAATCAGATTTCAGATTGTGCTTGTGATTGTAGGTTCACCGTCATAAATAGATGACACGCGCCAGATGTTAACGACAACTCGGTAGACAGTTAAATAAACGGGTGGACAAAATTAGCAAAAGAGAATTAAACGGTGCAATAGAGTATGCAACATAAAGTATCGTTGAAACGTCATATATAGTTAACCACCGGTCTTCGTGGAAAGCTTTGTATATATATACATGTATACATATAATATATTTAAATGTATATAGGTCGAAAGTTGCATTTCCAAGACAACACACCGAGATATCTTCTAGGTCCCACTAGTGCATTTAGAATAAGTTACGACATCACGAGATTACAAGTCTACGTGAATAACCCCCCTCTCTTCTGTCGCACCACCTACCAGCACAGACATAAACCCAACCTTTAGCCTCAACGATGTTTCTGAGTGTCGGCATGTATAGAAGAGGAAAACGGGAAAGCCGCCTGTGTGTGCCTCGCGGCCCATTAATTAAGAGCTTCCAAGGGGCTATAGTGCAATCTTGTGCGACCTCAAGTCAGACAAGATTATGTTTATATATGTATTTATAATGTGTATATGTATAATATTTTGCAGTTTGGTGCATGAAGCTGCGTGCATCGTCAAATACACCCTCCCATTTTTCATTAATGCAAAGTAAAATAATGAGCTGACGAGTATGGGCGCGTGGCTGCTCTTCAGAAATATAAAACATTGAAGCGCACTGTCTCAAAATTCTTAATGATGTTTTTCTCGTTGTTATTTGTGATAAAACGCATGGAAAATGGGAAATGTAAATAAAGATTAAACAAAAATGAAGGGATGAAAAGATGAATTCCCGGATTTTTCGTGGATTTGTTTGGGGGATGATTTTTATAATGAATGAAGCTCAAAAAATTATACGTTGTAATTCGTTTTAGTATTTTTTATTTCTTTCATTTGAAGAAAGTCTACTTTGATATTTTTATTTATTGAATAGAATCGGAAATAAAAAATATGAAAGCATGAAATGTGATAAATGCTTGTGGAGCAATTGATTGACAACCTTCATTTCCGTTCGTTTAAAGAAAATAATACTTATGCAAGTATATACTTGTAAAATCGTTGGCATGTCCTTTCAATGTGACTTATTGCGTTATTATATAAACTTGAAATTCGGAAGCACATATATTCAAAATGCTAAAATGAAAATTTTTATGACAGGTTTACCCAACAAGAAACGATGAATTTGAATGGTGAATAAAATTTATTAATAATAAGTATATCTACGAATTTCACAAATCGATTTTATCCAAGCACGTTTGCCACTCAATCATTACATTTTATATTGGTTATACAAAATATAATGCTATTGAAAATCCCATAACTATAATGAGATACAACAACTTTTACTTTATGAATTTATTAAAAGTTTCAAGATGCAATTTCTTTATTTTAATTGAACATCAACCAAATTTATTATCGACAAAACTAAAAATTCAATGTTGTAGTATTATTATTAAAAATGAACAAAGGACATTCCACTTGTAGTCCACTTATAGTAGTACACTGGGGATGTTCTCAAGATGGACTTTGTAATCTATAGTCTCATGGGACCCACGTCGCTTCTCAGTAGGTATTCTGACAATTATCACTCCCACTATTCTCTATCGTTGTCCTTTACATCAGAGGCTTCTTCTGCTGTAATAATACCACACTCTCTTTACCGTCCACTACTACTAACATCCCTTCCCCCTGGTGTCGCCATCACCACTCGACCTCTTAGCAGTTACTTACTCAATTTGTCCTATGCTCACATTGGAATCTTGGCTTTCGTTGCCCTTCCATGAGTACTATAACCTGCTTTACAACCCCTTGGGCTTTACCCAACTCCATCTAATCGTCATTCTTTGAAATAAATGTATATGTACGACGACTATTACGATTATATTTATGTTTATGGCGCTCAGTAGACAAGTTTAAGCGATAAAATGCCGGACGTGGAATTTTAGTAAAGGCGCAACAAAATTTGTTAGAGTTTTATTGTTATAAGTATATATTTTGTAATTAATCCTTGAATTTTCAGAATTTTAGTGTTGTTCTATAATTTTCCATCTTTATTTCAAAATTCTTTTATTTCTAGAATTTTTCTTGCATTTATTTTTTATTTAAATAATTCGTAAGTTTACTTTAAAGTTTTAATTTTAATTAATTTTTTACATATGTATTTTTTACAACCTTGAAAACAAAAAGTCTTTGTATATTACACTGCACTTGGAAAGTATTTTTTTTTTTTTTTCAAGGTAAATGCTTATACTCATAAAATAAATTTTATCACATATTGCACGTGATAAAAAAAATTGATACTTCACTGTCACGTCATGTAGAACAATAAATATTTTATTGTTCAACAATATGTGGGAGAATTTGAGTTTAAAATACAATTTTCAAGTTACAAAAATATTTTTTAATTTCATTTTACGTTTCAAACTGTAAAGTAAAAAAAAATAGATATAAAAGTGAATCAATATTATATATTTTTGTTGAAACAATGCAGTTTATAATGACGAGTGTTTTGTTATTTGTATTATCTGTCAGTGTGATAATTTATGGCGACAATAAATTTATGGAAAGTAATAAGCAAATTAATAATGAATCAATTGTAAGATCACGTAGATTTATAGATGGAAATACTGTAATGAATTTTTTGAAAAAAATATTGAATGCACCTGCTGAATTGGAACAAGACGTTATTCAAGAAGAATTCTGTACAGAAGACGAGATGAATTCTCCAAAACAAATGAATTTTAATCCAAAGCATGGAAAAAAATTAACAATCAAATTTTTCGAAGATGGAAAGTGTAAAGTTATTAGATTAAAAAAGGCAAATCATTATTTGGCGAATGAACATTTGCCTGTGTGGATTACTATGAAAGATGCTTCTAGTGAATTCCATTTAATGCACAATGTAAGTAAAAAGAAAAAAATAACTTTTATAAATATAAAACTTCATTACATTGAGATAAATAAAATGGTCAAAATTTATTTTTCAGATTATGAAACAACTTGGGGAATTTACGATGTATCGTGATCACAATACTAGCTCAGCTGTTGTGTATTTTCATAAAATTGATGAATTGGTAAATTTATTTTAAGTAAATGTCTCATAATATTGCCTTCAAATAATTATTTTTTCACAACAAATTTAATTATCAGGACGGTGTGGTCAACAATAGATTGTACATTCGCAAACTTCCTGGCAGTAAATTGTATCAAGTGCATAAAATAAATGGCAAATATATATTTTTAGAAGGTTATCCATTCTATCCGCTCGACATTGATTCAATGCCAAATCGTATAGGTAATTATGACTAAGTTGTTGCATTACAGTATTATTATTTAACTTAATGCGAAATTTTAGAACTAGACAGAATGCGTCGTTCACTTGATAGCGAAACAAATTCAAGAAAATCGGACAAACCTGTGCCAGAAGTTTATCCAGAATTGCTTGTCGCCATTAGTTATGACACATTCAACGCTATTGAGTATATAAATCATTATTTTTAATATTTTTTTATTTTATTTTATACAAATTTTTAATGAAGTTTCATACGAATTTTTCTACTGAATTCTTTCTCGTGAAATTTTAATTAAAAGTATCATTTAATTATGTTTTTAGAAAACATTCAGAACTACCATACGCTGTAGCAACTGTATCCCATATTTTGGTTGTATTCAATGCTGTAGACATGCTGTATGAAAGAGTAAAATCAGCTAAAGTGAAGCTTAATATCGCTGGAATTGTCATCGAATCTGTGAGAATAATATAAAATCTATTGAATATTAAATATTGTCGTATAATCAAATTTTTCAAAAGCACTTACAGTTAATAAACAATATTATTTTGCATTTTTTAGTTTGAAAATCAATGGGGCTTTGAAGAAACACTTACTGTTGGTGAAGTTATTGAACATGGCAAACGAGTACAATACCTTCTTGACGCTCAAAATATTAGCTCAGTAATCAGCGATTATTTCATCCAAAGAGAAAAATATTTCCCACGAGATTCATATGATTTTATAATTTACAACACAAGGTATATCTTCATAAATTTACATGAAATATAATGAAATAAATTTATCAGTATAATTATCAACAATAATATTTATAATTTTCAGGAACCAGTTGAGTTTTCAATTAGGGAACGTTCAGGGTACGATATATTTTTTATTATACAAGAAATATCGAGGAACGGAAATTTATTTTACTTTGTCTCAGGTATAGCATGGCAATCTGGATTTTCCTACATGTATCCAGCTGGACAACAATATGATCGAATTAATTTAGCTATTCAAGATCACGTATCATACTTACACTTTGCAGCTCTTGCGCACGAACTTGCTCACATGTAAGTCATTCAAAACCCCATTTTTAAATTAATAAGTTTCAAATATTTTCATTGATTATTTGTCTAAATTATGAAATTATTTCAGGATGAATGTCAATCACGATACAATAAAAAGCTCTAAAGAATACGCTAAATATCGTGGTAGCATTATGTTATGCTCTAACCGACAATGCTCTCTGGGATTCACATGGAGCAATGCATCTGAGATGATATTCACAAAATATTTCAAGTAAGTTTTGTGATTATTCAGCAAATAAATAAATAAATACAAAGAAAAAAATTATCTACACTTGGAGAAATGTCGGGTTATGATAACTATAAAATTATTCTGATACGTTTATTAAATTTTTGATGATCATTCACTGTAGGAAAAAAAATCGGTGAATGTTAGAGTCGAATTATTAAAATTAGAATGATTTTAAAATTATCCACAGAAATAATATATTTATTTTATAAGGTCGTCGGCTCATTGTATCCTGAGGAATTATCCACGATCACTGCATCCACCGAAACCGAGAAAATCCCAGACTATTTTAGCACAATGTCAATGTTTCGGTTTTACAACTTACAAAAAAGTTTGTAGTTTTCATATTTGTTACAGTTAAAAATTCTGTTTAGAAGCCCAATCAAAATTTATATTCACTGTTTTCAATACAATGAACTTGCATTTATCACAGCCGAAACCTGGCGCTGAATGTGTTGAGCCAATGATATGTCTAAATAATGATGATAAAGATGCTATGAATCATGTAACTGAATTGCCCATGGATGGCACACCCTGTGACAATCCATCATCAAATAAGGTGATTCATATTTTTCATTATCTTTTTTATGTTTACAAAATTGCTTGAAAAACAAATTAATACTCTTCATTTTTCAGGTTTGCTGGAATGGTTTGTGTGTAAAATCACACGACTAAATAATTATCCATGGCTGTGCCAGGTTAATCAGATGCTTTGAATGTTTATAATACTTTTCAATAATACTTTTCAATTATAAACAAATAAATTCAAGTTCACAATTATTTTATTTTGAACTTTATAACTCCATAGCACAGATTTATTGGGGATTTAAATTGATTTCACGAATATTACGATATATTTCGGACCGTGATTTTTTGCAACAGAATTTCATAAAAATGTACTATTTCATGAATCGAATACCAAATATGATACGATGCCTACTCGACTGGTCACATTTATACATATGTACGAAAATTGTCGCCATTGTGCTTGATATAGAATTGAGCATGGGTAATAACGCGCCAGTTTCACTAACTAGCTCTTGTGTACTGTATTTCTGTTCATTCATCTCTTATTCCATTTACATTTCTCGTTTACCACATAGCCGTTACCTCCCCGTACTTCATCGCTTCAAAAACTCACCCCTATATCAACCCAACTGGTTCGATAACTGGCAGACGAGCTGCCACATTCAAACTATTATATAAAACTACAAGTTAAAAAATAAATATTTGATATAATTCATATTAAATATAGAAAATAAAAATAATTTATCTATTTTAACATAAACTCTTGTGTTAAAATTCGACAAAAAATCATAGAACAGAAATTTTAAATAGACTTTCATAAAAAATTTTTTCCTATACTTTTCAATACTTTACTTCAGTCAAAGACGAAAAATAGAAGCAAGCTAAAATTTAATGCAGGGAAATATATTGGAAGACAAAGAGAATAAAATTGTGTTGCTGTATATTGCCGAAGTGTAAGGTGACATAATATTACGAGACAGTTACCAGGGTGAAAACGAGATAAGCGATATGACACACTGGTAGAGCATATGTGCAAAGCGACAGCAGGAAATATACCAGCTCTTTGGAATAGATTCAACGAGAAAATGATAGAGTGTAAAGGGTGTGCGTGCATTCACAAAAGCGTGACAGGACAATTTGTGCGCATAAATCATCGCTGTTTCGTTTTTTCATATCGTTTAATATGAAAAAAAAAAAAAAATAAAAAAGCCTATAGTGAATATTGTACAGTCACTGAAGCTATACAGAGACTGGATGCGAGGAATTGAAGAAAAAGAAAGAGAAAATACAGAACGGGTGAGACGCACTTGAAATGTCTGGAACAACTGTCGTAAAGAGATTGATCACGAAATATATCAGTTTGTATTTCGTGTACTATACTATGGTGCGCGTCACGACCGGTAAAGTACATTGACGAATAGCGCCAATTATGAATGTGAAATACAAAAAAAGAATTTTTTTATTCGCAACGACCTTTTTATTTTTATTTTTCTACATTTTACAAATATATATTTTATTATAAATATTTCCACGATGAAAATAATTTAATCGGACACGAGGTAATACGTAGGAACGTGTATACAAAAAAAAAAAAAGCTCGAACAACTGCCAAGTGAATAGCAGCCGCATCAGAGGGTGGAGGGTTATATAGAATGGTAGAAAAGGTAAAGAGCCAACACGAATGATGGCGTAAACTTAAATTTAGAAATTGCCATTGCCAAGAGTCCGCGCGCGACGTTCGTAATTATGAATTTTTTTTTTTATTTATTTTTTTCTCAACGTCGAGACATGAATGCAGAGACGTTTATACATACACACACTCATAAGGGTATGTGTAATTATAAATGTACATATACAGAGCTGCTGTACGTGAAGATTTTCATGCACGAGAGAGCGCGCACGTGCAGTAATGAAATTTGAAAACGCGAAAGCGTTACCGCAAAGAGCGAAGAGAACGAGATGGCAGGTGATGGGGAGGAGGATTAGGGGAAAAACGGGTGGTTAAAGAGCACACCCAAGCTTAAACCACCACCACAGTGTGTATGACCTCCAGTCGGTTTTCCAGAGCAAGCGACGGGCCAGCTCGTAATTCAATTCTATCGAATTATCACTCATCCCATATATACCAAAAAGATAAATGTCCACGTGACTGGAATTCAATTCACATGTACTTTTACACACTTATGTATTTTATATAGGTGATTTATATGTACAGTGTGAATATAAAAGTATGTATGAATATGTTTGGGGTAGAATAGGGATTTTTTTTATTTAAAAAAAAAATGAAAAGAAAAATTAGGATGAAAATTCAACGTGAATAAATTTTTTAATTATTCTGTTCGCTGTGAATAATATTCAATGAATTAATGAAATTATTTGGGTTAAAATGTGGAAAATTAAATGAATGGAAAATATTATGAAATGAAATTTTGTGGTAGAATTTTTATTTATATAAAAATTTTGTTAAATCAATAGAATATTTATGTTATTTGATTTAATATGAATAATATGTTGAACAGTCGCAAGAGTTTAGGAAATTATTTAATACAAATATTGTGTAGGATTTTTTCTGGATTGAAATTGAAAGAAAAAAAATATTTCAAGTGATTTATTTAACGTTTGCTAGCACAAAAGTGATTAATTTATATGCCAATATTTATCAAATATTTCAGGCGATTTTATTAAATATGAGAATACATAAATGTATATGTATTAACTTGATGTGTGTGAGGGTGTATGGGTAATGAAAACGGGTTGGTAATGGAGAGAAAAATGACTTGTTGAGAGGAGAAAATTGTTGGGCTGGTCCAATAAATTTTCCTGGAGTTTAATTTCATTTTATAGGTGTGATACTTTAGCTGAAGTACCTACTCTTCTCAATAAAGGCACACGCATTTCTCTTATGTTACCACGACACCAAACTATCACAGGTACATCATATAAGTTGGCAAAAAAATTGTCTGGCATTAGATAATAAATAAAACTATGGCTGCGACCAGCATAAAAAAATTATCAAATGATACATACTATTTTTAACGCAAATTTTATATCAAATTTCAACACACGAATTTATGTTAAAGTAGAAAAATTATTTTTGGTTATTAATGATTAATATTTAAATAGAAAATTTTCATCTGACAAACTTGAAAATTATCTACCAATTAAATTATAATCAAATCAATGATTGATTGAATATCAGATGTATATAAAATCTGGATTGAATCATTAAAGAAGAAGATAACAACGAACAAAGAGAATATAACAGTTAGATAGAACTGGACTACCTTGTTCCGTTGATTAAACACTTTATTAGAGAAAAAACTTGAAAAAGAAAAAAACTTTTCCGATAGATAATTTGAATAGAAATTTTTTCATAGCCGATCCGCAGTTGATTAGATAAAACTTTAGAGGAAATTTTCACAAGGAAAATCTTCTTCTATTTATTTTATATCACATACAAAGAATGTTAATAGAAAATTTCCAACCCTATATATTATTATTGAAATATTTTAATTTTAATATTTCTTAATATTCCTAAAGCAAAATTTTTTGATAGCTAATGAAAAAAATTAATTTTTATTATCCATTTGTAAAATATTTAAATATAAATCGGATAAAATTGTATTAATACGACATTAACAAATATTATATTTATTAATGTGCAACGTGTGTGTGTGTGTGTGTATTTGTATAGTGTACCACCCCCAACAAAGTCTTTATTTAAGTATATAAACATATTTTGACTTTCTCCATTCATTTATAAGCTTGGTACACATCGTTTATCCACTCAGTCGAATGTGCGACGTTTATTACGACGGAAATTTTATACTTTTATACTCACAACGGAAAAATATAATTAATCAGCTGCACATTGAAAAAAAAAAGGTAATTGACATTTTATTATAATCAATTAACTTATCATTAAATAAATATCAATTATCATCAATCATATTTTTATCATTTCAAGTGTAAATATTTATAATCAAACAACAAATTCAGCTCTCAAAAATGTCATTGAGAAATTTTTCTTCATTTTTTATCCATTTTTTTACTCTAATAAATAGTGCAATTGAGTGAGAGTTTGTTTATGTATTTAAATAATTATTGCACAATTTTTTATTTATTTTTTATTGTTATCTCTATTTATTGTTTCATATTCTTCGATTATCGTTGAACAATTAGTGAAATGTTTGAGTTATATAACTGATTGCTTGACCGTTAAATTCTTTAAAATGTAAAATGTGAAAAAAATTTTGTAATGAAATTTAAAAATTATTTTTATTCTTTGTTTATAATATATATATATATTTTTTTTTATAGACTAAAATGGGACATATAATATTACAATTTCTCAATATTATTTGGATTATGAATATTCTTTTATCATTCGTTGATGGAACTTATCAGATAACACCAACAAATTCAGGTATTTTAATTTATACATTAACAATAAATATTTTAGTTATTAATGCATGAATTTTTTTTTTTTTTTTTCTGGTGAAAGTGAATCATATTACAAAGAATTATCACATTAACAATACAAATCGTCAGTATATCATCAATTGTCTTCCGACATTCTCATTATCTTTTTATACTCAGATATTATCCTAAAGTAAATAAAGTTTTTGTTAATTATTTTTTTGTGCAGATGAATTTCTTTTCTACATTTGTGCTCCTTTCAGGAGAAAAAAAAGAGGAAAAAAAATTAATTCATCTGAGGAACAGAAAAAAAAAAAGGAAATGATAGTGAAAGTTATCATTTAAATAAAAGTTTTTATTTTTATCATAAATTCATATACACATTATTTCATTATTAATACTTATAATAATTTAATAAACCGCTTTCATAATGCATTGCATATTCCAATGTAATATATTTATTTTCTTTGTTTCATTTTTTTTTTGTTCTGTTACAGATGAAATTAAATATGAAACGAGTTCAAATACTTGGAATAAAAATTACATAAATTATATTGATGTTATACGAAATTATTTCAATTATCGTTCGAATTTACCGAATATTTTATCATCCAAATCAATTAATATTGATTTTGGTAATGATGTTGTTGCACATACTGCTGATAAACATTTACCATTAACGACACATGTGGATATTGAATTGAAATTAACGCCGAAGAAAGTTATTTCTTCGCGTTTTGAATTGTGTAAAAATGAAAATTTTCGCCAATGCAAATACAAATGGCCGTATCGAAGCTATGATGGTTCGTGTAATAATTTTGAAAATCCAACGTGGGGAATGGCTCAGACACGATACACACGATTATTACCTGCAATATATTCGGATGGTATGAAAATTAATTATACAAAAATTAATGAGAAAAAAAGAATTATTTTATTCAAATTTTTTTTTCTGTCATGAAAAATAAAAAGTAGAATTAGAATTCGCCTTGAAGGCGAAGTTCAATCAAGGCCACCATCATTTTTCCCACTTGAAACTTGACATATATGGATAAAAGAATTTTTCCGCGTGTCTTTATTTGTCATTAATGACCTGGAAAATTAGAATTAATTATCTAACTAATTAAACACAACTGTGGATTTATTGAAACTTTTTTGTTAATACTAATTGTTTTACAAAGTATTATTCATAAAATGTCAATGCTAAAATCATTTCCACCTGACTAAGCATGCAGTAAAAAGCTTTGTGTAAAAGTGATTTGTGAAATTAATGAATAATTGAAATTTATTTTTATACAGGAATTTGGAAACCTGCGGTGGCATCAAGTGGTCATGAATTGCCACCTGCTCGATTATTAAGCTATCATTTATTTCCTGAATTAAGGATAAAGGATCCAATCTGGACACTATTAACAATGCAGTGGGGTCAAATAGTAACACATGACATGGCGCAATTAGCTACAGCTCCAAATTTCAGTAAATTCAATCCTTTTTATCACTAATATTAATTATAAATAAATTTTTAATTGCCTAAATTCATCAAATAAAAAATCTAATTAATATAAAAATTTATATTTAAAGATTTACCATCTACTTCATGCTGCGATGACAATGGTCAATTGTCAAAGCAAAATCTCAATAATCCAGAATGTTTTCCAATAGTAATTGGCAATAATGATCCAGTTTATGATCGTCATATTACTCAATGTTTAACATTTTCACGTGCCACAACTGATTATCAAGTTGCCAACTGTCGTTTAGCTGCAATTAATGATAATAATCATTCAGCTGAACAGGTATTAATAATATCAATCGAAGTAAATCATTTTGATACAGACAAAAAAAATTGTAACTAAATTTTTTACTCACTTTGAATAATTTTAATTATAGATAACTATGGTAACACAATTTTTGGACTTATCTAATATTTATGGTTCGTCAGAACGAGCTGCAAATATTTTGAGAACTCAATCAGGTGGACGTTTACGTACACAAATATTAAATCATCGTGAATTTTTGCCACCAGTTTTTATTATGAATTCTACAACATTTGCATGTGACGAAGATAGACCAGAACAAGTTTGTTATGGAGCTGGTAATGTTTATTTATTTATGTTATTATTTATTATCAATGCTATTCATGAATATTAATATAAATTTTAATTATATGTTGACAGGTGACGATCGTGTTAATCAAAATCCACAATTGACATTACTTCAAACAATGCTTGTACGTGAACACAATCGAATTGCAATTATTTTAGGTCATATCAATCCACATTGGTTTGATGAAACGATTTATCAAGAAACAAGACGAATAATGATAGCCCAACATCAATTTATCACATATTATGAATGGTTACCGATAATAATTGGTACAGAATGAAAAATGCAAATAGTTTTCACAATTTTATTTATTCTATTTATTTAATTTTGCCTTAGATTATTTTTTTTATCAAATATTAATTTCAAAAATCATTAATTCAAGGTGTACAAAATGCATTTGACTATAAATTAATATATCACACGGATAATATTAATTATATCGATGATTACAATAGCAATATTAATCCAACAGTTCTCAATGAACATTCAAATGGAGCATTTCGAGTTCTTCATTCATTAGTTGCTGGTTATCTCAAGTAAATAAACATGAGTTTAGATATGTCTTTGATTAATTTTATTAAAATTTATTTATATCTGTAGTGTTTTTATTTTTTAGATTGGTCGATGAAAAACGATCGCCATCGTCACATAAATTTTTACGATTAAGTGATTGGTTCCTTCGACCAAGTATTATTGCAAAGGCTGATAATTTAGATGATTTGACACGTGGTTTAGCTGATCAACCGGAACAAACACGTGATGAATTTTATGATCATGAGGTACTGATAATTTTCATACTTTTATATATTTTTTATTTACTTTATTTATTTCTACAAGCAAAAATGAATGATTATATTAATAAAATAGGTTGAATAATTTAATCATCACCTTAATACAGATCACAGAATTTTTATTTCGTGGACGCAATCGATTGGGAGGTGATTTACGTTCAATTGATATTCAACGTGGTCGCGATCACGGTATTGCAACATATAATGACTATCGTGAATTTTGTGGATTGCGACGTGCACGAAATTGGGCAGATTTCAGCGATTATATATCACCAAACAATATTGAAAAGCTTTCACGGCTTTATGAACAACCGGATGATGTTGATTTATCAGTTGGTGGTTCGTTAGAAATAAATGCTGGAGGTGCATTAACTGGTCCAACATTTTTGTGTATATTAATTGAACAATTTTACCGTACACGTGTTGGTGACAGATTTTGGTTTGAAACACCAAATTCTGTTGCAGCATTTACTCAAGGTAATAGTAACTCTAATATTTTTATCAATCACTGCAAAATCATTAATAAAAATAATCACAACCATAAATTGCATCGTAAATTTTATCTAATTTAAAAAAGTTCAACTATAAATAATATTGTTTATATGATTTTTTGTTTTATAAATTCATTTTATGTTTAGTATTAATGGTTAATATTTTTTTTTCTTTATAGAACAACTTAGCGAAATACGTAAAGCTACTATTGCACGATTTTTATGTGACAATAGTGACAATATACGAACAATGCAACGTCGTGCATTTGAAAAACCATCAATTAATAATCCAATTGTTAAATGTGCAGATTTACCTAGCATAAATTTATCATTATGGAAGGATTATACGTTGGAATTGCCTGGTCAACAGTCTAAACAACAGCATTTTTCAATACTATACAAAAAATAAGAATACTCTAAAAACAAAATATTATTTTATTTTGTTTATAATCGTTGATAGTTAATCCAAAATAAATTATGATGTGTTTATGGTGTGCAACAATACAACTACTGCCATCTAACAGTTCACATTCACACCTATCCACCCACACAATTCCTCTGATAATACAAATGATAAAAAAAAAATTATATTCAAATTTAAATCCCCGTATTAAACAGGAAAATTTCTTTATTATTCCATAAATTTTTCCTGCAATCAATTGACCAAAAAAAAAAAAATTATTGAATGGAAAATTCATATTAAAAAATAGATAAATACATGTTTACACTATATGTATGTATATAAATAAATATATAATCTCACTCAAGTGACTGGGGATAACGGCGAATAATATATATCTCGTCGTCGTTGTCGTCGCTGTCTTCGTTGCCGCAGGAAAAGATAACGATATGCAGATTTTGCAAGAGCGCACAATTTAAAGCGCCTTAAGACCAGAAAAAAAAAATAAAATGAAATAAAAGTATCTATATGTCGGATCGAAACGAGTGGAATACCGAGAAAGCTATTTCAAATGAATGAAATGCAAATCGGAAAGTAAAGGTAACGTCGTAGAAAATTAAATATCATTTGAATATATACTCAAAGTGTACATATACATATACATATATATTATATATATATATATGTACACATTGTATGCATATAATAATGAAAAAAATTATAAAACTTATCAATTAAATATATTTCTTGTTTTCTGACTTGTTCAAAATTATTTACACGTTTGTTTTCTTGAAGGCTCTAAAATTGTAAATGGAAAACGAGACGAATCACGAAAATTTCCCCCTATCATCACGTCATTCTCTAATGCAGTATGGAATGAAGCTAAAATAAATGCGAGCTTTAACGAAATGCAAGCCAGGTCCGATTGTTTAACGCAACGCAAACACATAGACACAACGACCCAAGGAGCTTTTACAGTTCACAAGACGAATGAGAATGATGTATACATATACCTAAGACGTAAGAGCGAGTAGAAATGGAAGATGGAAGGGAATATCTTCTACGTTGTCGTTGGATTGGGGATGTATATACATATATAAAGCACCCCCGGAAATTGCGTTTCATTGTAGCGAAACGTTGTTTGCCTCGGTGCAAACGATACCTATATCATTCTCATTTCAACAATCGTAGCGCTTTCACTTGTTTATGTATGTGTATCTATATACTTGTATTGCCTTCTTGACTTATGTACACTTATGTATATGTATACATGTACCACTCTCTTTTCCATGGTTCTTCGCGCGCAATTTGAAGCGCCTCTTCTTCCCCTCATTCCTGTGGGAATGAGTCTCGAATGACAATTACCTTGCAACTACACAACTTCCCTATCCTCATACAATACGTAAAGTATATATTTTCAATTTATTTTTTATTTATTATCGAAGAGTGAGATGTTGCTTTTTTTTGCTTATGATAATTGTTTATGTTGTAATTTATGTTCTAGTTGCACATTTTGATGAAAGCTATTGTTCATCGTTTTCAGTGATGAAACATATTTATTTATATTTTACTTTTATTGTAGAAAAAAAATTGTGATTGAAAAAAATTCACTGACAATGATTAACGCTTTAATGACATTAAAGTAGTTATAAATAAATGCAATATCGATGATTGGGACATGTGGAATAAAAGATAAAAATTAAACAAATGAATTGGAACACGAACCACAAATTTCACAGGCGTTTGCAATTTCTGGGAATTGACAATTGCATTCGTTGTATTTGAACCGCACGTATCAATAATTCGTGAGTGGCTGACCAATGACACTGAGGGTTTTTGGAGATGTCCTAGATTACAATGAATGGACTAGTATATAATATAAAGTGCTGGGAAGGCAGCACACTATCAAAAATAATGTCGATAGGTAATTTTAATTTTTATATATTATTCATTCTGTATTCTTCTTCAATTCTTTTTTATTTATCGTATACCTTTCGTCTTTCGCTATGCACACATACAGTAACATAAATATAAATAAAAAAAAATCACGTGTGGCAAGTTACAATTGACAAATCCTTAAACTTATATGCAACAAATCATGGGCAAGCAGCTATCAACCATGGCTGTCTCTAGTTTGTGTATTTATGACCACAGCATTTTGGGTGTACACCAAGTGATATATCAAATATCGGAGAGATGTATATGTGCTTGTACATGTGAATAAATATATATATCGTTATTGAGAAATAGAGAGAAAGAGATAAAGCAGTAGTAAAGAGCAATAGAACAGAATGAGGTGAGAAACTGGTGGAGAGAATGATGAAGCAAAGGTTTTTGCCAACTTTTCTCATACATTTATATGAATATAAATAACTGTTAGTCACCTACTCTATCTTATCTTTTATATAACTACCTTGGAGCAATCTGGTATTTCTCAAAATTTTATCGTTTATAGTTTTGACAACTATTTTATGTATATATAAGTTTTTTTTTCTTATCGATTCAAGTTACATTCAATACTTTAATGTCACAAAAGTTATGAAATAACATTGATCAAAAATTTGCATTACATTCTAAATTTAATGAAAGATTTTGGATTGTTTCACATGTTTTATAAATAATTTGATTAATTAATATTAAAAGTATTCTTGCATAAATTAATATTGAATATTTTTTTTTTCAGATGTTTCAAACTTGAATCATGGCTTTGCAAAAGAGTTACACACGTATGTGATATTCTACTTATTTATTATTATTCTTCTTTTATATAAAAATTCATAATTAATCACTATGATGAAAAATATATTCATATACAATGTGTGTATAATAAATTAAAAGAAAATTGCGACACCTTTATTGTTGGCGTTAGTGAAAACGACATTGATTTTGTCGCGCAGCTGGTGAATAATTAAGGTGCTTTTCATGACAGAGAAACAGTCACATCATGATGTATAATGAAAAGTGTGCGGCCATTGTTTCATGAGAATTAATTGAGCTTTGAGAAAAGCCGATGATGAAATAAAGAGTTTTGCACCCGCGTATAAGATGATGAGAAATCCTTTTGAAAACATTGGTTCAATCTTCGATGGTATTTAATTAATGGAAAATTATTCGATATCTTGGTCACTTTCTATAACACCATCACAACTTTATATATTTATGACGTCTATCGTTATTATTCTTTAGCTTCTTGTTCTTTTCCTTTTTCCGTTTTTTTTTTTTTTTTTCAATCTTATTTAAAGTCCAAAGTTCGAAGCTTCCTTGTAAGCTTTTGCTGGACTCGACTTTTTTAATCTATGCATAGTAATATATTTTCTATAAAAGTTCAATGTAAATATTTTTTATTGTCTGATAAATATTTTTTTAATGTCATTTTTGTTTAATCAAAAAAATTCCATAGCGAATAATCATGATAATAGCATTGGACTTTGTGAAATATTTATACGTGACTTTGACAGTGATGATAACAATCGTTCATACAAGAATATTGCTCGAGGGTTGAAATTTAATTTTCCGCCATGCATTATATGTCGTGATGATTTTTTATGTATCACCTTAGGACATTGATTTCACATACATTTTCGCATTGGTTCATTCACATTCTCGTATTCAATTCATCAAGTGTCGTGGTGATGTTGTCAATTAATTTTGATGAATTTGTCAACTGATTTAAAATATTAACATAATAAATTCACACAATTTCTTAATTTAAAATACAGAAATAATTTTCAAATCAAGTGTAATATATTATTCTCAATTTAATATCCATATACACATACTTATTCTGACGTCACTAAATTTTACATTTAATTTTCTTTAATTAAATATTAAATATGTGAACAATTTAAAACGATGTTCGAAATTACCTTCAAAAACATGAGAAGGAAATGTGGCAAAATATTATTCACTGTAAACTAACTCATACACAACACGCATTTTTATATATAAAATTTACATACATGTGGTATAATATCTGCACACACAAGCACGTAATTATAAGCACATATATGTAAATACATGTGTATATATGTGAATAGTGAATCTCAGTTAAGTAAATGCAGTTATTTAACATTGGCTAACGAGTCATCTATATGGTAAATAGTCAGTGGGGGTTGTTTTGCAATACCCAAATTGATGCAGTGGCAAATCTCTTCAAATGTATATATAACCAACACACATATATATCCATATATAAATGTAAATTCTGCCAAAGTATCAAATGCCTCTCTCTATCCATCGATCCAAACTCAAGCGTTCGCTTATATAATATATAAACTCGTAAAATATTATATATCTACATGTAGGATATCAATATTCCTATAAAAAATATTGCATTTCAATTGGAATTTAAATTATATCAATCAAATATTCACGAGGAGATGAAATAAAAAATATTCAAAAGATTTAAAAATTTTTCTGTATTTTTAAATGCTTTTGTTAATTATATAAATCATTTATTGTTGATAAATTATATGGGGAAACATTGTGTTTGAATATTTAATTGAAGAATAACTGTGTGAAAAAATATTTGGTTTATTTAATTTTTTTTAATAGATAAAATGAATTTTTTTCAATAACGTTTAACAAAAATTTGAATACCTAAAAATTTATTTCTAAAATCTTTACCTATTACTAGACAATGGAAAATAAAAATATGAAATCAAAAATTCCTATTATATAACAAAATTGCATTTTACTTCAATTTAAATATAAAATTCTTTTTCCTTTAAACTCTTTCTTCTATATATAAAAAAATATATGTATTACACATCCATATATTCTTCAAAAGCCTGGTATAAAACTAGTGTTTGATATCTATATGTACATATGAGCTTTTACATATATAGATTTATATATGTGTACGTGTAGATAAAAGTGATTTTTTCATAGCTTGATCTATAGTATCAATTTGGCCACCACGAATTCTCGGTTGACGTTTCGACGGAAATCGTTATTTATAACCCATAAGCTCTTCACCTCACTATTCTCACACCCTCACCTTTTTTATTTTTACTTTTTATTTTTTGTTATCGTTGTAGCAAATATTATATATATACATATTGCAATCTTCTATACCACAATTGCCTTAGTCAGACATTTTATTAAATTTACGACATTACAAATTTTTTTATCATCAAACAATTTTTATTATAATTAATATTATTCTTTATTTCATAAATATAATAAACCAATTAATATTAATTAATTGCTTGTTCGATGATATCAAAATTATTTGCACTATTAAAAGTGTGGAAATAATGAAAATAATTTTATTTTTTATATTTACCAATAGGAAAATTAATTTTATTTAACTGCTTTGAATTTATAATTAATTTCGATACAATTCAAAGTCTTTAACTCTACTAAAAATCTCTATATATTTTTTTTTATGATGATATTTAATGTTTCTTTTTTGTTGCAGAAATTTATGGAACCTCGAGGAAGAAATTCGTGAAGAAAAAGTCAAAAATAAAAAAAAATAACATTCAAGTGTGACGCGCGCCAAATGCATTTTCACGAAAAGATTTCGAAGAAAAAAAAATGGCTATGCCATATCAAATATATGCATACATACATAGATTCAGCGGTGGATTTTGAGTTGGAATGAGGTGTAAAAGGGAATCGGTGTAGCTGCTACCGCAATGGATCGGATTAAATATTATTATGAGGGTGAAAATAAAAAAAAGTAACGCGCGTGAGATTTGCTTTGCGCACAGTGAAAGTCTCTCGCACATCACCCCAGTATAGTTTTTTCCAAGAGAGAGAGAGGGAGCTAAAGCACACCATCTACTTTTGAATGCATCCACACGAAGAATATGCATTTTTTATATTTTTGTTTGGTTTCTTTATTTTTTTATTTTTTTCTTTCACGCCATTCTCACACCCTTCAATATTCTATTGCACGCTCAACCGCATTTATATTCGTATCAATCGAAGATGGTGCGCGCAAATGGGAAGAAAAATTGATATGGCTCTTGCTCAAACCAACAAATATAAATTTTTATTTAAAGTATATGCATCATTTTTAATATTAAATCAATCAAATGTTTTTCAATTTGAAAATAATTTTCATTAGCAAAATTTTTCTCCTATAAAATTTTATAAAATACATTCAATAATAAAAATAACACAAAATTTTTATTCACACATAAGTATTGTGTGCATTTAAAATAAATTTCAAGTACAAATTGTGTAATAAAAATATTTGACTGGACTTTTACACAAAACTTTTTACCGTTTACATTAATAAAAATTATTAAAATGAAATAGGAGATATTATAAATGAAAGGCAAAAAATATATTATGCCAACAATAATTCTATAGCGACTACACTTTTAACGACTAATGATAAAATAAAAATAAGTAAATCCCCATGCCGTTGAGACCTGCATCAGCATTGCACTTCATTCCCTTTCTCCACCACCCACCGACATTATTATTGGTATAGAAAAGTTAAATCCGACTCGGCTCACTCTGTAGAAGATAAATTAAATTCTTCCACTTCTTATATCCCATTTATTATTGCTCCAAGTTCTGTACTGTTCGTCATATATTACCGCCATCATTATTATTTATCAGACATATAATAATAATACTCCGTTTTTTTTTTTCCTTCAATTTCTTTAGCGAGTAATCGCAGAAAATTGCTCCAGTTCTATTAGATCCGATTACACTATTTTTATTCTTCGAATATTATTTCTTTATATATTCTCATGCATTCTGCCTTTCATTTATATGTAACAATAAAACTTTTTCTGAAGTATCTAAAACCACCGAAAAAATTCAATTGCAAATCAAAACCATCTAAATTCAATTTATTCAAGCCACAATTTTCAACAGAACTAAAATACTTTTCTCACTTCTATAAAAATCACAAAATAAACTAATCAGACAAACTAATAACAAATCAAACTCCCCCTTAAACCACAAAAAAAAAAAAAATCTTCATCTATGTTCTTCGTAGTTCCTCAGATAATAATCAAAACAATTAATCTTCCCATTCTTTTTTTTTTTTTTTTGCAGAATGGATCTCCAACAACATAACAGTCTCCCTATTCCAGTTTGTTTTCTAATATAAAACAAATCAACGACGTCTCATCCGTCCTCATTGACCAGAGAAACAGAGGCAGAAGGAAAGCTCTCGCTGCAATGCCACACCACCATCACTAACAATATTATTACGCGGTTCATTTAAGTTAGATAACAACAACTCCATGCAGCGAGAGCATCGTGGATGAGCCAAACATTGAGGGGGGAGATTGGTTATATCTTCTATACATATATACATATAGAATAAATAGGTAAAGTGAGACGATGAGGGGATGTACAAAAGTCTATACACAGCAGTAGCAGTTGCCCACCATGGTACAATATCCGCTACATCTCTCGCCTCCAGCCTAATTACTTCCCGACGCGCGCGCGGCCTTGAGCATCCCGAATCCGACGATTTCACCACCGCAGGCCAAATAATTTTATCTCACTTTCACTTATATAGAACAGACTCATTTTATCCTCCTACAAACCATCCCGCTATCCATTCCATTTTACTTTGTATAGATGTATCTATGGATGGTGGGAATGGTATAGACTATCGCAAGTACGATAACACCTTTTATTTTATTTCTTATACTCCAGTTTAATTAGTTCCTTGATAATATACCTGGACTATCTTGTCTTTACTGTATATTGTAAAGTAGAAAAGATTGTTCGTACCAATTTTGGGATTTGCTTTTAGTTCGTGGTGGATATTCAGAGGCTTTTGAAATTCGATTAATATTGAATTGTATAATATAGAGAATATTATTTTAGTTTTATTCATTATTTTTGGAGGTTGGATATTATGTTAAAATATCTTGTGACAATTTTATCATAACATTGAAATGGGGATATTTAATAACTCAAAGCGCAGAGAAAAAATTAATAAACGAAATAATAATTATTTATTTACGAATAGAGCTCAAATTTTGCAAAAAGAAAACAATTTGTCACTTCAATTGCAGCTTTAAATTGTTTTCTTTTTTATATTTAGTTTATGTTGTATGAAAATATATAAGGAACGATTTAATAATATATTATTTTTATTAATAAGTCGAGAAAAGAAAAGTCAGGTGTTCGAATATTGAATTATAATATGGAGAATATTATTTTAGTTTTATTAATTATTTTTGGAGGTTGGATATTATGTTAGAATCTCTTGTGACAATTTTATCATAACATTGAAATGGGAATATTTGATAACTCAAAGCGCAGAAAAAAAATTAATAAACCAAATAATAATTATTTATTTACGAATAAAGCTCAAATTGTGCAAAAAGAAAACAATTTGTCACTTTAATTACTTCAAATTTTTTTCTTTTTCATATTTAGTTTATGTTGTATGAAAATATATAGGAAACAATTTAATAATATATTATTTTTATTAATAAGTCGAGGGAAAAAAGTGAAGCGTTTTATATGAGCGTAAATGAAACTGCAGTTTCATCAATGTATATAATTGTTACCATGAGGGTATCGTTAGCCTAATTGCCCTGGCATTAAAGGTGCCATCTCATGTATTGTACTCACACTTTGTATATGTATACATAGTTACAATAGCGTATATATTCAGCATCACATAAATGAACGCGTGCACAGGAAAAGTGAGAAGCAACTTGGATGGGGAAAAGGTCACTGTCGCATCAGCGCTCCCTTATGATGTGAAGTCGTGTGTAACGATGCGTAATTTTAACGTCGCGCGACAATTTTGCACGCATCGCAAACCTCAAAAGGGTTCTTCTTTCATTCCCGTGTACGGTGGTGGTAGAAAGTTGCATGATTCAAACTCTACATATATTTCCGTATAATAATATAATATATTATATAAATATGTAAACAATAGAAAATTTTAGGTAAAAGTCCGGTAAAAAATTGTTTTAAAATTTTTTTTTTATATCATTTTTACACAAGTTATGTTTAATTTATAGATAATATTTATAGAATTTAATTAGATTTGTTTAATGATATCAGTTGAAGTATATTCATTGGCCTCAATTCTCATGACACCGTTTTTTACTGTTCATTATTACACTTATTTTTATGTACACGTCGTTTATTATCTTCAAATATATTGAATAATATGTTTATGACTTCGACTTCATGGACATGAATAAATGAATAAACAATATTTTAATATTTTTTATCGTCTTGATGTCGAATGTGAATTGATAAATCGTCGTCAGAATTTATTTACATATTTACTGATATCATAAAAGTGAAATTAAATAATTTATTTTACATTTCTTTATTTGTTAGAGTTTATTATTTGGTCGAAAAAAAAAAAATCTATTCAAAATTCCTTTTATTTCAATGATTTTTTATTTATTGGAATGAATTGATGAATTTAAAAGTTTACAGTAAAAAAAAAATTGCAACGAATAATCCATCATTATTTTTTATTTTATTTATTATTTGTAAGTTATGTTTAAATTATTTATGCCGTGATAACTAGTATTCTTGCTATGAATGTAATACTTTATGATAAGCAATGAAATAATTTATTCAGCACAAGAAATATTTTTTTTTTTAAATTGTATATTTATCTTTTATCCTTTTTTTTTTATTTTTTTTTTTTTTTTATGTATTTGACTATGACAATATGAATTATGTACGCAAAAATAGTTTCTTCAGAATTCACTAAATAAACGCCACGAGTGCGTACATCTGAGGTTGTCTTGAATCGTTTTATTATTTTAAATGAAAAGAACGAATTAAAAAAATTCACAAAGACCGAATTTATTCCATTAAAATGTTTTATCACGTCAAAAATTTTTTATTGTTCATCATTACATTCAGAAATATAACAATGGCATCTCGGATACTGGCTATTTTTCCATATCCATCCTATAGTCATCAGGTAAAATTTAAAAAATTAATTACATATATTTATATTAATTAATTCAACATATAAAAATGTTTGTTAAATTTTTTTTAAATATAATTTCTTGTTCTTCATTCGTAAAGACTTTTTTGTATTCAAAATAATTGTAGTAGTTTGAAGATAAAAAAAAATATTAATTATCTTTCGTTGTTAAAGAAAAAAAAATAATTTAGTTATGAATGAAATAATTTTTTTTACTAAAGAAATTTGTGTTTTTTTCAAAAGTTTTTTTTTTAGATACTGAATAATTTGTTCTTTTAATTCTATAAGGAATAAAATATTCAAACAAGCAAATTATTTTAATTAGAAATTCATACATTAAATTTTTTTTAAACAAATTAATAAAAATTATTTATTAAGAAACATTTAATATAAAAATTTTATAATTACAGGTTCTACATCATTCATTAACTCAAGCTTTAGCAGAGCATGGTCATGAGTTAATTGTTTTCACAGCAAATCCAATGAATAAAAATATCACAAATTACCATGAAGTACCACTGATATTTTCAAATGAAGAATATAAAAAAATATTCAATCACTTTGATATGAAACGTTTGGACTTTTGGTCATTCAGTCCAGGTCTTTATAGATTTGGAGAAATAATCTGTGATGCAACATTATCACATCCAAAAATGCAACGATTATTATCATCAAAGGATTCATCAGAAAAAATTGATTTAATAATTGTCTCCATGTTGTATTGGGATTCACTCTACTATTTATCAGACAAACTTGATGCACCTTTGATTGGATTAACTACATTTCCAGATATATCTGTACACGGTCCTATGATGGGTAATGTTTCAATCACTTTTTAATTCCATAATAATATTTTGGATAAAATAATTTTTTGGTACAAAATTTTCACTATATAATAAATATTCATTTATTTATTTGCAGGTAATCCATTATATTCCAGTTATGTGCCTAATTATTTAACTCCTTATTCTGATGAGATGAATTTTTTTCAACGAATCGACAATCTTTATTTTAATTTACGTCAACTGTATGAATATTATATGGTTAATTTGCCAATACAAGAACGAGTGTTGAAAAAACATTTTGGCAATGATGTACCGCCAATTAGTGAACTATTTAAACGTATTTGTATGGCATTTGTCAATGGTCATCCGTATCTTACTTATTTAAGACCATCAGTTCCAAATATTATCCAAATTGGTGGACTTCGTTTGACGAAAATGAACAAAACACTTCCAACAGTCAGTTCAATAGCAATCTATTTTATTTATGTATTTTCTTACATGAACAATTCCAATCGTGAATAAATAAACAACCAGATCACAAAATGCAATGAAACTTTTTGTAAATTGATCAAATGATTCTAATAATTATTTTAAAAAGGTTAAAAAAATTCTGTAGATTATATAAAATTTTTCAAATCATTTAATTCAATTTTAAATAATTTCATTACGTTTTATTATCTGGATTTTAGTTTAACAATTTTATGTTTCAATTTGTCATTATGACTATTTTGTTTATAGGAGCTGAAAACAATTTTGGACAAATCTATTCGTGGATTTATTTATTTTAGTCTTGGTTCGAATTTTAAGAGCGTTAATTTAGGCAGTAATATAATAAATGCATTTATCCAGGCATTTTCTGAATTGCCTTATCAAATTATATGGAAATTTGAGTCAGATAGTATTGCAAAAAAACCTGATAATGTTTATATTAATACATGGCTACCACAGCAAGGAATTTTAGGTAAATATAAAAAGAAGAAAATAAAATATTATAATGAAATTAAATGATGAATATTTTATTAAATTTGATGTTTTATTTTTGCAGCTCATCCGAATATAAAATTGTTTATTTATCAGGGTGGTCTTCAAAGTAGTGAAGAAGCTATTGATAGTGGTGTGCCCTTACTTGGGTTTCCAATATTCAGCGATCAATTTTATAATTTAAATATTTTAATAAAACGAGGTGTAGCGAGAGCTTTGGATATCAATACGATTGATAAAAATCAAATTAAAGAAAATATTCAAGAAATTATACAAAATTCAAGGTATGTAAATATTTATATTAAATTAATATTTTAATTTGTAAATATTTCATAAGTCCACGAGGAAATTTTTCTGTATGATAAATTATCTTGATATTTCTCGTTGAATAATTTGGTATTATTATTTCAATTTTTTTTTCGATCATAAAATGATTAATAATATCATTTTGTTTATTAAGAAATAAAATTCAAATAACTTGAAAACTTTATTTTACTTTTATTACAGCGAAAAATGTTTCGCAAAAGTTCATGGAAAATTTTTGTCAACTGTTTTTATATTATTTCTTAAATAATATTAATATTCATTAATATTTCTACGTGTTCTTTCTTTCAGTTACCGCGATAATACAATAAAACTGCGGAAATTATTGGAAGACAGACCACAACACCCGATGAAACAGGCAATTTGGTGGGTGGAGCACGTAATACGTCACAAAGGAACACACCATCTTCACACCCGTTCACGAGACTTACCATGGTATACAGTCGAGTTAGTTGATGTCTTTGGCTTTTTCGTTGTTCTTATTGTCCTATTATTTTTGCTCGGTTGGACTCTATGGCGATTGGCAATCGCCATGATCAAAGCCCAAGGTTGGAGTTGCTTTGACAAAATCATCGGCCCGTCAAAGATGAAGAATAAATCCAAATCCAAATCTTCCTGATTGTCTTTACCCTCCACCAATATTGCTCTAGATCTTCACTATTGTTTCATGTGTGTATTGAATCTTTTTTCATAGATATATCGGATTAGTTTACTTGTAGTGATGAAGAAAATATTTTAAATAGTGTCTTATTTTTTACGTGAACAAATTTGTCTTGTGGGTGGAATTTAAAAGACATTTTTGATAAATTACATTTTTTTTTTTAGCCTTGAGAATATTTTTTGGTTCTATTTTTTAAGCAAAATTCAAATTAGCAATTGTTAAGATGTTTTTTAGTGTGAAATTTGTTTTTTAAATATTGAAAGATCTTTTAGAGCTCAATTTTATTACAAAGAGAATTCTCCACAGATTATTGACCGGAAAATTTGTATAAAATCTACAAAACAATTTAACAATAATGAAACATAATTTTATATTTATAAATATTGATAAAAACCGTCACGAATTTAGTGAAATTTATAATTTCTTGATTTTAAATATTTTTGCAGGACAAAATAAATTTTAAATTGTAATAAAAAAATATAATTTATGTAGAAAATTTTCTAAAATTTCTATTTGACAAAATTGAGCTTAAATAAAAATATATTTCACACGAGAAAATAAATTGAGCGACATTTTTTAATATTTCTCGTTGAAAAAAAATTAAATTAAAAATTAATTACCATATAACGACATTGTAAATAATTTATTGAGAATTTCAAATTCAATTTTAGAGAGTGGGTTGCTATGGTGTAACTGATGTGATGGTAATGGCAATATTCCACTGGATGGTTGCCAAAGATGATATGAATTCAACGTTATATGATGCTTTTGTGAGCAAACGTGTTCATACAATGGTGGAGAATTTTATTTTGTTATTGCACAGTCATCATAAACAAAAAAAAAATATAAATAAATGAATGAAAAAATAAAAATACAGTGGCTGACCATCAATTATTGCCAGCGAACAATCAAACGTGCCTGACGATGCATATTGAATAATATTTACATCATATCAAACGCTGCGTTGATCCCCAATGTGTCTCCCTTTTTTTTTTTTCATCTTTCTTCCTCTTGCATTTACAATTTTGCTTCCTCGTGTATTTTCTCTTTTCATCTCACGGGTTTACCATGAAATTTTCCCCCGGAAAATAATGGCCGATTGCGTAAAGCAATTTCGTGGCTCATCGCCCACGGGAAACATTTCCCATCACCCTTTGAATCTCCATATCGTTAGATTTTTTTATTTTTCCTTCATCTATTTCTTTATTTTTCATAATAAAAAAATATTTTGATAAAAAAAATTTTTTATTTTTCAATTTATCCACACAATAAATATTCGTATTAAATATTATTAATGCAATTGAATTACATGAATATTAAATAAAATTCTTTTTTTTTTATTTGTCATGTTATTTGTATTAGTAGTAATGGATTAACATAGACAGACACTGATAATAGTTAGAGATATCAAGGGTGAAATGATTTTCATTTTGGAAAGGAATCTCACTGAGAAATACCTCTTAGGAGCTTATGGATTTCACTCAGAATGGAGCGGAAATACATACGAAAATGAGAGTGAATACGTGTAAAATAGAGAGATAGAGAATATCAAGATGAAGCATGATGGATTTTCAAATATACATATAGTGTTAGAGGTTAGTTGAGTCGTTGCAAACACCACATTCCCACGAAGACTTTGACTAAACTTATAATTCGAAATTCAAACTATGTGTATTGGATGATACATTTGGACTACTTCAAGCAACAATCTCAAGAGTTTTTAATTGATTCATAGATTAATAAAAATTACACATTATATTTAAGCACAAAATAATTTATTAAAGCACGAATATTATTCTATATATTTAAAATAAATAATAAATATTGTCATGTTAATTCTTTTATCATTTATAAATTTATGAATATAATTATTTTTATAAATGATATTGAAAATTTATTAAATTTATTTTAAGGATTGCGATAATGCTATTGTCATCTTGATACTTGGGAAAAAAGCTTTCAAGCTCTTGATTAATTTTAAATATAATCGCTGGAATAAATAATCAAGTATCAAATAAAAATGTAAATTAAATTTAAATGAACGAAACAGCAACACAAAGGAAATTATTTCTTGAAGTATCATTACAAATCAATCAAGATATTTTTTAATACAAATCGTATTAAATTTAATTTGTAAAATATTCAAAATTGCCTTTATTATTAATTTTATCATTTACTTTAAATGTTTAATCATTAATTATAATTTATTTTATATCAAGTAAAATTTTTTATATAACTATTTAACATTATTAATAATATGCAGTGATGTGATAAATTACTTTGTAAAATTTTTTTCTTATAGTAATATTAATATTATCAGGCTAAAAAAAAATTATTAAATTGCATGTCTATATATTTTTTATAAGCACTTGTGCATTTGTATGTATATATACGTAGCTCACAAAGCACAGTACATACGTATTCGCGTAACAATCAGAAATGGCGTAATGTGCCAGCCAAAAGCTTTCTCCACATGAATACCCAAGTATGCAAATGCTGCAGCGACGTTATAGGCATCTCTCTACACAGTTACCAGCATTATTGTAGTTACAAAAGGGCTTATTCTCGTAGTTTCCCCTTTTCTTCAATCATTCTTGCTCTCACTTTCTTTAACTAGTGTGAATATAACGATCATGTTTACCATTTTTGTAAGATATTTATAAATATTGGTATTAATTTTTATGTTTATCAAGTTTACAATCAAATTTTATTACGAGGAATATCTTAGAATAAATATTTAATTAGTTAATCAATAGACAGTAAATAATTTTATATAAAAATCCACAAATTTTTGATTTCAAGTACACAAACCATTAATAAATAATGCTAAATAATTCTACTGCTAATAAAATATGTTTATGCATGAAAAAAAAAAAAATTGCTTTGTATTTTTATATAAATTTTTATACAAGTATTTTTTTTTTATATTTAGGTTGGCACCGTCACTGAAAGTGTCCAGAACAGACATTGGAAAAATCAAAGAAATCGCTGGACTATATACATACAAATACACATTGATAGTCCAAACACGTATTCGATGCTTGCCGACAACATCGTGGAGCAAGAAAGCGACATATGGATGAGACTTTTCCAATGGAATAATATATATGTCTGGGTGTAAATACACTTATATGTGTCTATATGAAGCTTCAATACAAAATGTGTGGATGTGAAATCAACAATTGAAGCGTAGTATTCACATTGTTGTGGAGAAATAGAAAGATTGCAAGAAAAATAGATAAGGAGACTACTAACGAGACGATATACTGTGCGATCACGTATTTATTTATTTTATAAAATTCATGTCGTGCAGATAAAATAAATAAAATAGGTATATGGAACGTCAATAAATTTTTTTTTATTATTTATTCTATTTATTATTTATATGTTACTATATTTATTCTATTTTGATTCATGAAAATATGTTCAAGGTAATTTTAAAAGTAGAATTATTTTGTGGTGAATGAATAAATGTTTTTTGCACAATGAAATAAAATTTTAAAATTGTCTTTGGAGGATTAAAAATGTTGCGATTGATTTAGAGAAATGCGTCAGTGCTTAAAGCATCAAATTATTAAATTTTAAGTGCATTGTAAATTAGTGAATAATATAATTCATAATAAAAATAAAATTGACTGATCAATTTTATCCAAAGTTCATTTCGTTATAAAATGTTTCTGAAATTAAACAAAATTAATTTAATTTGAATGCGTCATGGCAATATATTTTTTTATCAAACTGTGATAAAATATTTTTCTCTTGAATATAAATTTTAATATTATTTTACTTTCGAATATATTTTTCTTCTAATCGAAATGAATTTTGTAATTTCTTTCAATTTTATTTTAGAATATTTATGATGCCAATTGAATGCTGTATAATTTTTATCTCATAATTTGTTTACACCATAACATTCACGATTATATTAAACAACATAATATCAGTTGTTAATAAGAGACTTTCACATTCTTATGTGTACATGAATGGCCGAGAAAGGTCAACATACAAAATTGTTTTTTTATTTTTATTCGCTTAAAAGCTTAGAACAGGTGACAATTATTGAAAAACAGGTTTAGAGATCGCAAACATTATCGAAAAATGACGCACACAGTAAAAAATTGTGTGTTAAAGTCCACTGAAAATTATAATTAAAATAATTTCAACACAATTTTCACACAAGGCAAATTAATTTACCACAAATAGATTATTAATTATTCGCAAAAAATTGTTAGTAAACAAAAAACTTGTGTTGAATTTAACAAAAATAATTTATCCTTTTATTCACAATTATTTTTCTACGTCAATACAAAATTTCGTATTGAAATTTGTAATTTACGTTGAAATTTTACAGTTGACACAAATTTTCAGTGGACTTTTACACATAATTTTTTATTATGTAGCAGTAAACAAATTAAATTGCCGCACTAATCGTAGATAATTATATGAATAATTCAGATATAATATATTCATTATTTCCCATATCGAAAATAAATATTTAATGGAAAGTGACAGGAAATATTTAATCATACACAAATTTTTTATATTAATAATTAATTATTCTGTCTAAAATTTATAAAACAAAACAATAGATTTAATATTATTCTTTGTGTTTATATGAAAAAAATGCAGCTACAAACAAATGATATAAAGATAAATATTTTTAATAATACTAATTAATAATGATGAAAATTTTTCCATTAATAAAATTTTGACATTTATGTTCAACAAAATAACATTTAAAAAAAACCAGATAAATCACATAAAAAATCGCAGTAGCCTAATAGGTATTCGCTGTGGTCTACTTAGAAAAATAAAAATGAATAAATAAAATTGAGTCAGTTTTACTTTCACTTCTCGTGTAAATTTATTCCAGTACGGACATTGACACCATTTAATTGTGAACACAAACCACGCATTTAAAGACCGTAAATCTATAATAAAGCATAAGCACCGATAAAAAAAAGAAAAAAACAAATTTTAAGACATAAAAAAGACAAATTTACACATCATCATCGCGTTAATAAAGATAATTGTCCGTGAATATTTTTTTTTTCTCATAGCAAGTTTATATTTGGTGTCCTTCAACGAAGGCTGAATCTTTTTCTCTGATACAAAATCAACTTTGTTCTTTTTTTTCATAACGTACAAAAAAAACCGGTCAGAGAGAATACGATCGAACTTATGTGAGTACATACGAGTGCCCTCCCTGCTTTTCTTCATGACCATAATAGAGAGTGAGCGTGTAGAAATATTTTTAGTGACCGGTTGAATCTCTAGATGAAAACAGTCCGATGATGGACGCGGAAGTGATAGTATAAATTGGTTGAAAGAATTTTATTTATTCAACACACAACAATCATTTTATTTAATATTTATTAAGCTACACCAATAGAATTTTTCTACGCAATAATTATTGCAATAAATAATTGTATATATATTTTTTTATAAATAGAATATTGCGACAGTAAATAAAATATTTAATAATAATTTTTTACATTTGAGAATTAAATTAAATAAATTAATCAAAATGTATATTTTATCAGTGCAAGTTAATGTTATTTTATTATTATTAGTTACATTTAATTTTGGAAAGTGTTTAAGTAATAGTCAAAGTGATATTCAAGTGCAACATTTACCAATAAATAATTTTATGAATTCGTTGAAATCTTTAAATTACGAAACTCAAGACGTTTATAAATTACCAATGTTTACACAAAGTATTGATCGATTGTCGTTAGAAATCAATGATATTCGTGAAGATAAATGTCGTGATCATGCAAAACTTATATTTAATCATTTGCAAAATGTTACAAGATGGGCAATTAAATTTTATGACGCATCAGCTAAATTTCCTGAGGGAGTTCTTGGTGGTTCAACATATCAATTTGGTAATTTTGACGAATGTTTAAATATTGGTGTTGATAATTTTGATAATGTGCCATTGGGTATTCATGGTAAATATTGCCTTGGTGAAATAACAATTGAAGTGCCAGAATTTTATTTTATAAAAAACGATACAATTTGGGTGAACTTTAAAAAAAAATATGAAAGATATGATAATACTATTAGTAAACTTCATTGGGGTATTTGTGTGCCGGCTTCTTGTTCTGCAAATGAAATTCAAAGAGTTGTTAAACGATTAACTGATTATGTATTTGAAGGAACTGATTTAATTGTGAGTCCTGTTATTATTAATGAAAAATGTTATTCAAAAGAACCACTTACTGCGGATGTTTATGATATTATTTACATGTAAGTTTTAGATTGAATAATTTTGGTATTTTTTTATATTATTTTGTGTAAAAGTCCACTCGAAATTTGTGTACTGCATTAATTCAACATAAATTTTGTGTAGAAATAATGCAAAAAATATTTGAACACAAATTTTGAACAGAATTTTTTTTTTTCCTGTATATTAAATTGCTATTTTATTTATTTTTTTTAATATTATTTTAGTGCTGTCATTCTTACAATAGTAATGTTGATCGTGGTGAGCACATTATTCCATGCAATATGTGGAAAAAATGATAAACAATTACCACAAAATATGTTTCATCAAGTTTCCAATGCATTTTCGATGATTTCGAATTTTAAAAAATTATGTGGACCTGGCCATGACAGTAATTTAAATTTAAATTGCATAACAGGAATTAAATTTTTAGCTATGGTATTTATTATCGCTGGACATTGTTTGGTATTTATTATTGGTGGACCTATTTTAAATATGGATTATTGGGAGCAAGTAAGTTTATTTATTTATTTAATTTCTTCCTCTTTAATTTTCTTTTATTTTCTTACACATTTAATTTGATTCATTTAATTTTTTTAGGCGGTTGGAAAAGCAGAAAATGCAATATTTTTAAACAGTCCATTGCTAGTGGACACTTTCCTATTCTTAAGTGGATTATTATTTGCACGAATTTTACTTCACGAACTTGACAAACGAAAATCTGTAAATTTTATATTTTTATATATTTTCCGGTATATCAGGTATGAATATATATAAATAAACGTAATAATTATATTGGTCATCAGTGCTCTAATCTTTCTTTTCATAGGAATATTATGATAACATTGATATTTTTTTTTTCTTTTTCAATGATAATTTGTTGAATCATTTTTAATTAATAGAATTTATATTTACAGATTGACACCTGCTTATTTAATAATAGTTGGACTTTATGCAACATGGTTACCAAAATTAGGAAGTGGTCCACTTTGGTCACGTATGATAGAAGAAAAAGCAAGATGTCAAACGTCTTGGTGGACAAATATTATTTATATAAATAATTACATTAATACAGACAAATTGGTGAGCACGTTGTTATTAATTGTAAATTCTCATGCAATTATTTTACACTCGAGTATAAAATAATTTATTCATAACACATTACAGTGCATGTTTCAATCTTGGTATTTATCAGTGGACACGCAACTCTTTATAATTGCACCAGCAATAATTTATCCGTTGTGGCGATGGCGAAAGCCTGGAGAAATTATTTTAGCTTTAACTACAGCAATATCTGTGATAATACCTTTCACTGTGACATTAGTCAATCATTTAGACCCAACATTAATGATTTATACATCGTGAGTAATCAATAATAATTTATAAACACATTCTATAATATATTTAATTGATATAATAATTTTATTAATTAATCCAGGGAAATTGAAGACATATCAATAAATGAATATTTCAAAAGTACTTATATCAAAACACATATGCGTGCAACGCCTTATTGTTTTGGTCTTGTATATGGCTACATTTTGTACCGCATTCAAACAACCAGTTATAAATTTTCCCAGGTACAGAAACTTAAAAATAAAAGAAGAAGAAAAAAAAATGTTAAATAAATAATACAATTAATGTATTAATTTTTAGAGTTCAATAATTATTGGTTGGATACTTGGAGCACTATCTTTGATTGCCTCTATGTTTTCTATTGGATTATTTTATGGAATTAGAAAACATTTTACTTTAATAGAGGCAGCTTTTTATTCATCAATACACAGAGTTTTGTGGAGTTTAGGAACAGGATGGATAATTCTTGCTTGTGTTACTGATAACTCTGGTAAATGAATAGCAGAAAAAAAAATATATTGTTACATTATTATCAGATGATATGAGGAAGAAATAATATTTTATATTATTAATTAACAGGACCAGTTGGAAGATTCTTAAAATGGCAACCCTTCGTGACGTTAAGTAGATTAACATACTCAGCATATTTAGTTAATGGTCTTGTTGAATTGCACGGTATTTCAACTACAAGAACTCCACAATATTTGGACACTTGGAGCCTGGTAAGTTCAACTTATAAATAATTGACCAGTTGACAAATAATATAAGTGACCATATTTTTATTTCATCAGCTTTCGAAAGTGATGTCACATTTAATGCTGACATTTTTCGGTGCTGTTATTTTATCAATCATGTTTGAAGCGCCCATTCTTGGTTTAGAACGAATATTTGTCCGGCCAGGTAAAGAGAATCTATCGAGAAATTAATAAGGATTTATTGAAGGGAAACAATCGGTAAATTATAATATTTTGTTTTTTTTTTCACTTCAGGTGTTAAAGGATCTGACAATTCAAGTACGAAACGATCAGAGGAAACAAGTACAATAGAAGCTTGAAGATAATGCAGCAAGAATCAATCTTTATTCGTGTAATAAATAATTATCACTGTAATATTATGTAATTTATTGTTAATAAGATTAAATTAATTATTCATATAATTTTATTTGCATTTTATATTTCATTTTCGTTTAATACAATTCATCACGAAGCATTATGATCGCTCTCTGATGTTTCTGATTGTCTCCGTTGTCTTTTAGGTTCATTGAAATCTTCATTGTCATGTTGGCAATTTATTCTCGAAGATTCTGATTCATCATCAGAATGTCCAGCCTGTTTGTAATCATCAATATTATGTATATTCTCTTCTATATTATCACACGATCTCTCATTATGTTCATTCGCGTCTCGTTTTATTTGTCGAGTGTCCAAATCAACATCTTCAACAACCAATTGAAATGTTTGTGGTGTAACACGAATATTTGGCGATGATGGTGACTTCTTTTCCACTTGATTTGAGTCAATTTGTGGTACCTTTACATCACGAATAATAAATGCAGATGGTCCATCCTCTTCAGAACGGGATTTCTGCATCTGCCAAGCCTTTTTAAACGGATGCTCTTGCTCCTGTTCAACAAGTTTTGGCCGTTCAGGAAGTAAATACTCTGGATCTTCTTCACTAGCTTGACTTTTTATAATAGATGCGCGTTTAAATAATTTACCAGTTGCCACTGGCGTAACATCATTTGCTGATAAATGTCCCAAATTTTCGTCATGTTCATCTTCTTGCAATGATTGCTTTATATCCATCATCGTCGTTCTAACTTTATTTGGAGTTGTCAATTCCTCATTATATTCATCACCATCTTCTTCAACAAAGTTCGACGCAATCGGTAAATTAATCACCTGACGTTCCTTTTCTATCTGTTCATAATTACCAATGAAAGAAGAATCCTCTTCATTTTCACTGGGTTCCTGCGATGAACCATCAACAATCGAAATTTTTGAACCATGACTCACTGTCCACGAATCTATTCCTCGACATCCAGTTGTTCCAGTCAACAAAGCAATTTTACCTTCAGCCGATGATCTTATTACCGATTCTGATACACGTTGTTTTTCTAAATCAGTATTTTGCACTTCAGACGCCAATCGTTCCATGAATCTTCGTCGTCTAATTCTCAATTCTTGTTCCCAATCTTCTTCATCGCTAACCCGAGGTCGTTCAATTGGACGTCGTGGACTTTTTTCACGTCGCTGAAGCAAATCGTCATCGCTACCTGATGACATTAATGTTACTGGCATTTTTCGTATGAATTTTCCTAAACGTTCACGCTTTATTTCATCGTTATGATCTTTGGTGGGTTCTCGATTACTCAATTTCTTTAGATTACCATCACCTGATCGTGATAATGAACGTCGCCCGCGATAAATGTCATCAGAATATCGATTTAATGTTGTTTCACCATGTAAACTGGCATCAACATCAATGTAAGATCTTTGTGCACTTTTACATCGTCTTCTTTCATAATTTCTCGTGTCATTATCATCTCTCGTCCTTCTCCACGATTGCATCTCTGGTTCATCATCATAAAAATCACGTCTGCTCATAAATTCTTTCGTATTATTTCGTTTTTTTATTGTATATTCAAAATTCGTTTGATTTATTGGCGCTGTTGATTTTTTATCTTCATCATCATCTTCCAATTTCACTTCACTTTTGGTAGCTTTTATTGCGCTCAAATCTGTGCACTCCATCAATACACATTTTACTTCCTGCATAGGAATGTCGAAGAATAATGTGAGAATTGTTGAAATTATAATGACTATTAAGACTTCATACAAATCGATCTACAATAAAATAATAAAATATTGTAACTGGATTAAGGAAATGTTTAAATGATAATTTTGGAAGATAAATTAGGGATAAACTTACAGCTCGATGAGCTTGAAATTCTGATGAATATCGAGTGGTCGCTAAATTATAGAAAAAAACTGCAAATTGTGTAAGATAAACTGAGTATGAAATTCTACTGAATACAATTAACCAATAACTTGAGAGAAATTTATTTATTATTCCTGAAAGAATAGAATTGAAAGTTACAATAAATAATATAATGCAAATTGACTTTTTTGATTTAATATTTATTATTTTACCTGCATGATCGGTGAAACAAGCATAAATAATCCAGCAAAGAGATAGTGCCCAAGTAACTGGACCAATCACTGCATAATTTGCAGATCCTTCAGGATCATATAAGTAATCTCGTTTTGCCATGAACCAAGGTGAAAATATAGACCAACTGCCTGATATTAATGCAAATATCCAACCCAAAATCACGAAAATCTAAAATTATTCACACTAATAATATTATAATTTAATTAAACTTGAGACAATTTGATAAATTGTTATAATTACTTGATAAATTTTCACATTTTTTCCAGTTCGATGCATTAGAACACCGAGTCCGATTCCAAATAAATATGGCGTCAGTCGATGAATTGATATTGCATACGTTAAATTAGCAGTCTTGTAAAGATGTTTCACGCTTCAAATATAAAATTATTATAACTAACATTCAAAAATTATAAAAATAAAAATTTATATTTAAAAAAACATACTCACGTCATTCCATGAAAAATAACAACAGATAGATAATTATTTACTGTCGCAAAATATCGTAATGTTGCAGACAATTGTAGCAGAAAAAACATCATTAATATACCAATTGTTGGTTTAATTTGAAGAAAAAATACTAAAATTGGTGCGAGCAGTGATAACTGCATGTCCAATGCCAATTGATGTGTATGAGTCGCACACTTTTGTTTATTAATGATTGGAAGATGTAAAAAATTAATAGCATCATGAAATTAAATTTAGAAATATCCAATTCATTCTGCATACGCTTCCCACTTACCATTTCTTCAAACGGAAAAAAATTCTGTATGTATAATAAATTCGTCCACGAATTTCGTTTACATAAATCGGCATTCTCTTTCATAATGTTCCACTGTGGTCCGGTTCCAATGTGCTCCATTATATATGCATACCAGAAAATTATAACCAACAGTGCTGGAGTGAGCCTTAAAAAAAAAAAGAAGAAGATGAATTTAATTAAATGAATGATGAGTCATTTATAAATTAATAAATTATTCATTGATGTCTTTTATTCACCTGATAAATCGCGCAACGATTCGACAAAACCAACGTATTTCACCTCGAATTTCAGACTCTTTAGACATATTAAAAGCACTGAGAACTCCACTGAGAATGAGGAATGAATCCGTGTAGACAATTGAAACTCGTAAAAGAGAACTGATTGGATTATTCGAGACCTGATTGATTGAAAAATATGAAACAATCTTTAAATTATTCTTCAATTCTTCCAGCTGATGATTACAAAAAGTTTATTAAAATATCTCCCATTATATATTCACCTCAGTCAAAGTTATTCGATTTGCATAAGGCAATCCAGCAATTGGTATCATTTTATGACCAACATAAAGTGCAATTGTTGCTAATGATCGAATTCCATGAATACAATTAATGTCATTAGAATCCACTTGAACAGGTTTCATCAATATTTTTATTGTTCGTCGTAACGAAAATGACATAATAATTCTCTCCGAATAATTAGCTAAAAAACAAAAATACAAATAAAATTTTCTTTCATTTCTAATAATATTTAAAATTTATTTTAATATTACCTTTTCCTTCATTGACAACCAAAAAATCACGTAATGTCGCAACAAGCACCAAACATAAAATCATAACGTAAAAATACCTGAGAAAATAAATAATTAAATAATAAAAGAACGAATTTGTGATAAGAAATATTTAATTTCTTCGTGTATAAATAAATCACCATCGAGAATACAAAATAGCATTGTTTAAAATACTTTTAATTAATTACTTACAAGACACCAATAGTCTCCTTGGAATAGTTCCGTGTACGTTGATGTACGTAACACATGTTGGGATCGACATCAACAATGAATTTCAAGCCGGACGTGATGTTGAGATAACTCAATGTACTTGACACAGCAATTTGCGCATCTGTTGATGAGCATGCAGCTGGTAGACACAGGGCCCAATTTATTGTTGTAAACTTTGGCACAAAGTGGCCCGTCTAAAAATATTTAAAAGAGATTTCATTCACTAAATATCAATTTATATGATACAGTTAAAAATTACTTACATCATGTAATGTTGCTCTTAAAAAATTACGGCTTTGTATCAAGTTGACAGGTACTTTCATTTCTGGTAATATCGCATAAATATCCACATTGGCTAAGCAATATTTGCCCTGAACCTTTATTGTTTTATCATCGACTTTAACATGTGCAGAGATACCCAAACATTCATCATAATCACCTAATTGATTCACATTTCCACGCAATAAACCCGATGGAATTTTTGCACTTGAATCCAACACTGTAATATATGCAAAAAAATTAATAGGAAATTTTGTGTAAATAAAAATTCTGTAGTACTTTTTATTTATAAAATTCTATAAACATTTTAGAGTTCCATTTAATTTTTCATTGAAGATATTTATTAATTTTAATCATTTGTATTATTATTTTTTTCTTCTCTTTAGAATATTATATTTCAACTTACTTTGAAGAGCCCAGAGTTTATGACCACGTAGCTGTCGTAAGAAAATTTTTCCATGCTGCTGACACACGGGATTCGCCACCGCTGTAAAGTTTGGTACAAAGTTTGGTAATCGGAGAATTTCATCATTAAGTTTACTCAACGATATCGATGCTTCAGAGTGTTTCTTTGACGCTATTGATTTTCCTTTTCCTTCTGTACGAACTTCATTTATATTACTATCTTTTGATTTTTCCTTCAATTTTTTTACCGACTGGCTCTTTGTTTTTTCTTTTCCTTCCATCGATTTGACATTCACTTTTTTCTTAATTTTCTTCTCTTCATTTTTCACAGGTTCTTTAGTCAAATTATCCGCAAACTTTTCAACTTTTATTTCCTTTTTGTTAATTATTTCCTGCAACACCGGCACTTTTTCTTCACTTTTAATTTCTTCAATCAATGTAGTCGATAAGTCATTTTTTGGCATTATTTCTTCTACATTGCTCGTTGCAGCTATTTCTTCCTCTTTAATTTTCCGCGATTCTTCATCAATATTCCTCATTACTGTAACCTCTTCTATCGATTTTACTTTATCTTTATCTGCTAATCGAACTTTTTCCAATTTTCTCAAAGGCAATTCATTTTTTCCTGATACACTCAAGTCTATATTTTTATCTGATCTTTCAATTCTCTTTGCAATATCAATTTTCGCATTTACATCAAGATTATCATCAGATTTTTCATGATTCCCTAATAAATTTCCTGTTTCTTCATCATCAGAATTATCTACATGTTCATCGTGCTCCAAATTACTATTCAATAATTTTTTCTCATGTTTTCGCTTAAAAATAAAATCTTTTTTTATCAAAACGTCATTATCATCATGATCTTCTTTAAAACTATCAACATTTCTTCCTTGACTAGGTACTTTTTTATATCCACTTCTGAAATTCCACTTAAAATCTTGTCCAGCTGTTTCCTTTACATTTTCCGTTATTTCGTCGATTTTATCATCATCTTCATCGAGCAATTCATCATCATCATCATCATCATCATCTTTGTCAAAATCCTGTTCATCTTCAATAACAACATCCTCATCATCACCATCGTCATCATCACTGACATCGTCAATTTCTCCATTACGAAGACTTTGTTCATCAATATCAATTTTAAATTTAACTTTGCCATATCCAACCCTATTCAATTCTCTCATGTCCTCTTGACTACTCTCCCTAAACTCCACATCAACCTTTCGTACATGAGCTGCAGTACTGGATTTAATTCGTCCAATACCACCAACGCCACCTAGATCAACACGATTTCTTCTTGATGAAAATGATACCACTCGTGAAGATGTCGTATCAACATCCGAGCATTTACTTGCATCATGATGACACGCACTGTGTTGATCTGTGGAGCCAACCTGTCCAACATCCCGTATTCGAAATCCATAGCTGACATAAAATAAAATTAACAGCAGTATTAGCACAATCCACTTGCCCACAATGGGCAACGCCATGCCAAGACTTCACATTGAATCAGAATCAACGTTCTTGGATCCTGATTCGCGTTTGGACCAGGTTAAATTATCGTTATCGTTATCGTTATTATATCGAAATAGTGAATATAACTTGACACAATTGACTACGACTCGGGTGCACTAACTAAAGAAATTCTTTTCCAAGGCTTGGGCGTTGTGGCTTGCTGCAAAAATAGACCATGTTGCATCGTCTCTCAACCAGCTAAAAGCTTTATTTAGCATCAGCATTTTCATAGTACTCGTTGTCGTTCGTTTCACATGTGTATATAAAGTTTGCCCAACTCAACTCCCACCAACAACTGACCGTCTATTGGAAATTTAAATAAATATTATGAGATTCCGATGCGTGCGCAGATCCATATGCTTTTTTATGTTTACGTCTGTTTGATATCTGAAAGAAATATAGTTTGAAAAATATCATTTGCATATCAATTGATAGAATTTATTAATTAATAAGGCTTGATAGTTATTATTAGGTTTAAAATAATGAAAGAGAATTTAATAAACATTTAATTATCAATCGGATAGATATTTTTTTTTTTTTAATACTTTGTGACTTGGGAAGAGATAAAGTCCATTGAATTATCTATGGAATTATTACGTTATAGAATGAAATATTTTAGCTAACTATTGATTACATATGTATTACGATATTGTAAATAATAAAAGTGTATATGTACCTCAATATACAAATGAAGAATTGTGTAATCGTTTATATAATCTATAGACTTTTATCAAGACGATCAATCGAATTTATTTATCGATGATAAAAAAGTCAAGTGAATAGACAGTTCATATTTTATGTGATGACTTCAATATCAAAGACTCGTAAATTTATTAAATGTATTCATTTTCTGTTTGTTGAATTTGTCGATTATTTTTCAATGTTATTTGTGAAACGAATGAAACCAGTAGCAACAAGATTTTGTACACCATGCTTGAATTACAGTTGAGAAATTTCTTTGAAAAATATCTGAAAAATAGTACTGTTAATATAATTACAAATGTGAATATTAATAAAAAATGCAGTGAACAAATGACAATTTTCTTCAATGATTTCGCAAATTATAAATTGTGGACTCTAAAAAGTATGTTTTTTTTTTATATTATATATTTTATAGAATATAAATAAAACATATTATTTTTTAAATTGAAGCTTATTTAATAATTTAGTTCAATAATTGAATGAGAATTATTTTACCACAGTGTTGGATGCATCTTCGAAAATTCCTCTGGGAATTTTACAAGGCAACTTGAAAGACATCGGCATGTACGATGAATGTATATCAATTAACGTTACAAAAGAAAATATGTCAATAATTGGACGCCATTGCATGTACACATTGTCAATTATAATTCCAAATTCATCCATTGCAATAACACCAACATTATCTATTTGTTCGCCTGATGCATGTAACTCCAATGATGTGAATAATTTACTCAATTCTGCAATTAATATAATTAAAGAACATGTTAATAATACGGATTTAGCTGTTAAATCAGTAACTTGCTCTAAAATTAATTCTGAACCATGGGAAACAGGTGCAATCATCACAATGTAAATGAAAACTTTTAAAATTTTTTAATTTATTTTCATTTAATAAATATTAATTAATATTTATTTATTTATTTATTTTTTTTCATTCATAGTATTGCACTTGGATCTTTAATTTGCTTTCTGATGATTTGCACAATCTGTGAATGTGTAATAAAAATTAAAAAATTCAACACTTTGAATAATTCATTATTAAATGGTATTTGTAAATTTTCATTTTATACAAATGGCAAACGTATACTTTGTACTACTTTACGTAATGGCGATTTACCAACAATACCAGGATTAAGATTTTTTAGCATGTGTTGGATAATACTCGGGCACACATATTATAATGAACTGTCTGATTTGCTCATTAATAAATCAGATCCTCTGCAATGGGTGAGATCATGGAGTGCTATTTATATCCTAATAGGACATTTTGCTGTTGATACATTTTTAGTAATTAGTGGAGTACTTGTATCTTATTTTTTCCAAAAAACTGTAAACAAAAATCATAAATTTAATCTGTTAAATTTCTATTTTCATCGATGGCTCAGGTAAATTTCAATATTTATTATTAATAATTTTGTGTACCTTATTTTTCTTTTCCTTTTTTGTTTTCTTCAGATTAACACCAGCTCTTGGTGTCTTATTACTTTTTGCTATATACATATTTCCAAAATTTGGTTCTGGCCCAATGTGGGAAGCTCCAATGACTAGCCAAAGCAATTATTGTTCCAAAAATTGGTGGCGAATTTTACTTTATATACAAAATTATGGAAGTTCTGAAAATTTGGTATGAATATAAATAAATAACATCAACTAATTCTTTTAACAATGTTAATAATATAAATCATTTTAGATGTGCCTGGGTTATACATGGTATTTGGCTGTTGATATGCAGCTTTTTTTGATATCTCCATTAATTTTAATTCCATTAATAAAAAAACCAAAAATTGGTCTTTCATTACTTGGATTTTTAATTATTGCTTCTATGATTATACCTGCATTTATTGCAGTTAGAAACAAATTTTCTTGGAGTCTATTATTTAATTTAGAGTAAGTTAAAATAAATTAATTGATAATTTAATTACTATTATTAATTTGTTGTTTTATTTTGTTGAAATTTTTCTAAATTATAGCGAAACGATAACAGCTGATATGATGTTTTATTATTACGTACCAACTTACACAAGAGCAGGTCCATATCTTTTAGGAATTTTAATAGGAAATTTACTGGCATCGAAAAAATATCGACCAACTAAAGTTAGTAATTATTCAATATTCTTTTATGTTTTTTTCATAATTAAAAATGTCTTTAAATAATTTGAATTTTATTAAATTAATTTTTGTTTTCAATAAAATAATTATTATAAACAATTATTCGTAGATTATTTTACGCGTCGGATGGCTATTTACAATATTAGCATTTGTATTCTCAATTTTAAGTTGGAGAATTTTTCAAATGAAAAATTATAAATATAATATTTACTGGGAAATATTTTATACCAGTTTATCTCAACATATTTGGGCATCTGGAATATGTTGGATTATTTATATATCGACTTATCAACATGGAGGTAATATAATTTAATTGATAATTCATTTTAAAAATATTTTTTTTTAATTTTTAATAATTATTTCAGGGATTATTAATTCATTTTTATCGCTGCCAATTTTTCTACCGCTCAGTAAAATATCTTATTGCATTTATTTACTTCATTTTGTTATACAAACAATGAAAATAAATGCAACAAGGACCTATCAATATTTTTCCAGCTTTTATATGGTATAAAAAAATTTTATTAATTTTTTTTTTTTTTCTTTAATATTTGTATATTAAAACAATGTTTATTATTTTTATACTCTGCATTTCAGATTAATATATTCATAAGCAATTTCGTTCTTTCAATTGTAAGTGGATTTATCTTTAGTTTAATTATTGAATCGCCGATTTTAGCACTGGAAAAAATGCTAATAAAAAAAAAGAAAAATAATGATGAAATAAAAAATGAGACTATTGATAGCACAATATCAATTGGGATTACCAATCATGCATATGAAATAAGCAGTCATTAATATAATAATAAATAATTGCAATAAAGAAAAATATTTTTATATAATTTAATAATTGTTAATAAATAAAGATATTCTTCTATGTTGAGAAAAAAAAAAAAGAATTACGTGACTGAGAAGGATGATCAATTGCTCATTAATTTATATTCACATTATCACATTGCGAAATATTGTTTATTCAGAATAAAAATGTCTCATTAAAGCAAGATTGTATTTTAATTTTAGCAAACGTGTTTATACTTATTTCCGTGATATAACGTGACCTTCTCAATATAAATTCAAGGATTAAGCGAGAATCCAACTGCTATAAATGCCAGATAAATCTGTCTGACCATTAATAATTCTGACCTTAGTCAAGCTAAAAAATAATATGCAATCAAGTACGAAACAAACGATGGAGAAATCCAGAAACTGAATGGCTAATGTGAATGCCAGTTCGAAACACCTTGACCAAGACTTGCGAAGTGAACAAACTCTTCATCAAGGTCATTTGTTTACTACTACACAGTAGGAAATTTACAGAATTTATCAGAATTCAATTACGAATATTTTAGATTTTTTTTAAAAAAATTTCATTTCACCAGCAAATCAAATATTTTTTTAATGATTCATAGCATAAAATATAATAATTGATAAAGCCATTCATTCTAAATGATCAATCATTTTAATAGTAAGTAAATTCAATTATGAATGATAATTAAATTTCATGAGATTAATATGGAAGATTGAAATATTTGTATCTTTTCCCAAACGTTAAATCATGGCAATTATACTATGATCCAGTATCAACATCATCACGCGATTGGCATTCCAGTTCAAACTCCGTTGGAGCTGATGACGAGTTTGGAACGTGCTGAATATTATTTTGAACACTTGGCACATTTGTTAATTTGCCACGAAAAATATTTTCCAAGACAAGAAATGGTGTCTCGAACACAAGGCAAAATATAAATCCACCTATAAGAGACCAAATCACCATGCTAAAGAATGTACTTACCTGAAAACAAATAATCAAAATTAATAAAACATTAATATAGAATAATAAATAGATAATAATATTTACGTACGATATCAAATTGAGTGAAATAATATCCAACTCGATTAGAAGAAAATATCATATTCAAAATTGTGTCATGTATCACATAAACGCTGTAAGATATTTTACCAAGCGGCAAGAAAATCGGTAGTGATAAAAACTTATTCACGATACCTATAATTAAAGAAAAAATATAGTTAAATATTAATTACACAATAAAAAATATGTAATTATTATATCATTACCGCCGTATCCAAATGAACAAACGTAAATAATGCAGCAGACACATAGACCCCATATATGATGTGAAAATCCAGAATAAAATATTTCCCAATACATGTAATAATCACCAGGTTTTCGATCAACTTTACTTTGATAAAATCGGTATGAAAAAAATGAAAATCCAAGTGCTAATACAGCTACAATCCAAGATAATTTCATGAATGTCTGCAAAAAATTGTAGAAAATAAATCAATAAATGTTAACAATTAGAATATTTGAATGAAATAATTTGTATAAAAGAGTAAACAAATGAATAATTAACAATTAGTAATAGCAATAATTCATAATAACTTTTTTGCTTTGGCCTTTCTTGTAAGCTAGAATGTAACCCAGCAATATTCCCATAAGCCATGGTCCTGCACGATTCCAAGGGACCATGAAAAAATTAAGTGCGGCATCCAGACTATCTTCATTACTAAAAAATTCAAGAAGAATTACAGAACATTCGATATGAAAAATAGAAAAATTCAGTAATTATCATTCAATCATTCGTGATATTATACAATACTTACAATCTGAGAAAAATTTCATTTGAATATTTATTCATTGCTGAAATTGCAGCAGGAGTGATAATTGATACGATGAAACAAAGCGCTAAAATAAATAGACCAATCTTTGGTTTTTTTGCAAGTGGATATAATATTAATGGCGATATCCAAAATAATTGCATGTCAACTACCAAGTACCACAAATGATCCTGACAATACTATAAATGAATAGTAAATATAAATTCATTCATTATTTCTTCACATTTATTTCATATTTGACATAAATAATAATTTTTAATGGACTTCACAATGTTACATATCAACTTACTATATGTTCTCTTTCAACATAGTTTTGTACATATAGCAACATTGGCCACCATATTTTCGAACAATGATTTTTCTGGCCTTCAATATGATCATACCAAAATGGTCCCAAATTTATTCGTGGAAAAATAAATATAGTTAAAAGTAAAATTGCTCCTACAGCTGGTGTCAGTCTATAAAAATCAATTGATCGAATTTTTACCCACATTCATAGTAATAATAATATAAAAAAAACAGAATTTAATAACCCAACATTTACGATTCGATTGATAAAAATAAGAATTTATAGATATTTATGTATCATTACATCCTCCTATCAAATTGATAATGTACAAATTAACTTTTAATTGAGTTTAAGAATAACCTCTAAATGTGATTTTTACTCATGAAGATTTTTTATTACTTCAAATTATCATTTGAGCTTACCGTATATATCGATGAAAATAATATTGCAATGGATTGAATTTCTGGTTCTTCGACATCTGATTTAAAAATATATACGACATGAGAAATCCGCTCAAAACAAAAAATGTGTCTACTGCAAATCCAGAAATAAGATAATGAAGTGAATTCCATGAATGTAACCACTGTTAAAATATATATTGGAAAATTAATTAAAATTATTTAACTGAATATTAAAAAGATAAAGCATACATAAATGGAGTAAGAAAAATACCGTGTAAGTATCCCTGAAGTTTGATATATGGTTCAAATAATGAGTATAACTGTGTTGAAGAATAACCCAGCACATGCTGATAAATCGTAACCCAGAAATAACTGGTAAATTTCCTTGTGGAGCTTTTGTACTGAGTATACGAAGACTGTTTGTATAGAAAGAAAATTCACTGAATATTCTCAAATATTTATTTTTTATATCACTACCTCTTTTTATCATTTTTATATAAACATCACAAATTGTCGACAGCATTAGAAAACATATGAAAACAGCAAGGGTCACCCTGAAACCAAATTGTTATTTTGAATATATGTATTCAGATAAAATTATTTTTGAGGTTAGAAATATTTATTATTGAGCTCAGAATTTTTTTTGTTGAGAATATTTAATTCTTCAATTAATATATAGTAAACAAATTTGTGTTAAAGTCCACTCTACGTTTGTATTAATTGTTTTGAACACAAATTTTGTATAAAATTTTAACACAATAACTTTTATGTAAAAATTATGTAGAAAAAATTTAAACACAAAACTTCAGTAGACTTTTCTACAAAATTTTTTACTGTATCTAAGCTAACAATTATCTACTTACACAGCAATAATTCCACCTATATCTTGAAATCCATGATCAATTAATTTACAATTTGATTTTACATAAATTTTATATAAATTATGTGTTTGAGAACCTGTGAAATTAGTTTCCAATTTCATCATTACATTTTTAATATCATTTTTGCTACAGCCACTTGGATAACATGCTGTGGACTGCGCTGCAGCAAAAAGTTTATCACCCGAAAATACATCTATATCATGTACGCAATAACGACCTCCAATTTCCAGATTATTCTTTTTTGTGTTTATCGAGGAGCATCCATAATAAGCATTGAACATATTTCTGCGATAATTTCCAAGACTCTTCGGTGTATCCGTTAATGATGCCTGATCCAGCACTAAACGAAATTAATCAAATTAATTAAGAAAGACATATTAAGATGTTTATATTAATATTTTGACATGATTCTATTTTATAAAATGAACACACGTGTTTATAAATAAATTAATATCTTCTTTATACTCTACGAAGATAGTTTTGAGATGAATTAAAAAACTTTTTTATAATTAACTCTGTCTATACTTTAGTACAATAAAAAAAAAATATATTTCAGCTATTGATAAGTAGATTTATTTATAGATTTGAATTACGAAATATATATAAATATAACTTTTATGTATAATTAACAATAATGGGAATAGCACCGATAATTTTTTGAATTTTGATGTGAATTGTTAATATTCAAAAAAATTTTAATTCAAATCATATGAATATTTTTTTAATTTAATGCAATTATTTTGAGTAAAAATTATGTAATAAAAATCTTGAGACAAATATTCAGTGGAATTTTACACAAAATTATCTACTGTATAAATAAAATAATTGATATGAGAGTATTTGAATTGATAAAAAATATAATATAATTCTTACTTTGTTGAGTCCAGGTTTCTTTACTTGCGTTGGCAGAACGCAACATTTTAATTTGAGTATAGCACTCTGTGTCTGTTGATGCCCAAATATCTTTTCCATGGTCAAAATTATTTTCCGCCAATAATTTTGCAGCATTTAATTTTTGCTTGAAATCTTTTGATTTCGATAAAATTTCAACATGATCATTTTTTTTACATTGTCCAAGAAAAATGAAGGTAAATTGTAGTGCGATTATGAGCACTTCCGATGGTGACAACATTTCGATTTGAACTAACGTGGATATATTTAATATCAACTCAATAAATTACTCAAATAGACGGTGCAAACGATGAATTACATGGTATCAAACGACATAATAATTATATCTTGATAGCCCCGAAAATAATAGAATTCCAAGCATTAGAAATTTTTTTATCAATTTTTCTTGAAATAAATACACAGTAAAGAATTTTGTGTGAAAGACCACTGAAAATTTGTATTAAAATTTTTTGTAACACAAAAGTTAGGTTGAATCAACACGTTCATGTGATTCGATTCAACACAAATAATATATTGAACCAAAAAATATAATATATAAAGCCCTATAATGATGAGATAAATCCTACAATTAAATTAGTAAAATTTTCTATACAAAATTTACCTACAAATATAAACGTTCATTAAATTTACAAACCTCATTATAAAGTAATATAAAACATGAATATCAATTTGATATCGTGGCTTATCATCTTAATGTATCACTATGGATCATAGAAAATTTATAGCTGATGGAAGGACACATGCTCAAGGAATTGATCATCATCACCGTGGATTTGTGATAGTCATGATCATTATTCTATTGATAGCGTGTATGCAAACATCAATGAGTTTATTGAAGCATGTGGAAAGACCTTTAAAAAGCAAAAAACATCAACATTATACTTATGTTATACGATTATTTGAGGAAAACATTCAAGACAAATGGAGGACATATATTTTGCTAATTTAAATATCATGGATATGCAATTATATGATCACAGAAGGACTAAATATATATTTCTATTTGTTTATTTGCATTGTAAGAATATGAAAATATGTAATTTACCTCAATGAACAAAGTTTTTATTCTCATAAAATAGAAAAACTCTAGGAAGTGATTAGTATAAAGCTACGGGCTTAACCTATAAAATATATACGTTATTTAATATGAATTATTCAGTTTTCTCATATAAAGATAATAAAATAGTTAATATTATTCGTAAAATAACTATATGATCTTGAAAAGAATTTGTCAATTAACATAAGCATAATCGTTCAATGACAATTATTATATAAAATGACATTAATAATTTTATCGATATTAATGACAATACATTCCTTTCGCTTTCCACTTTGGACAATAATTTTATCAACATTTTATCTGATAAATTAGTAATCATAATCGCTTAATGGAGTTCGGCATCTTAAGCAGACCGGATGTGCGAACTTAACTACAGAGGAAGTTGATTGTTCAATAAATTTTCTCTTTTACAAAGTGGTATCACTGTGACTCCATTGCATACTTACACGTTTAGCAATATGGTATCACAATTGTACCACTGTGATTCCGCTTCATGTCTCGAACAAATGTCGATATAGTAGCGTTAAGAGTGCACAAAAAATTTTTGGAAACATTTAAATATTATGAATGCAAAATGCTCAACAATAAGAGCAACAAAAAGGGTTTGAGGATGTTTTTATTAATTAACGTAATTGGAGCAGTGTTGAAAAAAAATTATTTTACACTGCTATAAGATGATTAATTAAATAAACAATAGCCATTAATTGGTATTTAATATTATAATTGTATATATTGGATTTTTTATGAAAGTATAATTACATTCCATGGCTTTGTAATTCTTCTCTTGACTTTGTCGATTTATTTTTTTTCATTTTATTCAACAGCATTTTTTCCAAAACTAAAAATGATGATTCGAATAAAAGACTGAAGATAAATCCAGCAAAAACGCACAATATAAAATCACTGAAGAATATATATATCTAAAAATTTACAAGAAAATTAAATAATTTAATCAAGAATAGCAATCAATAATTAAAGATTATTTATAATAGAAATAAAACAAATTTGTATTCCTACCATTTGTAAATTGGAAAAATATTCAGGAGTTCTGGCTGAACTCATTTTCATATTTTGTATGGAAAAATGTACCAAATACATACTGTAAGATATTCTACTGAATGGTAAAAAAATAGGTAATGATAAAAATTTTCCAATAATTCCTGTAAAAATATTATTCAACTATTAATTTCTCTTATTAATAATCAATTCATCATATTAAAGATCCAAAAAAAATTAATGAAATATCAATTATTACCACCATATCCAAGAGCTGATGCATAAATAATCCAACAAACACCAAAGCCCCAAATCAATCGAGAAAATGCTGCATAAAATCCTTCCCAATATTCATCAAATTCATAATTCGTATTTTGAAAAATTCGATAAGTAAATATCGTAAAAGCAAATGCCACGACAGTTATAATCCATCCAAATCGAATAAAGTGCTACAAAATATAAAACAGAACATTAAAGTTGGTTCAAATTGATTCATGAGTGCTCAAAGTTAACTTGAACATTTCAAAATATAATTGAAACAAACAAAAATTCCTCTACTATAATTTAGAATAAATAAAACTTTTGTTAAAAATTATTCGAGCACTCAATAATTAATGTAATCACATAGTTAACATAATTCCATAATAATATAAATAAAAATTCCAATACAATGCTTGATAAGTTGGTTGTTGAACTCAATATGTAACCCATGAAAATACCAACAAGCCATGGTGTAGCTCTGGTGTAACTTGGTACATAATAATTCGACATCATATCCGTAATGTGTGCTAAGCTGAAATTGAAAACCAAAATCTTGATAATTATAATTTATGAATGAAATTGAATTATGTCAAATAATAAAATTGACATTTTATACTTTCTAAATGATATTAATCCACCAGAATATTTGTTGTCAAGAGCAATAATTGTAGGTGTAATAATCGATGCAATGAAAAAAATAACAAAAATAAATATTCCTATTTTAGGTTTCCTGGATAATGGATATAATATCAATGGTGATATCCAGAATAATTGCATGTCCACTGCCAAGTACCAAGTGTGGCCCAAACATCCCTAAAAATATTACAAAAAAAATTCATTTTTGTGTTATTATTTATAATAAATAAAAGCAAAATGAAATACAATCACGAATGAAATTAATCAACTGCAATTTTCTTGATAAAATATAAACATGGAAAAATACCAATGACGTAATCAATTAATGTGAGAATAAATAAATTAACTGAGGTATAACCTAGAAATATATTTATTCTCAGTTCCAAATTTTAAATATAAATCTGTTTGAAATTTTCAAAAATAATATAAAACATTCATATTTCCATAATTTATAATGACTGTAAGATATTATAAAGTAATAATTATACAATTACTGTATTTGAATCAGAACAGTCATTGTCTTATCTTAATTTTTGTTATCGCAAAAAATTATATATACATAAGACTTAACATTTCCTCTTAGAGATATTGTCAAAATTCAATTTATTATCCCTGTATGACATATCAATATGTTCCAAGCAAAACTTGATCAGTTTCTGAATGATCAAAATCAACAAGAGATCTCTTGAAATATAAAAAAATTTAATTAATTTTTTTTTCCATATTCTGGTGATTTATCGGCTTTGTATCTAGAATCATCATTCAAATATACACAATGTACGTCATATCATATCTTCATTGACTACTGAGAATTCAAGGATAAACAATTGTTGATTTGTATAAAAATATATGATAACATTTATATGAAATGAAATTAATAAAATCCATTTTGCATATATCTTTTCGTTTTTATACCAACCATAACCTCAATATTTCTGTAATTTTGAATATAAAGTAACAAATTCCACCAATGCTTTGCACAAATTTCTTTTTGTGCATTCATATTAACTTCCCACAATGCTCCTGAGCCAATTCGAGGTAATATAAAAATTGTTAATAACAATAACGCACCCAATGCAGGCGTTAATCTGAAATTGATCAATAAATAATTCAAATATAAAAAAGAAGATATAATATAAATACAGAAATTCAATTGAAATAATTTACCTTATATAACGGTGTAAATAATAAATGATTGGATTAAATTTACGTCGTTTCGTCATTTCTTTCATGAATAAATAAGCCGTGAGAAAACCACTCATGACAAAAAATGTGTCGACAGCAAATGGTGCAATAAGAACACCTAAAGCACTCCAAGAAGACAACCACTATAAGTATTAATTAATTAATAAATGAATAATTAAATTACCTTTTAAATTATTACATTAAACATTCAACATTTACAAATAATGAATAATCATACCGGTAATAAATCTGCAAAATTAATTAGACTACCCATCATTCGTTGTGCATAAGCATGGCCAAATATCACCCAACACATACTGAAAAATCGCAATCCTGATATTGCTGGTAAACTTCCATGAGATACAGAAGTACTGAGAATACGTTTGCCATTAGTGTAAAATGAAAATTTACAAAGATCATTTAACAATGAATTATTTTTCATCCCAAACGCATTAATATTCATTAAAAAATCACAAATTGTGCATATCATCAAGAAGAATATTAATAATCCAAAAATAATGCTGAAAAAAGCAAATAAGAAAATTATATTAATTGAATGAATATAAAAAAAAAATGGAGAATGAAAATCTGATTAATAAAATTATTTATTTACATTGTGATAATTGTCCCTGTGTTCCATGGCTCTGCATCAACATTGGAGCAACTTACCGATGTGACTGTTATATCTGAAATATTTATGTATCTCGTAGTAATATTTATTCCAGATTGCAGCAAATATTTTACTTCATTTGAGTTACACGCAGCTGGCAAACAAATAGATAACATTGGTTGCAATGGGATATTCAACTGTGCAATAGTTTTAATATCCAATGTGTACATGCAATGACGTCCAACAATTGTTGTATTTTCTTTCATGGTTTTGATCGACACACATTCATCATACATGCCAATGTCCTTCATATTTCCTTTAAGCAATCCTGATGGAATTTTCGACGATGCATCCAACACTGCAACAATATTAATCATACTTTAATTTGAGAATAAAATAAATAAAGTTGATAAATTAAGATAATTTTATAGGGAAATAATATACTTCCAAGTGCCCACTGCTCCATATTAGTAATCCCAACATAAAGACTATTAATTTGTCTCATACAATTAGTATCATTCACTGAAACTTGACTATTATTGATGGAAGAGCTTTGTCTTGTTGATTGTATTGGTAATTTGATGACATTTATTTTTTGAAGCTCCTCCAGCACTTTTGTTATTTTAATTGCTGAAATAATATCATCACTATTAGATATATTTAATATTTGACAATTTATAGTTGCAAATAGTGTGAGTAATAAATATAATGAAAACATGGTGCTTTGTCGTAGATCCGTCACCGAATTCATCATAACAAAAATGACACTAACTTATTTCATATCAATTGTACATATATATGAGATATGATTCAATCAAACTCATTTACAGATAACATATAAAAGTGGTATAGTAATTGATAAAGACAAATATAAATATGATAATATTATTTGTTACTTGATGATGAGAGATATTGATGCTAATTGATGCATAAAATTATTTGGAATCATTGTAAAATGTGCAATAAAGAGAAAATGGTAGTGTTTTCCATGTTACACACAATATTTCTTTCAATATTTTTACCAACATGACAACTTTTTGAGTATTATTTGCTGTGATAATTTGGCCAATTTTTCTGCGGGCAGAAAAAGTGAGGTTATGTCTTCTCCTCTGCAATGGAAATCATTTTTTTTTAGGTTATAAATGACGCAAAATGATACATTTATTTTTTATTTTATGTTTATTTCCTGAATCATCATCACCATTTAGGAATAAATTATCAACTATAAAACAATTGTTTAATAGTTTCTGTACAAATAGACTTGGATTAAATGAGTTATTAATTACATTTATACATTAATGTGTTTAAATGTTTTTCTAACCTAACTTGCATTCGGTAATTGCAGTGTATAAAATAATATTAATTCGTGTGCTATTTTTGTTTACTATTCATTTTTGTTATCCTTATGATTATAATAATAATTATTGATATTATAATTATATGCATTTAACTTAAGACTTTGGTAATCTGAAAACAATTATGCGTTTAGTTATAGAATAATGTGAATATTTCTGTTCTTCTTTTTTAGCAGAAATATATTATAGATATTTACATTGTGCAATTAAATTAAGCGAAGACATTTTGTTAACAGTAAATTCATGACGCATTGTAAAAGTACAAAGAAAAAATTATTAATTTGTGAGGTTAGGTTTTTTTATTTTATATATGGAAGCCATTTAAAACTTAAATTCAAATAATTATTCATTTGCTGTTATTTTTGCTTTCCATTTTATGCTTAAAATTTATTTCATAATTAAAAGATATATTTAAATATGAATTCATTGTTTTTAGCTCCAAATTGAATAAAAGAAATTTCTATGATTCATCTTGAAATAGACAAAATTATTTTATAGGTTAAGCACAAGTGAATATTGAATAAAAATTACTTTGCAGATAAATGACGTCATTTGTTTACTGTTTCTTTGCTTAATTGTATTTTAACTTTTATGCTCACGTCTAGAAACATTAATTAAACCTTTGGTAATAAATTAATTTGTATTATTCGATTTAAAAACTGAAAATTATCAAACCTGATAGCATTTGTTTGCAATATAATTCAATGTTGTTTAAAAAATGATTTTTCAATGTTTTATAATCAATTATGTATTAAATATATATAATATGCGTGATTTTTTGTAATTTTGACTATTACACGCATTTAATGACCAATAACGAACACATTTTGATAAATATTGCTATCACTCACTTGATAGTACAAATAAATAATGAAAAATAATATTTCCATTAACAAAAACTAATACAATTACAGTAGAATTATTTCAATTTGAAATATTAAATTGCATGAAACATGAAATTCCATCACACAAACTGAAAAAATATTTAAATCACCACAAAATTACTTTTAAAAATAATAAAAATTGATTTTTTTTTTGTATTTGATATAGAAATAAATATCATAAACTAAAATTTACTTCTCAATAGCAAAATAAATGTTCAATGCCCAATGAATTGAGATCCAAAGAAGATAATTACTTCAAAATTAAGTGTAAATACGAAATTAAACCGTAATTGTCGGCCGTAATTCCTTTCGTACAACATAAAATTTATGTTTCTTACCAAATAACCCCCAAATAACAGCAATATTTTCGATAATTAAATTAAATGGTATTGTCGCTAATGCCCCACAAATACAAATAATATATCGCGCGACTCCAAAACGATAAAGCGAAAATGATTTCATTACACCAAATATATACATATAAATACTAACTGCGCCAATAAACGCACATAATATATCAATAAATAATGGACAAATAATTGGGCATAATCCAGCGAGAATTAAATTTGACGTTGATAATGGCAGTGTAACCCATGAATAACACGAAATTCCTAGCAATATTTTTTTACGCAATGGTATTGCTTTTGAATGGACTACTAAAAGAATACCTTGCAGCCATCGTTTTCGTTGTTGTAAAAAATCCCATAAAGTAAATGGTGATTTTTCCCACATTTCACCATCAATAAAATTAAATGTAAAACCTTGACTGTATGCTTTCATTGCAAAGAAACAATCTTCAGCGATAGAACCATCTAAACCATTATCAAAAGACACCTGCTTCTCAGCACCCATCTGAAAATAATAAATAAATAGAATTATTTAAAGAATTTCTTTTTGTAAATTAATCAATAACGTGATAGCAAAGATAAGCATGAAATAAAATTAATTGACATGGGAGATTCCATTTTACAATATTTTTCGTTTTATCTTATCCAAATCAATAGAAAAATAAATTAATCCACATAAACTCATGAGTGCATTAACCTGATCCACTTTCCTATCATTAAGCAAGAAGAAAATGATTTAAAAATTAATATAAAATCTTTTTTGTATTCTTTAGCGCAAAAATAGTTAATAATGTTATTGAATAAATAATAAATAAAGATATCAATTACCTGTGTAACAACATAAGATCCTTTCATACTAAACAATGGCCGATGAAACATTGTAAATTGTAATCTCAATTTTCCCATATCATCAGTGACACGAAAACTATCAGCCAATGTTGTAATCCAATTAACAACATTTTCATTAGCATATGTTATTAATCCTTGACCAAATTGATGCTTTCCATCCAATACAAAATTTAATATACCACGTATTGAATTTTCAGTTAATAATGTTTCTTCATCCAAATGTACAATCCAATCATGATCAGCTAATTCATTAACTGTTGTCTCAAGACAATATTGCAATGCACGAGCTTTAAATAATGCACCACTTTTTGTTCGATAATTTATTGGCACTGTTAATTCTCTTATACGTCGATGTGGCGTTAAATTTATTGGCTTATCACTGACAACTTCAAATTGAAAATTTTCCAATCCAGCTTCAAGGCATTTTGTTAAATTACGTTGAATATTTGTTTTAACTAATTGTGGATAATCACCACGTGTAACAACACGAATACAAATAAATGGTGCTAATAATGGTGAACCTTTTAATATAACTTTATCTGGGAATGCATTGTAAATAATTAAACCAATAAAATTAAATAATACTTGTGGTAATGATAAAAATGTTAGAAAACGTAATAAATATAATATTGTTGCACCAACATAACCATACATTAACCATGGATCAATTTCATTTTCATTATCATTAGTCCATTTAAATGCACCTGATGCATATTCAAATATTATTATTACTATTGCCAATAAACAACAATGTGATATATGTCGAATATTGCTGCTTCGAATCATATCTGAAAGCATAAAATAGCATTATAAATATTTCATAACCTCAAACTTTTTAATATATATTTATACACTTTTCAGTGAATTAAAATACTATTTTTACAGGTTGTGATGTTATTTTATTGATATTTATAACTCAATGAATGAATATATTATATAAATTCTCATTTGATTTTATATTTATAGGTTAGGATAAAAAAAATTCTCTAGTATTCAAATAGATGAGAAAAAATCATGATAAAAATAGCAATTTAATATATTATTTCTCTTTTAAACAAATGATAATTATCAGTTGTAAATATTTTGTAAAAAATTTATTGTTTTGTTGTATAAAATAATATACTCACTTGATCAAAATAAAAAATGTATATCCGGTTACTTTATTTTTTTTTTTCCAGTGTTTTTGTATTTTATCAATGTCAATGTTTTCATATAATGCACACTATTATGAAAATTACGTTTTTTACATTGCGAATTAACTCCAACTGATAAAAAAATCGGGAAATAATCGCATTGAGCAAGGTTATGTTTGATTATGTGGGTGCGTCAGTGTATTCACATGTGCAATATAAATGCGAAACGACATACATGAATGAATTCTATCATCTATGTGCTACATACATAGGAATAAATAGGATATACATATGTATACATACTGCTTCTCCCAATGCAAATATATGTATCATAGGTTTATATAAATAATGATCGTTTTTGGCGCTGATGATCAAAGTCCAATTGTAATTCAAACTGATGAAGTATTTTGCCAATTTCAAGTTTGCATTCACAATTAAGTAATATCCATAATCAAATATCATGAATACAGATGAAATTGCATCGAAATTATCAGTTAATTGTTGAAATCATGCAAAACATTCACATGATATTCAACGATTTAATTGGCAAAATTTAATTTCAAGGTATGACTTTAGTATTTATATTTATGTAATTCATTTGGCAATTTACAACAATTATTAAAATATCTAGAAATTAAATATTAATAAATTCAATAGTAATATTATTTAATTAACATCAATTAATTTAATCTTGATTGATGCATTTATTTGTGGTGGGTTAATAATGATATGTCATTAAATGGCCAAACTTTAAAAATTACTCGACTTTTCAAGAGTCCTTGTGGAACTGGACCATATAAACGTGAATCTGTTGAATTAATATTATTGTCACCTTCAAGCCACACATGACCATTTGGTACCTGAAAAATTATTAATTCAATTTAAAATACAATTAATTAATTTCATAGAAATAAATAAATTGCTTTTCTTAAATAAAATATTAACAATCAAATAGAATTTTAAAATTCAGTCACATTTTCATATATTTTAATTATTTGTGCATGATATATTTTACTGTAACCAAAATTTATTAGCATAAACTGACTTGAAATAAACAATCAAACATTAAATTTAATATTTACGATGTATGTTGTGAAGCCATAGCGAACTTTGTCACCTTCCATAGCTGCTATTCTTTTACAAATATGTTGTTGTGGATTTGTTGGACATTTAGCAATAATTATATCACCTCTTTTTAATGTTCTCAAACGTGGTGTTATATGTTCAGTAAATAATACATCATTACTAAATATCGTTGGTTCCATTGATGGTCCAGTGCACTGAAATATTAAATCATAGAAAACAATTAAAAATTTAATCATAATTATTTATTTAAATTTAAAATTGGAAAAAGTACACTTCATTTACAGCAGTCGGTAAGGTAAATGGCGTTAAATTTCTCTTTTATCAACCTATCTTTCAATATTTATAACAATACCAACGATTCGAATACACAGCAGTGACTTAACCTCAAAACGTGACTAAAAGTGAAAATTAGTGATATTCTATTGGATATTTATTATTTATAAAATAATATCAATAATCATCTATAACTTACGACAACAAAATCACCAACATATTCCAATGCACAATGTGTAAAACATGAATATTGAATAACAGTACTTAAAGCACTCAAAATTTGTTTAAACATCGTAATGACAATACCATATGTATATATCCAAAGGACAGAGATTAATCTTAATACATATATCATATAGATATATTAAAAATTACTCGTGGTAAATTTCCAGTTGACAGATATTCCGGTAATTTTATTTTTATCCATGAGCTTAGATACATATTTATGTATCTGTAATCACTTTTAAAATATAACAACAAAACATATACATACACAGTTATACGACATAAATATTCCGCCAAGTGTTACATTTATCATCCGTCGATAAAGAGAATAGTATAAATATACAGTTAAACCTCCAGTAGTGTCATTCAAGGAAGAATAATGCTAGTGCCATAGGGGAAGTTAGGTTATGTGTGTTAACGACAGTCGGTAAAGCAGGTATTTAATTTCAAATCTTTATACGTGGAATTTATCATCACAAACAATTTTATATATTCTATGGCGAAACTGTTTACTCTTTTTTTTTTATTTTTCTCTAATTATCATGATACAGAAAAATTTCTGATATACTCGCATTTCACATTACACAGACTCGTGTGACTGAAGTTGAGTGTGTACAATTTACAAGTAAAAAAAAGTTTATTACATATTTATATATATATATACATTTATAATTTTATGTAGTTATGTTTATTTTAACGTGTCGAATGGGATATATTGTCGAATATTATAACTGTAAACCGCATGTGGATAACTAAAATTTGTGATTGATATAATATATTACGAAAAAAAAAAAAGTAAGAATTAAATATAATTGAATAATTTTAATTCAATTCGTTGTCTAATATTTTTGTGTTTTAAAATTTTTTCTCTTTCTTTCTATTTTATTCTTTTTTCTTCATTTTCTGTGCACAATTATTCGTTATTAATTTTTCAGTTGCAACATGATATGATTTCAATTGAAGAAAATATACAAGGAAATAAAATACTGAGAGGAAATTTTTGAATGAGAAATATATAAATTGACAAATTTCCTGGTAAGTTTTTTTTTTTTTTTATCATTGACTTTCCTTCATTTTGTTTTTTCATTTTTTTTATTCATATCTCTCGGATTTGTGTGAAGATATAAAATTTATTACCTGAATAATAACAAACACACATACACACAAAAAATTGTAAAAATAATTTTTATCTTTATAATTAAAATTTTTTTTCTTTTATTCATGAATCTTTGATAAAATATGCGCATTTATTTGCCATTGAAAAATACTTGAATGATTCATCGGAACATCGTGTCCTGTTTGTACATGAAAAAAAAAGAAAGAAAATAATAAAAAAATACAAATAAGAATAGTCGTGTGTTCATTTCTGATGATTAACATAAATTCATAATAATAAACAGACAATTGTGAAAGAATTGTGTACAGTTAATTTGATAATATAATTCAATAATATTTTTTTCATCATCACATTATTAATTTGCATTTAAATGTATCAATAATGTATTTTTACGAAACCTAACCTCAAATTATTTTCATTAATTGCAACGTAATCATACGAAAATTAATAACAATAATAACAATAACCCTATAAATGTTTATTATAAAATTTAGTAACATTAATCAACATTATTATGCAATGAAATTAATAAAAAAAATAATAAAATAAATTTTTATCATTTTTTTTTTTTTTTTTTCAAGTAATAAAAGCATTCTTGAATATTTATATCTATGTATATATAATATTTTTTGCTTTAATGATAAGCTACAAAAATAAAAGCAGGCTATTGGGTTTTTGAGATAAGTCGAATAAGTATTTTTTTTGTTTTACCTATAAATGACAATTTCTCTTATCAAAATGTAATGTCTCATACTATTATATCTCTGTATTTCACATAATGTTAACAAAAAAGAAACCATATTCTTGATTATATAATTTTAGAATATATTTTCACATGAAAAAAATTTTTCTTTCATGTGTGTGAATTATTAAATATAGAAGAAGAGATTTATTTATTATTGAAATTTTTGGATTATTAGTTTTGTTAATTTCTTCTCTTTATGTTTGTTCATTATATTATATTATTTTTTATTTCTTTTTCAGATAATATTCAGTGGCAATGGGACGTTATACTGGTAAAAAATGCCGATTATTAACAATGTTATGGCTAACAGCATTTTTTTTTCTCGTTGAAATTGTTGTTGGTTATGTAACAAATTCAATGGCACTTATTGCTGATAGTTTTCACATGCTATCAGATGTTGCAGCATTGGTAGTTGCATTTTTATCTGTGAAGGTAAGTAAAGGAGAAAAATCAAGTTAAATATCATTTGTTTTCATTCATTTTGCAAATAAACTCTCAAAATTATTCAATGTAATAGAAGAAAAAAAGACGAGAACATAACGATATTTATACACATTAAGTAAATGAAGTTTTCAACTTGAGCTAGAAAATTTTGTTATCATTACTTAAAGAAATGTAAAAATAAAATATTTTTTTTTTACAATTGACATAATATGATAACATAAATGCATTGTGATAAGTTTTATATGTGCTCTATATTTCGAATTTATTACTAATTGTTTTATAAAAAGATCCACAAGATAAATTAATGATTGAATATAATTAATTTCATGTTATCTTTTATGATTGATAATTTATATAATTTATTTATTTCAGATGTCACCGAAAAAATGGTCTAAAAATACATTTGGTTGGGCAAGAGCAGAAGTTTTGGGTGCATTAGTCAATGCTGTATTTCTTGTAGCATTGTGTTTCAGTATTACTGTCGAGGCTTGTAAAAGATTTATTGAAGTTGAACAAATACACGAACCAAAATTATTAGTGGCTGTTGGTGCACTTGGATTAGGCGTCAACTTAGTGGGGTTATGTTTATTTCACGGTAAAGTTTATTTTATTTGTTTATAAGTACATTATAACCTATAAAATCAATCATTTTTCAAATGCTCAAAACATTTTTTTTATTTATTCTTGACTTTCGCTGAATGGCAACCATTTTCTAAACAAATTTCTGTGACCGCCATTTTGAGGTTATATTGTACTTTTATTAAAATAGAATTTAAATTATTAATCGTCCGATGAATAACAGGATAAAATAACATGAATAAAAAATGATTTTGAATTACTTGAAGGTAGTAGACATCGAGAAATAATTCAACCGAGAACTGATGAATTGCAAATTTACCAAAAATCCTGTTCCCCATCCTGCTCTCATAAACCTCCTTCCACGTCATATATAGGTTGGATTAAATATTTTTTTCAATTTATTTATAAATTACTCTCACCAACCACCTGTTGAATAAATTTATATAATTAAAATTTAATTATAAACTGGATAATTAATTTTTTCTTTTATTGATTTCAATTTAGAGCACGGAAGTTCTCATGGACATTCACATGGAATATCACGAAGTCACAATCGATTGAGCACATTGGTTGGCACTGATGATAATGAAAATGATGAGACATACAGACCATCACCACCATCAGTTAAAAAAGCTCATGGTCATAGTCATGATGCAAGTCAAATGAATATGCGAGGTGTATTTTTACATGTATTATCAGATGCACTTGGATCAGTTATTGTCATTGTTTCGGCCCTAATTGTTTGGCTGACAAATTGGAAACACAAGTAATATAAATTAATTTTTTACTGTGTACTATTTTACATCCATGAATTTATGAAATTTTTTTTTTCCTTTGCCATTTATTTATTCATTTATTTTTCTTTATTTTATTTAGGTACTATATTGATCCGGCATTATCATTACTTCTTGTTCTTCTCATTCTACGATCAGTTTGGCCCCTGTTACAGGAGTCTGCATTGATTCTTCTTCAAACAGTTCCAACTCACATTCAAGTAATATTTTACATTGACAAATTATTTTCATTCAACTTTATTGAATTAATTTTTTTTTTGTTTGAAATTTTTAATAATATAGATAAGATAATAATTAAAATTAATTGTATTTTTTTTATCACTCTTTAGGTGGAGGCAATTCAACAGAGATTACTTGAAAATATCGATGGTGTATTGGCAGTCCATGAATTTCACGTTTGGCAATTGGCAGGTGATCGAATTATTGCATCAGCTCATATACGATGTCGTAATTTATCAGAATATATGAAAATTGCTGAGCAAGTCAAAGAATTTTTTCACAATGAAGGGATTCATTCTACAACAATACAACCAGAATTTATAGAAGTACAAAATAATTTATAATTTCTATTGATATTTAATATTTAATAGCGTTCTAATAATCATTTTTAATTTTATTAATTGAATATTTTATTTTAGTATCATTCAAATAGTGAAGTGAAAGAGACTCCGACGGAAGATTGTGTGCTTGATTGTCCTAAAACAGATAAACCTTGCAATCATGCAACATGTTGTGGACCCTCAAAACAAGTAAGTTTTTTAAAAAAAATTTTAAATTATAATTTTCTAACTGTTCCCATATTTTATTCATTTTATCTTTTCTTTTGTATTTAATATTTTTATTTATACCATTTATTTAATTCTGGATTTTTCCAATTGTGTTTTTTATAGCACTATTTAAAGAGAAATAATTTTTCCACTATTAATCCGAAATGTGTTGAACATTGCTTGAAGAATATCAAATCCGATTCAAGTTCAATTATTGATGACGATTAATTTATTCGTACTATCTTCAAATAATTATTTCATTGTGTAATATCTTAAGGCACGTTAATAATTCTTCCATATATAGTTTAAATTAAATGCAAAACTTATTCAAAACAGGAAAATAAAAATTAGAGTATTGTAATAAGAGAAATGTGAAGATTTGATGTGTTTAATTTTTTACTTATCAAAATTTCACATTTAATATTAATGATTATTGTTTTATTTAGGGTCGTGAAACACCTTCACCAGGTGAGACGCCTTATATGTGCCGGCAGCGCAACAGTTTGGCAAGATCAAATGTTGCAATAAGTGGCGTTGAACAACAGGAAGTTAATGAGATGGAACGCGGCTATTTGTTACCACAATTCCGTCCAATAATCCCGCCAGAACCTCAACCCTGAGCGGGTAATCAAGAAAAAATAACTAGAAACAATAAAATAAAACCAGAAAATTTTATATAAAATAAATCAATAAGCAATTAGAAATGAAAGGAAAAAAAAAATGAGGAGAGAGAAAAAAAAGAAGAATGTGTGCATTAAATGAAGTATAGTATATTGTGCAATAAGGGAAGAATGGCGGAGAAAAAAAAACACGTTCTACCTTTATTACACATAATATTTCTTTCAATAATTTAATGAAAATGACAAGTTTTTGAGTTTTATTTGCGATGATAATTTGGTCATTTTTCTATCGGGAAAAAAATGTGAGGTTATGTCTTCTCTTTAATTTGAAAGATAAGATTTGCGCCCCTCTGATTGGTTGAATTCATCTCTTCTCTCTGACGTCATGTCAGCTTTTGTACTGATAAAATAACGGTCATATTTACCACTGCAAATAATATGAGAAAAATCGTCATTTTTTTTTGGTACATATTGAAAGAAATAAATAGAATAAATAAAAATAATTAGTCGCGCAATTGAAATGCCTACCTCTATTAATCTGAAATATGCGTGATCACAATATTGTTGTATAAGATACAATAATTTAAATAGAATATTGTGAAATCATTCACAATTGAAACATGAAAAAAAAATTTTGAAAAATAAAAATAAATACATTAGTAATTATTATAGAATTGTGTAATGCTCTTTATATAAATGAGGAATAATTTAGAGCTTGATAAAATAATTGTGCTGCATAAAATTTCATGGGTATAAGAGAAAATGAAAAATATTGTGATTAAATGCAATGATATAGATTAGAATTTAATTATTATTTTTTATTTCTATGAATTCAATTTATTTTATCATTTCTCTTATATATATTCTTGTTTTTAATGTAAAAAATGTAAGCTAGAGTATTGTACAGAACAAAAATTAAGTCCCATGTCTTCGGCCTTTAATGTTAATCTCGATAAATTGACAGGAAAAAAAAAAAAAAGGATTATTACTACTATTGTTATTTTCTTCGTCGATTTTTTTATACATTGTATTGGACCGTTAGCATTTTATTTTAATCATATCAATTATTTTACTTACTCAATTGACATATTCTACAAGAAAAGTGAAAGAAAAAAATTTCTAAAAACTGCAATTCACACTTATATACAAAAAAAATAAATAAATTCTTGTAATAAAATATCGCAAACACGTAAAAAATCATATTTGAAATATTATGACCAGTATTTTTTATAAGTATATTAGTTTAGATAATATTATTTTACAATTTAATGGTTTTTTTTCTCTTAATTCATTATATGAATGTTCATTCAACTTTGTTTTGTGCATGTAAACAAATGAAATCATTTATTAGACACAAATTATTTGATCAAAAAAAACTTAATCGAATATAAAAAAGATTATTTATTATCGTAAATTCAAATAAGAAGAAATGAAAATCAACCAAATAAACTTCCTAATAATTGCAGAATTTCCATAAAATATATATTTTGTAACATTATTTAAAATAATAATTGCTACACCGTATTATTTATAGATGAAACATAATCAATTAAGAGTGAAATAATTCAACAGAACAAAAAAAAAAAACAAGATGAACTTGTAAATTGTCTCAAAAGAAGATAAACAAATAGGCATTTAAAAGATTAATAAAAATAAATAATAAAATAAAGATATATTCTTTTTAGTTTTCTTCAAACAACAGGCCAATTATAACAAACAAAAATTTCAAGATTTAAATAAATTTATATTGGATGACTCGTTTTCCTAACCTCAAAATAGCAATAGTAAATTCAAAAGAAATTAAAGTTATAAATCTCTGGTTTTAAGTTTTCAAACTTATATTTTCTTATTTAATCAAATGATTTTGTGAGACTGTTAATTGATTTGAGTCAAAAGTTGTTCTAGGTTAGTTAATTCCAGTGATTAAAAACAAAAATACAGGACTAAAATTTCTAAAATTATTGGTCTGCCTGCATAAAATATTTATATTCATAAATATAAATATCACGAAAGATAATTTGAAATGTTTGCCTGACTGCAATATGAACAACTTAAATAAATTTGTGCCTCAACCAATGAATATATATTGGAAACAGAATAAACAAAAGAAAATTTAATGTATTATTATAAATTGTGAGAAAGTAGGGAAGAAAAAAATTTGTGCAAATGAAAGAAAAATACCTATATCTATAAAAAGAAATAAATTATGTAAAGCTATATTATAACCACAATGTTAGCTAGATTAAAAATAACATTTGTACATGTTTCATTATGTTTTAATATTTAAAATACTCTGACATTTATCCTCTCTGATTGATGTACATAAACAAATGATACTCTCATGTATGTTTTACTGTTTGAATTATTATAATTGCATCGTGAGTCTTCTTATAGCAAAAAAATATGAACCAAAATTTAAACAAACATGCAAATAAATCACCACAATTAACGCAATCAAGCAAACTTACTTTAACCATTGCAAAAAAGTCTCCAAACTCAATATTTTTTATTATTCCAAACATAAACTCATCATTGTCGACCATCGACGAAGAAAAATATTCAAGAATAATAACTTAATTAATTATTATTTTTCAAAAGTAATAGAAATTTATGTGGTATAGTTAGAAATAATTTTGTAACTTCAATAAATTTAATTCTAACGACAAAGGAAAATAATTCTATGAAACACAGTTGAAAATAATATAATTATTGTGTCAAGTTCATTCAATAGAAAATTTGATTATCATGTAATAATTAATAAACAATAATATAATTTTATACAAAAGGATATGACACATAGAAATCAAGTGTGCTTGACGTGATTGTGCTCAGCTAGATGAATATGTTAGACATTAACGTAATTTAAATAAATATTAACAGAAATATTCATGTTATTATTTTAGATTTTTAATTTCCTTTAATTTGTTCACGATTCAATGATTAAGTTGATGTCATAGGACATGAATGAATATAAAATTTATATAATTTTGAAATTTTTCACGGTCTATGAAGAAGCTATCATGTATAAAATGAAGCACAGAATACTCACAGTAAGCCAATATTTTTTCAATTATTAAACTGTGACAATCTTTGTATAATTGATAAATATTTTTACCAAATTGTGAATTATGTGGCTGATTTATCTGAGTTTTTTGCTAATTTTCGGATTCCATAGTACATTAGGACGACAAAAAACTACACCTCAAACCACTTCTTCAACTCCAAGTAAAAATTCTAAAAGCAAAATCATAATATTAATCAAAGAATAATTAAAATATTGCTATCAAACCTGTGAAATGAAGAATAAATTTTAGAAAATGTTTCAATCAAATTTTTGTTTCTATTTTTAATGATTAACATTCATCAGTTAAATTAAATTCAAATTGTATAGTTAATTACAAGCTAACAATAAAATTAATAATTATAAATCTTAAATTTATTATAATTAAAATAATTTTTTACTATTTCAGAAACTTCTACAATGCAAAAACCAAATCAATCCAACTGTCGTTGTGTAGCTATTGAATTATGTCCATCAGATGTGGGACTCGATCTTAGAATTGTTAATGAGGTGAAGAAAAATGCCAAAAATCCTGTTCAATTAACACTGATGAAAATTTTTGTTGTCATTATTCAAAGATTATAATAATTAAATCATTAATTTTCATTAATCAGGGATCAGCAGCACCATGTCCTACAGGACAAACTTGGTGTTGTCAAGCAGTTCTTTCATTACCACCATGTGGCACAAGTAGAATTACAAATGCACCAGAACAACCAAATGGCACAGCTCGTTATGGAGGTTATCCATGGCAAGTTGCTATTATGTCTGCAAATAATAAATATTTAGGATCAGGAGTATTAATCAATGCCAATCATGTGCTAACAGTTGCACATAAAGTTAAAACAGAGAAGTAATTATTATTATTTATATTGTGTTTTACCTTTTGTATGTATTAATTGTTATATGAAATATTTTATTTGTTTATTTCATTGCAGAAAAATGGATTTCAAAGTAAGACTTGGTGATTGGGATATAAAAGCAACTAATGAACAATTTCCACATCAAGATTATAATATTAAGTCGACAAAACAAATTTTTGTTCATCCAAAATATGATGATAAAAATTTGTTTAATGATATTGCAATTGTTAGACTCGATACCAGTGTTCCATTGGCGGAAAGTCCAAATATTAATACAGCGTGTCTGCCAACTAAACTTCCAGACGCTGGATCAAGGTTAAATGTTCAATACTGAATACTTATATCTAAAACTTAGGAATTTTAATATATTTAAATCAGTTATTATAACCTCTTTAATTTATCGCTAATAATTTTCTTCATTCGCAGATGTTATGTGGCAGGCTGGGGAAGAAATGCATTTGGATCACTAATAGATCAAAATATATTAAGAGATGTTGATGTACCAATTGTTGATCAAACAACTTGCGAAACACGTTTAAGAGCTACACGACTTGGTAAACATTTCATTTTGGATAAAGATAGCTTTATGTGCGCTGGTGGCGAGTCTGGAAAAGATGCATGCACGGTAAATTGCTGATATTCATTTATAATATTTAATTTTATCTATTATATTATTGCAATGGCTGAATTTTAATTTTGTATAATTTTTTTAGGGCGATGGCGGTGCACCATTGATGTGTCCATACGAAAAAAATGGACAAAAAACATGGAATGTTGTGGGTTTAGTTGCTTGGGGAATTGGCTGTGCTCAATCGTCTATTCCTGGTGTTTACATAAATATTCATAATTACTTGAAATGGATTAATGAAATATTGATGTCTAAATAAATGAAATAATTAAATATAAATAAAAATCATACACAAATTAGATGAATGTCTTTGATTATTAAATTTATAATTATCTTTTGAAATATAATTTTTATTTTGTGAAGTATTTACATATCGGAAATAGTGTAAACTACAATAAATCATATTAATATAATTATTTTACTTATGCAGCAGTCAATTGTTGATTGATCCAAGATAGATAATTAAAAATATTAACATAAACGCCAGGAACTGTTGAGTCAGCACAACCAATTCCCCAACCAACTAAACCCACTGCGGTCCATTGTCCAGAATTAGATGAACACACCAATGGAGCACCGCCATCACCCTAAAATATTTATAAAATTAACAATCAATCAAAAAACAAAATTATAAACTAAATCTACAAAATAAATTATAATGATAAATGAATTTACTGTGCAAGAATCTTTTCCAGTCTCGCCACCAGCGCACATAAAGCTATTGCGATCTAAAATAAAGTATTGACCAAGTCTAGTGGCTCTCAATCGTGTTTCACAAGTATTTTGATCAACAATTGGAACATCAACTTCTTTTAATACACGTTGGTACGTTCCTGATGATCCAAATGAATTTTTACCCCATCCTGCCACGTAGCATCTTTGAAAATAAATTAAATTATTCAATTAGTATTATTTTGAGGTTAAGAAAAAAAGATATATAAAAGTATTGATGATTTTACCTAGATCCAGCTACTGGAGCACCAGTTGGTAAACATGCTGTATTAATATTTGGACTTGTTGCTAATGGAACAATGCCATTAAGTCGAATAACTGCAACATCATTGAATAAATTTTGAGAATTGTAATTTGGATGAATAAAAACGCGTACAGGATTGTATTCTTTATATGGATATTGTTCATTAGTTGTTTGGCCATCCCAATCACCAAGTCTTAATTTGAAATTCAAATTTCTACAATGATAAAAAATGACAAATGAAAAATACACTTTCCTTTAATTAATTCCATTAATAATTATGATAATATTTATATATATATATATATAATATATATATGAAATTATTTACGGATATGGTGCAACTTTGTGTGCTACTGTTAGCACATGATTGTCATTAATTAATACTCCAGATCCCACGTATGTATTATCTGGCAGCAAAATAGCAACTTGCCATGGATAAGCACCATAACGAGCTGTGCCAGTTGGTTGTGCTGATGCATTTGTGATTTTTCGTATTCCACATGATGTTGTTATACCACTTGGTTGTCCACAACACCAAACTTGACCTGCAGCACATGATGCTGAAGTACCCTAAACATAATTCAAATTATTATAATGATGTAAATCACAATTATCCAAAAATAATTCAAACAATATATTATTTCCAAGTTCACTCACTTGATTGACAATTCTCACATCAATTCCAAGATTTGTTGAACATGAACCAGCAGTTACACAACGACAACCTGATTGAGTTGGTCGTGGAGTTGTTGTAGTAGTTGCTAAAATGACATTAAAATTAATATTGAATTATTAATTAATATTATCATGGAAAACAAATTTTCTTCATGTACGTACTTGATCCAGAGAAAACCACACCATAAGTGGCTGGTGGAGTTTGACCAAATACACCACAGTATATAAAAATAAATAATACACTTAATTTCAAACACATAATGTGATAAATAAAATTTTTACAAATTTACGAACGTTATTCTCCAACAGTTAAATTAACTTTGACAAATCGCAACATTGTGTAATTTGAATTTATATGTAATATTGCAATGACACCATATACCATGACATACTATTATTATTTTATGTTATTTCGCACTCAATTATATGAATATAAATATAAATAGCGAAACATATTAACGTAAACATCCAGCCGCGAAATGATGAATATAACAATATAAATGTTGGCCTTGTCAATTGCATTGGATTTTCCCCGTTATGGTCCAACTACAATGATTACATCACAAATATGTGTATCTAAAAATGCGAAAGGATATAAACAATCATAACCTATATAAAGTGTCCTATAATTCACGCAAGAATAAAAACGTTGGTAACATTTAAAATATTGCATTAATTCTGGGACACTCTTTGCATTATATTTATATTTATATTTCAGTGCATAGATTATGTTGATAAATTATTAAATATGATCTGAATATCAGCTAAGAATATTTATAATTTATCATAAACTAATGTCATTCACATGAATGACATCATATAATTATCTGCATTTTAAATCAATTCAAAATTCTACAGAATCTATTTAATTAAACTATGAATTAAAATATAATTTATAAACTTGAAATTAAATAATATTTGTTGCCAATAAATATATGAATAGTTTGGAATAAATATTTAGTTATCATTTGTGCATTCATTGTTTGATTAATGAATCATAGAAACGTCATAGAAAATTCTATATAAAATTCTTAATCTTTTTTTTTTCATTGATAATACGTCGATAGCATTATCAAATAATCATACTGATAGCAATCATTTTCCAACCTCAAATACATAAAGCAAAATAAGATATCTGTACAATATTAAACCTAGTGTGACAAAGTAATTTTATAATAATGAATCGTACATTTTTGGTGATTTTAATAACACTAAATTGTCTACAAAGCCAATTTACTCCAGTCAACGGTTAGTGTAATTACAAAAATAAAAAGACAAAAGTTCTCTTTTTATTTCAATTCATCAATGCAAAAAATCCTTGATCTATTTCTGCTTTTAACATTGAAAGTTAATTATCCATCAAACAACTATATGCAATTGAAATCATCAAATTGTATTCAGTTATTTTCTTTTTTTTTTTTTCATATTTTGCACCACTATTTTTATGTGTGAACAAATGTATATCTTGATTTATCTATTATTAAAATTTGCATTGTGTTGGAATGAACCATTGAATGATCAATTGTTGATGTGTTTTAGGATTAAAGTGTTATGAGTGCATGAGCAAATCGGCGTCAAGTCCTTGTATTATTAACAAAGGAAGTATCAGTGAATGTAACCTAAAATATTGTACAATTTATCGTCAAGAGTACATTGATCCTGCTGGATATCTTATTAATTTTTATCGTTCTTGTGAGGATAAACCAAAGTATCTTAATACAATCGTTACAACATCACAGCATAAAACTTATTATCATTCTTGCACGACAGATTTGTGCAATGGTGGCGATGGCAATGACATTGATATAACATCAAATATTATTAATAATATAAATAAAGATTCGTCGAGTATTATTATTGTTCCTGGAATGGGTTCTCTTGCGTCTCAATTATTAGCCAGTAATATAATTGTTCCCATAGAAGTTTTAATTGTCATGTTCTGTAAATGGTTAATAATTAATATTTAATAAAATATGATATAGGAATATTAATTAAAAAACAAATACAGAGTACAGTTTTGTATATTTATTGCGTATGATTGTTTTTAATTCATATCTAACAGTGCTTGAATGATATGTAAATCTAAATTTCAAGCTTATGATTTTCGGTTTGGAAATTAATGAATTGTTCAGTTGAATTGTATTAATTCACGTTTATCAACACATTTTAATTGAAAACAAATTTTTCCTCTAGCACAAGGTGTACCAGTAGCAGCAGGCATATAGAGGTGTATACATTTTCCTTTTGGTTCATTGAATGGCCGACATCTAAGGTCTGAACAAACTCCTTTGCTTTTGATAGTTCGACATGGTTTACCATAACCTAACTTTTCACATTGTTGCTTCAAATCCATAAGCGCCCCTGGTAAAACTATTTGTATAATTTCTCCTGGATTTGGTTTGTTGAATAAACAATTAGCCATTCCAGATCTGTTTTGATATAGGCATTTATTTTTTTAGTTGGATTTTATACTTTCATTCATTTTGGTTCTTCATTCGTGAATGTATACCTCAAAAAATTATCAAACGCTTTTAATGTACAAGTGGACCAATCTGCTGAATTTCTGTCACTTCCATATCGATTCATCATGAATGTAGTGTCGTTACAATCAGGATAAACATCATCATGATCTGCACCTAATCTAAAAAAATTTTATGCAATGTATTAAATAGAATGAAAATAATTAAGAAGAATCATTGAAGTTGACTTAATCTATAAGAATTATAATTTTAACTAAAAAATTTCATACAAATGTCCTAATTCGTGAGCAGCAGTGACAATCCTATCAAATGCTCCCTTATTTTGAACTATTGCTACTTTAGACGTCATTTTTCTTTTAGCATCAACATGACAAGCACCAGATTGGCCAGATAATCCATTCATAAAACCATGACATCCATTAATTTTACATAATTCACTCCTTAAAAACAAATAATAGTTTGGTAGGTTCCACACAACATTCAATCATAATTAATCATATTATTCATTATATTTTTGATTTTTTACTTACATTGTCATCGTGAAAGCAACGTCATAATTATTCAATGGTATATCTTTATTATGATCATATAACCAATATTGCATATTTTTTAGTGCAGCATATGTATTTAAACCGTATTTTCCATTTGATAATTGAACTTCATTCTCATAAAGATATTCAATAACATTTGGACTCTACAAATCAATAAAATAAAACCATTAATTATTTTTTTCGCATTTGAATTTTGAGGTTATAATGTCGTGTAATCATAACTTATGCATATATTTCCTTAAAATTAATAAATTCATTATGGATTTATGTAAAAATCTTAGTTTATTTAATGAATTACTTATTGTTTTAGTGTATTTCAAGTCGAAGCTTACCAAATTTTACACAACTGTAAAATAAAATAAATTAATACAAGTGTGATAACCTACAAAACAGTCGATTATTTCCGTTGATATTCGAAACTATTTTGTCATTCTTGCATAGTCTTGCTAGACTTTACTTTGTTTACATTACTTAGTTTATAGATTGTTTCAGCTAATATAGGTTAAATGTCTGCACAATGTAAAGAAATAAAGAATAAAAAACAATAGAGAAAAATTAAAATCCAACATGGATTTATAAATAAAAGGATTCACAACTGTTTTGTATTTTTTGTTTCTAATTCTTCTCAACCAAGTTGAAGTCTTGGTGAAAAACAAATTATCAACATCATTCATATTTGTTCAAAAATATCAAACTGACCTTGGCAATGACAATACCAGCAATATTCAATCTAATTTCTGGCTCAAAGAGATTTCGAAACATTAAATCAACTGCATGCCAAAATGATAATACATAAGGAACTAAATTTCCTACGGCATCTTTATTCAATATTCGCTCCAAATCATGATCAACAATTACTAAAACCTCTGGAAATATAATATTTGGAGTTTCAACAGTGTCACGTTTCAATTTTACATTAGAATTGTGCGTAATATTCAATGATTGTGAAGGTATATTTTTTATTGCTATGTAATAATCATTTTCTTTAATGATTTCAGAAGTATTCTCCAATGATCGACGATGTTTAATTATTTGGTTAGCCACATGATCAGGCAACGAGCGAATAATTAATCCTTTAGACTTTATTACTCCTGTCTGTAATAGAATGAAAAAAAAAAAGAAAAGGATATTTGTGAATTAACATTGGAATAATATTTATTATATTTTACTTCAACACTGAGAGAAGTATTTATCAACTACAGTTAATAATTCTGATTTTGCGTCTTCAATTGATCGACACTCGTCAACATAACCTCATTATTAAATTTTTTCTTAATAAATATTAAGTTTTATTATTATAATTGATAAATTCTTTTCTCAGAGTGTTAATTAATTTTGAGGTTACGATTCTCTGTCGATTTTGATGTCTGCAAATTGTCAATGTTGCTCCAGCTGAAATATTTTGATATAATTTTATATCTCCGACCTTTGAATCAAATATCAAATAATAAAATTAATAGTCTGACCAATTAGACAGAATCATTGGTATAATAATTTAATAAAAGTATACTTTTACTGAAGATTTCTTGAATATCACTTTATTAGTTTTGTTTTCAACTAAATAAATTGGTGTATTCTTCCCAGCAAGAATTCCATCATTTTCTTCACATGATAATGTTATATTTTCATTGAAAGCTCGCATAGAGACCAAAATTTGATGATCAGATGTACTTCTTTTATGCAACTTTGATAAATGAATCTGGATTACTTCATAAATAGGCACTAGAAAAAATAAATTTATTTAAATTTCATTTTGTGAGATTTGAAACGAAAGAAAAATTTTTATTTTCATACATTTTTCGTCAGTTTGAAATATTTCTAGTCGCTCATCAGGTGTCATAAATTCATGTGGCTTTAAAAAATAAAAACTCATATCAGATACTGTTTTTAATATTGTTTTCTGCTAATAAAATAAAATATTTATTTATAGTTATATAATAATTACTACAAATAAACAAATTATTCCTGAGTGGAAACAAGATTTAATTATATGAAATTAGTGTGTTTTATGATAAATTATAAATATTATTAGATTTAATATTGTAAACAATCTGCTTTATTCAATTATTTTTTAAATGTTAAGGTCAAAAATAAATTTTTTTATATTTTCTTTGCGCCATTATGTAAAGTAATTGATCTCACCAATGGAAAAGTTGCACATGCAACAAACAAAGCCAAAAATATTATAAAATTCAAATTCATTTTACACTCAAATATGCTAAATAATATTCTTAGTTCACTTATAATACTTTATTCATCCACTTCAAACTAAATATTGAATACAAAAAGTGGATATATCTAAAATAAGTTTTTTTTTTTCCTATAACAAAAGTAAAAATTATCAAGCCATAAAATTAGCGATAGTTTTATATTTATTATTAGAAGTTTCCTTTTTTTTCCTGCATATTATTCCTAAGTTCGAAAGTATTTTTTTGTTATAATAATAATTCAACAAATGACTATAAATTTGAATAAAATATTCAATTGACAGTCGGCGATAAAGATTTCGGTAGGAAACAGATTGATAAATTGTAGGTTATGTTTATCTTTATATTTTCAGTACCGACTGTGAATAAAAAAATGTTTCTTGGCTTTTTCATTTTATATTTTAAAATGTTGGCATCTTGGTCATATAAAGCTTGTCATAAACCTGATCAGAATTTACTGGTGATGGAATTTAGAATGAAATTTATTAATCTAAAAGTATAAATAATTAAATTGATATGTTATTGATTAAAATTTGTATATGACGGCAATGTCCACCAACAAATGAACATTTCTTCATTCATTAGAATAATTCACATTCATTTGTTGGTATCTAATGTTCTATGATTGTGTACTTTTCAACAGGGTAAAGACATTTTTCATGTTTTTGTTTTGTTTATAATGACAAAGGTTCAACTTAATTCACTTGAATTTCATTTTTTTCTAAATTTAAAAAATAAAATTTATAACTTGATTTATATATGACATAGATTAATTCTATTTTCAAAAATAGTAAAATAGATTAGGAAAAACAAAATGATTAATTAACAATGTATTAATTTGTGATTATCAACTAATTATGATGATTCATGTATTTAAGGTGGCTGTTTGTCTTCAATGAACGGGTGAACTAACCTCAAAAATCAATTGTGCTTTCAAATTATCCACAATTGTTATAAATGATCCAATCATATAGATTGGCACATTGCACATTGGTGAAACATAATTATGGAATTTATTCCTAGTGATTTTGTGACAGTAGTTATGAAATCAGAACAAAAATTAAATCATAACGATAACGAAAAACAAAATATAAATATTACTGATGAAAATAATTCTTTGCCATCATCCAAAGTTATGGAGCTTTTCAATGAAATTAACCTGCAAATGAATGACGATTTAATTTCTGAGAATAATATTAAAACAGAATTGAATATTATTGATGAAATTACAGAAGATATCACAACAGAATCAGTAGATTGTGGTAATTTTGAAATTGTTGATTTAGATAATGTACCAAGAATTAATGATAATGATGATGATGATGATGATGATGATGATGATGATGATGATGATGATATGTCATACTATGATGAACTGATTGGCAATGATGGATTCATGAATAATCAAGATCCATTAGACATTTCAACTGATGTAAATGCTGATGAATCAAAAATATCACTGTCAAATGAATCGTTTATTAAAATGAAAAAAAAAGAATCTATTAATTCACTTATTAATCAAGCAAAGCCAATGGACAGTCGACAATTACGTGTTCCTCCTTCAAATACTAATAATATTCAAAAGAATACTAAAAAACATTTTTGTCAATTTTGTAAAAAATTACAAGCTAAATATACACGACATTTAGTTAATCAACATTCAAATATTGATGAGGTAAAAAAATGTATTGATATTGAAGATAAAAAATTGCGAAAAAAAGCAATTAATGATTTAATGAAACAGGGTGATTATCTTCATAATACAAATCCTGAATTAAATACAGGTGTTGTTATAGTATCTAGACGTCCACAGGCAAAATTTCAAAAGGCCGCTGATGAATTTGTTGTTTGTAGTAATTGTTTAGGCTATTTTTCTGTAAAAACATTACGAATACATTATAAAGTATGTAAATCAGAACATAAAAAAGGAAAAAGAGGACAAAAACAAGAGGGTCGATTTTTAACAGGATATATTCATCCTTGTGCAAGTGAGATGATGCGACAAAAAATTTTTCCTAAATTTCATGATGATGATGTTGCACGTACAATACAATATGATCGATTGTTAATTTTATATGGTAATATGCTATGTGAAAAATATACCACTGAACATTTATTTAATACAGTGAGAAATTATTTGAGATTACTTGCACGGCTTTTGATTGAAATTAAAAAAATTAATGATAAAATTGATGATTTTGCTTCTATATTCCATTCAAAGTTTTACAATGATCTTATTGAAGCAGTTAAAATGTGTGGTAAATATGAAAATAAAAATACACACAGTAATAATACATATAATCCAACGATGCTTCGATTACATTTACGAAAGTGTGGTCGTTTACTTGCTTTAGAATGTGTACAAAATCGGAATTTAAACAAGAAAAAAGAAATTGATGAGTTTCTGTTAAAACTTACTAAAGATTACAATGCATCCTTGAAAAAAAAAAAAAAAGAATCTTGTTAGCATTAAGAAATTAAATTAAATAAAAAATATAAATAATACATAACTTATAATAACAGTTACAAAGTGGTTGATAATTCTAATTGAAAATTTTTGAGGTTAAGGGGATTCCATCTACGCAAAATTATTTATAAATAGATGCTTGTCTGGAATAAATAAACAAATCTCATTAAATAATGCTTTAAAATTCTTACAAATATTTTACAGATAAATAATCTTTTATTTATTTGCGTTAAATTTAATTAAATTGCGATCGGGAATCATCGGTCGCATTCGGATTTCAGTATCGAATGTATCACACAAAAACACAACATCAACTGATTTTACAAATAAAAAATATGATTATATTAATTAAGAGCTGGAAATTATTATTGTAATGAATTGTGATAATTTACAACTAAATAAATAGCAGAATTATAAATTTATAATTATGCTAATTAATTTGTGTGAAAATTATTTTGAGACCCAAGTAAAGTGCGACAAACCATGTACAGATGGTTATGATGTTAATAATTTATTGTCAAATAATAATTCAGGATTTTTAGCATATTCAACAATAAAACCACCAATAAATATTGACTTCAATTTTATTTGTAATATTAAATTAAGTCATGTATTAATATGGCCTTGTGTAGGTTCACAAAAATCAACTGGTTTTAAAATATTAACGAAATTCCATGAAAATTTAAAGCCTTTATCAAGTGGTTTTTTAAATGCAAATCATATGGGTATATCATTTTCAACAAAATATGTTAATAAAAATATAATTTTGATACCAAACAATTTTTATAACGCATCAATAAATTATTATCATGATTATATTGTTGATCGTGTTGATAATTTACGAATAACTATTGTTAAAACAGACAAATCTGTACCTGGAATTGGTAAAATTGAAATTTGGGGTTATGTTTCATCATTAAATAAATTGGAAAATTCAAATAGAATTTTTGATATATTATTAAAACAAAAAAATTCCAATCATCAAATACAACAATCAATAATTCATTGTAATGATGATGAAATTATTGACCAACAATCAATGTAAGTTGAACATTTCAATATTAATTAATTAATTTATTTATTTAAAAATTTATTAAAATAGATATTCCACATTATTTATTGGTTCTATGAGTCGAAGAAAAAAATTGCTTATCAAATTCTATTGGACAAAATATTTAAATAATTCTTAATAATTTACAGAAAATCATCAGAATCATCGATAATACCAGAAGAATATTTAGATCCAATTACGTGGACTTTAATGCAACAACCAATAATATTGCCATCTGGAAAAGTAATTGATCAAAGTACATTGGAAAATTATGGTGAAAACGAAGCACTTTGGGGTCGTCCATTGAGTGATCCATTTACTGGAATATTATTAAATGATAATTATAAACCAATATTTGCTATGCAATTAAAATTAAAAATTGATAAATTTTTATCAGAAAATTCGGATAACCTAGAAATAAAACAACTTCCACGTACATTGGGAACTATAAATAATATAAATAATATAAATTTACCATCTTGTAGTATACAAAATGGCAGAAAGTCAATAAATATTCAAAGTAATATATCAATAAATAAATTAAATGATAGAAAAAAAATTATTGGACATAAATTGCCAAGTATTTCACGTCATCATTCACATATTGTGTCACGTAATCTAAATAAAAAAACAAAACATAATTCAATACAAAAAACAGAATTAATAAAATTAGAAACTAATGAAACAGCATTAGAAATAAATTGTAAAATTGATGATAAACTTAAAAATAATTTACACAATATTTTATCAAATTTAAAACGTTTTAACGATGTGAAAGAATTGAAAAATAATGACAATTCAATTGAAAAAAATATTTGTAATTGTTGTGAATTACCAATATATTACAAATTACCATGTAATCACATTGTTTGTAGAAAAATTATATTATCATACATTAACAACAACAATAACATTTATTCACAATGTCCTCGATGTAATTTTAAATATAAATCATCGGAAATAATTAAAATTCACATTTAATTATATTGAAAAAATAAAATACTTTATTTTGCGCATATCAAATGAAAAATTATTATAATAATAATTATTATTTTTTATTAATATTTAATACTATAAAACTGTAAAATCAGTTCCTTGATTTTGTCTTTTAACAATTTTCATAATTGCCATTAAATTATTTCTCTCATTTGTATCAAATAAAAATGCCATTGGTTTTTTCACAGTTGATTCAATTAATTGTGTTTGTTCACTATCAACAGAAATATTTGACGCTAATGCAACAATATTATTACTGCTACCAAACACATATTGTTCAATTCGCGTTCGTAATTCATGATTCATTTCAGGTTGTTCAATGACATTAATATTATTTATTTTATCTGAATTACTTGTAATATAAAATAATTTTGTTAATTTATCATCATTAGAATCATTCCAATAATTTAATTCTTTCAATGAAAATACTCGTTCAATTTTATCTTCATCAATATTAATAATAAATAAATTATATCTTGTTAAAATAATTGCAACGGAAATAATTTTATCATCAACAATATAATTAGCATTAATTAAATGTATAATGCAATCGCGTTTTTTCGTTAAATATGACATTAATTTCCATGTAAAACGATTTAACGTATTAATAAATTTATTTGTTATCATTGAATTTGATGAATGACGTGATGTTGGTAATGAATTCCATCCAGTACGATGTAAAAGTCCTTGGCCAGTTAATGCAACTAATTCAGCAGCACCACTCAATGGCTTTGTGACAACACCAACAAGTCCTAATCCAACTCCAGTAACTAAACCACGTGTTGTTGCTTCACCAGACCAAACATGCTGCAATGGATGATGTGCAAGTCCACCAACAGCCGCAAGTAAACTAATACCAAAGCCAGATAAACCTTGATAAAGTCCTTGTGCCATTCCTTGTGGCCGAACACGTCGTGATTCTTCTTGACGTTGTAAATGCTCTTCATCTAACGTTAAACGATCAAGATTACGTGCGACACTTGACGCTAATTTAGTCACTGAATTAACCGTGCCTGCCGTTATATTCTTCATTAAACTCGCTGATCCATGAGTTATACCAACAATAAATCCCCATGGACCTTGAAGTAAACCTTGAAATGGCATGGCAATAAAATCCTTTAATCCAACGCCTAATGCTTGAGCAAAACTACCAGGTGAACCAAGAATTTCCAAAGAACCAACGACCCATCCAGCGCCAAAAATAGCTCCTGATAAATAATGCATTGTCAAAGCATTGCCAAGTCTATAAGGCGTTGTAAATAAATTACCACGATCAAATACACTAAATTGTAATGGTGAATGATCCAATGCAACATAAAGACGTACTGATGTATGGACACTTAATAATATTGATATTGGTTCAATTATAAGTCGTTGTAATCGTAATGGTGAGCTCATTATCTTTGCGTCAATTAAAATATTCATCGGAATATTCACGTATTTTTGTTTTAATATTGTTTTATCATTGTTATATGATAATTTATTATTATCACGTGTTATTAGAATACATGGCCGTAATATTGCTGTTAAATATTCTAATAATTGAGTGATAAATCTGTCCTCGATGTAGATATTTATTGGTAATAATTTTATGTGTACGTCACGGCATGATTTTTTATCATCAACAATATCCCATGATAATTCTAAGGTTATTAATGAATGTTTTTTTATTTCTGCTATTGCATTTTCCAATGATGATGACCAGCCAATTGATTTTTTATCATCTCCCAATGGTTTTTGATTTATTAATACAACTGCAAAATCAAACCCACCATTGTTGAACATTTGATTGTCAAATTGTAAATCACCAATAAATGTTCTTAAACTTAATGTCTTTGGTGTTGAGATTCCATAAATAATTGTATTTGTTAAATAAAAACCTGCGACTTCAACTTTTTTATTGTTATTCTTCTCATTTGTGTCTTGAGTTAATATTAAATTAATTTCATGAAAATAAACAGTGAGTAATTTATCGAAATATTTTTGTCCATTATTTTCTGCTGATGATTTTATTAAATTTATATTTGTGACATTCTCCCAAGTAGATTCCGTTGCATTTACAGTTGTTGATGAATTATTTTGTTTACTGTGATGAGATTTTTGATCATTTTGTGAATGTAACTTTGAACCTTCCAGCATTAATCGACTTCTAATATCACGAACTGCCAATTCCATTTGTGATTTTGGCTCTAATTCAATGTAAATTGTATGCCCACGACTTTCAACCATTATTTTAACATCACCATAATTATTATCATGTACAAATTGATCGAATCTAATCATAGGCTCTGGTGGAAGTTCAATTATTTTTTTCCAACCGCCATTTTGTTCCGTCAATAAAGATGATAAAATTAACGATAATGTTAATTCATTGCCAATCGACGCATCTGGTATTCTATTACCAAAACTCTTCATTGTATAATGACACAATTCGTCGTTTTTAATTTCACATTTCCAAGAAAATGGCGGCGCATCAAGTTCAATATCATCGCAAGTTGAATTGGCTTGTCCAACAATAATTGGGAATGAACAAGAATTTTTAATAACCAATTGTGGATTATTGTCCTCTAAAATGGTGATATAAGTTATTTCATGATCTTTTTGTATGGTTAAAACAGCTGGTATTGTTTCAGCGCCATTAAAAATTGCTATACAATGGCGTCCAATTGATTGATCAACCTTTACCGGACAAGACCAACGTTTTTGTTGGTAATTTTCAATATTAGATCCATTACAAATACAAATAAATAGACTAGAATTACGTGGATCACTATTATTTAAATTATACCATTGAATAATTGGTATTCCCATTCTTTGTGAATGACAAGGTGATAAATTAAAACATTTATCATTCACTGGTGGTACTTCCACGTTTGATAATTGATTATAAACAATTATTGGAGCAATAATCAATTCATGTTTGGTAAAATTACAAACAATATGGCTGCAGATTATTCTCAAAATACGCATATCTTCATACATGGTTGAATTTATAATTAACATGATGCTATTAACACCATTACAATCAATTAAAGTTTTAATTGTTCCCTCCATTGGTACTAATCCATTTATTTGTGGCATAATAAAGCCACGATTCCATTCAGAATGGGCCAACTGTAATGGTAATGATTTAAATTTATTTCCATCAATTGTTTCAATTTCAATATTAAATATTCCTTCCAATTTTGGCGGTGATGCAATTCCTCTATGTGGTATTTTACACAATGAATCACCACTAGGTGTTGTGATATTTATTGTTTCACCCATGGAGTTTAGAATGAAACACCATGGTCGTATTTCTAGTAATAATGTACTAGATTCTAATCCAGCATCACGATACCTAACCTGAAAAAATAATATTATTAATTATTTAAATTATTAACTTGGGAGTTTCTTGATTAATTATTTAACTAATTATTTGATAATATATTTTATTTACATGAATGCTTGTTGATGTGTCAACGACTGGTGTCCAAAATGTCACGTCATCATCCAAAATAAATGGATATGTTGTATTATTATTTCGTGTATCCAAACGTTCCAAAATGGCGTCCATGTCTTCTTTGTCCGGACGTTTAAAAAATGTAGATTGATCAATGGAATTATATGATAATGGTAAACATGACATTACCGATGTAATTTTTGTTTGAGGCAGAAATTTAATCTGATGAAAATGTTCAAATGTTCCAGGACAATACATTTGTTCATGTTGACAGCCGCCATTAATTTTTGTAACAAAAAATGTATCAAGCGTTGGTGTTTCTACTTGAATATCAACTGCCATCGGCAGCCATGATTGAATAATATACAATGGACTTAATATAACAAGTGTTCGACAATGTTCATTTAAATTTTCTTGAACAATTCGCACCCAAATACTTAAAAAATGTCCTTTTTCATGAGTAGGAACTTTAACCAACCACGGTTGATCACATTTAGTATTTGAATGCAATGGGATATCACCAGTCCATGAACAATTTGGTAAATTTGCAAATCTCATTCTTACTGCCATATTATTACCAAAGTCATCAACAAACAATGACGGCGGACGTGAATGACCGGAAATAATTATGACATCCTCTGTTACAATATTAGATTTAACTAATTTTAATTCAAAATGATCATTCAATTGATTTGAAATAATTATTCGTCCAGATAATATAATTATTTTTTGTGTTGGCGATAATGATTTAATTGTTACATAAATTCGTTCATAATCCTGATAATCAGATGAATCAAAATTAAATTTTAATGATTTAGTATTGTTGCAATTTTCAATTGTAAATGGCTGACTCCATATCCATACGCCCATGCGTTCATAACCAACAATTATTTTACGATTACGTTCATGACGCCATGAATAAAAATCATATGAACGACTTGATAATAATAATCCATCTTTACTATCAAATTGTCCAATGCGAATGGGAATATTTAAATCATTCGCAACAACAATTCCAGTTAATAATAAAATACAATTATCGTAATTTCCAAGCTGCATTTGCCATAAATCCAATGACATTGTAATAGTATGTGACACCTCTGGGCCAAATCTAATCCATAAATCTTTACACATAATTAAACAATTGATTTGATCAGCAATTGTTATTTGAATATTTATTTCTAATTGCTTTAATAATTCTTGCATAAACATTGTATCATGATCAAGTATTTCAATGCCAAAATTTGTCGTTAAATCAATTAATGTTGCATTATTGTACCAACGATTACAATTAACCACCAGATTTTTCATATAGAAACACATGAAATTTAAATTTGTTGGTAAACAATTGTTCAATTGAAATTTATCCAATGGCGCAGGAAGATTTTTTTTGAATTTATTCATACTTATATTATTGAATAATGATAATTTAATTATTTCAATATTTGCTGTAATCTCTAATGTTGGAATTAATGATGAATTAAAATATGAATCGATACGAATACAACCAGCTAAATCACGTGCAGAAACTGGACAAACATTTTCATTGTCCATTTGTGTTATAACTGCACGCCAAAGACATGCAACAGCTCGTGTTGGAAATTTATTTGGTAATTTTGTTGAATTATCAATTTCTGTGAGGTTAAATTCAATAAAACGTTGATATTCCATTAAATTTTCATTCCAATATTCAATACGGCAAATTATTTTACTTAAATCAACGTCAAGATCGTCAATTATTTCAAACATAACCTCAATTATTGATAATTGAGTTAAAATACGTGGCTGTGGATAACGCCATGACATTATTTGATGTGGAAATTCGGAAAATATTACTTGATATGGTAATGGCAGTTGATCTGGTGTTCCATCAGCAAAATGAAATGCACCAGCCTTTAAATCATCTTGATAATATTGTTCAGTTGATGATGATGTTGATTTTATATTTGAATTTTCATTTTTATTGTTGAAAAATTTATCCCGTAAAGTGGAAAAATCATTGAGAATATTTTCAAGCATTTTAATTTGATCTGGATCAATATTTAAATAAATACCATCACTAAATGCTTGAATACGAATTAAAGGCATGTCATCAATATCCTGCCATGATTCCCACACGATATTAATCACAAAATGGCCAGACAGGGGCTTTAATAGCGGTTTAATTTTGTTATTTTCATTGTTTGATATTGTTGTCAACATCAGAGATGTTATTGCAATATTTTTATGAAGTTTACGTGATTTACATGATAAATTAGCGTCAAATTCAGCTAAACTGCCAACGAATTCATCACCACAATTGCCTTTGAATGACAGGACAATTTGTTTAGTACGTAAATTTAATTCTGGTACATCAATTTTTTTATCTTTAATTATCCAATCGTGAAATGTTGTTGATGATGCTGATGAATTTGCTGTCCAATTTTCCATCAAACAGTTCATTAATTTAAATTTAATCAAATTTAATTGATCAATTGTCATTAATGACAAATTAATTTTAGTTGGTCGACCCATTTCAATGAATATTTTTGATTTTCCATCATTATTTTCCCATTTAAATTCCAAAAATGACGGTGGTATTCCAGTTTTAGGATGTGGATCACCATTTTTTGTTTCAATTATAAATTTATTAAAATCCTCAACTTGCACTGCATTTTCCATTTTACAATTTTCATCACCAAGAGCAAGACAATAATCAAAACAATTAATCCGTAATGTTTCTACCGAATTTAATTGAGAAAAATACACATTAAATTGATTAATTGTCATACATATTAATGAATAATATTCTCCAATTTCTGTTATTTCATAAATAATCAATGATATTTTACCACCATTTATTAAATATTCAAATGAAGGTATTGTTATTTTATTATTCATTGATTGTACACGAAGACCAGCTTCAATACTCGAAGTATCAACATCAACACCAGAATCCTGAGTCGATTCACGAATTGATTTCATTTCCATATCATTATTAATAGATTTCACCACAATAGATGATAATTCTTTTTTCACTTGTATTGGAGGACTCGATGATGATTTTTTCTTCACAATATTATTATTAAATTGTTTAAATTGATTATTAAGCACTGATAATAATTTTATTTGTCCTGAATTTAATCGTATTTCAATATTAGTTAGCAAAGTAATTTCAATTGCGCTACCACACACAATTATATTTGATTTAAATATAATTGATGGAGCAATAATACAACATAAATTAAAATGAGGAATCATAAACGTTGATGATTGTTGAGTTGTATCATCATTTTCAAGTTTATTCCATTCTAATGCTGGATTTTCATTCATTGTATAAAGCGATTGTGTTTTACGTTTTGTTATATTAATTCCATAATTTTTTAATGTTGTCGTGTAAAATGTTGCATTATTTATATTTATTTGATATTGACGATCTTCAACAGCTGAACCAGGAATATTAAGAATATTTGCTTGTGCTGCAAGTTGATAAATATCTTGTCGAAGAATAACGCGACATATTGGATTTTTAGCTTGTGGAACAATTGTAATATCATCAGTTTTCATTATAAAACATTCATGACGCTGATTTTCCATTGAATTAACGGGAATTATAACTGTAATACCACGAAAATCAAGATAAATTAATGGCAATATATTTATTTTATTAGTATTATTTAATTTTTCATCATTTGTTTGATTAAAAAAATTAAAAATATATAAATATCTTTGTAAAATATGAATTGGCAATAAAATATCCAACATTTGCATTTGTATTGTTATTTCTGTGATATAATTCTTTAATGTTTTTGAATTATTTTCAATAAATAAATATTCATCATGTATTTTTTGTTGTTTAACACCGTGCCATTTTGTATAAACATTACTTGATTTTGCGCGTGTTATTGTGATATTTAAAAAATCAGATTCAGTTGTTTTATTAAAATCAAAAAAATCAATTTCATCACCCGAACTCATTATTAAACCTGTACAGTCACCTAACCTCCAAATATTATCATTTATCGAGCGTTTATAATGAAATATTGTTGCAGTTGTAATTTTATTTTTAATTTGAAGATAAACTGATTGCCAATCAATTGAGGTTATAATATCTTCCATTTCCATAATCATTCTGTATTCCATTTTTGTTAATAAATTATCATTTGCATATAATTTAACTGCAATTTTTGCTATTGTCCATTGAATCCATGATGTTACATTAACATTACCATCATTTTCCACTTCTACATCCGGTCTAGATGTCGATGCTGTTGATGTAGTGTCTGTATCTGTGCACAATATTTGCGTTGGACTAAATGGAACACGTTCTTGAAATGAAACAAAACCTTCCTGTTCATTGTTAATAATAATAACCGATTCATTATCTGATGATTGAATAAATTTATCGACAATTATTCCAATATTACGATAAAGTTGTTCAATTAATTCCATTTGCTGTTTACAAATTGATATTATAATTGGTGAAGTATCAATATATGTACAAAATCCAAATGTATTTGATGAATTATCAACATTTGTATTAATATGCGGCTTTATTGTAGCGTCAATTGTTGCATTTAATGAATCCATAATAAAAAAATTTAATATTTCATTTTGTTTTATTGTATAACAATGAAAATCCGTGAGATTTATCACCCAAGGAAAATGATTGGATTTGTTTAATATTTTTGTTGATAATTTAAAGAAATTTGTATTATTTATATCAATTGCCAATTGATCATTCCAACTTGTTGATCGTATTATTGTTTTTGATGTTTTAATTACAAATATATTTAATAAATCATTGTCAATTAATGAACGATCTTTTGATTGTTCTATTCCATCAACACCAACGCCGTCCATTGTTAATGTTGGTATATAAATTACCATTGGTTCAATAAAACCATTTAAAATTAATTGTTTCCACCATGGACGCCAATTTATAAATTTTTGAAGTATATTTGTATTTTTCACTGATTTATTTTCATTATCATCGCAACGATTTTCTGGTAATTGAATCCATGCCAATGCATTCCATTTACGTTCTTTGTCCGATGGACTGTGAACATTTTCATGTAAACTTGGAAACTTTTTTCGTGTACTTGTGTCCGATGATGTTTCTTCAGTTCCATGACACTCTGACGTTATTTTAATAGGATTCCAATCATAATTTATACTCTGATAGCTCAACCAATCCAAAAATAATGGATCAAATGATGCGCGTGTTTCACTTATTTTAAATATTGTTATTGGTAAATTATTAATCATTGAATTGGTAAAATCATTTGGATAATGTAATTGAGCAGTGATTAATTTTTCATTATTGTTTTCTCCGGTTGAATATTCTGGCCCAGATAATACAAATGCTTGATTGACATCATTGAGTGCAAATATTTGTAATGATCCAATTGATAATTTTTTTGAAATAATCTTTGATGTTTCTGTATTTGTATAAATTATTGATTCAAATGATAATTCAAGATAAACTGGATTAATTTCATTACAGGCATCATAATACAATGATGATGATATTAAACTGTTGATAATATTTGTCGTTGATAAAAAATTTGAGGTTATGATTGCATAGACAACCATTAATTTGGCTTTTGTACTTGTTAATGTTAATGAATCCATTTTAAAATCATGATACACTCGAGTTATATGGAAATCTTGCCAATATTGTGGATAAAGTAATGTCATTGTTGATAAATAAATAGTACATGGCATAATTAATATCATATGTGATGATTCAGTTAAATTTAATCGAGTGGTAAATCCAATAATATTCATTTTAATTATTTTATAACAACGTTCCAGCATTGTTTCTGGTAAATTTTCTTGTTTTGATGCACATGCAGCCAATCTAAATGCATACAATGGCGCTGATATTTCATAATTGATTTCATCAACTTCAACAATTAATTTTGGATAATTTGGCATATTTATTCTTAAATTTTTTGTTTCATCAACACGAAATTTACGTTTTTCACGATAATGATCAGAAATTTGAATGTCTATAGACAATTTAATAATATTTAATGTAATTTTTGTAATTGGTATATAATCATTGAGTGATTCAAATTCTTCAACGGTCACTGGTGGTAATTCATCAACAGTTAATTCAGTTTTTTGTAAAATACACGATCCTAAATTCGTTTGAATTGTGTTAATAATCGCAGACATACGATGTAACATACCCGAACACACTCGAATATTTAAATCGCCGATGAAATAACGTTTAATATCGTGTTCTTGAAAATTACTAAATTCAAAATTTCCGTTAAAATGAAATAATTCTTCTTCAGTCATTTCCTCAGGTACATCAACATAATGAATATATTCAATAAATAACGCCAATGATTTTTTCAATAAATTATTAGACTTGTCATTATCATTAGACAAATGATCAATAATATATTGTTGATAATCACTTATTTTTCCATTATTTTCATCTGAATTCGAATCGAATAATGAATTTTTTAAATAATCATCACATTTATTAATTTTTCCAGCGCATATATATGGCTTTGAATCAACATTACTTTTAACTTCTGGATAATCGCAACTGCAATAACCCCGAGGTATTAAACAAACATAACCTAAACCAATTTCAATAGCACTAAAAGTCATTCCTTGAACAATAATTGATCCAACGACATTTGACAAATTAAGAGTTACAAATGGCCGATACCTAACCTTAAAATTTTTATGTCCAAATGTTTCTTCTTTGGTATTATCAATGGTTTTAAATGTTAACGTAGCATTATCAATATAAATCCCAAAATTTAATGTTTGTTTCATACAATCAGTCGATTGATCAATGGAATCATTGCTCCAATCAACTGGAACAATTGATGTGAATGTATTCCATGCCCATGAACCCCATGCTTGATTATTATTATTACTATTAATCGGTGGCAATATTAAATTTGAATTATTATCATCATCTAATATTTCATTATCATCTGTAGTCGTTGATAATTTTCTATTATCAATAATATTTCCATATTGTACACGCGATGATTCCATTAATAATGTTATTAAACGTAATAGCATTGGTATTTGTTGTTCAGTCATACTAAATTCCATATTTTCACAGTGTAAATCAAATCGTGTTATTGAAATACGTTTCATTGTGCTCATTTGATAATTCATTATCCAACGTATTGTCATTGAACAACGATAAACAACGGGATCTTGATAAATATCTATTTTACCTGATGAATCCATGCGATCTAAACACAATGTTAAATCCTCAATTGTCATCACTTTACGTAATATCATATCTGTGGCATTAACATCAGTGAATGTTGGTTTCCAATCTTCATTTACTGTTTGCATACTCAAAAATCTTATATTAACACTTAATACAATATCTTCTTCCACGAATTTTAATATTAAATTGTTGCAATTTATGGTTATGTTATTTACCACTTTTGTGACGATACTTTTCATGTAACTAGATGGAGTGTCCTCGCTGAAATAAATTAATAAATGAATAAAAATTAATTAATTAAATAATGATTAAATTTTTTTTTAGTTACTTTAATGATTCAACTGCTGATTTGTATTGTAAATTTCCATCGTCCTCTGTTTCTGAACCGTCTTTCATTTTTAATATACATTCTATTGTGTTTATTGTTATAACAATTGGCTCTGATATTATCTTGACCCATGGTACGTGAATTAATAATTCATGAATATGACCACTGATAAATGTGAATGGAAGATCAAATTGTTCATTTAATACACCCAAACGTAGATCTAAATTTTGAAATGTTGCGTCGCCTCCCCATAAAGAAACCTATTGAAAAAATTCAATATAAATAATTAATATATTTATAAATAATATACAAACTATTTTCAAGTACATTGCATGCAATAAAACATTTTTAATTGTATAAATACATTTATTTAAACGTATTATGAAAATTAATTTTTTTTTTTTTTGAGGTTATGTTTACCTGAGACTGTTCAGCACGAAAATTTTTCACATATTTTCCGACGTAATTTAGTAAGACTGGTGTAATATATGATTCAAGTTTGAACATTATTCTATATTAATTTATAAAATATTTTAATTATATAAAAAAGGTTAAGTTTTTTTGATATTTTTTTGCGCATTCTGTGTGTGTTTTACGTGTCAGAATTTATGAAAATGTGAGCCGTGAGAATAGCCAAAGAATTGTAAATGACGACAAGAGAAGAAAAATAAAAAGTAGTGGTTACCTGCCATAGATTATAAATTCATAGAAATGCTGCTGTCTCCAGCGACATATTTGAGAAATGACATGTGGCGCCTCTTTTGGTACTAGCGACAAATTGAAATTAAAATAAAATGGCTCTGAATTTTATATTTTTAATTTTCTTATAAAACTTATTTTATTCTTCATTAAATTTGATGAAATATAACTTCTCTTTCATTTCTCGATAAGACATTGGATCAATTCAGCTGATCTGAAATATTATAAATATTATTATAAACTTCTGTAAAACAATTATTATGTCTTTCTCATGATTGTTTTAAAAAATCTGGAAAATTTATCAACTTTAAATAATTAACTTTTGATTGATTTACTTTGACTATTAAAAAATATTAAAAAACGATTGTAATTTTTTTTAATCCGCAGTAGACATCTTCAATTATTAGTTAATGACAAAAATAAATTATAAATATATTCTTGCTTCCATTTCAATTATTGTTTACCTAGAATTTGTCGGATGATTATAAAACAATTTGAAGTTTCTAGAAAAGACCAAGGTTATTCTTTTTCTTTATCATTTTTTTCAAAATGAGATATATAACTATATTTTATTTATTTATAAATATTATAGCTTGATATTATTTCACGCGATAAATAATATTTATTGCGTTCAATAATATTGTTATAGATATAAATAGTGCCATTGTACGAGTATGATTTTTCTTTTTGTGTCATTGATAATGTGATTAATCAATACATGTACAAATTAATTACTGTGTAATTAATACTTTTCGTATAAAGCTGTGTCGATTGACGAAGAACAGAATTATAGTTACAATCGCTTCTGATAGCAGCATCGAAAAGTTCACTTCCTTCAGTACACAAAGGTAAGAGGGTCCAAAAATTCTTATAATTGCTATTTTATATCGAATTCTGCTTCATAAATTTAACTAAATCATGCCAATGTTGAATATTTTCAGCCTATCTAGAAAAAATAATTAAATTTTAACATAAATAATTAAAAAGTCACCTGAAATCCACACAATTCTTCATCATTTTAATCCATATTAAATTTTCAATTCCAGATAAATCTTTCATAAAATCTGAGAATAATGCAGTACAAAAGTTTAATCATCTTTTTATTATTGGTGGTATTTTATACGGCTTCAATGAATTGTTCTCCGCAAGCCCAGTATGGAGACCGCAAAATGCAACCAGAAGAAATTGACGATCAATGTTCTAACAATGAAGTCATGGTGCAAGGTCAATGTCGTCCTATACTCCCCAGAAATCATGGATGTCCTGATGGGACGAAAATGGTCAACCAACAATGCAGAATCATCGGATCCTATTAGTTCTAGTGATTCATTAAAATTTATTGTCAGTAAAAATCAAATTGTATTTGCCAAATAAAAGGATTATTCATATTTCTTTCATTTACTCAAATATATATTAATAATAAATAAAAAAACAAATTCATTAAAAATTTCTGTTGAAATGTTTTTCAACACAAAAAAAATTTAGGTTATGTTACCTTTACATTTATTGTTGATAATTCTTCTCAACATATTGTATCATTCATTTAAATATTTGATTATCATTTCGAAGATTCAATGGAATTCAATGTTAATAGAAACGATAAACAAATTATTGAACAGAGTTCGTATAATATTAAACAAATTGATATATTTATAAATAATATAGAAACTCTTTGAAAGTACATTGTTTTATTGCATGCAATAAAACATTTTAACTTGTATGAATAAACTTATCCAAACGTATTATGAAAGTAATTAATTTTTTTCTTTTTTGAGGTTATGATTACCTTAGACTGTCCAGCTTGAAAAATTTTTACATATTTTCCGGCGTAATTTAGTAAAATTGGTGTAATATATAATTCAAGTTTGAACATTATTCTAAATCAATTTGTAAAATATTTTAAATATATAAAAAAGATAAAGTTTTTTCAATATTTTTTTTCGCATTCTGTCTGTGTTTTAGTATGATACTCACTACACGAACGAAGGCGAAAGAGTTCGGATTTAAATTGAAATAAAATGGCTTCGAATTTTATATTATTCTTACAAAATATATTTCTTCATTAAATTTGATTTCCTTTTTCATTTCTTCATGAGCCATTAAATCAGTTCAGCTAATCTGAAACATTACAAATATTATTATAAACTTTTCCAAAACAATTGTCACGTCTTTTTCATGAATGTTTAAATGAAAAATTTATCATTTTCATAAAATTTCCTAATTTTATTTGTTATGTTAAACTTCATATTAGGAAATCTGGCGAATTTATTGAAATTAGATAATAAACTATCGTTTGATTCATTTTGACTATTAAAAAATCTTAAAAAATGACTGTAATCTTTTTTCTCCGCAGTAGACATCTCCAATTATTAGTAAATGACAAAAAAAATTATAAATATTCTTGCTTTCATTTCAATTATTGTTTACCTAGAATTCGTCGGATAATTATAAAATAATTTAAAGTTTCTAGAAAAGGCCAAGGTTGTTTCTTTTCTAAATCAATTTTTTTCCAAATGAGATACCCAATTATTTTTCATTCATTATTAAATATTATGGTTTGATATAATTTCACACAATAAATAGAATTTAATTGTTTTCAATGATATTAATCGAAATAAATTGTCATTGCACGAGTATGTATTGTCCTTTTGTGTCATTGACAATGCAATTAATTAAATACATACACACAGTAATTACAAAATTTGACTTATAAAGCTGTGTAAATTCGACAAAGAACAGAATTATAGTTACAATCACCTCTGATAGTAGCATCGAAAAGTTCACTTCTTTCAGTACACAAAGGTAAGAGTGTCTAAAAATTCTTATAATTGCTGTTTTACATCAAATTTTGCTTTAAAAATTCAACTAAATCATTTCAATGTTGAATATTTTCAACTTACCTAGAAAAAATAATTTAATTTCAACATAATAAACTAAAAAGTCACCTGAAATCCACAATTCTTCATCATCTTAATCCATATTAAATTTTCAATTCCAGAAAAATCCTTCATAAAATCTGAGAATAATGCAGTACAAAGGTTTAATCATCTTTTTATTATTGGTGGTATTTTATACGGCTTCAATAAATTGTCTTGTGGAAACAATTTATGAAAAACGCAAAATGCAGCCAGAAGAAGTTCACGATCAATGTTCTAACAATGAAGTCATGGTGCAAGGTCAATGTCGTCCTGTACTCTCCGAAAATCATGGATGCCCTCAAGGGATGCAAATGGTCGACTCAACATGCAGAATCATCGGATCCTATTAGTTCTAGTGATTCATTAAAATTTATTGGCAGCAAGTATCAAATTGTATCTGCTAAATAAAAGGATTATTCATATTTCTTTCATTTACTCAAATATATATCAACAATAAAAAGCACAAATTGCTTTTATAACCTCAATTGTTATAGTATCCATACCGTAAAAATTTTTGTGTAAAAGTTCATTAAAAATTTGTGTTGAAATGTTTTTCAATACAAAAAAAAAAATTAGGTTATGTTACCTTTATATTTATTGATGATAATTCTCCTTCACATATCGTATCATTCATTTAAATAATTGATTATCATTTCGAAAATTCAATGAAATTCAATGTTAATAGAAACGATAAACAAATTATTGAATAAAGTTCGTACCATATTTGTATTATGAAGAATATAAAATGGCACCAGAGGAGTTTTAACAAATCTGCTTTACACATACTGTAACATTAATGTACAAAAATGAATCATAGGATAAACAACGACTATTCACAACCCAAATAAAATAAACAATTACATGAGCAATATTAATTTCTAATTTACCAAATGTAGTTATTTATTTCTTCTGATTAGAAACGAAAATAATTTGTTTTAGAATTGTAATTTTTTACAGAAATTCATAGCAATATTAAACTAGGATAAAGCATACAGTTATTGGACAGTCTAGTTGTAAGCCTCAAAAACAAAACTTATAAACATTGGATTACAACTAGACTGTCCAATAATTGTATGCTTTAACCCTATATTAATATAGCTGGACATAAAAAATTTTACTTACAGACTAAATGATTTGCTTACATAATTGAACCTCATTGATTTTTTCCTTCATTAATAATGTAAATAGTTGAATATGGAAGAAATTAAATCCATTAATTCGACGATGCAATTTAAATAAAAAAAAAAAGGAAAAACAATGCAGAAAAATTTAATCACTTTCAGAGTCACTTGCGCTACTATCACTGCCACTACCGCTGCCACTTACGCTTCGTGATCTTGATCGTGATTTACTTTTTGATCGTGAATGCGATCGAGAACCTGATGGTGAACGTGACGGTGATTTTGCACCAGGTGAAACTGACACAGAACGTGAATGAGAACGTGATTTGGAACGGCTTCTTGATGATCGTGACGTAGCTCCATGTGATTTTGTTGATTCATGATGTTCTGCAGCAGGACTGCCGGATTTTGATCGTGATGGAGATCGCGAAGGTGATTGCGAGGCTGAACGCGATCGAGATGATCTAGATTTAGCAGGAGAAACTGATTTTGATGATGATTTTCCGCTTGAATGCACTGATGATGCTCTGGATGAGGGCCTAGTTCTTGTTTCATCATTATCACTCTCATCTGTAAATAATAAAAAATAAATTGATTGTTATTTTGTGGAAAAAAATTGGTTTATAGTAGAATTTTTTTGGAGTAAAACAAATAATTTTACCGGGTTCTTCATTTGTTCGTGTTTCTGAGGTTTCCTTTGTTGTTCCTTCTTGATGCTCAGACTGCTGTTCTCCATCATTATTATCATCTTCTTCCTCCTCTTCCTCATCATCCTCATTCGGTGGTTCTAATTGTTTTTCACGATATCGCTGCATTCTAAATTCATTTGCATTTAATGGTCGATGACGAACCACTAATCGTGTATTATTTGGTTGTTGTCCTGTTTTTTGACGACGTTTACTTAAACGTACACGAGTTTCCAATTCATTATAATAAACCTAAGTGAGCGAATAAATATTAATAAAACAAATATCATAAATAATATTATTACAAAAAGTGTTTTATAAAAATTAATACGCACTCCATCTTGTCGCATAACTAAGAAATAATTTTCTTCATAACCTTTAGAAGCTTTACTTTTTACATTCCAATTATATTCACGAGCCATTTTATATTCATATTCATCTTCCTCAGCATAATCAATTTCTGCTGTAAAATCACGACGACGTTTTTCTAATGTTTCTTCAAGTGGTAAAAAGTATGCAACAAATTGCTCTCCACTCTCATCCATGACACCTCTGAAAATTGAAACAAAAATTATTTTTTTATTTATAAAATTAATAAAATTATTATATTTTCAACATGGGGATGACTAAATTTATCTATAAATTATATTTAGTTCATTAATTAATATATCGTGTTATAAAAATAAATAAATAATAAATAATATAATTTTAACCTGATCATTGCTTGTGACATTTCTTCAATTTGTGATGGAACTGGTCGTCCTGATGGTGCTGGATCAGAGTCAAATATTACTTGAGCACATGGATATTTCCACAATTTAAAGTCTGGATAAATTGGCAGTATTTCCACTGGTGTAACATTTGGTTTACTATAATGTTTTTCAATTGGTTTTTTATTATCTTCAAACGTTTTTTCAATAGCTTTAATTTGACTTTCTCGATCCATATACAAAGTTTCCTCCTAAAGATCCAAAAACAAATATCAACACATCAGTTTATAATTCCAATAAAGAATTAAAATGAACTAAACATTAAAAACAATTTACTTTGAAATTTTTCTTAATGCTGTAGCCAACTTTTGCTTCAACTTTGTCCATTGTTTGTGGCTGAAATCGAGTTTGTTCAGTGGAAATATATTCAGTACGACGTAACCATGAAACACTTCTTGCATGATGTCGTGATCGTTTTGAATCTTGTGGTGTGAGAATATCTTCTTCAAGTAATTTTTCATCTGCAGGATCCAACTGTGCATTGATATCACCAGCATATGTATCACGATTAATCAGATCAATTTCAACGCCTAAATCATGCTCTGTTAAAATTTCATATTTGTAATTGCGTTCTAAAGATGTTGGATTATATTGAAGAAATCTATAATATAATTAACCAATTATTTACATTTATTATCAATGAATAATGAATATATTATGGAATTAATTATATTATTAATTTACCGTATCGTCTCGAAGGGATAAGTGATGAATTTTGGATCGAATGGTATATCTGGAAGAGTATTGCAATATTTTACTCGACATATCAGCTCTGATCTGAAATTAAAAAAAAAAAATATATTAGTATGAAAAAAATGTTTAAACAGAATTGTTTGATAATTATATTATGCAAAAAAGCGTTGAGAATGCAATGGATATTTGAAATCAACTTGAATTTGATTGAATTTCAGTTGAAAAATGAATTTGTATTCATATTCAAAATTTTATAACCTCAAATTTGCAATTGAATCATCGACAAAATTCTTTGGCGAATAAAATGAAATTTCGTGTATTACAACTGTTTATTATGCAATATGAATGTTTATAAATTGTAGTATAATAATAATACGAAGTGGCTGGGGCATTTGATAATTTTTAATGTAAATTTTGTTTATCTAATTGTTACATAGATAGCAATTTATTTGATAATGTTATACAAAAAGTGTTGCGAACCTTTTATCCGTTGGTCTAACTGTTCGTGTGTCTCTTTCGGTAGTATTTCCATTTGTTTGTATTGTCGGAGCCATTTTTTAGAATAAAAAAACAGATAATTATCACTGTAGAACTTTAATATTTCTCTGTTACCTCCATTTGTTGCTATCCGTACCATAAATAATGATAAGACTGTAATCTAAATGAACTGAAATGAACTGGGAAACTAATAAAAGATGGCGGCGACCGAAGACATGCGACTTTTACGCCATTGCGGCCGGTAGAGAAAGTAGATACTGGCCGACCAATCACAGCGACTTGTGTAATTTGAATTGAACAATTTTGTAGCCAATCAAAATGAGATTCGATTTTTGCGCCATTGTGGCCGAAAATGGAAGTAAATGTCAGCCGACCAATCATAGCGGCTATTTGCAGTTGGCATTAACTAATCTGTAGCCAATCAGAATGAGGATACATGGTAGTAGTTTGCCGCCAAAAATGCTAGTGAAATAATAATTATAGCATTAATATATATTTTTTCGTTGGTGCTTTTTATATTTGTTCATAATTTGTTTTTTACTTTTAAGAACTGTTTTTTTAATTGTTATAAGGTGAAAATAGACAGAATGAGTGATGAATTAAGTGAAGAATTGAATCCATCGGAATTGGGAACATTAGACTAGTGAGTAAAGTATAAAATTCATACAATTTTCCTGAATTTTTATTTATTCATAAATTTTATTTATTCTAGCTGGGAAAAGGTGTATGCTGATGAAATAAATAATTTTGAGGACCATGGTGACATTGGCGAAGTTTGGTTTGGTAAAAATAATGCACAAAAAGTTGTTAAGTAAGTTGAAAAATATTTCCTAACCTATAAATTTTTCCCTGATATAAATGCATTCATTTCAATTAAATTCACAATTTTTATATGAATTAACTGAGTCTTATTATTATTTATGTCTTTATCATTGTAAAATATTCCAACAGATATATTTGTGAGAATTTAAACCTTGAAAAGGACGATAAAATCATAGACCTGGGTTGTGGCAATGGTTGGACATTATTGCAATTGTCAAAAAATGGATTTAATAATTTATTAGGTGTTGATTATTCACCAAAAGCAATTGAACTTGCTAGATCAGTGTTGGAAGATAATGGAATTAATTCACCAACAATTCAAGTTAAAGTTCTTGATATATTAAACATCAACGACGATGAAACATTAATGAATTTTAAATTAATTCACGATAAAGGAACTTATGACGCAATTAGTTTAAATCCAGAAAATCGTCAAGAGCAAAGAGCAAAATATACGAAAAATATTCATAAATTATTATTAACAAATGGATATTTAGTAATATCCTCATGCAATTGGACACAGGATGAATTAATAAATCATTTTAAATCCGGTATATAATTGATTATTATTTATTTTTTCATATTAATATTTAATATTAATTAATTATGAGATATTGAATTAATTTCTTTTGTTTTTTTTTATGTTTCTTCTTCAGGCTTTGAAGTTTTGTGCACTTTACAAACTCCAGCAATGAAATTCGGTGGTAAAACCGGACAATCAGTGACAAATATTATCTTCACTAAGAAGAAACAATAATTAATAAAATAAAATGAATAAATAACTAAATAAAAGGTGGGAGAAATTTTTTTTTATATATATTATAAATAAATTTTGTGTACTTGCAAAAATTAATTTTTTCTTCTCAAATGGCTGGTGATTAAATTTAAATATATGTTTGTAAATATAAAGTGAATATTTAAAATCTATATAGAAAAATTATCCATTTTAAATATACAAACATTACAAAATACAATTATTAATAATTTCTATTAAACTTATAAATATAATTACTATTATTACATTGAATTAATTTATAAATTGATATATAGGAAGAAAGCACTACAAGAAATATTTTATTAATCAATCGACAAAAATTCAAGCACAGAAATCACAAAAAAAAAATAATTATTTATATATTTAATTTTTTTTGATAAAGCTCACAATTTTTTTTTTTTTTTCATAATTTTTTCAAAATTATGAGTATGTTATTGTTTTTAAAATCATCATTGCAAGGCTCAGGACAATGACAAGGGGATTTGTCAACAATGATGTTGTTCCTAAACATAAAAAAGAAAAAAAAAACAGTTACAAGACAATTTAAATATTTTTATCGACAAAAAATTCCATTTATTTTTTACCATTGCATTTATAATTTTCTTCATAATATCCTTCAACACATTGACATCTTTTTCCCATCATTGTATTGTTATTTTGAATACACTGTGCGCCCTCACCACATTCATCATTGTCATTGCAGGGCGCACGCACCGCTGAAATTCAAAAAAAAAATTTATTTATTATTTAAATTCATAATGAAAAGAAATATTTAATATTCATATTTTCCTTTATTTTACCTTTATATTTATTCGTGCATAGTCCATTTATTGGCGCTGAATAATCACCACAAAGACATCGTGTTTTACCGTCTCGTGGATCTGCCATGCACGTTGTATTTTGTATTGCGCCACAATCCGATTCAATTTTACACTCTCGCGCTTTTCCAACTGAAAGAAAAATTTAAAATAAAAAAAAAAATAGATTTAATTTATTTCTATGAATTTTTTGATTATTATCAATTTAAAATGACATTTTTAAATGTCAATTAAATATTTCTTGTTTATAATTTTCTTCTTTTTTCTTTTATTACAGTTGCCATTGAAATGAACATGCGAAAATATAAAAAAATAATTATCCACATCCGACCTTGATGTGATAAAATTAATTGAATGAAATTAAATTTCTCCACGTGAGTAAAAGCAGAAAAAAAAATTTATTTACATAATTTATTATCATTATTTATATATTATTGTTATGTGGGTGTAAAAATAGTTTGGATTATCATGATTGAATACATCAAAAGATGGATTTTGAGTAGTTTTTGTAGTGTATTATCAGACAGTCATATAATTTTATTCGATATTGATCGGGAAAAAAAAATTATTTTAATTTTTTTCTCTCTTTTCAAACATATTAATTTATTTTTTTTTTTATGACCTTTGTTACTTAGTAATTTCTTCCACATTCTCATTCGACGTCATATCATGTTACATCTACGCTACTTCAATCACGCAAAGTCTTCGGTAAAAGCAAAAAAAATATTCATATTTTATTTATTATTTACATTTATATATGTATAAGTATATATATATTTTTTTATTACATATTTATGCATATATATAATGTTTAGAACACAATAACTGAGTGATGGAGAAATTATTAATGGAAATTTGAAGTGCACAAGCGTGAGAAAAAATTTATTTTTATTTTTTATTAAGAAAAAAAATTTTTTTTGTTTAATTCAACTTTTTTTTTTTGTGCAAAAACTAGTTACTGCTATGTCCTAAATTGGCAGGTTTCAAGCCAAATCGGCCGCCACTCCGTCCAACACTAGTTAAACGACCAAATTCAAAAGCTGCGTCCATTGCTATAAAAAAATTATTTAAACAAAATTTTTGAAAAAAAAAAAAAAAAAAAAAAAAATTAAATATAAAATATATCAAGTAAATATAAAATACGTGCTTCATACAAACTATCGATAAACGTGCAGATAAATTAGAAAAATAAATAGTTTTGGTTACAATTTTAAAATATTTTCATTTATTCAATTTATTAAATATTAAATTAAATTTTATTTATTTACCTGGAGTTGGTGGTGGCGGTGGATTTGAATTTTGGGGGTTGGTTTTACCAAATGTGGTTAATGCACTCGTTGTTAATGACAATGATGCCAATAAAACCAGGCAAACAGGTCCAATAATAGTTAAAGAATTAATTTTCATCATTTTATATTAAATTAAAAATAAAATATTTTGTTTATATAATTCAAATTATTGAATTTATAATATTTAAAATCACTGGATAAACAGTTAAATGAAACGAAATAATAAACAATTATTGCGACACGTATCACAGAAGTAAATATATTTATAATTATATTAATTGTAATTTTTTTTTTTTTTTTTTCGTTTGTTTATTTTAAATACTCAGGTTATTTCTCACTTATTCACTGACTTCTATTCGACTGCGTGTTAGCATGACATGAGAAAGCCTTTTAAGCTTTCGCCACCCCTTCACAAAGCTCAAACCCCCCCACCAAAATTATTTTCTCCTTCAATATATTAATTCGTAGCCAGTAAAAAGTTTAACGTAAATTGTAAGAAAACCACATGAAAATCTTTTTTTTTTTTCTTTTCTATTTATTTAAATATTCGCCCATTGAATTTATGTATTATTTCACGTTATTCTATTCTGTTTGTGTTCTTTTTCATGTATTCCAACGTAATACTGCGAACTAATTTCAATATCTTTGAAGGATAAGACGAAGAATGATAAAAAGAAAAAATTGTTTGAAAGAATAAGTTTTTTCTCCCTTAATTGTTGAGGTTTCATTTGCATTATTATACAAAGTAACAATTATTCTAATTGCTCAACACATAAATAAGCTCATAAAAGTTTCCCTATAGAAATTAAATTTCAGAATTTAAAATTTAGAAAATTTAAATTTAGAATTTTTTTTTTTTGTTTAATTTTTTTTTTTTATTTGTAGATAAATATATCAATTTTTTTTTTTGACAATAGAATGTTTCTTTAGACACCTTTACGTTAAATCACGCGAAAGTTTTGTTGATTGGAGTTTATTATTAAAATTCATTTAATAATTAATTTTTTATTCCTTCATAAAAAAAACAAATGAACTATCTTTATTCTTATTTATTTATTTATTTATTTATTTATTTATTTATTTATTTATTTATTCATCACTCAGAGAGTTAAATGTAATTTATATATTCATGTCGAGGAAAATTTGAATGAAAAGGGAGAATTATTAGAATGTGTTTGTCTATTTTTTCATTTAATTCAAAGTTAACACGAAAATTTCTTACATAAATTTATTGCATTGTTCTGATTGCTTTATGGTCAGGACATTTTGTAAATATCTCTTCCTGTCTTTGTTGTTGACGTGATATGTGTCTGTTATATGGATATAAAAAGAATAGACAGAACATGTTAGGAAATTTATTTCGTGATTGAAATTACAAATCAATAATTTTTTGATTTGTATAAATTTTTTTTCTTTCTTCCCTGTTTAAAATATTTAAATTCAAAATTAAATAATTCTACGCGAGAATTTATTTGTCAAAATGATTCTCAAAAATCGTGGAAATAAATTTGGGAACTTTAAAATATTTTTTTTCCATTTAATTCAATCAATTTCTAAATGTTTCGTGATTTATTATACAAAATTCTCTTATCACAAATTGATAGTTATTTATTAAAACTTTAACGAATTTAAACATTAAAAAAAATTCTCAATTGGCATCAAACAATTTTATTAATATAAAATTTGATATTTATTTTTTATCTCCAATAAATTCGTGATCAAAAAATCTACACGATTTAAATTATATTTAAGATGAATCAAAATCATTTAATAATTTAGTTTGTCATATTTAATTTTATTATTAAATTTCCATTGGATTTTTCGGTTGGGAGTAAATTTTACGTTGTTTTTTTCTTCTTTTTCATTTATTCAAACAACACCCAATCCATTGATTATCCCCTCTATGTAAATTATTCTTAAACACGCACATAATATACATCAAAACACGCAATAAGTCAATTTTATGTTTCTTCAATTTCGTTATTATTTTTTTTTATTTCTTAAACATTTATCGTAATAATTTTTTTCCAATTTTCGACATAATCATTTTTCTGGTGTGCTCACACCCACATCCGTTATTTCAATTATTATTATTTATTTCTTTCATAATTATTAACGAATTTTTATCTTGATTTTTGTTATTCAATTTAGAAATAATTTTTGGTGTTTCAAACGAAGATTGTATCAAAAATAACTCGTGTGTAAATATAATCATTATTCTCAATGTCTTCATGGATATATTTACAATGATGATAAAAGGTAATTAAAATAAAAAAATAAATAAATTAATTTTTCTCGTTAATTTTATTTCCTTAATTTTTTTCTTTTTTCTGTTTTAGGTGAAATTTTTAACGAACTTGGACAGTGTTTTTTCAATCGTCTCTGCGTTCAGTTATCTGCTCCAATGAATTATGCAAATGTCACTCGAAATACCAAAAAATAAATGGAACTTATTGCGAAAAAAGTACGTAAATAATTAAATTTTTCTTCGAACATGAAAAAAACAAAAAAAATAATGAAAATTTATGAATAAAAAGTGAATTTTGAAACATCTTTTATATACTAGAAATATATAAATAAAAAAAACATACTTCAATATCCGTATTAAGGGCACATGCAATCGAGCAGTTAACTGTTGATTGAAGACAAATTGGATTTACTGATAAAATCTTTTTTCACTACTTAAATATTATTATCTAATTTTTCTTTTATTTTTTTTCTACTATTTTTCACTCTCTTCTTTCACTCTCCATTCATTTCACCGCATTGGTAAGATAAATTTAGTTTACAGCTCCACCTCCATATCAATAAATCATTCACGCGGCACATTTCAAGCAAATTCCAAAAAAAAAAAAAATAGAATGAAATATATTTTTACCTCAATTATTTTGTCGCTCAACGGAAAAATATAAGACATGAATTAATTCAATTAATAAATTCACGTCTCGAATATTCTATAAATAAAAATACTTATCTTAAAGTAGTTGACATAAATATTTATACAAAAAAACAAAATATTGAATTAAAAATCTTTACATCAAATAAAACAAAATAATAAAATTAAAAAAGATCAGAAATTTCACAAATAAAATTTTTCTCAAATTCAATTCAAATATTTCAACTTATAATATAAATAATACCCCTCATGACCTTTTGATTAATAATAATAACACAATGAAAAGTGTGATAAAAAATCGTAGATAAAAAGAAATCGACAGTGAATGAAAAAAAAAAATTGTTCAGGGAGTCGCAAAAGAAAAAATAATGTGCGAATAATGAAGAAAAATTGCGGCGTGAAGAAATATAAAGAAAAAAAAAATTATATACACACATACCTATATTGATATATTAGTAGTGGTATTTGTGTAGTAATAAAGGTTTTTTTTTTGTATGCCAAAGCGTGATAAGGTAAAATCATAGCGTGCACGCAATTTTATATCGTTTTGAGGGTCTGTTAAGAACATTTCCATTTGTATAAATGTATTTATGTAAAATATATTCATATATATTATATGTATGTATTTGTGTGTGTGTGTGTATTTGTGAATTGTTTAAAGAGAAAGCGTATATTGAGCTTTGTATGACGTCGTTTGTTTCAAAGGAGTGCTAGGAATGACGTAATTGAACGTGTGAGGTCAAGGTATTTCCTTGTCGTTTGTGTGTAAAATAAATTGTAGGACAATGCAGGTGTCTTTTGTTCATTCGTTTAAGGAGTAATAATGTAAGGAAAATAATGGGAGAATTTATTGTTTGTATTTATAGATGGAAATATTGTTTTGGAGGTGGAGAAATTTTATATTGAATTTTTTTTTTTTTTTTCGTGAAAATAAATTAATTTTTCAGGGTTGTAATTTTTTAAATATAAAAGAAATTTTTATTATATATTAATAACAATTTATTTTGTTTTGTTTAGTGTTTATATTATTATTATTATTATTAATAATAAGTCGAAGTGGCGTTTAAATTGATCGACTGAGGGACCAGAAAATTACGTTGATGACTACAAAGTTACTGGATTGATTAAATTGATGATATATCAATAATTGGTCATTAATGGAGTTCTAAAAGCTCCTTTCAGGCGATATGCAAGCACAGGAGACGAGCGGAAACCTCGATGAAATTGATTTTTAATCAACATAATTGGAAATTAAATTTTTATCATTGAACATGTGAGTTAAATTGATTTTTATATAATTTTATTTTATTTATTTATTTATTTATTTTTATTTTTGACTATTTCACGAGCAATTTAATCGATAAATCGTGAAGGGAAGATAATGAACAATTGAATTTGTTTGTTGAAAGTGATTAGGAAATTTTTTTGAAAAGGTCAAGATTATTTTACTTGATTTAAATAGGTCAGCGTAAAAAGGAAGTGACCGTTATCTTTTCATGCACGAACGTACTTTGGGTGAATATAAGAATTACAAAGAGAGATTAGACAATGAATAAATTATTCGTGTTAAAATTTAGAATTTAGTAAATGTTTTACCGGTTATTTATTAATTAATTGCGACATTTTGCGTTTAGGGCTGATGAAATATTAAAATTTATGAATATAAATATAAGAAAATATTATATTATTAATTAAATAATGAATACATAAATACACTCTCATCTTATTATATCCTCACGTCAATTTAAAATTAATAAAATAAATCAAATCTGCTAAAAATTAACGCAGCTAAATAAATTTTTCTTATTACATTCCAATAATTTAATTTAAAAAACACAAAAGAAATTAATCATTCATTTACATTTTTAATACAAGGAAAAATATAGAATAATTATTTTTTCTTATAATATAATTCATGATGAATTTAATTAATGTATAATGTTTTATATTACTGGATTATTGTCCAAGGATAATGGATACAAAACGTCGCGCAATGATTTTCCTTGGATTTTATTTAACAAATCGCGTGTGTGCTAAGTAACATTGCACTGAGAGTTGTGTGTGAGCTTTGCGTTATTTAGTATCGTCCTGTACAGGGTCAAGGTCAATATGTCGCGATCAAATGAATAGAATGATAGTAAAATAAAAAAATAAATTAATTATATTTATATTTCATCATTTCGTTTAATATTCAAGAGAGAAAAAAAAATTATAAATCTTTATTCAATTAATTAATTCCAAATTAAATTCATCCATTTCTTTATTCAATATTTTTCCACTCTCTAGAACAAGACAACAGCAAAACAAACAATGAATAATATTAACAAAAATAATAATTTATACTGTAATTAAATTTTATTTATTTCTCTTCTGCATGTTTGAGGTCAAAAATTATTTTTATTTTTATTTCATTTATATATATACATTGTATATTTTTTTTTTTTCACCCTGAACTTGAGGGTAGGAAATATATTTCATTCAGTTGAAATGTGATAATTATCACAATAAAATATTGTTTCAGGGTGAATTATTATTAATAGTTGAAGTTTTATTTTAAATAGAAGAAAAAACATTTTTTTTTATTTCCTCTTTAAAACAATTAGAATAATGGATACAAATTACATTTTATTGCTTTGACTGATAACAATATTACAACATTGGACACCATCCAAATTACTTGTGAACAAGTTTACAGTGTGTATTTCATTGTATAATTTATATTTATATATTTTAAGAGCTTGAGATAAAGCAGCAAAGTACATCTAGCGAGAAATATTTCAACCCCTCGTTTAAAGTGTTTGCACCCTCTGTAGGTAGATGAAAAAATTTCTATTCCATTCATTCCTTTGCTGCTTGATCATCTGCAGAAAAGTACAAACAAAAAAAAAATAATTAGCCAGATAATTAAATATTTTTTATACTAAAATGAAATTCAACAAGTTGGAAAATTGCCAGAATTATTTCCGCTTTTAAAACTTAATTTGTTTTATAAACAGGCTTATTTATTTATAAATAATTATCAGTACTAATTAATTTAATCACTTGACAAATAAACAGAATGATTGAATGAATTTTAAAGTGAATTTAAATATAAGAAATAATTTTTTTTTTTTTTTTGTGGTGAAAATAAATTTGTTCGTGTGTTGGGGTGTAATCTTGTGAGATTACTGCGGCGTTCAGGGGTGGTTAATTAAGTTAACGAGAGAAATGAACAGGAGATAGTTGAGGATGAAGAAATAAAAAAAAAAAAAATAGGAAATTGTGTAATTACAAAAAAGCTTTGTAGAGGCAAAAAAAAATAGTAATCCTTAGTTGATTTCGGAATTCAGGGGGTATTTATTGTTTCAAGGGTGATTAGATTTTTTAAATTGCATTTTAAATGTTTAGTTGACTTTTTTTTTGTGATTTAGTTGAATTAAATATTTTTTTTTTTGAGTCAAACAATTTTTTATTCCTCTTTTATTATCATAAACAAATGCACTTTATTTATTATCTCTCGAAATAATTGTCAAATAAATTGTCAAAAAAGAAAAGCAATTTATTACAATTTACAAATTTAAAAAATATAAAAATTATAATAATAAAAAAAAAATGGTAAATAATTTTTAAAATATTAAATTTTCATGTGAAATAAATATTTTAAAATTATTTCCAGTTCTTCTTTATTCTCTTATTTGTTAAACTATTCAAAAAATTTATATAGAATAATTTTTTCTTCATTGTCAAAGTCTGATTTGTAAAATATTAAATAGAACACCCGGTATATACATACAAATATATATATATATATAGAATTATCCTGGGAACCGACGGCGAGTATCGACCGGGGTGAAATGCGTGCACACCCTTACGCACCCTAATGTCCTTTCCTCAGGATAATATATATTTAAATATACAAATATATTCCACTTGCGATTCGATCAGTTGTTTTGAAAATGTGAAAACAAAAAAAATTATTCTCACTTATTTATATATTTATATTTATGTTAAATAACAGAAGGGTATAGGGATGATGGATGCTAATGTCAGCATCAGATAGGTGTAAATTACTACAAAGTAGAATTTATTACAATCCAAAGATGAAGAAAAAAAAGAAAAAAATTTTTTTTATTGATTAAAAATTTTTTTTTTCATTTTTCTATTTATTTATAATTATTTTCGGCTGGAATATTGGCAATATCCAATGGTAATTTTGAAGACAAGAGTCCTATAACTGTACGGCACTTGAAAAAAGAAATTATTGTCTGGAAAATATTTTTTTTTTTTAATTAGAGAAAAGAAAATTTATATTTACCTATTTTTGTTTTATTTTATTTTATTTATTTGGGAAATCTTTTTTTTTTTAATTTTATAATCCGTGTCCGTGGTGTGAATGATTTGTTGGTGCTTCAGTTGTTGGTGAAATGTTGTCTTGGTATAGTAAAAAATATAACAGTGACCAAATGATGAATGAAATAATTAAAGAAATCCAAATTATTGAATTAAATTTATCCCAACCGAATATTACATTCCAAATTGTTTCTCCTTCGTATGAGATATTAATTGTTCTCATTGTGCTTTGTTGATTATTAGTATTACGTTCGTTTGCCATTGTGATCACAAATTTTTAAATGATTTTATATCAGGTGTATTCAATTAAATAATTTGTGAATTATTTCAATGAATTTTAATATTTATTTGAGGATAATTTCACTACTCGTGACAAAATAACCGATAGCAATGGAATATAAAGTTGACGATTCGAATGTAGAATGATAAGAAATTGAGATCATTGATCTGAGATATATATCGATAATAAATACAACAAAAAATAAAAAAGACTGATAAAAAAATTATAATCAGTTCATTATTAAAATTTCTTTCACACTGTTCAAATATTCTTATATAAATATATCTATTTATTTTTTAATTGGATAATTTTATTTCATTGATTTTACGGTTTATATATCATCAACAACAATCTGTATTTTCGTTTGTGTATTTGTCCCAAGCAAATAACCAATATCCAAGTCCAGTGCCAATTACAACACCAAATGCCAACCAAATATTAAAAGTCATAAATATAAACATGAGAAAATATCCCATTATTAATTGAACAGTGTGTAAAAATGTTTGTAGCATATGCATTCCCGAAAATATAGCGTTCCTTAAATAGAAATAATTATTTATTCATTTAATTTATCAACAATTAAAAAGTACAAAAATAATTTAATAATTAATTTCAAGAAAATTATCAATTTTTTTTTTTATCTTTTCTCTTACTTTCGGGTTATTTTTCCTCCTTTACGTTGATTAATCATTGTCATTTTGATAAATAAATGTTCACGATAACTTTTAAGTCCCTCGTAAATTGCTCCAAAAATAATAATTCCAATTACTGAACCAATAATTTCATTAGCATTTGTTGTTTTCCATCCATAAAATAATATCGCTGATTCCTCAACGGTAAAATGAAAATACATCTGTAAATTTAATATATTAAAATAATACAAAGATATAATTTAATATTTAAATAAATAAATGAATAAATTTAATTAACTCACTCCCATCATATTAAATTTTTACGTCAATTTAAAATTAATAATATTAAATAAATCAACTGAATATCAACGCAGTCCAATGAGCACTAAAAAAAAAATAACCGACCGATGATTCTTATCAATACATTCAATAGATAATAAATAATAAAAAAATTCTCCTTACTCAATCGATAAATACAAATTAATAATCAATTCATTTTATATTAAATAATAATTCTCATTATAATTCCAAGATGAATGTCAAAGTATTGATCCATCCACACTTCAACATCCCAAATAAAAAAAAAGAAATATTAAAATCGAATAGAGAGAAAAATAATTTTTTTATTTAATTTAATTATTTTATAATATATAAAAAATAATTTAGTTTACTAACTCGAGTTAATATTATTATTCCAAGCGGCATTTATTCAAGATAATTATCATTTTTTACAGAAGATAAATATAAATAAAATCATTTAACTGAAGTAAAGTGTAAAGGTTTAAATTTTAAATTGTATTTAATAATAAAATGTGATATTAAAGCTTTTATTAGCTGAAAGTGGTTATTAAATTGAGGGATCGTGCAACAACGTTGATGACACATATAATATAAAATTATTGGAGTGATTAAATTAATTATATTAATAATAATCCATTGAAAATTGATAATAAAAATAAAATAAAATAAATTAATGAATAACTAAAAATAACAATTTAAAATAATATTAAACTCTCAAACAATATCAACTAACACCGTCTGACTAAATAACTCCACATCTACTTACACCCCCAAACACAAAATTCCCCCCTAAAAAAAAAAAAAAAGACTTTGAAAAAAAAATTTTCTTTTTTAATATTAATTTTAATAATTCCACGTTTATTATTAATTTAAAAATATTACTCACGAGTTTTATACACTATACAAAATGACGCTGATATATAACATCTTCTAATATTATTGAAAATATATATTGTAGAATTATTTTATAGATAAATTTATAACTGAATAATTTTTATTTAATTTTTAGTGAATTTATATTTAGAGAGAAAAATTTTTCTAGGATGAAATTAACAATGAAAATTATATAATTATATTAATCATTAATTAATAGAGTTCTAAAAGCTAACTACAATAATTTAAAAAAATTATTTATGAATAAAACAAATAACAAATTATTATTATTTATTATCTTTCAAATAAATCACTTCAAATAGATTAATTATTTTTATTAATCCATTTGTTTTATTTATTATTTACATTTATATATTTACTTTTATAAAATTATTTATATATTCATTTATTATTTATAAAATTATTTACATACATTAATCATGTATATAAATTTATATATATTAATAATTAAGTCTGTAAATGTAAACGCGAGCGCAACCTGTGGCTGATCCTGACAGTCCGCTTTTACTCCTCCCCGGAAATTCAACCCGGCACGTAAAAATTTTCTCTCTGTACTCAGTTCAGTGCCACTCTCACCGTCCGAGTGTTTACATCGGTCGTAATATAATTTTCGTCATTAATTTCACTGTGAAAAAATTTTTTTCACTAAATATAAATTCACTAGAAATTAAATAATAATTATTTAGTCATAAATTTATTTATAAAATAATGTTACAATATATTTTTTCAATAATATTATATCACCGCCATTTTGTTTAGTGTATAAAACTCGTGAGTAATATTTTTTAATTAATAATAAAATTGGAATTATTAAAATTAATATTAGAAATAAATTTTTTTTTTTTTAAGTCTTTTATTTTTTTTTTTTTTTTTAGGGGAAATTTTGTGTTTGGGAGAGTAAGTAGATGTGGTGTTATTTAGTCAGACCATGTTAATTGAGATTGTTAGAGGGTTAAATATTGTTTTAAATTATTATTTTTTGTTATTTATTAATTTATTTTATTTTATTTTTATTATTAAATCGTCGATCGTTGTCTGTTTAATTCTCTCCTCTCTCACAGTAGCCTCGTGCGTTTCCATGGAAATTATACCACCCCTACGAAGTATCCAAGACACCCTGCTCTCAATATACCACGCTCGAATTATTCTCTCTGCCCTTTTCTCTTTTTTTTTTCTTTTTTCTTTCGTATTTTCTCTATTTTATAGCCCTTCTCTCTTGTATTTATTGTACCTATTCAACCATCATTAGATTCAGTCGATCGGAATATTAATGTAGAGAAAAAAAAATTATTTTATTTATATAAAATTGTGTTGTTTTATTGTACAGTGCAAATATAAATTAGATGTAATTTTATTGTCAATTTATGAATGAAATTATTTTATTAAGCTAATTACATTAATTAAAATGTTGTTGAGCGGTGGACTTTTGAGTTTATATTTAGTCGAGTGTGTTCTTAAGAAATCTGATCGTGAAATAGAATAGCAATTAGTGGGAAGTATGAAATAACGTTGAAGGTATAATTTAAAATAATTTTTTTTGATAAATTGAAGTTATCAATTTAACAAAATTATTTTTTAAATCAATTTAAAAAATTTTTTTTCATTCCAATTATCATTTGTTTTTCAACTAAATTATGTTAACGATCCATTAGTCGATTTGAAACATATAAAAATTATTTAAAAACCCAAAAAAAATGAGACTAAACAAAAAATTGAAAAAAAAAAAAAATTTATTTTTTTTGTATTTATAATTAATAATATTTATTTCAATTAGAAATTGTAATATGAACTAATTATGTATTTATTTTCTTTCAGATTGGAATTTTCTGAAGCCATTAAAAAGCAGAAATGAAAAAATTATGAAATTTTTATCGATAATTAAAAATAAAAATTATAAATATATTTTTTCTCTATCTGGAATTAATTACGACTGTTTGATTGGAAAATTTATGGAACAATGACTGTGAAAAATGTCGAGAATTTTCATTGGAACGATGGGAAAAAATCGTTCATTGACCGAAATCACGATGAAATATTTAACTGAAAAAAACGAAAGACGAAATAATGAGAAGAGAATTATGGATCACAGTAGAATGATTAGAGCGAACGTGTAATTATCGTTACGAAAGAAGATAATAAATAGAGAAAAAAAAGAACAAAATAAAAGGAAAAACGAAAAGATAAAAGTCTCATTGTGGCCCATTTTTTTTTTCCAACTCAACTTTTTTTCTACAACCAAACTTTGCCTTTGATAAAGAGCAAAATAGTGAATGGGACCAAGCTAAAACCACTGAGAAATGAGGAAAAATAATCTGTGATTTTTATACATACATAAAAATAAAAATAACGTGCCAAAAAAAAAAAAAATAATAATAATAAAGTAATAGAATTTATTTCTAAAGAAACGAAGAAATATTGATAAAAGAAAAATGCCTGGACATTCGACTAGAACAAGCAGTGAAGCGATCAGAATGGAGCCATTGGGACGTACTTCCAGCTCCAGAAGTCCAGGACAAAATGGGACAGCCAATACAGAAATAGCAGAAATGTCAGGTGAGTTTTTAATTGCCAGTAAAATAAATAATAATTAAAGAGATAAATTTTTCTTTATATTTCATCTCAAGAAAGCGATTTTATTTATGTAATATTAAATTATAAATTAATAATTAATATTTGTTTATAACAATGTGATAAAGTATGACAACACACAAATAAACAATAATAAATAAATTTATTCAATTATCTTTTCTTCTTGATAATTCGTTAATGAATTAATTTAAAGTGATTTAATATTATTTTTATTCTCTTCTTTGAATACATTTTTCTTCATTAAAAATTCAAAAATATGAAAAACTAACAAATCCATCTTAAAGATCACGCAATTCTGCATGAAATTCATTCGAACAAATTTCTATCAAATTGATAAAAAAGTACTCAAAAAAATTCCTCAAAAAAAAAAAAGAAGGAATAAAAATAATATCATAAACTGATGAATAATTGAATCAATTTATGTTACAAAAACCTTTTTAACTTTATTTCCATTGGGACGGAAGTATCTCGCGTCATGATAAAGGGTATACAGTAAAAATAGAATCCTTTCGTGACCCGAAATAGCAAATCGATGTTGTGTGTTGAATACTTTGTAGGATTAAACATAAATGTCGTCTAAAACTTTAAATCGTAAATCGATTGCTCGAGAAAAAAAAAATAGCTCAAGCTGTACTGAAATAAATATAAAAAAAAGGTCAAGTGTAACAAATAAAGGGTGGATAGACAAGATTCCAACTCGCTTCCGGTTATAGCAAAAGTGTACAAAAAAAAAGAAAAATGAAAATAAGAAACAGAAGTGAATGGAATAATTTATTGTTGCACGTACTTGCAAGATACAAAAAAAAATATTCAAGCATTTTAGTTTATAAAATATATTCACAACAGGTCACAAGTTCAAAAGTTCAATATAATTTATAATATTTATATTAAACAAATCTACAAAATAAAATAAATTTTTTAATCAACGAAATGAAAAAAAAAACAATAAAATATTTAAATTAAATTTTTCTATTTAAAAATTTTAAAACGTTTAATAAAAATTTTTTTTCTACTAAATTAAAATTTTATCTAACAATTATACATATAAACAATCAAATATTTATAATAATTTCACAAAATAAAATGAATTTTTTAATCAACGAAATAAAAACAATAAAATATCTAAATTAAATTTTTCTACTTAAAAACTTTAAAACGTTTAGTAAAAATTTCTTTTCTACTAAATTAAAATTTTATTTAACAATTGTATATATATAAACAATCGAATATTCATAATTCATAATAATTCCACAAAGTGCAGTGAACTTTTTGATCGACAAATGGAAAATAATAGTAAAAAAAATATTTAACAAATAAATCCATTGAATTAATTCCAAGGATGGCGCCACCAATCGAGACGCCAGGATGGAAACGTTCCACAGGGGATGCGTGATTTTCACCACCCTCTTTCCAAATGAAAATGTCTCTCATACATATATATCTGTACAATAGAACTACTGACTATCCCGTCCGCCATTACTGTACAAACCGCCGCAGTCGCAATATCCGCACTTCAATGTCAATAAAATGTCAAGCGCTGAGCGCTTTGCGCACACAATTATCGCCACATAATTATAAAATTCATCAATTATTATTAAAATTATTTCACAATAATATATCCTTGTTGGTGATGATTAATAATTAATTTGTTTAATGTGGGTGATGAGAAAAAAAAATATATTTATATCTCTAAACGTGGAAATGAAAATTTAATGAAAATTATTTTTTTTTCTACCCTTAAAAATCTACTGAACTTTATTTTTTTATTTTATTCTCATAATTGTGTACGTTTGTATATATGTGTGGGTGGATTAGTTAATGTTAAATAATATTTATTATTCGATATATCATTTGGAATTTATATTTTTATTCTGGCTGAACAAAAAGAGCCACTTATTAAAGTCGCTTATGCGTCAAATGACGGTGAGATAAAAGGTTTTGTTTATCGACGACCACCGCATAATTCATTCGAAATGAGTGAAGGGGATGTCGATGACGTTGCCTTCCTCACAGGTGAGGAGATATGATTAATAATTAATTATTATCAAGGGAGAAATAAATAAATGTGTAGAAAAAACAAAAAAATTATTTCATAATTTTCATGAAATTCTTTTTTATTTTTATTTTACTGAGAATAAATATTTTTTTTTATTGTATTCAACTGAAATATTGTTTGTTGAACCTATTTATAGTTATCATAAACAATTTAAATATTTATTTTAAATAAAATTATTCAATTGATATAATAGAATTTTTTTTCTTTTTCATGTTAAAAATTGTCGGATTATTTTGTTGCAGTTGTGGAATGACTAAGAAAAATCAGGTCAAGTGATTTAATGTGACATAAATTCATAAATAATAACGACACACACAACAATTGTTGAATTGTTAATAAATAAATAAAAAATTAAATTGTACGTTGAGTTCTAGTTAGAATTGTATACTTAATTTTTTTTATTTCAATCGATTTAGTTTTTTAATATCGCTGAAAATAGAATAATTGAAGGTTGTGCATGGAGTTCATGTCACGTTGGATCATTAAAATTTAATATACTGAATATAGATGAAAGAATAAAATAGTTTTATTATATAATAAATATGTTTAGATAATTTTATTAAATTATTTTTCATTTTTTAAATGTGTTTTATTTGTTTTATTTGTGGAAAACTTTGAGGATTTTATTTGTTTCAGGAGATAGTAATACTGGATTGCACAAAAGAAGTATTTATGAGCACAATGGCGTCGCTGTTTGTTCACAAAAACGTGCATTGTGCATTGCCACTGTTGTATTTGCAATTCTTTTTGCCATATCACTTATTATTGCCTTCGCGGGACCACAAAACAGTAATTGATAAATTTATTTATTGATTTTTATGTGAAGAAAACGAATTATTTGATTGATTTAATTATTATTTGGTTTTATAGATTGTCCATGTGCTGGTGAAAGACCTGAGAATTTGGAAATTGAAGATGATTTTGAGAATGCAGAACCAATTGCAACTAATGGAGAGGTGAAAAATTGGTGATTTATATTTTTTTATTGAAGTTAAAATTTATTTGGTTATTTTTATTCAGATTTTTCCTTGGGATAACGTGAGATTGCCTTCTTTTGCCCATCCTACGAGATACAACATTACAATCCATCCAAATCTCACGACCCTGGAGATAAAAGGTGCAAAAAAAAAAATTGTTTTAATTTATATTTTAAAATGTGTATTCAAATTTTAATTTAGTTTTTATATTCTCACAGGGCAAGTTTCAATTGAATTTTACGTCGACAGAGAGACCAATTTTATCGTCTTCCACAGTAAAAACTTGACAATAACTGGAAAAGTAAGTAGAAAAAAAAAAAAAATTTTACAATAAAATAATTTCAATAAAAAAATTACTAATTTAAGATCATAAATATTTAAATTAAAATTCATTTGATTTACAGATGATACAAAATCGTAAAGGACATGAAATGAAAATAGGAAAATTCCTTGAATACACAAGACATCAACAACTTTATTTAGAACTTGAAGATGGTAAATTTCGTAAACGTGGAAATTATTCACTTTATTTAAAATTTACATCACAATTAGCAAGTGAACTTGAGGGATTTTATCTCAGTACATATACAACAGCTGATGGAGACAAAAGATATTTAGCAACAACACATTTTGAACCAACTTATGCACGTTCAGCATTTCCATGTTTTGATGAGCCACAATTTAAAGCAAAATTTAAAATTTCAATATTTCGTGATAGATTTCACATTGCATTGTGTAATATGCCAGTAATAAATACAGAGGACGCTGGATTTTACATGGGACGTGGATTGGTAATTAATAAAAATTTATAAATTAAATAGATTTATTTATACAATAAAAAAATTAATTTTTTTTTTATTAATATTATCAATTTATATAATTAAAAATAATAGTATATATTATCCTAATGCAGTTGAATAATTCGAATTTTCAGTTACGTGATGATTTTCAAGAGTCCGTTGAGATGTCAACTTATTTAGTTGCATTTGTTGTTTGTGATTTTAAACGTGTATCACAATTAACAAATCGAAATATCTCAGTGAGTGTTTATGCAGCTGAATCAATGTTATCTCAAGCTGAATATGCTGTTTCAACAGCAGTTCACTTGATGGATTATTATGAATCATTTTTCGGAGTTCATTATCCTTTACCAAAGCAAGGTAATTTTTAATTTTTATTTTAAAATACATTTATAAACTATGAAAAATGAATATTAAAATTTTTATTTAATTACAGATCTCATTGCAATTCCTGATTTTGCCGCTAGTGCAATGGAAAATTGGGGATTAATAACATACAGAGAGTCATCAATACTGTATGATGCTCAAGAAACATCAACAGTAGCACATCAATGGGTGGCGGTGGTAATTGCCCATGAATTAGCTCATCAATGGTTTGGAAATCTTGTGACAATGAAATGGTGGAATGATTTATGGCTAAATGAAGGAGCTGCAAGCTTTTTCGAATACAAAGGCGTTAATTATGTATCACCTGAATGGAGTATGATGGATTTATTTGTCTTGGACATTACTCAAACGGGTTTAGTTCTCGATTCATTAACGACAAGCCATGCAATTAGTGTACCAGTTAAAGATCCATCAGAAATTGAGGCCATTTTTGATACAATTAGTTACAACAAAGGCGCATCAATTTTAAATATGCTCGAGGGTTTTCTTGGTGAAAATGTATTTAAAAAAGGATTAAATGAATATTTAAACGTTCATGCTTATGCTAATGCAGATACAAATGATCTTTGGACAGTATTTTCAAAAAATGCAAACAATACATTTGATGTTAAGGTAATTATAATTAATTTAATCATTAAATTCATTTTTTTGTTGTTTTATTTATTGTATTTATTTTATTATACAGGCTATAATGGATACGTGGACACAACAAACGGGTTTTCCATTGATTACAATAAATCGTGATGGAAAAATTATTACTGCAACACAACGGCGATTTTTATTAACACAAAAAGACAATGAAACTGATATTGATGAACCAAAATCACCGTATAATTACAAATGGTATGTTCCATTGAGTTATTATACTGACAAGGAGCCACATAATTATCATACTGTGTGGATGAACATGACAGACGGTGAGAAAAAATATTAAAATAAATAGAAAAAATTTTTTTCAACTGTAAAATAATTTTTTATTCTTTTATTAATTTATATAATTATTATATTGATTGTAAATTTGTTTTTAGTGACATTTGAAATACCGGAGGACGTTGAATATATAAAATTTAATATTAATCAAACGGGATTTTATCGTGTTTCATATCCTGAAGATATGTGGAATGCAATAATATTAACATTGATGAATAATCATCGTAAATTTACGCCAATAGATCGGGCTAATTTAATTGATGATGCATTTAATTTATGCGAGGCTGGTGAAGTTAATGCAACAATACCTTTGCGTTTATCACTTTATTTAATAAATGAACGTGATTATGTTCCTTGGGCAACTGCATTGAGTTATTTGCAATCGTGGAAAGAAAAATTGGCTGAAAGTTCAGGATATAAACGTTATATTACGTTTTTAAAATGGCTTTTAGGACCAATTACACAATATGTCGGATGGAATGATGATGGAACACATTTAACACAGTAAGTATTTGCAATATTTAATTATTTTTCATGTCTTATGGGATAAGAAAATTGAATTTTTAAATGATTCGTAACGACAGAGTGATAAAAAAATACAGAAAAGTTTTAGAATTTAATTATATATTTTTGAAGATGATAATAATAATTAATATAATAAGTAAAAGGTGATAAGAGAATCAATTCCTGTCCTAATATTTATTACAGAACTTATAAATGTATAAGAAAAAAAAATTGCTCAAGAAAAATTTTTTTTTTTTTTTTTATAAAAAATTTTCTTATTAAAATAATTTATTTAAAGCACCGTCCGTTAATTAAATTAACAAATGGTATATAAACTGAGATTTCTAAAAGCAACATAGTTAATAATAATTTATTTCTATTAATTTTCTTTTCAACTTTATAATAGGAAAAAAAAAAATTTTTTTCTTACATAACCTCTAAAAATGTGATTAAATTTTAATAATTATTCAATGTAAATATAATAATAATGTATGTTATTTACAGATGGCTGAGAATTGCAGTATTACAAGCAGCAGTTGAATTACAATTGGAGGATGTTGTAAAACCAGCAAAAAATTTATTTGATGATTGGATGCTAAGAGGTAAAAAAATTTCGCCAAATATTCGCGATGTCGTTTATGTCGCTGGAATAAGATTTGGTGGTGAAGATGAATGGAATTATTGTTGGGATACATATAAAAAGACTCAAGTGCCAAGTGAAAAAAGAATAATGGTACAGGCAATGGGGGCAGCAACAGATCCATGGTTATTGCAGCGTTATCTATTGAAGACATTGGATCGAGATAATGTTAAAACACAGGATATTGAAGCTGTTATTAGTTCAGTTGCGCGCAATCCTGAAGGACAATTTTTGGCATGGAGACATTTGAAAGCATATTGGTCACAATTTCATACACTTTTTGGCAATGGCTCGATTACAATTGGTTCTTTAATATCCGCTGTTATTTCGGATTTTTTCACTGAATATGATTATGAAGAGGTTGGTAAAAAAGGAAACTTTAAATAGTATATTTTAATAAATATATTTAAAATATTTTATACAATATTATAAATTTATTTATAAGTTAGATTTTATTTTTTCTTTTTAATTAATCTGAAAATAACTTGATCCAAATTTCTTTTTATTCCTTTATGTAAATAAAATTGATTGAAATTCATTATAATATTATAATTTTTATATTTTTCTTTCAGGTGACAGAATTTTTCAGCGATGTGGATGTTGGAAGTGGTCAAAGAGCTTTGGAACAAAGCTTAGAAACAATTAGATTTAATATCCGATGGGTGCAAGACAATGCTGATACAATTGATCAATGGTTAATTGACTTTTATAAAAAGAAAACCCATTAAATGTTAGACTCGTCATTTAAAATGATTGATCCATATCAAAACAAAAAAAAAGAAAATTAATAATTCTCGAGATGGTAAGTAATAAATGAAAGAAAAACGAAATTAATTAAGAGGAGGAAGATAAATAAATCCCGAGCCAAAGAAATCAATTGATAAAATAAAAAGAAAATACCAGGAAGAAATTAAAATACATTTAATCAAATAATTGTGTATGGTTAACAACAAAAAAAAAAAAATAAATGTTGTGTGTGTGCCATGTGTTCATGTTGCTGTAAATTGGCTGCGTGTGATGAATAAAATGACGCGGGCTACGTCTAATTATAATCACAGGGCCTATGATGAAAAAAAAAAATATTTTTCTTTTTTTTTTACTCAATTAATTTTATCAAGTAAAAAAATATATACGTATATATATAGTTGTAGTAGAGAAAAACAAAATATTTTACTAAAGAATACATTTTTTTGTGATGTGCTCTCTCTATGTGTATAATGAGAAAAATATTGTCATTGTTTTTTCGCATATTTTCACCTTAAAACTACGAGCAAAGAAGTATATACATTTAATTATATACTTTTATGATGATGATAATAATAATTAATATAAAAAGTAAATAGTAATGAGAGAATTAATTCCTGCCCGAAAAGAAATGAAGAGAAATAATGGAGGATTAATATTTATTACTAAAGTTATAAATGAATAAGGAAAAAAAATTGCCCAAGATGGAAACTTTTTTTTTTTTTTTTATAATAAAAAATTCTCTTATTGAAATAATTTATTTAAAGCACCGTCCGTTAATTAAATTTACAAATAGTATATAAACTAAGATTTCTAAAAACATCAAGAATAACAACAAAGTTAATAATAGTTTGTTTCTATTAAATTTTCTTTCAACTTCATAATAGGAAAAAAAAATTTTTTTTTTTCTAACATAACCTATGATAATGCGATTAAATATTAATAATTATTCAATGTAAATAAATTTTTATACACTATTATTAATTATTATCCAAAAACGATGAAAACCCACAGGTGAATTAAAATATAATAAATAAATCAAAAAAAAAACAAAAAAATAAAAACGATAATATTTAACGCACAACTATATATATACCTACATATATATAGCATATTTTTTCACTAAGAATTTTTTCCTAGTTATAATCAAATTGATATAAATAAATACTTCATTATCAGTCATAATTAAATTTAAAAAAAAAAATAAACAATCACATATAATTAACTTAATAATTTAAATATATAAAAAACTTAACCTCAAAATAACTACCGTCATACGCATGCGCAAATAATAAATGTGCGTGCGCAATTTTTTTAAATTTACTCGCGCCAACGTATTATCATATGACATCAATCAGTCAATGGCGATCGACTGAGAACAAGTGGATACATTTTCTATCATTAATTGTAGTTAGAAACACTTTATCAGCCAGTTGACAATTACTAAATCCACTGATATAACGTTAACAAACATATTTGTAAGTTTATAACCTCAAAAATTATTCAATCGCATTATCCAAATCACTTTATTTTTTCACTATACAACATGCTAATTTTCCAAACGGTCATTATACCAATGTATGTGCATATATGTTTAATTAAACTGTATTTGTATAGGAATGACGTATGCAGAAGCTTTTCAACTCGTATTAGTGCTGTATATAACGATAAGAAATCAGTGAATTCTTTCATGCAACAACAGAGGACAAACAAGATAAAATATTCATCAAAAAAAGAATACCATAAAACATATATATTATTGAAATTATATTGTTATAAATAATCATGGAAGATTTACCAACAATGACGTCACTTTCGCCAAATGAAACTTTATTAAATTTGAAAAATATTAAGTCATTTGAGGTAAGTGAATTTTTCTTTACCATCAAAAAATTTTCATACAATTTATTAAATATTAAATATGTACTTATTTTATAATTATTCATTAATATTAATTCCCATTAGTTCAACATAGATATAAGTCATAATTTCTAATGGTTATGACGTTTGTATTTAATTAATTTTTTATATATAATTGATAATTAATGTTGTCATTGGGTCGTCTTCAATGCCAAAATTAAACACATAAAATGTTCCAAAATAACAATTTATATATTTATATATTAACATATGTGTAATATACATAAACGTTTTATGTATTTATACAAATAAGGTATGATTTCAAATTTATATATGTGTAAATTTGTTTATTTTCTGACTTTTAATGCGACATCTTTAAAATTTATTTTTATCATTTATCCACAGAGTTTTTATTTAATATTATTAGCTTTTTTTTTTATATATATTTTTATATAAATTAAAAGAAAATACGTAGAAGAAAATAATTGATTGAACTAATTGATTACTTTTTGACTTTGTTAAATTGATTGGAGCGATATTAAGCGAAAATAATTAATTTATATTTCATATTGGTAAATTAATTAATTTTATCTTTCTGTTTTTATTATTGTCAATTGTTTTCCGGTTCATAATAATAAGTTGATGAAATAGGGGATGAAATTGTTTGATGTATTAATATTGAATTTTTTTTTTGAAGTTCTGAAGTTATAAAAATTGTCCCGAAATTCACGCAAGAAATAATACATTGATAACGTTTGAAATCTTGCGTGAATTTTGGGACAAATATTATTTCAAATATAATGAAAATTATCAGATTAAAATTCTTTTTTTTTTTTTTATACTTTAAAAAACACGTGATGAATGATATGACGTATAGTGATATAAATAAATTTATAAAGCGTTAAATTAGTTAATATTGCGTAATATGACGTAATAATTCACAATTAATGGAGTTAAATGTATGAAAGTTTTTTATCTATGTTTGGAGTTTGGAGGTGTATGGTATTAAGTCTATAAGAATTTACGTTTGACTTAATACCATTTGGCTCTGAAATTTAAATGAGTTAAAATCCGTTTGTGAAAGAATCTTCTGGTAAAAGTGAGAAAATTCTTTTTTCTCTTTCAATATTTATTGTAAAATATTTGCAGCTGTTTTTTTATTTTTCAAATGAATAAAAAAAAAAATTTTTTTTTGAATTATTAAAAAATATTTAGGAAAATTTCTAAAATTAATAATTAAATTAATTAATTGTTGATTACTATTTACACAATTTATTTGCAATAATCATTTTTGATTGATATTATTTCAATAATTTTTTAATTCAATTTCGCATTTTATTTTTTATTGAGAAATAAATTTGGGTTATTTTTTTTTTATTAATTTTTGATGCAAATAGGTTATGAATTATATGGATAAATATTAATATTTTCATTTATATTACCATAAAAATTAAAAAAAAAAAATAATTTATAAGAAATTCCAAAGTTTATCTTTGGAAGTATAAAAAGAATATTTGAATTTTCCCGCGAGAATTTGTAGAGCACAAAGTCTACTCGTCGACCAATAGGAATTCGCTTAGTGTGATAATTTTCATTAAACGTTGCCAATGCGACATTGCTGAGTCACAAATAATCCAAAGCTATTTTATACACACAAAATTACACTTGTACACTTTTTATTCACAATCAAAATTGTGGTAGACGTCTCTCGCTGCCAGAATATTACTCCGTTTCTCTAAACTCGCATATGCCCCATGTTTAACCTCAAAAGAAAAAAAAATCAGTTGTCCACCGTTGTTTCCAATAATTACAAATAATATAATTATCGTGAAATCTAAATAATATAAAGAATATATAACATATATTCCACCATTTTATTCAACAGTGCATATACATATATTAATTAAATTCCAAAATGGCGACGTGATGAAAACAATAAAAATAAAAAAAAACAATTGAAAATTTAAAAAGCCGGGGCGATCAAAATGCTAAATGAAATCAAAAAAGCATAAATATAAATAACTAAGTGCATAGTTATACATAAAAGTAATTAAAAAATCGATATTAAAAGTTTAATTTTATCCAATTTATTATTCAAATAATTCGTCATAATAATTAAATCAACATTTATAAATCGGAGTAAATTGTGATTTTACTAGTGATAATAAGCATAAATATCAATTGCAATCTATTAATTAAACATATTAATAAATAACTTAACAATTAATCAAGTTGTTTTTACGTTGAATTAATTTTTATCTTTTACTGGTGAATTTTGAGGTTATTAATACATTTCTACGTGTAACTGACCTACAACTCTTTGGTGTTTGTGAGTGTTGAAAACTCTCACAAGTCTCACACTTCACTTTATTTCCAATCAGTCGGTCCAAGTGATTGGTCATAGTCATCTCTGACCGTATCAATTCAATATTTAACCTCAAAAAAAAAAAAAAAAACAAAAAAAAGAAGCGAAGAAAGAAACAATTAAATTGCGTCATTCACCAAGCAAAAAAAAAAAGAAAACGACGTTTGACTCATCAGCTGACACATTATCAATCAAATATTCCATTGAACTGTGAAGAATAATCAAAAACAAAATGGAAAATAGATGATAAAAAATTCAATTGTGCTGTTAATAATTAACAATAAACCAATAATGAAAATGGTGGATCTTTTATTTGTACTTAATGTCAAAGCTGATCCCCTGTGACAGTGGCTGAAAAACAAGAATTAAAATTAAAATTAAATACGACAATTTACAATTTATTTGTCTGTGATAAAATAATATATATATAAATATATAAATAAATAAATAAATATTTAAATAATAATACTTGGAATAATAGTGAAGAAGTCAAAATGTTGGGCTTAAAGAAATTATATCGTGAGGAATTATTGCAGCTTGCATTGTTGCTATCACTTTTACGTGTTGATCCTGAATCATATCTTGGTATTGACATTCAACGAATTGGCGTTGGATCATTATATTTGAATAATGGATCAGGTTGGCATACAGATTCACATACAATTGCTGTTCATCGTCCATTATATATTCATCCAAAAAATCCTGATTCAATGCTACTAAATTATGAACGAGATTTATTTGAAGAATTAAATTCACTTGGACGTTACAATAGAATGAACTCAAGGCAAAATAATATTCATGCATATTTATTGAATATTGAAGACAGTGGAAGAGATTCAGCAGTTGCTGGATCAAGTATTGGTAATTCAACGGATTTAAATCGTGATGTTACATCGCCTGATCCACCAACTGACGCACAAACAACTGTTGTTCCATCAGAAACATCAGAACTCACTCAAGAGGTACTGAAAAATAATTTTAAATAATTATTTATATGTTTATTGGAATTGTTTATTTGATTTTATTGAAAGAGAATTGTTGGAGCTACGAGGAAGAATTTATTTGAATGAAGGAAAATAATTAATCGATGTGATTTTTCGGTTTTTTTATTTGGGTGGGTGAATTAGAATTTGAATTATTTTTATCTTTAGATTTTTTTACTTTTGCAAATGTACTTTGACCTTGTAACTAATCGCAATGTCCTTCGTGGGTTCCTTTCGCCTGTGGAATCAACAAGAATATTTGCTCTTACGTGATACTTTGTGTATGTGTAGCCAAAGTCCAATGCGCGGTATTGGATTTTTTTTTTATTTTAAAAAATATATTTATGCGCAGACTGTAAATACTTATTAGGTATTTTTTTTTTGTTTGTTTTCTCTTTGTCGTCGTCTTTATTTTTAATTTTTACACACTATTCCATGACATTTTCATTCAAAATATGTGGTCAATGTGGGTCAGTGCATTGGCATAGTTTTATTTCGTATTTATTTATTTATTTTTTCTTTTTGATTTAAATTATTTAATTGGGCTCTGGGGAAATTTTGTTTACAGACCAAATATAGAAATGCAATGATGTTTTGCTGTAAGATCTCTATTTTTGGAGTCGAATGTCGGGCGAGAAAAGAAAAAAAAAAATTCAAACGTGAATTTTTTTATTTTTTTTTATTGCTGTTTATTTTTGGTTTAATTTATTTGCAATTCTCTAGAAATTAGATTTATCCTCGTGGTCCACAAAATGCATTTTCGGCTTTTGTTAAGTCTCTGCAATGGCCTCGATTATAAAAATAATTTCTTAACGGCTTTTTGATAAAAAAAAATAAAATAAAAAAAGACATAATAATAAAGGAATGAAAAAATGAAGAAAATAAAATGTGACACGTGTGCTCTCATTTGCATAAAATATATCTAAACATGTACGTGTATGTCCTCATTAATTCATTCAATATTTTCCTATATTTAAATATTTAAATACAATTTTTATCATCAATTATTAAATAAAAAAAAAATAAAAGTCTTCTAACTTATTTATAATTGTAAATAAATTATATTAAAAAAAATTATTTATGAGTGACGTGGTAGATTCTTATTTTACTTTTTCTTACTTCATTTATTAGTTTATTTATTATTTAGTCAAGGATTTATTTTTTTTTTTTCTTTTCACCTTGGCATTGGCATTTTGCCTTTGTTTACAGTCAAGTTAGATTTGAAGATTTTCATTTAATTTTACAATTCACACAAAGAAACAAAGTGTAATATTAAAACACGTGTTTAGGTCAATGACGTTTTAACAAATGCAATTTGCTTTGTGTTAATTATTATCATTTTAATTACATTGTGAGATAATTATTTTTATACAAATTGTTCATATTAATTCATTAATCAATTATTTAATTCAATACAATTGCTATTGCTATTCATCTTCAATTATAAATTTGAATTGAATAAAAAGAAATTGTAATTAAAAAAATAAATTTGTTTTAAAATACATTCGAGGTAATCAAGTGTTAAATATGTAAATTATTAATAATTCTACAGCCTTGTCAAATAATAAATATTTGTACAGTTAAATATGTAGATCACTATTTAATTATTGACACAAAATATCGAAATTAATTGAAAGAAAAATTAAATTAAAAGACAAAAAAAAAATTGTTTTATTTTTTTCTTTTTTTCATATTTAAATTAATAATTATAAATGATAATTTTTATTATTAAATTATTTATCGCTGAATATTAGTTTCAATGAGTCTATAAATATAAATAAAAGTTGGATAAATAATAGCAATTGCAATATAATTAAATAAAAAAAAAAATTGTTTATTTTGTGGCCTCGTAATAATTTTTTATTTTTATTTTATTTCATTTCTATTTATGGTTTTATGAGACATTTGTTGCAATATACTTGAACGCATTTGGTAATAGATTTATTTAACTGTGTTGGAATTAATTGACGATTGGTCTTATTTTTTTATTTATTTAATTTTTGTATTTTTATTATTTAAGGAAACTTGATGAAGAGAAAAAAAAAAATGTGACATTGTATAAGTCAAGAGAATACGCAATGGATTTATAATTAAATTGACCTGCCCATGTGATGGCACAATGATCGGAAGGAATATTTATTATTTATCAATAGCGTTCATAAATTTACATTGATCAAAAATTTTAAATAATATGTTAATTACAACCTTAAACGCATGACCCTTAATGACCACAGTTTAACAGAAGAAAAAAAAGTTAAAATTGAAAGAAAAAAAAAAAAAAAAAGACTAATAATTATTATTCAATTCTGATTGTTTGCAATTGGAGGAAGGTTCATTAGTTCTTTCAGTATCGATGTGTCAACTGTTCTCACTTCGTGTGTGTGTGTGTGTGTGTTTAAATTTTAATTAGATTTTCCAATTCGTTAATTTTATTTCTGTAAAAATTTTTTTTTTTTCAAAAACAATTAATTTTTATCTCGCATTTTATTATTTAAATTATGGCAAGGAAAAAGAAAAAATATCCACGAATGATATCAGTCTTCGTGCCAGATGATGTAATTAATTTTTTAATTATTATATTTCATTTAAAATTAAGTAAAATTAATTTTATGAATTGTAAGAAGAAAAAAAATTAATTAAATTTATTGTGATATTTTTTTTTTGTGTTTTAGGTATGTATTTATATTAGTAATTAAATATTCCCTTTTTTTTTATTAATTTGAATTATATTTTTACGTCGTAGATGAATACAAAAATTAAACGCAATTTAAATGTTGAGCCAAAAATTTCTGCTTAATATTTTTTTGTTTTTTTTTTTCTTTCTTCGTGATTTCTTTGTTCTTTTGGTGGGTAAAAAATTGAAATAAAATTGGAAGACACACTCGAAGGTTGAATATATTGACGTTGTGGCGTCTCCTTTGTAAAAATAACTTTTACTCACTGTGCACAAAGTTTAAACAAGCGTTATATATATTTATATACATTTATGCGTGAGTGCAATAGACCGATAACCTTGTTCGTCTCTTTTCTGCCTACGAGTTTCATCATACAAGGTCCATGGATCTAACTAAACTATCTATCTACCTTGAAAAACACAAAGCATTAAACAAAGAAAACAAAAATGAAAACAAAAAGAAGAAGAAGAAGATGCAATTTTAAATAGTATTTATTTATTTTGCTATTTTTCTTTCTATTTTTATCATTGATAGAAATTTTATTTTAAGACTTTAATTTTTCTTCACTGCTTTGAGAAATATTTTTTAAACTTTACTAATAAGATGAGAGAATGTAGAATGCATTTTTATAATATTCATTCAAGAAAATTTGTAGTAATAAAAATTACTGCAAATAAAAAAAATTATATAAAATTTGATTATTTTTTTTATTGAATTATTTTATAAAATTTCATGGATATTATTGAATTTAATATTATAAACAATTTGTTTTGTCCTTTATTTTGACATTAATGTTCATTTAGTAGAGTTTTAAAATTTAATATGTTGAGAAATTAATTTTTTATTATGGAAAAAAAAATTCAGATTTGTTTTTATTGATTTATCGTGTGATTAATTTATTATTCTTTTTTTTTTTTTATTACTGTCTGCTAATAATAATTGCTCTACTGTTGCATGATGCACGTGTCTGATTGTGCAACACAATAATTGATAACACACGTATCTTACAAATATAAATAAATATATACTTGTCTGTATATAAAACATCCAAAGATAATGACAGATAATTTTTTGTTTCACTCATTTCCATTTTATTTTTCTTATACTTATATATTATAAGTCTCATTTAACCTTGAATGAATAATTAAAAAATTAATTTCTTCCAAAATAAAACACTAAAAGACTCCCAAATCAAAAAATAAATACGTGGAATTAAATTTATCTTTAACAATATTTTTTTTCTTCAATATTAAATATTTTTTCTTTTCTTTTCTACCTTTAGAAATTTATTTATAATTTATTTTTTTTTTCTTCATTTTATTCAATTCAAACGTTTCTTATGTGTCTTAGTGTGTATTTATCATGTATGTGATATCTCTCCCCGTTTTTATATGATGATTTGTGCAAATACAATTGTGATATCGTCGTTTTGTGGAGCTTGATCCTCTTTAACGATTTACAGAGTGCGTTTTACGTCGGTAACAAGTCAGTTATGAGGATAATTAATTTGTTTAATTTGGCATAAATTTTATTTAGAATTAATTAAATTTTTAATTCTATCATTATTATAATTAATATTAATATTTATAATGATATAATTGAATATTTATTTTTTATTTTAATTATATTTATTTTCGTTTTCTCTTTTCTTTGTCTTTAGTTGAATTTTTTTGTGAAGTTAAAATTAAATCAACTCAAGTGCCACGAGGTTGCTTTTATTATTTAATAAATATACGAATTATTTATGGATTTATTTACATATGTATATAGTTGTTATACATATGGATATGTGATTGTGAGATGGATATATAATAGGAATTCATTGGGGATTATAATATACAAGAATAAGTGTGTGCAAAATTTGGAAACTATTGTGAGTGAATTTTAATTTATTGAAAAAAATTTTTTTTTTTTTTTTTTTGTTTATAATTAGGTGTGGAAAATTTTATTTTTAGTCATGTTGCAACATGTTTTACGAGTACAGAATGACATTTAGTAGATTATTCAAGAAGGATTGTAAAAAAGAAAAAAAAAAAAGTTTTAGAATTTTTTTTTTTTTTTTTTTGTAATTTTAAATGGGAAATTAAATTTTCACTTGTGACGCAACATTTTGCAATATGTTTTACAACTTTAGAATGAGATCATGTAGAATGTTTGATAAGAGTTGAAAAAAAAAAAAAAAGAAATTTTTTTTATGAATTTTTTTCAATAAAAAATTTTTTTTGATTTTTTTTTTTATGTATATATATTTTTTTTTTTGTTACAATAGTAAACAAATGAGTTTATGTCATTGATTTGGGTATGATAGTGTGCTGTTTTTTTTTTTTTTTTTTAATGAGAAGGCTTTAATTTATGATGTGATTTTGAAATATTTTTATTAATTTGATAAAATATTGGACAAATTCGTGGAAAAAATTTTCAATGACATCAGAAGTTATGATTTACTTTTTATCCAAATGTAGATATAAATTATTCAACTTATTCTTCACCAATAAAATTTCATAAAATTGATAATCAATATTTAATTACATATTTAGTTTCAAAAAAATTTTAATATTTTTTTTACCAATATTTGATGGGATTTTTATCTTCAATACGCAATTATACATTCAAACTCACAAAAATATGCAATAAAAATGTGTCATTAATTGTTCATAATCATCAGTAGATAACAAACATAACAAAAATATTCTCAAATTTCTTTATCGACCACAGCAAAAATAACAAAAACATTTTCAATATTATCAACAGTCGGTAAAACAGTTATCTACTGATGTAGATCGCATCTGCTGTTAAAATCAACCCTGTCCACAGTAACAAACATATATATTTATATATCAATATATATATATATTTTTTATTTCAATTTATAAAAATTAAAAAAAAATTTTTTTTATTCAATTTAAAAAAAAAATTTTTTTTTTTCATGTTTTATATTATTATTAATTGTTATTGGATTTATCATTTATCAGAGATCATTGAGAAATCGTTTATCAAATAGAAAAATAAATTCTTGGCAGATTTATTTATTTTTTTATTTATTTTTTTATTTTTTTAATGGACCACCATCGATGGTGGATCTTCAAAGATTACCATAAACACCTTGAACACCCCCTTCACGGTTGTTTTCGATACGAATACAGGGAATGAATATATATATATATATATATATATGTATATATGTAGTTGAGAAAAAAAAATGTTTGAGAAGAAACAGAAAAGAAAGAAAGGAAAAATTGTATATTATAAATACAAGTTAAAGCTTGTCGCCGCGCAATGTTCTCTTTCATGTATTTATAATACAGAGAGCGTCTAAGAGACGCCGCAAAAGTGACTAATGATCTTTTTGCTTGACGTTCAAGAGACATGAGAGAGTATAAATCTATCTCCTTTCTTTTCGACATTAAAAATCTGAGTATTAAGAGAAAAATGAAGAAAGAATTAAGAAAAGAAAGGCATTACACAGAGGAATAGAGAAGAGGTTGAACGAGAAAGTTGTTTTAAAAATAAATAAATAAATAAATAAATAAAGTTTGTATATATTTATTTATTTGTTGATGAAATTGAGAATATGAAGAAAGTAAAAAATTTAGAAAAATTAAATAACTAAAGGAACTCGCAATAAAAAATAAAAGAATAAAAAAATTATTTGTTTGAAAAAATTGAAAAATTTAATTTTCATTTTTTATTTAAAATATTATTAATAATTATTATTTGTTTTTATTTATTAGTTATATTTTTTTATTATTTATTTGTTGTATTTATTAGTTATATAAATTAATAATAATTAATTATTATTAGTTATTATTAATTATTAAAGTATAAATTTATTTTATTCAGTGCAAAATTTAATTTTCAGTTTTTATTTGAATATTATTATTAATTATTATTTGTTTTTATATTTTTAATAGTTATATTTTTTTTTTATTTATTTGTTGTATTTATTAGTTATATAAACAAATAATAATTAATTATTATCAGTTATTATTGATTATTAAAGTAAAAATTTATTTTATTCTTTACTCGATCACAAAAAAGTTTTTTGTGACTGAACATTAAAATTTAAATAAAAGACAATTAAATAGCACATTGTTTATAATATTAAATATCTAATTGTATTCATAACAATTCATAAAATACTCTAATTTGAAATAATCAAATCTATTTCAAGTCAGATATAATTTTTTTTATTCACAAAAATTTTTATTACTACAAATTTTCTCGTATGAAAATTTAAAATAATATAATAATTATATATTCTCCAATTTATATTTTTATCACATCAAACTTCAAGTAATTAAGACCCGCATTGTAATGTTGATTACTAGCGGAAATAATTTTCTCTACCAGTATAATTAAACATCAATAATAATTCTATACTTATACATAATAATATCACTACTGTCGTTTATTTTTTTTATTTCATTTCTTTTCATTAATTTCTTTCGCATTAAACTTGTTACGAATTTTTCTACGTGCATATGAATGTAAATATAAAAGGCGAATGTCGTTTGTACAATGATGAAGTGTTCAAAGAAATGCCGACACTTCATATATGTTTATTTTTTATTTTATTTTATATTTAGTTTTATTTTTTATTTTTTATTTTCATTCTATTTCTTTGGTTTTATTTATTCTCCTTCATTGGTTTTACTTCTATTATGATGAAAAAAATACTCAATACAATTTATACACTTTGTTATTGCTTATACACACACGGTAAATCCGTTGTACAAAATATGTCACAGCAGTTAACGATCGATAAGTCTCTAGAGATTGATACAAATAAAGAAAATTTTGTTCTTTTTTTTTTTCTTTCTTTTTTTTTTTCATCGATCCAGATCTGAGAAATATTTTGACACTGAACAATGTCACAGTGTGATCGATGTCGATTCCCCCGTGATTACAACGTGAATTGCATTTTATTATATACTTTAATATAAATAAAATAAAAAAAAAAAAAATTACACGAAAATAAAAAAAAATTTTTATTTCAATTTTTTATGTTTATTTTATTATATTTGAGGTTAAAATCATTTTTTATTTTATAAACTATAGTTGAAATTCATTTTATAATATTTCCCAATATAAATAAAATAAAAAAATGGATTATAATAATTGAAAAAAAATTTTATTTCAAATTTTAAAAATTTTTTTTACAAAATTAAAGAACAAATTTTCTTTTTATCCAATTAAAATGAAAACTTTTCCATCTTGACAAGTAAAAATTATAAAAAAAAAATGTGTATATGTATATTGGGTGGTGAAAATAGGGTAAAAAAATAGGGAGAGAATTGACGTCCCCTAAGGAAACACTTTTTTCTCTACTTTGCCCCACCTTTGGCCCATCCTTTTCCTCATTGCGTCGAATCCCGCAGGATCATTAATCAAATTCCCCTCCACATAATCTGTATATACATATACATATACATATATACCTATAGTCATCTCCTCTTTTTTTTTTTTTTTTTACCGTTCGAATCTTCCGGAAAGAAAAAAAAAAAAATTCCATGGCCGCCATTGCTATTTTCTCCCTCGCGTCTCTTCCCAGTGTATTCACTCGACAGACTAATTAAAACGACGGAAATTAATGTTTTACAATATTAAAATAAAATTTAAAAAAAAAAAATGCAAAATTTTGAGTGTTGAAAAAAAATTTTTTTTTTTTTTTTTTTTTTTGTTATTAATAATTTATTATAGATGTTAGAAAAATTGGTTGGATTATTGAAAGAAATAAATATTATTTTATTAATTAAAGATTACAATTTAATTAGAGAAAAAAATTGAAATTTATTTATTCGTAAATTATTTTTTTTTTTTTTTATTGTTATAATTAATATTTATTTATTATGTTTATTTTATTGCTGGATTTTTTATTTGTTATTTAAATGGAGAATTGAAGTTTTAAACGTAATTTAATATTATTGAATTTATTTTGATGTTTTTTAATTTTTAATTTTAATTAATTTAAATTATTTTTTTGATCGAGTTTTAATTATTTATTTTTTTTTTTTTCTTTTATTCTGAAGTATTTGTGCTTTATTTTTTTATTTCAATAATTATTCTGGATAATGGATGTGGTGATGTATGTATTTTACCTGAAATGATGAAGAAAAAAAATTCATTTTCCTTTATTATAAAAGGCTTTCAATTTTCAGGTATGAAAAATTGGCGTTTAACGTCTCATTAGTGGTCTCGGTTTACCGCAAAATCCATTTGCAAAATATGTGAGATGTAAATAATAGCTTTAAGTAATTTATAGTCAAGTGTCCTGGGGATTTCTACCCTTTAAAAAGAAAAAAACAAATAAAAGAAAAATTATTTTATATTAAATTGAAAATATTTTTAAAAATTTCTATCAAAATCTGAGGCATTTAATTAATTTAATAAAATCAAGTGGATATTTTATTTATTTAAATTAATAAATTAACAATTTTATTGTTATCAAGTGCATCAAATTAATATAACAATCAATAACATAAACAAAAACTTATAAATAGAATTATTAATTTGTATTTCGATTAATTGTTTTATTAAACTTTTAATAATCAAAACAATTGAATTTTAATATTTTATTTCAAATTGTTCATTCATAAATAAATAAATAAATAAAAAAATTCAATAATTTGCTCAATCTAAAATTAATTTGATGCTTATAAATCCAATCAATAAAATAATTATAATTATAAATATTCTCAAAAATTTTTTTTTCAGTCTATAAAAATATTTTCTTTTAGATATTAAAAATTCAATCTTTCTCAAATTTGATTTCAACGCCCTTGTTCACTATTATATTATTCTAATGAAAATGCCTCGGAGCTATTAATATAATATTCATGAATTTCAGTGCATAAACGTTGTAGTTATATGATGGGTTACATGTTTTGTATTAATATAATAATATATTTGTGGGCCGCGATGGGATGAGAAAACGATATTGAGAATGTGGGCGCGGTTGGACACCCCGTTGTGCGATTTCAATATGGCCGACAATATAATATTGCGCCCACACATTAAAACTTCGTGTATTTAATTTTTTTATGATAAGAATTTATACAGTACATATATAAATTTAATTTTTAATTCATCTATAATATTTCGAAATATTTATTATTAAATTTGTACATTTCATTGGAGCGTTAAATTTAATTTTATTTCATTGATATATAAAATTTATTATGATGTTGCAATTTATTGTTGTCATACTTTTTAAACGACTCTTCTTTTTGAACTATTGAAGAGCATATAATTTTCCTTTTGTAAATATGATGAAGAATTAATGAATGAATGATGAAGAGAAATCGTGTGTTATAATGCAAAGGAAATTTGCGACGGTTTTTTATATAAAAATATATAGTCTTAATTATTTATGAGCAATTTAAAAAGAGAAATTTTAACATGTAGAAAAGTTCTAGTAGTTTATTAAGATTATGGGATAATTTAAATAATGGAAATAAATTTATTCAGGAAAATGAAAATTAAATATATATTTATAAGTAAAATAATATTTTAGAACTCAATATAAGTATCTTTTAATTTTTATTTCCTTGAGTTTAAATTACATTTGATTATCAAAATTTACGTAGGAAGTGACGTAAATAACCGTGGATAATTAGTAAAATTGGTTAACAAGACTGGATAACTTGTACAAATAATATTGTGAAATTGATTCAATTGTCCATGACCAATAGTCGGATCAGACTATATATCATTAAATGTTTCGTTTCCCTTTTTTTCTTTTTTCCCCCTTTCAATTCTTCAATAATTACTTACCAATGTAATGTATTGATCAATTTCTGATTAAATAAATAATTTACTGTGATTTTATTGCAGGATATGGACCTAATTGAAGTGCTTTGGAAGCAAGATGTCGATTTAGGTTTCACTTTAGTTGATTCCGATCCTGCTAAACAATCGTCATCAAAAGCTGATAAAGAATCAGCCGATGAAGTCGAAAAATTACGAGCATTAGAAAAAATAAATGCAACAAAGAACGAGGTAAATATTAAATTAAATAAATTAATATCAATAATTATTATATATAATATCAACAAATTGTTTAAAAATTCGATGAAATAATATTGATTATAAATATACCGATATAGTATTGATAAAATTAATATATTTGTCTCATCAGTTAATAAATGACTCTTGTCAATGCCTGATAAAATCGATATATATCTTATAAATATGACGTTGCGACATTGGAATACGCAAGGAATTTGACCCCCAACAGGGGTTGGTATAACAGATAATATCATATATATTGGATATATTTATATATCTCGATCGCGCATTCCTTAGAAAGATCCCGCACGTGGTGCTACGCGCGTACGTCTCAGAATTATATATTCTCGATCAGTTTAATTTATTCTCTTTTAGTTCCCATAATGATACAATCCAAAATATTATTACCCCCATGTTTCTAAGCAATCTCTCTATTGTAGATTTAGTTAATTCTAGTTGTCTTATCAGCAATGCGGCAATCATGAGCTACCAAAGAACTGCCACTAAGTCATTTTGGAAATATCCCTCACAATAAGACACCACCACCAGAAAGAAGATTAAGCACGTTTCATAGGAGCCAACACCCATATATGTCTATAATCTTTCGTTAAAATCTTTTACAAATCCTCGTACATTATCTATTTTGTTTAATCTAACATTTTGACACGAATTTTAGCGGCAGATCTGCAATAATATTACCGATAAAATATTTTAAATATTACTTTTAGGCGCGATTAATTAACACTTGATTGGAATAGTTTTATCATGGAATATTTGTTTCTTTGTATATAATTTATTTGAAGATTAAATATAATACCGATCAACGTTCAACGTCACACACAGAGATTGTCCGACAATGACTCGGCAATTATCGACGATCGTCGAATTCGTTTGATGAGAGGACCTCAAGTTCCTTTTTTCTTTTCTTTATATTCAGCTCTTTCAAATATATATATTATTCTTTTTCTCCAGTGATTATTTTTCTTAAGAGTTTATATATACCAGTTCTCTTTGTTCATGGACCCAGGACGCCGACAATTTTATTCATTTTGTCATGTTGTTAATCAATGAGTCGGATTTAATTTGTAATAATGTATTAAGGAATTGTATTTCGAGTTATAATATTCAGTAATATTAGTAATTTTTGTATTTTATAACGAAAATTTGACGAGCTTTTCATTTACATTTTTCGAATTTGAATATGATAAATGTAGTTTGATACTTGTTTTGAGCAATGTATATGGATGAATTATTGGATTTGTTAGATATAGAAAAGAGGGTGTGCCCCTTCTAGTTGATGGACCAGTTTTCATCCATAGAGAAAGGCAGATTGTATGGATGAATTGATGGCCGAGAGGGGCGAGAAGAGTAAAAGGAATACAAGCGTGCAAGAAGGAGATTGGAGCGCGCAGAAATAACTTGTCTTGGGGGGATTCCCTGAGTTTGTCTGTGTATTAATGGTTTCTGGAAATTGAAAACGCTTTGATGGAGAACTGGTAAAGTGGGCGGCACTTCTGTGGCCTTTTTTTTTTCTTACTCATTTCACCTTCATATATATAAGCACTTAAGATTGTATTTGAACGATCACAAAGATGAAAGATGGACGATTTAAAATTGTTTTTTTTCGCTTAGTTTTGCGTTTATTTATTAAGAGGGAGAAAATTATGTAATGAATTTTACCTTGGATAGTCTCGGAAATATCAATCATGACATTTTTTTCGATTATATTGCAGAATTTTTTCAATAAATTATATAAAAATTCATTTGATAATAATTGTTCTAGTTTTTATATTATTTCTTTATTATTGATTGGTTTAACGTCAGCTTTTTCATTTTCTGATATATTTATTATTCATCCAGCAATACAAATGTAGTAACAATCAAAGGGGGATGATCATAATGATGATGATGATGATGATGATGATGGTAGCGTTGAAAAGAAAAGGAAATATATATTTTATGATTAATGGATTTTCATACAGTACAATAGTGTTTTTATTAAACTTATTCCTAGTATATATATATAAATAATTGTATGGCTGTGTCTGTGTGTGCGCCATGAGGACGCCATTGGTTATATGTATATTCTATAGACGGTCGATGGATTCTTTTCTTCATACACATAACAAACCCTCTATTCTCATATTTTTTTATATTTATTTATTTTTTTCCCTTTTTCCTCTTGATTATGACATCTCTATATGTATTTACTTGTATTAAAACTGTCACGACCACGCACATCACTTGCACAATCCTTAATTCTTTGCATTATTAAAATTTCATCCCCTTATAATTATATGAAAATAAATAATAAATTCGTTAATTTATATTCATTGATTTATTTCTAACAAATACTAATTTTTTTTTCTTTCTTTCAGGATGACACGAAAATTTGTGAAGAAAAGGAGGATGATGATCCTTGGGCAGGACTTCCGTACACTGTGGACTTGGAGACTGGTGAGTAATTAATTTTTTTTTAATTATATCAAATTCAAAATATTATTTATATTTATTCAATAAAATATATTTCAACACAAATTTTTAGTTAACTCTTACACAAAATTTTTTATATACTATTTATCATATATATATATAATTAATATAAATAATTGATACATGTACATAATAAAATTATTATAAGTGTGCGAGGATAAATAATTTGAATGTAATTTAAGCGAGGAAAATATATCATGCAGTTATATGAATGCGCGCGTTCAAAGCAATTATCGCGTTTGAATATATAAAAAGGAAATACATAGTAATAAGCATGTATATACATACATATACATATATATGTATATATGTATATAAGGGAAAGAGCTATGCGTGAAACGCACAATTAAATGAGTTGCAAAGCGTTACAAGTGCTTGAGTATATAAAAATATATCAAGGATATAATAAGAAACATATTTACACAATTTTTTTTTTTTTTTAACGTTTTCATATTTTTAATAAATATATTCTAACACGAGTTTTACATCACGGGGAATGGCTAGAACCCAACTAGAATTTTAATACAATTCTCCATAACTTTCTCTCCAACAAATTAAACTAAAAAAAAAATTTTTTTTTAAATTTTAAAAAATTTTTATACTCGAGTAAATCATTTAATTTATTTTTTTTATCACGTGTCGTCAAGGCTTATCCATTGTTCTATTATTTTATATTAATTTTTTATTTCATATATTGTTTATTTTTATTTTTATTTTTATTATGTCGGCATTTATTGCTTAAGGATATATTTTATTTATGAGATTTGAATCGAAACGCGACGGTGGGTCCTGTCTCCTAGGGCACGTTGTACATTGGATTACACTATATGGAATCGCTGGGCGTAATAATAATAAAAGTTATAGTGTATGGGGGAATTGTATTGAAGAAAAGAGAGGAAAAAAATATAATATTAAAAAGAAAATAAAAAAAAAAGAAAGATATATAAAGTGAGGGCAATCGCGGCACTCATTACGCTGCAATCTTGTCGATCGATCGAATCGGCTCCGTTCTCTTGTATATAGACGCTTGATTAATGGATCATCGACCACTCTAATACATATATACATTAATTTATACATATATATTTGTATTTATGTATGAGAAAATAACGTATAGATGCGATATATTGCTTTGCTTATTTTTATTATTTATACACACGCCCCTCGTTCTAGAATATAATTCAATGAAAAAAATTAATAAATAAAAATATAAATAATAGATAAATTATAATATTAAATAGATTAATAAATTTGTAAGAATTAAGAGGGGATAGAGGAAATATTTTTTGATTAATAATTAATAGGCAAATTGTTTTGTTTTTTCAGATAATTTTTTATATCGTTTGAAATTTTTGTTTTTTATTTATTTTTTTATCGAGACATTTTTTTTTTATTGTTTAGTTGTGTAAATGGATAATAAATCTGTATATTTCATCCTCATTTTTCACATTTTGTTTAGAAATAAACCAGAAAAATAAAATAAAAATAAAAATAAATAAATAAAAATAATTTTTTTTGTCCAATAAAATAATCAAAAAATTTTTCTATAGCCTGGATTTATATTTTTCAAATAAACATTCAATGAAACAATTCAAATATTTATTTATATTTTTAAAAAACGAATTAAATTTCATTTATTTAAAAAAAAAAAAAATTTTTTTTTTTTTTTCGTTTCATTATTATTTTAATAAATTAATAATAATAATATATTCCAATATTTATATATACATATATATATAGTGGTATTTGTGTGGCGCATGCTCTCACGGTCGCGGTAAATTTAAGCTCGTAGGATTGGTGGATTATTTGTTGGTGTGTTGAAAAATATAGGCGGAGCCTTATTTTACGTATATATTATACACGCATGCGTCATGTGATATTTTAACACATATGTGAAGATCATATACATACAGAGTAAATGTGAACATCTGCCATACACAATTGCGCGGGCGTACACATATATACAAATGCATATGTTTATAAAATAAATGTGTGTTAAAATAACCTGCGCGTTGGAACGACGAAAAATTGAATTCGAACGCGAGTTTGTAATTTATAGTGGGGGAAAAATAAATGTTATGAACATGGCCGCACATCCGCCATGTGCACGCAAGCAATATTGCTTAATATTTCATTTCAATTCATTTAATTATATCGTTTGTTTATTATTATTTGTATTAAAATATTTATTTTATTTATTTTTTGATATTAATTATTCTTTATAGGTTCGATCAATTTTTTATATAGTTTACTTTGTCTTTTATTATTTAAAAAGTTTTATTGTTAAGTTTAAACAATTGTGTGTTATATAAATAATCTATTAATTATTAACATCATTTTGTCGAAACAAAAAAATTTTAACACGAATTTTGAGTGGACTTTTACACAAAATTTTTTATTTTACACATGGACATAGCTATATCGTCTGACTTTTCGTTTTAATTTCCGTTGGATTCGTTACGGAATAGTCTATATAATAGAAAAAAAAAAAAAAAAGTATAATACAAGCGCAACGAAGCCAAATAATCAAAATGTAAGACAAAAAAAAAAGGACATTTTAAATCAATATAAAAATTTAATTCTGATCTTCAAAGAATTTTCCCGCGTCCTTTGATCGAAATGAAAATAAATTCATCAATTAATTCATATCACAAGTTATAAAATACACCATTTCCAAACCGAATTTTAAATATTTCCTTAAGTTTATTCATTTTCCCAAAAGAATTTATATATTCTAACGCATATAATTCACCGCCTGTGGCGTGGTGGAAGCTTCGTCCCAAGAGGGAATCAATATTTAGAACTGCGCGTGTTCCGCCATGTTTGGGGTTGATCATTCGTATATAAATTTGGAGAAGCCAAAAAAAAAAAAAATCCTCCACAACGGGGGTTTATAGTTTCCTCTACTACGTCTTTTACTCCACGTCGTCGTCGTCGTCGTCTTCGTCGACGCATTCACGTTGGTATTTTTTTCCAATATACGTAATACCAACGAGAGCTATGTTAGGCAGCTGGAGGACCCTGTTTCAAAGCAATGACTTGCTACATTTTCCCTTCGCGCATCAGCTTTAGGGGTTATAACGCAAGCACGCACCATTACTCATATCGTGGCTCGTTGCACGCCACCAAAAACCCAAGGGGACGCTTTAACATTTGGATTGTGAACGTATAGCACACAACAACAACACAATGTCCGGAAGCTTCTAAATGAAGAATGAAAAAATTTGAGACAATCCGCACGAATAAATCCATCGGGATTATTATTTATTTCATAATTCACACGCGCCTTTTTGATAATACCTACTCCTATAACTTGAGATCATATATATTATGACGCAATCATTAAGGAATTAAATTAACTTAATCATTAATCTTTGTTGATATTATACATAATCCAATTGTTGTTTTGTATTTTTATAATTCATATTAATATATTTGATCGTCTATTCATTTTAAAATTTAGACATTTCAATTGCCGTCGGATTAAAATATTATCATAAAATTCGTATTAGGTATTTTTTTTATTTTGTCTACTGTGTTTGAAGTGAATGATAAGTATGACAATGGGATGAAGATCAGCCCTTGATTGGTTGAGAATTTAATATCTTAGTTTCTTTTATTACGAAATATAAATGAAAAATTTAAGGTCCTGATTTAGCTATAATATATATCGTTTATATTCTGACGTATTATTTTTTTGTTCATTATTTTATTTCTTCTTTTTGTTGGATTTTTGATTCTTTGGCATGACACAATGGCCGCCATCTTCTCCACCTTCAATTCGAATCTTTTCCTATTTGGGATTCACTGTTGGAGAATATAGACGTGTACGTGTTTGTATAATATATGTTAAAAGGACTTTTGCAACTCATGGTTGTCTGACTTCAAAGTCGCCTTTTCTTCCTCTCAATTCTTCATGTATATTTTTTTTTTTTTTTTCTTAATTTTTATCCCTCGTCTTTTTTAAAACTTGATCATGTCGCACACACGTCATTGTGTTGAAGACACATTGGAGATATATTTTCTTGTTGGATATAATAATACACATTCCTTTTTAAAAGAGTGTAAGAAAACCACCTGAATTTAGAAAACGAAAGAAAAATAAATATAAAGAAACGAATTAGATTATACTTAAAACAAATATTCACGAATTCAATTTCTTCACTTTACAAAAATGGGTGAAATAAAACGAGGAATGGAATGGAATGCAATAAACAAAATACAGAAGAATTGGGGAAAAAAGGTTAATTTAAAAAATGAACAAGAATTATATATTTAAGAATATATATTTTGAATCGTTTGTTAGTTTAGGATAGATATGTATCAAGGATTTCTTAAGGTCGTGAGCCCCAGCATTTCAAGCACCAATTGAGTCTTGACTCGTTGAATTTTCTGGTCGCTAAGCTGTCATTATTACGTCAAAGGCTTTTTCAAACTGTCCACTTGAACCTAACAAAAAAAAGAAAAGAAAATATATATAATATATAAAGAATTTATTTCTTTGTTATCAAAACCCTAACGAAAGAATTATTAAAAGTTACCAACAGAAGCGAGGAATTATAGATATTATATAATCCATTTTCTATCCTAAATCATAGTTTAATATATTTATATTTGGAAAATATTCCCAAAGGCGACACAATTCTTGCAAGCCAATGATTATGATGATGGTGATGACATGTAAATACTAAGTGGCGCTTAGGTTTAGACCCAACCAACCACTACCTTTGAACAAAAATAAAATACCACAGGATCACAACACACGAAAGAGGGTTTCACACCATGACAACACCATCACAACACTCACTTAGAATGCTCTGTTGAAAAAGAGCTTGCGCGAATCATGACAACTTGCAATACTAAAGTGTTTAAAATCTCTTCATCATCACCTACAAATAAGTATCCATGGATCTATTACAAAATTACATTACTGTGTCATTTAAATATATACCTAAATAATTAATCAGGAGATAAAAAATAATTACCCACTTTTTGAATTTATTAGAATTAATATTTTTAACTTGGGACTTTTTTCTCTAATAATTTCTGAATTAATTTAGAAAAATCAAATTAAAATTTAAAATATCCTAATTTTGAGATAAATATTGAAACTTTGAACGTTCAATATTTTTTTTTGTTATGATTTATACTCAAACAATGTAAGAAAACTACAACTTCATGCACACACTATCATTTACAAAGTATATATTTGTTTATATGTGTATATATATAGGATCCCTTTCCGAATTGCTCACAGACAAACAGATTGTATTATTGGTGTGCATTTCATCGGTTGTACATACATATACACAAAAAAAAAAAAATCCCCAAAGGAATAATTCATAAGAATGATTTTGCAAATATTCTAGTTAATATAAATCAGTTATATAAAATTCCACTGATATTATATCAATGCAATATTATATAAATTAAATTTTTATTTAATAATGTTTTCATTTTTTATTATTTATTGTATAGTCATTTGCAATAATGTGGAAATTTTTTTATTTGTATTTTAAAAAGGGGAGAATTTATCAAATTGTTTGAATAATTAAAGAATTAAATTGTTAATATAATTTATTTTGTAATTGGAATATTTAATAGATAGGATTTAGATTTTTGATTTATTTATATATAATTTGAATTGTAATGCATAATCAATTTTGAATTGGTGATAGTTATATTCTTGATTGATCTGATCATCATCATGAGAATTATTTAGTTGAGTTGATGGTGACCGTGCAAGAATTAAATGAAAATATTGTATAGAAATATTTCAAGAGGATTTTGAATGAATTATTCATGTGATAATTATTTGGAAGTCGAATAATGTTTTCTGCCAAATTGGAATTATTTTAACTTGGAATATATGTGCGAAAATTTCATTTTCTTTCGCTATTTTTATATACAAATAAATAAAATGCTGAGAAAAAAAATTAATGTAACATAGGAATGATAATATTTATGATAATAAGCTTCTCTTTGACAATTAGGAATTGATGAAAAAAATTGTCTTGATAGTATTATTTTGAAAAACAAAAATATTCCCAACAATATAAAAAAATTCTAATTTAGGATTATTTTATTTAAATTTTATAATTTATTTTACACATCAATTTATTCATCTAATTCAATACGTTATCAACAATATCAAACTCCACCAAAAAAAAATTTCAAAACAAAAGTATTTTCGTCGAAAAAAAAATTTTTTTTCTAATTTCAAAAATTCCTAATTTGGAATTATTTTATTTAAATTCAAAATTTATTCTCAAAATCAGTTTTTTCACCTAATATCCAACATTATCAACAATATCAAACTTCATAAAATAATCAACCCCTCCCAAAAAAAATTTTTTTTTTCTAATTTCAAAAAAAATCCTAATTTGGGATTATCTCATTCAAATTCAAAATTCATTCTCAACATCAATTTTTTCACTTAATATCCAACATTATCAACAATATCAAACGTCCAAAAAATAATCAACCCCCCCAAAAAAAATTTTTTCTCTAATTTAAAAAAATCCTAATTTGGGATTATTTCATTCAAATTCAAAATTTATTCTCAAAATCAATTTTCCCACCTAATATCCAACATTATCAACAATATCAAACATCCAAAAAATAATCAACCCCCCCAAAAAAAAAATAAAAAAAAAAAAAAAATTCTCAAATTTTCTGCCATTGTAAAAAAATTCTTTGAATAAAATTTTCGTGTCCAATGAAATACTCAGGGCTTGGCAAACGATCAACCATCAAGCACACACACACACACCACTCAAATTCATACATATATTTAATACATATGGTGTACATATATGTTCCCATCACCCAGTGGGGAGTCCAGAGAATGGGAATTATGGGTAGAAACCTTTTATCCCCACTTTATATATCCAATAGTCGACTATCGTGTCTGGTGCGCATTGTCTGTTAGGCAGCCATGTTGGAATAAGAGGTTGAACTCAAATGCGATTGGTTCACTTGGTTTTTTTATTTTTTTTCCCCTTCATTCCATTCCTTCCTTTTTTTTTTTTTTCCTTTTTTTCCCCAGTCGATTTTTTTTCTTCTTCTTCAGATATATAGTAATATCTTTGCGCCATGATGTAAAAGCAATATGCGTTTGCTCTATCAGTCTTCATCCACACGTTGATCATATACAAACCCAGATAGTCCTTTAATTCACATTGAATTAATCCTTGCGTGTCTTTTAATAATAAAAATTGTTTCGATTTTAATTTTAATTGTGAAGCGAAAAAAAAATATATTATTTTATTTTTTTTATTTATTTATATATGTGCAGTTGTTGGTAATTTTTTTTTTTTTTTTTACCAGTGTTTTGATGACATTTAAGTGTCATTTAATCATGGCGAGGAGTGAATTAATTTTAATTATTAAGAAAATTATCATTGAGTGAATTAATTAAAATTTATTTAGTAGAAAAAAAAAAATAATTGGACTTTTTTTAAAGTGAATTTTTGTGGGATTATTATTCGTAATTTCATTTAATTTATTATTAACTTGGATTAACACTGAAGATTTATTTATAAATAAATTAAAGGTAATTTTAATAAATGTAACGATAAATTAATTGTAATTTTTTTTATGTTTTATATTTATTAAAAATTTGTTTTTTTATTTTATTAATAATGTTTATACTGATATATTGTAATATTATTATATAGTTTATGTGTATACACATTATTATAATAATGTTTATGACGAATTCCAAAATCCGACGGATTTATTGAAATAATTTTCACAAATTTTGATATTGATTAATTTGAAAATTAAATTTACAATCGAAATTTTATTCGCTTATTCATATAAAATAAATCAAATAAATTTTGCATTAGTTGAACGTGAAGGAATCACACAAATAAGACATCAAATTCACCCTCTCAATACACATTTTCAAAAATTTTTTTTGATATATTTGTCACTCGTCGCAGGACAATAATAAAATAAATAAAAAAAGAAAATATATTCAGTTGACAAGACCCGAAATATAATAAATTGCACACGAATAATCTTCACACATTTATGAATATATATATACACATGCTTTCTCCACCTCTATTTGAAAAAAAAAAAAAGTAGAATAAGCAAAAGAATAAAGAAAGAAAGAAAGAAGAAAAAAATAAATAAAAGAACCGAAAATTTTGTCAAGTAATGCAGGAATTATTATCAATCGCTGATCGTTAAGGGTCCAAAGAGAAAAATATGAGAAATGATCTGTCAGCAAGACTAGAGTAAGAGGGGAGGATAGAGGGGATTGGAGAGGGGGGGATACAACCGTGAAGAAATGTCGGGAGTTCAAAGGGGATGAAAAGAATTGAGAAAAAAAAAAATTTGTTGAAAAATAATTTCAATTATATTTTGAAATAAATTTTCTATCGATTTTTATTAAGGAAAATTTTTTTTTTTTCTTATTATTTATCATATATTGTTCATGCAGAAAGTGGCTAAGGGATGATTAAATAATTGGGAATTAAATTAAATTTAATGGGAAGGAAATAAAAATTGTTGATTTATTTTTTTGATGAGCTTAAAATTTTTATTATTAAGAATTAAAATTTAATTGTTAATAAACAATTTTTTTTTTATATTATTTATCATATTTTGTTCATGCAGGAAGTAGCTAAGGGATGATCAAACAATAGGGAATTGAATTAAATATTTAATGGAAAGGAAATAAAAATTGTTGAATTTATTTTTTTGATGAGTTTAAAATTTTGTTTTATCAATTAAAATTCAATTGTTATTAAACAATTATTTTTTTCATTATTTAATCTATACCCTCAATACGACAGTTGGTTAAGGAATGATTAAAAAATACAAAGTTAATATAAATTCCGTGTAAATAAAAAATAAAAATTATTGAATTTATTTTCTTGATGAATGTAAAACATCACTTTTTTTTTTTTTCTATAAAAGACGCGTCGAAATTTTATCTTCAGCGGCCATTATCGTGGCGGTCGAATGCGCATTTGGGCCAAACAATGGCTGCTTTACAGCTACCACACTCGTTAATGTAATAGGCATCACAGAAAAAGGTGCGACCTTCCTTCAACTTAGCCCCGCACTCAAAGTCAAAAGCCGCATAAAATTCCCTTCACTCAGTTCTTTACATACAAATATACATATATATATATTTTTTTTTCTCTCACTCGCCCTCAACTCGTCACGCAGGTGAGAGAGTAATCTTACCTGAAGCCCTCTGAGCTCCACCATCAGCAATATGCGCTTCTTGGAAGTATTATTTTATGCACGATTATTATCTTTAATAACATCCCTTGTCAAAAATTGATGTTAAGAATAAAATTGTAGATAGATATATATTTTTTTTTCACTAATTTATCAATGAAATATTTTCATTTGTGCGTGAGAGAGGTGAGAGAAGTTGCATTAATTTATTTTACCGAAATAATCCAGTGGAAAAAGAAAAAAAATGTAAGAAAAAAATATTTTAAATTGAGAGAAGAAAAAAATTTTTTAATTTTATATAAATTGGGGATGGAATTATACACGATTGGTTGGAGGGCGGATACTATGAGGGTTGTAACTGTTGGATAAGATAGCAGGTGGATCCTCTACATGACCACATCCCACCATTGTTCATTAATTATTTAGTTAAAATTAAATTTTATATTTTCATTCATTTAAACTTAGTTAAATGTTTTTCTTTTTTATTTTTCCAGGTGAATATATTCTTACGGTAAATAGTCCAAGCGGAAGTGGAGTGATAAGCAGTAATAGTAATACAGAGAATAATGATATTAATGAAAATAATCAAGAGGAATTATTATCGAGAGATTTAAATCTTAATGACACTTCGTCAATTGCTATTGCTGAAGATTCGCTTGGATTGAATGATAATTTTGGATTGGAGGATGATTTCCCGTCGGAATTATTGAATGATCCTTTGCTTGATGGGATTGGAGTTGAAGGTTTATTGAGCAACGATTCACTTGGTTTACCCGACGGATTTAATCTTGAGGAAGCATTGCAACTTGTTGGATTGAATGAAGTTAATCCTGATGAAGTAAATATAAATTAATAATTAAATATATATAATTTATTTTATTTATTATGTCTATTTGTATAATATATTTTATTGGGAGCATAATAATTGTTGTTAATTGGTCGTATAGTGATTATTAAAAAATAATGATGTTTAAATTAACAAAATGATGAATTTTTAAACGAAAAATTTTGATTAGAGAATTTTTTATCAATTTTTTTTTTTCAAGTTTGAAGAGCTGGGAAAAATATAAAAAATTGTTTTATTGTTATGATTCTTTGTTTAATCTGTGGGGAATGTTGTTACGAGAATAATAAGTGGTCGAACATCAAAATCCGTTGATTATTTATCGAGTTATTATAAAAAATATAATTTTTTTTTTTATTAAAGTGTCGATTTTAATCTTTGATAATTTTTTACAGTTTTAAATATTTTTTTATGTAGGGAATTTTTTTAATGGTGAATTTTTTGTTGTGTTAGGGAGTAAAATCAGAGGAAAAATTGAGAAAGGATTGTGCGAAGTCGTTGGAAAGTGGTGAGAATTTTAAAGACGAAGCAAGATCTTGCAGTTGTGACGAGGACGCAGACGACGAAATGATTCACACACCACAATTTCATCATCCTCATCATCGTTCATTTCAGGTGAGTACATTTTCATTTCTCGAAATTAATTTATACTATATCCACAAACTCCCAACGATAAAAATAAACAATTAGAGATAATTAAACACCTCAAAAATTGCCAGGGAAAAATAAAAAATTAAAATAAAATTAAAATCTCAAATAATAAAAAAAATAAATTCATCATTTGACAGAAAAAAAAAATTTTCTATCACACTCCTGAAGTCTGTTTTATAAATATAAACAAATTTATCATAAAATCATCTTCGTAGATAAATAATATAACAATAAACAACTGAAATAAAATTTATTTCGTTGAATAAAAAAATATTATTCGCAAAAAAAAATATTCCGCAATAATTAAAGGGCAGAGAAATTTTTTTTTTATTTATTTATTTATTTTTTTTTTTGAAGACAATGTGCTACTAAATATGAAACAAAATGATATACGAACTAGGAAATGGTGTCTGTGGGTAGATAAAGATAAGGATTGAGAGCTTTTAAATAATAAAAAAAAATTTTAAAGAAACGAATAAGAAAAGATGAAAGGATCTTCAAGTACATACAAAGTGTTGCTAGATCGTCATTTATGATCCATAAACACTACATTTATTATTTACAACCTTCGCACACTGCACGAATAACGCGATGTACATATATATATTGTTGTTAAACCCAACAATTATCCATCGTAACTGTAGATTAATGTGTAACGAGAGAGTGCACGTGAATTTTGCCACTAGAAAAAAAAAAAAAAACCAGAAAAATATAAATATAAATAACTAAATAAATAAATAAATAAATGAAATATATTCCACGTTTATTCATAACTTTAAACTTGAGTTTCATATTTAAAATAACATAATTATAAACAATAGAATAATTATTTTATATAAAAGAAAATTAATAATTGATACATTTTATTTATTTTATAAAATAAAAAAATTCAGATATTTTTATATTATTATTATTTATTTATTTTTTTGGTTAGGTAAAATAATTCATTTCATAGGGATTTTTTAAAAATAACTTACTATACTAATTAAAATAAAATCCCCAAACAAAATAACATAATATATTATATTAATTTTTTTTTTTCCTTTGCAATTTTAATATCACAAATTAATTTATAATTCAATTTAATTCATTTTAATTATCAATGAAAATTATATATAAATTAAATGTATGTATTCTTTATTATTAATGCGATTTAAAAGCGGAAGAGAATGCTATATCTAAGTATATATGTGGCTGTTATATATTACATACACGTGTACATATATGTAAAGTTGCGTTGATCGTGTCAGAAAATATAAAACGTCAAGGCAACAATTTATCGCCTTGGCCTCTTCGGCTTTGAAGTAATGCGTGTCAGTTCCCTGATGTACATATACATATATACATGTATAATATATATGTATGTATGTATATACATGGTTATGTACATATACATATACATATACATATAAAAATACCTTTATTACCGTAAGTCTACTACTGATAATCATAGAGGACTGTTATTGCACTCGTATCGTCTCTGTGTCGTCGTCGTCGTCGTCGTCGTCGACGTCGTCATATTTTCCAATGCAAAAGAAAAAAAAAAAATCTTTGCATTATGCAACAAACATTTTTACAATCACCACTACCGCTCGCACTGATTATAATTATCAGTTGAGCAATAATTAATATTATATCGTCTTTATATAAAAAAATTTTTTTTTTCTTTTTTTTTTTTCTATTTTTTTTTTTTTTTTATTCATTTTATTTTATTGTGTAATGGATTTTATTTTCAAATTTAATGGCTTTGAACTTGTGGTCATATAGCATTCACTAATTATTTCCGTGAAAGAGAAATTAATGAATGATTTTTTTTTTTTTATTTTTTTTCATTTTGGCTTTGATTATTTGTAATTATTTGGAAAAAATAATCGAGAATTATTTTAAATAAATATTAAGGATAAGTTAAAAGATGGTTTGGGATAAAAAAAAAAATATTAAAAATATTTTAATATATATAAAAAAAAAAAAATTTCTTTAAATAAATTATTATAAATTTATTCATTATTTTATTCATTTTTCTTATTTATTATTATTGTTATTCACCAACAATAATTATAAATAATTATAAATAATAATAATAATAATAATAATAATAATAAATTTTATTATTATTATTATCAATTATATAATTAATAATAAAAAAGAAAAAATATTATTGTTAATTAATTAATAAGTATTATTATTATTATTATTATTATTATTATTATTATTATTATTATTATTATTATTATTATTATTATTAAATAAATAATTATTATAAAAAAATTCTGAATAAGATTTTGCAAAATTTATAAAAATTTTTCAATAAACAAAATAGAAATATCTATATATATAATTGCTATAAATTTATTTATAATTTTTATTTATCATTATTAACAATAATTATGAATAATAATAATAATAAATAATAATAAGAAAATTTATTCATATTATTAATTATATTATTATTAATAAAAAAGAAAAGAAAAATATTATTATTAATGAATTAATAAATATACAATTAATTATATTTCTTTCTATTATAAATATTAATATTATTATTAATTAAAAAATTATCATGAAAAATTTGGAAGAAAATTTTGCAAATAAATTTAACATTTATTTAATAATTTTATTAATTATTATTATTATTATTATTATTATTATTATTAATAGATTTTTACTGTTATTAATTATAATAAAATATGATTTGTTTAATAATTTTGCATTTAAATGAAAAAAAAGTGAATGAAATCGACAAAAATTTGTCAATAAAAAATTTCTAAACTATAAATAATTGACAATAATTATTGTTTTAAATAAATTTTGAACGAATGCTCGAGTCAATATATAATTATAAGAACATTTTTTTTTTTTTTTTCTCTATTGTGGAATTTATTGAAGATTATTTGAAGTAGTAAAGCGAACACCAATGGGATGTCGAGGACGTCTTGTGTCCCTTCTACTCTTCAGGTAAATCGTTTCATCAGGAGAGTCAAGAGAGTAACGCACGCGTGTTTAAATGTGGTAGCATTTATTCAGTGACTACACGCGGTCGGTTATAGTTGATTTGTAAATTAATTCCCAGTGGAAGAATTTTGAGAAATCCAAAATAAATAACACGAATTATTAAAATTGATATTTATTTATTTTGTGTTTAGTGTGAAGAAAAAAAGTGAATAAAAATAGTGAATAAAATTATTATTTATTGTAGATCAAGTGAGATAGTTATGTTTATAATTATATAAATAAATAATCCAATGTGTTTATTTTTGTATTTATTATCGTGGATTAAATATTTAATTAATAAACAATAGAGAAAAATTATTTTCTGAATGAACGAAGTCGAGAGAAATATTAAATTACACAGCAACGATTATTTGTTGCAATCGAGCACAGAATGTTGGAATTTATTTCTAGACGAAGGAATATTTCAGGTAGTTTATTAAAAATTAATAACAATTATATTATAAAAATAATTTTAATTCATATTTATTAAATTTGCAAAATTTTATTTAGAATTATTTTACAAAAATTTTCATTGATTTTTTTAGATTAAAAATTATCCAATCATTTATTTTTTTATTTTGCTTATTAAAAAATTTATTTATACATATTTTTTTATTTATTATTCATTATTTTGTTCGTATATTCGTGCGCATAATTGTCATGTGAATATATATTTATATTTCGCGGCCTTTTCTTCATCTAGAATTCACAATCAAGTGTATCATTACAACTATAGTGACGTTTCTTTTAATTTATAATAATAAATTATATACACATATGTATATACATAACAACCGTCTTATAAGCTTTGTCACTGATGATTATTCCACGATTTATTACGCAACGTCACAAGAGATATCAACTGGCGACACAAAATAATAAAAACTTATATCTTATAGTACTCTTGAATTTTTTTTTTTTCTATTTTTTTTTTATTTTCAAATATATATGAGACAACTCTCACGCAAGTATTATATTAACATTGACCTCAGTCACCTGTAATAACTACCTGTGCACCAAATAACACAGCATTAAATGCACTATCGATACAAAAAAAAAAAATGTTACTATCTAACAAAAATATTTCGCGATTATTAAATGAAGAGGAAAAAAAAAACGTTTAAAAGAAAATAAATAAATAAATAAATAAATATTCAATTGATGATTTTTATTTATGCATAAATAAGTGACGGAATAAGTTGATTAATATGAGAATTTATTTATCCATTTATAATTATTTTTTTAAGAGAAAAAAAATGTAACATTGAATTTTTTTTTCTTTTTTTTTTTTTTGGTAATTATTATCTCATTAAGTTCTTTGGGAATTGTTTTTTTACTAAATAAATTCTGTTCGCTTATTTCTTATGCATGTATCTTTATGTATATTTATTTATTTATTTATTTATGTTGGTAAATGCAAAAATGATATCGAGTTTACGTTAGATAATTTATGATTATATTGAAATATTTAATGAACGTTTAGTTATAAATTAAATTTTGATATTTCAGCGTGGGGATTTGTTATGTGAAGAATAGTAAACAATAATATAATAAACAAAACAAAAATATGTATATTTATTTATGTCAATTTTAATTGCCGTGAAAGAAATGGAAAAATTTTTCAGTGGAACGAAATAAATTCTCGTGGGATTTGAATAAATAAAAATAAATATAATAATATAGAATAGAAAATATTATAAATGATATTTGAGGGATATTTAAAAGGATAGGAATATTAATATATAATAATAACAAACAGGTACATACTTGCTTTGGAGTCTTGATGTATTTCTAATGCAATTTTATTTTTGGTAGTTGAAAACTTTTAAGAAAAATTCTTCAGAATTATTTTTCACAATTTTCGTTGCGGTTTTTCAAATTAAGGATTAGACATTTTGAAAGATTCTCCAGGTATTTTGGGGTGTAATTAACCCTTTTAACAATTGTCTGTATGGATATTTAATTTTCTTTACCTGTTAATTTTTTCTCTATTGAAATGAATACAAAAAAAAAAAAATATTTTTTATTCTTTTTTCTATTTGTTAAAGTGTAAATGCAAATGCAATTTGATGCGGTTTTTTAATTTATCATTAAACATATGACAGATGTTACTATCAAAATAACATTTGTGCTACATTAATTTTCATTATTATTTTTATTTTATATTTTTATTTTTATTTCATTGAGGTAATTACGAGATTCAACGTCAAGGTCATACAGGTGTATATATAAATTTTTTTTCCGTGTGTAAATGAGCTTTGGTCCAAGGTTATTGTTACTATCGTCGAAATAATGCGATAAAAAATATCATAAATAATAAAAATAATATTTATATATATTATATTTGAATTAAAAGATTTATAAATATTTTTTTTTTTCTTCTAATATTTTTCAATGTTTTTTTTTTCTCATTAATTATCACAGTCAGTAGGTATTATAGAATTTCGTTCATTGCGTCTTTAACTTTCTCACACGTTTTATGATTTATGAACAACTTTTATTCTTTATTTTTTCTTTTTTAACTTTTTTTTTTTCTTTCGAATTCAACAGATACAAAATATTCGTGTATTATTTATTCTACAAGACAAATTGTGACCTAGAAGTAAATTACGCAAGATATGTACATGTATTATTTATTTATTTATTTATTTATTTATATATTTGTTTTTTTTTTTTCAATTCATTTTGAAGCGGAAAATTTTTTTTACTTCGGTTTTCAAGTTTATATTTTAATGTTTGTTTAATAAATTTAGATGAATACAAAAGTCAGTTTGTGGCACTTGAAACTTTTTTTTTTTCATTCTATCTTTCATCCTCTCTTTATTCAAGTGGATACTATAAAAGTCGACGATATTTACTCGCAGTAACAGAAATAAAAAATTCATCTTGAGAGTAAAAATTCCGTGAAAAAATAAATAAAGAATAAACGACAGAAAATAAAATGAATAAATAAAATAATAAAACGGAACTGTATGAAATTATACGGAAGAAAATTATATTATTATTTATATTATTATTAAATATAAATGAAAAAATTGTACATTTGTCGATTTAATAAATTCGTTTTGGCTCATCAAACTTTGACTTCCGGATAAAAAGCGAGAGATAGAGAGAAAACACGACGGGACATCGTGACAGTTAACTTGCAACAATTTAAGAAAAAGCCTCGAGCAGATGTCGAGCATTATTATTAATTTAATAAATAAAATAAATAAATAAAAAATATTTAAATCGCTCAGAGAGAAAAAAAAAATATTTCTCACGTCTCAAACTTATTTTAAACATTTTATATTGCCACCTCTATCGTTTATTATTTTACTATTCACCCCCAAGATAAACATTACAAATGTTTAATGTCAAATAAACAAGATCGAGAGATTTTTGATAAGCTTTTGACACTTTGATCGATGCTGACAAGTGTCATTTAGCCCTTTAGTTTCCTTTTTACTCTCTAGTCAGAGATTAACGTGCGTCAATTGGTCACACCTGAATAAACACTCACAAAAGAGGGTGAAAAAAAAACCAAATTAAACACAAAATAAAATATAATTTATATAAATATTTAATTAATAAATCTAATTAATTTGTCATCAATTCAAAATTTCTCTGATAATATTTATTTTATTCAATTGTCCTAGATTTTAACATCAAGTGATAAATCATCTTCGTAATTATTGATATCTAGGTCTTGTAATTGTGCCAAAGTTGTCACAAATAATAACACTGTCCCATAATTCACGCAAGAAATAGCATAATTGTCTTATTAAAAATCTTGCGTTAATTTTGGGACACTATATTATTTTTAAATTTGTATCAGAGAAATTTTATTTGATCACATCAAAAAATAAATTAATATATATTTGGATTACTTACTTACTTACTTACTTACTTACTTACTAAATTGACCTCAATTTAATTTTTCTTGTAAGGGAAATATTTATTTGCTTCTATCTCGTCCTACATTTATTTATATATAAACGTATATATATGTATATTTATATACTCGATGGACATACGGTGGAGTAGCAGATGTGCTGACAAGCGAGAATATGTCCCTCAGATGAGTAAATGTGCGGTCCATTGCGCTCAAGCAAATTGCACACCGGTATTATTTATTATTATTTTTTTCCTCTCATTATTTCCTCATTTTTTTATCTGCAAAGCTGATTGATGCTACACTCTGGCGTCTCTTATGTACAACAATCCAAATCCCGACAGAGAATTTATTTTCTTGCGCGCATTAGAGTCACTTGTGTTGCACATACACATTTATACAAAAATTCCTTCCGCAGTTACGCGACTAATTTTATGATATAAATCAACTGCAAAGAAAAAAAATATAGAAAAATTAATTTTATGTATGGATTAAATATTATGGTAGAGTTATAAGTAATATAGAATTTTTCTGTTTCAATTATTAAATGGATTTTTATAATGTTTTTTAAATCATATAAAAGTCGGATGAATTAAAAAATATTGTTTGCATGATGTGATTGTGAATAAGAATTTTAAATGTCAAAGAATAGATTGAAATGATTGACGATTGTTACATCGGACCATCGTCGCCGGTGTTGAGAAAAAAAATACATATATGTTTGTATGTATATAAATAAAAAGAAATATATCCTTGACACTTTGGTATATGGAGAAAAACTATTAATATTATTGAGGAACCTGTGTCCCAATCTTGTTAAATATGACACCGAATACACGACCAAACATCATCAAGCAAGACAAGACACACAGGCGTGAGAGGGAACTTTACGTTCCATCGTTGACACATTGACCCACCGCATTGACAAGCCCCGCACACCATCGACACTAGAAAAAAAAATATATATATATAAATAAAAATCAAATATTCATAAATCAAAGTCATATTATTGATTGAGGTTATAAAATCATTACCTCTTTTTTCTTTTTAAATATATTCCAAATGTTTATTTATTTCCGAAGATATTGAAAGTATCTGAAACAAAATATTGAATTCAATTTGTTATTAATATTACAAAATTACTGGAAAGTATTAAAATGATTATTAAATTAAATAAATGTTTGATTTTATTGGTGGAATTTTAATGATTGATTAATTCAATATTTTGATTTTAATGTAAGAATTATGTGGAATTAAATTTATTTTATTTACTTACAATGTTCGATGATGATTTATTAATTTCTTGACTTCTTTTTTTTTGTGTGTTTAATTATAAATAATAGGGTCGCATGCCATTTGTGCGTGCATTGAGCATGGAACAACCGTGGCCAGATTTACAAACGCTATTGGCACCCGATCATTATTCACATTCGCCTCATTCAGGTTATCTCAATCATGGTGTTAGTCATCATCACAGCCATCATCATCATTACAACAATCAACGAAATGTTTTGCTTCATAATGCAACGTTGGCGCCTCCAATGGGTGATCTCAATTCAACTGGACCTTATCATAATGTTGGTGAGTAGAAAGTTGAAAAAAAAAAGAAAATGTGCTAGAAAGAAAATTTAATTCAATTTATGAATTTTTTTTTTCAAGGTGGACCATCAAATCTTGGATCTGCGGTTGCAACATCAATGAATTTAACGAACAGCAGTGAACCAATGGGTCCTGATAATACAACAGCTTATAAAACTGAACCAAATGAGATGATGTTTTATCACACACCAAGTTCAGACACTATTAATCAAACAAGCGATGGATTTTTCTCATCATTATTGGACGACGAGTTACATCTTGTAGACATGGCAATGAACGAGGGTGAGTAAATAATTATTACTATTTGTTTATAATATAATCAAATATTAAATGATAATCATCTTTATTAGTTTGTTGAAATAATTATAAATGATAAAGAAATAAAACAGAGGGAAAAATAATTATTGACTTTGTCAATGTGAGAAAAAAAAAATTTTTTTTTTGTTTGAATGAAAAATATAAATATTTCAATTAATTTTAAATGGAATGCAAGTATCTACCAATTTTCTTCGGGCTCTGTTGCACCAGTATTCGTATTCTGAAACCAAAAATGAACAATTTATTAATTATATTCCAAAATAAATTATTTAATTAAAATTTTTTTTCATTTGTTTACACAGAAAATCTATTTTATTTGATTTAAAAAAATATTTATATGAATTCTATCATCATATTTCTATTTATTTTCATCAAGTGTTATTAATTATAAAACAAATTAATGATGAGAATAAATATAGATAAATTCTTAACCTCACTTTTCAATTTTTATCCGCACAAATAAATATATTTATGAATATTTATCTATTTGTAACTAGAAAAATGATACAAATATTCATCTTCCAAAATATATTTATAACATTTATCTATAAGAATAATATATTAAATGAACTTACATTATCTCCACGAATATCATAACCTCCAAAATCGCTTGTAATTCCACCATCAAATCTGCCGCCGCCGCTCGACTCTAAAAAGTCTGGGACTGTTTTCTTAGCTTGCGTCAACATACGAACAAGATCTGGTGCTAAACCAGCATCAACAGTTGGTTCATAAAAGCTCGTGGCTTTTCCCTCATTTCCCATTCTTCCAGTTCGTCCAATACGATGAACATACTCATCAATACTCTTCGGTAAATCATAATTAATAACATGAGCAACTTCAGGAATATCTAAACCTCTTGCAGCAACAGACGTGGCAACTAAAATTGGCATTCTTCCAGTTTTAAAATCATTCAATGCTATTTCACGTTCTCTTTGCTCGCGATCACCATGAATACTTGTTGATGGGAATTTATTATCAGACATATAAGCCGCAATAAAATCAGCAGTTTTCTTCGTTTCAACAAAGACAAGTGTCTTCTTCTTTAATGAAACACCACCATCAAGATTCAATAATTCTTGAAGCTTACGACGTTTAGCAGATTTTTCAACTTCATAAAAGTTTTGTTCAACATTTTCGCAAGCACCGCCAACAATGCCCACGCGTAAAAATAAATAATTTCGCATAAATCTTGCAGCTAAATTTTGTACTTCCGACGGAAATGTTGCAGAAAACATAACAGTTTGTCGTTCTTCTGAAGGTACCATTGATTCATGTTGCAATATAGTTTCCATTGATGATAAAAATCCCTGATCCAACATACGATCAGCCTCGTCCAATACAACAAAACGTATTGATGAAAATCTTATTCTTCCACGTTCAACAAAATCGCACAATCTACCAGGTGTTGCCACAATAATATGACAACCTCTTTCCAATTGACGGACTTGATGCATTGTCGCAACACCGCCGTAAACTGATAACGATTTAATGACCGTGTCTTTGGCAAACTTTTGCGCTTCCCAGCATATTTGCGTGACTAATTCACGCGTTGGCGCCATCACAACAGCTTGTGGTTCACAGCCACGTTCAATTAATTGTATTTGATCATTGCTTTCCAATAATTTATTAATAATTGGAATTAAATAAGCTGCAGTTTTGCCAGAACCAGTCTGTGCACACGCCATTACATCGCGTCCATTCATCATTATTGGTATTGCGTATTTTTGAACTGGTGTTGGTTTTTTATAGCCAGATTTATCGATATTTGATAATAGCGATGAACGCAAACCAGCGTTTGTGAATTGTTCAAATGGCGGTGGAACATCATCGCCAGTTACTTCAACTTTAATATTGTCATATTTGCTAAAATTAATTCCTGCTGCAATGCCACTGCCAAATAATTCAGCGTCGTCCATTGAACGTTCAGGCGGAACGTAAGTTACTGGTGGCTTTTTTTCTTCGCCATCATCACCGGTTTTTTCATCATCAATATCTTCACGATTACGATTTCTTGATCGTCCACGACGTTCATTGTCATTGTCATTATTACGATCGCGTCTTCCACGACCACCACGATAACCTCCTCCTCCATTATTATGATTATCATCGGCATCGTCAAATGATTGTGTTTGGCCACCGCCGCTAGTCCATTCGGAATTATTTGAGGTATCGTCATTATTACTAGAGCCCCAATTATAATCATTTTTATTGTTTGATGCTGATGAATTTCCGTTTGATTTTGTTGGACCAGTTTCCCAATTGTTTGAATTATTTGTTGATGCTGGTGTTTCCCAGTTGTCGTTAGTGTTGGTTGTTACGGCGGAATTACGAACAGTTGATGATGATAATGATGATGTAGTTCCCCAATCGTCATTGTCAATTGTTGATGATTTTCCAACAGTCGATGAATTATTTGATGGTGCACGAAATCCACGTCCTTTTCCATAGCTTCGTCCCTCATCAAACTACAAAATTTTATTGTCAGAGTTATTTATTTGTTTATTAAATTTTAGATAAAAGTTTGTGATTTATTATTTGAAATACAGAATTTTACCGCGAAATTATTTCGCACATAACCTCATTGTTATTTTGAATAATTTAATTTATTTAAAGTCATGCATCCAATTAAATATATAAAAAGAATTATTAATTGAAATTCAATCACTTTAATTTAATAAATCAAACCATTCCATTAAATTTTAATATATAAATTCAATTTAATGTATTTTTTTCCCTGCTAAAATTTAACAATTTTTGAGGTTACATCGTCACATATATGAATAAATTTTTCATTAAACTGTTAATTAACTTACTGAAGAAGCTATAACGGGTGTTGAGAATCCAGTGTCCCAGTCTTCAGACATTATTACGTTTATCTAGTAGCAAAAACAAAACAAAAATAAATATTTTTTTTTTTTTTTCATACGCAGACAAATTTTTTTTTTTGATTAAATCCGACGCGGACAAAGACCAAGCCTTCCAAGAACTTAAAATATACAAATATCTATTAGATACACGAGTAAAATACATAACAAATGACAACAAAAGAAACTCAGTATATATCTACTATACATATATACATCACAAGCAAATAAAATATATAAAATCAAAAATTTAATTGAGAATTATTGACAATTTTGCATGAAAAATTTCGAAAATAAAATTACAAAATAGAATGAACATTAATAATAAATTGTTGAATATTATTATAAATATTATTTAACATAATTAATAAATAAAATCAATGGCAAATCGCGGTGAAAATTAGAAACAAATATGAAATAAAAATAAAATAAAAACAAAATTTTAACCAAAAAAACCGAAACAAAAATTTCAATTATTAATATTTATTTAATTATTTATTCAAAGAAATTAATATTAAACACTATATATATATATATAATAATTATTATTATTATTATAAACAAATGATGAATAATAAATTAATAACTATTTACCTAATTTATAATTTTTATTTCAACAATAAAATTATTCAACTGCGAATTATTATTTAATTTTTAATTTTATTTTTGTATAAAAGTTGAATAATTTTGTGCTAAGCTTGATGATCCGAACACTATGGAAGCTTTGAAAAGACTGAAGCTTACTAAGAAATTTAGATTTTAGAAGAGAAAAAGACGGTTAGAACAAGACCCAAAAAAAAAAAAAAGGTATATGTATATACAAGTGTATTAATGCGCACAAATGAGGATCGAGCGCACATAAATAATATCCAATCTCGTAAAAGGTCTTTATGTACATATGTTTATGTTTAGGTATATATAAATACTGCATTATATATAATGTAAGATTTGTGATTGGTTGACAAGTTTATTATAGTGCCAGTTGGGATATATTTTCAAATCGCAATTGTGTATATTTAATGCCCTTAATTTGCGCGGTAGATTCAAATGAACAAAATGGCGGTTGTGCAAATAATACGTAATAAGAAATTATTTTTTCTTGGCAATAAAGTAATATTGTCTTTATTGGGCTTTGGAATTTCTGGAAGAAAATTTTCTTTTTCTTTCTTTTATTTATTTTCAGTTTGTATAATATATATAAAGAAAATTATTTTATGACTTGGGGAAATTTGAGCTGGGGAAAAATCCCAAATGTTATTTGACCGATGGTTATTTATGATCGATATGAAATATTTTACGACTCAACTCAGGTCAAAATTTTATTTGTCTTTCAATATATAAATAAATTGATAATCATTTATCAAAAATAAATCTTCCAATTTACATAGTTTAATAAACGAAAAAAATTATCATCTGATATTAAACTGTGGTCAATTAATTAAAATTGCATTGCTAAAATTGTCAAGTCATCGGAATATCAATATCATAATTGCATAAATAGGTCATTAATAATTCTTTATACATATATGTATTATTTCTCACATTATCATTGAATTGTTCGCAAATATATGAACAAAAGACAAAAATGTACATAAAGATAAAAAAAAAAATGTTCTAACTGTACATGAAAATGACTAATAGATGCAAACATTTAACATTTATGTACGAATGTGTGGGTTACAAGTATAATACATATATAATAAAAGAATGGCCATGTACATAACATTATATATATGCATATAAATATATATGTATGTACAATAATATACCGTCATTCGTTCAAGATGACTAAGTCATGAAGCACGGATAAGAATTCGAGGTTAAACATTGTTATTCGCGACATCAAAGTGAGTCGTTTTTTCGTTCGTTATTTTGTGTTTTTTTTTTTTATCTATTTTACTGTCACAAATTGAAGAAGTTGAAACAAAAATGATTTTCAAATATTCATAGTCATTTGTTTAAACATCCATCTGTGATAATATTTGTTATTTGTATGAATTTATTGTTGCATACGAAATCAATGTTTAACCTATAAAAAAAAAACGAACGTTATAAAATGGTGTAATCAATTGGATAATATTAATTTAAAAATGCTTAACGATTCAAAGTGACTCATGAATGACTGAAATAATATATGCATATATTAATAAGTTATGAATGTACATATATATTTATTTATATATATACAAATATGACGTCAAAGCGATAATATAAAATATATATAGTAATTTAATCTATTGATAAGACTGAAACGAAATTGAGTTAGGATAAATGAGTGCAACAGATGAAATTGACATTCATTTCAATTATATAAACAATTTGTCGATATTTTATTTTAAATGTTTATATTTAATGAATGAATCTTTCGATTTTTATATCTTTTTTTTTTTAGGTTATATTTATATTATTTTTTATTTGTTGCGTTTGAAAATATTATTAATATCGGTGAGGCAGAGTATAATGACCTTGATGTTTGTATTATCGATTATGTTATTTTTAGTTATTCAGTTTATTGATATTTATTATTATTATGAGAAAATATTTTGTCGATATTTAAATTTTTTTCTTTTAATATTTTATACATTAATACATGTATTTATTTCTTCATTTCTCTTATGGTTTAATTATATTTCATAATTATTTTGAGTCACCATCAGCTATAATCATTCATCATACTCAATATCTCATGATATAATAATAGAAATTATTACACATACAATTTATTTCATCATGTTTCAATATACAAGATGTCTGCGAGATTTCAAATTTAAATCAATGTTACTATCGCGAATTTTGGGACACTGTAAATGAGTGAATAAAAAAATTATTCATCAATTTTTCAATAGAAAATAGTTTAAAAAACTACATCGAAAATTAAAAAACAAATTAATTTTTAAATTCACAATAGAAAACTTGGAAAAATTCATTTAGTTTTGTTTAAGAATTTTTAAATGTTTTGTAGTGAATTTCAAAGTAAAAATTTCATTTTTTTTTTTTTCTTAATCAGTTTAGCTTATATATTATATGTGTAATCAAGTCCATGTGCTGATTGAGTCATGTGACTCATTCTCCACTCATCGTAAAGACTAAAATGTTGCTTGGCATCTGAATAACTTGTCGTTTTAACCGCATCAGTCAGTGCCATAATCACATCGCGTGTGTGTACTTCACAGATTTTTATTTTATTATCTTAGGTCGTGAATGCAAAATAATAAATAATATCGCATTTAAATAATTATTTTACAATCGAAAATATACAATTTCTATCAATAAATAAATAAATAAATACCTATATAAATATTTTTTTAAATACATCATCAGAGAATTTTATTTTTATTTACGTGAATTATTAAATAATCCAATGAGGAGTTCAGGAGTAATTATGTACATACCAAGTAATTAAACATAATTTATATTTTAATTTATTATTATTGTTCATTCATTTATATATTGTTAATCACTTGATGTAATTTAATTAATAACTTGTGAGGATTTTAATTGATATTGTTCAGAATTATTGGAGAAATTTTATAAATCAGCGAAAGAAATTATAAATTTTTATTTTAATTAATTTATTTACTACTGTTCAATTAATTAATATTACTGAATTATTTAATTACTAAATTATAAGAATATTATTCAATATTATTGAGAATTGCCTAAAGGAATTTAAATAATTAGGAAAATGAAATATAAATTTCATAAAGTAATTTTCATTCAAAATTTTATCTATGATAATTTTTTTTTTTTTCACACAAAGTTACAAATTTTATGTTTGTTGTATCAGCCGATGGATTATTGAACAATTAAACCAGATGTACGAGAAAATGTGTACGTGACATATAACAATAAAAAAAAACTCAGAATGAAATTAATAAATTCATAAAAATAAAAAATATATTTTAATATAAACGAAAAAATTGAAATAAAAATAATTGAATTAATATACGTGGCGTAGATAAAATAATTTTCATAACGAGAATGTTAACATAGTAAAATATAGATAGCTGACACGAGTCACGTACGTGTAAAAGAAAACACATGTGCACATATATAAATATAAATTCAATATAAATATTAAAAATAATTTATTTTTTAACAATTGCGAAACATCTTTGGTTTATACATTTCATTAAAATTTTAATTCATATTTAAATCCTATGATCATTGATGGATAAATAGAATAATAATGTTGTGGAAAATTTTTATTTTTTTTTTCAAATGAGAATAATTTTTTTTTGGTAGTAAATTAATTTAATTTATTTTTCTATTTATTTATTGTGGGATATAATTATTAAATTAATTTTATTGTTTTCAGGTATGTACACAATGAGGATGTTGGATAATAGTAGCAATAATGCATCGGGTCCAACGGGAGCTGCATCATTACCAGGTGTGCAAACAGCCGCTGGTACAGCGACAACAAATAATACTTCAACAACAATTATTACTAATTTACCGGGTGTTACTGATGAACGAATGGACGCGTCGAGTGATAGTGCTGTTAGCAGTATGGGCAGCGAACGTGTTCCATCGTTATCTGATGGTGAATGGATGGAAACTGGATCTAATTCCAGTCATACCCAAGCAGACTCGCATTATTCTATGGATTATGCTAGGTAAAAAAGTGAAATTTTTGGTAAATATTAAAAGTGTCCCAAAATTCACGTGAGATTTTAAATATTTCACATGTTTTATTCCTTGAATAAATTTATTTATCAACATTTTTATTTATTAAAGACATGAATTTTTATTTTTTTTCTTATGATTCAATGAACAATTTTAGCTTTTAGAATCAGAAAATATTTTTAAATTAATTTTTAATATTCAATTACATGAAAACTAGTCAAAATATTATCAATCACCCACGCAAAAATGTTTAAAACTCACGTAATAATAAATAAAAAAATACTTTTAAATATTTTGGATATTTATAATTATTTCACGGAGAATAAAAATATATTTTTAACTGACAAATAAATAAATATTTCAGTAAATATCGGATGCCTTACGAGTGCAGCTATTCAATATCAGGAAGAAATGGCGGCTCGCCACGTTGTCAAAATGAACGTGTCCCACCTGTAGCTCAAAAAAAGCATCAAATGTTTGCTAAAAGATATTTCCAAGAGCAAGGAACTGGTAAGTAAACAAATGAATATATAAGAAAAAATTCCCATTACAAATTAAAAATAAATTAAAATTTATTTCCAACATTTCCGATAATAAAATTAATTAATTTGATATTATTTAAGGTTCACCGCTTGGTCCAAGTACACATCCAACTACTCCAGTGAAATACGATTACGATTCACAATCAGTTGGTGCTGGTGCACCAGGCAATGCTTATTCCGGTCCAATTGAAGGAGCGGCTGGTCCACAAGCTGAATTAAAATACAGTTGCAGTGTTGATTTTTCTCGTCAACAAACTGTTCCATTATTGCCAGGAAGAACGGCATTGGAGCATGTACATCACAATCATACATACCATTTGCCACCTGATACATCAGGGACAATGCAAAGACCACTGTCCCGTGATAAAAAAGGTAATTTTTTAAATTCTTTATCGCAAAATGATAAATATATAAATAAAAATAAAAAAATATTTTTATTTCACTTTAATTTGTTTTATTTTCAATTGATAAAACTAATCTTTTATTTATTTTTTATTTTTTCATCTGTTTCAGTACGAAAAAATGACGCTGATGAGCATTTAACACGCGATGAAAAACGCGCACGTGCTTTAAATGTTCCAATATCAGTTCATGATATTATTAATTTACCAATGGATGAATTTAATGAACGTTTAAGTAAATATGATTTAAGCGAAGCACAATTGTCATTGATTCGTGATATTAGACGACGTGGTAAGAATAAAGTTGCAGCACAAAATTGCCGTAAACGTAAGTTGGATCAGATAATTAGTTTGGCGGATCAAGTTAAAGAAATGCGCGATCGTAAAATGAGATTAATACGAGAACGTGATTTTATGATGTTGGAACGACAACGCGTTAAAGATAAATTTAGTCAGCTATATCGACACGTATTCCAGGTAAATAATTAATAATAAAATTAATTAATTAATAAATTAATTGAAGAAAAATTAGTATCATAAAAATTTATAATACAATAAAATATTTCAATGTCTTGTATTAATTTTCTTTTTTATTTATTTTAGTCTTTACGTGATCCCGATGGTAATCAATATAATCCATACGAATATAGTTTACAACAATCTGCAGATGGGAATATATTGTTGGTGCCGCGTAATCAAACAAATCCTCATCATTCACGACAATGTTCATCGACAATGGAACCAAAAACAAAACCCGACCCAGAGCACAAAGAATGAACGACGAAAATGACACTAATTAAATAAAAAAAAAGAAGTTTTTTCACTCACGGTGAAACGTGTGTGTGTGTGTGTGTGTGTGTGTTCTGTCATCGGGAATTAATATAAACATTTAAGTATCACCAACAATTACACCACAATACTAAAAAAAAAAAATAATAATATCAAAGATTTATGATGAAAAAACAAAAATGAATGATCAATAATTGTGAGAAATGTTACAATTAATTTTTTATTCCGTATGCGAACAGATAACAAATTCGTGATTTGGAATAATATAAATTGCAATTGTGAAGAATAATTGAAGATACAGGAATTAAATGAAAACAAATTATTTATGAAGGAGGAAAAAAAATTATGACTCGATGTGAGTCAGTGATGATTATTATTTAATACTAATTTAGAGGTTTAATGTGACTCTAATTGGCGAATTGATGTTGAGGTGATTGTTAATAGAATAATCGAGGTAAAACATCGAGAAAACAAAAAATAAAAAAGATTATTTGAGTGAAAATAAAAGATTTCACTCATAAAAATTCATTTGCGGGATAAAATAAATTTAAAAATTATCCAGAGCATTATGAAGTCTCTAATAATTATTAATCAATGCGTTTTGCCTTGGTAAAAAAAAATATAATAGCATTTTAAAGCTGAAAATAGAGTAAGGAAAAAAAAATTGATGAGACAAAAAAATTTATTGATGAAAAAAAATGCAAATCTTTTCACTTTATATGATCACTGAGTGATCACGACATGTGTGCATTGATAATTATTATTACAAATTAATGACTGTTTAAATCATTAAAAAAAAAAAAAGAAATAAACAGAACAATTATTTTTTTTTTTATTTATAATCAAATGATAAGGAAAAAAGTTTTAGTTCAGAGCGAGTAGTAGAAAAAATTGATATTTTTTCTTTCACATCTAGTAGTGATTTTATTTAATTTTGTAATTAATATATTACGAAAAAATCCCGGTGCAAATTTTTTTTTTTTATCAAAAAAAAAAATTTTTATTATTTAATTAATTATATGATATATATTTATACATATATATATATGCGCAGAAATAAAATATATGAATATTAAGAGAAGTAGAAGAATAAATAAAAGCAGGAGGAGAAAAAAGGAGAAACATTTTCTGATGGAAAAAATTCTTTTGTGCATTTAATTAATGAGAAAAAAACAAATAATAATTGATAACAAATATGAATATTTGTGGTTTTTCAATTTGATAAAAGGCAAATGCTTGAGATATTCTTCATTTTTGATTGATCAATTAATTGATTAATAGATCAATTGATTGAAAGTAAACAAATAAAATGAGAAAAAAAAAACCAAGTGAAATATTAAGTAAATAATTAAGCAATTAATAATTACGCATGTGTGGATGAAAAATAAATGAAAAAAAAAACAAAAACGACTGCTATACCAATATTTATAATTAATTAATTAATTAAATAAATTAGCTTGCGACGAACATGAAAGAGAAAATAATAAATAAAAATAATAATAGATATTAAAATACAGATTTAAAATATTTTTATAATGCAACACAATTATGAAAAGGAAAACCAAAATGCACAATCTGATATATTTCACATTTGCCTTTTTTTTTTTCTTGTATTTTTCTTTTCTATGTAAATATCAAATTTAGTTGGATTAATTGTTTTTTTTTTTTCTATAAATACGTACTAATGTTTAAGGAAGGAAAATAAAATAAACAATCGAAAGAGATGAAAAACAGAAATATATTATTATAAATATATATTATATTGTATGGCAAAATGAAAAATGAAGAAAAAAAAAATTTTGAGGTTAGAAAAAAAAAAGTTGAGACAATTTTGTGGTTATGTTTCATTGTCTATTTATTAATTGACTACCATATTCTTTTATTTATATCTAATTCTTTATTTTATTATGTTAATAAGGATTTTTTTGAAATATTATTATTTAATTGAATGAAAAATATTTCACTGGGTGTAGGAAATCTTTTTTATTTGCATAAAATACACCGTAATTGATACAATTGACAATCAATTTTGTTGAGCTAATTTCTTTTCTTTCTTCATTCGAAATAATAAAAAATTCAATTCATCATTAATTATTTATTATTCGTAAATTTAATTATCGCTTATATATTTAAATTTTAGGCGGGAAATATTGATATAATATTTCAAATAAATTAATATGGCTGCCGTTACTATGGAGATAAAATGACTGGCATTATTTGTTCGTTATTACAAAATGGCGGCTGAAATGTGGCTGAAAACTTTACAGGATGCGAAAAAAACAGCAATTATACAAGATGGCAAGTAATTTAATCTATAAATTAACAATTAATATTCAAAATAATGATATTCAAGCACTTCGGCCATTTTGTGCTCATGTTGCCGCCATTTTTTGCGGTCATTATGTGGCAATGAAATTTTTATGAATATCGATGTGATTTGATTGTCGCTCATTAATTAAATAATGTTATTTTAGGTACAAGGAAAGTACATTTCTTATTAAATGATGGAAGAGAGCTCGTGGAAGAATATAATACATCAACGAATGTCGTAACACGACGGGCATGGCGGGAAAAAGATAAATTGGGCAAAAATGTCGAATGGAATGTGGAAATTGGCGATCCAGAGCCAAATAAAAATGGAAACATTGATACTGCCGGTATCCAAGAGAGTTCAACTAATGTGGGTATTAATTAACATAAATAATAATCATTTTATTTTATTTCAGTGATTTTATGTCTTTTTGAATAATTTATTTTAAATATTAACAAAATGAATATAACCTCAATATATTTTAAACAAATTCATTTTATTTGATGACTTAGTTCCTGGTTATTCATTATTATTCTATTAATATTAATTCAGAGATTGTAAAACAAATGAATAATTATTTACACAAAAAAAATTTTCTAACCTAAAAAAAAAATTATTTTTTCTTTTATTTCAGCCATTTGTTACCAGAAGGATAACGAGGATTTCTCTGGAATGGAGAATAAGAAATTTGCCTTATCCCAAAGATGTTTATTCAGTGACTGCTGATAATGATGGAACAATTACTGTTAGAACAACAAATAAAAAATATTATAAAAAATTATGCATTCCTGATTTAGATCGATGTGGAGTTAAAATTGAACAAGACAGAATTAGTTTTACACATCAGCACAATACATTAATAATAACGGTAGTATAATTATTTATTTATCTGTAATATTTATTGATTTTGATAGAATGATAATTTAATTTGATTTATTAACTTTTGTTTTTTAGTATAAAAAGCCACCAGCGTTGATAGATCTTGAGAATAAAATATTTCAAGAAGTATCTAAAGTACAAGCGAGAAAAGAAGGCGAAGTTCAGTGTCCAACAAGTTGAAAATGAAAAAAAATATTTACAAAACAATTTTTGATCTTGTTTCAATTTTTTTGTTTACTTCAAGTTCAAGGTTATTACTAATAAATACGGTTATTTATTTAATTTAAGGAGGTAGTTGCATTTACGAGAGAAAAAATTAAATTAAATATTTTTTTGTTACTTTTTTTAATTATTTTAATTTAACAATAATTTTTTAATCTTTATTTATTATTTAACAATTACCTCCATGAATAGGTTTGCAATATTAGGAGCAAGTTAATAAATTTTTCTTATATATTTTTTCGTTTTTGTTTTACAGTTCAAAGTGCCGTTAAATGTGAATTACAGTGAAGACATTTTTTATTAACAATAATAAAGCTCACAAGTGAATAAAATAAAATTTCACAATGCGACATATGTTGGTCAATAAAGAAAAATTTTTCAATTCATTCAGTAAGTATTTTTTATTATTTTTATTTTATTATCAATTTTCAAATATTTAAAATTACGCGCCAAAGTGTCGCTTTTGGTGGGCGATTCTTCAACTAAAATTATTTCGTAGAGAAATTTATTTCCGTTTTGGTTGATAATAGAGTTTCCGTTCAGTCAAGAAATGTTGGTGTGTAAAAAAATATACAGTTAATTTTTGTGTGTGTTTTGTGAATTTACTCTATTTATATCAGTTAAATATAAATAAAAAATAAGCTGTGAATTATTAGTTAATTATAATGGGTAAAAGTGTGCCTGATAGGTAATGAATAATTCAAAATAATAATTTCATTTCTAACCAACAAATTTTTATTCACAAATGTTGAATTTGAGGTTAGGTTGTCATGTTTTAACTCCAATTTGTTAATTTGAGCAATAATTATACGAAAAACAAACGCAATAACACTCAAAATTTTTGTAATTAATATTTAAACAATAATACGTAATATATTTACATAGAAATATTACAAAATTTAACATAACTTATCAACAAATATAAAATCTCGAGAATTTTTTCGTTTCTTTATCATAAATTAAAGGAATCTGCTTTATCAATAATAAAAATTAAATATTTTCAACCAACAGATGTCGTATAAATGTGGATTATTTATAAACAAATGATAACTACAAAAGCCACATTTAAAATTAATAAACAATGAGTAAATTTATTGCGCATATGGCGGTGAAATTTAAATGAAAAACTGGTTATCATAATGAAAAATTTTATGAAATTAATTATTCATTCATATAACTGATGGGTTGCATTTGATTTATGATTTACGACTTGTCGAGTCAATAATATTTAATAGCCCACAACGACTACATTAAAAAAAAAAAAAATACAAAACGAATAAGAGTTAATTAAAAATAATCAAATAACAACATTAAATATCCATCTTCCTCATCAACTGTTCAACTATTTATTATCAAAGAAAAATAAAATACAAATAAAAAAACAATTTAATTTTACAGATGGCTGAACTACAAATGCCATGGGAATGTCATCAAGAATACGAAAATCATTGCGTTCAAAGTACCACTGAAGATTGTAAGTGAAAAAAAAAAGAATTAATTATTATTAACATATAAATATAAATTCTGATATTTTTTCTTTTTCCCCAACACACAGAGGAAATTCCATGAGTAATTTTAACGTGTTTGACGATTGGCATCTGCCATTTTACAATCGCATTTTATAACTTTACTCATACGCAAATTGCCAATATTATTCTTATTTATTTATTATTTATTTTATTTATTTATTTATTTTTTTCGAGCTTATACATTTATCTTTTTCTTCAGTTTTTTTTTTCTTTTATTCGCACATGTATACCTCATTTACTGCGCTGAATATGTTGATTACGTGGCGAGATGTATATATATATATGTATGTATGTATATATATATGTTTATATACATATGTATATAAATATATGTATATTTACGGTACGTTCTAATTGATGGGACCGCCGTGGCGAACGTCTTCTCGCAGAGCATAAAATACGCACACTTTTATTTATTTATTTATTTATTTATTTATTTATTTTTTTATGTATACATATATGTGTGTATGTATATATGTAGTGTGTGTATATAGGTGTGTAATTTTTATGCCTGAAGCGATGTGTCGATACATCATAAATTAAAGAATATGAAAAATAAGATGAAGATGAAAAAGAGGAGGAAAAAAAAATTAAGGACATGTGATTATTAATTTGTTTATTTGTTTAAATTTAAATGTTTGGGATTTATATATTAATTTATTTTTTTTGGGGATTTTTTGTTAGGATTTTGAATTTGTGGAAGGTGGAGTTTTGGATTTTAGAGATTTTTTAAAATTGTTTTGTTTATTGTGAAGGTTTTGATTGAAATTTGAATTGGAATTAGTTTCTTTGTTGTATTTATTTGTTTGTTTGTTTATTTGTATTTGCAAGGTGAAGAAGTGGATCTTTAGCAATGATTGGAGATATTAATAGTTAATATTAGGAATGTTAATAATTTTTTTTTTTGTATTTTTTTCACGTATTTTTATGGTTATAAAATGGAAGAATAATTATTTGAAATATTTATAAGTGTTAGTTATGATGTTGAATATTTATTTAACAAATTTTTTTGTGCTTTGAATTATTAGTGGTGTGAGGAATTAATTATTTATGATAATTAATAATTATCATTTTTCTGTTTATTTTTATTTTTTTGTTTTTTTTTTCATGGATTTTTATCACTACAAAATTGAAAAAAAAAAATTATTAAAAATATTCCCGCGTGTTATTTATAATGTTAAATATTAATTTAACAATTCTTGTTGTATTTCAACTTATTTATAATATAAAAAATCAAAAATGATTTAATTGTAGAATTTATTATTGAAAAATAAATTGATATTATACAAACAATTAATTAATAACAAAGGTAAATAAATAAATATAACAAGAAGGAATTATTATTTAAAATTAATTGAATCGAACAAATTAAATAAATAAAAAAAAGCGAATAAATTAATTACATAAAATAAAATCGAAATTATTAGAAATTAAATTTTTACCTTTTAAATTAATATTTCACTGAATAAATAAAATTTAATTAAAATATAAATACAATTAAGTGTTGATAAATTTTTTTTTTTGTGTAATTTATTGCACAATATTTATTTGATTAGCGAAAGAAAACAAATAATAATAAAGTGGGAGAATAATAATTGGGTGTTGGTTTGTAATTGATTTACGCATTGGATTATTGAAAGAATGTAAATATAATAATTTTTTTTTTTACACTTTAAATGCTCCGTTTTGCTTGAATATTTTTGGGTGGTTGATTGGCCGAGTGCCGTGAACCACCAGGGGGTCCAGTTTCGTTAATAGGACCCTCAAAAAGGCATTCAATGTGTCTGCAAACACGTATATATACACAAAGAAAAAGAAAAAAAAAATACCAGATAAATATTTTATTTTTATTTCACTGAATATATTTAACGAAAAAAAATAAAATACACCACGAATTATTTTTGGATAATCAAAAAATCACACAAACACACACACACACACTTATTTAATTTTCTTCATGGTGAATTTTATGATGTCAATGGATTAAAAATAATTTTTATAAGTTGAAAATGACTCGAGAAAATAAATGAATGAAAAAAAAAATTTTAAATAATAAGAGAATTGAGAGATGAAGAAAAAGAAGGCACCGACTGAGGATCTTAATCCAACAATTTGTCATGGGGATAACGAGGATTACGGTTATAATAATCAATTGGTTGTGGAGATCATGACACATTTATAAATTTATCGTTTTCTATCATCTTAAAATTATTATTATATTTTTTATTTCATTCATTTTTTTTTTCTTTTATATTTTCTTTCTTAATCAGTGTCAGTGATATCTTTATTTGAGATTTTAAGCAAGTGAAGACTATTTAAGATTGACATTTTCATTTTTATATCTTTGAAAAATTGAAAAATTTTTTTATTCATTAAAAAAAAATTTTTTTTTTTTTGTTTTAGATTATGATTTATTATTTTATTAATTTAATATTATTATTATTGTTATTGTTATCATTATTATTATTATTAGTGAGGAAAAAGTTATTTATTAATCGCAATTATTTAAATATAAAATAAAAATTTTATTTTATATTTATTTTATATTTTTAGTGAAAATTTTTATTTTATATTATTATTATAATTAATGAATATAACTGATTTTGGTAATTTAATTCTGTAAAATGTTACTTGAATTAATATTGATGTAGAAATTTTTAAGTTAATTATCAAAAAAAATTTCGATTTTAATTTATAAAAATTTTTTTTTTCTCTCCATTTTTTGAATTGATATAAACTGCGATAAGTAAATATAAAAAATGACATGTGGACACATAATTTACTCACGATGTCAGGAATGAGAGAAAAAAAAAAAATTTCTAAATAACCGACGAGTCAGTCGCATTTTTCAGATCTCACCTTTCATTTTTTTTTTCTTTTCACTCAAATGAAAGAAAGAAAGAAAAAAAAAAATTGATTATTCTTCACTCTCTTTCTCTTCTGCTATTCTCGATTATTTATTTTTACCTCCCACGATTTCTTCCCATGCAACAAAATACAAGAGACAGAAAAAGGGGAAGAAAAAAAAAAAAATAAAGAATCAAAAACAAAGAATGAAAGTGAACGAGTGAAAAGAGAAATGTGTCCCACCATTTCTGCACCAAGTGAATATTAATGTGACGATGTTTTGGATGTCATAGTAGAGGGGTAGAAGGGAAAGAGAATATGAATTGTTGTCTTTACAAACATCGTGGGTGATATCTATCGAATTTTCCACAACCCAACATTCAGATTATTATCAAAAGACACCACGAAAACGAAACATCTCAGTTACATTTTATCAATGAATGCAACACAGACATATAAATAAACAAATGAATATTAATATACATATATATAAGTGTGCAGTATGTGTATATTATATAATTTTCATTCAAGTTTCTCGTTATTGTTTGAAATTAACAATTGAATTTTCATTTCAATGGAAAAGTTCATTGCAAATGTTTTGACAGAAAATTGAATTGGAATAATATTCTTTGTTGTATTTATTTATTTATTTATTTGTTTGTATTTGCAAGATGAAAAAGTAAATCTTTAACAATAATTAAATATATTAATAATTATTAATAATAATAGTAATAAATTTTTTTGTTATTTTTTTCATGGATTTTTATCACTAAAATAGAAAAAAAAAATTATTAAAAATATTTTTATGTATTATTTATAATGTTAAATGTTTATTTAATAATTTTCTGTTATATTTTGTGTTATTTGTTATATAAAAAATTAATTATTAACAATAGATAAACAAATTAATGATAAATATAATATTTATCATTTTTTTTTGTTTATTTTTATTTTTTATTTTTTCATGAATTTTTTATCATTACAAAATAGACAAAAAAAAATTTTTTTTCAACATATTTCCGCGTGTTATTAGTAATGTTAAATATTTATTTAACAATTCCACTGTGTTTTGATTTATTCGTGGGAGAAATTTATTAAAAAAAAAAAAAAAATTCTCAAAACACACGTCATCATCCACATATTTTGATATAACCCACTACAAAATATTCCCAACGCATTTTTACACGTATATATTTATATATATATACATGTATATATGTATATATTTATTTATAAAACCAAACAAAAAGTGCAACGGTTTGAATTTGTTGGGGGATATTTTTCGAGTCAATAATTTATGCCCAAGTTGGCGAAGCAACTTCGATGACTTTGTAAAATATTACTTTGATCCTTCGTGTGTTCCGAAAGATGTTATCGCTATTTTCAAACATGATGTGCAACCACCACCACATTTTTATATACATATTTACTTTCTTTATTCTTATTTGTGGCGCCAATGGCCGCCTGGAACGCGCCTTCCACCAATTTTTTACACCTTTGAAAAAGGAGGAAAGAAAAATTCAATTAAATTAAAACGATGGGAAATTTATTTATTTTTTTATTGTTAGTCAAATATTTTCATTTCAAATTAATATTAATATCAAAATTAATATTATTATTAATAATTTACATCAAGATTGAAATTTAATATTAATATTAGAAATTTGATATTAATATTGAGTATTAAAATTGATACTAAAAATTGATATAAATATTCAAAATTAATAATAATATTGAAAATTGATATCGATATTAGAAATTAATATTGATATTAAAAATTGATATTGATGTTAAAAATCAATGTTAATATTATAAATTGATGTTAATATTTAGCATTAATATTAATATTTAAAAATTAATATTAATATTGAAAATTGATATCGATATTGAAAATTATTATTAATATTAGCAATTGATATTGATATTGAAAATTATTATGAATATTAGCAATTGATATTGATATTGAAAATTATTATTAATATTAGCAATTGATATTGATATTAAAAATCAATATTAATATCAAAAATTGATATTGATATTTAGCATTAATATTAATATTCAGCATTAATATTGATATTATAAATTGATATTGATATTAAAAATCAATATTAATATTAAAAATTGATATTGATATTTAGCATTAATATTAATATTCAGCATTAATATTAATATCAAAAATTGATATTGATATTAAAAATTAATATTGATATTAAAACTTGATATCGATATTAAAAATTATTATTGATATTAGCAATTGATATTGATATTAAAAATCAATATTAATATCAAAAATTGATATTGATATTTAGCATTAATATTAATATTCAGCATTGATATTAATATTTAGCATCAATATCAATATTAGAAATTGATATTAATATTTAGCATTAATATTGATATTAAAAATTGATATTGATATTAAAAATCAATATTAATATTGATAATCGATATTAATATTAAAAATTGATATTGATATTAAAAATCAATATCAATATTAAAAATTGATATTAATATTTAGCATCAATATCAATATTAGAAATTGATATTAATATTTAGCATTAATATTGATATTAAAAATTGATATTGATATTAAAAATCAATATTAATATTAAAAATTGATATTAATATTTAGCATCAATATCAATATTAGAAATTGTTATTAATATTTAGCATTAATATTGATATTAAAAATTGATATTGATATTTAGCATTAATATCAATATTAGAAATTGATATATAAATATTTAGCATTAATATTGATATTAAAAATTGATATTAATTAATATTCTTAATTGATATTAGTGTTAAAAATTGATATTAATTAATATTCGTAATTGATATTAGTATTAAAAATTGATATTGATATAAAAAATCAATATTAATATTAGAAATTGATATTAATTTAAAAAATAAAAAATAAAATGATGGCGTTATAACTAGAGCATTTTTGGATTTGGCGGTTTGGGCTTTTATATTTTGCTTTTTTTGGTATAGACATAAATTTAATCTAAATGGCAAGCGGTATGAGTTTGTGTTTCTCTATATGCCCACCTGCCCACTCTCCCTTACATTTATAAATAAATATATACGTATATTCATCGTGTACATTTTGACATAACCTCGTCTTTATTATTATATCCTTATATTATTATATATTTTATTCTTGTTATTTTCTCTCCACCCTGTTATCCATCACACCAACCCTCTTTATTCCTTTTTCTTCTACACTTTCACTTACATTTCCATCTGTTCCTTTTTATTTTTCTCTCAATTTCAACGCAGTCTTTATTCTTTTATTATTTTCTTTTATTTATTTCCTTCTTTATTTCTCATATTTTTTTCTTATATTCTTTATTATATTCTCTTATTCTACAAACTGTTTACGTGAAAATGTCACTGTGTGGCCTCGACTTGCCGACAAATTTGTCGAATTTATTACGCGTCTTTATATCCATGAAAAATAAATATATGAATGTATGTATGTGTATATATAGATATTTTGGTTTGAGGAAAACGAAAAGAAAATAGGAAATGTAGAAAAGGCGTGGATTGGGATGAAATGAATGTGAATGAGTGAATGAGGTTGTGGATAGCATTTGGCATCGGTCACTTTTAGTCACCGGAAGTTAGTTCGGATTTTACTGCCCACAATTGAAAAGAAAAAGTAAATTCGAAAAGAAGCTTTTTCCTGGACTTCATTGACTTGGGGAAAAGATTTTTTTCTTTTTTATTTTGTTTGGAATTATTTTCTTTGATTTTTCTATTGCGATTTAGTGCAGTTTTCGGTGACATGTATCTGGATTAGTGGGTTGAACAGTTGGAATTGAGGTTTTTGGGTTTCGGTGAATTTTTCATAATTTTTATAGACATTTTTCACGTGGCCAAATTTGATGAATTTTTTGATTTTTAAAATTTTTCATGGTTTATTCGTATTTCTTAGCAATAAAATTAATTACAAAATTTTCATAGTGTCAATAAATTATTGATAATTTTTTAAATAAAATTTCCAAATTTTATTTGATGATTTTTTAATTATTTTTTTTATTTATTTATTTATTTATTTTTTCCTAGTTCCGAATTTTTTTGAGTCAAAATAAATATTAGAGATTATTCTTTACATAACAGAGGTAATTTTAGAAAATAAATTATTTCCAAATAATCAAAATTTAATGTACAAAAAAAATTTTTTTTAAATAAAAAAAATTTTTTTTTTTTTTTTTGTTTGCTAATCGATTTCATGTAAAATTGACTGAGTCAATGAGGGGTAAATGGGCGTGTGGCACACTATATGAAACCGCAAAAGGAACAGGGGTTAAAAAAAAAAATAAATAAATAATCGAAAAAGCCGAGAAAATAAACATTTGTTTAAAACACACGCGCTGATTCTGACATTTTTTTCTCCTCCATCGTTAATCTTTTATCCATCATATGTATATAAGGATCGTTAATATAAATAAATGTATTCTCTCACCCTTGTAGCTAAAACAATCACCTGGCCGGTCACCCTTAAAATATTTTCTTCGAACTAAATATATACAAGTATAAAAATTGAAAAAAAAGAAAAAAAATTCTTCAGCCCACCAAAATGGTCAATATATTATTAAATATCGACAGGTTAGGGTTTATATCGTTTGTTTGTTCATTCAAAATACTTAGTATTTATGTTTCACCTGGTGAAAAAAGGGAAACAGGTAGTGGATTTATATTTAATATTATTTTTATTTATTTATTAGCATTATTATTATTTTTTTTTCGGTGTTCTTTGAATTTTAGCGCGAGTTTAAAATCGTAAATATATTAATTTTTCCAAGAATAATTTCCCGATGCATATTTTATTATTATATAATATTTATTTAATTATTCAACGTCACAAATCAAATTGAAAATTTGAAAAAAAAAATTTTTTTTTCTTTTTTTTATTGCAGAAAATTGAAATAAAATTTTTTTTTTCTTTATTTTTATTGCGGAAAATTGAAATAAAAATGATGAGGAAATTCCGGGAGTTATTGGGGATATAAAAAAAGAACAAAATTATTTTTTTGGTTTTTTTTTTTGTTACAAATGTTGGTTTATTGTTTTTATTAATATTTGTTTATTATTTTTCTGCATTTTTTTTGGATGAAACTACTTTTTTCATAAGCCGGATTAACTTCTTTTCAAATGTTTATTTATTTCCTTTTTTTTTTATTTTAATTTCACGTCGACACACGGTAAAAATTGAAAGGGAAAAGAGAATGAAAAAAAAAAAATAAATATTATTGAAATATTATTGCAAATACGAAGCGCCGGTTTGCGAGACCCCCTGAAGTGCTTGGGAACCTCGTCTCCTTTTCAGAAGGAAGAAAAAAAAAATTGAAAGGATCATATGAAAGAAGAGAAAAAAAAAAAAATTATGATAAAGATAAAAAATAAAATAAAACAAAGAAAAAAAAATTATTGATAAACACAAAAAAATCATTGATTTTTCAATTTTATCATTTAATCTTAGATACAAAATTTTATAAACAATTATTATTCATACACAGATTATTAGGTGTGAATTGAAAAATTATAAAATAAAAATTTTCACGAAATTATTGTTTTTTAAATATTTTTTTTTTAATATTTCTTTTATATTTTATTAAAATTTTTTTTTTTTCTCTCATTATAAAACCTCTCTTCTTTATAAATAAACAATTACCAAAACAATTAATTCGAAATAAAAAAAGAGAGAATTTTTATATCATAAAAATTTGCGAATAAATAATTTTTCAAATTATTTTTCGTTCAGTTTTTCTCTTTCAAAATTATCATAGAAAATTTTAATTGCCAGTTATCCGACTTATCGTCGGATCTCTTTGGCATTTCATGGGAGACACAGAAGGTGGACATAAATATAAACTCGAAAAAAGGAAAAAAGGAAGAGAAAAAAAAAAGAATGAAAATAGAATATAAGCAAATGTTGATCTCCTGCGGCTCCAGCTACCATTTACCATTACCTTTACTTTCATAAGACCGCCCTGATGCATTTTTTTCTCTTGCTTCTTAGTCATATTCTTTATAACACTCGTTGTATATACATAGCCCACAGGAGCAAGCATCCCCATCAACGAGAGCATATAACTATTAATATAAAAAGAAGTTGTGTCAACTATTTGAGGGCAAATACGAGAGACCTTTCCAGAATGCCGAGAGGCAAATGGGCAGGAATAAAATAAAATAAACCACACCAAGTTGAAGAAGAAGAAGAAGAAGAAGAAGAAGAAGAAGAAGAAGAAGAAGAAGAAGAAGAAGAAGTAGGAGAATGAGGCGAATGAGGATAAAAAAAAAAATTGAAATAAATAAAAAAAGAATCCTGTCTCTGTTTCTCTTACAAGATTGTTCACTACTACTACTACTACCACCACCATCGTCATGGAGATGATATCTTCCAATGCTAATGGGCAATTCGTTGGACACAATGGCCTTAGGGTGCCTCTCATCCACCTTATAACGGAATCCGAGACTAATCGAATCGGCCAACCTGATTGATTTAGGATCCAGACTATTTTTTATTTCATTCTCGTTGAGGAGGAAAAAAAAAAATTGTTATGAAAGTTATCTGGTTTTTTTTTTTTACTGTGGCACGCGTCATTTTTTTTTTTCTGAGAGGGAAATAATTTCTTTGATTCAGGTGGTAATGAGGAAATTTTATTGAATTAAATCGTGGAATAATTTAAAATTTAAAACCGATTTTTAAGACTTAATTAGCGTTAAAAAATGCTTTAGAATTTTAGAGATTTTTAATTAAATTTTGAATTTTAATTGGATTGCAATAAATTGATTGTGAAATAAATTGATGAAAGGATAAATTGGAGGATATTTATATTGAGAGGATAATGTTAGAGTTCATTTTCGCCCTTGGAAGGATTAAATTATCCGAGGGAAAAGAGAGTTAAAAAGTGCTTTGACCTATTTTTAAATCGTTTTTAAGTTGGGATTTTGACTAAAACGCGTGTTCAAGTGGACAAATGGTGGCAGAGATAATGTCACAATTTGTAATAGATAACACAATTTCAATGTTCTTTATACGATTTTTATTATATTTGTTTTCTACATAGGTTTATTTGTGTTTATTTGTGTGTGTGTGTGTTGGATAGATATTATGGGCGAAACAACTGAATGGAGAACGAGATAAAGTTGATTTGAAACGAGTTCAATTTAACATTCTGCGAATATAATAAATCGGTACAATAGCGATAAAATTATTTTTCCTCGATTTTATATTGTCATGAGAGAACAAAGGAAAATAAAATTATTTTTTTATTTTTTTATCTGCTGATATTAAGTTAACGGAATTAGAAAGAGATAATTATTCAACATGTTTTTGTTGATATTAATAAATTTAATATATCGTGGATATTTAAATAAAAATAAACAAAAAAATGGTTCAAAATATTTTTTGAAAATTTAATTATTAAGTTGGATGGTGCTTTGATTGTTTTAGGATTTCATTTTTGAACTTATTTTTTCATTGATTTCTTCATTTTTCAAAAATATACATGTGTAGAAAATTTTTGAAAATTCAAAAATTTTTTCAAAAATTTTATATAATTTCCAAAATTTTTTTTCAACTTATTTTTTTTACTTATTCATTCTTTTTATTTATTTATAATTCATTCAAATAATTTTTTTTTCAAATTAAAACTCTTCATTATTACTCATAACAAAATTTTGAATAATTTCAAAAAAAAATTTCTATAAATCGTTCCTAAAAAATATTCTAAAAAATTCAGAATAATATTCGTGTCAAAAAAAAAAAATTACAGCACACATTTCCAGTATATTTAAACCCAAAAAAAATTTTTTTTTTGTATAATTAAAAAAAAGTTGTCATTTTTAAATTTACTTTTAAATTTATTTCCAAGCCTACCAACTGCCTCAAATAATTATACCAAACAACTAAAAATATATAATAGCATCTCAATTGCTTCCATCATTTATCAATAATTACTTTTCACTCCCACATGACATTGGTGAAAGGATGAAAAATAAAAATGTTTAAAGTGCAAGTGGAATTTATAAGGACAACTTTGTATTCTGGACTTGAAAGCCCCCCATCTTTGGAATATTGTCTCGTTCAACCTTCTCTTTTCTGTATCAGGAAAGTGGTCCTGTCATATTCACTACCTGATTACTTGTGTGTTTGTTTGTGCTTACATATATATATATATATATACACATTATTATATTGTACATACATATATAAAACGCATAATGCGTGTGTCGTATTCTGGTCCCAACAACTCCTTGATATAATCCTGATTTAGTCGCGACCGTATATCGGTTTAAGGATCGTGAAATTGAATGGTAGAATCAGTGAAGAGAATATTTCTCGACCCTTTTTTTTTTTTTCTCCCTCGTCTTCTTCTTCATCTTCGTCTCCGTCGAATTTTTTTTTTTTTTTCTTTCCTCTTCATTTTTTTTTATATATTATTACATGCATAAAACATTTATAGATATATATTTTTTTTTTGCATTTTACCAAAAACAAAATGTGGGAAACGAAAATTTTCAATTGATTTATTCAAATTTAATTTTATCTATTCAAAATTGATATATTTTTATGAATAGAAATATATTTATGTTTTTATTGGTACTGATTGATTGGGAAATAATAAAAAAAACCATTGAAAATTCAGTTGAAAAAAAATTTTCAAAATTTTTTTTTTGAAAATTTATTTTTTAAGGCGAGTTTTTTTTTTATTGAGGATTTTAGTTTTGAGGTATAAATATTCATTGATTTCTTCACTTTTTGACCATATATATATGCCTGGAAAGTTTTTATAAATTCAAAAATTTTGAATTTTTAAAAAATTAGTAAAATAATATAAAAATAAATTAATTAATTTAATAAAATTATCATAATGTTTTTATTGATATTAGTAAATTTGGAATGTGAGGAATTTTATCTGATTGAATATTTAAATAAAAAAAAAAAAATAATTGAAAATTAAATTGAAAAAAAAAAAAAAGTTCAAAATATTTTTTGAAAATTTACTAACTAAATCGAGGGTGTTATTTTACTTAAGATTCCAATTTCCGACTAATGTTTTCATTGATTTATTCATTTTTAAAAAACATATATATACGTAAAAAAATATTAAAAAATTCAAAAATTTTGAATTTATAAAAAAATGATGTATAAAAATAAATTAATTTTGAATGGATAAAATTTAATTTAATTTGTATTCACCATAGAAAAAAAAAAAAGAAAAAAATAGCAATAATATTAAATTATAACAAAATAATTTTTATTATATTTTTCTTAGTCTTCTTTTATAGTGAATAATTAATTAAATATTTTGTTATCGTTTAATTGATAAATAAATAACTGGTTTATCGATATAATATGTGGGGTGAGTATGTGGGTGGGTCTTTTACATACATATATATAAATATATTAATGTAATGTAAGAGATTCGTAAATTGAAATTCATTTTTCTAACCCATCGCAACCCCCTTTTTAAATATGGGTGGGCTAATGATAATAAGCGGTTTAGGCAAAATGCTATCGGATTGGCTGGGCGGATAAAGATTCTATCTATACCTTTTTATTTCTTTTCTTTTCTTTTTTTTTTTTTTTTATTGTTCTTGATGGTAGCATAAACAAGAAATAAGTATTGGAAATTTTGTATGGATCTTTAATAACCAGTCTATGATTATTACAATAATTCGCAACGAGCGTGGGAGACTTGTATTGAAATCAATGTGATGATGAAGTATTAAATTTTATATATAGATAAATTTAATTAGATTATTTTTAAAATTGAAAAAAAAAAACGAAAAAAATAAACAAAAGACAAAAATTAAAAAAATTCAGTCAGATAAATAATTATTAATTGTGATTTATTTATTCAACTAAAAGTATTTATTTACAGCTTTATTTGTTTAATTTAATCCAAAATATTTATAATGAAATACAATGAAAAATTATTGTTTTCTTTGTTTTTTTAATTTTAAAAATAATTTAATTAATTTAAAGACAAAAATTTGAAAAATTCAATCATATAAATAATTATTAATTCTAATTTATCAATTCAACTAAAAATATCTTTTCTGCAGTCTCATTTGTTTAATTAAATCCAAAATATTTATAATAAAACTCAAAAAAAAAAATTATCAAAAAAAAAAAAAAAAAGATTTCAGCAAAAAAATAATAATCAATTTCAATTTATTAATTCAACTAAAAACATCTTATCTACAATTTCATTTGTTTGATAAAATCCAAAATATTTATAATAAAACTCAAAAAAAAAATTATCAAAAAAAAAAAAAAAAAAAAAATTTCATCAAAAAAATAATAATCAATTTCAATTCATTAATTCAACTAAAAACATCATATCTACAATTTAATTTGTTTAATTAAATCCAAAATATTTATAATAAAACTCAAAAAAAAAAATTATCAAAAAAAAAAAAAAAAAAAATTCATTAAATAAATAATAATCAATTTCAATTTATTAATTCAACTAAAAACATCATATCTACAATTTAATTTGTTTAATTAAATCCAAAATATTTATAATAAAACTCAAAAAAAAAAATTATCAAAAAAAAAAAAAAAAAAAAAATTCATTAAATAAATAATAATCAATATTAATTCATTAATTCAACTAAAAAAATCATATCTACAATTTAATTTGTTTAATCCAATCCAAAATATTTACAATAAAATTCAACAGAAAATTAACGTAAAAAAAAAAAAAAAAATAAAAAAAAAAATTCACCACAGTAATTTTCAGTTATCTTCAACACAAATTTTTTTTTCTACAGCTGTGTAATATTTTTATTATATTATATTATTTATAATATGTGTACGTATGTTTGTCGTTTGCCTTCGTCACGTCTTGTTATCGAGCTATATCAGGGATTCAAAGCTAATCGATCACTCGGCGAATGGACAAGACTCTGTGGCCACATATGTCTGTTATGTGCGCACGCACTATTAATTATTATCACGGGTAAAAGAGTGAGAGGATGAAATGATTTTATATATGTGTATATGTGAAGACGACCCGATGACTTTGCATCCGCCCATCTCTCTTCACTTTATTCCTGTCTTATTTTTTTTTTTAGTTTATTTTTTTCTATTTTTTATTCTCCTTTTTTTTTTTAATTTTATTTTCATATAATTTAGATCGTTTTCAGTGCATGGGTTGTTGTGTATATATTATTTATGCATCAGTGAACGTGAGAATTGATCTCTCTTTTATTTTTTAATATAACAAATGTACAAGACATAGTGAAACATGAGAATGAAGTTGTTTGACAAATTTTATTTTATTTTTCTATGTTATTTCAATTTGTTTTTACGATTTAAATCATTTTATTATTTTTATATTTTTTTTTCTTGTTGCAGGAGACATGTAGAAGACTTTTACCAGTTGACCAGTGAGTATTTAAATTTTTTGTTTATTAATTAACGTGATTTTTAGATTCGTTGGTGATGAATTATAATTTTTTGCAAATTAAATTGCTGAATTATACGATGAAAAATTATGATTAATTAAAATTATTAATGGAATAATGTTATTTGGGTTTTGTGATTAATTTTTTTTTGAGTTGAATGAAAATTAATTTTGTTTTATTCGTATGCGAAATTTTTTTATTTTTAGTTTATTATGAAAAATTATAATTTGTGTTTTTTTTACATTTTTAATTTTATTGTTATTTTTTTTTTTTGTGGTTTTATGGTGAAATATTTATTTGATTAATTATATTCGAGAGCTGAAATTAAAAGAATTAAAATGACAAATAAATATTCAAGGTTTTAATTTTTTTTTTCCTTTTTTTTTTTTCATTTAATTATGTAGAAAGATTTATTATTTTATGACATAAGTTTATCAATTATTTATTTTAATTACTGTAAATATTAGAACAATTATGAGATATGTTTAATTATTTTATTGATTTAGTATCATTTACTTTTTTTAAATTATTAAATTTATCGATTTAATTTGCAAATTTATTTTACGAAATTTTAGATTTATTTAATTTAAACAATTATAGATATTAATTTGTAAATGTGTTGAGGTTTTAAATTGACTGAATAAGTTTTGATATCAAGCAATAAATTATTTTAAGAATTAATTAATTAATCAATCAATCAATCAATAAATTAATCGATCAATATTAAATAATAATTTTTTTTTTTTCATTTCAGATTCACACCGGAAATATTAATGGAATCATTTCCCAATTTGAAATACATCATTGACTTGACAGGAACAAGTCGTTATTACAAAAAAACAGTAAGAATTAATTGTCTTATAATTAAATTAATTGTCTTTTAATTATCATTAATGAAGACGTAACAAATTGAGAATTTTTCGAGAGAGAAAAAAAAATTAGAATTAATATTTTAATCAACATTTAATAAATATTTAAATAATTAAATTAAATAAATAAATAATTTTCATTTTGTAAATTTTAATTATTACATAAAATCTTCCTCGAGTTAATTATTAATTTTAATTAGAGCGATTAAATCCACTAGAATATTTTTAAAATTCATGAAATAATTTTATATTATGCTCGCAATAATTTTTATTAATTCTTTGAAACAAAAAACTGAAAGATTTTTATTAATGATTTTAAAAATAGGGAGAGAAAAGTGTGTGGAATGTTGAGATTTTGTGTGAACTTGCTTTATTATTTTTATCCCTAATAAAGTCCTCGAATAATTTCTTCACTGATCGTTTATTTATTTTTTTTTTTCTCATCGCATCATGATAGATTTATTTCGAAAAGCCCTTTTGGTATATAGATAATAATATATAATATATATATCTCAATCGATGGCTTTAATAAGGTGAAAGCGACTCCGAAGCCCTGGTGAGAACTGATTAACTTGAGAGAAATCAATCATCTTATATATTCATTCATTTATTTATTTTTTTTTATTTTGTTTTCGTCTCACATTTCATTCTCTTGTCTAGTATTTTTTTTTCCTTTTATTTCATTCACTCGTCGGTCGTTTGATAAGCCAGTCACGCTCTGTGAGCTTGTTAGATTTTTAATTTTACTAATTTTCATTCATATTAATTATTAAAAATTAAATTTAGATAATTATTAGAAATTTTCTGTATTTTTCAAGTGGACTTTTTTTTTTTTATTTATGTTAATTGTTATATTCGGTATGAAATTAAGTATTTTATTTATTTTTTAGTTTGATAATTATTTCATTTGACTCGTTGGAGTTATTGAAAAACTGAGATAAAAATTATTAAATTAAAATTTCGACGATTTTTGACAGTTTTTTATTTTTTAATTTATTTTATGTTCATATATATATATTAATTTTTCAACTCTTTGTTTCGAAATGAATATAATTATAATCTAATTCTATAAGCAACAGTACAACAATTTTAATTAATAATTTTCATTTTTTCAAAATCTCCAAAAAATTTTTTTCCAAAATTTTTTTTTTTCAAAATTCTCACACAAACTTTCATTCCAACCTTTACAAAATGCATCAACTAAAATACAAAATTCGAAAAAATCAATACATTCCTCCAAAAAAAAAAAAAAAAAAAAATTTTACTAATTACAAAAATTATTTTTTTATTTTCAGGACTTCACTTTGGCAGGAATAAAATACATAAAAGTTGAAGTACCAGGGCAACGAGTGCCTAAAAGAAGCCACATCTCGCAGTGAGTCTCAAATCATTCAATAATTCAAAAAACCCTCAAAAAAAAAAAAAAAAAAAAAAAAAAAAAATATTTGAACTTATCAAAAATCAAAAAAAAAAAAAAAAAAAAAAATAATATTCACAAGAAAGGGGATGTGGAGTGTGTCATATAATCGAGATAAACGAGGCGACATGAAGTCGAGAGTCTTCGACTTTTCTTCTTCTTCTTCTTCCTCTTTCTTCATCCTATCATTTTATTTTCTCATCTTTCTTTCGTTCTGTCTTCTTGCGGCGAATTCGTGCGTGCAAGATACGTATCAGAAAACGCGCGTTAAAAGAGAGACGGTGGCGACGTAGTAGCCAGACGAAAGACCTGACGAGGTAGCACAGTCTCTCACGTATAAACATATACACATTTATATACACAAATACTCACACAAATATTTTTAACATCAACTTTTTTTTTCTTTTATTATTTTTATTTCTCTTCATCTTTCCATTCAATTCATTCTCATTGCTCGTTTTATTCTCGCGTTAAGAATCGCGTGGCTCCCAATGATGCAGTGAATTCATTTTGCTTTTCAAGATATTTGCGCGTGGGTGTCACATGAGATTGTATTTAAAATCATCGTTTAACTTTCAATCTCAATCATCGTCTTCTAATACAACTCATCGAAGCTTTAATTTTATTTTTATTCATCATTTTATTTATTTTTTGGCTTCTCTTGTAATTGATAATCATTGGATAAATAATTTCTATCGATTTATTTAAACAATTGACAATACAAAAGCGAAAAAAAAATTTTTTCGTACAGTTTAAGTTGAATTTTTGTTGGTTTATTTTTTTTTTTATGGCGCCATTTATTTCTGCCCTAAAATTCTCTCACGCATTTTTCTCATGGTATTTTTGATGTTGGGACTCATCACATGCAAAATAAGGCCCCGTGGCATTGAGCCAGGTAATTAACTGCAATAAATGTCTGATGATTTATCGAATGCTATTGAGTTACAGCAATATTTATTTCTTCTTGTTTCTTCATTCAGTAAACTTTAAAAATAGATAAATAAATTGAAACAAAAAATTAAAGAGAAAATTCATTTTTTATTTCATTCATTTAAATTAAATTTATATAATAAAATATATTCTGGTGTTCTTGGAGATCGTACGTTTGTTGTTTGTAATTATAAGAAAAAAAAAAAAAATAATTTTGTTTGAAACTTTAATTTCATTTTTGTTTTTATTTTTTATATTTTTTATTGTCCATGATAAAATTGCCACATGAACAAGTAATACATGTATGGCTGGGATACTTTTACTACGTCGTGACTGTCAACTTGACTTTACATTTTGTGTCGTAAGCTTCTCAATGATACACAACATACTTTTACATTTATTCGTTTTATTGCAAAAAAAAATTTTATTTTATTATATTTTATTATTCATTCGTGTCACACAATTTTTTTTTTATTTTACGAATGGTGTAATTGTATTTTTATAATATCCACAATAGTTGATCAGATTTCATTATTAATTTATTTTATTTCTCTATATTTTCTTTATTTTTATTTATTTATTTCTCTTCCATTTTTTTTTAATTTCTTCATTTGTTTAGCAGAGCTTCGTTGAATTATTTATTTGTGACTTTATTGTTGGTATTGTGTGGGCGTTTGGTGTCACACGTGTGACATCTTTATTTATTCTATGGGTTTCAACTTCTTCTTGTTAGAAAAATAAATAAATAAATAAATAAATGAAAAAAATAAAATTGCGAATCGTTAATCGAAATGTCGTTCTTGTATTACACGACAATAGTCGTATATTTTCTCCACAAAAAATTGTAATTAGATATCAGAGTTAGTTAAAAAAAAAAAAATAAAATATCAAATTGTTATTTTATTTATTTATTAATTTTTTTTTTCATTCAAAAAAATAAAAATTAGTTTTATAATTATTTTTATTTCACTTCTTACAACATTACTTTATACAATATTGCACAAATATTTAACAAATCCTTTCAATAAATTAATTATCTCACAATTTGAATTTGAATAAAAATTCGAAAAATTTCACACAAAAAAAGTTTCCCTCAACATAAAAAAAATTCAAACAATTTTCTTCCTCATCCACTTAAATATATTAAATAATATCCAAATCACCATCGTTAATTAAAAAAATAAAATTTTCCTCGTCTCTAATTTCCAATAATTCAAACCAAATCAATCAAAAAATAAAAATAAAAATAAAATTTAATTCTATTTTTAGTCTATCTAAAAATCTAAAAAAACCATCAAGTAATTCATTCATCCATGAAAATACACATTTATATTTATATATACTCCCTTCAACAAACCATAATAATTGTAACACAATGTGTTGAACACTACATTTAATCGTGAACATTTTATCAGTTGCATTGAAATATTTTAAAACACAAAATAAAATGTACGTAGACATAAAACGCTTGGTTGAAAAACCCATGTCAAATATTTTGACATACGTTCACTAACGTCAAAGTTACATAGCGAGTTATCTCACTATATGTATATTAGAAATGATACGGAAGAGAGGAAAAAAATAAATAAATAAATAAATAAATGAATAATAATGAAATAAAAAATGTTCACGAGGTGGGAAAGAAGAGAAATAAGAATTGTTTAGAGAGACAGGCAGAGAAACAATACTTGACAAGTTTGTGGGTGGTAACGGCGTCACTTGGCTTTAAATGTTGCTTCATACTTTCGGCGCCATTAATTCATGCCTTTGGCTATAGACGTTCATCATCATCTTCGTTGCTACTTCTTTTTATTTTTCATTTAATTCTAATTCACAAACACACATTTGTTGATTTTATTCTAAAGTTATTTCAATTTATTTTTAATTATCAATTGATATTGACAGACATTATTTAATTTAAATAAATTTAATTTAAATATTTCTTTTTATTAAATAAATAAAATTTTGTTTTTTTTTTCTTCTTCTTCTATTTATTAATTAAATTAAATAAATAATTTAATTCATTCATTCATTCATTTGCTTTTTTTTTTTTTTTTTTTTCAAGTTATTTAATTGATTATTTGTTTATTTAATTAAAAAAAAATTTAATTATAAATTAGATTATATAAATAATATAAATTAATTTCATTTAAATATTTTTATATTAAATAAATTAAATTTTATTTTTATTTGTTGATTAAAATAAACAAATAATTTAATTGATTAATTAATCTATTTGTTTATTCATTTATTTATCTAATTAATTATTTATTTATTTATTTATTTAATTGAAAAAATAAAAAAATAAATTAAATAGTATCAATAAATTGAATAAAATTTAATTTAACTATTTCTATATTTAATAAATAAATTTTGTTTTATTTATTAATTAAATTGAATGGATAATTTAATTAATTAGTTCATTCATTTGTTCATTTATTTATTTATTGGTTTATTTATTTAATTGGAAAAATATAAAAAATAAATTAAATAAAAATTTAATTTAAATAAATAATTACTTAAGTATATTATTTAATTTTTATTTAATTCGAGAGACTGAAAATTTATTTGGTTCATTTTTGCACATTTTTTTATTCTGATTTATTCGATAAAACAAATAATAATGCAATAGATTTTATTTATTTATTCTTATTTTTAAATTTAGGAGAATTTTTTTTTTCTTTTCTTTTTGATTTGGAAATTTATGGATTATAAATTTATTTCAATTTTTATGGTGTATGCAATGTTTGGATTTGTATATATGGGTGTGCATTTGAACGTCAAGTGGTGATTAAAAATATTCATATTGAGTGTTTACGTTGATCTCTTCGAGTTGAACTTGTGCAAACATCAAGAGAAAATTATACTCCTTTTTGTGATGAATAATACCGAGGTGTATTTATGCATTAAACATTTTCAACACACAATTATAAGGACATTTGTGTATATGTATAGTTGTGATTATTTCCAAATATACATATCTATTTATTTATTAATTTATACATGCACATACATTTTTTTTTTTTTTGTTCAATTGAAATTAATATTTTATTTATTTTTTTATTATTTTATTACTTGGAGATGTTGATTGATTGTTGATATTTATTGAAGAAGGGAAATTAATTATTATTATTAAAAATTTTCATCACATGCCTCCTTTTATTTATTTATTTATTTATTTTTTGAATTTTTTGAATTTTTCCAATTTTATTTTTTTATTTTTACTTTTTCAAAATTTCTATGTTTATATTTATTGTTATTGCTCCTATTTGTTGACTCTATTTATATATTTTACATCCTGAGAAGGAAATTTAATTTAATTTTATTGATTATTAATTATTAATTATGAAAAAATTGAAATTGGTGAAAAAATAATTTTTTTTGATGAGAATTTTTATTTTACAATTTTTTTTTTATGGGACAATCGATAGGGGGTGCTGTGAAAAATAAAGAAAAAAAAATACAGTAATAAATAAAATCATAAAAATCATTTTAGGCGTGTGAGAAAAAATTTTTTTCACTTTTATTCATATATTTATTTATTTATTTATTTTTTTTCTTCGAAGAAACGATTTTTGCAACATAGGGTGTATAGTATAGATGCTATTTGACGTTTACAAGTATCATTACCATACATTGCAATATTGTATTATGTAAATTCTCAGCAATAAAGATGGAAAACGCGATGAATGGATAAAAAAAAATTGCGGTGTAAAATATACAAAGAAAGGGGTTGGTTTTTTTTTTAACCCACACTAGAAAGAAATAAAAAACATTTTTATCGTTAAAAACAAAAATCACCTCACGAAAAAAAAATTATTTATACCTCATAAATAATTTTTGCATTCGACAAAAATTCAAAAAAAAAAAAAAAAAAAAAAATGCAATAAATCTTTAAATAAATTATAAAAATAATAAAACTAAACACAAATACACACTCAATCACAAATTATCCACACATAAATAAATTCAAACAATCAACAATGCTAATTCCATATCACAAATAAATTAAATAACTCTCCAATGAATATTTATTTTTATTAATTAATCAAAATTATCAACAGAGAGAATAATAATCAATATAAATTGGCGTGAATAAAATTTCTGATTATAATGACAGTTAGTGCGCTTAAGAAAATGTAGAAAACAAAGGAAGAGTAGTGGAAAAAAATTAAAAAAATAATATATATAAAGAACGAAAATAAAAAAAGATAAAAATAAAATAAAATTACCAAACCAACTCCGCCCATTAAATTCCTTTGAGGATGCACGATCGATCATCAAGATCCATCGTAGATAACATTGTTGCGGCGTCTTTAAAACGTTGCTTTACGAAATGTTAATACCTATTTCACATATACAATAAATGTTATGTATATATATATTTTTAAACGTAGATATTTATATATATATATTATGGGAATAAAGTGAAGATTGAACGTAACCAATTCAGTGAATCACACACAGTTGATGTGAGTTTATATCCTGCCAAGGCAATATTGAATGGCGCAAAAGTTCCCGTCGATTTTTCCTTATTTTCTCAATCGTTTAGGATTAAATTTATTGTGTCCTGCGTATGTACAATAATAATAACGGTCGCATGCGTAAATGGTCCATTTCAACTGAATTATTGCCAGCGCGATCGTGCGCTGAGAAAGAATTTATTGGAAAAATGATTTAAAAAACCATTTTAAATTTGTATGTTAGGGTGTGTCATTTTTAGGGGTTTTTATTTTTTTGTTTCAGCAAAAAAACAGGTTGGAAATTTAGTGGATATGGGGAAAAGAAGCCAGTTTAAAGTGGAGCTTGTTATTTTAATATTTAGAATTTTGGTTTTTTTCGTTTTAATAACATGGGGAAAAAAATTGGTTTTTTTTGGATTTTTGTAGCTCGGTATTTTTGAATTATAGAGATGAGATCATAGCATATTCTTGTGGGGAATTTAACGCTCTACAAAAAAGGTCTCTTGCATTTTTTTTATAGAGACAACCATTCTAGAGATATTCAAAACCAAAGTTCAAAATTTATGAAATTTTGACTTTTTTGTTATTAAATCGATACTAATATCTTTTTTATTGTGATTTTTTTTTTGTACAAATGATTATAAATCAAAAATAATTATTCGTTTTAAACTATCAATTTATTTAATTAAGTATTATAAATTCGGGATAATTTTTAGTTTTTGAAAATTTTTTTTTTTTTTTATTTGAAATTTGGAAGAAAATTTGTGTTTTGAAATAAGTCAAAACTACTTTTCAGTAGATTTTCATACGAATTTTTTTATTATATGAGTTGAACAAGAAAAAAAAATTTTTTTTTTGGTTTTATTTTTGGAAAAAAAAAATAAAAAATAATCCTACAACTTTAATAATATTATCGACCACACAACGCGCAAAATATTTAAATTAGACACTTACAAGTTTATTTTTCTTCAACAGTGCTTCTTCACACACATACATAATAAATAAATACATATACAAATTTTTTTTTTATTTTATATTCTTTCTATTATTTCGTTGTGAAAGTTCAACGAATTTTTTTATTTATTATCGAACAACGAGGCGTATATTTCATGTGTAGGAGTTTATTTTTAATTCAATATACACATATTTAGACATATGTATTTTCTTTTTTTTTGATTTTGAAATTAATTCAAGAGTATATATTATAATATAAAAATTTTATTTCGATGCATCTTCATTTTTTTATTCATTTTTTTGATAGATGAATATTATAATTTTATGATTATTAATGAGTTTTATATACATTTATTGATTTTGAATTTTTCCAAGGAGTTTATTTTATTTTTTGTGTATATAAATATATTTTATGTGATGATGAATAAGTGTCGAGAATTCCTACTGGGTTTTTGATGTATCTGTCTGACACCTGTATCAAAAATTTAAATATTACATTCTCGATATGAGTTTAACAAATTAATTTAATATACATTTGTATATTTTTCATTTGATATTTAATTTATTTAATAGAAATGAAAATCAATTGAACCCTTCGAAACATCAGCTTGGTATATTTAAATAATATATCCATGTCATTTATTTATTCATTCATTTATCTATTAATTAAATTGAGATAAAAAATTTCCAAAGAATTTTTCGAAATAAATTATATTTTTTTATAATAAATTATTTTTATTAAAATTTTTTTTAAGATTCTATTTAAATCATTTTGAATTTATGTTCCAGAGGCGAATTAATATTCATTAAATTTTTCCAAAATATTAAACAAAAAGTGTAAACAAATGAAAATAAAAAAAAAAAAAAAATTTCTAAAAAAAAATATTAAATTTATTTATTTCAATTTCAAAATAATTCTAATTAAATGCTGATATAAATTGATATAAAATACAACAAAGAATTGAATGAAAACCCAAAAAAAAAAATTCGATTAATATAATTAAATAAATTTAAAAAAATGAACAAAATAAAATTTTTAAAAATGATTTTAATTTCAATTTAACGATTTTTGACATAAATAAATAAATAGACATATAAATAAATGAATAAATAATAAAATAAATAATAAAATAGAGTGTCTAGATATCATAAATAACAAAAATGGAATTATGAAATAATAATAAAAAAAAAAAACTATTGGAAATAAATAATTATAAAAAATAAAAAATGAAGCAGGGATTAAAAAGTTAATTGGAGCATGGAATAAGTGTTTAGTGGTGGCATCATACATATATAATAGTTTTAATATATTGTTGTTATATTAATATCATGAATATGTGCATTAGTGTGAGTGTGGTTTGGATTGCAACCGTGAAACGAAGCTCGCGCGTTATTTGTCGGCATATTCACTCTCAAAGGATCATTATATTAAACTTCTAAAAGGGGTGGCACACGTGGAATATTAGGGGGGGAGTGAAGGAGGGCTTGAAACGTTTCCATTCAGTGAAAGATAAAATGAATAACAACAGTAGGATGGGTTGTATAGTGTATTAGTTAGTGGTTGGTTGTGGTATTTAAAAAAAAATATAGATATATTAAATTTTGAGACTGAGTTAATGGTTATAATCACGTTAAAATTAATCGCTTCTGTTGAATATTTTATATTTATATTATGGAAAAATTGTGGATTGTTATTACATATTTATTCAATAGTATTTAATATTTTTTTTTAAATTACCATGATAAATATTTAAGATTTTTTTTTTTTGAAAAGAAATTTTCATGGGGTTTTTTTTATTTTTTTTCTGGAGGATATTTTTTATTTTGAACTCGGGATTTGACAAATTATTATTCGTGCAATAGAAGGAATATTTTTAAAAATAGTGATGGGAAATAATATATAAAAAAAAAATTTTTTATTTTATTTTGTGGTTTTTTTATTTATTTATTTTTTTTTTTTTTTTTGATAATTTTTAGCTTAACTAATAATGGGATTGTTTATACTGAACTGAAATTGGAGATTTAACGAATTATTAATAGTTCAATATGAAGAATATTTGAAAAAAAAATAATAGTAAAAAATATATTGGAAAAAATTTTTTTTTTTTTCAATATTTTGTGCTTTTTTTTTTTTAATGTTTTTCATACTTGACTGTTAATTGGATAGTTTATAGTGAACTGAAACTAATAATTGAACAAATTATTAATAGTTCAACACAAAGAATATTAAAAAAAAAAATGAAACCAAAAAATATATAAAAAAAAAAAATTTTTTTTCAATATTTTGTGCTTTATTTTTTTCTTCAAATATTTTTTATACTTGACTATTGATAAAATTCTTCATAATGAACTGAAACTAACACCCAAACAAAGTATCAATAGTTCAACAAAGGGAATATTTAAAAAAAGAAAAAAATATATAAAAAAAAAAATTATTTTTTTTTCAATATATTGTGCTTTATTTTTTTTTTAAAAATATTTTTTATACTTAACTAATGATTGGATTAGTCTCTTAAATATTTCAGACACGTTTGGAATTTCTCTGGAATTTTTTCAGACTATGCAAAAAAAGGAAAAAAAAAAAAATTCTTTTTTTAAAAGGGTTGGGTTACATATGTATCTATCTATATACATATGTACAGCTTGCGATAATTTATCGACTGGTTTCAGAGTTAATCCGTTAATAAGCCCTTCTTTCGCGCACTCTCTCGCAACCAAATATATAACCGCGTATCTATACATATGTTTTTTTTAAATGTATATATTGTACATATATGTGCGGGGTATTATGAGAAAAAAAAAAAAAGGGGGATGATGATGCACGGTCCCTCCTTGTGAATTATTACGAGCGGTTTCGACTCTCCAACAGTATCTTCCCTATCTTCGAATCTGCACGAGCGCACAAGTCGAAGAACTCAAGAAGAAATCTTTTCTCCAACCGCATTCGCTTCTCATCTACACCTTTTTTTTTACCACACTTATTTTTTTTTTTTTTCTCCTTCACATTCTCCTCTTTTTATTTTTTTCATCATGTCGTCATTTGTTGGAATGGCTTGGGAGATATGTTCCACGTGGGTGAGAGGAAAAATTTCAAGTTGAAAATAGACCACGAACAATTGGGTGAATAATTTAAAAAAAAAAAAAGAATGAAAACAAATTTTTAATTTTTAATTTTTGAGATGAAGAAAAATTTTTTTTTTTTTTATGAATGATTTATTTTTGTTGTGATTTTCACTGAATTATCCAATTTGAATTCACAATTCTGTGCTGGGGGAATTATTTTTATTTCAATTTTTGAAATATTAAGTAAAAAGTGTGAAAAAAAAAATTTGTAAAAGAAATTTATTTATTTTAATTGCAAAATAATTCCAAGACAATTAAACTATGATCTGAATTAATCTAAAATGATACAGAAAACTTTATTTAAATACAAAAAAAAAATTCGGTTATTTATAATTAAAATAATATTAAAAGATTAACAATATAAAATAAAAAAAAAAGATTTCACTTTAAATTCAATTATTTATGATTAAATATACAAATTATTTGTTTAAATAATTTTATTTGGTTGGATAGTATAATTTATTTATTATATTGATTATTTATGGGTGAATATATGAATAAATAAATAAATAAATAATATAATAGAGTTTTTAAATATCATGAATTATAAAATTTTTTTTATTTGAGGAAAATGAGTTGTATTTTTAATTGTTTTTATTTTTTTATTATTGATAGGGGGTGTGCTTTCGATTGGGGTATTTTTTGGGGGGGGTTAATTACTAAGTTAGCTTTGTAATCAGTACGATAAAAAAAAAATTGGTGTCTTTAAATAGTAGATATTTTTAAAATAAACAAATCAATTTTTTTCCTAAATTATTCAGCTAATTAAATTTCCCTGAATTTTAACAAAATATCTTTAAAAAAAAATTACACATCAAAAAACACTATTAAAAACCTCTACTTCCCTCACACCCCTACACTTCCCCACCCTTTTAATAGATATTCAATACTTTCCAGGTGCAGTAACTAACTAATAATTTTAGTTTATATTTTTCTTCCTCTTTCTTTCTTTTTTTTTCATTTTTTCATTTTTTTTTTCTCTCCATCAACAAAGTGTAAATGTAGGGCTGTTGCATGACTTGCACCTATAGCAATTTCTCAGTTTACATATCACGGGGCGTTGAGTGCGTGTAACACACCAGGGTGTGTCTCAAAAAAAGAAATAAAAAATCCAACTTCACGAAAAAAAAAAAAAAATAAATAAATAAAATTCCTCAGCTAATTTATTTCGTGTTTTTTTTTTCATTGTTTCAGATTTTTCCAAGCAATGGACAACTTCATGGCCATGGCAAAAGACGGTGAGTGAAGAAAAATATAACAATCAAAATCCATATTTCTTAGTTCAACAAAAAGAATATTTAAAAAAAAATTTTTTTTTTTTTTTCAATATTTTGTGCTTCATTTATTTGTTTAAATATTTTTTATACTCAACTTATGATTGGATAAGTCTCTCACATATTTCAGACACGTATGAAAAAAGAAAACAACAATAAAAATTGCATAAACAATTAAATTTATTCATCTCAAAATTTCTCAATATAAAAAAAATTCTCCAATCATTCCAGCTTTTTATTTCTTCTTCTCTTCAAAATCCATTTCAAAAAATCTCCACATTATAAACAAAATATATACTTACCAATACAATAAATAACACAAAAAAATATCATCATCATCTACTTCAAAACAAAGTCAATAATAAATATCTTCAATAAACTCTAAAAAAAAAATTTTCTCCTCTGCAAAATAATAATTAATAAAACAAATGTTTGTGAAAATAGGAAAAGTCTCAGTAAAAATATCTCAGACCACATCATCTCTTCTAATTCACCCGGTCAATTATGACCCGAGAATTTTGCCGTAACATTTGCCAAAAAAAAACCAAAGAGAAACTTAAAATAAATAAAATAAAAAAAAAAGAAAAAGCCAATGAGCATTCTCAATCTGGTCATTTCATTCTTCCTTGTACGAACTGACTCTCTGGCTTCTGTATACATATACATACACACATATTACTTCGTGAGAACATAACATACATGTATATACACACATACAAACATACATACACGAGAAAGCACCTGTGTATATAAGGAATTGTAAACGAAATGAGCGCGAGAGTTGCTTGGAGAAAGAACGACTTCGAATATAATTTTTCAAAGAATTTATATAGAGTTTTGAACGGTGCAAACAAATATATATTTATATATACATATGTATATGTGTATGTATATGTATATATATATCGCCCACGCGCATTTCAAATTGCTATGGTTGTTAATTATCTGCCGCCGTTTATCATCAAACATCACCGTCGTTTTGTACATGTGGAAAAGAAAGTTTTATGTCGATTTCTCATCATCGTTGCTTTATTTATTTATTTATTTATTTTTTCTAATTTGTTTATTTTTTTTATTGTGTCTGAGGGATATGTTGGATTGTTTATTGAGTGTTTTTAATGGTGGAATAGAAGGGGGGATCTTTTTTTTTTTTTTTTGTATTGATTGGAGAAGTTTTATTGGGGAAAATGAGGAAGAATTTTTGTTTTGTTTTTTTATTTTGGTTGAGGATTTTTTTTTTTTTTTTACTGGCGTGAAATGGCTGATGGTATTTTTTTATTTTGGTTGGGATTGAGTGAGGGAGAGGGAGAAGGGTTGATGGGTATTGATTTTGTAAGTGATGGAAGGAAATAATAATTGGAAAAATGAAAAATCGTTTTTGTTGATTTGACTTTGAATAAAAATATTTTAAATCGTGTTATTTAAATAGAGTAATATATTATTTGCAATAATTAATAAATTATAAATATATTTCCATCAGATTAGAGCTTAAACAAAAAATTGTTTTTATCAAATTGTCAAGTTTCATGTTAAAAATAAATTAATAAATCTTTATAACATCAAAATAAAATGTTAAAAATACAAATTTTTTTTTCTTCTATTTAAAAAAAATTTCATTCCTCAATTAATTCACAATAAAAAAAAAAAAAAATATAATCACGGCCTTGATTACCTCTTTATACAACAGTAATAAAAAGAAAAAAAAAAAAATAATAAATCCACAACAAATAAAAAAAGGAAAAATAAATAAATGAAGAAAAAAAAAAAATATATATTTAATTTTTCTCGATTTACATTTTAATTTATTTATTTACTCAAATCATATATTGAAGAATGTCAAGACACATTCCATACCACACGGAAACATATAATACATATAAATATATACATATATCGCAATAGGGACCTACCACTTAGCATTTATCAATGACCAACGTTGATGTTCAATAATTCGACGAGTATCGGTAACTCTCTTTCTTCATGTTGTCTCATCTCTTCTCCTCTGTCATTGGCTTATAAAAAGACATCGTCTCGCCATAATACGCACACGTGAGCCTCCAGTAGTACCACGCAGTTAAAAAAAAAAAAAATAAATAAACCTTGAAATAAAACTTTCCACTCACCGCACACACATTTGTATTTAAATATATATTTTATTTATTTATTTTTTTTTTCTTTTCTCTCTTCCTTCTCGAACTTCAAACCAAGGCAAACATTGTTTGAATTTTATTTTTATATATTTATATATGCATTCGATTGATTTAACCGATTTGAAATAAAATAAAAAAATACTTGGCATTTGTTGTCCAATGTTTCACATGACGCTTTAGAGCTCAGCAATATTTTTCATGTTTATATCCGCATGGAGAACACTTGTGTATGGACGTTTTAACGTTCTCTACTTTCGTTTCACCCGCTCAATATTTTATTTTTATTTATTTATTTTTTTTTTAACTTCCATATATGTGTACGGATATGAATGTGAATGTATTTATTATTTTTTTAAAGCTCCCGCGCTACTCTTACGCGCGCGCAAAAGCCCTGGAATATTTTTTTTTCTTTTTGTTTTTGTATTTTTTTTCTTTTTGTTTTATAAACCGCACCTTCTCATTTTCTCGCTGCATATATATCATGTTGCCACATTAACCACGTCGAGTTCGAGACACTCCTCCTTCAAAAGGAGATGCGTTATGTACGCTTGCGAATCGCAAACTTCAGTAGCAAATGCGCGTGTACGCGTTTGTAAATGTTGGAAATTAATGCATGTGAAAATGAGGTGGAAAAAAAAAATATATTAATGAATAAAATTAGATTATTTTTTATCTATTTAGAGAAAGGAATGATAAAATTGAATTTAATTATTTGAAATTAAATGATAATTAGTTAATTTTATGCAAAATTATTAATATTATGGTGTATAAGTTATTATTTGTTTATGAAAAATTAATTCACTTTGAATTTTTGATGAAAATTATTTTATTTAATTTAGAAAAATTTTTTTTTAGATATTTTTAATCAAATTTTATCGATTTTGAATGAATTATATTTTTTATTTGTTTATAAAAATTAGTAGAAAAAATACACGATAAAAAAAATTAGACCATTTTGAAAATTTAATAATTATAAATAATATTTAAATTTATAAAAACAAAATGACGAAAAAAATTGAGATTAATTTTTAAATATATAAATAAATGTATAATAACAACAAATATTATTTATATGTTATAAATAAATGTATAAGAATATTTATATCATTTTAAAAAATAAATAATTATGAATAATATTATTAAATTTATTAAAAAATATTACGAAAAAAATTGAAATAAATTTTTAAATACATAAATAAATATGTAATAACAACAAATAATATTTGAACAATATAAATAAGTGAATGAGAATATTTATATTATTTTAAAAAATAAATAGTTATGATTAATATTTAAATTTATCAAAAAATATTACAAAAAAAAATTGAGATTAATTATAAAATATATAAATAAATATATAATAACAACAAATATCGACCATATACAATAAATAAATGAATAAGAATATTTACATCATTTTAAAAATTTAATAATTATGATTAATATTTAAATTTATTAAAAAATATCACGAAAAAAATTGAAATAAATTTTCAAATATATAAATAAATAAATAAATAAATAAATATATAATAACAACAAATATCATTCATATAATAATTCATATAATAATTAATATAAACAAATAAATAAAAATATTTATATAATTTTAAAAATTCAATAATTATGAATAATATTATAAAATTGATTAAAAAATATCACAAAAAAAAATTGAGATAAATTATAAAATACATAAATAAATATACAATAACAACAAATATTCATATAATATAAATAAATAAATAAGAATATATTTATATTTTTTCAAGAATTAAATAAATATAAAATTCACATTTTTATATTTATTTATTTTTTTATTTATTTATTTATTATATTAATTAAATATCTTTACCAATTTATTTATTGCATATAGTCATTTATTAGTTCGTGACTTGATTTTGTGCTCTAGATTAACATTAGACAAACATTATTCAACCATATTCTGAGAAAATAAATTTCGTTGAGGTCAAGTTTTTTTATTTTTTTATTTTATTTTATTTAAATACGTGAGAATAGGTTTAATATATATACACACACTGTTTATGCATATATATATGAATGAATATATGTATTCATATGTATGCAAAATGAGATGACCTCGTGTTGAAGATAGGAATTATGTGAAATAAGCTGACTTTGTCGTCTTCCATGCTGCAGCTACACACAAACTACGTGAGCTACTGCTCAATCTCAGATTACAAACATTTTTATTTATTTCAATGTTATTTTTATATTATTATTTTTCGGTTCAACATTCCATTCGTAACACATACACATACATCATTTTGAATTACTTTTGCATTTTAAATTAATGCACAATTATTTAGTTGTTTTTTTTTCTTGGACTTTATTTCATCGACTTTTTTTTTTGATTAATTTAATGAGATTAATTTTATTTATTTATTTTTTTTATTTTCAGATGAATTAATTGGTGTTCATTGCACTCATGGATTGAATCGTACGGGTTTTATGGTGTGTCAATATTTGGTTAGACAGTTGGGGTGGTCTGTGACTGATGCAATTAAAGGTAATTCAAAATTTTTACAATTTTTATTTTTTATTTTTTCAATTTTTTTATATTGGTTTTTTTGGATTTATATTCATTGGTGTATGTATAACATTATGAATATATGAATGAATTTAATTTCGTGATTTTTATTACAATTTTAAATAATTATTAATTGGTACGAATTTTCAAAAGTAAAAATAATTTTTATTTTTTATTTTTTCTATTTTTTTGTATTGGTTTTTTTGGGTTTATATTAATTTATGTATACAGTACTTTACAAATACGTCAATGAATTGAATTACGTGATTTTTATTACAATTTTAAATATTTATTAATCAATATGAATTTTCAAAATTAAAAATAATTTTTTGTTTTTCTTTTGATAATTTTAATTATTTTTGAAAATAATTACTGGACTTTTGAGTGATATTAACAATTAAATATCTCACTATTTCATTATAAACATCAAGATTTAATAAATGAGAGTAAATTTTATTATATTAAATTAATATTAATACTAATATTTATTTTCATCTTATTGATTTATAAAAATAATTTTTTTTTCTCTTTCCATTCTGTCATTTAAAGAATTTGAAACAGCCAGAGGTCATCCAATAGAACGACAACCATATTTGAAAGCTCTGGAACTAGCGCCAAGTGGAGAAAAAATATTTTCGAGAATTCACAATGATTTAATTAAAGATAAAAATAATGATCATAGAAATAAAAATTCGGAATACTCCCGATGGAATGATGATAAAAATAATACAAAAAAATATTATCCACAGAGAGATTGTGGACCTTATGATCGAAGAAATGATCCAAATAGAAAATTTAAAAATCCACGAATTAATGATCAAGAATTACCGAAAAATTGGCGAAAAAACGAAACAAATTTTCCACCATCAACAACTTCATCATCATCATCATCATTGGCACCACCACGAGGACAATATAATTATAATCCACAGTCGTTTCATCATAATTGGCGTGAATCACCTATCAATGATCATCAGAATCATTCAAGAAATTCAAATCGTCCTGATCAATTAATTAAATCTAATTTTTCGTCGCATAAAGAACAGTCGGAGATTGTTAATTCACAAAATTCTTCAGCATCAAGACCTCCAGCAGCTCGGTTCAATTATCATTCATCTATATTTTATTCTAATTGGCGACAATCTCCTTCCAATGATCCTCAGAATAATCCCAAACACGTAAGTTATCCTGGACAATTAATTGAATCCAATTGTTCATCACATAAAAATCAAACTAGAGTTATTGATCCAAATAATTCATCATCTAATTGCAAAGTTAGGGTGGAAAAACGTGGTGCAACACACGTGGACGAAAGGACCACAAATACTGCGGAGAAAAATCGTAAATTAAATATACCATCGTAAAAATTATTTATCATAAATATTTTATAAATAGAAAACTTTCAAATTACAATCAATTCAATAAAATAAAAATTTATCTAGACTTTACAAGCAAGTAAACTAAAATTAGAAATTAATTTATTATTAATTCATTTTATTAATTATTCATATTGAAATTATTTAAGTAGAATAATTTTAATGTAGCAATTAATTTCTAAGTCGATTCAATTAATTTGAATTTATTTTAATTTGTAGGTTTGATACTTTTTAATTTTTTTTTTTCTCGTCAGAGATTTTACATCACATTTTTAAATTAAATATTATTTAAATGTCCTTGGGGATTTTGCTATTGGATGAGGATTTATATTGCGTTGAGAGATTTATTTAATATAAATCAAAGAATAATTGACGGGAGTAATACGATATTTTTTATTTATTTATTTAATTTGTTTCTTTTTTCGTTCTTTCTCATTATGGGATGAATCGAAAATTTATTATAAACCAAACTAGTTTTGAGTAAATTCACTTTGATTTATATTTAAGATTTCATCGCGTCGTCATCTCATCGTTAAATTTATTAAGCATAATTATCCGTGTTCAAGATTGGCCATTTTCCATCTTCTACACCTAAAATCGATTATTAAAATTGAATATAAAATTAAATAAAGAGAAGATAAAAAATAAATAACTGAATAAATAGGGGAAAATAATTGATAAGAAAAATTTTCTATTAATATTCGAGCTAATTGTTTAATTAATAATTATAAAATAATTGTTGATAAATAAATATGAATGAGAGTAGAGAAGGATTAATTAATATTTATTTCATTTATTTTTGCAGCAGATACAATTTTTAATGAAATAAATAAAATAAATCAGAAATTAATTTGAAATAAAAATAATTGATGTTCCGAATTATTTTATTTAATAATTGTAATAATTTTTTAATTATTGTATATCATTGTAAACAAATATAAATGTTATAAGAATAATTAAATCGATAAAATAATTGATTAATATTTTTCAAATTAAAATTAAAAATAAATTTAAAATTTAATGTAATAAAAAATTTTTTAATACTTTAAATAAATTAATTACAATAATTAGTTTACTAATATATAGTTATAAATAAATACGAATAATAATTGTATAAAAAGCATAATTTTTATAAAGAAATTTATATTAATTAAATAAATAATTTGAATTAAAAATATTCTCATTAAAAATTTAAATAAATCATTTATCAATTATTATAATTAATTTAAATAATTAATCACTAATAAATTAACATTGCACACAATAACAAGACAAATTAACCACAATAAAAAAAAGTAATTTCAAACTAAATTAATAATAAAATAAATAATCCCAATAATATTTTAATAAATTATTATAAACAAACACAAAACGATGGAATATATATTAAAAAAATCAAATTTGTCCCTTGCATTTTTCAAATCTCAATTATTTAAAATCACACCGAAAAAAAAATTTACATTAAATTATTTACATTTTCTTTTTTTTTTTTTTTAAAGTGATTCAATATTCGGTGTCGGGTTAAAGTGCAAATGTGTAGGTGTAAGACACGTCTCGTTGCGTCGTTGGCTCATATATTACTTGTCTGCCTTACCAACAAAAACGTGTATGGAATAATTTTCAATCCAAAAAAATAAATAAATAAAATTAAATAATAAAAGAAAGAAAAAAAAAAAAAAGAAAAGAAAAATTGAATAAATCTTATTCTTATTTTTCTTTTAATTTACATCAATAAATTTTCATTTCAAATTAAATGACAACTCGTGAGATAATTATTACTCATGTAAAAGACTTTTTTATTAATAAAAATATTACGATTAAAAGACATTAATATATATGTATTTATGTTTATGTCTTTTATATATGCCTCTCGGCTTTTGCTTGATGTCTAAACTAACAGATAATATTATATATTGACCAGTTGGTATCACGATCGCACATCTGGTAAGCGGAATTAATATGTAATGCTAATACACAGTGAGAGAGAATGAGAGGAGAAGGGAACAAGATCGTTGGATGTAATAAATACCACTGTATGGGCGTGTGCTTATGATATCATGCTCAAACTTCAAGTCAAATGATATATTGCATTGTGCCTGAGAGTATTCAAGTATTTTTTTTTTTTCTTCATAATTATTTCAATAATATTTAATTAATTATTTATTTTATTATTTTTAAAGTTTATTTCTCTGGTTTATTTTTTGAATCATTTTTTTTTTTCATGTATGAATGCAATTTTGTGTGGGTTTATTTTTTATTTTTATTTTAGATTCATATTGGAGAAATTAATTTGAAGAAGGAAACGAAAATTTTTTCAAATTTGATAAATTTTTTATTTTTATTATAATTGGACTTTTTTTTTTTTTTTTTATTTATTTATTTCATGGTGTTGTGAAGATGTGTGTGTGTGTGTTTTTTTTTTATTGGTAATTTTGAGACGGTTTAATTGATTATTTTATGATGATAAAAAAAATTTTGATTTTTTTTTTTTGTGTTTTTGATAATTTTTTTATTTTTATGAAAAATAAAAAATAATAATCTGCCATTTGGAATAATAAATTTAATTAAAAATTTATCAGTATTTAATTTAATCAAATTTTATTATTTAAAAGTACCAAATATTTTTTAATAAAAAATTATTTTATTTTATTTTTCATTTTATTCTGAATATAAAATTTTTTTTTTCACTTTTCAATTTTTTTTTTCGTTCAGTTGACTCGAAAATGGAGGAAAAAAATTAGAATTCACATTATAATCCGGAAAAAAGAAAATTACGAGTTTGAATTTTTTATGAAAAAATATTAATTTTTTTTTTTCCTTCAGTTTTGTTTTTATTTTACTCAAATCTTTATTTTTTTTTATTCAAGTTGAGGGACAAACAAGTCTATTAAGAGAGTGAAGAATATTATATGAATATCGTCAACGAAATTTCTCAGGATACACCAGAATTATTATAATAATATGATAATAATACTAGTAATATGACACCTTTAATCAGTCGCGACTTCATCAGACGAAAGAAAAAAGAAATATGAATAAATTCCTGTTAAAAATTATCATTCTCAACGGACAAATGTCTACAGTATCACATTTGACGATTCAATAAAATAAACAAATGGATGGTAACATAACAAAGGTATTTCCAAGAAGTAAATAAATTTCTAAAACGTTAATAAAAAAATTTTTTTATTTAATAAGAAACTTAATCTGAAAAATAAAAAATTTTTTTCTCATTCAAATAAATTAGAATAATTTTTTTTCCACGACAATTTTATTATTTCACACTTACTTTCACAGACCTCCTTAATTTCTAGTAATTTTTTCAAAATTTAGTTCTGCATATTTATAACAAAAAAAAAATATCCAAACATTTATTCACATTTTAATTTTTATTCTTTTTATAGGTAAAGAATTATTATTTAATTTTTAAGATTTTCTTTTTATATTTAATATATATTGGCGGATTGGTTTTTTAAGGCTCCAAAAAATACGATGGAGGTGGTGCAGCGCACTTTAATGCCACAGTGCGTCCTACTTAGCGAGGCCCTGTTCGGTTGATTAACATGCGAGTGATTAATAGTCCCGCGCGTTCTCCTCTTCCTCTCTTTTACTCTTTTGCTCGTTTATTTAATGTTCTTTCTCTGTTGAACCCTTATACATACGCATACGCACAACTTTGGAGATCTAATCGCATGATATTTATTACCTTTGCGTCCTCCATCTTGGTGGGCCCCTCCAGCGCGCCGGTTTTTGCGCTTCGTATTCGCGCGCGATCGCTCGCGCGTATCATTTTTTTTTATTTTCGTTTGTAATTTTATTTATTTATTTATTTTTTTTTTTTGTTTCTTTTTCTTCAACCGTGTGATCAAGAGCCGGTTCAATGAATACATACATTCGCATATATTTTTCTTACCCGTCGAATCGTTTGTTTCTAATTCATTTTTTTCTTCAATTAAATTTTTCATAAAATTTTTTTTTTTTTTTTTTTTTTTTTTTCATAAGGTTAATTGAGTTTTGATATTTTTTTTTTCTCTGGAAAATGTTGGGGTTAGTGTGAGACTATCGGAGAATTTATGCTAGTTTTTATTCGAGTTGAAAAAAAATATTGAAATAATTTTATTTTCGAATTTTAATTTTAATAATTAAAAAATGATTTATTAAGTTAATTTGGTTGAGGTTTTTTTTTATTTGATTATATGAAGAGACAGTGTGTTGGATAATTTGGCTTTTACATTTTCGAAATGAGGAAAATATGATTTTTTAAATTATACAAACAAATTTTTATTTTTCATTTAACTCAGGAAAAATAAAAACAAAATTAATTTTATATATATCTTTCTATTAATTATTTTTTCTTTTCACTGGATATTAATTCACAATCTCCCTCTACCTATCATTAACAAATATAAAAAATGAACAATAAAAAATATGAGTAATTTAAAACTAATTTTATATTCGATTTTTAAATTATAATTTTTAAATTTTAATTTTAATAATTCAAAATTAATTTATCAAGTTAATTTATTTAATTTTTTTTTTATTAAACAATATCAAGAGACAGTGTATGAAATAATTTCACTTTAACATTTTCAAAATGAGAAAAATATGAATTTCTAAAAAATAAAAACAAATTTAATTTCATATATTTCTCTCAATCAATAATTTTTCCTTTCAATTAACTATCAATTCACAATCCACTTGCATCTAACATCATTAATAAACATTAAACATCGCCAATAAAAAACATATCTAAATATATTTCACAAAGCTGTCAAAATTTCTTCCTGTCAACATTTCAATTTCTCTCAACATTCTCCAATTGAACCTAAACATTATCTATCGAATATCATTGAACATCCAACCAAACACAAATAGTCGTGCCATTGACTCGAAAATAGAGCACACACACAAACACACACACAAAAGAAAAAGAATATAAAAGCTCAATCGATTGGAAAATTGATGTTTGCAGACAATCTCAAATTGTTTTGCAATTCAAATATAAATTTGAATCATTTTTTCATATCTTTTTATTTTCTTTTTAACCAATTGAATATTCCAACATTTTCATTCATTTCTATATCAATTTTTCTCTCATATATACATTTACATACATATATTTATACATAGATAAAAGAATTCAATGAAAATGAGAGAAAAGAGTTTGGAATTGTTTGAAATTATTTTATATATTGGGAAAAATGAGTTTTGTGTGTTCAGTAAATTATCGATGATGCTTCATGTTAGTTTGGAAAATATATAAATGTGTATATTCGTTTGGTAAAAAGACGTATATCGTGTGGGTAAAATACTAATACTATTACATTACTAGTATTGGTGTCGTTTACTATAAATGTTCATTTTTGTTGTACGTGTTGCGTCAGCTTTACTCTGGCGCCACATTCGTCTACATACACAGTTGTACTATTGGAGTTTTGTCCATTTTTGGATGGTGACGTCAGGGGAAAACAAGAATGAGTGGTGGTGGTGGTGGTTAAGAGGTGGGTACATACAAGGGTGGATTATACTCGCGCTTGTTTCGCGGTGATTTTATTTATTCCATTATTTTTTCATGGTTCGACGAACTGTTGGTGAATATCGAGCGATAGCAAAGACAGATAAATAGATGGCAAGACAGAGGAAATAATTTGGACAATGGAAAAATCATGAATTGACTGTGAGTAATATTTTATATGGATTTGAAATATTTTTCGGATATTATTTATATTTAAGTATTGTTTATTTGGATTTTTTTTTTCTTTTTTTGGATTTTTGCATAGATTTTTGCATGGGAGGAAATGTTTATTTGAGTGATTGATATTTATTTGAATTTTTTGGTTTTTTAATATTTTATTTTATTATTAGTTTTTTTTTTATGGTTCATATTTAGGTGGAATAATTTTTTTATTGATTTTGAGTAGTTGATATTCATTTGGGATTATTGGAATTTATTTAAGGTGATTGGAATTATTTCAAAAATTCAAAATTTCTATAAAAAAAAAATTCTCAATTGGAAAAAATAATTAATAATTAATATTGAAATTATTATTTTTCTTTTTTTATGGTTAATATTTAGGTGGAATTATTTTTTTATTGATTTTGAGTAGTTGATATTCATTTGGGATTATTGGAATTTATTTAAGATGATTAAAGTCATTTCAAAAATTCAAAATTTCTATAAAAAAAAAATTCTCAATTGAAAAAAATAATAAATAATTAATATTAAAATTATTATTTATTTTTTTTTATGGTCAATATTCAAGTAGAATAATTAATTTATTCAATTTGAGCAGTTGATATTTATTTATAACTATTTAAATTTATTTAAGATATTAAAAATAATTCCAAAAATTCGAAATTTCTATAAAAAAAAAAAATTCAACGTAGAAAAAAAATCTCACCCAGCATGAGAAAAAAAATCTCCCAGTTAAAAAATAATTCTTCAACTTCTAGTCAAAAAAAAAAAAGAAAAAATTCCAATAATTTCCCCTATTTTATTTCATTCCAGCAATTTTTTTCCTTCTCAAAATTAATCTCAAATTTCTCTCGTGTCTCAAAATTACACCGTAACATACGCGACACAATTAATCCACCAACTTTACGACAACTCCATCACAATAAAAAAAAATAAAAAACAATATATTAAAAATAAAAACACATCAAAAAAAAATGATTAAAAAACCAAAAAATTATATATTTTTTCCCAGGAAAAAATAAAAACAAAATTAGTTAACTTTTTTTCCATCGAGTATCAATTACCAGTGACAAAATGCGATAATTCTTCGTTTAAAAAAAAATATGCAAACGCGTGTGAGAAGTCTTTTAATAAGTCACAACATAAACTTACATATTTATTTATTTATATCGATAAAGATTTTGATTTTATCGTGTTCGACGCGTGAGGCAAACTTGGGGATGTGAATGTTGCTTTTGGTGTTCATTACAAAAGGTATAAGTTTGATACATGGCGCGAGAGCACGATGCATGGAATGAATCTAAAAGAAAAAAAAAAACATATTTATATACATAAGAAAAATAAAAAGATAAAGAAAATAAAAAGAAGTAGAGAAATCATCAAGTTGCCTGAGGGAGTTTATAATACGAACGAAGAGCTCGTGCCCCCCTTTTTTTATTCATATCAGTGATCTGCCAAAACGTTGTGGCCAAGGGGCGCATTAATTGAAATCAATTCCTTGGCGCCGTGGTATAGAAGTTGCCGCTTCTGCTTCTTCCACCACTCAAAAACCTTCATTTTATATATTAATTTTTATTTTATTTATTTTCTTTTTTTTTTTCATTCTATCTTTTGTTGCTTCAGCATGATCGTTATATCCACAGATTTGCTGTGACTCTGTTGCTTTCGTTTAAATAAAAATAAAGCTATTGAAAGAAATAAAAATAAATGAAGAGTCAAAAAATAATGAAAAGAATTGAAAAAGAAAAAAAATGAATAAATATTCTCAATATATTTTGCTGAAGATCATGGAGGATTTTTCGCTCGAGTTTTAACGATCGTTCATTTACTCGCGAGTGAAGGAAATAAAAAAGATGAAATGAATAAAATGAACAAAAAAAAAAAAATACAAACGAGGTGGAGGGACATGTTAATTAGCCGACACGTATGCATTTAAAGTCTCAAGTAGAAATTTATGGATATATACAGACATGAATATGTTCATAAATAATATAAATATATAAGTGAAGAGTTTATCAATTTTTATTTTGTTTTGTTTCGATTGTTATTAATGATTGTGAGGGATTATTTTTTAAATAGTCTTGGTGGGTGTTTTTTGTTTTGGGTTGTTAAAATGTGGAGGTTTATTTATAGAGGAAATATTTGGGGATAATTTTTTTTTCTTTTCTTTTAATATTATTTCTTATTTTTTATTTTTCTATTTTTGTGTCAATTTATTTTTTGATTCCGAGTGATTATAGTATCCACTATAGTATATTATAATTCATTCATTTTATTTCTTGTTTTTTATTAATCAATTTTTATTTATTAAGTAATGAAAGAAATATTCAAAAATAATTTTTTTTCAATATTATTTTATATTTCCTATTTTCCTATTTTCATATTTTTGTGTAAATTAATTTTATAATTCCGGATAATTATAGTATCCACTATAGTATATTATAATTCATTAATTTTATTTCTTGATTTTTATTAATCAATTTTTATTTATTAAGTTATGAAAGAAATATTCAAAAATAATTTTTTTCAAATATAATTTTATATTTCCTATTTTCCTATTTTTGTGTAAATTTATTTCATCATTCCGGATGATCATAGTATCCACTATAGTATATTATAATCTATTCATTTTTTTTCCTTGTTTTTTATTAATCAATTTTTATTTATTAAGTAATGAAAGAAATATTCAAAAATAATTTTTTTCAATTATAATTTTATATTTCCTATTTTCCTATTTTTCTATTTTTGTGTAAATTTATTTTATAATTCCGGATAATTATAGTATCCACTATAGTATATTATAATCCATTCATTTAATTTCCTATTTTTTATTAATCAATTTTTATTTATTAAGTAATGAAAGAAATATTCAAAAATAATTCTTTTCAAATATAATTTCATATTTTTTATATTTTCCTATTTTCCTATTCTTGCGTAAATTTATTTTATAATTCCGGATGATTATAGTATCCACTATATTATATTACATTTTATTTATTTTTTTTCCTTCGTTTTATAATTTTATTTTTATTTGTTAAGTATATACTTTACTACACAGAACGGTGCAATCTTTTCGCCTTTCGGCGCCGACGCGAGGCGGCTAATCGTTGAGCTCGTTTCGCGGGTTGGTTGAAACTTAAATGAATAGCCGCGGTTATTTAGTCGGATGTCAGCGTGGTCTTCTTGTGTATTCATATACATACGTATAAGTAGAAGAAAAGAAAAGAAGGGCTGGAGAAAAGAATGAACGACCGGCGCGTTGAGAGACTCGAGAACAGGGCTGTCATAAATTTAAACAACAATTAACATTCGAATCTTTTATAAATTCCTTTCCCACACACAATATTCCAACTACATTTATCCATGCATCGGCTTTTATATTTCACATACAATATTACATGTAGAAAAGATACATAATATAAACCCTGAGATGTTTAATGTATGAATAAACAAATTGTTTTAGTGAAAAGTGTAACAAAAAAATTTTTTCTTTTTTTTTTTTTCAAGTTTATTTTATTTTTTATTTCCAAGTTTTGAGACAGACAATTTTTTGTTTGTTTTTTATTCATAGATTATTGGACTGCGAATTATTATTTCGAATTTAAATATTATTTATTTAAATATTTTTTTTGTTAATTTAATTGAGAAAAAATTTTTTTTAAAATTAATTTTTTTTTTTTTTTTTTTTTTGATATTTAAACAATATAGAAAATTTTTTTTTTTATTAATTATGTATCGGACTGTGAATGATTATTAGTAATATTTTATGAAAATTTATTATTACTTATTTAATTATTAAATTAATCGAATTGAGAAAATTTTTTTTTTTATATTAATTATTTTTTCTTTAAATTTAAACAATATAATTTTTTTTTTTTATCGATGAATAGTTAGACTATAAATAATTCATTTAATTTATTCTATAGAAATTAATTATCCTCTAATTAATTATTATATACATATCAATCGAATAAAGAAAAAAATAAAAAATTATCTAAAATTATTTTTCTTTATTTTAAATTCACACTTACAAAAAAAATATTCAAACTAACTAAAAATTTAATTTCTCTGCACAAAATACTTCTCACTACTATTAAAAATAAAAAAAAACAATTACAAAAATAAAAAACAAATAATTTACATAAATTAAAATTCAAATAAATAAAAAAAGCATTACCAATACGCGTGAATAATTTAAAAATTTTTGTTCCATTGGCAAGTGTCATCCGATATAAAACCTTGATAAATAATTTTAGTATATAATGTATTTTATGTTGTGCTGTCGACAGGCTTCTTCTTCTTCGTTGCGTGATACTCATATAACGCGCCTTCACCTACGCATCGTGTGCGCCACGCGACCCAATCTCCATCGGATCCAGCCACATGTGCCCACGCGACTCTCACGTGTGCAGTGTTGGTATGTACATGAAATACACATTGATAAACACACTAACGTATATGAACAAATGATCCTATCTTAAAAAATAAGCAAAATACCATCGGGCAATTATTTTATCATGAATAATTTTAGTTTGAATTTTTTTTCTCATTTTACATCTGATAATAAAAATACAATTAAATAATAATTTAAATTGTTCAAACAAGACTGGAACAATATTTATATATTTAATTATATATATAATATTATTAGTGAGATTTTGACGCACAAAAAACCTATATATTTATATAGGTTTAAATGATTTTACAACAAGTTATGAAAGATTAAATGGATGATGGATGCAATCATTTTAATAATTAACTTGGATTTAAGTTGATAATATACAAACGAAATATGCTTTTAATTTTTTGTTTACCTGGAATAAATTTACATACCACCCAGAATAATATCTTTAAGTCACACGTTAAATCTATCGTCTGTAAAAATTCATATTAATTCCATTAGAAACATGTTTTTAACTCTTCACTAAATGGAATTGTCAATGAAATGTTTTCTAATGGTTAAGAGGTTTTTAGTGAGGTTCATTAAAGTTATCTAGTGATTTGTTGACCCAATAGAGTATGCATTTCAACGTTCTATGCGTTGTGAAAGGGAAAATAGTAGTAATAATAAAATAAATATATTTTATAAAAAAAAAAAAAAAAATAAATAAAATAAAAAAAAAAACATTTGTATATAAATTGACGATTGGGATATAGATTAGTTAAGTGAATAAGTGAAATAAGGTAATAATCTATTTAAAAATAGTGTGAGAAGTGAATAAATTTTTATTTTAAATATAACGTTAAAATTATTGATTTTATTAAATTTTTTTTCTTTTTTATTTATTTTATCTATTTAATTTATTTATTAAAAATACAAATGACTGATTGTTTATGAAACTAAATAACTAGATCCATTCCACCCTTATTTTACTTCCCTATCTATTATCGTATTTCATTTCACGTCTTTAATTTTCTTCCCAGAAATTACAAATACACATGAACGAATAAAGAAAAATTTTTCGCACACACAAAAATTTCTGTATTCGAATATAATTCTTTTTTTTTCTTTCTATTTCATCCCCTTACATCATTCGACCAACATGCGTCTTGTTATATAGATTCCAACGCCCACGATGTCGCCGTCTAGGGGTTGCTGCGCGAAAATGTCAGACAAAAATGTCAATTTATATATTTAATAAATCCACATATAATATTCTATACTCCCACGCGTTGCGACATTGGCCATTAAAAGTAGGGCAAAGTCAATTCATTCATGTACACTGACTGATTTATATATATAAGACACTAGTGGATGATTTTATACACATAAGAAAGTGTTGTGTTGTATTAATACAACCCCTGAATTCTTTGTCTTTTATTTTTTTTTCTTCGTTCATTGATTCATTCATCATTTAATATTTTTTTTTCCTCTTCTCGTATTTTATTTACATCCCTCAATGGATTTTTACATTAGTGGAGGGTTGCAAAAAGGCTTTTAGATAATAACAGTGGCGCCATAGTAGAAAAATTATCTCATTTTTATTTTATATAATTAAATCCATTTTTTGTTTGAGTTTTTTTTTTTTTTTTGTTTAAGATTCATACTTGCGGAAAAAATATTTAAACGAGTTGAAAATTCAATTCTTTTGCACAAAACTATTCTCACCACTTTTGGGAATAAATATAAAATAATTAGGTAAGTAGAAAAAAATTAATTACAGATATTAAAATCTGAATAAAAAAATTTGTGTTACCAATACGCGTGAATAATTTTTTTTTTTTTTTTCATTAATAAATAATTTTAAACAAACTAAAAATTCAATTCTTCTGCATAGAATAATTGTCATCACTTTCAACAATGAAAAAAAATGATTGCAAAAATGAAAAAATATTAATTACACAAATTAAAATCTAAATAAAAAAAAAAGTGTTACCAATACGCGTGAATATTTTTCTTGTTTTTTCATCAATAAATAATTTTAAACAAACTAAAAATCCAATTCCTCTGCATAAAACAATTCTCACCACTTCCAACAATGAAAAAAAAAATGATTACAAAAATAAAAAAATATTAATTACACAAATTAAAATCTAAATAAAAAAAAAAAGTGTTACCAATACGCGTGAATATTTTTCTTGTTTTTTCATCAATAAATAATTTTAAACAAACTAAAAATCCAATTCCTTTGCATAAAACAATTCTCACCACTTCCAACAATGAAAAAAAAATGATTACAAAAATAAAAAAATATTAATTACACAAATTAAAATCTAAATAAAAATAAAAGTGTTACCAATACGCGTGAATAATTTTTCGATTTTTATACATTTGGAAGTGTCATGTGGTATAAAACCTTAATAAATAATTTTTGTACATAATGTACATTATATACAAAAGCCAAGAAGGCTTTTAAAAAATAACATGGCGCAAAAATAAAAAAATTATCTTAATTTTATGTCATATAATTAAATCGATTATTTTTTATTTCACTTAATAATTATTTGAAATAATATTCTTTTATTTTATATATCAGTTTTTTTGTTTATCATTGAGATAAAAATATATATTAGCATTTTTGCGAGAGGGAAGTTTTGAGGGTTGTCGTTGGCTTTAGCATTTGAGCACTGTGGAGAAATGTTTTTAGTTGGGAATAATATAATAAAGAGGGTGCATGAAAATAGTATTGAGAGGAAAGAAGGAAAAATGTCGTCAACGAAAACGAGATCCGCCCACGAGTTGGAATTATATATTGTGGTGTATAAGATACATATAGATAGGAAATATATGTATATAAGTGAGTGAGTACATGGGGGATGTATGTATAAAATAGTCAATGGAAATAATATGTATAGAGATTTTTTTTATCTTCAACAAAAATAATCACTCACATTTTTTTATTTATATATTTCATAGAGATTTTTCTCAATTTGATTGTTATAATAATTAAGTAGGGAATAATAAAATTTTATGAGATGTATTAAATAATTATTTACAGTCCAATTATTTATTAATAAAAAAAAAATTATTCACGCGTATTGGCAAAAATTCTTTTTTTTTTTTAATTTGATTTGTAAATTAAAGGAAATAATTTATCAATTTTATATCTAAATTTTGTTTCATAATTTTTTCTGTTGTTGGAAGGCTTCAGAAATATTGAATAAATAATAAAAAAAAAAAAATTGATTAATTAATTAAAAATTATAAATCATTTGTTTATTTATATTTCATGGAGATTTTTCTCATTTTGATTGTTATTATAATTGAGTAGGGAATAATTAAATTTTATGAGATGTATTTGATAATTATTTACAGTCCAATTATTTATTAATAAAAAAAAATTATTCACGCGTATTGGCAAAAATTCTTTTTTTTTTTAAATTTAATTTGTAAATTAAAGGAAATAATTTATCAATTTTATATCTAAATTCAGTTTCATAATGTTTTTGTGTCGTTGGAAAGCCACAGAAATATAAAATAAATAAAAAAATAAATAAATAAATAAAAACAAAAATACAAATCATTTGTTTATTTATATTTCACAGAGATTTTTCTCAATTCAATTGTTATAATAATTAAACAGGGAATAATAGATATCTATATGATGCAATAAATAATTATTTACAATCCAATTATTTATTAATAAAAAAAAAAAATATTCACGCGTATTGGCAAAAAAAATTTTTTTTTTTATTCTAATTTGTAAATTAACGAAAATAATTTATCAATTTTATATCTAAATTTAGTTTCATAATTTTTCCTGTTGTTAGAAAGCTTCAGAAATATTAAATAAATTAAAAAAAAAAAAATATACAGAGCACATTTAATTAAATTAAACAAATTAATTAATTAATTAATTATTCAATTAATTTTTCTGAATAATATAATAAAAAATATGTAAAAAATTAATCAATTCCCAATCTACAAACAAAATAAAAAAAAAATGTTAAAAATCGCATGAAAAAGAAAGAAAAAAATGAAATTTTTGTAAGAAAAAAAAAAAAAAAAAAAATGAAAAATCAAGATAATTATTTTTGGATTTGGAATAATTTTATGATTGTTTGTCTGTCGGGTGGGCGGAAGTGATGAAGAGTTTGGAGTCGCCGGCGTCCATGTGACTCTTGTAGTGGGGATAGAATGTAGTAAATAAGGGTAGTTTGGGGGGATTCGTCAGTTTCCGGGTTGTTCCGTAGTGTGAGAGATGCAGGGGTGGATGGGTGGAGGTGGGTGGAGGAGAATAAGGGAGGCGCGCGCGCGACGCCGGCACCATCAGCCAGCGTCAGAGTAAGTGAACAAACGAAAGCAAGGCAGAAGAGTCCGCGGGACACGACACAACGAGGCGTCGCGACGTCAGTAGAGCGTCGCGCTATCGACCACCGGCCACGAGACATCTTCGTTCATCCCTTATATATTTTAATCCTTTTGAATTAACAGTCAAACATAAGAACCAACCTCCAACGCGATTTTTGAATAAATAAAGAAAATAAAACGTAAGAAGAAAAGGGAGATATTAATTATTAAAATAATAATACAAAGTTGGAATTAAATTAATTAAAAATATATTTAATATTGTTTTAAATTAATTTTTATTCTGGTGTGAGAATTGAACGGTGATTGGTTGGATGTTTAATAAATTTATTTAATTAATTCCATTAATGGTTTTAAAGTCTTATAATTGACATGAGTTTTAATTTGTTTTTGTTTTAGAATTTTTGTTTTTTTTTTTTTCTGTTTCATAATTGAAACGAAAAGTTGAGTGAATTTTATTTTATATAAGACACGGTGGTGGACAACCCTCTGAGACCCAATGATTGTCCATCGAGGGACCACGGGACACACATGTTCATTATAAGGTCAGTGGAAAAAAAAATTATTTTGAAAGAGAAAAAAATTTTTTCTGCAATTTTTATAAGAAAAAATATTTTTTCTAGATTTTTTATCGCATTTTTTTTTTTCGTTTTGCCCAATCCAGACACTAGACTGGCGCCAACTTTTTTTTTTTCGTCTAGTGAATGAGTCATCAGCGTTATAGAAAAACCAAATAAATATATTACTTGGATATATAAATAATTAGACAATTTTTTAATTGTTTTATTAATTGAAATGAAATAGAATGAAATAAATATTCGAATTATGAATTTTGTGTATGTAAAATAATTTATTTATTATGTAATTTATTTATTACAAAATTTTATTATGATTTAAATAAAATTTTGATAATAATTATTAAATACATATAAATAATTATTTTATAAAGTAAAGTAAATTTAGAACAGAATAAATATTCAAATTATTTATTAATAATCAAACAAAAAAATTATTTATCATCACAAAAAAATTTTTATTACAATTATTTAAATTAAATTTCTTTTAACAATTATTTAAATACGAAAATAATTATTCAATAATTCAATTATTTCATACAATAAAAAAAGGAAAAAACCAAAATAAACATTAAAATTATTTATTTATTTATTAATTAAAAATCCCAAATTTTTTTTATCATAAAAGAAAAGAAAAAATTTTGTTATTTCAAATCCAAAATTAAATTTTGATAATAATTATTAAATACATAAATATTAATTCGATATTTTGATTGTTTTATAAAATAAAATTATCCAAATAATTTATAAATTACCAATCATCTTCAATAATTAATAATCAAATTTTTTTTAATAATTATTCAAACACGATATTTATTTTCGTGTCGATATAATAGTCCAAAATTTCATTGACAATAAACTTTAGCCAGTGGAATTAAATAGGTGTGAATTAATTTAATTCAACGCGCGTTGTCCAACCGTTTTACATACAAAATGAAACACAGTCAAGGCTAGATTGAAATGATAGTCCAATTTTATTGACTGTCTCTGTAAAGAAATATAAAAAAAAGAAAAAAAAATATTGTAAAATCCTTCATTACAAATAATTTAAAATCGAATTAACATGACAAACATTTTTTTTTTCTTCTTCTTGATACATCAGAAATAAAAATGATTACAAATTCAACGTTAATTATTTATTTATTGTTTTTTATTTTCAATACTATCTGACCACCCAAAAGAACCACAAAAAAAAAAATAATATGTTAAAAAATTCATGAATTTTATTCTTGTAATGTTCCATTGAAAATTATTTATTCATCACTTATCCAACAAATCTTCATAAAGTATAATAAAATATATTGAAAGAGGGAGAGTTACTTTATGGACTCGTGCACAATAATATTATCATTTCAATCGTCATAACTGTATAGTCACAGTCGTATATGTCAGATGGAAGAATAATAAATATTGATATTATAGTGAAGTAAATAATATATAAATAGTTGACATTGTTGGGGGATTTGGAAAAACGATTTAGAGGCTTTGATATTTAGTATTAATTCGAGTGTTCGTGCGAAAACATCGAGAGACACTCTTATTATATAGTAATAATGTGTCTGAGAAAATAAAAAAAATTATATTAATATATATTATTATTTTTTAATTATATTTTACAATATTTATTTTGTGAATTTTTAATATTTTCGTTCGATTTTTATTTTTTATGTTTTATTTATTTTATTTATTTCTTTATTTTTTTGTGAATCTCACGTGTGTGATAGTGGCTTTGAAATGTGTGTGAAAGTGAGAAAAAGTTGTGAAGACTCTTGTGTGTTTCTTTTTCAACCCTCAACCCTTGAAAATTTTACAAAAGTGTAAAAAGAAAGGAAAAATCAGGTACAAATTTTATAGAAATAAAATTAATTTATTTGTGATATTAATATTATTTTATATAATCGAGAATTTTTTTATTTATTGGGGAAATTTGTTAGGATAATATTTATTTATTTAATATAATGGTAGAATTATTTTGGGATAAATTTAGGGTAAATTATGTGAATTTTTTTTCTCTACTTTTATGATGAAATTTTTTAAATATTTTTTTTTTTCATTTTTTTTTTTTAGAATTTAATAAATTTATAAATAATTATTGATTCAAGGATACATTAGTTTATATATGAGTATAACAAGTATATGAATCAGAATATATATTTATTCGATGAATTGAATATTTTATCATTGAAAAAAGAATAAAAGATAAAAATAAAAAACGAAAAAAAAATAATAAATCGGAAATAGAAATGTAAATTGACTACTGGCGTCATTCCAATCGTGATAATTCTACTTTCTGCACCTGTATAATGCCATCTTCGAAGAATTTTCCCCCACACAAATACACAAATACATTTATACACAAACACGAATATTGCAACCCCTTTTGTGCATTTCATCATTATCATTCGCCCTGATCTTTGCCTCAGAAGCGAAAGTGGGTCGTTGAGTTGCCAATATATTTCTTGGCAACACCAATAAAATAATTAAAAAAAAAAACACAAAAATTCAGTTCATATAAACAATATAAAATAATTAAATTATCAACAATGGAAAAAATGAAAAATTTTAATAATTCAAGTAAAATAAACTTGACAAAATATTTATTTAAAATTCAATTAGAAAAATATTATTTATCTCAAAATTTAAGATAAATATTAAGTAAAAAAATTACCCTAATAAATTAAATAAATAAATTAATTAATTAATATTTTTTTTAATAATCCAAAAAAATTCACTTTGCCAAATATTTATTTTAAATTTAATTAAAAAAATATTATTTATCTCAGAATTCAGGATAAATATTAAGTGAAATAATTTCCTAGACTAAACAAATATGAACTAATAAATAAATAATCTTTTAAATAACCCAAATAAAATTAATTTACCAAAATATTAATTATAAATTCATTTAAAAAAAAAATTCATCTTAAAATTCAAAATAAATTTTACATAAAAAAATTGTCTCAATAAATTAAACAAATAAATAAATATCAATAAATATTCTATCAACAATTGTCCCTCAATAAATAAAAAAAGAGAATAAAAAAAATGTAATTAAAAAAAAAATTGTGAATAAATTTCATGAAAAAAAATTCTCCCAATAAATTTAGTTAAATAAATTAATAAATAAATATTCTTTAAACAATTTTTAATGAATTCTTCTTAATTACATCAACAAAATACAATCAATTTCATTTATATTCATCAAATAATGATATTAGTTACACTATTAATTATAAAAAAAAATATTTCCTTTTAAGTTTATTAATATTTATGAAGGGTTAAAATAATATCGAGGCCTTGACTTGGTCAACCCTGAAGCCCCCTCAAAAATTCACTTCACTCTCATTCTCACTCTTCCACCATCTTTATTTCTCACGTAGTTCGTGACGTTGCATGCTAGAATATAAAAATATATCGCGTGCCACTCCGCATAATTATTATACAAAAAAAGAAAAAAAAATATATTATACAAAAAATAAATTCACATCTCTTTGGCGGATTCTTCATTTTTTTCCTTCCCTATTTTTCTACTTCTGACTTTGCCTTTGCTATTATCATACTCATTCCAGTCAATATATTAAATATATACACGCTTTGTTACATAAACAAAGGCAGAGTATTTTATAAAATCGATAAAATACCCAGAAATATAATTTTCACAATAATAAAAAAATTGTGAAATATTTTTTTTTTATATCATTTATTTAAAATTAATTTCTTTGGAATTAATTGAAGCTTTGTATTGGCATGACAGTTATTATCACAAGTAACAAATTTAACGTTGAACTTTGATCAGAAGGGGAAAAAAAAAAAAGCTCAAGCTGTAAATTCATCCATTTAATGCGAAGATTTTTATATTCTGAGTTCGCAAATTAAATGTTATTTCTTCTCTCAATATTTTTTTTTACGAGTGATTAGTTAAATAAAACCTTAACTAATTATTAATATAATTAATGTCCACTCTGAGCTACTGAACAGCCTCTTAATATTGTATTTAAACATATTAAATAATTAAACCATCCACAAATTAAGTCTATAAAAATTCTTGAACAAGAAAAAAATAATGAAAAAAATTTTTTAAACTATTTATTATAACATTTTATAATTTATTATAATAATCCCATATTTAGATTCAAACATTACAAATTAATCTTGATACAATATTAAACATGATTATTCACTTCCTGTAAATTAAAATAAAAAATAAAATCAATAAATTAAATAATTGAAACGAAAATTAAAATAATATAAATTTGAAGTAAGAAAAAATTTATTTTTAATTGAGATACGTTCATTTTGCCCTTTATGACATCATTTTGCCCCACTTCCTCTCATGTACAATAATATATATACTACACTTTACATATATATTCATCATTCAACTTGTATATAAGCACGTAAAAGGTTTCTTCCTCCCTTCAAATGTTGTGTTAGTTTAACGCTTGCGTCGTGCAACGAGTCAGGTTGCATTATTCCATTCTCATTGTCGCAAAAAATATATACACACACACACACACATATATATATATATACATATTTATATACATATATACGTGACTATACAGAGTCGTTAAATGTAGCCGACAATGAACACGACGACGTCGAGCAATTTGTCCAACAATTCTGTACATATTATTTATTCTTTTATTTTTTTTTATATTTTTTTTCTTTTACCTTTTTCTCTTTCTCCCTTTTTTTTTTTTATTATTTTATTTTTCATGTCACCCTCATACCCTGCGGATACTTTACCTGGAAATTATGACTGCAGTTGCGTTAAAATAAAATTTGTCTCGGTAAAATCGATAACACCTTTGAAAAAAAAAAATTTTTTTTTATAAAGATGTTAGAAAAATTTTTTTTTCTTTTGTTTTATTTATTTTTTTTCTTGTGTTAGGAAGGTGCAATCGATTTTTTGAAGAGGGATTTTAGAGTGTGTATTTACTTACTGACACGTCTCTCTCTCTGATCCTGTAATTTTCATGTTAGAAATTTGAACATGGGAAAAAGGGAAAAAAAAATAATAATAATAACACCTGTAGAGTCACTTTTTTTTTTTTTTTTTGATCTTTTTATTTTTGCTTCTTCAACACTTTAAAAGGATTAGTGGCATTATTTTAGTGCAGTTAGAATTTGCTATAGTGTTTTAGTTATTGAAGAAATAATATATATATTTACCTGAATGACTCATTTATTTATACAACTTATATATTTTTATGTGTGTGTGTGTGTGTATTTATATTGGTGTGAAGTAAAAGCTGTTGAGACACACATTGGTAACAGTGAACTCGCTTCTTATGCGAAATAATTAGAATGTAAAGTGGAATTTTCTCCCTCTCAATAGAAGAAACGTGTTTTTGTATTGTGAAAAAAAAAAAAGGGAAAAAATAAAAAAGAAAGAAAAGATGAATAGATATATCACTAGTGTGTTAAATTGCGTGAGAAAAATTAAAATAATAAGTTAAATAAATAAATGATATGAGGAAAAGATTCAGGAAAAAAAAGAAAAATTTTTATTTTTACTTGGACTTGGATTAAAATTTTTGAGGATGAATTTTAATTTATATCTTGTAAAAATAAAATTAATGAGAAGAATTGAGATTGATAAAAAAAATTAATTCACTATTTTGATGCATTAAATTAATTTTAAAATTATATTAATATAATTTTCTTGATTAATTAAATGAATAAAGTAATCAATAAATATTCTCTCGACAATTTTCCTTCAATAAATAAAAAAATTCTCTCAATAAATTCAGTTAAATAAATTAATAAATTCTTCAAATAAAATTTCCAATTAATTTTTCTTAATTACATAAACAAAATACATTTAATTTCACTATTGTTCATTAAACAAATGACATTAATTACACTATTGATAATCATAATAAAAAATATTTCCTTATAATTTTATAATTATTAATGAAGAATAAAAATATCTAGAAAAAATTAAATTAATTTTAAAATAATAAAAATATAAATTTTATAATATAAAATAATTTTTTTCCTCTACATTTTATTATGTTTGTGAGATTTAAAAGTGGCGTCGCGACGTCGTGGGGTGGTAAACCCAACAAAAAGTATAGAAAACTGTAACATCCAAGTGAGAAAGCTTTAGGCGTTATAAATTTGTCCCTTTGGGAAAACAACGTGGGTTCAGTCGCTTCGTCTTTTTCACAGTGAATATACAGCAAAAGCACAAATATACATATATATATATATATATCTGTATATAGAGACTGGTTTAAAAGGCGAATAGGTTTGAGAGAGAAATAACTGATGATGTAGAGAGAGGATAAATGGAAAAGAGGAAAGAAGTGAAGAGAAACTTGGATAAATGCATCCATGCACGCGTATTTTATTACTTGAGCCAACCTACAGATATTTTTGTGCGATGGATTCTTTTAGAAAATACTTGAAACTTGGACGATTTGTCGTCGAATACGCTTGAAAAGTCCAAGTCGATAAAGGCAAAAGAGTAAAATACACGAGTAAGGCGGAAAAAAAAAAAAATAATAATAAAAAATACTCGTGGGAATTTTGTGCGAGTAAAGATCTTGCAGTTTGAAAGATAAGAAGAGAACTAAACTTAATCACATAAAATTCACTGAAAAACTTTTTATATATATATATGTATGTATGTATGTATATAAATAAATTTTTGATGTGTGTTTTTGTGTATAAATAAATGGCCAATGTACTTTTTGATAAGGTTTACAAATGTATAAATATGCGTAATATTATAATGTGTTTTGATCCATTTATTTTTGGGATATTTATGCGATATTTTATTTGGGAATTTATGAAAAATTGTTGGAGTTATGATAAACAAATAATTGAGATTTAAAAAAAAATAATTCTTCGTTTGACAATAATATTTATACTTTACCAATTGAAAAGAACATTCGAGTTTGTTTTTTTTAATCAAATTTAAAGAAAAAAATTATTTTTTTTTTTATATATATTTTTTTATGTTATGAAAAAAATTATGTGGGTCATTTTAGTGATATTTGAGGATTGTTTGATTAGATATACTACCCCAATTAAATAAAAATCATTCAAGTTTCTTTTTTCTTATCAAATTAAAAAAAAAAAATTTTTTTTTTTATTTGTTTTATATATTTTTTGTATTATAAAAAAAGAGTTATGTGGGTCATTTTAGTGATATTTAAGGGTTGTTTAATAAGACCTACTCTCCTGATTAAAAAAAAAAATTCGAGTGTTTTTTTCTATTTAAATTAAAAAAAAAAAATTTTTTTTATATATTCTATATATTTTTTTTTATATATTTTATGTATTGTTTTATAATGTACAAAAAAAATTTTATGTCATGTAATTTTAGTGATATCAAAGGATTGTTTCATTATAAAAAAAAAACTCTAATGTTCTTTTTTAATTAGGGGAAAAATAAATATTATTATTAAACGCAGTGTTTTTTTTTTAAATATCTCAATAATTTTTTTATCTCAATTTTTAATCTCAAATGCTAATAATAGTAATCATTACTTATTTCCAAAATACACACTTTCGAAATATCCCAAAAACACTTGAGTAAATCAATCAAATAATTGAAAGATTCCAAATAAATTTTCCCACATTTTCTAATAATTATTCTTAAAATTTATCCCTAATCTAATTTTCTAATTCACTAATGCATTAAACGCCATCTTCAATTCACATTCCTTCACTCAAAATACAATCTCAATCATCCCTGTCACATTCTCAATAATATTCACCAATAATTAAAAATATTATCAAACTCAAATCAAAATTATTCAAAAAATAAATTCACTATTATAAATCATAATTTAAAATAACATAACTCAATATAATTAAATCCTTCCTAATAATTTTTTTCTCTCTTTCTTATCCCTGCACTTAAATGTTTCCTCTTTTCATTTATTTACATGCTATTTCTTTTGTCATTTTGGTTTCTATGACTTTTTATGTCGACAATTAAACATCGTAGTTAACGAGAAAAAGAAATCTTGAACGAACTAACATAAGAGAAAAACTTTTATCCACATTCACATACGTATATTACAAAGAGACCGCTAAAAGTCTAATGTAAAAGAGTAAGCCAAGATAGTAAAGTGAGTAAGAGAAAAAGGGAGCAATGAAACAATGAAAACAGCTCAGTAAATCAGACGAACAAAAGAGCAATAAGGAGATTAGCAGATCTTGTACATGGCATTACTGGTACATATAAGTAGATGATATAAAGAGTAAGAGACAAAATTAATGTTACTTATATAACTTAGAAATATATTTAAGAAAGCAGCAAGAAATGTGTGTGCAAGCTCGAATATTTTTCCTTAAAATTGCCTCATTTTTTTATTTTTTTTTATTGTCTTTTTTCCATGTTTCCAATTTTCATTCGTTGGGTTTTTCCTTTCATCATTTTATCTACGTTTAACTATCCGTGAAGTAATAATTCCTTGTTATAATTTGCATGTTGAATTCAGTCGTTTATACATTAATATAAAATAATTTTGAAATAAATTTTGTTTTTATAATTAATGTGGATATTATTTTTTAATTAGCTCACTGACAAATGTGTCTGGTTAATCTTCAGATGATTACGTTGATAAATCCAAAATTCATTTGTGTTTAGTTCATTTTTTTACCATTGATTAAGAGGTTTGATTAAGTTAGAAATTGGAGATTAATTTATTTTAAGTGTGCTAGTTTTGTTGTAATGATTGTTAAAAATTAATTGTTTAGTTTGATAATAATTTCGTTTGATAGTTTTGATCTGCTTAATTTATTTTAATATTTTAATATTTGTCTTTTAAATTGTTTATTAACGATTAGCAAAATTTTGGCTTTGAACTAATTTTTTTCCACCTTTGTTTTAGCAATTGAAAAGTGAAGAAAAAAATACAAACATGTTTTATTTACCTACGTATTTGTATTTGATCTACCATTATTCATTGGACCGCGTTTATAAGCTATTATATTTTAGTTTCGAAAGTTTTTTTTTTACGACGAACCTCTTCATATGTAGATAAATACATATATAAATTCGCTCTGTACGATTGAGATATAAAAGATTCGAGGAATCCATAAATTTCATTCGTCTATACTTTTATTTCGATGGTTACGTTGAAATAAAATGAAAGACAAAGAAAAAAAAAATTAAATTATATATTTATAAAAACGAAAAATGTTTTTTTTATAAATTATTTATTTTTTTCTTTTTATTTTATCTTCAATTCTCAGTTGACTCTTTCAATTTTCCTCATTTTGATAAACTCAGAATGACTAATTTGACACTATTTGAATAAATAATAATATAAATACGATAAATAAAAATTTCTCAGATTAAAATGTAAAATTCAAAAAAAAAAAAAAAAATTCTTGCGTGGGCGATTTACTCACAAATATTGCGTAAGAGAAAGAATTTTATATTCAATTTTTACATAAATATTGACGTATCCCATGAATAAAAATAAAAAATCTTTTTTTTTTTTGCTGTCAAAAAAATAAAATAAAATAAATAATAGATATTCGAGTGTATTTTATTCTGAATTAATTAATGATCTCTCGAATAACTGTTTTCGCCAGTCCCTTCTAATATCAATTTCTAATTATTTTTTAAATCCAATTTTACAAACAATGACGCAAAAAAAAAATTTTTTTTTTTTTTTTCGTTTTCAAAACTAAAATAAATATTAAAAAAAATTACCAACTATTACTAAACACAAATATAAATAAGTGTCAACGTTTAGAGAATATCGATAAACATTTACTACAACTAAAAAAAAATAATAATCCAAAAGAAAAAAAAAAAATTATATTTGTAAGAAACAAATTTCTGAGAAATTATATTTCGAATGTCTCTGAGCAGTGTCTTTCTCAATATGGGGTCTATGTCTTATAATTCCAGTCTCGTTATTCAAGACCCACATGGATGGCATCTTACTGTGTCGTTCCAGGAAGTATATTCCAATGTCCACCCTAAAATAAATAAATAAATAAATAAATAAATAAAATAAAATAAACCAAATAAATCGTAAATAAAAATATAATATAAAATCCATAACAAAAGACAAGCGTTTATAATTTCGAAACATTAAAGAGCGAATTAAATTGAGAGTTAACGAGACACACGAGTAATATTTTTATTTTAATTCCTCAAGTTTCTTTTTCTCTTTCATCTTATTTATTTCATCGTATTTCTTCTCTTTTTATTCATTTATTATTATTTAATATATTTTTATATTCATTTTATTAAATTCATGGTGTTAAACGAACCATACACGATGGACAATTAAGTCTGTCATCAAGATATAACCACAAGTAAATGCACGATCTTTAAAATATATAAATAAATTGATAAAATCTTAAAAATGAAAATGACGTTGTTGATCGATTTGCTTTTATTTTTTTTTTTTTATCTCTTCTTTATCATTTTAAATATATTCTTGGCTCATCATGATGATCATAATCATCATCATCATCATCATATCATTATCCTGACACTCAATATAACTTCAAAGATAAAATCAACTTCATATATATTATATAGTTTAATAATATTCCCTGATCGGTAGCTCTAGTTACAGGTTTTCCTTTCTCACCTCATGGCTCATTCGATAAAATAAATAAAAATAATATAAATAAATAAAAATAATACAAATGAATGAAAATAAAAATTTTATGTTATTCATTCGTGATAAAATGAAATGAAATAAAATATAAAAATGAGATACTATTGGCCGCGTGTGGCGCCACGAGTCGAACACGAGCGACACTGCGGGTTTTACAATCGGTTGAAACCAAAAAAATTAAACAAATTAAATAAAAGAAAGAAAGAAAGAAAAAAAAAACAAAACAAAATTGGGAATAAAAATAATAAAGAGAGATGAGAGTGGAGAAGTTGTGTATAAGCCAAGTGCGATAAGATCGGCAAGGTGCAGCGGCAGCCCTGGAATAAACCGGTATATATACAAATGAAAAAAATAAAAAATAAAAATATCGTGAATACTTATCGAAGATATGAGTTACAAAGCTCGTTTCGTCAAACGATCCACGTGCGATTTAATATTTAAAAAAAAAAAATTTTCTATAAGAGCTTGTCGATCGTTGTTGTTTTCAATGATCGCAAAAGTGTCATGGCAATTTATTTTTCGTGTATGCAAAACTTTAAATTGAATTAAATTGAAGTAAGGAATATATAAACAAATGAAATGAATACAAAGAACAAAATGAGATATAAAAAATCGGATTGTATCGAGTTTGTGTTGTATGTTTTGAGTTGATAAGATCGGTAGTAATATAAGATTCATATAATATTTGTTACACTATATGTATACAAGTATTGGATAGCGATTTTATATATGTTTAGAGATGGGTTATAAACTTTTCTGTCATTTTCGAATGTCTTTTGTTTGTGTGTATCCATTTGCTTTTATTTATTTAATGCCGATGATGATAATAACAGTAACGCATCTTTATTACCCAATCTGGTGGACCGGTAATGGAATTAGGTTTCGCACTGATCGTCCTTCATGTTTGGTTTTTTTTTTTTTTTTTTGGTTCAGTTTTGGTTTTTTTGTTTGGTTCGTTTTTTTTTTTTTTGGTGCACTGTTGTCACCATTGTATATTTTTTTTTGAACGTGTTGGACGATTTGTTAGACAATTAGGCAGTGTCCTACTGTGTTTGGGATACGTATTGTATCAGCTTCCAATAACATTTAATCACTCGGTGAGATCGATAAAAATACGATAAATATTATTGGAATTCGTATGATATCAAATGTTGGATTGTTTTATTTTAGATGGTAATTTTTTTATTTTAATGAGGAAGATTTTATTTTTATTATTCTGATTGTGTTGAGATAAATATTTTTTGGGAGTTGGTATTTTTTAGATAGAGGCTGAACAAATTATAATTGGAGAAATAGTTGGTTTATTTTTGAAAAAAATTTAAAAAAAATAAATGTTTCAGTATAAATCAACGAATAAATTTTTTATTCGAAAAACCATTTAGTAATTTTGAAAATATACTAAACAGAGCATCATTTATCACTATTCGAAAATAAAATACTAATACAAAAAATGAGACAAATTAATTCTTGAATAATTTTTTTCTGTGAAATTTTTTCTCTAAAAAATTCAACGAATATTTTTTCATTCAAAAAACCATTCGATAATTTCGAAAATATACTAAACTTGGTATCAGTCATCACTATTCAAAAAAAAATAATACTAATACGAAAAATAGTAGAAATCAATTTTTGATTAATTTTTTTCAGTCAAATTTTTTTTCTAAAAAATTCACCGAATATTTATTAATTCAAAAAACCATTCAATAATTTCGAAAATATACCAAACACATCATTCACCATCATCCAAAAATAAACTACAAATCCAAAAAATAAAAACAATATTAATTCAATAAATAATTCGAATTAATATTTCTACATTTCATTTTAATTTCATTAATTTCACTGGGATAATTTTTTTACCTATGCAAAACTAAAAAAATAAAAAAATAAAAAATAATAAAACATTTCAACTCTTATATACTCATGGATTGGGACACGCACAATGTACAAGTCTGTAATTACAGGATATTACATTCTCGAACGGTTTCAGTGACGTGGGTCTCGTTCACGTTCACCTCACCTACTCTCTCTTATATTTTTTTTTCTACCCCTCATCGTTTTAAAATCTCTTTGAGAGAGTGCGCACGATGCGACGTGAACACACACACACATATATATATATATAATACGTTGTATTCGCACTACACACACACATATTAAATCCACATACACATATATAATGGAGCCTGAAATGCGAAACGTATTCTGAAATAATACATAGTCCCTTTTATCCTTCACCTTTTGCTCCTTCTCATATTCATTGGTATTATCTTCAACCACTTATGAAAAATAAAAAATTATAAATAAAATAATATTATTAAAAGTCATCTTAATGAAAATTAAACTTGATAATATAATATTTTCCCTCTAATCATCATAAAGAAAATTATAAATTGAACAAAAAAATTATTATGCAATATTTAATTGCAGTTGAATGCATGAAAATATTATTTATTTTTTTTTTTTATCTTTTTTGGTCTTTGGATGAGATATATATTTTTTTTTTTTGCCCTCATCTTTTGCCCTACCACGTGTCTTCGATTATAAGCGTGAATGCGAGGTCGTTAATCGGCGCCCATTATAAAAATTCTTGGGATATGCGTGAGCGCGAGCTCGCGCTCTCAGATACGTTTCACTTTTTAATCAACCAAATTTACCGCCAAACGTGTGTATATATGTATACGATTGAACGTGACGTCGGCGGGCGGCGTTATGATCTCTCTTTTTTTATTCGTCCCAGTTCATTTCACCCCTTGGTAACCCCAATTAATTTATTCTTCTCGGTTAATATCATTTTGTCATATATTTTTCTAAATGCAATACAAAAAAAAGCTCAAGGAAAATTATATTAATTTTTTTATTGTATCTCAATGGATTATATATATATGTCAGTATCTAAAAAAAATTTTTTTAAATGAAATTTTATCAAAAAAAATATAATTATGAGTGAAAATAATCGAATTATTGAAAATTGAAAAATGTTGATTTTTGAATATTTAATTAAATTTGAAAAAAAAAAATGTGCAAGTAAAAAAATGTCTTTTGTTATTGTAGGATATAAATTTATATACAGTTGACTATATAAAAAAAATTTGATTGATGTAATAAAATCAAATTTGAACCATTTTTTTGAATTTTCAATTGGATTAAAAATAAATTTAAAAAACTCATAATAATTAAATTAAACTAAAATTAAATAATCCAATAAATTCCCATGGATATAAACAAAAATTCTCCCTATAACAATATTTAAATAAATATAATTAAATTACAATTTAATAAAATTTATCCATCACTTTTCCTCTTTTTCATATTTATAAATATTTTTTTTTTTCTTTTTCATTCCGCTTTTCATCGTGTTGCAATATTATTTGCCGGCTGCATATGAGCCAAAGAGTTTTGTCTACATATAATGGAATACTCTATTGCCTGATGCTTATACATTCCTCCCTCCCCACACCCTCCCTTACCACAGACAGATATCTTGTCCACCCCTTTAAACATAATTTTTTTTTTTCCTCATTTTTTTCATCCTCTCTGTTTCTCACATACACTCCGGTCTCACATATTCGAACAAATTTATAGCCTACCGTTATTATTGCCGAGGATATTCGGACTACAAATTGCCTATGGGCTTTTATATGGTTTTCGTAGATCGTATAACTGCCATATATCACGTATTATCACCCAAAGTAAGAGGCTTCGCGGTTTATTTCACTATTTTATTTTTTTTCTTCTACTCCGAATTTTTTTTTTCTTATTTATATTCTTTATTCTCATCGTATTATTATTATTTGGAATAAATATATCGTCATTGTTCGTCTATCGAGAGACTAAATGACCAATTATTTTTATAACTATCACATTTATATTTGTATAATTTTATTTTATTTATTTATTTATTTATTTATTTATTTAGTTATTTATGAATGTGTGTTGGTTGTGTGGGAATGTATCGAGTATTTATTGCAGTCATATAAGAATTGCGAGGTTTGTTTGTTTATTGTATTAAATTTTGGAATTTTATTTGTTGAATGTTTGAGATTTAATTTTTAGTTCGTTGGGTTTTTTTTTTATTAAAATTCTTGGATTTTTGTTTGTTGAATTTTTTTTATGGTGGTTTTGTAATGAGGAAATATTTGATTTTTCAAATTTATTCACACCATGTGGTCCTTTTGATGTATACACACTCGTAAAAGTGCAATAGTGTCTTGTCTCTATTAACCCTGACTCACAAACCAAAATGAAAATAAAAAAACACGAAAAATTCATCGAACCAACTTTGAATTCATTTGTTTAGAGCAATACATATTTAATTTAAACAATTATTATTCATTTGAGATGAGTATTATTTTCATATATTTTGTGCTCTCAATTTTTGCACATCAAAATAAATCCAGAAAATAAAATTAAATATTCAATAAATTTATTTGGTTATTTTCAAATTATAAATTCTCATTTTTTTATTCATCTATTTATTTATTTATATTTTTTTTTTCACGCATGTCAACACTTGGAAGCAACAAATATCATTAACGTAATGTTTATAATTTTTTCCATCAAAATAAATCCAGAAAATAAAATTAAATATTCAATAATTTTATTTGGTTATTTTCAAATTATAAATTCTCATTTTTTTATTCATGTATTTATTTATTTATATTTTTTTTCTCATGCATGTCAACACTCAAAAGCAACAAATATCATTGACATGATGTTTATAATTTTTTCCATCAAAATAAACCCAGAAAATAAAATTAAATATTCAAAAACTTTATATTTGGTTATTTTTAAATTACAAACTCTCATTTTTTTTCCATTCATTCATTGATTTATTTATTTATTTTTCACATGCATGTCAACATTCAAAAGCCACAAATATTATCAACATAATATTTGTAATTTTTTTTATCAAAATAAATCCAAAGAATAAAATTAAATATTCAATAATTCCAATTGGTTATTTTTAAATTACAAATTCACATTTGTTTATTGATTTATTTATTTATTTATATTTTTTTTTCATGCATGTCAACACCCAAAAGGGCCTTATTATAAATGAAAACGATCTATGCCCTCTTCCATCGTCATTTCACGACCTTTTATTGCATATATTTCAAACGTGGCCACAACAAACGCATTCATATGCAAAAATTTTCAATCTCTCTTTCTATATGTATATACAATACATGTAAATATGTACAGTCATAAAATTTTCGGCAGTCGCGATTGAACATGGGTGATGGCTGCCGGTGGACTACAAAAAAAAAAATTTATATAATAATGATAATAACAACAAGATATATAAAAATAAAATAAAATAAAATAAAAAAATGAAGAATATGAATAAATATTCATATACTATAAAAATTCAATTCTTATAGTCTTTAAAATTCTTCGTTGCATTTAATAGTCTTTCAATTGAATGTGGTTTGTTGATTTTACCGATATTTATTGAGACTTTTAGTGCTCGCCAAAAAAATATTATTTTTATGTTTATATATATTTATATGAAAATGAATAAATAAATAAAATGTGTACATATGTGTGCACGAAGTTGAATGGAGTGGAAAGGACGTTGACTTTAGAAGAGAAAAAAAATTTTGTTTTCACATAACAATGTTATGTAATCATCAATAAATTTAGTATATGGTTTTGTTTGCGTGTGGTATTTTTAGAATTATTTTCAGAATCTTTTTTTTTCAATTTTTTTTATGCGTACAAATAAATTTTAGGGATATTAGAATTTATTAGAGTTTAAAATTCATTTTAAAAAATCAAAATCAATTGAAGAAAATTTTTTTTTGGTATTTTTGAATTTGAAATTTCTATTTTATATAATGGTTTTTTTATTGTTTGATTTTGTGGATTGGAAAGATAGAAATAATTGGAATTTATATACGTGTAAAAAATTTATTTAACTTTATTTAAAAAAATTGAAATTGATTTTCAAAAATTTGGAAAAATTTCAATGCATCAGATTGAACAAAAATCGAAAGAAAAAAAATAGTTCTCCTTAAAAATGAATTCCAAAATTGAATAAACGTAATAAAAAAAAGCTCGAAAAAAAATTTCAATCAAAAAAAAAAATAATTTCTCATTCAAAAAATGAAATTAATATCCCTTTTTTTTACTCCCTCACAAAACAAATACTTACCTGTATCGTTTTGCATTTACTAAAATATGATTCTTGTTGCACAGTGCCAAAATGTTTACAGCCTTCACAACCATTTATGTATACATATGTATACATAAATATAAATATGCATTAAGAGGGAGAAGAAATAAGTGAGTGAGTGAGTGAGTGAGTAAGAGGAGGACTCGTCTCACGTCTCCGTTAGTTATGACTTTCTGCTAAGAGTAAGGCCGCCTTCCTCGAAGAGAGAATATATATCCAAAGCAAAGTGTTCCCATACTCTCAATATCTCCCTCCATTTTGTCCTCCCCCTCTGGTTTCCTCCTCCCCTCTCTCGCAATCCTTCTATTTTGCTCATACATCCCATCATCTTTTATCTCGTCCTTTAATATTCCCATCCCTATCATTTTCTATCAATCTCAAATCTTATTCTCAAAGAAACCAAAAAATAAAAAAAACCATTTAATAAATAGATAAATTAATATTTAATATTAATTTATCTATTTATTAAAATTCGCAATTTATAATTCATTTATTTTATTTTACATGAAAAAAAGAATATAAATAAATAAATTAATTGATAAAACATTGGAATTTGTAATTTAAAAATAACCAAATGAAATTATTGAATATTTATTTTTAATTTTTGGATTTATTTGTTGAAAAAAATTATAAATATTGTATAAATGATATTTATTGCTTTTTATTATTAACATGCATGAGAAAAATGCGTGAATAAATAAATAAATCAATGAAAAAAATGAGAATTTGTAATTTAAAAATAACCAATTGAAATTATTGAATATTTATTTTTATTTTTTGGATTTATTTTTCGAAAAAAAATTATAAATATTGTATAAACAATATTTATTGCTCTTTATTATTGACATGCATTAGAGGAATTAGTAAATGAATAAATAAATCAATGAAAATAATGAAAATTTGTAATTTAAAAATAACCAATTGAAATTATTGAATAAATAATTTCATTTTTTGGATTTATTTGTTGAAAAAAAATTATAAATATTGTTTAAATAATATTTATTGCTTTTTATTATTAACATGCATGAGAAAAATGAGTAAATAAATAAATAAATCAATGAAAAAAATGAGAATTTGTAATTCAAAAATAACCAATTGAAATTATTGAATAATTAATTTCATTTCTTGGATTTATTTGTTGAAAAAAAATTATAAATATTGTTTAAATAATATTTATTGCTTTCGATTGTTATAACATGCATAAAAAAAAAATTATTAAATAAATGAGCGTGAGAGAAATTTTGGAAAACAAGTGTCCGTTCAAATGTGCCAAAAAAAAAATTTTTTTTATTCGGAATTAATTTTATTTAATAGCAGGCAATTTTTTCTTGTATATTTATAGTAATTAGGTTGGATTTTTTGTAACGCTGGAGGCTTGTAACGTCTCTATTACATCGTGAATTAAAGTTGAATTTTTTTTTTGTTTTTCTTTACGTCGCATTATTTTTTTTTTTGATGAAATCTTGCAACTTCCTGTGAAGAGTCTTGAGGTTCAAACGAGTGTAGTAAAATTAATTTATATATTTTATGAACGCATGTAAGAGTAAGTTTTTTATTTATTTATTTATTTATTTTTTTGTTTTTTTTGAGGGAATTTTTTTTTTGTGCAATGGCCAATTGAATTTTGCATACGTTGAGATAGTGAGTGCAAAAAGGGAACGGGACATACAACAAAGACAAAGGCGCCGAATGCCGCGCGAGAATTGCAGACCGCATAGAAAATTGCCAGACCATAAACAATTAAAAGCTTTTTATATACATATATATATTATACATACATATATATATCTATATTATAATGTTGCTATCTTTCGTTACCATACAGTGTAATATTCACGTGCGTTTGCTCGAGTGGTTCATTCATTCAAACCTCAAATTGAATAAAGAGAAAGAAAAAAATTTCAACGTTAAATATTAAGAAAAAAAGGAAAAAAAAATTTTTTTCCTGATATTGAACAAATATTATTCAATAAAAAATATTTTAAATCACTTGAATGTTCTTAAAACTCAAAAATCAGATCCACCCAAAATTCCAATTTCAATTAAATATTTCCCAAACTTTATTAAAAAAAAAAATAAAAATAATAAATCCTGTAAATTCTCATCAGAAATTAAAAATTAAAATTCCACAATTTTTAAAATTGAATCAAAATTTTCTATCACTATTTTTTATTTATACAAACAAATGAAAAACAAAACCAATTCCGCTATTTATCAATTCACCAAAAATAAAATTCTATTTTCCCATCAAACAATTAAATTCAACACCCTAAAAAAAAAAAAAAAATAAAATTCGACACTTTTATAAATTTAAAAAAAATTTTCCCATCGCTTTTTTTTTTTTTTTTTCATACAAACAAATAAATAAAATATATATATATATATATTTATATATATATTCCGAAAGACTTACACTACGGTGGCGCGTGGCAGCCACCCTCTCTTCCCCTCTATTACACCGCGAGCAAAAGGTATCGCGTGCCAGAAATTGCCGCTCGTGGATCGAGTACAGAGACCGAGAAGCCATTCGCACACTACTTATTTACTCGAGCTACTTCTCTCAACCTTTCTCTTCTTCATCTTCTCCACCACACACTCTTCTCTTTCACCAGCGCCGCCTTACAAAGCCCCAGTAAGTTTCATCCTTGAATTTATCGTTCAGTAGCTCGCGCCTTACAAACTCTATATATTCTCCCCTTTTATTTTAACAACAACAAGAAAACAAAAAATAAAAACATCACAAAAATTATAACAAAACACTTAAAAAATCTTCTTAAACTCTTTTTCCACATGTTAAAACCCCTAAAGAAAAATTCTACAGATTAAAAAATATAAAAAAACAAAATCTTGAAAGGGAGAAATGAATTAAAAATTTTATTTTGTATATTCTAAAATTATTTTACAATCACAAGGATAATAAAATAAACAATTAGGATATTTTATCGATTTCATTACTTTATATTTTTATGTATAAATAATATTATTTATTATTTACATATCAGACTGATTCAATAATAAATTGACAGCTAATTTTTTAGAAGATATTCACATTCGAATCTGATCTGCGTACTGATTTATCCATTCAAGTCATGAATGCGAATATCTTCTAAATGGTTAGAGTAATCGATTAATCACAAGAGACCTTTTTTGTAGAGCGTTAAATTTCCTACAAAAATATATATTGCGCACTTTATAATATTTATTTGTCTACGAGTTATAAAATTTAAATAAAATTTAAAAGTAACAAAGAATTTTTGTTAAATTCTTCAAACTTTAACCTCCGATATCTTCTAAACAGTAAAAGTTATGAAAAAATTGCAGGATACCTTTTTTGTAGAGCGTTAAATTTCCTATAAAAATATGTATTGATCATCTGAATCCGACCATTGGTTCGTAAGCTACAAAATTCTAACGATAAAAACAAAAATTTTTCCATGTTATTTAAATAGGAAATAGAAATTCACGATGAGCGACCTATTAATATTAATATTAAGAGCTCTGGTTCTAGCAAACATTTCTTCACACCTACCCAAAAAGTATTTCAGTAATCCAGATTTGGATTTACAATATAACAATAGAAATTTTTGGCCTTATGATAATATTTTTCAGTTACTCTCATTTTCTTTATTTATATTATATACTATACTATGTATTTATTTATGTACATAGGTATATTTGTATATAATTCTTATTTCTTTGAGTGAAGATGTATTATAGTTTGGGGTCAGTATATTCACAAGACAAACGGCGCGTTGCCATGACATATAATTCTCATTTGAATAGTCATTTGGACAGGCGTCTATTGAATATATTTTCTCATGGGAACTATAAAAAGAATGAATGAAAAATAAAAGAATAAAATACTTAAGAGCTATATAAAGTATATATTTGAATAGACATATTGGATTTAATTCAAAAATATATTATTGAATGAAAAATTTATTTTAAATTAATTTATTATTTTGTGTTGTATTTTTTTTTAAAAATTTTTTAAGGATTCTCATTAAATTATTCTGATAATTATCACAATTTTAGTTGATTCAGTATCAAAACACATAGATAATAATTACAAATATACTAAACATCCTACTAAATTCAGTTCAACATATTAAATATACAAAAATTATTTTATTGAACGTTGAATTAAATATTTTTCCTGATAGAAAAAAAAAAAATATATTTTCATCAGTAAAAATTTTTTATAACAACAAATTAATTTTTTAACATCTCAAGATTCTTAAAAAAGCCATCACCAATCGCCACACACTATTAAAAAAAAAAAGAACCCCCTAAAAACATAGACACTTGATTTTTTTAGGGTTGAAACGAAAAAAAAAGAAAAAAAATTTATGAGCCATTCTCGCAATGCAAAAGTTTCCGCTCTCAATTCCACGAAGTCGATGACTTGTCTTTATATATATATGTATATATATACAAACCTTCTTTCTATGTAATATTCTCTGATGGTTGAAGGAGAAAAAGGAAGAGAAGCAGTTTCCGTAACAACTTGAGAAAAGGTTGTAAAGTGTAGATATATAAATGTCTCCGGACACCCGTTAGCCTTCTATACAGACAGGGTATATATATTCAACGTATTATTCACGTTGAATCGACCGTTGGGGTCGTATTTGTACATATATACACCTCTATAATTCTATATATAATACATATAGAAAGAGGTCCATGCACCCAAGACTAGAGTTGAGGTGGCCCGATCGATAATCGATGGTAAAAAAAGAAAAAAAATAAAGTCAACGAATTTGTTTACAGTTTAGTAACCCAAATCAGAGCGTTGGCGCGTGCGCTCATCAATATTTTCACATAAATACTATGTACATAGTGAAGAATTTAGTGTAAAAGTTCACTCAAAATTTATATTGTGATTTTTTTCCGATAATTTTAAGTGGAATTAATAATATTTTATGTTGATTTTATTGAAAATAAATTGAGTAATAAATTGGTGAATTTTAGTTAATTTTTAATAGTTGTTTTGCTTAATTATTTTTGGATTAAATTTGGGGTTATTTATTAGAATTTATTATAAACAATGTGGATGTTTAATATTTTTTAATGAATTTATTTATTGACTTGAGTTGAATTGAAATTATATATTTGAAAATAAATTGTGAAAGAAAATTTTCAACTTTTTTCTTTTTTATATTTTATTATTATTTGGGGGTTTTTTTTTTATTATTTTTTTTACTTTGTTTGGTTACGATTTAGTGTATACACTATATTAGTGTGTTGTATGTTATAAAAATGCATTCGCATTTGTCAAAGAGGTTTGGAAATAAATTGGCTGACACGCGGTGAAATAAATTTATATTTATAGTTTATTTTTGGTTTTTTCGTTTCATCATTTTGTGTATGAAGTTTTTATCTTTGACTAATGTGTTGTTCATACGAACGATACGGCTCATGTACTTTCAACCGGATTTTTATATAACTCGACAATTTTTCGTTGCAATTTTTATCTCATTTCGTTGCGTTTTTCTGTTTATTATTTTTATTTTTATTTATTTATTTATTGTGATGGATATTTTTTTTTCTATTTTTTTTGGGGCTTTGTGTTTTATTCTAGGACAATTTGTGGTCGATTTTAATTTGATAATTGAGTTTTATTTGTGTATTGCATTGTTGAAAGGTTTTAATTTTATTTTTTTTATTTTTAGTTTAAAGAGAAATTTAAAGAAAAAAATGTGGTTGTTTTAATGGATTTTAATGACGATCTTTGAAGTTATGAGTGAAGTATGCTATGTAGATACTCTTGACAGACTGGTATGTATTATTTCACCACATAACAACGACACACTTGTTGCATCAGTGATCCGGGAAAAGAAGAACATGTTGAAGGCGTAGAGTGAAAATTTTTCGTTCTTTTCTGAGGTGGATTTCTTGAAAATGATGATGAGTTTGCTTCTTTTATTTCTTCTCATTCTATTTTTTTTTTTGGTTCCAACAATCAGTGAAGAGGTTTTGAGTAGGATAAAAAAAGTAAATAAATTATTTTCACACGATTTTTAGTAAAATTTTACTATAAAAAAAAAAAAAAAAAAAAAAAACTAAATTTAAATTTTTCATAAAAAATCTAAAGTAAAAATTTTGTAAAAATTTTTTTCCTCCTCCATACAATATCAAAACATTCCCCCAACCACCCAGCCTTCCAAAAAAACCATAAAAAAAAAAAACAAAGCCCCAAAAAAATTCCTCCAATTTTTCCCATCATCAAAAAAAAAATAAAAAAATTCACCAATCTCAAAAATCAACTAAAAAAAAAAATATTTTTTCTCAAACATTCTTCTTCTTATCATTCTATACATATATACTTACATAAAACGACGGATTAAATTCCACTGATCGATAAATGTTTACGCAACGATATTACGTATCTAAAAAAGAGAATGGAATTTCATCCAAAAAAGAAAAGAACTAAATTAAAAATTAAATACCAACAGATAACCCTTCTTGAGACATCACATAACAAAAATAAAAGCCACTAAATAAATAAAATAAATAAAAAAAATATATATATATATATAAATATTACACAGGTGGGTGACACAGTGGATTGTCTGGTGAACTTCCGGCTCTCTCAGCATTAAGTGCTTCGTTACTCTCTTCTCTTTTCTGCAAAATATTATATTATATCGTTGCAGCTGAAAGGAATATATATACTCACACATATACATATATAAATATAATATATAACGATACTAAGTAAAACATGTATGTAAATGTAATATATATATTGAAGTAATTCAACAATAAGCAACATTTTTTTTGTCTTGGAACTAGGCTTAAAAGTTTTGTTTAGATTAAAGAATGAGTCTCTGAAAATATGAGCTCTTAATATTAATATTAATAGGTCGCTCATTGTGAATTTTTATTTTCTATTTGAATAATATGGGAAAATTTTTGTTTTTATCGTTGGAATTTTGTAGCTTACGAACCAATGGTCGGATTCAAATGATCAATACATATTTTTATAGGAAATTTAACGCTCTACAAAAAAGGTGTCTTACAATTTTTTCATAACTTTTACTGTTTAGAAGAAATTGGAGGTTAAAGTTTGAAGAATTTAACAAAAATTCTTTGTTACTTTTAAATTTTATTTAAATTTTATAAATCGTAGACAAATAAATATTATAAATTGCGCAATGTATATTTTTGTAGGAAATTTAACGCTCTACAAGAAAGGTCTCTTGTGATTAATCGATTTCTCTAACCATTTAGAAGATATTCGCATTCATGACTTGAATGAATAAATTTAAAATATTTATTAAAAAATTATTAAAATCAGTACTCAGGGATTCAAATGCGAATATCTTCTAAATGGTTGAAATAATCGATTAACCACAAGAGTACTTTTTTATAGAGCGTTTAATTTCCTATAAAAATATATATTGCGCACTTTATAATATTCATTTGTTTACGAGTTATAAAATTTAAAAGTAACAAAGAATTTTTGTTAAATTCTTCAAACTTTAACCTACGATATTTTCTAAACAGTAAAACTTATGAAAAAATTGTAAGATACCTTTTATGTAGAGCGTTCAATTTCCTATAAAATTATTCATTGATCATTCGAATCCGTCCATTGGTTCGTAAGCTACAAAATTCTAACGATAAAAACAAAAATTTTTCCATATTATTTAAACAGAAAATAAAAATTCACGATGAGCGACCTATTAATATCAATATTAAGAGCTCATATTTCCAGGCACTCATTCTTCAACTTAAACCAAACTTTCAAGCCTAGTTCCAAGAAAAAAAAATGTTTCATTTTTTTTTAAATCACTCTAATACATATACTTACACACAAAAGAGTTGAGGAAACTTTGTAATATCGCAAAGGAAAAAAAAAAAGCGACATGAGAGTGCACACTTGGGACCCCCCTGAACAAACACTTTTAATGCACTGACGTTGTTGGGGACTACATCGTCATCTACATCATCGTCATCGTCAACTCGACGTACTAAATAAAATAAAATAAAAATTACACACCAAGAGTAAAATCTCTGCTATATTGCGCACAACTTCGAACGGTTCAAGCTTTTTTTTTTTTCTCTTCCTTCTGTCATTCTTGTTACGTGTTTGTATATTAGTTCTGTCTCTATCTATGTCTATCTATCATACGTATATGAAGATATATATATATGCGTGTTTGGACGTGTTAGGTGTGTTTGCAGAGAACATTCCAACGTTTGTGCACAACGCAATCCTCAGTTTCTATTTTTTTTTTTTTTTTCTGTTGGGTTTTTATTACTTGAATTTATTTTTCTTTTGTGTTGGAGAGGAGAAAAAAATTCTATTGGATTTGTTCTGTTGTGTGTGATGAATTTTATTTTTTTTTTTCTTCTTTTGTTGGCTTTGTTGTTGTCAATTGCGTATGACAAATCCCTTTATCAAACATTCCATGTTGATATCGATTTTATATATTTCGACACATGTGTGGAAATTTATTTATGAAGTGTGTGTTTCTTGTGATAAATATTATATATAGGATCTGATTCGATTTTTCCGCGATCAGGTTGATAAAGAATTGTTTCTTTTTTTTTTATATTGTGGAATTTCACTGATGGCAAATTAATTGAAGATAAATTCTTTTGAATTTATAATTGAAAGATTTTGTTTTTTTTTTCTTTTATAATTGTTTTTATATTTTTTAACTTGTTTTTTTTATTGTTCACATTTTTCTCTTTATCTTCTTGTTATTTTATGCCATAAAATGGCATTAAAGATACGGGGGATTCAATAAAAAAATTCACTTTTCTTTAATTAGATTTTTTGAGTTTTTTTAATAAAATTTTCACAATTTGATTTATTTATTTATTTAATTTTTTTTTTTTCTTCGTTTTTGTATGAGTTTGTTTTATGAGAATGAGATAGTGTAAATTGTAAAAGCGGAAGTCGACACTTCCGTGCTTTGTTTACGCGGAATTGAGACGCACACTCTGCTCAAAAGATATCATTATTGATAAATAAATATTGTACTATTGTCGGCAATTTATAGATCGCGATCTAATCTAAAACCTTCATCATTTCATGACGATTTATACTCATATACACATTGATACACATGTATATATATATGTATATGTATATAAATATATAATAAATGTTACTAAGATTTTTTCTTTTAATAAATACCGCGCCTGATGAACGCGCAAAATGTTCGTATATAAATTATAAAGTCATGAATGATAACAGAAGGTATACAGAGAAAATTTTATATATATTCACGACATGTAATCTTATCAACAATTTGTCTACATCCTACTCTGGTGAATAATTTAATTTTCTCACATATTAATTCGGCGAAACATTTAAATGTGACTGAATGAATATTATAATCAAAGAAATTTTTTTATCTTGGAAAGTAAAATGATTGTGCATTTAAATTGGTGATTTATTTATTTAAAGTTTGGGAATTTTTTTGGTGGTTTAAGACTGTTGGGGTATGTAGGAAATCGATGAAACATTGCAGGAGCTTTTGGAAAGTCGTGTTATTATTGTAGAAAAAAAATTGAGAGTATTTAAAAATATTAGTAGGAATTATAGTGATTTATTTTTTTGGAGCACAGATTTTTTTTTTTTGAGAATTTTTTACTCCACTTTCTGATGGTCTGACGATGATGACGTTGAGACAAAATCGATAGGAAATCGAACGAGCTTTCCAATGAGCACAATTTTTTTGGGAAAAAAAAATTGAGAGTATTTAAAAATATTAGTAGGAATTATAGTGATTTATTTTTTTGGAGCACAGATTTTTTTTTTTTTTTGTGAATTTTTTACACTACTTTCTGATGGTCTGACGATAATGACGTTGAGACAAAATCGATAGGAAATCAAACGAGCTTTCCAATAAGCATGATTTTTCCAAGAAAAAAAAATTCGGTAGTCGAGAAAATTATAAATAAAAACGGAGTAAATAAACAGGAAATAATTCGATAATATACTTACACAAATTCCTTTCTAAAAAATAAAAAATTCCATTCTAAGTAGAAAAAACTAACAATAATTGTTTAGTCAGTGGAACTATCCGTACTTTAAACGAGCTGCAAAATCCATTCACACTTATTTTTCTATACAATACAAATATGTATTATAAATAAATATAAATGTACTCTAACGTCTGTGTCACTTAACGAGGCGCCTCAGTAAATTCTAACGCGTTTATTAATCCTATTTGTAAACATATATTCATCCTCATTGTCTGTTAAAACATCACCTCACTTATAAACCCAAGGCAAAAAAAAAAAAAAAAATTTTTCAATTACATAAAATGACACAGAAAAAAAAAATAAAAGAAAATAAAAATTTATTCATAAAATTATTTTAATATCATACATTGAGCACCACTGCACATGGCCACACATGCAGTATTATTATTACAGAGTGGATATCACACTCATCCAAAGCCCACTAATGTTATTGCAATAACCCAGGGTGGGTTTTAATGTTGTCACATGCAAAAAAAAAAATATCAAATACCAATAGAAATAAATCGTCAAGCTATTAAGAGATCTCTTCAACTGCAAAGCTATTTTATTTATTATTATATATATTTTTTTCTTTGAAGCAGAAGTGCTAACCGGTGTCACGGCGGACACTTTGTTAAGATTCCACACGTCGATCATTATCTTAAGAATTTTTTACACCCCAGAGTGAAGTTAAAATTTTGGCTCGTGTGTGTCATGTGTTTGATTATTTTATTTTTATTTATTTATTTATTTTTTTCTTTTCATGAGGAATGAAATCCGATCGTTTGTTCGCGAAATTAAATGGTCCCAGTGCTTTAATATGTTGTTTTAAATTTTATTTTTGTGTGTGGTTGTGTGTAGATTTATTTAGTGTATTTTTTTTTTTATAAAAGTGTTTAAATATATTTGAATTAAGGTGGAAATACCATAGACGAATTATGGAGACAGCTGTGTGTTACAACGTGTGTGTCTTTTTGAAATGAAACAGGTATCTCTAATCGGTTCTTGGTAATCGGAACGCCAATTAGATTCGACCCAAATTCATGGGCGATCATTTTTTCAGATATTTCGATATATAATTAATATATGAATTTATATTTGTGTTGAGATTTTTATTTTTTATTTTTTATTTTTGAGCACTGAATCATTAAAGAATTTCCCAATCGTTTAGAAAAATCAACGTTGAGGTATTTAATAAACGGAATTAATTATTTGATTTAATTAATTATCGTGGATAGTTAATTATATGATTTATTTTATGATAATTGAAATATTAGGAAATTGAAATTATTTTTTTTTTATTTATGAAATACAGTGGGGGAAATTGAAATTATTTTTTTTTTATTTATGAAATATAGTGGGGGAAATTTAAATTAGTGTGGGGAGAATTAATTTATGTTGAATGAAGTTGAGGAAAAATAGTTAATAATTTTTTTAGATGAAAGAAAATATTTTTTTTTTTTAGTTTTTGTTTTTTTTTTTTTTTTATGGCAGATTATTTTTGGTTAATTTAATTGCTATTTATCGTCGTCATGCTCAATTACCTTGTGATGTGACGAGGGAATGACGAGCATAACTAATTTATATAAAATTGCCAGTGTGAAATTTGTTTGTTGGAAAAAAATATCGCGTTATATTTTAATAATTAAGAAAAAATAAATAGGGGAATTTTTAATCCAGAAGTTGATTTGCTTATGTGAATGGGATATTGAGAATATATTTAATTTTTATGCTTCTGAAAGTGTGATAGAAAATAAATACTTGATTGTGAAGATAAATAATTAAATTGAGAAAAATGATTATTTAAATTTGTGAAAATTAAATTATAAATATTTATTTTATTGTATAAATTTGAATTTGAATGAATGAAAATGAAGAACACAATTGAGGATTATATTAAAGAACAAAGAAAAAAATTTGTATCAGTTGGGATATTAATTAAAAAAAAAAAAAAAAATGATAATTAATTAGAAAAAGTAAAGAAAAAAATTGAAATTAAATCCATTGAATATGAATTAAAATTTATAAATATTTATTATCAATGTGTTTCTATATTGCATTATTATCATCGTTTAATTCTACTAATAAAACAAAATGATACAGAATAAAATAAATAAATAATTCTCCTATTAAAATAAACAAATAAAAAAAAAAATCTATTACTGTACTTTAAATAAAAAAAAAAAACAATTGAGGATTAAATTAAGAAACAAAAAAAAATTCGATATCCATCCGAGTATCAATTAAAAAAAGGAAATAATAATTAATAATAAAAAGTAAACAAAAAAATACTAAATCGATTAAACAAAAATAAAAAATTTTTAAATATTTTTTACAAATGTTTTTTTTTTTATTCTGCATTATTATAATTATGCAATTTTACTAATAAAACAAAATAATACAGCATAGAATAAACAAATAATGAAACAGAACAATAAAAAAAAAATCCATCACAGTTGAAAATTAAAAAAAAAAAATAATTAAAAATTAAATTAAGAAACAAAAAAAAATTTAATATCAAATCCATTAAAAATAAATAAAAATTTATAAGTATTTATAACGTATTTTCATTCTGCATAATTACAATCGTGCAATTCTACTAAATAAAAAAAAAAGAAAACAAAATAATACAGAATAAAATAAATAAATAATTCCCCTATTAAAATAGACCAATAAAAAAAAAAATCTATCACAGTTAAAAAAAAAAAAATGATCGATGATACGTTATATTATTGGATGGTACAAATTTATCACGTCATGAATTGAAATAAATTATCGACGCAGTTGGACACATCTCTAAATAAAAAAAATAAAAATATAAATGAAAAGAAAATGATTTTATTTATATTTATTTATTTATTTTTTTTTCCTCTCAATTGAAAGAGCAAATAAATACAAAGTTGGTCCATTTGGCAAATAATGAGCAGCTCGTGCACAATATTGCGTGCGGGCACAAAGTTAAATTATGAGTAACAGAAACGATAGTAAGAATTACATATAACTTTGTGTACGAGGCTTTTAAAAGGGCGTATAAAAGTTACGTTTTACCTCACCACAAACTGATTAAATGCGGTTGCAATACAACGACTTGTATAAGAAACCAGAAGGTATAAAATTTTCCAGCAGCGCAAAAGACATTCACACTGCAAATAAATAAATACAAACACATGATGAAGGATCATATAAGTATATAATAATAAATAATAAAATAAAACGAAAAATATTAAGTGTAAATTACATTCGTGTGTCGAATAAAAATTTAAATTATTACAAAAATATATAAATTTGTATAAATTAAATACATTTTATTTTTTCTCTCTACATTTTTAATTGTATCAATGATGAATTAATGATTATACACAACGTCTGTGTATGTATTAATATTTAAGATAACACCTGCTGAGTCGAAAGCGAATAGAAAATAAAACTGATCAAAAAAAAAAAATAATACGAAAGAGTTGGAAGGAAAAAAAAATTTATTTTTCGGGGTCTAAGGTCGTTTAAGATAAAAACCAATGGAATTCGATTCTACACACGATATATAACTGATAGCCTTGAGAGTTTTGTTCTGTATCTCTTAAAGATGCTCATATATATATATATATATACACATTTAAAAATAAAAAAATAAAATGCGAATGATTTATATACGTGGACATGTATAAACATTTTAATCTTATTGTCATGGAGAGAAATAAAATAAAAAGAAAAATATATATTGGTCCACCACTCAATTTTTTATCAATAATAATACAATAAATAATAATTTAATTTAATATATATATTTATATTATTATTATTAATAATAAAATAAAATAATAAATTGTATTATCAATTGTAATAAATAATTTTCCGCACTTCTGTCAAGAGATTCAATAAAATATGATTAATATCAATAGATGAAGATTTCTGGTTGTTATCTCAATACTTTTAGAGAGATAAAAATATTTATTTGTGTATGTATATATGTATATATATAGTTGGGCACCTGTATGATGTATATATCTATTATACAGGTCGAAGATCGGTGACCGCGATCGGTTTATTTATTTCAAAGCGAACAAGAGAACGGTTGAGATATATTTAAAAAATAAAAAAAGGTTCGCGTGAGTGTAAAAATAATGGCGACGTTTTGTCGTCTGTGTTTTTAATAGTGTTGAAAGAATACAAAGGAACCGTGCTATTGTTCTATGATTTATATCAGGACAGAGGGAAATATAATATGGGAAAAAAATAAATATGTGTTGGGGAATTATTTTTGTCGTAAAATTTTTGTCGCTTTTTGGTCGATTGATAATTAAAGCGTTTAACAATGTCTCACTTATTTTTGGCTTTGTGTTTTATTTATTTATTTTTTGTTGGTTGATGGGTCCTTTAATACGACTCTGTATATTTATTAACATACCGGCACACAGTGCCCTTGAACACTTTGCCAGGAGAATATTTAGATTATAATCAATAGGGCGCGTGTTTTCTTTAACGATCAAACAGTCGCCGATCTTATCCTGTCATTACCCCAAGTGTTGTCTTCTTTTATCTTCATTTTTATTTTTTATTTTTATTATCACTATATATCTGTATACCTAACTTCCGTAGAACATTCGTGGAACAATTTTTAAATGGCTTCTTTTTAAATCTTAAAAGAAATAAAACCGACAAACAAAATATATTAAAATTTTTTTCTGTCAATGCCAATTAATTTAATTTTTCTTTTTAAATCAACAATTAACATGGTAAAAAAAATTTTTTTTTAAATGTCAATAGGTGCATTGGAAAGCTCACACGATTTCCTATAAACTTTATTTCACCCAAATTTTTATTTAAATCACGAGAAAGTCATGAAAATAAATGATGAAAAAAAAAAATATAAAAAAATATAAAAATATTTCAATTTCTTATTTTTCATCATATAAATTTATTCCAATGTTTAATTTATTTTTCGTCACAACTAAACATATTTTATCATTTAATTTGTTTATGTCACTATATTATCAGTCCATTTGTGCATTAAAAAAAAAATATAAACCCATACATAATTGCACGGGCGTCGATTGATAATTAATTATCTTGGTCTTTTTACTCTCGGACTCATTTTTTTATTTTAATCGTCTATGAAACGCGCGCGCTTTTGTCACACAGATTGACTCTTTTGATTTGCTTTTAACACTAATATATACATCTACACTCACCACATACTTATATATACCCACCACACATATATTTATAAATATATACATATATAATTGCATAGACTTATACAAACGTCTATATAATGTCTTTCTATTTCTCTCAATCGTATTATATATTTTTCTCTTCAACACAATCACGTTTTACAACATTTCCCTCTCTCTAACTCAATATCACCAACTACTACACAACGATTCACAATAATCATTCGTATATATCCCCTGTGTCGACCACACGCAACTCAGTAGTACGACGATTGCTATTTCGTCGTGTTCTCTTTGCTCGTGCAATTTATTATTAAACATTTATACATATGTCTAACGACACTGTTTTGTACGCGGTTCGTGTGATTGCGCAATTATAAAATTAAAGAGAAGAAAAATTAATCATTGAATAGATCATTTGTTATATTATAAATTAATTAAATGTCTTTGGATTATTAATTAATTAATTAATTAATTAATTAATTAATTGTGAGGGTGTGTTCTTCTTTTTGTGGATATAAATATGAATTTATTGAAGAGTTTTCAATGAGAAAAATTAAATTTTTATATCTGTGAAATTTAAATTAAAAAAAATGTGATAATTAAAAATGAAAATTTTTTTTTTTATATCAATTAATTATTTGTTTATTTTTGTGAAAGCAAAATTAGTGTTTATAAAGTGAAATATTTTAATCCAGTGAATTTATAAAATAAAAAAAAATTCTTGATAAACAAATGGAAAAATAAATTTTTTTTTTGATTGATAAATAATTTTTTAATGTTAATTAATTACACGTAATTGATTAATTTATTGTTTTTATCAATCAAAAGAGTTTTAAATAAATCCGAAATCAATCTAAAATAAAAAAAAAAAAAAAGTTTGGATTATAAATAATAAAAAATAATCAAACTGATAAACAAATAATAATTAAATCAATAATAAAAATATTACAGTAACAATAAACAATTCCATGATCAGAATAACCAGGCTTAAAAAAAATAATGCAAGCTAATCAATAAATCAAAAATTAATTTAATTGAAAAAAAAAAAAAAAAAAAAATTTATTTTCAAGGTGTCGAAAAAAAAAAAAAAAAAAAATTCGACACGCACACAAAGTAAGGGGCTGAATCATCGTTAAATCTATGGTAGTAGTGGATTGTTAATCCTCTGGCACGCGTCTTCAACCAACCATTCAACTCTCCACACTCTCACTCATTTCCTCCAACAAAAAAAAAAAATAAAAATAAAAATAAAATAAATAAATACGTCACAATACCGGGCATTTAACAAAAGCTTATGGCACTTAAATTCCCCATAACAATTGAAATAATAAATAAATAAAAAAATATAATATATTATTATCCCAAATGAAAATTAATATATAAAATACTATTCATAATTTTACTCGCATAAATAAATGAATTAATAAATAAAATTGAACGTCGTTGGGAGTAGGGAGAACGACACGAGGTTAAAAATATTTAGAGGTGGTGGCGATGATGATGATGGTGGGGATTATTCCACAAGAAACTTGTACATGATATACACACCATACGGTAGGGATGGCGAGAGTGGGAATTTTGGTGGGGATATTATTTTCTAGGCAAAGAGTGGCAAGTAAACCGCCAGGTAAGCAAACCGACAACACTAGTGGGGCTGACTCGCGCGCCTCTGTGCACCGACCAAGCACTCACTTGATTTAACATCAAAAAAAGAAAATAAAAATCACCAATAACACTAAAACAATAAAGAAAAAAAATATAAATCCAAAAAATAATCCAAGAAGAAGAAGAAGAAGAAGAAAAAAATAATTTGAAATTATTTAGTAAAGATTTTTTGTTTTTGGTATTGATTTATTTTTTATTTGTTTAATTAATTATGGATTAATTATTTATTGTGAGTTGCTTAAGGGTGTAATGTGTATTTTTGATGGTTATAAATATATTTGAATGGTGAAAATGATGCTGCTGGCAATATTCCAGTTATCGATGAAGAGTAAACGAAGAAACGAGAGGAGGAAAACGCTCACGTGCAACGATTGAACGAGTTTTACACAGGGGATTCAGTTGGGTGGAAGACACGACGGTTTTGGGGTCGATAGGGGATCGACCTCACACGTATGTACATCTATATATACACGTATATATAAATACATAAAGGGGTTGTGATTTTATATACACATGTCGATATGAGAATATAATATTGTGGAAGTTGTGCGCGCGCTTTGGACGCAAAAAGAAAAAAAAAAAATATTGTTTATTAAATTTCTTTACTTTTTTTTTTTTTTTCACACAAAGCACGAGTGAATATGTGTGTCAAAGTGTTTGTATATTCACTTGATAAATACGAGTGATAGATATTGTGTGTATAATCAAAATCAATGACTATACAAAAAAAATAAATTTTTTTTTTTTTCAGTGGATTAAATATAATAGAAAAAAAATTTTTATTTGTATATTTTAATTTGTAGAAAATACAAAAAGTATTGGGAGAAATTTATCGTGTTTCATGTGTGTTGAGTTGGTGGAAATGGGAAATTTAATTACCACGTGTGTGTTCGGTGTTTGAGAGTGATAAAAATAATTTTATTTTATTTTTTTTTTTTTTTTAGTGGAAATAAATAAATTAATTTAAATATTGTATATTTAATTTATATGTTTTTTTAATCAGTGGGATTAAAGTTGTGAGAACGGAAGTGAGGTTTATTAAATTGGTATTTTGTTTATTGATTTTGTAAAGGAATTGAGATTGATTTATTTTTTTTTTGCATTTTTTTATTTAATTTTGTGATGGTGAAAGAAAAATTGGCCAATTACAGGTCGTTTTTGTGTGGTTTGTGAGGATTTTAAAAAGCAGCTACGAAGGCCAGCCCGACGCAATGCGTCGACGCTGCTGACGCAACGCGCCTGGATGCGTCTCACTCTAAGCACGTGAGTGTAATATGATTTATTTATTTATTTATTTATTTTTCTGCAGTATTGTTTTGTCTATAAAAATTCTCCAAGAAATTCCACACATTGTTATACATTGAAATAAATGAATAAATATTAAATAAATTGTCTGAAAAGTATTTATAATTATTTACGTCATTGAGAAAAAATTTTTTATTTATGATAATTTCATTTATATATCAATTTTTATTTTTTTTTTTTATATTTATTTTCAATGTCTTTTGAATAAATCATAAATGCTCGTGTGCATTTTTTCTTCAACCCCTCGTATATATTCTCAAACATCCCTCTCAAATTACACCCTTCACTCTGTAGTATAGAAAAAAAATATTCTCAACTCCTCGATACAAGAGTGGATGTAGAGAAATAATTCACCACCCTAATGAAAGTGTAAGAAAAATTTTTATAATAAACAAAAATATCATTTTACTTTTTCTTAAATTTTTTTTTTGTAATTTCTGTTTTTTTTTTTTTTTTTCATTCGTCACTTTCATAACGGTAAATTTATATTTATGAATTTGAACGTATGTAGCTGTATAATAAATTCCCATGGGTGAAAGAACGACCCTATAACGACTTTTCTAATAGAAAATAAAATGAAAAAAAATAATAGAAATATATATTATCCCTAACGGTTATTTATATTGTTGTTAGGGGAAGTTTCTATTCTCTATGCATGATTTCTCACTATTTTATAATCCCACTAGGGTGATACATCAAACTTTCAACCCTTAATAATAATAAATATGAATGAATTTAATTTGAAGGAGAAAAAAAATTTTAATACATTTTTAAGATTAATCAAAGTATTTTTTTTTTTTTTTCTTATTTTTATTAATAGAAATTTATTTACACGTGTAGATTTTCTATTTTATAATTGTTTATAATAAATTATATTAAATTGTTTGTTTAACTCGTGTGACAATTTGATAATTTAATGTTGAGGTTTATTTTATTTTATTTTATTTCAAATATTGATGAAGAAAATCTGGAAGAAAAAATGATTTGAAATTATTATTTTTAATTGAAATAATAAATGTATAGTTTGATATTATTTATCGGGTTTACGTTTGTATATTAGCTCGTTATCTATTGCTGTATAGACTCACATTTCATGCGTGTATATATGACGTGGTTATATTTGTTTATTACCTAGAATAACAGAAGGACGTTGATCTCTGCAACAAAATAAAATATTTAATTTTTTTCTTTTACTGCACGTGAAAAAAATGCAATTTATAGTTGATATTAATTAATTATTTATACGAGAAATTAATTGTAAAGGAATTCAGTTGGATATTGAACAGCAGAAATTATCTAAACAATCAAAATTTTGTATTTAATTTAATTAATACTAAAAAAAAAAAATTATTTCTAATTTTAAACTTAAAAAAAAAAATTTTAGTTATTTAATTTTTTTAATAATTGTTCAGTTAAAATTGATTATATTACAACTTGTATAAACAAATAATTCAAACAGTCACAACTAAATATTTGATAAAACAACAAAATAATTAATTATTAAATTCTGAATTTTAAATAAAAATTAAATAAATTTATTAAACTTCTACAATTTAAATAACAAATAAATTTATAAAAATTACGTGAACAATAGTGATATAATATTCAATCCAATCACCCCCCCCCCCAAGAATAATTATTTACCCCAAAAAATTTCCAACCCCCAAAAAAAAAAAAAAAAAATTAATCAAAAAAAAAAAAAGAAATTAATTATTATAAACGTTAATAATTAATTCCTGACAATAAAATTAATTATAAATATAATAAATATTCAGGAATAATTGCACCTTGATAAACAATCGATAAAAAAAAAATTTCTAAAATTTTTCTTTCAAAAAAAAAAATAAATAAATAAATAAAACTAGTAAAAATTAATTAAAAAAAAATTATTAAATAATCAAGAAAGTTAATCGCTCCGTAGCATTAATCTTAATCGACCTCGTATATACGAGTAAACACTTGATTATGGAATTCCATTGGCGAAGGAGCAAAAATAATTTAATAAATATAAAATTATAATTTGTGTTGTCAGCCGGAAAATCAAATGTTAACATATGTACATCTGTACATAAAAAAATAATAATACATAATAATGATAACAGGAGCACATATTTAAGATAAGAAAAACGGGCAATTAAAGTTCCTTGTGAATGAGCTGCACTCAATTAAAATAATTTACTCCATTTCACAAAAAAAAAAAGAAATAAATAAAATATATATAATAAAATTTAATAAATATATTTTATTTATATATAAATATTAATCTATATATGTGAATGATTTTAAATATATACAAGTGTTTATAGAGATAAAAAATAATAAATAAAACTGCGCAATAGAAAAAGTTTTTTAATAATAAAATAAATAATTTCATTTATATAAATGAAATTTTCTTTTTTTTCTTTTTTTTAAATTGAGTGAATATATGGTAATGATTGTGGGATGTATATATGCTTATGTGTAATATATATATATAATATAATATATGTATACAGTTACGACTATGTTGGGTTGCGTCGGTCGTTAATCGAAAATCCATTACCACTATCTATCGATGTCGTGGACTTATTCTGGTGACCACTAATATAAATATACAGACGCAGGATTATAAATAAATATAAATATATATTTGTGAAATCATCTGCGTTTTTCATCTAATGCCGCCTTGCGCACTTTGAAAGTTCCCGAAAGGGATTTAAAGAGTCTCTGATTAATTTGCATTTTTTTTTTATTTTTTTCAACCCTTTGAAGAGAAAATATTTCACAGAGAATTTGAAACTTTTTTTTTTTAATAATAGTGTGCAGAAATTTAATTTTTTTTTTTGCTAAACTAAAGTTTATCTATGCTAGAAATATATTTTTTATTGTTATAAATAATAAATAGAATATTCAGATTTTATTTATCACTTTTAAAAAAAAAATATTCGAATTATAAAATTAATTTCTAATTGTGATTAAAAATAATTTATAACTTTAAATTTATTTTTAGGTTCAATAATTATTATTTGATTATTTAAATTCATTTTTTTTTAGCTAAACTAAAGTTTATCTATGCTAGAAATATATTTTTTATTGTTATAAATAATAAATAGAATATTCAGATTTTATTTATCACTTTTAAAAAAAAAAAATATTCGAATTATAAAATTAATTTCTAATTGTGATAAAAAATAATTTATAACTTTAAATTTATTTTTAGGTTCAATAATTATTATTTGATTATTTAAATTCATTTTTTTTTAGCTAAACTAAAGTTTATCTATGCTAGAAATATATTTTTTATTGTTATTAACAATAAATAGAATATTCAGGTTTTATTTATTACTTTAAAAAAAAAAAATATTCAAATTATAAAATTAATTTCTAATTGTGATAAAAAATAATTTATAACTTTAAATTTATTTTTAGGTTCAATAATTAATATCCAATTATTTAAATTCATTTTTATTACTATGAAAAAAAATTTATTTATTATTATTTATCAATAAATATTCCGCGAATTTTAAAATGTAATAAAAAAATGAATTTAAATGTACAAAATAATTTTTTACAGTCTAAAAAATTAAAAAAATTTCCCAATTAAATTTTTCTTCAAACAAACAAAAAAATTAATATATAATTATTCATCAATACATAAAATAAATATTACAAAATACCCGACAAATAGTAAAATACAATAAAAATTTCCATCTAAACGTACAAAATAATTTGTCACCATTTGAAAATTTTTTAATATTTTTTCAAACTAAAAAAAAACAAAACAAAAATTAATCCAATAAGAAATATTTTCTTTTCTCTCTGCACTTTCTTGAGGAATTAAAATTGACCTCAACAATAAATGAAAAGACTTTTCTACCAACCAACGACTGTACTAAACCTCTGGCTTCACAAATAAATAAAACAAGAAAAAAAAAAAAAAGGAAAGAATAAAAAACGTCCCCCTATACATACTCAGTCGGCGCAAACGCCAAGAGAGTACGTGAGGGTTCGCGACCACATACAGCAAACATGCATGAAGGTAATCCAACGCCGTTGGGTATATTGCGTATGTACCAATGTATATAACTACACTCTCCCTCTCATAACCATTGAACATGAGAGTACTTATTCGTTTCCCATACTTACATTACATATTACATTCATATAACACACATTCATAAATACATACATATATTCCCAGAGTCGAGTAAAGCATTTCAAGAGGGCAAGTACAGTCGTGTAATAAAGTAAAAGCTTTTTATTCCAGCAACAATTGCAAATGTCAATAAATTTTTTTTAATTCATTTAATGAAATTGAGCCAAAAATATTTTTCTTCATTGCACAATAGTTTTTACTTTTTTTTCTTTTTCCTCTTTAAAATTCTCTTTAAATTATTTATCTGAATGCATATATATTTTTAATAGTATTATGTGGTGTTGGAAAAAGTGAAGTTAACATAAAATAATAAATAGCTTTGGGCTATTGGACTTTTAATGTCGCCAACTGCTGGGTAATGTCCAAAAAAAATATTGTGAAAATATGGATAATATTTTAAGAATAAGAGTTTGGAGATTATTTATTGTAATACAATTGTTGTATTGTTGATTTTATATAAAGGATCCATTTACTGTGATGTGAGGAGGGAAAAAAAATAAAAATATTGGCAGTATATTGGATGGATAAATTGTGTGAGGAAAAAATAAATTAAATAAACCAGGTGAATTATTTTTATTTTTTATTTTTATTTGTAATGTGAAGAAAAAAAAAAATTGTGTTATGTATATACTGGTTCAATTAAAAAGTCAATCAGCCTTCTGAGCCGACGCTTCGACGTGTCATATCCCCATTGCTCGTGCGGTTTTATTTATATTAATTATTATTTTTTTGTTTTGTTTTTAATACACGATTTTGCTCACTCATTTTGTTGGGGATTTTTTTTTTTTTTATTTGTTGGTAGGCGCGCGTGTGTGTCGTGAGAAATTTTCACATCGATCGATCAATCTGGGATAACGAGTATCATCATCATCGGTGGTAGTATATATGTATATAAGTCATTTTATATTTTTTCACCTTGTTTGGATATTTTTTTATGTACAGTGCAAAAATTAATTTATTCCTTCGTTTCATTTATCATCGGGGGAATTTAAATAAGTTTAATAATTTTATTTATTTATTTTTTCGAGAGGATATTGAAGAATGATAAGTGATTTATTGATATGCATATAGTAGTATGTGATTGTTTATTTATATTATAATAATTAATATTAAAGGTTTTGATGTTGTAATGCGAAAAATCTGTGGTCATATTGATTAATTTTTTTTTCTTTGTTTTAAACTGAAAATTTACACTATAAAAAATTTTTTTTTTCAAAAACTAATGAATGTATTACAAAGTTCAAACGATTCCCTATTAGTTTTGTTCAGTTCAAATTTTCATTCCACTCATAAAAAACTCGAGAAAAAATTCCCAAAAAAAAAAGGGAAAAATATGGAAATATTTCTGAACGTCTTAAAAAAAAAGTCATCTTTATTAAATTCAAATTGAAAAATTACACGATAAAAAATTTTTTTTTCAAAAACCAATATATGAATTTCAAAGTTCAAACGATTCTCTATCATTTTTGTTCTATTAAAATTTTCATTCCACCCATAAAAAACTCGAGAAAAAAATTCCCAAAAAAAAAAGGGAAAAATATATAAATATTTCTGAACGTTTTTAAAAAAAAGTAATCACTATTAAATAATTAACTAAAAAAATCTAAACAAACACAAATCTCCTTCAATCAACTCTCAATTACAATCACAATGCCACAATAATAAAAATAAACCCACCCTCAACAATATCATCACAATTAATAATTCAACAAAAAAAAAAAGAAAAAAAAAAAGTGAAAAAATTCTCAACGAACTTTCTCTACATTTTATTTCCAACGCTTTATTGAAAGACCTGTTTACAAAATTGCAAGCACACCCACATACATATACATGAACACGTTTAAGGGAATTGAGAGTTTGAGGGTGATATTTTCAGTTTGAAACCAACTTTTCACGATTGGAATGAGAATAAAGGGATGAGAGAAATAGAAGAGTCGTCGCTTTCTTTCTTCTTACCATCCATATCCATCTATTCACCCTCAACGGCGCGACCGGGAAAAACTTTATTCCGCTGACTTGTCGCGCCCCCAACACGAAAGCAAAAGATAGAAAGTCAGGGGGGGGTGTTGTTTTGTCGGTAGACCAACCCGGTCTCGCGTGTCGGGCGTCGAACCCACTCTGCTTTTACTGCTGTCACGTAACTTCACTGCGTTAGTTTCCACCACGAAAAATTTTCTCATATCTCGAAAAAAGATTCATTTCATTTTTACAAATAAATAAAAAAGTTTAACCAAAAATAAAAAAACATAAATACATACATGTATATATATATTATAGTGTATGTAAAAGTATGAGGAAGAATTTGGAATACAAGTGATAAAAATTTATTTATGCAATTTTATTTATTTTTTGTTTTTGATTTTGTTCGGGGGATGAAATAAATTATTTTGATTAAATATCGCAATGTATTGTTTGTTAACTTGAGCTTTTGGTTTGATAATACATAAATCAAACACAGGCAAATAAATAATTATATAGAGAATGTGATGAATAAATAAATAATATTTCGATGTGAAATAAATTTATTTTTTATTTTTTTTTTTTTTGATGTTTATTTATTTTTGGTTGAGGGATTATTTATTTTTTATTGTGTTAGGTCAGTGTGAGGGTTATAAGTCTGGATATTTAGTTTATAAATAATAATTAGTTGAATGAATATTATTTAATTTATCATTTTTGTCGTGCAATGACCGCAATATCGATGACAGTTATTTAATTCTTAATTATTAAATGTAGACATGGCACTTCAGTCTCTTTGTGTATTTTTTATTAATTGACTAATATTGATGTCATTCAACTTTTAACAATGATAATGTTGCATTAATATATTGTTTAAATGTCCCAGCTTATTTTTTTTTTCAATTTTATTTCTTCATGTTTGATCATTATTCTTAATTAATTTATTCGTTTGTTGTTTGGATATTTTTTATTTTGTATTCAAGTCGAGAGGGTTTTAGTTTGATATCGACTATTTTATACAGAGTTAAAGTAACATGTAGAGAATGTGCTGAACAATTCATGACCTTATGTCGCATGTGAGTTCATTGGACTATTGACATTAAATCCAATTCAATCTAAAAAAAAATTATTTTTTATTTACATGAAAGATATTTTTTTTTTTTTAGAAAAATTCTCGATGGAATTTTTTCTCTTTTGTTTATCTTATTTAGACGAAAGATTTATCATTATTCATTGTTCAACAGATTAAACAACTTGTCAAATTTGTTTAAAAAAAATTAAACTCCCTAAAAAAAAAAAAAAAATTTTTTTTTCGTACAATTTTTTCTTTAATTAAATTATTATTTTTGATATCGATATTAATGATTATATAAATAATGATAATGGAAATTCCCAGATAATTACATACACAATTAAATTGTTATCTTTCACAATGACTTGACACTTTGACATATTTCAAAATAAAACTTGGCAGACTGCATGGTTTTCTCTCTATCTTCAACATATTATTATTACATTATTAATAACATAACTGCAAATATATAAATATTTTATTTATTTTATTCACTGATTGACACTATCATCCATTAATATGTCCATGATGTTATGTAAATTAAATAATAAATAAATATCAAGTTGTTTCAACTGTTGAAATAAAAAAAAAAAAAATGTTCCATTTTATTTTTAGAATTTTTTTTTATCTCTTTTATTTATTTTTTCATCATTGAGAATTATGTTGGCACTTGTATGTCATTGATGAGGACACATTGGAGATTTTATGGAGGACATTTAGACACATTACTGTATCTGACGTCCTGGATATGAATATATATGTGTATGTATGTATATTTATATATTATTATTTTATGTATGGATGTATGTACATATAATGCTTTTGTCCACTCGATATAATACTTGAACGTTGGACCAGAGGTTTTGAGAGTGCTTCAGTGCATTCTTCGTGGGAAAACCAAACAAACATCTTGAGACTTCAATGCTTTAGCCTTTAAGGAAGGCTTTAGGTGTATTATAGGTACAAGTTTCGCGTTTGTTCTCTGTTTTGATTGATCTTTTCTTGGTAGATTTATTTATTTTTTTTTTATGTTTTGTATTTTGTTACATCAGTTTTTAACCATAGGTTGAGGAGAAAAATAATATTTTATTTGTAAATAAAATTCTTTTAGGGCTCTTTGAGGGTGTTTACCGAAAATATTTGATTTTATTTTTGGAGGAAATTTTATTTTTTTAAATTAATTTATAATAGAAAGAAAAATTTTTTAGGATATTATTTTGGACAAATATTTTATTGAATATATATCATTTGGATTTTTATTGTTTATATTAATTTATAATGTTTAGATTAAATTGGAGGAAATTTCGAAATTTTTTTTTTTTTTTTTTTTTTTTTTTCAAAATTTATTTATAACACAATTAAATAATTTAGGGGAATTTTAAACGATTTTTTATATTCTTTGGAATCTTTTCAGCATAAATATTTAATTGGGTACATTTTAAAATTTTAATTTTCAAAATTAATTTATAAAACAAAGAAAAAATTGAAAAAAATTTCGAATTTTCATTTTCAAAATTTATTTATAATATAATGAAATAATTTAGCGAAATTCCAAACGATTTTTTATATTCTTTGGAATCTTTTGAGCATAAATATTTAATTAAATACATTTTAAAATTTTAATTTCCAAAATTAATTCATAAAACAAAGAAAAAATTGAAAAAAATTTCGAATTTTCATTTCCAAAATTAATTTACAACACAATTAAAAAATTCAGGAAAATTCCAAACGATTTTTCATACTCTTTGGAATATTCCCAACAGATATATTCAACTAAATGCATCATCAAAATTTTATTTTTCATAATTAATTAACAGCATAAAGATAAAATGAAAGAAAGTTTCGTAATTTTATTTCCAAAATTAAATCCCAACACAAAGAAAAAAAAAAAAGAAACGAAATGAAATTACGAAACATTTATTCATATTCTTCAGAACATATTCAGCAAAAATATTCACCTAAATATAATTCCTTAATCATGAAAATTAAATTTTAAAAAATTAATTTACAACACAAAAAAAAAAAATGAAACCAAATTTCGTATTTTTATTTCCAAAATTAATTTCAATACATAATTCACAATGTTTTTCCTCCTCGTTTTACCATCAAATCAAATTGCATCTAAACAAATCAGAATTAGGTATACAGGTATAAATATAAACGAAAGGGAAAAATAATTGAGCCTTAATAGACTGTTATTCCATATAGATTTCATTGCAATTATTTATTCAATTAAAATACATAAAAATAATAAATTAAATCCAGAGATCTGTGGCGGCATCAATACATCAAACCTTTAACTGGCAATAATCACCACGTGTGAATTAATAATATATTCGTATCCATACTAAAAATAAAAAAACAAAAATTCTAAATTGCACGATATTTACTCCATCATCCATATAAATAAATAAATATATCCCCCAATGATTTATTTAATCATAAATAAATATTTCTCGTCTTCCGACTATTTTTCTCTTCATCGAAGATTTCTCAAAACATTTTTCATAGCATTCACAAATATTTTATTCCAATAAAAATTAATAATAAACGTGTGAAAAAAAAAGTTTTATTTCTAACCAGTGAATAAAATTAAGAATAAAGATGCAAATAAATAAATAAATAAATAAAAGTTTATATACAATGCGTGAGAAAATTGTAATATGGAAGGTCTTTGTGTTCTCTGGTAGCGTTTATAGTGTCGTCGTTTTTTAAAACTCATTTTATTTATTTTATTCTTTAACTTTATTGTTTCTGTTTGTTTTTATATTTATTTAATTTTTTTTTATTTCTCTCTCTTTCTTCTGTGCACATACGCACCTCCTGTCCGCAGGATTGTGATTGCAATATTGCAGTGTGGGAGGTTTTTACAAAGCAATATATATAAGTATGTATGAATGTATTTATTTATATGGATAAATGTGGTTTGTTTGTTTGTGAGTGGTGTGTTATGGCTTGGGCAGTTTATTGCTTCAATCTAGGTCAGATACCGGCACCTTTGGTGTATTATATACCTGTGTCAAGTATCCACAAGCAAAAAACCATTACAGCAATTGCTCTTATGAATCGGTTTGTTTTATTTGAGAGGAAAAATTTTTAAATTCAAATTTTGATTAGTAAAAAAATTTTACAGGATTTTAAATTTTATTTAAATAATTTCACAATATGATTTCTTAAATTAAATTTTAATAGATAATACGATTAATATTCCCTAACACTTCTTAGAATATACACAAAATATTATTCTCAAAAACATTCACAATTTTTATTAAACAATTAATTAAAAATTAATCACCAAACTGAAAAAAAAAAAATTCTCTTTTTCTTATTTTTCATTCATTTGAAGTGCAAATCATTGAGTAAAGTGGACAAATAATTGATATATATATATTATTTTTTATTAAATTAATCAATTCATCAATCGCCCAATCTATCAAATCAATTAATCAATTAATTAATCAATCAATAAATTAATAAATGATTCCAATATATATTTTTTTTTTCTTTCAATTCTCACAATAAAATTATATCAATAGTTCTCTTTCCCTCTTTGACTTATCCAAATATATACATGTATGTATATACTCTGTATATATGTGCTTACTTATTCGTGTATATGTGTTAGTGTCTCGTGTATATTATCGCAAGATTAGATTATCGGCGTACTGAGCGCAACGGCGCCAACACGTCGGTTTGTATAACTCAGTAAAATAGACCACGATTTAATAATTAATATACTCGATATGAAAAAAAGAATTAAAAAAAAAATATATGTATATGTATATGTATTAGAGTGTGCCATTTTTAGGCAACTATTTTTTTCATCAAAAATACAGGCTGAAAATTTACTAATTGGTGAAAAAAGAAGCTTGTTTAAGGCGGAGCTTTTAGTTTTATTTATTTATTTAGAGGTTGAAGAAATTTTTTTTTTTATTTGGATTTTTGTAGCTCGGCATTTGCGGATTGTGAGGATGAATTGAAAGTGTCTTTTTGTGGAGAATTGAACGCTCTACAAAAAAGGTCTCTTACACTTTTTTGATAGAGGCAGCCATTTTGAAGATATTCAAATCCAAAGTTCAAAATTTATGAAATTTTGACTTTTTTGTTATTATGTCGATACTAATCAATTTATTATTGTTTTGAAAATTATTTTTCATTGGAAAACTGGTTTTAGTGTGCTTTTATTTTTGTAAAGTTAAAAAAAAAATACTCAGGTGTCAGATATTTTTTTTTTTTTTTTTTTTTTTTCATTTTATTTAATATAAAAAAAATTATTTACGACTTAAGTTGAATTAATTTTATTATTATTTCAAGGGAATAGAGATTAGGCTGTCGAAATGAAACTAAGCAATGTTACTACAATTAATGAATTGTTTTTTTTATTACAATAATAAAGTAATTAGTATCGATTTAATAACAAAAAAGTCAAAATTTTTAACATTTTGAACTTTGAGTTTGAATATCTTTAAAATGGCTGCCTTTATGAAAAAAGTGTAAGAGACCTTTTTTATAGAGCGTTCGATTCTCTATGAAAATGTGCTTTGAGTTTATTTTTATGATGTTCAAATGTCAAACTACAAAAATTAAAAAAAAAAAAATTTTTTTCCTCATTAAATGGAAAATTCACCTTTAAATATTAAAATTAAAAGCTCCGCTTCAAACAAGCTTTTCTTTTCACCATTCAGCAAATTTTCAGCCTCTTTCCTTATTGAAAAAAACAGTTACATAAAAATGGCACACCCTAATACATATATAATTATTAAAACAAATTAAAAATTCAAATTTAATAAAAGAAAAAATAAAAATTCACTCATTGCAAATTTTTTTTTTTTTCACTTCTTCAATATTTAATTTCATTATTAAAACTCACCAAACCACAATTGTTAAATTAAATATTTGAATTCGAAATATATTTCTTTGCAGAATGACTCAATATACCGGAATTTCCTTAAATAATTCCTCTATAAATAAATACTAATAGCAAATAGTTATTCATCCACTTAATACATTTTTTTTTTCATTTATTTTCGGCGCCGCAAATAAATTTATATCCAAACAATTTTTTATTTTTTTTTACCAATCTTATTAACACTCGGGGAATTTATTTCTAAATAAATAAAATCCCGTTTGATGAATGTGAATTAAAAAAATTATCATCATTGGAATTTCGCCGAAAATTTCATATTTTAAATTCATCTATTCATTTTGTTTTCTATTTACGATTTATTTTGTGTGTATTAATTATTTATTTTTTTTTTGTCATTAAGTCATGACAATATAATTAGACAAATGAAGACGTCACAAAAGTAACGAGGTATGTGTGCATTTAACTTGTGCCGATGACGGGAATATTGTTAAAAACACGTCGAAAAAATTGTGGAAGAGAAAGAAAAAGATAAAACGAAATATAAAATACAAAGAAGATAAAAAAAAATAAATAAATATTGTAAATAAGAGAAAATATTTATATGTATGTATATATACAACATGAAACGTATTTTATCTCACGGTGTACACACATCTCGTTAATTTTGTGAGCGTGAAAACACGCATTGTCACTTCTTCAATGGTCAACCAATCTTCTTACTTGAAAACATTAGTGTCATAGAAAATAACGTTTTCTATATATACTATTTTACATTTTCTCATCTCATCTCACACATTTTATTCTCTATCTCTATTTATTTTATTATTATTAGTCAACTTGAAGCAAAAATTATTGTATAAATAATGACAATCCTGTGAAATACAAATCAAAAATTTTTAATAGTAAAAATTTATTTATATATGAATATTATTTTATTTATTTAGAATTTGAATAATATTTATTTATTTTTTATGTGTTGATAGGCTAAAGGGCTAAGGAAACATGTAGATTATTTATTTATAGTTTAAATAAATAAATCAAATGAAATTGTTTTTTTTTATTTGAATATTTGAGTCGATGAAAAATTTTTTAGATTTTATTTCTGAATATAAATTTAATTTTAATTATTTAATTAATTACACAAAGGCAACTATTTATTTTTATAAATATTTTGAATCATTCTCAGATGATGAAATGGTTGAACAAATTTAATTGCATTAAATTAATCACTGGAGAATAAATATTTTACATTTAGTTTAATATTTAATCGACAATTCAATGAATAAATATTATACTTTATTTATTGAACAAAAAAAAATCTGGGTCATGCGATTTAATTCCTTGATAATTATCTTGTATTACATAACAATTCCCTTCACTTAATAAAAATAAATAAATATCTATGAACAATAATACTGTGGTTAATACAAACAACCTCGAAACTTTTTAAAAATTTTAATCTCAAACGTAAAAACAGAAATAAATATCAAAATTAATTATTTTATATTAAACTAATTATAAAATGGCATTTTTATAATTTTCCCATGACTATAGTTCACTCAGTATCAACCCCCATAAATAATAATAACAAATAAAAATTTATTTTACATTCAATAATTAATCTAATTTTTAAAAAATCCTTTCAAAGCCTCTAAATAAAAATTCAACGAATAATATAAAAAAAACCTTTTACCTCAAATAAAACAAATGAAAAAAAAATTCTTTTTCATTAAAAAACAAGACAAAACATTCCAATGAGAAAACTAAAATAAAAAAAATAAACAAACACAAGTAAAATAAGTAAAAAGTCGAAGAAATGAACAGGGAGGCGGAGCGCAAAAGTCAAAACAAATAACCCAAGACGTTTCAATTCCAACAAGAGAAGAAATACATTTATATACACATTTATATTAGTTGTTGTTGCTCTCTCGTCGGCTTTTACCCCATTGTAAAAGAGTATCTGGCTTTAAATGTTCACCGCCCTCATCATAATGTAGAAAAAATAATAAAAAAAATAACGTAATAAATAAAGAAATTTTATATTCTTCAATATTTTTATTTTTCCATCTGTTTTTTTTTTTTAAGAAATCGACTGACGTTGGGTAAAATCGTTATAAATTACGCTACGGGGCATGTGGCATTTAGGGCTTGTAATTGATTGCGTCTTCGTTTGTATTATAACACATATACGATGGAATAAATATATAAAGACTTTGAGGGTATAAATTATAATTGAATTAGCTCTTGAGCTCTTAATTAACCCCACAACTTTGCAAAACATTTTATTGCACTTTTGACCATGGATAATATTTTTATTTTTTTCTCCATCATCATCATCATCATCATCATCATTATCACTATACATAAACACACGTGTATAAATATTTCTTCATCTCCATTTAATCCTTTCCCATGAAAGTATTATTTATATTCATTTTTTTTCTTTTTCATTTTATTTCGTTCCTTCGAATTTATATTATATTTTTTTTTATTTTATATTTATTCCAAGCAACTCTTTCTCTCTGTGTCACATTTGAAATCTTGAATGTACTTTTGTTTACTCTATACAATGATTTAAAAAAATTAAAATGAGTTTATCACAGTCGTTAAAATATTGAAAGAAAAAAAATAAAAATTTATTTTCAATTCTATAAATGTCGTTGAACTTTAATGGTTTATGTGTGCTTTAAATGATTTTATTCCAGATATATTTAAGTGTGTATGGTTGGATAATTATGCAGTGATGGAGAAGCAATTAATTTTTAAGATATCGATCGATCCCTTTGCGATACTGCTCATGATCATATTTATATTTATTTTTTTTTTTTTTTTGCATTTATATTAAGAGAAAATTGTGTAGCCATCTTTCTTATTCTCTTCGCAGTAATTTTCTTGACACTCGATGCTGGTTCAATAATGTGTGTATGTAAATTGCAGCACATGATCGTAACTCCCGTTTTATCGGCACGTTTTCGTTTCCGCCGGCAAGTTACAAAACATACGAGTTTGTTTTTTTATTTTTATTTATTTTTTTTTTTTTTTTTTCATTATTATATTTTTTTATTTGTTCTTTCTTTTGATGATGTCAAAGTCACTCAATGTATTTCTTTATCTCACACTTCTCTGGGTAAAGTTGGATTATAATTCTTGAATGTGAAATTAATTTTATATATTGAAACGCAATGAAAATTGTGAGAGTCGAAATTAAAAATATTTTAATTCTTTTATACATGAATAATTTTTTTTTTTTGTTATAAATAATTTTTTTTATTATGAATAATGGAGTGATGTTAATTGAAGATTGTGTAATAATGTTCAAAATACTTTTGGAGATTTTATTTTTATTTATTTTTCGAGTCGTGTTTAATTTAAAGAGTAATTAAAAATTTTGGGACAAAGTAAAAATATTTTCAGTCAAAAAAATTATTATTCAAAACTCTATAACTTTTTGAAAAAACAAGGTAATCTTGATTTTGAAAATTATTCTTAATCTAGACAAAATGCTCTTTAAAATGGCACCACAATCATCTGAATCAAAAATTTTTTGACAAAGTTACAATTATTTAAACTTCAATCTTGTTATTGCAGCGAAATTTTTCCAACTTTTTTAAATATAAAAATTAAATTTAAAATTACAGTCCTTTAAAGGATTAATAATTTCTCAGTATTTTACTCCATTCTCTGTGTCACAGTACAATGGTGTTATATTCGTGAGCACGTGCCACTTGGCAGTAGCCACTTTCATCATGCAAATTCATTTGCCAAAAAATTTTTTTAATGTATAATTCATTGTTGCCTGAAGCGACAGCGCGCTCAAGTGCTTTGTCTGTGCCTACACGCTTTAACCACTACCGTGTAATCTAATATATATATGTATACATATGTATTTCCCTTCTATGTATCCACCTTTCCCTTACATATATCTCTTTATACAACGTGTGAGACCCTGATGTGATGTTTGTGGTTAGAAATATTTTATTCGCTGCAAATTTGATAAAATAAAAATTAGAAATAAAATAAATACACGAAGAAAAAAATTAAAAAATAATTTAGCTAGTTAATAATTATTAATATATTACGTGTAATTTGTTTTTTTAGTGAAAATAAATTTTATTATTCATTTGAAATAAAAAAAAACATTAATAAAAATTTATTTTTTATTCTCAAATAAAATTTGTTATTTAAATTATTTAAAAATTTTTACTAAACTGAACAGTAATTTGTTTATTATTATCTCAAATTTCATCTGATATATAACAACAGCTTGAACTAAAAAAAGGATAGAAAATTAATTTATAATATTTAATATTTATTTTTAAAATATAAAAAATTAATTTCGAATGAAAAAAAAAAAATATTTTTTTGTTATTAAATTAATCAGAAATAAATTCATTCCAAATTCATATATTTTCTTGTTGCACAACTTAATAAATATTCTCAAACAATAATTTGAATGCTAATTTTTTTTTTCCTAAATAATAAAAAAAAAAAAATAATTTTTATTTAAAAAAATTTTTTTCTCGTATTTATAAATAGAAAAAAAAATTTCTACCAACTTCCCCATCACTGATCTATGTCCTTAAATATTCAGTACTGCCAGATAAAAAATAAAAACAAAAAAAAAAATTAAAATAAAATAAAATAAAAAAAATTTTTTTTTTTAATATTCACTAACCTTGAAATATATTTTTCTAATAATTATACGCATACTCTTGTGTAAATAGACAAGCGGTAATTATAAGTACCAAGTAGTAAATTCCAATACGTTGTCGACTGTATTATATATATGTATACATATATAAATATAATATATTATATACCGGAGGACAAACCGCAAAAAAGTCCTTGAGCCTATTTTTCTCACGTATATAAACACACACATGTGTGTTGAGATCTTTGGAGCAATGGAGGTGCGAATGTCAATTCCAAAGTGTTGCGTGATTGTTGTAACAAAAAAAAAACAAACAGCCTTGGTGTCTGATCAAAGTAAACATAACCTATTTGAAGCAAGAAAAAAAATAAATTAATTTATTAAAAATAATTCCAGAATCTTAGAAAACCAATACACTTTAAAAAATAATTTATTAATATGTATTAACAATAATAAATAAATATAAACATAGTATAATTATTAATCATTCTCTTCAGATAAATAACAATATTTTCCCCAGAATTATTTATCGGTAAATAAATTAATTAATCCTTTAAATTAAATCTAAAAATATTTTTTAAATTAAATTTTTTGACAAATTTTTTTTTATTGTATTAATTAATTTATTTTTAAACTATTATATGTTTGTACGTGTATGTATGTATATGTATGCATAGAAGCCCTTGTGTATGTGTAATTGTGTATACATTTATGTATACATATGTGCTTGCGCGTTGTGTCTGACCAATTCGGGTTTTATCTACTGAAATCATCAGCAACGCATTCGCTTGCGTCCAGTTTAGTTTTGTAAAACTTTTTCAAATGTTCTCGGACGATGTGAAAATTTCAAAAGACATAAAGTGTAAAATTTTACAGTTGATTTTATATGCGAGAAAAATTCTATCGGTACAATGACCCTTCTTTTTATTTTTTTGTTCTATTTATTTTTCATCCATTTTTCTATCTATCGTAAATAATGCTCCAAATATTATCCAATAAAAATTTCAACAAAATCGTCGAAGGAATATTATTACTCCAATCAAAATAGAGATGATAAAAAATATAACTTGATAATATCCATTCAACAATGAACTTAAAAATATTAAATTGGGTCACGAGATAAAAATAAAAATTAGAAAATAAAATAAAATAAAATAAAATAAAATAAAATACATTAAGAAAAATATTGGATTAAATTTTTTCTTAATAATATAACTAAAATTGTGTTGGATTAATTAATAAATTGAGTTGATATATTTTTTTATTTATTTAAAAACTAATAAAATAAATATAAATATTTTTTTTTATCTTTCAGAAATTTATCAAATTAATTTGTCATTATTATTTTATTTAATGTTATTAAAATAATTATTCTTCAATAGTACCATTTGATTTCTTCAGTTCATAAACAAATAAAATAATAATACCAATTCAATCCAACGTTAAATAAATTTCCCTTCAATTAATTAATTTAATAAAAATTAAATCCAAAATTTTTCTCAATGTAAAAAAAAATGATATTCAAATAAATAAATAAATAAACAGAAATATGTATATTTATTCAATGAAATAAATTGTGATTGTAACATGGCGGACCACCGAGAATTAAAATTGTTTAGTTCATTGAAGCGTATCAAAGCAAAGAGCTAATTAGCCGCAATATTATTTTTCATTTACAAACGCGCAACGCGATTGGATTATAAAATGTAAATATTTTCTCGCGTTCTCTCAACCATAGCCAAGTCCCTCCTGTGAGTGAATAAATGAACAAAAAAATTATTTACATGCATGTACATAAAGTAAGACGAGAGAGAAATATATATATAAATGAATAAATAAATAAAATAGAGAGAAATATATAAATAAATGGGGAAAAAAAAATTATTTAACCTCCTATATTTTACTTTATACTCTGTCATTGGTGGATAAGTGGCTCACGCTCGTCTATTATATCGTTGTAGTGCGCAAATCACTCGCTAATTGCGTCTAAATGGAAGGTACTGAGGTGGAATTATACTACAATTTAATAGTGGGGATTAATTTAATGATAAAGAGAGAGGAAAATTTGTATGAACGAGAAAGGGAAAACTTTGATGGCGGTTTATGTTTATAATTAATTTATTTTATTATTTATATTTAGAAATAATTATGGGGACATTTAATTTTAAGATTGTTTTATTGATTTATTTATTATTTTTATTTTTAGTTGATGAAGGAAAAAATTGTTGGGGGAGCTAATTGTTTTTTTTAAATTCATTTTAGCGAAGTTTGAAAATTTATAAAATGAAAAATTGTGAACGAAAATATTTAGAATATTTTAATTGTTGTTTATGTGAATAATTTTTTTTTTTTTATTTAGGAAGGGAGTGATGTTGATTGGGGATTGTTTGATATTGTTTAAAATATTCTTCGGGATTTTATTTTTGTTTAATTTTAGAGGTGTGTTTAATTTAAAGAGTAATTAAAAATTTTGGGACGAGGTTGAAATATTTTCAGTCAAAAAAGTTGTTATTTAAAACTCTATAACTTTCTGAAAAAATGAGATAATCTCGATTTTCAAAATTATTCTTAATCTAGATAAAATGCTCTTTGAAATGGCATCACAACCATCTGAATCAAACATTTTTTGACAGAGTTACAATTTTTTGAACTTCGATCTTGTTTTTGCAACGAAATTTTTTTTCAAATATAAAAATTAAAATCTAGTTGAATTATAGAAAAAAAAAATCATATTATTATGGTGAATTAAAATAAATAATTGGAAGAATGTATAATTATTTTTATAAAAAAATAAAAATTGTTAAATTATTCACAATTGTTTTTTTTAATTTAGAATTTTTTTTTTCTGTTCGTAAATAAATAAAAAATATCTGAAGAATTTTTTTTTATTTTAAATAATGAAAATTTATATCAACAAATTATCTAGTAATTTTTTATTACAGATAATATTTCACTATTTAACAATTTATAAAATTATGAATAATAATTAATTTTTTATTTTCATAAAATTCTTCAAATTTTTTTCAATTCAGAATTTTTTATTGTTTTAATTTTCAATTAATTAATTCATATATTTTTTTTTTTCATTGCCATCTTGTTTTCCTTCTCGATTCTATTCATAATATTCAATTATTTATTTAATTCGTGAAGTGTAATATTCCGATAAATAAATAATTACAATCTTTGATATATATTTATTGATAATAAAAATATTTATTTAAAGATTGTCTCTTCCTTTGGCGGATAATTTTTAATTGAATGTGTAATGTATTATTGTTTCGTATCGATATAAATAACAAAACGAAATAACAATAATCTCTGATAATCTTTTGATAGTATTAAATCCGCCTTTGATAAAACGCCCTTTTCTGGGTTAAATAAATATCATATATTTTATTATTAAATTATATAAACAAATATATAAATAATACTAATAAACTCAAATATTATTACATCACATGATATCCCCTCAATCAAACCAATCGCAAAATAATAAAAATTATTAATAGAAACACAAAAAAAAAATTTTCTATTCAAATAAAAAAATTTTCAATATTTTTGAAATTTATTTTTATTTTTCAATTCAACACAGAATAAAAATAAATAATCTTCTTTTTCATTTTTTTTATGTGACATGATACAACAGACGAAGGTTATGTATACCCTAAATATAGATTTTTTTTTTTTTTTATTTAACTAATTTAATTTAATTAATTTATTTTTTTTTTTTTTCCTTAGTCTGTGTACTGATATCTATGGCTTCGCTGTGACCACATCTCGTTCACGCACATATGACTAATTCAAGTGCGGTTTAGATGGCACAGATGATTCATCAGCTGTACATAGAAACACGTACATAAACATACACGTCAAAAAAAAAATAAATAAATAAATAAATAAATAAATGAAAGTAAAATTAAGTGAAGAAATAAAATAAAAAATTCAGGTGTCAATGGCATTTTGTACTGTTGAATTATTTATTTATACACAGTGAAAAATAATTAATTAAAGTAATCAAATTTATTATATTTAAAGCCAATATTTGTTGCTAATAATTAATATTTATTTGAAGCGAATGTTAATTATTTTTATAGTAAGAAAAATAATTAATTGAAGCTATCAAATTTTATTTATTTGAAATAAATATTTATTTTAATTTATTTATAATTATTTAAAACAAATGTTAATTATTTATATACAAAGAACAATTAACTGAATTAATAAAATATATTATATTGAAAATAAATATTTATTTGACATTTAAATAAAATTAATTTGTGACGAATTTCAATTAATTATTCTCAGAGGAAAATAATTAATTAAATTAATCCAATTTATTATATTCAAATTAAATATTTTTTTTTAAATAAATAATATCATTTCGGAGTGATTAATATTCATTAATTAATATTTATTTATTTGGAATTAAATATTATTTGTCATTCACGAGAAATAAAAAAATTTTTTTTTCTTCCACAGTTTTTTTTTTCCTCTCAATTTTGAATTAAAAAAAAATCGCGGACAACTTACGTTTGTCTCCTCTTCGCGAGTCCCTCTCGAGAATGTCGAGACGTACAGTGTAGTTGGCGCCTCGAAATCGCCGCGACGTCGTCATCATTATTGAAACTTTGTCGTCGCCAAACCAATGACAACTTCACAAATTTTTTCCATCAACTTTATTATTTCAAAATCCCACGAAAAATAATAAATAAATAATAAAATGAATAAATTTATATACTCCCATACTAATCACACCTATGAATCATAATGTAATTTAAATAATTTATCGTCAAATTAATAATTGCATTAGCGAGAAAAATTATTCGTCACAGATAAATTTATTTCACTCGAATAAAATTGTGTGAAAAAAAAAACAAATAATATAATAATAATATTAATATGTATATTTATATATGTTGAAGGATTTATGACGAATCTTTGGTATCATGATGACGTGTCACTTAATTCCATGACACTCATCTGAAACAGTTAATTAAATAGCCCAACTAATTACATTAATTTATCTGTCATCGAAAAAATTTTTTTATTCGAGAAAAAAAAAATTTTTTTTTCTTATTTTTTTTTTTTTAATAAAGAAATTTAATGAATAGTCCCGCAGGTTTTTGAGTGGTTTTTTTTTTTTCGTGTATTAGTGAACTTGACAACCCTTTTTTAAGAATGCCCAATCACTGTGAATCTTCACGTGTCTGAATATATATTTTTTTTTTTTTTATATTTGAAGAGTAAAACAGAAAGGGATGATTCATCGGCTTCCTTTTAATCTCGTCTTTCATGTAATACATAAAAGACAATAAAAAATGGTATTAAATAAGTGGAAGGTACACTTTTAAGGTGTAGAATAAACCAATGTATATTGAATGAATGAATAAAAATTTTTTAACCAATAAATAAAAAGATAATTGAATAAAATTCACGAATATGATGATTCATATAAATAAATTTATTGAATACTTTGTCAATAAAAATATTTTACATTGCAATGTGAAATAAAAATTCTTGAATAGTAATAAAAAACATTTTATTTGAATAAAACTTTTGTAAATTTTAAATCCAAGTACAATTGAATTTAATATGAAGAAATTTTATTGTACAAAAATTCTTTTTTATTTATTTTTAACGTCAATTTATTTTTTTTTTTTTTTTTTATGGTGTTAATAAAATTATTTATGTGATATTATAAATAAAAAGAATATTATGTGAGTGTTTATTAACATAAATAGACTTGTTATCATTTATTTATTTGGTGTATTAGATTTTATTTTTATTTATTTGTGTGGAATGTTTGATTAATTTTTTTTTTTTTCTATTTGCAATGTATTTTTTTATTTTGCTATTTGCCTTTGTCTGTTTTGTTGTATTTTGTTGATAAGGATTGGGTCCAAAAGGGAAATTGAATTTTCTATACATAGAATTGTATGGTCTTGAGAATGATCCGATTGTGCGAGTTTTATCGTGGGGGAACGTGACGATGGCTTGTAACGATTAGATTCATCCAACATGAAAAATAAATAGGATAAAATATAGGATAGAATAAAATAATATTGAGTTTTAATTGTGAGTTAAAATTAACTTGAATTGTGTTGGGGAAATATTTGCAATTATATTTATTATTTAGAGATTAATTATAATGTATAGGGAATTTTTTTTTTTGTTTTGTTTTGGTTCTGTTCATTTTGAAGAAGATATTTGATTTTGGATGAAAATGAAGTGATGAGATTTATTGGAAGATTTTATTTTATTCTTAGAAATTTATTTTTAAATTAAATTATAAATGAAAATTAATTGAATTATTTTTTTTTTATCTATTCGAAGATGAAATTTGGGATGTTTTCATGATTATAAAAATTTGAGTTGATTAGAATTGATATTTTTTATTAGAGTAAAGAGATTTATAAAAAAAGTTTATTTCATTTTTAAAAATTTTTTTTTAAATTAAATTATAAATGAAAATTAATTGAATTATTTTGAGAATTATTTTTTTTTATGTGTTTGGCGATGAATTTTAGGATGTTTTTATGATTATAAAAATTTTAGTTGATTAGAATTGATATTTTTTATTAGAGTAAAGAAAATTATTAAAAAATTTTATTTTATTCTTAGAAATTTGTTTTTATATTAAATTATAAATGAAAATTAATTTAATTATTTTTTTTTATCTATTTGACGATGAAATTTGGGATGTTTTTATGATTATAAAAATTTGAGTTGATTAGAATTGATATTTTTTATTAGAGTAAAGAAATTTATTGAAAAATTTTATTTTATTCTTAGAAATTTATTTTTCAATTAAATTATAATTGAAAATTAATTGAATTATTTTGAGAATAATTTTTTTTATCTGTTCGAAGATGAAATTTGGAATGTTTTCATAATTATAAAAATTTGAGTTGATTAGAATTGATATTTTTTATTAGAGTAAAGAAATTTATCAAAAAATTTTATTTAATTCTTAAAAATTTATTTTTAAATTAAATAATAAATGAAAATCAATAAAATTATTTCAAGAACTATATTTTTCATCTATTCAAAAATGAAATTCAGAATGTTTTCAGCATAATAAAAATTTGCGTGGACTAAAATTAATATAATTAAATAAATAAAAACGAAAAAGCAAAAAAATCTAAAAAAAAAAATTCAAATAAAAATTTTCATCAATATAAACAAATAAATATATAATCACAATTATACAATAAATTAATTACCAAATAAACAATATTATTTCTTCAAAAAGAATCTAAAAGCCAAAAAAATTCTCGTTAAAATAAATCCACCCCAAATTATCATTTAAATTTAAATATAAATAAAAAATAACAAACTAAATTTTTTCTATCATCTATTAATGAATGAATAAATGAATATACATCAGTCACAAAGTGTTTTTAGAAATTATATTATTTATTATTACATCAGCAGAGAGTGAAAGAGAAGTGTCTGGAGCCCGCAGAAAGAGAGTGGTTTGTAGCCAAGTTTTTCATACGTCGGCGTGCGGCTTATTCAAGTGTCTATGTCAGTTTTTCATTGCGACAAACTCACAATATTATTCATAAATTCCCTCTCCAACTTAAATAAATGTTGCGTTTTAGATGAGTTGGAGATCGCTCCACGTGTCATCGTCATAAACACACACGAGGATTTTTGTCACTCGTGCGTTTACCATCAAATAAACCACACATCAGTAATTCTCCCCATAATTATTTTTAATTTTCTCTTCTTTTATTTTATTTATGTATTTATTTATTATTTTTATTTTTTTTTCTGACGATTTTATCAAGTGATTGGAGTGCACCTGTTGGTCAATGACCTTTTCCAACTTTATAATCCAGTTTAACAACACAAAAAAAAAAAAAAATTGAGGGAGTTCTGTTGCAAACAGTGGAAATTAGTTTTTAGTGATAATTAGAAAGCTTTTTCACGAAAATTAATGTCTCTAGTGGAACTAACAAAAATTTTTTTATCCTTCCAATTGTTTGTTTGATTTTTTTGTTGAGTGAATATTTATTCATCAGATATAAATTGTTGACATGATGAATTTACAATCATGAATGAAGTTTCATGGTGAGTTTTTGTTGTTTGAAAAAAAAAAAAGAGAAATTATAAAGGAAAATTTTATTTTATATTAATTTATAATTTTTACGTCACTTTAAACAAATTTATATTAACTTTTCCTTTAAATAGATTGTTTACACGATGAAATTTCAGTGATAAATAAAATTTTTCAATGGCTTTTATCGGTTAAAAAAAAATATTAAATTAAATTAAAATAAAGAAAAATTTTATTTTTATTTTTTGAAATTTTTTTATTTTATTATTTATAAACAAATTTTTGTTTATCTCTCATCAAAGACATCATTAACACGATGTAATTTTTAGTGTTAAATAATATTTTCCAATGTATTTCATCGCTTAAAAAAAAAATAAAATAAAAAATATTAAAAAATTAATTTTTTTTTTTATATTTTTATTAATTTTTACTCAATAAAATTGTTGATATAAATTTTCTATTGACAATTGAATATTCCAGTGAGTCTAATTGAGAATAAAAAAAATTGAAATGGTGAAAAATTAAATTTTTATTTATTAAAATTTTTTTATTTTACTTCAAACAAATTTCTGTTTTTTTCTCTCTTCAACAATTTCATACGCATAAATTCACACTTATACATGGATTTATATGTATTATTATACTCTATTATTACCTCATACACATGCGCCACATCGTCAATGACGTTGGTTGCGGCGACTTTCACGTCTGGAGCTCGCGATTCGTGGTCATGTGTGTTATGCACCACCAAAGAAAGGCGTGGCTTTCTCACCGATTATTATTAAAAGCCCCGTGTGAAATTACACGACCCCATACATATATAAATACGAAAATCCATACCTAAATATGTCCGTTAAAATAAAAAAAAAAAAATAGACACATTTCAATCAACTTTTACTTTGTATATTTTAAAACTAAAAAAAAAATATTAATAAAAAAAAAGAAAAAAAATTTTTTTTTTCTCACTACAATTTTTATTTAAAAAAATTAATTACAAATTATAATAATTATTACTTATCAATTTTCCTCTCTCATTAACCTTCCACACACAAATAAATTTTTTTTTTTTAAATTATATTCCGAAATAAAACACAATAATTATTGTATGTTAATTATGAATTTTTATTTTGTATTAATTATTTTTTTTTATCATCAATTTTTCAAGAAAATAAATTTTTTTATGCATGATATTATTCTTCTTTCACATGTCAGTATATATGACAGTGCAATTAAATTAAAAAAAAAATCCAAGTTCATATATAATTTTATTTATTTATTTTCACAAATTTATTTACTCATTTTTTTTTTTTGTTTTTTTTTTTTTTCGACTTCTTTTAATTATTGTATTGTTTTTGTTGGCCATGGTCAAGTGTCTTAATGCATACATTACAATTTGATACGCATATGAAATAAATAAATAAATAAAATAAATAAAATAAAATAAAATTAAAAAAAAAAAAAAATAATTATTGCGAGAAAATTATTTACGTCTTTTCTATCCATTCGCCCACTCGATTTCGCGCCATAAATTTTACCTTGCCACATGTATATATAGAAAATAAAAAATAATATCCATGAATTAATTAATAATATTCAATAATAATATATATTAGAAAAATTAAAATTAATAAATTCATTTTATTTGATTTTTTTTTTCTTCTCTTTTATATTTAATTATTGTTTCATTGATCGAATCAAGTCGGCGAGTTTGATTTACCTCTTTGCATTATTTATATATGCAGTAATACGAGATGAACTTTGGTTATGCAAGATGATACACTGAACAAACCGCAGTTATAGTCATGCAACTGGGTTATTATGACTTGTAATTCTCTCACTGTCTATGATACAGTCAATTGATCATATAAATAATTTTTTTATTAAATAATAAACATATAAATAAATATAATATTTATTACCCTTCTAAAGATTCATATACATGTCTATATAAAAAATATAAACAAGTGATTATGTTGTAAATTAAAATTTTAATGAATAAATTAATTTAATATTTTTATTAAATTAATTTTTTTTTATTTTATATTTTTTTTGTGGATAATTATTTATTGTTTTTTATTACAGGTTACCACAGCTTGCCGTCTTAGCGAAGATTTTGTGCCTCCTGATGGTGAGTTTTATTTCAATGTTTATTTAATTTTATTTAATTGTTAGGAGTTTTTATTTATTCACGTTGATAAATCTTTGAAAAATTATTTTTCATGGTGAAATATTAAATATTAGAGTTAATGGAATTTTTTTAATGTTAAAATTATGTTTATGATAATTTATGTAATGTTATTTATTGTTTTCTTTTTTTTTTTTTTTTATTTATTTATAAAGGTGGTGATGTGCGGGGCGGTGCCGGCAATGGTGCGCTCCGTGAGTCTCTACTCGACTTGCAGCAGCGGTAATATTACCGTAATTGGTCGTACAGTGAAGGCCATGGCCCGTGACGATATTATCGCACCTTTTCGTAAGTTTATTTATAAATAAAAGTTTAATTTTCCTTTTATTTTTAATTATTATTTATAATTTTTGACAGTGAATCAAAATAAATTGGAAAAATTCTCGATTAATTATCCCAATTTTTTTTTTTCTGTTTAAAAATTAATTTCTCAGCTTATTTAAATTATTCTCATGGAATTATACTGAGCTACAACAGTATGAATGATTTAAAAATTAAATAACTCAAAAAATTCGCGAAAAAAAAGAATAAATAAAGAAAAAAATTAGTTGAAAGAAAAAAATTTAAGAATTTAATTTTGCATAAATTATTTAACTTATTAAACGTAGAGTTTTTTTTTATTTATAATTATTATCTATATGCTCGCACCTTTTTGTGAGTATATTTATAAACAAAAGTTGAATTTTCGTTCTAATTCTAATTATTATTTATAATTTTTGATAAAAAAAAAAATTAAAAAAAAATTAGTTGAAAGAAAAAAATTTAAGAATTTAATTTTGCATAAATTATTTAACTTATTAAACGTAGAGTTTTTTTTTATTTATAATTATTATCTATATGCTCGCACCTTTTTGTGAGTATATTTATAAACAAAAGTTGAATTTTCGTTCTAATTCTAATTATTATTTATAATTTTTGATAAAAAAAAAAATTAAAAAAAAATTAGTTGAAAGAAAAAAATTTAAGAATTTAATTTTGTATAAATTATTTAACTTATTAAACATAGAATTTTTTTTTATTTATAATTATTATCTATATGCTCGCACCTTTTCGTGAGTATATTCATAAATAAAAGTTGAATTTTCCTTCTATTTTTAATTATTATTTATAATTTTTGACACTGAATCAAAATAAATTGTAAAAATTCTCGATTAATTATTGCAATTTTTTTTTTCTGTTTAAAAATTAATTTCTCAGCTTATTTAAATTATTCTCATGAAATTATACTAAGCTACAATAGTACAAATGATTTAAAAATTAAATAACCAAAAAAAATTTGCGAAAAAAAAATAAAGAAAAAAATTATTTTAAAAGAAAAAATTTTAAAAACTCAGAATATTTTTTTTATTTATAATTATTACCCATAAATTCTAACTCTAAACCACCCAAATAATGATCCTCAACCAATCAATAATCAATATAAATATTCCCTCAACCAAAAAAAATGAACAAAAATAAAAAAAAAATAAAATTAATTTAAATATTTTTCCTTCAAATAAATAATTTCCTTCATACAATTTTTTTATTAAATAAATATTTAATTTCTCATCGAAACATGAATTTAATTAATCTACTAGCCATTACAGTATATGATTAACGCGTCAGTGAAGTAAACCAGACTTCACCTGTCCAATCTACCTTTTAAATACAAAAATTCAAAGACAGAGGTAAAAATAACAAAGAAAAATAAATTTAAAAAAAAAAAAACCAAATGATGGTTCATTATTTTCATACTCATTCCCTGTAAAGATGAGAAGAGAAATAACTTGATGAGAAATAAATAAAATAAAAAATAATAGTGAGAAAAATAAAATAAAAAATGATAGTGAAAGAAAATAAAAATAAAAAATTAAAAAAGAAAAATAAATAAAGAAAAAGAGAAGGCGCAGCCGCAGCCAATCGTTCATTTAGGTGTTAATGATAGGGTCACTTGGTATACCGCGTTCATATAACAAGAGCACACACTCTTATATATATTCTTAAACCATTCACTTTATTTTCTTCAATCTATTTCCATACTAACTCTTCCTTTTGTCTTTATTTTTTTATATATCAATGCGGCTTTCATAAATGCCGACTCGCGCGCGCTCTTTATTTAATTCTCAATTCATACTCTAATAATTTATTACTCAAAGTTACTGATGAAGTATCAAAGTGAATTAAATAACGATACAGAATATCATTTTTTTTAAATTATATATACATAATATAAAAGGATTAATTCAAGTTATGTTTAATTCAGAAAAATTCTGCGTTGAATAATTTTAAATAACTGATTAAATAAAAAATATTTATAATAAATTTTTATTATTTATTTATGGATTATTAATCGTGTATATGTATATTGATTGGCTTTGAATCATATCAATTGTTAAAAAATGTTTATAGTTGATATTAAAATAAAATAATTCAAAGAAATTTGAAATAAAATATTTTTTTTTTTTTTTTAACTTTATTCAAAGTCCAAATTATTATTATTTTTTTTGCACTGAATGTTTTATTGTGAATATATTATTTATTAATATCTATCAATAAACATCACATTGCAATTCAAATCGGTTACGCTATAATTAATCACCGCCATCTTGTTTAACAAAAAAAAAAAAACAAAAAAAATCTAATTAAACAAATAAAAAAATTTTTTATCGTCGTATTTACTAAAATTAATCAAGTAAAATTTTTTCCAACATGAAATTAATTATTCAATCTCTCTATTCATGATTTTTAATTAAAATTTCGAATCACAAAATCGTTAATTATTATTAATAAAATTTTAGAAACAAAAAATTAAATTCTCTCGCGAATATTTTTGATTTAAAAATTTTTTTTTTCTTTTTTTTTTCGTGACTTATGGTGTTTAAAAAAATATACACACATACACACATTACACACACTATAGTCCCCACCCATTTGCAATTATTATCGTAGATAATCGTTTATCTAAAAGCCGATGCTCTGCTTTTTGATTAAAATTCATTTTTAATTCATTTGGCACCCTCTAATCTTCTGGCGGCTTCGATCAGACATTAGACCTCCCATAAAATATTACACATATAAATATATTCCATACAAATCAACCAATCCCAATCCAATTCAACAATTCCAAACAATTATTCATCCCAGACATTTATTTAAACATATAAAACAAAATAATAAATAGTAAATATATTTTCTTTATTATCGTCTCTTCATTTTATTAATTTCATTTATATTATTTTTTATTAAAATTTATTGCAACCTCGCAGGCATATTCTTGATTGCATTATTTATAAAATAAAATAAATAAATACATAAATATAAATATATATATACAATATCTCCGATCAATTTTCTATTTATATTTTATTTTATTTTCTTCATTTTTTAATGTTCACTGAATATTACATTGAGAAGTAGCGTTATTAACATTAAAATAATATATGTAGATGTATAAATAAATAATACCAGGAGCAATATATGTGCCTGGAGGGCGCTGGATAACAAATTGCATATGGCGTTGGTGAAGGCACCCGACGCGCGTGCAATCGGCGTCCCGCATCGCCATTCACGGTATATATTCAATTAATTAATGAAAGCGGCTACGAATTAATTGGCGGGATTTGTTGTTAGCTACTGATGTTAAAGAACATTTTATTTTTCAGATAAATAATAATGATACAAAGATAAAGAAAATTTTTAAATAATAATTAAAACATTTATATAAAAATAAAAGTGATTTTTTGTTGTGAAGCAATTTGAGGAAATTATATTAAGATTTTTTTCGTTTGATTTTTCTTGATAAAAAAATAATTAATGAATCATGTGAATGAGAGACTATGCACATTTATGAGGTAGTTCGGGGGACATTCTTGATATTCCAATGTCGAGGAATGAGAGAAAAAAAAATTAAGAGAGAGAAATAATAAGAAAAAACAAAAAAAAAAAAAAGGTACTTGAATTTAACGACGGTAAAGAAAAAGTTAAATGGGCCACCCTGGTCTTTTTCTCCTGCTCATTCATTCAAAAACACATCTCATCTCTTTAAAATGTCGTTGTGGTGTACTATAGTATTAGTGTGTATGATATGTGTGTGGTCTTTATATAAATATAAATTTATTATAGAAATTATTGTAATTTAATTAAATTTTTTTTTGTTTGTTCTATTTAAATATTTTTTGTTGAGATTTTTTATCTTCATTAGAATTTTTATTTATTTTTTTGTTTTTGATGATTATTTAAATATGAATAAATATTTGGAATTGATTTTGAGAATTTTATTATTAATCTGAATGAAAATATTTAATTAATTTTATAATCGATTTTTTATTTTATTTTATTTTGGATTAAATTAATTAAAATGAAAAATTTGAGATTGATTTTATTTCGAAATTACTGCAATTTAAGAATGGAGTAATATCGGATTGATATAATTTAAATATAATACATTTTTTTAATAATAAATTAGGTATATGTATATTAGATTGTTTCAAATAAATCGAGTATTTTTTTTTTTTTTTCGAAACCTCCACTGAAATGTCTTCAGGGAGGTGTGAAAAGATGTCTGTTGTAATAAAAGCTCTTAATATTAATATTGAAAGGTCGCTCATCGTGAGTTTCTATTTCCTATTTAAATAACATGGAAAAATTTTGGTTTTTATCGTTAGAATTTTGTAGTTAACGAACCAATAGACTGATTCGAATGATCAATACGTATTTTTATAGGAAATTGAACGCTCTACAGAAAAGATATCTTACAATTTTTTTATAACTTTTACTGTTTAGAAGATATCGTAGGTTAAAGTTTGAAGAATGAAACAAAAATTATTTGTTACTTTTAAATTTTATAACTCGTAGACAAATGAATATTATAAATTGCGCCATATATATTTTTATAGGAAATTTGACGCTCTACAAAAAAGGTCTCTTGTGATTAATCGATTACTCTAACCATTTAGGAGATATTCGCATTCATGACTTGAATGATCAGGACATCGGGACATGACTTGAATGGATAAATCAGTACGCAGAGATTCGAATGTAAATATCTTCTAAATGATTAGAGTAATCGATTAACCACAAGAGACCTTTTTTGTAGAGCGTTCAATTTCCTATAAAAATATGTATTGATAATGTGAATTCGTTCATCCATTCATAAGCTACAAAATTCTAACAATAAAAAAAAAAATTTTCTCCATGTTATTTTATTCAAATAAGGAAATAAAAATTCACGATGAGCGACCTCTTAATATCAATATTAAGAGCTCCGGATACAACAATCATCTATTGACATCTCCCTTAAAGTATTCCAATAGATCTTTTGTAAAAAAAAAAAAAAAAATTAGTCGATTTATTTGAATCAGACAAATTTATTTGTATTAATTTTTTTTTCATACCAAGCAACTGACTCTACATTTAAAATAAACAATTTTTAATATATGAATGTATAAATGTATTTATATCTCTACATATATATGGAAGTATGAATTGTTGGGTGTTTGCTAAGTGGTAAAGTACACAAAACCGCCATATTTATATTTTTTCCAGTCTGTCCTGCTTCATTAGCACTAATATTGTACCTAGAGATTCATCTTCATCTTTCTCTTTAATATTTTTATTTATTTTTAATTTTTTTTTCTACCTTTCAACACATATTTTTTTTTAGTTTCTTTTCTCTTCTACCAGAGTACATGACTCTCAGGATGAGTAAAAAATTTATATATATATATAAATATGTCGATAGAATGTAAAAAATTCAACGACCATAAACCCAAGTTCTTTTCTGAGAAATTCCTTTTGCTTGGTACGTGAGGCGCGAACACCCTATTTCCCCATAAGAATCATTCGCGTATGTGTGTGTGTATTTGCAAAAGGCTATTTCCGGGTGTGATTTCGAAATTTAATGGTAAATTTACCAGCTTATATACATGTATATATTTTTTATTTATTTATTTATTTATTATTTTGAGAAAGATATAAAAGATGAAAAGTAGAGAGAGGAAAAAAAAAATTGATTTTGTAGAATTTAAATTGATGTTTTGGTATTTTATTATTATTTTTTATTTTTTTGTTGCAGAAAAATTGACGACGCAGTCGGATGATTTCAGTAGGAAATTGTATATCTTCGCTGAGAAATCCCAGCGATATATTTGCTTCAATAAACGCTGGAAACCCGTCGCTCTGGTAATTTTTATTTTGGAATTTTAAGTTGGAATAAAATTATTGTGGAATTGATATTTAATTATTTAAATAGAATTATGAAGAGGGTTATAAAGTCTTGTAATTATTCTGAATTATTATATTATATTTCAAACAAAAAACAATAATTAAAATTAATTTTAATAATAATTCTCTTTGTAGAAAAATGAAAAATTAAATTAAAATTTTAGAATTTAAAGTTGGAATAAAAATGTTGTTGAATTAATATTTAATTATTTAAAAAGAATTATGAAGAAGGTTGTGAAGTCTTCTAATCATTCTGAATTATTCTATTACAATTCAAACGAAAAAAAATAATCAAAATTAATTTCAAAACTAATTTTTTTCATAAAAAAAAATAAAATTAAAATGTTGGAATTTAAAATTGGAATAAAAATGTTCTCGAATTAATATTTAATTATATAAAAAGAATTATAAAGAGAACAATAAAGCCTTCTAATTATCCTAACTAAATTCTTCATAATCCCAACAAAAAACAATAAATAAAATAATAATAAATATTAATTCTCTTCATAAAAAAAATAAAAATAAAAAATAAAATGAAAATATTGGAATTTAAAATTGGAATAAAAATGTTCTCGAATTAATATTTAATTATATAAAAAGAATTATAAATAGAACAATAAAGCCTTCTAATTATCCTAACTAAATTTATCATAATCCCAACAAAAAACAATAAATAAAATTAAAATTAAAACTATCTAATTGATCATTTAATTAATGAATTATTTATATTTTGTTTCATTGCAGCCAAAAAAACAGAGAGACGCGATGTGTCAATTTTATGAGACTTATAATGGACCGTATTTGAGGTATCGTAGCGCAGTGGACAACACGAAATATCTTGGCTTCAATAAGTACGGCAAGCCAATAAAAGGACAACGCGGTCGTCAAGAGTGTTTTAATTTTATGAAATACAATCCGAGTTTTAGTATCAATGATCATAATGATTGGATGACGGGTAATGCACCAGGCGATCATCGACGAGATGTCATTCATAGAAAACATCATCATCAACAACAACAACAGCCACAACAGCGCCAAATTCATCAGCAATTATTGGCGCACAGGACTAAAAAAAATTTATTACAATCGGATGAAATTTCAAGAGAATTAATTACGACACATCGTCATCGACATTCTAATCGTTTGAAGCAATCACATGACGAGCTCGCTGTCATTACACGAAGACGACAACATAATAATCGTCATATTGACATGAGCAAATATTAAGCCATTTATTTATGTCATTTAAATAATATTTTTATTATCATTTATTTTGAAATATTTTCTCTTCGTTTTTAATATTTGTTGAGAGAATATAAAAGAGATGAATAAATATAAATTTAATAATGGCTTACCGATTTGAAGACTGCCACTCAATATATTTGTTTTATCTGGGGTGAAATAGTGCGAGGGGGATGAAAATAATAATTATATCCACTCGTAAGAGCCCTGGAAAAAAATAATAAAATAAAATAATGAAAGAATGAATTTAAAATGTGAAAAATAAATACACGCGCAATTGTAGTTTTTTTTTTTCTGTGCATATATATATTTGCATGATAAATATATATTTGTGTAAAACTTGTAGATGAACCGAGCTGAAGGGTGGAAGAATGCGGGGTGAAATTAAAATAGAAAATAATGTTAAAAAAAGAAAAAAAAAATATTTTTTTATTTATTTGAGAAGTTTTTTTTTTTTTTTTTTTTCATTTTGATTTCGTAATTATTCGAGGTAATTAATTAGTTATTTAATGACATTAATCCACCCTTTAATAGCGGTGCCCGAAGTATTTTTTAATTTTTCTATTGAAAAATTTATCGAATGAAATAAATAAATAAATGAGAGGAAATTTTTCTCTTTGATTTTTTTCAATGAGAAAATTAAAAATAAAGGAAACTAAAAAATTAAATTAAAGGAGAAGAATGAGTGGGAGTAATGTATGAAAATGTGTATTTGTATGTGTGTAAGTGTGTGGAATTATTAAAATTATGAACGAGTGTGTGTAATATAATTATAAAAAAAAAATTAAGAGAACAAAACACAAAACAAAATATACCGTTAAATTGAATTTAATCCTTAGGACGCTACTGCAGACTGTATTACTAGATTATAGGTGAAAAAAAAAATAATTAAACAATATAAACGCGGTGGTGACTGTGCCTCCTTCTAAAGAGAATGAGAAAAATAAAAAAAATGGAAATGAAATGAAAATTTTCAATTAAAATCAAACAGCAAAATTGATATTTATTTCCAAGAGAAAAAGAAAAAAAAATTTTTTTCTACTCAATAAAATTATTTAAATATTATTTAATTAACATACAATTCAATTATAAATTTATTTTCTGTATCTTCTTTTCTCCATATATTATTTATAGATATTATTTCATTTTTTTTCTCAGTTATACAAAATGAATTATTAATTTTGCTCTCTTCTCTTCTGCATTATATTTTTTTTTTTTTACATTTCATTCAACTTTTTTTTTTTTTTATTTGTTTTGTTAATTTATTTTTTCTTTTTTATCCTGTCATTTAATCATGCGACAATACTCGTGAATCATTTCTCATTGTCTTAAAAACATTCCAACAATTTGAAAATGTAAAAAAAAGTAAAAAAAAAATTTTTTTTTTGATGTTTTGAAAAAAAAAAAATAATAATAATTCATATGATTTATTTTTTATATTTCGAGGCGGGGTGTCCATCGCGAACCTCACTATCATTATCCTACCTAGCAGCTGCGAATGATAAAATGAGGAAAAAAAAATAAACTAAATAAATAAAATGAAGATAAAAAAGAAAAAAAAAATACTTAAAAATAAGAAAACAAATAATACAAAAAACGTAAATCCGACGCTTATAATTTAATAACGGACAACTAATATAACTTGTAATGTATTGTATTGTAATAATGTTTATTGTAACGCCACGACTAAATGGAAAAAAAAATGATAAAAAAAAAAAAAGAAAAAAAAGTACTAAAAAAAAAAAATTCATAAAACCTACTCGTTTTTGTATGTCTATAAGCATAATCTCACGACGTGTAATCCAAAAGAAAAATAAATTGTACTGCATATTCCCACCCATTCAATGTTCGTATTTTTCACAAAAGGGATTGTGCAGACAAAGAAAAAAAAATAAAATAAAATAAAGAAAAGAAAATAAAAAATAAACATGATGCAAAAATGAAAATAATAATTTAAATCAATCTCAACAGAATGGCCTGAGAACTATCAACTACATTTATAAATAAATAAATGAATAAAAAAATAAATAAATAAATAAATAAATAAATGAATAAATAAATATTATATTCATCCCTCCTTTTCTTAATTGCAAATAAATATTAACGAAGCGCCAACCGATTAAAATTTAATTTAAAAATAAAATTAAATTCCTGTTCAATTTAATAAATAAAAAAATAATAATAATATAATTGATATTAAATAAAAAATATCCACCAAAATTTTTGTTTTCATTTTTTTCTTTGTTTTTTAATATTAATTTTAAATTAATCATCCACTTGCAATTGAATTTATCGACAGGGGAAAATAATGTAAACAATACAGAAAAACAAATGAAAAAAATAATAGTTTGATATATTATAAAACTTAAATGATAATAATGAAGAAAATGATGAAAAATAATTTCAATAGAAAATAAAAAACATCAAATTATAATATAAATAATATTATATATATAAATATTAATGAGATTATATGAAAAATAAAATAAATAAATGATGACGAATGTGTATTGTAAGATATTTAATACCGAATTGTTAGGCACACTCGATTAATAATTAAATAAATAAATAAATGAATAAATGAAATAAATGAAGCAACAAAAAATTTAATGACAATTAAATATGACTTGTGAGAGAATAAGAAGGTTGGAATGATGAATAACAAAGAAGAATGATGAATAAATAAATAAATAAATAATATTAAAAATAATAAAAATTCCCTGAAAAAAAAAAAAAAAAATTTTTTTTTTTTTTTTTTATTTTGCTTTTAATTATTATTCTTATTCGCATATTGTAATATAATTAAAACGTAATGTTTCTCTTTCAATTTCCTGAATTAGCTCGAGCACAAAGCACAATTCTATCGATGTGAGATCGATGAAAAAAAAAAATTATTAATAAATTATTGATAAAAAAAAAAATAAAAAACGGGCGTGTTAAAAATTATTTGGACAAAGTTAATAAATTTAAAAATTATTATAAACATTTGGGAATATATTTTGTGTGTGAAAAAATAAATTTTTATAAGGGGAAAAATTTTGTTTACGTTTTTGAGTCTGATTTTTTAAATGCAGAAATTCTTTAATTAATTTATTATTTTTTTTTTTCCTACTTTGAAATTTTTTTCTTTCTTCATTTGGTTTTTGTGATGTATATCTATTCAACAGACGTTAAGTGTGTGTGTGTGTGTGTGTGTGTTGGTCATTAAATGCCATAGTATTGACTTAATTAACTCTGACTAAAACGAAGAGTTAAAATTTTTTTTTTTTATTTTTTTTTTTTCGATAAAAAAATTTAAAAAATAAAATAAAATATATAAAAATAAAATTTAATTGATATATCAAGCTGACATTTCAAGTGCTTCTGGAACTAAAATAAAATTCCACATAATTTTTTATCATCATGAAATAAAAATATTTATTTTTTAATTTTTTATTCGCAAATAATTCTTTTGTATTTTTTAATTTGATTATAAAAAAAAAAAATTTACAATCGATTACATCACGCCCGTGAATATTAATTAGCAATAAATAAAATTAGGGGAATTGAAGAGAGAACACATATGACATTCCAAAACGTAAATGGAGAAAATTATAAAATAATTAAGTGAATGAATAAAAATTAAATAAAAAAAAAAATTAATTCTATTTAAGTGCCGCCTATTTATCGAGATGAAAAATGGATCAAGAAGATATTAAACAATTACAAATTAAAAAAAAAAAACACTGTCAAATACACGCTCATACACTGCTGAAAAAAAAAAATTATCAATTGCATTTAATTTATTAATTTTCCTCACCTTTAAATTTTTATATTTAAACAAGAAATAAAAAATAAAATTAAAAATCACCGATTAATTTTTTTTTTTTCTTAAGAATTCTGTCGTTTTATTTTGTCTAATTACTCTACACATATATCTCTTAACTCAAACGAAAATATCTCGAGTAATAAACAAGAGAATTTGCCCTGTGTAAAAGTAAAAAAAAATTAACAAAAAAAAAAAAAAAAAAAAAAAAAAAAAAAGTGAGAGAAGACACATTTTACCACTTCATCCATTGATTTTTTTTTCTTCAATGGGCTCGTTCGAGGGCTCCCCAAATAATGTCAAAAATATTCTCCCGCCTTAAAGATTTCCATTCTTAAATAAAAAAGAAAAAAAAAAAATTTTTTTTTTCTCTTCTTCACAATTTAAAGACGAGAAAAAAAATATGTCGGCACCCTTTCACTCATTGTACATACTTTTGAGTGTTTGATCTTGAAAATCATGCGGTCAAGTCTTTGAAATCTTATTTTTTTTTTATATATATATGGACATCAGTATTTAAGTGAGGCAATGGAAAAATATCTTATCTTAAAAATATGATCGAGGACGATTTAAAGAATTAATAGAATTGGATTGAAGATTGAACGCACCGGAAATATTGGCTTAAAAATAGATACACATTTGTATAAAAAACTCCATTACATTAGAATAAAAATCCCGAAGCTTTTATTCATATAAAAAAAAAAGAAAAAAACGAAATTGTTGAAGAAAAAAAAAAAATAAAAAATTCTTAAGAAAAATTTTTTTTTTTTTTTTCAATTTTTAAAATCATTGTAAAATATAAAAAATAAATATTCACACACACACACACACATACTATAATGTGTATAATCCCACCCTGTACATGTAGAATATTTTTTTTTTTATTATTAAATATTTATTTTTATAAATTTAAAAATTAAAAAAAAAAATTTCACAAATTTTTTTTCTCAGCAATTATTTATTTATTATTTTTTTTTTCAAATTGAATTTCTGTGTGTGTGTAAAAAATAACATTGAATCAATTCTTTCTAATCCTTAGAAAATAATAAAAAAATTTCAATCTAAAAAAAAAAATTCTCTCTTAAAATATTTTCAAACTTAAAAATATTTTCCTCATTCTTAATTATCAATAAAAAAATTTTTTTTTTTATTAAAAATCAAGTATATATATACAAGATATATAATAAAATATCAATTGAATTATTAATCCCTCGAACGATTTAAACCTTTTAATTTTCATCTCTATTAACCAATCTTATCTCACCAGTCATTTATAATTCTCATTCAATCTTTTAAACTCTTTAATTTATTTTATATTCTATCGGTGTATATATTTGCGATAACAAAATTACACGTCGTCGAATTAATCGGACACTAATGAGCTGAAATAATTAAAAAAAGAAAAGAGATATATACTATTAAAAAATAAAATAAAATAATCAAAATTAACAGGCGATTAATTTTTGATAATAAGGTGTAAAATATGTCAAACGTAAATAATATTAAAAAATTAATAATAAATATATTAAATATCGGTAGACATTTGTCATGGCTTAAATACACTTATTCAATATAATTTTACACATCAATAGCAAAACTTTTACCTATATATTATCCACGAACAAAAATCTATTCATCCTAACACAAATAAAATGAAGAAGAGCAAAAGAAAGCATCGGTTCAATTCATTCAAAATATATTTTCGCAAGGCAATTCACATATATTTATATATATATATATATTCTCACTTTATGTATACATATATATTGCAGGAAAAAGGATCCCAAACACCGGTGGCATCATACCTTAACCAATAACAATAAGGATCAAGCTCGTAAATAATTCAAACAAAAATTCTTTTGGTCAATTGTATGCGTCTGTCTTTTTCACTTCTTTCTCTATTTTTACTTCCTATTTAATTGTCAGATATCCTTGGCTAAAGATATTTATGTCCATGTCCTGTTAGTATTTAATATGTATGACAATAAGAAAACAAAATTATCTGCAAATTTATTTATATAAAAATAAGAATTAATATATTTATATATTTTAATATTAGAAAAATTTTTTTTTTATTATTTTTATGAGATAAAAAATATTCAGGTGAAGGAATTAATTAAGTTGTCTATTGAATTATATTTTGTATTAATGGTAGAATTTATTTATAGAATATAATGTTTAATTATTTGAATTTTTTTAAGTATTTTATTTTAATTGTAATTGGCATTTATTGATTTTTTTTTGATGAGGCAACGGAAATTTTTCAGACTGTTTGGAGGATAATTCAATGAGTTAAAATGTTCATTTCCTTTTTAATTACGTTGCTAGTAGTGGAAAAATGGTAAATCAATTGTCGTTAAGAGAGAAATTTAGCTTGAAAGTTATTTGAAAGAGATGAAAAAAAATTGTTGGGATTAATTGAATTATTTTCAATCAATCGATTGAACTTAACAAAAAAGTTATTTATTTATTTATTTTTTTTTTTCTTTAGTTTGTTGACGGTATATGTATGATGATAGTGTGAAATTCGTTAGGTTAATTTGAACTTGGCTGTTGGCCAAGTTGACCCTCGTAATGAACAGTAGGATTTTTTATAAAAAATATTTTTTTTTCTTTATTTTTTTTACTGGATAATGAATAAATGAGAGTATCAAGGTAACAAGGCTTTGTGTTTTTATTTTTTCTTTTCATCTACCTCATTTCCATTTTGTCAGATTTTTCACGTTAATTGTAAAGTCCTTCTCAAAATTAAGGTCAACTTTTAATGAATTTTTATAAAATTTTCAAAGGAATTATTTAATTTAATAAATAATTATTATCTTTATAAAATTATCCAGCACTTTTGTTGACTCTTTAATATATTTTATTTCTTAATATATTTAATAGAAAAAAATAAAGAAATATAATTTTGATTTAATTATTATTAATAAATTAATTTTTATAAAATTGTCGAAGGAATTATTTCAATTTAATAAATAATTATTATCTTTGTAAAATTATCCAGCACTTTAATTGACTCTTAAATATTTTATTCCTCAATATTTAATAAAAGAAAATTATAAAATATAATATCGATTTAATTATAATTATTAATTAATTAATTTTTATAAAATATTCCGGGCACTTGAATCACTTTTATTTATTTAATTACGAATATCCAATGAAAGAAAAACAGGAATGAATATATATTTCAAAATTAATTATCCAATTCATTGATTAATTTATCTTTATAAAATTTTTGTATCCATCTGGGAATTTTAATTAAATTAATTAATAATAAAATAAATTTAATAAAATAAATTTCAGGCTCTAAAATTTAACATAATTTTCATCCGAATGATATTAAAAATATCTAAACATCATCATGCATGAATAAATATTTTAAATAAATTATAAAAATAAATATTTAAAATAAATTATAAAAATAAAATAAATCAAATTTAATTTCACTATTAATTTCAATATAAAAATAATTAACATAAAATAACAAAAAGAAATAAAATTTTTCCAAATACATCTTTCTCTCCCCAACACTGTCCTCAAGTCATAAAAATTGATAATTAATTCATCCAATTTATTTTCACTTTATAACTCAATTTAATTGATGAAAAAAAAAATTTTTCTTCATTGAAAAAAAAAAAAAATAAATAAAAAAAAAAGTGTTTGCATTTATCAAACGTAGCTATCCTGTTTAACGAGCATTTTTTTTCTTCGCAAAGTATCTCGTTTACATGCAAGATAAAGATATAAAAAGAAACAGATAGAATAATACGAAATTTCACGAAAAAAAAAAAAAAAAAATTTTTTTTTTCCTTTTTTTCTCAGTTCCATCGCGGGTCAACAATCGTAATATAAAAGCGCGGGAGTATGCAGATGCAACGAGATTATTTGAAATTGCAATATGGCGTCATTGAGACTTTCTTATTGTCCTACTACTGGTGGGGTCTCTTGTCTTTATCATCGCGATTCACCGGCGCCTAACTTAAAATTCACCATTTCACCAAACAACCCAACCGCATAAAATACAACCTGGAATTTTAATAACCTCACAATTGTATGCAACATTTATTCCCACACAGATTTTCGCCAGAGATTTATTTTATTTTATTTCATCCTTGTTAAATTCCCTTCGGGTTTTTTCTTATCGTTTATTTATGATTTACAAAACAAATTGAAGAGCCGAAAAACATTTTGATTTAAAATAAATTTATTCTGGATATTTTTCTACAGAATTTTAACAATTTAAATTTAATTATAACATTTTTTTTATTATTTCAATTACTGATTTAATTTTTTTTTTCTCTTTATTATGCGTTAATAATAGTTTATTTTTAATTAATTTGTACTGTTAAATCATCTTCAAGAATTTATTTTCCAAACTACAGTTGTTTTTATTGAGAAAAAAAAAATTCTTCATTACATATTTTTTTTTAAATAAAAATTTTTTTTTCTATTCAAAATATGACAAATGTCAATTTGTCCAACCTACAAAAATCCAAACATCATTCTATTCCCCATAAAAAAAAAAAAAAACCTCTGATCAATACCGACACAAAACCAAATTTAAATTCCCCAATTTAATAAAAATATAAAAAAAAAAATTTTAAATAACTCAAATAAAATATGCAAATGAACTAAAAATATTTCTCATCCTAAATCAATATTATTTTTATCACTACGTGATGAAAAGTAAAAAAATACCACACAAAAATGCATGAAAAAAAAAAAATAAATTAATAAAAATATTCTACAAAAAAAAAATTTTTTTTTTTTTTTTTTTTTTTCAATATTTGTAATTGGTATTTTTGCTACCAGTCATCATCGGGACATGTCCGACACGCGCCTGATCAAGTGTTCAGACATCATATCAACTTTGTGTATGACACGTCTGTAAAAAAAAAAAAAAAATGAGAAAGAGTAAAAAAAAATAAAGATGAAGAGTTTGAAGGAAGAAGAAAAAGGTGGAAGACCCTTGACCTCAATGACCCATTCATTCAGGGTGTCGTAAACATGGCGCTAGGTTGTTATATTATACAGATTCGAGAGATTATTAACGGCACTATCCCATTATCGTAGTCGTAAGCATTTGCCCTCGTGTAATCACAGATGCTATTCAGCAGAAAATAATATTTATTATATTTTCTCTTTTGTATAAAACCAAAATTAATTTTCTCAATATAAATATAATATTTATGTCTTTATAATATATTTATAACAAAAGGGGTGTGTGTGTGTACGAGTCACCCTTTTGCGTATTTTTAATTAAGTCAGTCGGTTCATCAAAGAAATATTTTTATAATAATATAATATTACAACTGATGTTAACAAACTTCTAGTGCTATTGAATTGTTGTTGATAAATTGTTTCATCTTTGATTGTTTACAAATTTTATTATTTTATAATTATCTACGTGTTGAGATGAACATTATATTTTATGATAGGAAGAGGAGATTTTTTTAAAATCATCACAGTGCATTAATTTATTGTTGTTTATTTAATAATTGTTTTATTTGAATTAATTTTTAGTTTTGAAATTTGAATATTTTTTATTCTTTTTTATATTTTCTGATATTAATAAATTTTATTTGGATTATTTTTTTTTTTTATTGTGTTTTATATATTTTATTTAATTTATTTAAATAATTGGAATAACTTAAATATTTATTTATTTACAGAGAATATTTTTTTTAATTCTAAAAAAATTTTTTTTAGGATTAAATATTGATAATTAATTGTTTTTTTTTTATTATATGTTTTTTTTATTTGTTTATTTGTTCAATTGATTATTTATTGCTTGTGAAATATGAAGATTGTTTATTGGAATTTTATTTTTTAGTGTGTGAATAATTAAAAAATTTTTTTGTAGAATTAAATATTGAAAATTAATTTATTTTATTTTATTATATGTTATTAATAATTAATTATTTATTTGTTTTATTTTTTATTTCATTTAAAAAGATGAATATTGATTATTGGAATTATTTATTCAAAATATTTTTTAGTGTGTAAAATAATAAAGAAAAATTATTTTATTTTATATCATGAAATTAATTTATTTGTTTATTTATTTATTGCATATATAAAACGAAGGATTTTTATCAAAATTTTAATTTTTCATTGTACGAATAATGAAGATAGAATAATTACAAAAATTAAATTAAATTAATTATTCTCATTTCACTCCATTTTAATCATTATTATTTGATAAATAAATCAAAAAATAATTATTTAAATTTCTCATTAATTTTGATTTAGAATCAGTTGTATATTATGTAAAATATTTAAAATTTATTATATATTTAATGTGAATATTTAATTATTGATAAACCAGGTAAATAATTTTTTCAATATAAATACACGACATTTATAAATATACAAATAAAATCTACGAAATTACCACAGAATTTTTTATAAATGAATACATATGTATAAAAATACTTTTTTTTTTTTATTTCATTCACCGGTTTCTTCCTCAACGTTCGTCGACCGCAATATTAATTTACACACACACGTATACACACTAAAAATTTTTTTGTGCGGTCTCTTTGTCAATAAATAAAAAAAAAAAAAAAATTCGTAACATGAACAAATCAAAAATGCGAATAAAATTTTGTTTATAATTAAACAAACTAAATAATAAAAATCTAAATAACATATTAATTAATTTATCTTTCACATAATTAAATAAAAAAATTAAAAAAATAAAAAACTAAATAATTTTTCCTATTTGTAAAATTAATATTATTTAATAATTAAAATAATTTAATTTTTAATATATTTATATTATTTATTAGACGCATTCATAGCCATCGAATGGACAATAAATATAAATTATTAATATATTATCGCAAACTGTGCAATAAATGTTTTGAAATATATTTTTAAATGAATAAAAATAAATAATATTCTTTATGTTAAATATTTTAATGAGAATATTTCATTTATATATATTTATTAATATGTGTGTGTTTAATTGTAAATTATGTTAATGATGGAATGCAAGTTGACAAACACACTCAAGGTATTATATCATCTTAAACAATTATTAATTTTACAAATGCCAATTTTTATTATTTTTTATTTTTTTATTTTTATTTCACGAAAGTGTGAGCAAAGATGATCCATTGGCTATATATTATATTTACAATGACCGTGACGTGTGCCAGGATGGTTTGCCTTGGACCACATATTTCCATGTGTCATGTATTCGTGTGTACATAAATATTTTATATACACATGTGGGTATTTTTTTTTTTTTTTTTAATAAATAATCGAGAATAATAATTATTTAAACGTGACGTGTCTGGGTATTTTTTTTTTTTTTTAACACGTCGTGCGTGAAATATTTGTGACGTTTAGTAAAATTTAATTTATGTATTATTAAATAATCAATTGATAATAATGAAAATAGAAATTATAATAAACGTCAAATTATAGTAGATAAATTATAATGTTTATGTATATGAAAATATGTCATTAATTATTATTATTATTATTATTTATATTATTTACCATCATGGATAATGAAGTTTTCTGCATTATCGACAGTTGAAAATACAGAAAATGCTTTATGATAAATTATTGACGGTGGGTATTCTTTTATGTTCAATTTCTACTTTATCTGAGTATGGTAAGTGAGGACTTTTTTTTTTTTTTTACGAATTAAAAAGAAAGTTAAATATTGATTTATTTATATGTATAAAATGTTTATGATTATAAAGGGGACTTTAAGTGTGTGTGTAAAATTGACGATTAATTTTTTTTTTTTTGTTATAAATTGAGCGGGGATTTTTTTTTAATTCAAGGAAACTTTGTGTTGGAATGAAAAAAAATATTTGCTAGGTGTGGGGTTCGAACCCACGCTCCCAATTGGGAACCAGAGCTTAAATCTGGCGCCTTAGACCGCTCGGCCAACCTAGCTCGAAACTAGAAAATCTAAACGTTATATTTAAACAATTTTTAATTATTGTATTGATAATATAAAAATAACATCGAATTATACCATAAATCAATAAAATATCTATTTAAATAATTTTTTAAATACTTATATCATATTATTCATTTATAATATCACTATTGTTTCTTATTAAAAATTAATTTCATGAATAAAACTCCAATTTTAATTATTTATTATCAATAATATGTAGTGATAATATAATCTGAAAATTGTTTAAACATCTTAATTTAATAAAACATCAAATTGCACAATTTATTATAAAAATAAAAAATAAATATTTATTATTTTATTGATAAAATTTCAATATTTTCAATATTTTTACTCTACAAAATAAATATAATTATTAAAATCTCTCAATTATTTAAATAAATAATCGACATATATTTACAATATACCAATCAGAATCACAAAAAAAAAAAATAAATAAATAAAATTCGTTGATATATAATTTTTTTTTATTTATTTATTTATTTTTCAGTCTTCTTCTTATTTTTCTTCATTATGTCACTTCAATCTATATATAAATAAATTCATTTCTCGTTGAAATATAATACTGCGGGTGTGTAAGAAGAGATTACCGCGGTAATCAGCAGATGGTAATGCGATTCAAAGAGCATATAGGGATGAAAAAATACAATGGACCACTGCTTTTACTTCTACTATTACCGTTGTCTATCAACTGTAATATTGAAGGGTAAAAGAGACGAGTATAGTGTTATTATTCATAAACCGAATTCAAATAAAGCAAAATGTGTGATGGCGTTCCCAAAGCTTTGCGATGTTATCTCCAAGAGCTGTCAGAGAAATTACTCCCCTGAATTGCTCATATCAAGTCCAAAATAAAAAAAAAAGAGAAAAAAAAATCCTGGGCGCGTGCGGACGTGTTCATCCCCTTCATCAGACAATTCGCTATTATATTTATATATATATAAATGTATGTATGTATGTATGTATGTATATAGGTTAAGGGAGTTTTAGATTGAAGGTATAAAGGGCGCAAGTCGATTTTCTCTCTGACGTTCGTAGGCCTATTGATCTTCACATTTTTATATATAAAAATACTCTGACGTTTGGATAATATTATTTAGAATTATTTTTTCATTTAGTAAAAAATTAATTTAATTTTTCTGTTTTATTATTTATTAAAATTTAATTGTGGTAATTATTATTTGATATTTAATGATGTTAATAGAAATTTTTATTAATTTATTTATTATAATATTTAATTATTATATCTAGTTATGAAATAAATTTTTTAATTATTATATATCTAATAATTTTATAATTTATTCAATTTTTTAATTTATTAATTTTATTTTTGTATTTTATTATTTATTATAATTTAATTGGTAATTGATGATGTTAATAGAAATTTTTATTTATTTATTTATTATAATATTTAATTATTATATCTAGTTATGAATTTAATTTTTCAATTATTATATATCTAATAGTTTTATAATTTATTCAATTTTTTAATTTATTAATTTTATTTTTGTGTTTTATTATTTATTAAAATTTAATTGTGGTAATTATTATTTGATATTTAATGATGTTAATAGAAATTTTTATTAATTTATTTTTATAATAATTAATTATTATATCTAATTATGAATTTAATTTTTCAATTATTATATATCTATTAATTTTATAATTTATTAATTTAATTTTTGTATTTTATTATTTATTATAATTTAATTGGTAATTAATGATGTTAATAGAAATTTTTATTAATTTATTTCAATAATATTTAATTATTATACATATCTAATTATGAATTTAATTTTTCAATAATTTATTTCATAATTTATTCATTTATTTAATTTACTAATTTATTTTCTAATTCATTCAATTATTTTATTATTATATTTTTTGTCATATTTGTTAATATAATAATATTCATATATTTTTATATATTTGTAGATTTATTATATTAATTTTATTCATTTGTTTATATTTTATTCATTATATTCAATACAATAATTTTATTTATTATATTTATTTGATTTATTATTATTATTCATTCGTTTATTATATCCATGTTATTTATTGTTATTAGTTATTGATTGTATTTGTTATATTAATTTTATTTATCATTCTCAATCACTCATTTTATTTATTACACGTATTTTATTTTTTATATTTATTTAATTTATTATCATTAGTTATTTGTTCATTATATTCATTTTATTCATTGTTATTAATTATTGATTGTATTTGTTATATTAATTTCATTTATTATTCTCAATTAATCATTTTATTTATTACTTATATTTTATTTTTTATATTAATTCATTCATTTTATTTATTTTATCTATTATTTTTAATTTTTCATTATATTCAATATATTTATTTTATTTATTACATTTGTTTATTCACTATATACTCTTTTTATTATTCATAAATTCCCTTTTCACTTTTCCAAATAAAAAACACACATATATAAATATTTTTTGTTCTTTTAAAATTTTCTTAACCTCAAAAACTTGCCCATATTTTTTTGTTTCATCCAAATTGGTTTTGTATTATAAACCTTTATATTATTATATATTAAAAATAAATACGCCACGAGACGAGTGGTCTCCCGAGGCTAAACATAAAAAATTTACATTGTAACACACGCGTGTATATATTTATTATACATATATACATGTACATGTGCACTCGCGATTATTATTTTGTATCGTTTCCCGCGCGCGTTATTTTGCGTTTGGATGAATAGAATGCCACGTGCGCGCGCATTATCTGACACGTGGCGCCCAATCTAAATCTAATAACGCAAACAGCCACACAATATAGCATACATCATAGCAAAATATGTATATATGTTTATCGTTTGTTCAATAGAACATATCTAAATATATAAATGTAGTAGTGGTAATAAAACACCATGTGAACTAATCGTTTCCAAGTGGCTTCTTGTATTATATTACGTATCTTGTTTCGCTATTTGTAAATATTTTATTTTCATAAATATATATATATATATATATATGTAGTAAATAATTTTGAATTTTGAAAATCTGTTCAAAAATTGTGTTGAATGGTTTTTTTTGATCTCAATTTTATTGCAAGTAATTTGAAAATGAAAAATATTTTTATTTTTATGTTGAATTTATCACGAATTTTTTTTTTTTGATAAATAAATAAATTTTGTGGTGAAAATAAATTTATATCTTTATCAAGGTTTCAGATAGTGTTTGTGATTGATTTATTTATATGAATATAGTGGGTTAATTGAACATAATTGTTGATTAAAAATTGAATGAAGAAAATTTTAATAAAAATTTTTTTTAACAAAATTTTTTACTTTTTTATATATTTAGTGTATTATTTATATGTCTGTATAATAATATCATTTGTTTATAATAATGGAATTATTAATCAATTTTAATATTGTTATTATATATATATATTTTTTTTAAATTTAATTTTATGAATTTTTTTTTGTTTTTAAAATTATTGTTGAAATAAAATTTGAATATTTTTATTATAGATATTGAATAATTATTAATTTCTACTCACCCATGACTGCAACAAATTTATCACAAAGTAGAAAATGAAACTTCTTTACAGGTAAATTAAGTAAATAATATTTCTTCAAACCTGAAGAAGAATAATTAAACTTTGATTATTATAATGAATTGATATAATAATTAACATACACTTTAATCACAGTAAACATCTTTAATAACAAAATAAACTCTCCATTAATGGATAAAAATATTTTTAAAATGATTATTTATCATCGAAAAGCGAATGAAAATTTTTTTCAAAAAATTCTATATTATAAATGAGAGCTAGATGGTATTAAGTGATATGTAAAGCTCATGGACTTAATACACTCTAGCTCTGAAATTAAAAAATTTAATTTATTTAAATCGAAAGAAGTTTCATTTTGAAAAATAAATATAAAATGCTTTTTTATTCTTCTTTATTTTTTTTGTAGTTAAATAAATAAAATTTCATGAATTAGTGGATAATTAATGGATTTATGAAACATTTTAATTTTCAAAAAATTGTTAATTTTAATTTTTATATTCAATATACATACGTGGAGTGTTTTAAATGTGAGTGTGTGTATGTGTGTCTGAAAATTTTTTTTTCTTTGAGTAGAGTTATACAACAGCAAAATTCTGAAAATATAAAAAACAAAAATAAAAGATGAATGAAAATAGAAAATTAAATAAATTTGAATAAGTATATGTTTATGTGAAAAAAAAAAAAAAAAAAAAAATTATTTGTCGTATTAATAAAAATTAAGATCACAATGAGATTTTATAAATTAATCTTAACGATATGCAGGAATTAATTTATAATTTATTTTTTTTATTGACAGGATTAATAATGTATTTTTTATTCCTTTATTTTTTTTTTTTTTTTTTTTTTTAATCAGAGTTTAATATTTGTTTTTGTTATTATTTATATTTTTTTATTTCATCGTATACTTTCGTGGTGAAGAATTCGGTTTTTGGACTCTATATTGTTTCTTTTTTCTTACTCAAACAATTTTTTTCTTTTCAATTTTAACATTTTCATTTTTTAATTGTTAATTTTTATTTTTTATTTTACTTTTTTTTTCCTAATACCCGATACTTTTTATATTGTGGTTGTTATTCACAATATTTTCTTTTACATAGATAAAAGCTACGGGCATTGTATTAACCTATTTAATTATTTACATTATTATTTTTTTGTTGCTGAATTTTTTTCATTTTTTTTATCTTCCTCGTTTTTTTTTTTTATCTAATTTACTTATTACATAATCGTATAATCTATGAATCGAGACCAAAGTTTTCTTTCATTTAAATGTCACTTCGTTGGAATTTTTATTAAAGAATTAAAAAAAAAAAATTTTCAAAAAAAAAAAAAAATAAAAAAATTTTTTTTTTTTCACATTTTCTGTTCACACTTTTTTTTTTTTCGTCTCATTCATTCTCTTTCTTTTGTACATCGCAACAATATTTACAAATAATATACAAATTACAATAATATTAAATTTTTTTTTATATAATTAAATTACAATCAATTTTTGATACGTCAATTTTCATTTTATTTTCACTTACGAACTTACTTATACTTAATTCAATATTATCATTTTCTTTTATTCCCCCTCGTAAGAAAGATTGTTAAATTTGCCCATATTCCATTTCATATTTATATTTATGTATAGAATTTTTCTTCTGTTTTATCATTTATTTTATTTAATTCACTTTTTTTTATTTTTTTTTATTCATTGATATGCGATACGTCCGTTTCTAGTATGTAATTTTTTTCTCCTTTAGTTTCATCTCCCATTCTATTTCACCTTAAAACTCTGTTTCACTATGCGCGCGCGCGCGCGAAAGTAAATAAAAAAAAAAAAAAAACATAAAATAAAAAAGAAAAAAAAAAGAAAATTCTCCCTCAACCTTCGATCCGTCTTGGCTGTATAAAATATTGAAGGTCCGCCTCAAGGTCTTTCTCCGCGTGTTCTATACAACCAAAAGACATTCAACAACACATATCTACACACATATTTATATATAAATGTATGTGAAACTCATACACATGTGTATATATGTATTTATAGGGATAAAAAAGAGAAAGATGTACACCGTAACGCTTTTAAGAAAATGTCTGGCATTTTCATAAAGTCCAAGTGGTCGCATCGAGAGCTATGACGATAGATCAAGCGAATTTATTGCAATGTAAAGAGATAAAATTCATTTTTTATTATTATTATTTATTTATTTTTTTTTCAAATTTTTCTCATATTTTTGGAACGTAACTTTTAATATTTTTTCTTCTTTAATTATTTACGATATGTCAAAATTCATTTGAACACTGAGAAAAGAATTTACAAACTGATAATAATGATAATTTATTAATCAATAGTAATTTTTTTAATTATTTATCATTTGAAATAAATATTTTTAAATATTAATAAACTGTAAGAAAATTAAAAATGATTAAAATTGATAAATAAAAATTATTACTTTCATTATTTTTAATTTATCAATTAATAATATAATTATTATTTAATTTATTACAGTAAATTAAATTAAATTCTGTATTTCTAAACCAATATATCATATATATAAATCTTATATATTTACATAACTGTAAAATCTAAAAGCAATTAAATAATTGCCAAATAATCCTCAACTATAAAATAAATTTATAAACTACTAAAAAAAAAAAAATACCACATTACTATACGTAATATTATTCCTCAATAATAAATAATAAACTGCTTTATACAATCCACCAAATCCTTTTCTCAGTGTAAAAATTTTCCCATTAAAAATTCGAATAAATTATTTAATCCAATGAAAAAAAAAAAAGTCGAATAAATTTACAATTTTCATATTTTAATTTTTTCAAATTAAAAAATAATCTAAACACACACACACACACACAATATTGTTTCTTCTTCCACATCTTTCCAACAATTAATACTCTCTTTCTCTCTGTCTTTTCTTCATTCGAAGATTTATTATAAAAAAAAAATAATAAAACTGTCACAGGAAATAACCGCTTTCATTTAATAACACATCACGATCTCTCAGACAAATCCACATTGATCTTTGGTTCTCACGGTTTCAGCTTCCAGTCAGTCAACCACCATATCTATAAAACTATATCCACTGCCAATGAAAAATAATTTCTTTTTCCCCACAAAAAAAAAAAAAAAACATTCCAACATTAAAATAACTATAAATTAATATTTATAATCCCAAATATTTTGCTATCGAAATAAATCCAAAGTAATCGCATTACAAATAAATTAAATGCCTCGCAACTAATCCACAATAATGAATATAAAAAATTTCTTAACAAATAAAAAAAACAATAAAAATCACTTAAATTAATAAATATCATAATCAAATACAATTGTTCATTTGTTGTTGATGATTATAATCAATAACATCTGAGGATTGGGACAACTCGTCGTACTATTTACTCGTTGATGATAGCAATGGACTTGGAACAGTTGTGTATCCCTGATTGCTGCATGTTGTTGGTAACATAAACGGGTTCATGTTGAATGGTGATCCAACCATGTCTCCTAGCCCTGTAACATGGCCACTGTCGATTATACGGTTAGTCTCCTTTAATCCTTACGGTGAAACTGCATAATCATTAACAATTTATAAGTAAGTATACTTTTAGATATAAATAAAAATATATAAAAATAAAAAAATTGTTGACTTATTGAGTAAAACACGAAAAGAATGAGATAAATATATATATACACACACACAAACATTACAACGAGATGTATATATAAATATAAATAAAATGGTATTACAAGTGGAGATAATAAGGTGCCCATGTGGTCTTACACCACGAGGCAAAACCATAACTGGCACGTATATGTTACGAGGCATCGTCAATCGTTCACGTTGGACACGTGCCGGCGTAACTACTAACTGTCCTGACGACAGAAAACAAGATTTACGGCTTTAACAATCGAGTACAAGTATAGTCAATACTGATACGACAACTATGGAACCTTAACGAGCTCACTTAAACGCATTTGTAATGATTTTCAATTTATATATTTGTACAAATGTATGTATATATTTTTTTTCTTTTTTAATTTGATTTATATTTGTTTTTATTTTTGGATTTTATATACCAATTTAGGCAGTGCTATTGATGGATTTTTGCATCGTTTGTAATTAATTTTTTGACTGCAATTGAGGGCTGATGAAATTTATGTTTGAGAATATTTTTTTTTTTTTAATTGTAAAATATGAATTATTAAAAATTTTAAATATTGATTTTGTTTTTTATTGGTTGAAGCTATTTTTAATGTATTTAAGAATATGTACACGTGGTTATATGGTGGATAATTTGCAATATTTTTTAAGATACATTGGGGTATACGAGTGATCGTAAACTTTAAAGTGCATTTTTTCGAGTTTTTGTTTTTACGATTTTTTTTTTATAAACTGGCGGGCGTAATTGCGAGAGAAATATATGTCTAATCGAAACGGTTTAAAGCTTGTTTGATTCAGTTTTGTATTCGCTTCTATTTGAACTAGAAAAAATTCATGAAAAAAAATTTTCAAAACCTTTTTTGGCACGTTGAAATGAATTTTTTTTTACAAAAATCACATTTTTTTTTTTTCGAACCTGAAAAAATTTTCAAATTTCATAATTTTTTGGATTTTTCTTAGTTCATATAGAAGAAAAATATATAAAGATTAATATTGCTTTTGATTTCTTTTCAATCAAACCAAAATTACGACTTTTATTTTGCCCGCCGATTAGGGATTTCAATAGAAAATTGTTATACAAACGTCTATATAAATCTGCTGTATTTTAATATTTTTCCCTCGATAAATTTTTTTTATAATCTTAAAATATGTAATAAAATAATCGTAAAAGTTCAGTAGAGTTGCTTATTTTTTTCTGTTTGAAAATAAATTTCAAAAAAACGCTTTTTTTAGGCTTCCTAAACCAGGCTCCTGCTTTAATTTAATTTATAGATTTTGTTAAATTGTGTTTGATTTTTCATGGCAATTTATAATTTTGTTCACACGTTTTTATTTTATTTAATTATTTATATATTTGTATGTATATATATTTTTTTTTTATTTTGTTTTATAAATGTGTGGTTGTTTTTATCTCTTTCTTTATAGTGTTGGTTTTTTTTTTAATTTATTTATTTATCATGCATAATTGAGAAGAGATGAAGACAAAAATTTTTGAATAAATGGTTTGTACCGTGGAGATATTAAGTGATGGAAACGATTGGGCGATATTTTTTGTGGAAATTTTTTTGTTTGGTTTTTTTTTTTTTTACTGAGCGGCTGTTGCAAGATGGTGCTGTGTGGACCAGTGCGGTGGGACTGAGGTTGTTGGTGGCCGGACAACGGGGGCGAATGCACTCCCGTCCCCGGACGAATAGAAAATGCCATATTGTTCGTGCGCTAAAACGATAAAATTAAACAAGAAAAATAATAAATTTTATGAGATGAATTCATGCGGGATAAGGATTTTTTATTTTTTTTATTTTTTATTATTAATACCGGTATTATTATTTTATTTTGTGTAGTAGTAATAATTTTAATTGAAGCAGATGTAAAAGGAAGTGAATAATTTTATATAAAAAATTTGTTAAGCGTGATAAATTAAGCAACAATCATTCAATGAAAGATAGAATAAAATATATTTTTATCTGAAGAAATATAGAAAAATAATTCAATTTTAAAAAGTACAATTAAATCCAATCGTATTTTGTTTCTTTTTTTTTGTTTTAATTAGAACAATAATAGAATAAGAATAAAATAAAATATTAAAAATTATTTCAATAAATTCAACTTCAATAAAATAATTGAAAAAAAATTGATAATTAAATTAAGTAAATATTTATTTTATATTAAAAAATTTATCAATCACACAATTGTTTAATCTCAATTATTAAACTGAAGTTCAAATGTAAAATCTGATAAATAATCTTCAATAATTAATTCCAATTATTTTCCCATGAAAATAATTAAATAAAAAAATTTTAAATCGCAAAAAAAAAAATTAATTTCTGTCTCCTAAAAAATAAATCAACGCAAATATATATTAATAAATTAATATTAATAATAATTCCCCTATATTTCTTCGTGACAATAACACATAAATATAAATCTATGAAACAACAAAATATTAACTTATAATTATTTGTTTAATAATATTTAAAATATACTTACGAGATGTGTAAAATGTTGGACTGCCGGTGTAAGGATTGGCAACGGAATAACTTCCACTTGTGCTATGACTGTGCGGTGTACTTGCGGAACTACCGCAATAACCACCACTGCTAACTACCCCCCGTGGGCTTACACTACTGCTTTGTCTGTAACTGTCAGCACTGCCGCCACCTCCACCGCCACCGCCGCCGCCTCCTGCGCTCACTGAGCCACCGTCTAAAAATAGAAACCTGCCCGGTCAGAGAGACAAAATTCAAGTGAGTATCCCATCGTTCTTTAATAATTTTTGCCTATTTTTTTTTTTTTTTTTTATTTACACACAAATGATCACAATATTTTCAATCAATTATTAAGAACCAGAATCAAATTAAATAAATAATTAAATAAATTATTGAATAATAATTCAATTTATTTATTTTTTTATTATTTTTAGGTGATAAGTATTAGAAAGTGTTTTGGATTTTTAATTAAACAAAATGATTAATATTTTAGTGTTATTATTAATTATTTAATTATTTAATTAATTATTGAGATAATTAAAATTTTAGTGTTATTATTAATTTTTTAATTATTTATTTGATTATTAAAATAATCAAAATTTTATTGTTATTTTTAATTTTTCAATTATTTAAATAATTATTAAAATAATTCAAATTTTAGTGTTATTATTAATTTTTCAATTATTTATTTGATTATTAAAATAATCAAAATTATAGTGTTATTTTTAATTTTTCAATTATTTGTTTAAACAAATAATTGATAAAATAATTAAAATTTTAGTGTTATTATTAATTTGTTGATTATTTTAATTATTATTTAAATAATTGAAATTTCAGTATTATTATTAATTTTTTAATTATTTAAATAATTATTAAAATAAATTAAATTTTAATGTTATTATTAATTTTTCAATTATTTAAATAATTATAAAAATAATAAAAATTTTAGTGTTTTTAGTTATTAATTTTAGTTTTTTTTTTCAATTATTTTAATAATTATTTAAATAATTAAAATTTCAGTGTCCTCCCTAATTTTTCAATTATTTAAATAATTATTAAAATAGCTAAAATTTTAGTGTTATTATTAATTATTTAATTATTCAATTAATTATTAGAATAATTAAAATTCTAGTGTTTTTATTAATTTTTTAATTATTTAATCAATTATAAAATTACCTAAAATTTTACTGTTATTATTAATTATTTAATCATTTAATTAATCATTAAAATAAATAAAATTTCAGTTTCATCATTAATATTTATTATTTATTATTTATTATTACCGTCTGTCCACTTGGCCGCGCTGCCGTTTTCCTGCACCGTAACTGCCAATTGACCTGTGTATGAATTAAATGCGGTATTTGATGTTGATGTTGGCGGTGCTGATGGATGACTTGAGCCTGGACTTCTTGGCGCACCGGATATTGATGAATTACTTGCACGTGGCATATTATAAAGTGCTTCCGCTAAATCCGCGGCACGTTTTAATATTATTTCTTTTGGTAATTTTTCCGGATCACCCGGATGACGTGGAATTAATTTTTGTAACCTGTCAAAGCCGTACGCAATTGTTGGTTCATTTAATGCTGCAATTAAAATGAGTGAAAATAAATTTTCTAATTTAATTATTGGAGTAAATTTAAATTATTAATTAATAAATGTTTTTAGGCAACTTTTTTTTTTTTTTTTTCATGGAAAATCTGGGCTGAAAAATTACTGAACAGTGAAAAAAAAAAGCCTGTTTATATAGTAGAGCTCGTTATTTTAATATTTAGAATTTTTGTTTTTGCCATTTTAATAATATGGGGAAAAAATTTTTTTTTTCTTTGGATTTTTGTGGCTTGGCATTTGCGCATTGAAAAAATAAGTTGATTACATTATCTTGTAGGAAATCGAACGCTCTACAAAAAAGGTGTCTTGCACTTTTTTCATAGAGACAGCCATTATGAAGATATTTAAACCCAAAGTTCAAAATACCTGAAATTTTGACTTTTTTGGTATTATATTGATACTAATCACTTTATTATTGTCTCAAAAATTATTTTTAATCGGAAAATTAAATTTTTAGTATGCCAATATTTTCATAAAGCTGGAAAACAAAATTACTCACATGTCAGATATATTTTTAAAAATTTTATTTACTGTAAAAAAAATTATTTATAACTTATATTAAACGAATTTTATTATTATATAGATTTTCGATGAAAAAAAAAATTGCCTAAAAATAACATACTCTAATGCTTATTATATCTGGAATATTGATTTGATTAATTGTTTAATTGATAGAAAAATTTATATTTTACTTACAGACATAAACAAAACGACCAGGTGAACCTTTGCAAAATTGTTTACTTTTATATGATAACGTTACTTCAACAACTCCTGGTGCTTGTCGTGGTGGAGTTTGAACTTTAATTGCATGATCAGTAATTAACTGTAAATAAAAAAAAATTTATACATTAATAATTATTTAGTATTTATACAATGAATAAAAAATAGCAGGAATGAATTGAAATAAAAAAAAAGTGATAATTATTAATATGAAATAATTTTTTTTTAATATGGTAATTAATTATATAATGTTAATTAACTGGTAGAAATTTAAAATGGAATTTTTGCGATGAGTTTAAGAGAGTGTATTAAAATAAAAAAATTATTTTACCTCGCTCCATACAAGCATCGATCCAAAAACAACTTGAAGACCATCAAAGAAATGTTCTCCGATAATAATAACTGTTGATCCACCTGACGTCCAACCCTCACTTGGTGATATTGCTTTTATACATGGTGTTTGCAATGGCAATGCTGGATATATACCTGAAAATAAAATAAAAATTCCTCTTTATATATAATATTTTCTTATTATAAATTCTATAAATTTTAATAACGATATAAAATTTGTATTTCCATTTCCTTATAAATATTATTAACTATTAATTTTTATGTTATAGTGTTGACTATGTCTGTGAATTTTTGTAGATTTTTTTGAGCTTTGGAAATTGAATTTTCAAAGCCTTGGAAATATTTGATAATTAATTAAAATAATTTAACTAAACATAAATAACTAAAATAATCCTAATCCACTTAAAAATCCAAAACTGTTTCATTTAAAAAAATAATTAACTACCCTAACAAAAAAAAAACCTTCCTAATAAATCTCTCAACCACTATAAATCATCCCCTACCACACACAAAACACTAAAAACCCCCCAAAAAAAAATTACAAATAAATAATTCACTTAAAAAAAAACAAACTAAATACAACATTGAATATTTTTTAATAATTTACAAATTCATATTAAAAAAAAATTATAAACTATGAAAGATTTATAGTTTCACCACAAGTTCAGGAATGAGAATAAAAAATAAAATAATTCGAGAACAAAAGAACATGAAGAGGAGAAATAAAGTTAGAGAGAAGGGTTATGTAATAAGGTGGAGAGAAAGAGAGAGAGAAAGAGTAAGGATTGTGCGATCAGGGGCTGTGCAATGTCTCTGCTTGAAATTTATAACCCAATGATATCATTTTGTACCCCCAACGAAACTAAACCAACCACCACCATCACTAGCACACTACTACAACAAGAGAATATATATTCCTTCCAACAATTTTCCATCTCAGTCGTGTGCTTGTACGTTCAAATGCGCGACCAACCACCACCCTCTACCCCCATATAGATATATATATATAATACTAAACCACCCCCGTGCACAAGCGAGTGGCTGACATGATGGTATATTACCTTCAGTGATGCTCAAACACTTTATACTATGCTAGTTGTATATGTCATTGATATGAACGTTGGAAAATAAATCACAAACGGTTAAAAAAATTATTATTTAATATTTATGTTGATAATACATATATAGATGAATAAATAAAAATAGCATTTGTTATTTTATCAAATTGCAATAGAGGGAAAAGAGTGTTGAAGATTTCGTTAGTTAATTTTTTGAGTTCATTTTATTTGTTTTTTTTCGACGTCTATATTATTATTTGTTTATGCAGTAGTATTATTTGTTTGTTGTTATTTTAAGATAATAACACTAGTCAAATGTTGCTCATAAACATTTGACAGTTTATCAAAAATAAACGGCGTCGATACGACGTATTGAAGATTTCGTTAGTAAATTTTTTGAGTTCATTTTATTTGTTTTCTTTTTTTTTTTTTTGACGTGTATACGGACGAAATTAATAGTAATATGATTGTACAATAATTTTATAGATATATTAGTTTTATATGGTCGTTTTAAAAAGCTCTTATTAAGAAATCTAAAATAAATAATGATACAGACTCAGATACATCGAATAGAATTATATGAGTTCTAAAAAAAATTGTACCTAGTCGGATTGCAATGATTGATCTCAAACGGGTATAGTTTTATGAGAATTTCTTGGATTTAAGTGAATATTTTATCCAGAGTTTGCGTTATATAAAACGTTTTATAATTATATAAGATATAAAATTATATCTTAACATAATTAGTGGTTAATATTTTTGTTAATTTAAAATTTCAGTCCTGTAATAAAAACTTGGCTCTTTCAAAACATTAAGTGTCTTTTTCAATGCCTATTTGTTATGAAAAAGCCGAATTTTATTATTTTTATAAATAGTTAGAAGTCCAAAAATACCGATAATTTTGAAAAATCTTTTATAATATCACGTATATAAATGAATAAACAATTATTTATAATACACATTTTTTAAATTATTCATTTCCTTCAATATTATTTATCCCTTTTTTTTAAAACTAATCTTTCATGCCACTCTGCTCCTAACAATAAAATTTTTCTGATTTAAATTTTATTTTTATATCGATAGTGGATATTAATTTGAATTCATTTCATTTGTATTTTTTGTTTCTTCTTCATTGGAATGTTTTATGTTTTTAATTTTATTTCAAGTTATGTTTGTTAATTGTTGACTTCAAGTGGAAGTCACATTGGTGAAAATGTAGAACGAGCCCAATGGGAATATTGCGTATAATGAGCTTCCCTACATTTCGGTTAACCTACTAATTTGGATTCTCCACTGGGACCATTGGTATTTATTGCGTGTATACCTGCAGTAAGGAAGAAAGTCAACTAAATACGCAGTGCACGATTACAACCGCACGTTTTACCAAACGTATTCAATATATAAAGATATATATTTTATATAATTGTATAGAGAAAAAAAAAATTTATAAACAAGTAAAGGAGATGAAGAAAGAAAAGTTGACTTGGTAAATTTATTTTTAAGTCAATCCTGTTGATAGAGTAATAAAATAAATTGATGTCATTATCTATTCATATGTTGAAATGATTTAACATAATTTGTATTACAATTTTAGAAAATTTTATAGGAAATTAAGTCAAATGATTAATTGATAAATTCCCTTCAAAATTATACTTTTAATTTATAAATTGATCTCGAATGCTTTTAATTAAGCTCTAAAAATTGAAATGCTTTACATTTACCACCTCACCTTTCTTCATAACAATATTGACAACTATCCACCACAATAGAAGAAGAAGAAAAAAAAATGTTTTTACAATACAAAAGAAAAACAAACAAAAACCACCACCACAAGTTGGCTCATTGGTATGCCGCGTTTGAATGTTAACCAGTGAAGAGAACGTTGGCAAGAAGTGTGTAGCGACCGTGATGGCGGATGTAGAAACCCAAATAGAAAGAGATACCACGAGATTCAACCTTTCTCACTTACTCTTTTTACTAACATTTCCTCTTGTCATGGGGTTAGAGCATTGTGAGGATGAGGGTAGGTATGGAAAGTGGGATTGGGGTAAGAGTTGAGTCAGAGTGTGACTCCAAGATAGCTTAAACTTAGCATTCACAAACCAACGCCACCAAGAACTGAGAAAGCGCGCGCGCGTTTTAGTCCAACCAAAACGCAAGTAAGAGTGAGATGAAAAATAAGAAGAGGATCGCAGAGGAATCGTGGCAATTTTGCGCCCTGTGTCTTTTGCAATGGCATCAGACAAAGGGGCTAAAGCAAAAGAGAAAACGTGAAATGGTGTTTTGGGGGGGTTGGTAGTATAAGGGAAAATTGTAGAGGTTGACGGGGGAGGGAGATTGAAGAAAGGAAAAAGCCTTCCGGAAGAAAAGGACCCAGTTTTAAAAGAGAATAACATGGAGAAAGAGAACCAACATTACTAGGACTCTGAAGTTGAATGGTTTGGAGGGAAGGAAAGAAGGAAGGATGGTGCTAGTATTTCCTTCGTTTTCTACTTGCTCTTTCCCCCCATTGATTTACATCTTGTCTTGGGCGTTGGGGGTTGGATGGCTGGTGGTAGAATGAGAAAGGTTGGTTGGTAGAGAGAAAGTCGTGGAACGATATTCAGCCGTTTGTATGCGCGGCCGACGCCAAACTTTGCTGAATTGCCCTATGACTCTTTATATCCCACCCTCGTATCAAGTTTCTTCATGTTTTTTCTTTTTTTTTATTTTATTTTTTGTTCTTTTTTTCTTTCCTGCATATTTCCTTTTATTTTGTCCATCTATTTGTATTCTTTGACTCTCTGTTTCTTCAGTTTGACGATTTTTAAGTTAAAATTAGCCTCGCTGTATCTTAATAATATTCGGAAATTAAATGAAACTTTGTGAATTATGAGTTTAGAATTTGATTAATTTATTTATTAATGTTTGAAATGTTTGATTTATTTGTTAAAAAAAATAATAATCTAATGTTTATTTTTTAGATTGTGTTATGCTTGGAGAAATTTGAGTTTATGAATGTGTGGTTGGATTGTGTTGTATGATTGTGAGAATTTTATGGAATAATTGTCTGCTTTGGAGTAATATGTATGAAAGTGAATGGGTAAATTGTGAGAAAGGGAAAATGAAGATCACGCCCCTCTTGTCGTCGGACGATTTTACCCTCATCGCCCAATTCCCAAAAGTTTGACGGTGAACAATTTGTCAAGGGTGACTGTGGAATGAGAATAGTGAAAAAGGGATGAGAGGAATATGAGGGAGGAAGGGTGGAAGGAGGTGATAGAACTTGTCGATTTAAGGGATAACACGTGAATGTTTGGCAAAATTTTATATGGATATTTATGATGAAGATGTAAAATTTAGTGATTTTTTTGTTTTTGGAAAAAAATGAATAAATGTTTGATTATAATATTTTTTTTTCTTGACTGTTTATAAACTTTTATTCAATTAGACTTTTAGTTGAATTGATAATTCTTGCAATATAATAAAAAAATATTTCAAAAAATTTTTTGTTTTACTAATTAATTTAGTTAAAATTTTTTTTTCTTTTTTGAAAGAAAATAATTGCTTAAACTTGATTATCGAATTGAATAATCACCTTTGTAATGCATCATTCCGTCAGCGGTGCAGTAAATCAATTCTGCGAACACACCGAAATTTATTTGTAATGTTTAATGTTTCGCATTTTTTTTGTTTCTTGTATTTTTATTTTATATTTTTTTCTCACGTTTGAGAAAATATAAAAATTATTCGTGATGTAATTTAATATAATGCATGGCGGATAAGCAAGTTTAAGCAGATTAATTCATTCTTTTTCAATGCGAAATTATATCAGAAAAAAAATAAATAAATAAATAAAATAAAATAAAAACCAATTCAAGAAGTAAAATTAAAATGGTTGGAGCTTTGATTTACTCACTATTATATTCACCATGATCACTTGGGTCAAGTCGTTTTGCTCTTCGTCCATGTTTGCTGTTGTTATGAACAAACATGTTGTCTGATACAGCTAGAAGTGGTCCATCAACTCCAACTTGCGTCGAAATTATCACCTAATAAATAAAACCAATCATCAAATGAATAGCAAGAAGAAAAAAATAAATAAATTCGTATTTTTATTTTATTTAATTTAAAATTATAAACTCAAGTTTGTTTAAACTTTATATTGGTTTATTCAGTGATTTTATGAGTTGACCAAGGACTGTGACTCACTGAAATATGAATGAATTGCTACGAAACTTTTATTTTTTTTTGTTTTTTTCTTTTCTCGTTCAAATTCTTTTTTATTTTCCCTTTTTTTTTCCCCCTGTCGTTCACGTTCGAGTTTACAACTTTTCCTTGCTCTCGCCCATCGAAAGAGGACGACAAGGACGATGGAAAACCGTGCACGAGAGAGGGTGGTAAAGCTATGGCGAGTCGAATAACGTTCCAGCAAGTTGGCACTGGGTGAAGCGAGGCAAGTGAAATTTTAATTCGCAACTTTCGGCAATAAGCAATTCCGGAAGAGATTCGGAAGTGCGATAAATATTTTAATTTTCCTCGCGGTTTTACTGAACGAATGTAAAAGAAAGATGAACGCACGTGCATACATGCGTAAAAAACCACAAAAAAAAATTTTAAAAAATTAAAAAAATTTTTTTTCCTCCCTCACATGATTTTTTTTTTTTTCGGGTAATTTATTTTTTAATTCTATCTTTTGTTTTTGCAGGGGAGAGAACAGTGGTGGAGAGATACCAGTAGACTACAGGGGGGGGGGGAAGTCGTTATGTAGTATAAGGGGTGAAAGTCAGCGTGGATGAAGTGGAAAGAAGCGAGAGAAAGAGAAAAAGGGGATGGTTTAAGAGGGGTAGGTAACAGTGATGCTGTGCTGAGCTAATTGCCAGCCCCTGGATTACAACTCTCCTCCGCATGAGGCTCTCAACTACCAACAATGTTCATTTTTTCTTTATTTATTTGTGATTTATTTAAATGTAAAAATAAAAATTCCTTAATAAAATTATTTGTGTTTTTGTTTTTTCTTACCTGAAATCGTCGCATGTCCCTTGGATTGCCGGCATTTTTTAAACAATTTTGATTGCACTTAAGGAAGAATTTGAGAAAAAATCTGAAATTAAAAAAATAAAAATAATTAATATTATTTATTGGATTTAAATAAATAGATAAATGAAAAAGAAAAATTTGTGGAAATAATAAATTAAGTGATTAATGTTTAGCGCGTTGTTGGGCTTAGGTTAAACGGTTGACAATGTGCTTAACGCTCTTCAGCACGAAGCGGAACTTAATTAGACGAGCGAAACCGGCAACTGGGAAAAGCTCGACTTGAATACTGCATAAGCCAATCGGAGGCCGCAGCATTCACCCTTACACAAATGCCGGTTGGTTCGAGGCCCATGTACTGTGTTATATATTATTCAGCATTTCTCTAGATTAAAGCCAGGCCACTATACACGCTTACCTCAACCTTTAGGACTGGCAATGTAAGGGGGTAAAGGGCGAGCTTGCATGTTATTGCAAATATCGTTGCAACCCCATTGCTACCAAGTCTGTATTGCTGTACTAAACAATCGATTGGAAAATTTTCATTTCAATATTACGATATTGTTAAATGTGTTTCATGACTATATAGTTGGTCGTAAGTGCCAATGTGTTTATATGGGATTATAGGCAAGAGTCTGACGCACAAAAAACCTATATATATTGATAGTTTGTGACGTTTTTTTTTTGGTTTATTATGCCAGTAAATTGAGGGAAAAAAAATTCGTGAAAATTAGAATTTGAAATTTTTTTAGATTTTAAGGGCTGTAATTTTTATATTGTTGGTTTGAAATGTTGATTTATAAATATGAAATTATAGCGAAGATTCTGGCGCACAAAAAACGTATATATTTTGATAGTCTTGTAGCTTTTTAAGAGCTTATAATTGCCAACAAATTGATAGAAATAAAGTAGTGAAAATAATGATTTTCGTAGTTTAAAATATTTTTGGATTCAAATGACTGTAGCTTCTATTATAATGATTCAAAATATCAATACATAAGTATAGAATTGTAGGGAAGAGTCTGACGCACAAAAAGAGTACATATTTTGCTGAGTTATAATGGTTGCATGAACTTTTAACGCAATTGAAATACCCAAAATCAAAAAATTATTTTCCATATAAAATAAAAAATAATCTTCACAGTATAAATTAAAAATATAAAAATAAGAATATTCTCAAAGGTTTCCACCAACTAAAATTCCCAAACACATATTAAAAGCTCCAAAAAAAAACAAAACAAAAAAATGTTAAATAAAATAAAAAAAATTTTCAATCCCCAAAAAAAATTTCTCAACTTTCTTTTTCTTCCACATCTAATCCCACTATACAAACACTTGTACATACCAAAAATTTATTATGTCACATTTCCCACTGAAGATAGACAGTTGAAAATGCGACGACAGAATCGAACTAAAAATAAAATAAACAAAAAAAAAAAATAGAAAGAAGTACACTTACGGACAAGAAAAGCCGACGGCGCAATTTTTCATGAATTATGTAGGAATATCGGTGGAGGTATATTGAATTCGGTGAATTTTACGGAGGGTGTGTTTGCCGGATGCGCCATTCGTGAAACGGGCGAGTGATAAAGGGGGTTGGTTGGATTGGGGATGGAATCCGCGAGATATGTGTGGAGAACGAAAGGCAGGAGGAGGAAACAATCAGGATGTTACGAAACGAGAGAGAAATAGAAGTGAAGAGTGAAGAGTATAAGCCTCCTCGTCGACGCGCTAGGGGTTGTTTTTTTTTTTTTTTTTTTCAGGGTAGGCCTTTCTTCCCTCGGGACGCCATTGTCGTGTTCCCTCCATACGCACTCAGTACAACATCCACAGCTTCAACATTGGAAAAATCAAACGCATGCCAACGTGTAACGTGTATCCTCATTTTTTATTTTTATTTATTTTTTTTTTTCTCATCCCTTCTCTGTTCTTTTCTCTTCATCTTCACCCAGGGCAATTTTGTCATGATGGGGATGATGAAGAGAAATTCCACATCCCTTCATCCAACTTTCCGGTTGTTTTGCATGGCAATCCAATGATCAGGTAATATATTTTATCTTCATACGTAATTTATTTTTCACATTGATTTAATTTTTTTGTTATGCTACTTATATATTTTTTTTTTTTCTTCGTTACTTTTTTGGCAAGGAGAACTGGGTGAGAATTTAATTTACCTGTTCATTCTACAATGCAGTAAAAATAAACTGAGAGAGTAAAAAATAAATAAATAGAATAAAATAAAGTAAAATAAGGAGTTTAAGATTGTATTCAAAAGCGTTAGATGGATATTCAAAGACCCATTGTACATTACAGGCTTATCGATGTGAATGATCGTATTCCACGTTAGCTGTCTTACAATGCCTTTTCTCTTGTGTTCAAAGACATTACATACGATGTCTTCTTTAGAGATATATATATTTGTGTATAAACTAAAGTTGGAGTAGATAGAAAATGTCGAGACATGTAGCAACAGTGGAAGGCACTCGTTTAAACAAGTTGAATCTTATTTTCACGATTCAAATGCAATGTAGCAAAAGCAAAATACAATTTATATTGTCTCATTTATCTGGGAATGCAACAGCTGAGTACACGGTGAAAAAAATCGTAGAATTATTGTAGAGAAAATCAAACAAAAATTACCATGACAATTATTTTGATTAAAAATTCTTGTTTTAAAATAAAAATTCACAATGAGCCCCTTGAAATATTATATAACGTATATATGCCATTTTATATAGATATCATTTTATGAGTGAATGCATTCATTTGTTTATAAAATGATTTTTATACAAAATTATACACTAATGGAAAAAATTAAAGAGTCAAAAAAATTTTCAAAATTTTTCCGTGTTTTTTGACAGGCTGTATTTCAGTGAAAAATGGTCGTATCGAGGTTTTTAAAAAAAGGAATTAAAGCTGGATGAACAAACTATCCAATCCCAATGATGGTTTAGCTGAAAAAAAATTTTCCAAGTTCGTGGACTCAAAAAAGATAAAAAAAAAAAGAAACAAAGTTTGGGAATTTTTTTTTTTTCGTGATATTTCTTAGAATTACGTAATGACCGTGGCTCCTAAAATTTTTTTGTCACAGGATCTAGAAACTAGAGTCTCGGAGCTTCAAAATGCTTTTTTTGAAAACTCGATACGACCATTTTTCACTGAAATACAGCCTGTCAAAAAACACAAAAAAATTTTGAAAATGTTTTTTGTTTTTGACCCTTTAATTTTTTCCACTAGTGTGTAAACGTCATATGCTAATTCTTAGACATGAATAAAACAAATTATCAAATATATTAATATATAAATAAATGATATAAACAAAGAAAATAAACGAAAAAATCAAATTAATAAATGGGGAAAAAAAAATGAATAAATAAATGAAGAAATAAATAATTTACAAATTTAATACGATTAATTTGTTTCCAAAGAACACTTCTCAATGACAATATTGACCGTTGTGATTTGCAATACATTATAAGACAACAAAATACTCATTTTAAATTTACTATAACTCCATATTAATTTTTCTTTGTTTGAAACATAAATATTAAACAAATATCATTCAAAACTATTTTATAGTGAACAGCACAGTAAAATTTCGTAGATTTCTCTCTCCATATAAAATCATTTCATTATTCCATTCTTCCCTTCACATCTTGGAAAATACATCGGCCAAGAATAAAATAGTTAATTAAAAAAATGTGATAGCTTAATAAATAATTTAATAAAAATACTAAAAATAAATCAATTTGCTTAAAATTTTTTCCTTATTTGTTTCGAATTATTCTAAAGAATTGATAAACTTATATATTTATTTCATTCGTTTTTATTTTACGAGTGACAAGAGAGACTAATGATCAATGACATTCACCTCTCGTAAAGTCATTTCGTTTCCATCGACACCCCTTATAAAGTATTGGCTGTTAGGGGATATAGTTAATGGATTGCGTTAGTAGCTGATTCAAATACGAAACTGGATTTTATTCCTTGCATTGAATATATACATATATACAAATGTATATATGTATATATAAAATAGAATATCGTCTATCGATAGTCCTGGATCGTTTCACTCGCGAGAGCGCGTTAGTTTCTTAGAGGGAGGTTTTTTTTTTTTTTTTCTTTCTCTCCCTTAAAACTCAATTTTATTCGTAGAGTCTATTAGATTTTTCTCCTCTCTCCAAGCTCAAACTCGCTTTGCTTCTATATATTTTCTATGTATGTATGTATGTATCGTCTAACTCTGAAAAATGCCATTTCGTATTTTGTCGCTTTTAGTCTTTTTCAATGGACTGAGTAGTTTTTCTCAATGAATGTAATGTTGTTTTGTTTGTGTCGCGCAGATGTTCAATAAAGATTTTGTGATAAGAATTTTATCCATTCAATACTTTAAAATACTTATTTTATTGAATATTAATAATGTGAAAGTGTTAAATAAATATTTAGTGATGAAACAAAGAAGAAAAAAAAATTAAATGTCTTTTATATTAATTTTTTTGTTCATTCTAAAATAAAGAATTTTTATATACTGTTAAATATTTTTGTTAATTTGTATATTTTTTATTATTCATTTGCGTAATGAAGTTATGATTAAAAATTAATTTTTCACATTAAATAAAATGATTTAAATGGTTTAAAATACTTGAAAATTTTGATGAATTTTATCATTTAAAATCTTGAATTGAAACAATGAAAAATAATTCTCATAACAATTCACAAAGTTTCTTCATTTTTCTCATATCATTCAACATAAAATCAACAAATGAATGAATTAAAAAAAGCAAATAAATAAATAGAATAAAATACGAACAAATTTCATAACTGTAAATAAAAAATAAATAAATAATAGTTTGTTTCATACATAGCCAATTGGCAATTGGTACATGGGCACAAACAAAACTCGTGTTCACTAGGGCAAATGATTTATTGCCAGGTTTGATTGAATTGCATCGTCTCACTCTTTGTTTAAGCCAATATTGTTGAAACTCGTTGATATTTAACGTTCACCACTATATCCAAACAAACCCGTAGTCGTTATAATATTTTTATTTTTATATATTTTTCGTTTTATACTCTTTCATTTAATCGTATATTTTTTTGATATTTGTTATTTTTTTTTTTTCATCTTTATGTACAAACTGAATTAAAATAACTGTGGGACATTGAGGCTGTGGTACAGCGTAAGGTTTCGTATTCAATGTGAAGCCAATCAGTGATACATATCAAGCGATAAAAGGAAAATATAGATAGCAATGGTGATTTTAAATCGACATTTTTGTTTGTTGATTTAAAATGAAACAAATCGATTTCTTTTTTATTTTAATTTAATTTTTTTTTTATTTTTCAACTTGAAGAATCAGTTCTTTATATATATCAGATGGTTGAGTTTGCTGTTGAGCGTTTTTCTGTTCATGCTCAGCAAAATAAAAGGCGGGTCTGATGGAGTGTACTAATCACCTATTAATCCCAACGTTTCATTCCCCCTCGAACCTTTAACTACACGTATTATTGACTATTTCTCTCTGTGGATTAATCGTAGCCTATCAAAATATATACGTTTTTTGTTCGTTAGATTGTCCCCTACAATTTCATATGTGTATATAGATATCTAGGACAATTGCGATGGATGTTGTAGCCATTTGAATGAGATAATGACAAAAGTAAATTATGTGATTTTTTATGTTTTAATTTGTGCTTAGTTATTTGACGAATAAAAGCTTGAAAAAACATTGTAGCATAATAAAATATGATCGTTTTTTGTGCGTCAGAATCTTTTCTACAAAATCCCATATAGTGAAAAAATTTTCAAGTCATAGGATATTGTTTAAAATTATTTAAATCGACAAATAAAAAAAAAAGATTTTGTTCTATAATTTTTTCCAATCACAACTTGAAATCATTATGAATTCCGAGATAAAAGCTCAAAAAAATATCGTAACTTATTAAAATGCATACGTTTTTTGTGCGCTAGAATCTTGTCTATAAGATGCCATATAGTAAAAAAAATTTCAAATCACAGGATATTTTTTATAATCATTTAAATCGACAAATAAAAAAAAAATCATTTTTTAATTTTTTCCAATCACAATTTAAAATCACTATAAACTCTTTCGGAAATATTAAATAAATATTCTCCACAATATTCCTGACTTTAAACTATTAAATTGACTACATCCAACATCATCCAGACTATTTGAAAATACACACGCGCTCAGACAGAAACTAAAACTACATCGACTATATCTTGTATAACATCGATGCAGTCATCTGATTATCAAACTCCTTCGAGCAGTGGCTTTTACATCCTACGAAAACACACATGGGAATATAAGCCACTGGGCCCAATGCATAATGAACCACAGACCAAGACGTCAATTAATAAGAATGTGTACGGAGGTCCACAAACCTATACATATATTCCTTCTTCATATAACCTTCGTTCAAGTTGGCTGCTAAGGGGTTTTCTAAGCAAAAGGTGTATCAGCTTCGGGTATGTGTTTAATGTTTAACGAGTCTCCATTACCACAGCAGAACAGCATGTGCTTTCCAACTCACACGAAAGCTCAAACCGTCCACAAAATATTCTTGTTGCTACACCACCTACTCAATTCCCATCAACAATTCTTCTTGAAATATTTATCATTCTCTCATCAATAAATTAAAAATATTTATTTCAATCTTATTTTTTCTTCATTTTAATAAAATTCCTTGGCTCATTACATACTAAACTCCATCACAAATAACTTGACATCATCAAAAGCTTTGAAAGTATAATAAAAAAAAAATAAAATATAAATAAACTGAGAGACAAAAATTTTATTTTTCTTCTCATTGATATAATAAAACTGGAAATTATTAATAATTCCTATTTCATTTCGACTGAATTTAAAATTGAATTTGAAATATAATGATGAAGAGTAGGAAGCTAGTGAACTTGCCAAAATTTATTTATTGTCTTTATTATTATTTTTTTGCTAAGGAAGAAAAGACAAAAAGATGAAGTAAAAACGAGGGCTATTGAGAATGTTCAAGAAGGCACTATCAAAACCACTAAATAATTCATACCGTTGAGTAATACGTCTTATGGACGAGAACGTGCCTCCAACCATGATAACACAAGCAGGATATACGATGTATGTATATACATATTATATATACATGGATATATATGTATACATATTAAAGCTTATTCTTGATATAGAACGTTAGATAGATCCCCTAATGGCAGTCTATCACATTAGCTGGTAAGATGGTTCATATGCTTGGATGTCTAGTGAATAACTAGATTTGCCTAGCATCTAGGCCAACTTTGAAGATATATGTGTATAGATTTTAGTAATAAACTTGGCATTTACTAAATAGTAAATTATAACCGTGTAAATTAATTAATAAATATATTAAATATTAAAATTCATTTGATGAAGAAGAAAAGATTAAAGGTTCAAATCTTTGAATTATTTTTGATAAATTGTTAATGTTTATGATGAATTTGATGATTTATACTAATTGTTAAGTATGATTGTTGTTGATTTTAATTTTTTTTTACATGTTTTTTATTTGAATTTTGATTGAAGATTAAATGAAGCTTAATCAAATGGTAATTACGATAATTTTTGAGCCAGATTTGTTTAATTATGTTTAGTTAGGGGTAATTATTGATGGGATTATTCAATTATCTGTTAATAAATTGTTTAAAATAATTTATTAAAATTTATTTAATGAGAAATTTTTGAAAGGAAAAAAAATTTTAATCGAATTTAAATATTTCTTAAAAAATGTCACCATTTTTTTTTCTCCTTGTGATTAATTAACAATTTAAATCGATTCACAACAAAGGAACAATATAACAATTAGTTAAGTTTAACTAAAAATTAATTCCAGATTAAATTATATTAATTTTTCCACCCAACAATTTTTAATTGAATAAATCACAATAAATTAAATTAAATTAAATTAAATTATTATAATAAATAATTCACTCACATGTAATCTAATAATCTCATTAATTATTCCCCCAATTAGACAAGCTGATACAATCGCGATCAACGCTTGATTAAACAAATAAATTAAAATAATATTAGAATTGATATTTTTGCGAATTTTAAAATTGAATTTTTGTGGTTAAATTTTATTTATGGAATATAAGTCAATCTATCATGCAGTAGGATATATTAAGGTGAAAGAAGAGGGTTAATAAGTTATATAAGTTCGTTGACGCAAGCTCACTTAATCCGGGCTAACCTTGTTGGGCCAACGCGCGGGAGTTTGTTGAATGTAGAGAGAAGAGTGAGGAAAGCTAAAATGTGATTTTAATATTCGCGGCTCCTTTGAGGGTAAACTCAGTGGTAAAGTCACTAACTGGCTTACGACCAACTCGTCGCAACCCAGAATCTCACTTTGACGGATATTTTCCACTTATATAACCACCCAATATGTCCTTATCATACACACAAAAATATAAACTCGACGACATTGAATAAAAAATTAACAAACTTGTAAAATTGATAATAAAAATTTTAATTATAAGCAAAAATATTTTTTTTTTACTAATTCTCATCGCATTTAATATTATAATGGTGTTTTTGAATTAGTATTAAGCATATTTTTTCAATATTTCTACTGGTAAATTGGTGACAAGACAGAATATTTAATTTTAGTATTTTTATTTCGGTTGAAATTTTTCAAAATTTATTTTTTTTTTTGTACTTAATTCAAATATTTTTTTTTCTTTTTTGGCATTTGGTGAAAATAAAAACTGTACCATCTTCCAAAATGGATCTTAGTACTCATTAATAAATAAAAGCTTCAAGCTTTAATATTAAAATATTTCCAACTCATTTATAAACGATTGAAATAAATATTCCAAAATCTTAACAGTTCTTAATCTCTTCGAATAATCATCAAAAACTATTAAAATATGTACGTTTTTTGTGCGTCAGAATCTCATCTAAAACATCCAATTATCCATAAATTTTCCAAAATCACACCCAACAATTCCCAAATGAAAAAAACTCTCCTCCCAACATAAAATAAAAAATAAACAAAACCACTTTCTCCAAGTGAAAATATATTTGTTTAAAATTTATCGCCAACGCAAAAGTTACAAACTATTATTAAAAAATATATTTTAATTTGAGGAACCTGTGTTACCTATAGATAAATTTTAATATCTCCCTTGCCATTACCTCATTCATTCTTTGAAAAGTTAATCCAGATTAATTTTTAATTTTTCTCCATTTTTTCTTTCTTCTTCCTTCCCCATTTTATTTTTAAACATTCTATTCAGGAATACACGCACGTAAATTATTTATACACCTATACCTACATACATATAAATATATATACTATATATATATGTACAATAAAAAAAAAAAAAAAAATCGTACGTTATGGTGAATGTGTAAGGATTATCATCGGTTTGCCTGGAGGAGTTTTTGGGAGGTTAGCAGTCGCCATGCTATAGCTCAGGACACGAGACGTCGTGGCGGACTCTCGCGCGTATCATAGGGGTTGCCATGGTGATTTTATAGGGAGGGTATATTCTCTCGCCCTTTCCCTCTTTCGTTTTCTCCAGCCCCACCACCATCAAACAACGGATGATAATGCCTGAGCCTCGCTACCGATGTTGTACAATACGAATGCGACGCGATATCAGGAAGCCCCGACAATAAAACAAACGTGCAAGTTTTTTGGCCGACATCCGCATAAAAGAATAAACATTGTATACATACATTCACACGTTTTGTTATGTCATTATATTGTTAACATTACATATATACTGTTTATATCTTCATTTATTTTTTTTTAGTGTTGAGGAAAAAAATTGGAAAATTAATAAGTATATTTTTTTCACATTCAATTTGTGATTTCATTAATTTTGTTTTTAAATTATAGTGTTTGCTGGATTGGAAGTGGGTATTTATAGATGAATGGATGTTTTAAATCAGATTCTGGCGCACAAAAAACGTATATATTTTGATAGTTTTCAATGATTATTTAAAGAGTTATTGTATGGTTAAATTTGTTTGATTTTATTTATGAAGTATTTTAGTTTTTGTGAAAAAAAAAAAATGATTGTTTATTTATAAATTTATGGAAAAATGAAGATAATTAATAACGCAATAGTTCTTGCACTAGTGACATAATTTTTATGAAAATTGAGAATTAATTTAATTAATTATAAATCACAAGTTAAATAAATATTGAAATAAATATTTTTTTTTTTTTGCAACTGCCACGATCAGAAATTTCTATTCGTATATAAATGTATCTATGTATGTACTTATGTATATATGTATATATTCGAGTGCTTCGTCGAGCAATTTCTGGGGTTGTAACTGCTCGACAGAGTCCGTCAGAGTTGGATATATATCAGTCCCAAAGGTGTCGTTGAAATTAGACAACGCTGCCAACTGACGTGGCCTCAACCGCTAAATAACTTACTGGTGCTGACAACTAAACCGCACACCAGTTACTTCCTATTTCATCCCAATATTCCACACAATTTCCATCACATATCTAAAGCATTTAAAAAATTTTATCAACAAATATAATTCCCATATTTTTATTATCCTCTTTATTTTTTTAAAATTAGTAATTTCTAGTAGTAACACTCACTTTTTAGTCAGACATATTTTAATTCTTTCATTTTTTCATTTTAATAAATTATATTCATCATATTAAATCCATAATTAAATATTTGATTATTAATTAATTATATAAATTTTTTATTTTGATAATAATTTAACTAAAAAATATTATATCAATTAATAAATATATAATAATAAAAAAATAATATTATTTTGGTATTTGTTATTAATATAATTGAATAATGGTGCAAAATATGTTGATAATTATTTGTTTAGTGTATAAAAATTTATATGAGATTTAAATTTGTAATAAAAAAAAAATGTTTAGTTGATTTCTTAATTTTTTTTTTTGTTTATTTAATATTTATCTCGAATTAATTATATGAAAAATCTTTGCAACACAAACATTTAGTCAGACACATTATAATTCTTTCATTTCTTCATTTAAATAAATTATATTCATCATTTGTTTAATCCATAATTAATTATTTGATTATTAATTATTCAAAAAAAATTTTTTATTTTGATAATAAATTTAACTATAATAAATTATATCAATTAATATTATTTTGGTATTTATAATTAATATAATTAAATAACTCTGTAAAATATATAAATACATCAACAATTATTTGTTGAGTATATAAAAATTTATGTAAAATTTAAATTTATAATAAAAAAAAATGTTTTAGTTAATTTCTTAAATATTTTTGTTAATTTAAAATTTATCTCGAATTAATTATATAAAAAATTTCTCCAACAGCTCATGAATAAATGAATAAATGAATAAATAAATAAATAAATAATTATCATTAATTGAAAGACAATAATAATTCCTTCAATAAAACAATTTAAAAGAATGAAAATAAAAATATAAAATAAACATGAAACTTTCTCATAGTCCAATGCATAATTCTCAACTCTAAACTGTTCTACATATCTATAACCCACGTGGCGCGTGCGCATCGAGTGTTTAGATGTTGAATGTGCCAACGATGAAGAAAGAAAGCTGACAACGATAGCGAAAGAGGAAAAAAAAAAAAAGTGTGGGTGCAAAAGAGAACGAATAAAAGAGTCTTTTGGTGACGACGACGACGACGACGACGACGACGACGACGCGATGGTGGAAGAGAGGTGAAGTGAGGGAACTAGAGAGGTATATATACAGTTGTCCCTGGAGTATCGACTTGTCCCATGGGACCCAGCAGTCGATAGTCCCGTGGGATTCCTGCTCTCACTTTAACTCGTTGTGTCCCGTTTCAAATTTCTTCGCCTATTTCATTCTCTCCCTTTGCCATCTCCATTTCTTTGTCCTTCACCATCATCACGCTCTGTTTGATTTTATTTTCTTTATTTTCATACTCTCAAACCAACTAAGATTGCATGAAATTATATACAAAACAACATTTTATATTTCTCTTCATCTTATAAATATTTTATTTTTATTTTTGAAGGTTAAGAATTTTTTCTCTTACTTTATTTTCGTATTTTTTTTTTTTTTTCTTACGCCTCCATTTCTCCTCCGACAACGCAAACATTTCTACGGTTATATATACGTCTCTATTCCACCCTTCAAATCCTCCACCATCAACAAAAAAAAAAATATATATATATACATACACATGTGTTATACATTTGTGAAAGAGCAAAATGGAAATAGAGAGAAAAAAAAATGAAAGTGAATCTTGAAAACGTTATTCAGTACACGCGTGCGGTTGGGATACTCCAGCTATTGCGCGACGTTTTAAATAATTGAAAAGCTGCTTCTTTATATACATCACGAAAGGAAAAAAATATATATATACATAAAAATAATAAATAAATTAATAATTAAGAAATCATGAAAAATATTGAAACAATATTTTTATGAAAATTTTTGACTTTTATTTTATTTTCTAAGTATTTTTTTTTTTTTTTTTGACAATAGATAAAGTATCGTCCACCTTGGTCCAACTACTCTTACTCTCTTACCCTCTGGCACCACAGTCTCAAGAGACTTCCATTTTGACTCTTGGGATTAGGCGTGACTCCGCCCATTTACAGTAAAAGTTTTGTCGTAGCACGCAAAAGAATAAGTCTAAGTCCAAGTGTGTATACGAGTATTTTTGTGTATATATCATATACATATGTGTGTGTATATATGTATATATGTGTGTATGTATATAAGGGAAGGCCGAAGATTTGCCCCACAATTTCCCGCCAACGTCTCGTGTATGGCTTCGTACACGATGGCCAGAAGCGAAAGCCACGAGATATTGATGACTTCTTTCTACAGAAAGAGAGAGAAATGGAGAGAGGGTGGTTTTGCGCCCTTTGCAAAGAGGGTAGAAATCGTTGGTCACATGTATATACACATATACATATGTATATAAGTCAAGTATATAGGTATGTGTTATATTAAATGACGTGTACATTGGAAAAAAAAATTTTTGTTTTCAACTTTGAATGAACTAATTTATTTTATTAGAATTTTTCTTTTATTTTATTTTTTTAATTATTCTTCGTTTTGTTTGGTATTATTGTAAATATGAAAATTTATATTTGCAATTCAACCTGTCGAATTGGATGAAATTAAATCTTGAATTAATTTAATACTTTGAAATATTTCGATAATAAATAAATTGAATTTATATAATCAGAATTTTTAATTTATTTAAATGTTTGAATTGGATATTTAAATTTATGTCAGTATAATAAATAATTTACTAATGCTCAGTCATGATTATTATTACTAGAAATATTTTTTTATATAGATATATATATGATTATAATTGAAATTTAGGATAAAATTTATTTTCAAGTTGAGAAAAAAAAATTTGAGAATGTTAAAAGGGTTGGGAAAAGAATAAAAAAAAAAAAAAAGATATAAATGAAGGGACATTTGGTCGAAGGACATCATAAGTTGAGAGAGTGGTTCATGCGGGTGTTATAGGTATAGAAAAAATGGTGGGAGGGTGAGCGAGGGAGAGAGAGTGGTGAGGGAGATGAGGGGGTTTCGAGAAACGATGGGTTAGGGGTAGTGAAACTCCCTAGAGGCAGCACAGGCTAAATATATCCACCCACTCGACAACCCTCGAGGGGGAATGTCAAGACAACATGGCCGACGCCCGTCATTCGTATCATATATATGTATGTAAAAATATATATCAGTATATACCAATTCATAGTGTGTATACATACGCACACATACACTGGCCTTGAAGTGTTTTGTAGAGTTTGAGTTGAGAACAAAATTTGACTAATCGATATGACCTCGATTAAATTTTTTTTTTTTTTTTTAGTAAATTTTTGGATTTTTTTTTTGTTTATATTTATGCAATGAATCGTTGGAGAGATGAGTAATTGATGTTCGATTGAATTTTTTATGATGTGTGTTGCACTATGGAAACAAAAAAAATTTTTTTTTCATTTTATTAAATTGAGAAAAGAAAATTTTTTGATTAATTTGGATTTTTTATTTGGTCATTTTGAGGGGTTAATTCCTTATTTTGTTGTGAAGTGGATTGGAATATATATGATAGGGATGTTTCAATTTGAATTGAAAATGAGTTGTATAAAAAAGAAAATTGAAAATTTAATTTTGATGAAAATGGAAATTTTTGGAAATTTACAATTTTTGTAACATGATTTTTTTTAACTATAAATTCATATTCAAGACTATTTGATAGTGTATGAAATCATGAAGAATTAATTTAACCATCAATAAAATGAAAGAAAAAAAAAATGAACTAAATAGAAAATTTTTGAAAATTTACAATTTTTATTTCATGATTTTTCAAATCATAAATTTATATTCAAAACCACTTTCTAGTGTATCAAATGATAAAGAACAAATTTCACCCCAACAAAATAAGAGAAAAAAAAAAAAAAAAAAATAAAAAAAAAATTTTCGAAAATTTCCAATTTTCAAAATTTGAATTCATTACCTCTCATTTCTAAAATAAAAAAAAATCCCTAATACTCAACAATACTACACAAAACCTCCCAAACAAAACAAAAAACTCACCCTCTCCCCCAGAAAAAAAAATAAAAAAAAAAAAAGCTGACACAATTTCCACTTTCCATTTTCCACAATTCCCAAACAAAAAAAAAATATAAAATATTAAACAAAATACTGCACAACGTATTGAAATACAGAAAATAAATTTTATTTTAAATAGAAATATCCCCCCAACCCCCTAAAAAAAAAAAAAAAAAAAAAAAAAAAAGATAAAAGAAAAGAGTGTTAGTATAACTCAATAGGTTTTTCCTCTTCGTTGGAAAAATTCGCAGAAATGGATATCGTTCGATGTTCGATCCCAACATCTACACATACATATTCCCTTTAACTTCTTCATTCTCCACCTCTCTATTTCCACGTGACTATTCGAGAGGGATGAAAACCGGTACAGCGTATAAGGGTGTCTATCGATAGAAGCGCCCGTTTCCCGTACATTTATTGCCACCATACAATATATATATACACATATATACTTTTTTCTCGCGCATTTTTTCCCCAGGTTACGACGTTATATTTGATATTGGATAGACTCTATCGTATATAGGTATCATTGATGTCGTAAAACCTGCCATAAATAATATTAAATAAATGTAATACGTTTATATAAAATATCGTTTAGTAAAATACAAAGAAAAATAAAATAATAAATAAATAAATAAATAAATATCTACTTATCTAATATTTTTATTTATTTACTAATTTTTTTCTTTCATTTATTTTTAATCGTTGTAAATTTTTTTTTTTTTTTACTTAGTTTGTTAACTTTTTTCATGCGATTGTGGAGTGTTTATAACCTGCCATAAATAATATTAAATAAATTTAATACATTTATATAAAATATTGTTTAGTAAAATACAAAGAAAAAAATAAATATCTATCTAATATTTTTATTTATTTACTAATTTTTTTCTTTCATTTATTTTTAATCGTTGTAAATTTTTTTTTTTTACTCAGTTTGTTAATATTTTCTATGCGATTGTGGAGTGTTTATAATCTGCCATAAATAATATTAAATAAATTTAATACATTTATATAAAATATTGTTTAGTAAAATACAAAGAAAAAAATAAATATCTATCTAAAATTTTTATTTATTTACTAATTTTTTTCTTTCATTTATTTTTAATCGTTGTAAATTTTTTTTTTTTACTCAGTTTGTTAATATTTTCTATGCGATTGTGGAGTGTTTATAATCTGCCATAAATAATATTAAATAAATTTAATACATTTATATAAAATATTGTTTAGTAAAATACAAAGAAAAAAATAAATATCTATCTAATATTTTTATTTATTTACTAATTTTTTTCTTTCATTTATTTTTAATCGTTGTAAATTTTTTTTTTTTACTTTGTTTGTTAATTTTTCCTATGAGAAGATAGTATATATTTATATGTGTATACATTTGTTGGTACTTGAACTTGACGTGTACTACATGACTACAGTGTATATTGATGCGAGTGGACATTTGGAAATACCCCAACAACACCCGACGTATTTACAAGCGACCGTAAAATCCGACGGTTAATTGAATGTTGGAGAGACCCATTCGACATCGATCAGTGAAGAAAAAAAATATATATACACGTAAAGATGTTTGTGTGTATGTGAATGTGTGTACATAAACGAATATCTTCATGTCAAAATAATTAAATGTCTTTTTAAATGACAATAAAAAAAATTTTTCCACTATTGATATTTAAATTTTTCTAAAAATTTCTAGTTTAATATATTCAATATTTGAATTCTTTCATCATCACATTTCCATGCTAATGTTTAAATATTATTAAATTATCATTAAATATTATTAAATATTAATAAATATTAAAGTGGATTGAAGAATTATTAAAATTGTATTGGAAAATTTTTTGACTAAAATAATTTTATAAAATTGAAATTGTTTTTATTTTTATTTTATTTCTAATGTTATATTTCTATTTTTATTAAACATTCCATAATTTTGGAATGATAATATTTGAAAAATAAAATATTAATTAGAAATTAAATTCATGAGTAAAAATAAATTTTGGTTTTTATAATTAATATCGTTAATTATTGTTTTCTGAATAAATAATGTAATATTGATTAGTATTTACGTGAATATTATAAATAATTTGGTGGTAATTTTGAATATTTTACCAACAATTCTTTACATGATAAATTGAATTTTAATTTCAATTAAAATCTTTAGAAAATATTCAGGTAAAATTAAATTAAAATATTTTCTTTTTCAATTCACCGCATTTTAATATTAATAAATAATATAATTCTGTGTGTAAATGAAATGATATTTCGTTATCGTAGTGGGCGATTCACGGAGGCATCTGGCAAAGTTGTGAATGGTGAATGTCAAAGTAAAAAATTAATATGTTTGTATGAATCAAAAGGAGAGATACAATAAAAAAAAAAAAAGGAAGAAAAAAAAATTTTTTGGGACATTCTCAAGGAAATGAGAAGGATGTTTTGAATGATTTGATGATGGCGAAAGAAAAAATAAATGTTTTTCCGGCCGGCTGTCGAAGTGTCACTTGACACTCGATAATTTGTTCTAAAGTGCCGTGGTGTGAAATACAAATTAAAGAAAAAAAAAAAAAGAAAGAAATAAATGGAGAAACATTTATTTTGACGCCCACTGATAAATATACCGATGATGGCGCTTCTGTTTCTTGTCGTGATGGCAATTAAATTCTCTAAACTAATGTTGTCTGTTATGGCAGTAAATTATATTCCCTTTATATATTTTCTTTTTTTTTAATTTTTCGGCGTGTTGCTTTGTGGAAAAACTAAACACGGATTTTTTTCTCTCTATGTCACAATGACACGCGACATTTCCTCTTGGAAACTGATACCACACACATGTGTTTTTGAATTATCATCCAAACACTTAAATAATTTTATTTGTTCTTTAATTAAATTATTTACAAGCAAAAAAAAAATAAAATTATCTGCTATAAAATTTCACTCTGAAGATTAAAATAATTACGATTTTTATATAAATTAAATAATTATTCATGTAATAATAATAAATTTAACTTCATTATTATAGTAATTATTATTAAGAAATAATTTCACTATAAAAAAATCATTGATATTAAAAATAAAATAAAATATCAAACAAAAAAACATATTTTTTTTTGTTAGCCTGAAAAATAAATTTCAGACTCGAAAAAAAATATTTATAAATACAAAACTACTTCAGTTGATTATAAATTATTTAAAATAACCATAAGATTTGATACAATAAATTTAATAGCGCAAATAAATTTTTTCTACCTGAGAATAAAAAAATAATTAAATTCTAAATAATTGACTGAATGAAAAAAAATTAATAAAATTCTCTATTTAATTTTCTATTCTCACAAACAATATTATTACTATTATTAGAAAATGATTGAATAATAATTGATTAATTAATTTATTTATAAATAAAGTGAATTAGAAAATTATTGAAATAGTAATGAAAAATTTTTTAAACTTATAATAAAATAAAAATTCGTTGAATAAAATATTTTTGATGATTTTTTTCATCAGATTAAAATTCTTTTGATAATTTTTATTCATTATAATCAAACAAAAATGATTAAATTGTTAATAAACATAACAAAAAAAAAAAAAAAATAAACTAAAAATCTAATGTAAATATCTAAATCCACTAAACAAAATCAATTCCTCTCATTCTCCCTAATTAAATATCAATCAATTCATCCATCCATCCATCTATCTATCTATACGTTTAATTAAGAATGATTTACCGTCGTCAAGAATAAATATTCCAAAGGCCTTTCAATAAAAATACATACACACATACACCTACTTTACACAGATACATAACGAAAAGACTTGAAGCTTGTACAACTCGATGCTCGAGCAATCAATGCAGGAATTATCCTCATTAGGTCGATCTGTACAGAGACTCTCTCTCAAGCAGAGTTTCAGCATCAGCATTTGCACGTGGTTAAAAAAGAGAAATATAGAGGGAGAGAGAATGAGAGCAACGAATTGTTTTGCTCGTAAGACAAAGATATAAAAAGAAAAAAAAAAGACTTGAGAAGAAATAAAAAATAAAAACGAAGTAAATAAACCGAAAGGAGAAAAAAAAAATATCAGAAAATAAGAAATAAAATAAATGAAAGAAAAGATGAAAGGAGAAATGAGACGAAGGAGACGACGAGCTATTAGATCGAGAGCTGGTTGCTTTGCTGGCCCGAATAGCAAGAAAAACTTGACAAGCCACAAAGCCTCACTAAAGTAAAGAGTTGTGTGTATTTTTATATACATATATGTAACGAACGAACAACAAATGCAGTAGCATCATCAACAACATCAACAGAGTATAACAGTGATAGTTTATATAAAACAGTATGATATATATGTACATTTATATGTATATATAAAGAGTTGTTGTGTTAGTTAAATTGTGTACATATATGTACATACACAAATGTTTGTTATTGTTGGAAAAAGAAGTTGCTGAGTTCGAGTGACAACTTAGCGAGCCGCAGCTCACCTTGCTTGTCCATTCTTCGTCAGGCCACACACAGACTGGCCCGTGTTTGCTCGAGTTACTATCCATCGTTGGATAATTAATAAAACGACATTTAATTCAGGAAAAAATAAAATATAAAAAAAATATTGAAAGACATGGATTGAAAATTAGATGAAATTAAAATTTGAATGAGAGATATTAGTTGTGTTGATGAGACATGGATTTTGGATCTTTTAGTTCATTTTTTGGAATTAGTAAAATGGCATTTATGCCAAAAAAAAAATTAAATATGAAAAAAATATTAAAGACACGAAGTAAAAATTGGATGGAATTGAAATTTGAATGAGAGATATCAGTTGTGTTGATGAGACATGGATTTTGGATCTTTTAGTTCATTTTTTGGAATTAGTAAAATGACATTCAATCCAGAAAAAAATGAAATATGAAAAAAATATTGAAGACACGAAGTAAAAATTCAGATGAATTCAAAATTTTAATAATAAATATTATTTGTGTTGATGAGGCATAAATTTAGTATTATTAAGTTAATTTTTTGGAATTGTTGATTATGTCTAATTAATTTTCAAACAGTTATAAAAATGATTATATTAAATCAGCAAACTCATAAACATTGCATTGAATTTATTTATTTTTTTTTAATCACTAAATAATTTATAATTATTTTATTTTGTTGCAGACTTTTGATTCATTTTTTAAACAAACACATCAGTTGATAACTATCAACACCTCGGTATTTTTCTATTAAATAATTGAACAAATTATATCTAAAAGCGAAACAAATTTAATAAAATTTCTAAATTTTATTCTTTCATTTATTTAATAATTCCAAAAATTTACTAATAATATAAAATAATAATAATATCACAATATTCTGCCAACCAATATCTCCAATAAAATTCCTAAAACAATAAATCGCACATAAAACCTAAATGAAAAAAATGAATAAATAAAAAAAAATTATACTTGATCTCATTCAATGCATCTAAAATATTCTTCTCTACCAGTTTCAGTATAAAAATATATCTCGTCAAAATTCGCGAGGTAAAAATCGAGAGAAGAATCGTTCTCACGCATACCTATGTAAATCGAAATGACATTATCCCTATATCTCTCTCTCGCGGCTGCAAAAAAAGAAGACTCTCCACATGGAAAAAAAAAAAAAAGAAAAAAAGAAGAGCAAGGAGAAAATGGAAGAGACGGAAATTCAGGGGCGGATAAAGCGTATTCGGTCACCACACACACATACACACACACCCTTGTCGCCTGAGGGCCAAAATATTCTCCCTTTCCCACCCACCACCCACCCTCTATTTTTATCTATCTCTCTTATATACATTCCTCGACATATGGCAACTACAGATTTTATTTACTTTTATTTCAACAGTACCATATGACCATTTATTTATTTTTTTTTTTCTCATCATTATAAATTTACACAAATTATAATTAAACAAATTTCACAATTATCCTTAGAGTAGTTTAATTAATAAAAAAAAAATCGATTAGAAAAAAAATCATATCAAATTTAGGATACATGAAATATTTAATTTATTTTAAAATAATATCAATTTATTTAATTTTATGTATGTGATTTATTGTTTTAGGAATTTTTTTGGAGATTGTATATTGGTTGAGAAAATATTGTGATATTATTATTTTGTATTATTTGTGAATTTTGGAATTATTAAATATGTATGAGAATAAAATTTGTAATTTTTTTTTAAATTCCTTTGGCATTTAAATATAACTTATTCGTTTGTTTAATAAAAAAATGAGAAAGTACTAATAGTTATTACTTGATATATTTGTTTAAAAAATAATGTAAAAGTGTTTAATGAAAAATTATTGCAGATTATTTTGCAATCGAAAATAAAAAAATTTGATATACTTTATAAGTTTGTGATTGATTAATTTTCAAACGGATTTCAAAATTATTAAATCAGCAATCAATAATTCAAAAAAAAAAAAAACCAAAAGATCCAAAATTTATTTCTCAGCAACACAATTAATATTTCTTATTAAAATTTTAATTTCACCTGATTTTTAGTTCGTGTCTTTAATACTTATTTTATATTTTATTTTTTTCTGGGTTAAATGTCGTTTTACTAATTCCAAAAAATAAACTAAAAGATCCAAAATTTATATCTCATTACCACAACTGGTATTTCTTATTAAAATTTTTATTTCACCTGATTTTTAGTTCGTGTCTTTAATACTTATTTCATATTATATTTTTTTCTGGGATAAATGTCGTTTTACTAATTCCAAAAAATGGACTAAAAGACCCAAAATTCATTCCTCATCAACACAACCAATATTTCTTATTATTATTTCAATTTCACCTGATTTTTAGTTCGTGTCTTTAATACTCATTTCATATTTTATTTTTTTCTGGGTTAAATGTCGTTTTACTAATTCCAAAAAATGAACTAAAAGTTCCGAAATCCATGTCTCATCAATACAACTAATATCTCTCATTCAAATTTTAATTTCATCCAATTTTTACTTCGTGTTTTTAATTATTCCATAAATAAATTAAATCAATTCTACAATTTATTTATCAATTATATAAATCAACAAAAGTCCTAATTTTGAATTGAACTAATTAATACTACAAACAAACCCACCCCCCCCTGCCAACATAAATAATCACCTCATTCAATAATTAACTAAAAAAAATATAATCAACCCCCTCTCAAAGTCTTAATTATTTCAATTAAAAATCACGCCTTAAAAAAATTTTTCTCCACTCAATTTTTCGCCCTCAAAATTATTATCCAAAATAATTGATGCATGGATAATAATTCCAACATTACTTTTCCATTGTAACCACACAGATGGGATTTTGGTTTGCATTTTATTCCATAAGCAGGATAAATGTATAAAGGGCGAGGGAGGCAGACAAAACGATTCAGCGAGAAAAGTCTACAACAAAATATCTGGTAATTGATAGTGGCACAGTGGGTTCGATGAGCCATAGAAAAATAATAAGCCATGTCTAGTGTGTATAAGTTTTCTATATGTATATATTATGGTACCAGGGTATTATTGGCTCTATGAAGGGTGTTACTGGTAGGCGGCATAACCAAAAGACAGACTGGAAGCTGAGCAGGATATTTTAGGTGGGGTTAGTTTAGGCACAAACCAATGTATGCACCCTCCGTTATACACAGCTGATAGATGCATGTTGGAATATATATTTTGGCTCTTGTATATATGTATATGTAAGGGTGAGAGAGAGAGAGAGAGGGGTGTGTCAACTACGATGTCTACATTCACGTTATCATACTGAGTATGAGAAACATCCCCCTACTTGAAAATAATACTTGATGTGTAGTTCATTTTAAAATTTAAGTTTTCCAACCTGTCAGCTCTGATCGAATTTCCATCGACTGTAAGTGCCATTAAAATAATCGTAGGGTATGAAAATAGGTAGGTTTTTTGTGCGTTAGAATCTCATAAATGAGATGGTGTATATATATATTTAATGATATTTATGATCTGTGGTATAGATGTCGCTGTTAAACTAAAAGGAATTTTATGAATTGTAATAATATATCGTGAGATTTATTTTGATTGTTTGAATGATTTTTAATTTTAATAGAACAAATTTATCTCATCATTATATATGTGTTTCTGAATCATCAGAGGGTTCTGAATGATGAGAATAAATACAATAATATTGCTCAGTAATTATAGTAATGTAAATCCAAGATAAACTTCACTTATTTAAAATGCGAATTTGTAATTTTATATAATCCAACTTCAATCGTCAATAAAACTCCATCAATCCACAATAACCTATCAAAATATATCCGTTTTTTGTGCATCAGAATCTTCCCGACAATTTCATCCCCATACATAAAATCGTAAAAATAAAAACTTCAGCCAATAAACGATAAAATACCTCACTGAAAAAAAAAAAAAAAAAGAAAAGACAAGAAGAATATTCTTTCCTGATAAATTGAAATGACTTTTTAACTTATTGAAATATATGTTGAGGTTTAAATCAACTTGGTCTCTCTAGTGCAAGTGTATAGATGGTGCTCTACGGAAATCAGGAGTAAATTGCCCTTGCACAGTCATGATTTAATGATGCGGCAATATTGCTGGACAGTAGTACAAGGGCCCTCTCCTCTTGGGCTCTCTGCAAGATTCACGCCCGAGTGTCTGGCCCCTCGACATCTCCACACACACACACACACACACACACATGTATTTATATGTACAGTGTGTACTGCTCTCTCACCACCCTCTTGTGGCTACACACGACGTAGGTACTGTGTATATATAGTCTCTAGAATACGCCAGGCATCTATACCCATAAGCGAGAGAAAATCAAGTTCAACCTATCTCTCGTATCCTCATTTATATAAACTTCCAACAGGACAGTTTCCATCAATGGACAACGAGTGCCATTGGATCACGGTAATTGATAAATACGTGACTGGACCGTATGAATAAATAAATAAATAAATCAATAAATAATTAATTATTCACCATTTTAATTTGTTTCATAAGAAAAAAATCTTATTGGACTTTTATTTTATTTTCTGATTTCTTTCTTTTTTTTTTTTTTGCGGGAATTAAATGCTCTGTTGGATTATTGTAGATTAGCCAATCAAAAACTACAATACTTTCAGTCACTGCTTGCTCGTCGTCGGCTGCAGTGACATTTAATGCTGGAGGCAGAATAGAGAACTCTATTGGATTTGTCCCGCTCGAAATCGAATAATCCACGACCGACGAAACGATCCAGTTTTTTTTTTCTTTCATTGCTTTTATATTTTTTTTTTTTTTATGTATCAGTACTACTCGCATTTATTCCACTACACGACAGATGAGAGAATATTTCCCATTTGAAAAATAGCAATAAATCTTTGAAAGAAATATATAATTTTGGTTTTGAATAAAATAAAGAAATTTTTTAATTCCCGAATTTATTTTACTGGTTTTATTTTAATATCAACTGTAAATAATTTTTAACAGTTGGTATTATTTAAACTCAGTCAATTTGCATAGTTAATAATCTATTTATAAATAATATCAACAATATTTTCCATTTGAAAAATAGCAATAAATCTTTGGAAGAAATTTACAATTTTGGTTTTGAATAAAATCAAGAAATTTTTTAATTCCCGAATTTATTTTACTGGTTTTATTTTGATATCAATTGTAAATAATTTTCAACAGTTGGTATTATCTAAACCCAGTTAATTTGCACAGTTAATAATCCATTTATAAATAATATAAACAATATTATTCTCGATTCAATCATTTAATTATTCTTTTAAAGTATTCAATGAGAATTTATAAATATTATTCAAGTTGAAAACAACGTTGAATAAAATTTATAAATATTATAATAAAAATTAATATTTAATTCGCCATCACTTCAAATACTCTCTATCAAGTTTCCTTTATTTTTAAATTTCCTCCCCATCATATAGTATCACAGATAAGAATCTGTCGCATCTGTCTTTATAAATATAATCATGTCCATATTTCGTTTGATACTTTTTTTTTTTTCCTCATCTCATTCACACAAAATGAATCTCAAATATCCCCATAAATCCATACCCATCCATACACTGCATTTAATTTACCCAAACACAATTCATCATTCAAAGAAAAAATTCCTTTCCCCTTTTGCTTTTATAAATGAACAAAAATATACAAAAGAACATTCTGATACTATTGAATAGTTGATGAACAATTAATTCAATTTGCATTATATCTATCTATCAAATTACTTGATATTTATTATCGATAAAATTCGTTGAGAGAAGAAATTACATTTATCTGCCTACGAAAAAAAAAAAAAAAAGTGTACATAAATAAATAAATAAATAAATAAATTGAGGGGATTTTATATGCTATGACACAGGACAATTGTACATAGTGTCATCAAAAGCTCTTGTAATTTGATATCACAACTGTGCTTACGCCCCTTTGCACACGCTTTTGTCTCATTCGACAAATTAGTCATGCCGCTGATGATAAAAAATACTCACGTGTCAGATATATTTTTATTTCTTTATTTTATTTACTATAAAAAAAAATTATTTATAACTTATGTTAAATGAAATTTATTATTATTTCGAATGAATATAAATAATGTTGTCTAAACAAAATTAAGTAATGTAACACTGCAATTATTAAACTATTTTTTTAAAACAATAATAAAATAATTAGAATTGATTTAATAATAAAAAAGTCAAAATTTTATACATTTTGAACTTTGGATTTAAATATCTTTAGAATGGATGTTTTTATGAAAAAAGTGTAAGAGACCTTTTTTGTAGAGCGTTTGATTTCCTATAAGAATACACTTTGAGTTAATTTTTACAATGTGTAAATAAAGAGCTACAAAAATCTAAAGAAAAAAAAATTTTTTTCCCATGTTATTTAAATGGAAAAACGAAAATTACGATGAGATACTTTTAAATATTATTATTAAAAGCTCTTTTTTGAACAAGCTTCTTCTCTCAACGTCCAGTAAATTTTCCCCCTGACTTTCATGTTTAAATAAATGTATTTAGATGATATAAAAAATAAAAATAAAATATTAAGATTATAGAAAATAAAATTCAATGAATGCATTTTATATAAGTCATTATTAACATTTTGTATGTACATTAAGGAGTGTATAATGCATGGCTGTTGAATATTATCATCATGATCTCATTGATGGGGATCTAGAAAATAAAAAAAAAAATATTTCTTCGTGTGGTAAAACAACTAACTTTGATCAATATCGTTCGAGGCGAGGCCGATTAATTAGTCGCGAGTGCGCGCTTGACTCCTCTCTGTGTTCGACTTTATTTGCAATTGTGTATGTATATATATTTATATGAGTATATGAGATCATCAGTTGACGATAAAAATGAGACGAGGGAGTAAAAAAATATTTTCATTATGCGTTCAATGCCATAAATGAAGAATATTTAATTAACTGAATAAAATTTAAAAAATAAAAAAAGGAGAGAATGAAAAAAAAAAAATTAACTTTGTATTAATTTGTTTGTTATTTTTTTCAATTACATATTAACAATTATGTTAAATTAATTGTTTAAAAATAACGTTTGGATTGAGAATAAATTTTGTTATTTTATTATTAAATTTTGTAAATATTTTATTTTATTTTAATGAATCGAAATAAAAAAAAATTGACGATTAATTAATTAATATTAATTAATTAATGTTGATATAAAAACCTCTGTGAATATATAATTTAATTAATAAACAAATGAACCAATTTATAAATCGAGAAAAAAAATTTTTAATAATTTTATTATTAAATTGTGTAAATATTTTATTTCATTTAAATGAATTGAGGATTAATTAATCAATATTAATTAACAAACATTGATATAAAAACTTCTGCAAATATATAATTTGCATAATAAACAAATGAACCTATTTATAAACCCACAAAAAAAATTATAAATAATTTTATTAAAGTTTAAAATTATTCCCAATAATTTCATAAAAATAATTTTTTAAAAAATCTTCAAAATTCTCCCTCAAATAAATTAAATAATAAACAATAAAAAAATTACTACACAAATTTACATTATCAACCCTCAAATCCCTAAAATAAAATATAAATTAATTCAAATATTAATTAAATAATACTTAAATAATATTAATAAAAAAAAACTCTCAAATTTGATCTTAAAAATAATTTTTTTCTTTTCTCCACCGAATATATTTTATTTATTTATTATTTAAAATATTATTCGTAATGTATTCTGAATTATCGCACAAGGGATATAACAAATGCCGTGTAAACGATATAATGCAATCCACGTGGCTGCATATAAAGCGCATTTAAGGGCACAGATGGTCGCCCGAGGGCACTTACCAGTTACCACCCTGGCGTCTATGTTTTCTCCCGGTCAAAGAGATATCTATACAAAGCTCTATACACACACACACACACACAGACACACACAAATATAAATACATATGTATATTGTATATACTTATATACATATATATTAATATCTAAGCATATACAAATGTGTATTTATATATGTATAATGTATTTATTTGTTGGTTATGTTGGCTGCAGTAACTGTATATTTATTCACGGACTACCGAAATTGAGGGCGGATGTTAGATGTGGATAAAATATATATAAGACAAGTATTCAAGATACCCTTAGGCGTTTTCAAGAGTAAGGAATAATTTCAAACATTTGTTATCGTCGATGAGAGAAAAAAGAAAAATATTAATACGAAGTGAAAGCTCTTTAAAAAAAAAATTTTTTTTGAATAAATTAAATATTTTATTAATTATTATTTTTTGTTTATAATTATTGTTATTGTTGCAATTTTTATTATGCTAATGATTAGTATTATGCTTCATTTGTTGATTTATTTTTATACATAAATAAAAGTGTATGAATATAATAAATAAAAATTGAAATTAAAAGAAAATAATTTTGTTGAAATATTTTCGATATTTTTAAACACTTTTATATTATTTATTTATTTGTTTGTTTATTTATTGTTATTTTTTTTTTGTTGTGCTATTTATTTGGAGGATTTTATTTATTTATGTAGCATTAGTGAATTATATTTTTTATTGTTTAATTTATTTTGTCTGACATTTGAAAAACAAATTAAGAAATTAAACATTTTAACCAAATATTTTATTAATTATCTTTTGTTCATAATTATTGTTATTGTTGCAATTTTTATTATGCTAATGATTAGTATTATGCTTTATTTGTTGATTTATTTTTATACATAAATAAAAGTGTATGAATATAATAAATAAAAATTGAAATTAAAAGAAAATAATTTTGTTGAAATATTTTCGATATTTTTAAACACTTTTATATTATTTATTTATTTGTTTATTAATTGTTATTTTTTTTTTTCATGTTGTGCTATTTCTCAAAGGATTCACTGTAGCATTAGTGAATTAAATTTTTAATTGTTTAATTCATCTTGTCTAACATTTGAAAAAAACTTAATTAAAAAATTAATAAATTAAACAAATTAACCGATATTTTCATCAACTCTCATTATTTATAATTATTACCATCACCTCAATACTTATTATATACTACCTCTTCGTATTACACTTCATTTGTTAATTTATTTCCAAACATAAACAAAAATATAAATAAAAATAAAATAATTTCATTGAAATATTTTCGATATTTTTATTCACTACTGCATTATATTATTTATTTATTCAATAATATTATTATTATCATCCTTATGACTCACTATTGAATCAGATCATTCAATGTAGAATGAAAAAAAAAAGCTTATATATTTAATTATTTAATTTAATCTCGTCTGACATTTGAAAAATTAAATTTTCTTTATATATTTATTTTTAATGCGATGAAATCAGACAATTATATTATATTGTTTATCTACTATTATTGTATGTATATACACGTGTGTATATGAATGTATATGTGGACAATATCAACGAGCAAGTATAGCAGCCCACCGACAACAGATAACTGTGATTTATTTTAATTTCTCTTCACTGAGAAACACCCAAACAAATATACAAAAGAGCAAATAGTGAAATGTTATACAGTGAATTACAAGCGAGTTATTTTCGAGTTTAATATGATTTATCATATAGTCCAACAATGAATAAATCATTCGTGAATGGTTTGATAAAAATTTTCCCAACGAGACAAACGTGATAAAAAAAAAATTGTATCTTGTGTACCAATCAATTATTTTTGTCTGTACTGTGAATAAAAAATAAAGAATGATAAATATAATTGATGAATGATAAAATTGAAATAAGAAATAAAATAAAAGAATTAACAATTTAGAATTATATTTAATTGCAATTTAATTTTATTTATTAATAGACTTGTTGTCTGGTAATTTAATTAATTTATTAAATTTATTGGGCAATATATAAATATATAAATATATTTATTTGTGTATACGTTTATTAGAAAATCGTTTTTGGTGGTACGTCGCGTAATAAGATTTCCTTTAATGGCATTACACGCCTCATTGGTACTTTGCCAATTCCAACAAAGTTTCACGAGCGACTTTACACACAGTCAATGTTTGACTTAACAACCAAGTTATGATCCGAAATTATTTCCATGACTTTGGTGGTAATTTAGTGGGCAGTGATTCGAATAAAACGTTAACTCTTCAATTAATTTAACTCAATATTAAATTAATATTCAAGTTAAAAAAATTAAAAATGAATATTAAAATAAAAATAAATTTCTTGAATAAATTTACGATGATTTATATTATTATTAAATACTCGACGGAATTTTTTTTATTCAAACAAAACTTGAATGAAAACAATTAATTAAAGAAATAAAAGAATTTTGTTAGAATTAAATTTGTTGATTTTTATTTTTGATTTATTTTTTTTATTTATGGCAAAATAATTTTTTAATTAATTTCAATTGTTTGGAAATGTTCACAACTAATATAACAACAACCTTCTACTCCTCTTTGTCCTCCTCATCAACAAATCCAGTTTAATTTAATAAAAAAAATTGATAAAAGAAATAAAAAAATTTTGTTAAAAGTAAATTTGTTGATTTTTATTTTTATTTATTTTTTTTATTTATGGCAAAATAATTTTTCAATTAATTTCAATTGTTTGGAAATGTTCACAACTAATATAACAACAACCTCCTACTCCTCTTTGTCCTCCTCATCAACAAATCCATTAAAATTTAATAAAAAAAATTAATAAATGAAGTAAAAGAATTTTGTTGAAATAAAATTTGTTGATTTTAAATTTTATTTATTTTTTTTATCAATGTCAAAATAATTTTTAAATTAATTTCAATTGTTTGGAAATGTTCACAACTAAAATAACAACAACCTTCTACTCCTCTTTGTCCTCCTCATCAACAAAATCCAGTAAAATTTAATAAATAAAACATTTAATCACCAAATATTCCAAAATAAAATATATAAAAGTTGAGAATCGCTGATTTATCCACTACTTCTTCATCTTCTCTTCCGTCTCAAACCTCATATACACTCTCACGTGCTTTTTCTCTCTTTCAAGAAAGCCTCCTGTATATAAAAAAAAAAAAAAAAAAAATAAACCCAAGCATAGAGTGAGATGAAGCCTTGTGCGACGCGCACTGAATCACTCATCATTTGTGTCTTCTCATTCTTTTTTCTTATAACTCTTTATTTTATTCAATTTTTTTTTTCCTCCATCTCATTCACGTCCCCCCCTCAAACGTTCCACAAAACTTATCTCCCTCCCTCTCACCCCGAGCAATTTTATACAAGCCTAAATTATTTATAACCGTCATTCAATGTCAATAAATATAAAACTAAACCTTAAAAAAAAAAGAAAAAAAAATTCCCAATAAATATTTTACATTATCCACAATTTTTTTATTCTTGTTTTCATCTCCACTACCATCATCAAATGATTCATACGAAGATATAAACAAGCCTATATAATATATATGTATTAAAAAATTAATATATATAATATTCTTTTTGTTGAAAAAAAAAAAAAAAAAATTCAGGCGTAGTGTATTTTCGTCGAGATGATATTTGTTCGGATCAATCCATATGGTCGTCATGGCAACCCGGTCAACCCTGCGCCCACCACGATAGTCCCTCACTTGTCCACCCTCTGTGATGGTAATATATATGTGTGTATATAGTTTGCGTGTGAGCTGGGAGACCCTTTAACAACGTCTGTACTACGTGAAAGGCCAACGCGTTAGTCCCATGAACCAATGGACGATGAAGGAAACCAGTAAGAATATCTTCAAGAGGGTGTGTAGAGGCGTTGTTATGCTAGTGGTGTTAAGGGCATAAGGGTGATGTGTAATCATAGAGGGTAAAGAAAAAAAAGTCCTCTATCAATTTTACAATCATTGATAGATATAAAAAAAAAAATATATATTTATGTTTGTTTGTAGAAAATTGAGAAATTCTTTTTTTTTTTTTTTGACGTTTTGAACGCGATTTTATTTAGTTGGAGAAATGAGAGGGGAGAAGGTTTAATTAGTTGTTATTTAGTTTGTTACTGGCGCTATTTTATTTATTTGTTTTTTAATTAATTTTGATTTTGTGGCGAATTATTTAATTTAAAAGTTTTTTTGATGTGAAAAATTTCTTAAAAGTTTTGTATAATAGAACAACATTTCACTTTGTATAACTCATCACCTGATTATTGTAATATATGAAAATATATAGGTTATTTGTGCGCCAAATTCTTGTCTATAATTTCATGTTTGTATGTTTTAACCTTAATACAACGTAGCAATGACAATAACTGAAAAACAACAACAATACCAAAGCCCACATTTATAAATCTTTTGATTTTAATTTTTGTATTAAAATCTGCGATTGATTATTGTTAAATTTATTTTGTGTATTTTTTTTTAATAATTTAATATTATTATTAAAATATAGGAATTATTATATTTATTTGATTTTGTATGAATATAAAGAATGAAAAAGAAATGAAAAATGTCTTAAAAGTGTCGTATAATAGAACAACATTCAATTGAATATTACTCATCACCTAATTATCATAATATAATTAAATATGTAGGTTATTTGTGCGCCAAATCCTCATCTATAATTTCGTACACATACATTCTAACCTAAATCCAACCTAGCAACAACAATAATCGAAAAACAACAACAATACCAAAACCCACATTTATAAATTGCCATTGAAATAAAAAATATTCACTTTCCTCTCATTTTGCAACTCAAAAAAATTTATCTATCCATCTCTATATCCGCGTAAAGTCTTCCAAACTTGATGTAGATTATAAAAAAAAATAATAACTCATAAAAAATAAATTTGTGTTAAAAAAATTTTAATAAATATTGAAAATTAAATCAAAACAAATAAAATAAATGTGAAACATTTAAAACACAAATGAATAAAAATCTAAAATAATTCCACATAATTAATTATTACTATTAAAATAATTTTCTTTCATTCCTCACTAACACACAATTGAGTTGTTCCTGATATATACGAAGTATATATATTTCTAGTTGTAGATCGCAGTTTACTGACTTCAAGTCCATAAATTATGGTCCTTCGCACGTGTTCTGAGGAACAGAACGAGATAAAAAACGAAAAAGAAACAGGACCATAGACCTTTTGGCGCCTCTCGATAGTATATGTATATTGTACATAGATGTAACTCTGCTTGTATAGTAGCAGAAGAGATCGAACAGTAGAGAAATTGCCCGGGACTTCCGTTGAAATTGCTCGTGAGTTTATATATGAGTTTTATTTTTTATTTATCTTTTTATCTTTTTATCTTTTTTTTTTTTTTTATATATGTATGCATCTCTATTTTCTGTAGTTTTCTATAACTATAGCTTCGATTTCATTGCTATCCATGTCTGGTCAGTTTCAATTCGAAAATAAAAGTGAGAATTATATTGAAAACTTTCGAGAAAAAAGAAAATTAATTCAATTTGTTTTATTTTTTCACGTTACAAATTAATTTCTTTTTTGTTTTTTTTTTTTATTATTTAAGAAGAGTCTTCTTGCTTGACACAAGTCTATTTTACATGTAAATTCATCGAGATCCTTTGGACATGAAGTGAGGAAAAGAGAAAGTAAGCGCACGCGCATGAGAAAATTTTTCCCCCTTAAGGGAACTCCCAACAGGACTAAAAGCGCTTCCTTGTACTGTCAACTTGCTACTGGTAGAATCAATCGCATAAATTTTCAGTCAATCCCACAGACATCTTTTTATATATATATATGTATATGTACATATACATCCGTGAGCAAAAAAATATTTGCAAGTAAAAATATTTAAAGAACAATACGAAAATACATGATGAAAATTACAATAAAAACTTCTTGAGAAATGTTATATAAAAAAGCGATATTAGATTGAGTATAACTCATTACCTAATTATTGTACTATACTTAAATATATAGGTTTTTTGTGCGCCAAATTCTCATCTATAATTTCATATGTGTATGTTTTAACTTTAATCCGACCTAGCAACAACAATAACTGAAAAACTACAAAAATACAAAAGCCCACATTTATAAATTTTTTAATTTTAATTTTTGTATTAAAATCTGCGATTGATTATTGTTAAATTTATTTTGTGTATTTTTTTTTTAGTAATATAATATTGTTATTGAAATAAAGGAATAATTATATTTATTTGATTTTGTATGAATATAAAGAATGAAAAAGAAATGATAAATTTCTTAAAAGTGTCGTATAATAAAACAACATTTAACTCAGTATAACTCATTACCTAATTATTGTACTATACTTGAATATATAGGTTATTTGTGCGCCAAATTCTCATCTATAATTTCATATGTATACATTTCAACCTAAATCCAACCTAGCAACAGCAATAATCGAAAAACAACAACAATACCAAAGTCCTACATTTATAAATTGCCATTGAAATAAAAAATATTCACTTTCCTCTCATTTACCAACGTGAAATTATTTATTTATCCTTCTCTATATTCGCGGAAAGTCATCTCAACTTGATGTAGAACATGAAAAAATAATAGCGTTTATGGAGTTTAAATGCTGGTGTTTAAAAATGAAGAGAAAATAAAAGAAATCGAGTGCGATTGGTGAGTAAAGGACAATTACAGACAGATTGACATCTTGGAATTTACCACGTGGATTATTTGTGGTATGTATACTCAATGTATAGAGATTAAAGGGGGTGAAAGAGAGCAAAAGAGAATGCAACACGCGCAATGTTAAATAAAAAAAAAAAAAATTAAAAAAACAATCGTTGATTATGTGCGTGCGAATAAAAGTGTGTGCGCTTTGAGATAAAATGGACAGTCAGAATAGTTGGAATAGCTTGGCGCCTCTGAGCTGTCCATCAGCTAACAAAGTCCAATGTATGTGTATATATAACGACATATATATATAATTTTATATATATACATTTTTGTTCTCTTTCGTATTTCTTTTGCACAAGACAGTTTTATATATACCGGGAACTTTAAGCGCAGGTTTAGGAAAAACGGGAAGTCCACGCGCACCTGTCAATCACCTGTCCACGGTTTTGTCGCCATTCAGTTAATGATGATCCACTGCTCTATCTTCAGAGTATGGTGGGGCAATATTGAAGTAGAAATATGGGACAATGTACAGGATACAGTTGGAATTTAATGTAAAAAAAAAAAAAAATTAAGAGAGAAAAGAAAAATATTTTTGTATGTGTGAGTCATTTTTAATTGATTATAACTAATTGAATAATTATTAAAAAATATTGAAGTGTGTAGGTTTTTTACTCGCCAAATTCTCCCCTATAATTTCATATTTATATATTATAACCTAAAATTTATATTGTGAGAACCATAACCTCAAAACAATATCAATGATTTAATGAATGAATTTCGAATAAAAAATAAGTGTCATTTTTAATTGATTATAACTAATTGAATAATTATTAAAAAATATTGATATATGTAGGTTTTCTACTCGTCACATTCCCACCTATAATTTCATATAGGGACATTTTTTTTTTTAAATTCATGGTATGACAATTATAACCTCAAAACAATATCAATAATTTAATGAATGAATTTCGAATGAAAAATAGCAATCATTTTTAATTGATTATAACAAATTGAATAATTATTAAAAAATATTAAAATGTGTAGGTTTTTTACTCGCCAAATTCTCCCCTATAATTTCATATTTATATATAATAACCTAAAATCCTGGGTACAATAACCATAACCTCAAAACAACATTAATAATTTAATGAATGAATTTCGAATAAAAAATAAGAGTTATTTTTAATTGATTATAACAAATTGAATAATTATTAAAAATTATTAAAATATATAGGTTTTTTACTCGCCAAATTCTCCCCTATAATTTCATATTTATATATAATAACCTAAAATCCTCGGTATAATAACCATAACCTCAAAACAACATCAATAATTGAATGAATAAATTTCGAATAAAAAATATCAATAATTTTTAATTAATCATAACAAATCGAATAATTATTAAAAATTATTAATATTAATTTATGATTTTAAATAATTATCAAATTATCTAAATTGAAATTAACCCTCCTACTAATAGTTATATTAAACAAATAAATGGAGATAAAAATTTAAATAAAAAGTTACTAGATTTCGCGAATTTATTTATTCATTTTTTCTTTTATTTCTTTTTTGTTTTAACAATGGGACGATTTAATACCTTAAGTGGGTCCTTGGACACACACGCTTGGACATTAGTACATATACGAGCCCTAGAAAGTAATTGAGTTGGCCACGCGACTCTTCAAGTGGCCCCCTGGCGAATGTCGAGTGTGTATTTTATATACATATACCTATCTGTCTATTTGTATGTGTATAAATGTGTGTGGTGTTGGCCCGCTCTTGGCACTATCCCATCCAACTTTCTCTTCATCATGGTAACCACCTGTTTCAACTGCTGCGGGTGTTGCATAAAAACGCATCTCACTCTTTAGATTGACATACGGTCGATGGTGAATACTCAAAAAGCCTTTCAATTTCACCCTGATGTCATTTTATTTGTTTGTCTATTTATTTTTCTTTTGTAAATTTATTATTCATCCTCATTGATAAATTAAATCTCATTATATTATTCTGTTTTATCCTTTTATTGATTAACAAAGAGACATTTATTTAGTATTTTGTTTGATTGTTAAGTTTCATTTTATTTTTTATTGGAGTTGAAAATTTGAAGAAATTTTATTTCAATTTTTTTTTCTGGGTTTATTATGTTAATTTTTGTTTATTTGTTTAAATTTTTAGTTAATTAATTTTGTTTGTACTTTCATCAATTAATAAGAATATATTTATCTCTTATTTCAGATGATTTTTAAATTTATTTTATTTTTTATTGAAATTAAAAATGTAAAGAAATTTTATTTTATTTTTTTTCTGTATTTGTTGTGTTAATTTTCGTTTATTTGTTTATAATTTCATCAAATTAACATAGTTCCTATTTTCAAGGATCAATAAAAATATATTTATCGCTCATTTCATTTGATTTTTAAATTAATTTCATTTTTTATTAGAATTAAAAATTAGAAGAAATTTTATCAAATTTTTTTTTCTTTATTTGTTATGTTAATTTTCGTTTATTTGTTGATAATTTCATCAAATTGATCTGATTTCTTCTTCCTCTAACTAATATAAATATATTCATCCTTCATTTCATTTGATTTTTAAATTAATTTCATTTTTTATAAAAATTAAAAATGAGAAGAAATTTTATTTAATTTTTTTTCTTTATTTGTTATGTTAATTTCTATTAATTTGTTTATAATTCCATCAATTTAATCTAGCTTCTCCTTCCACGTATTAATAAAAATATATTTATCCCTCATTTCATTTGATTTTTAAATTAATTTCATTTTTTATAAAAATTAAAAATGAGAAGAAATTTTATTTAATTTTTTTTCTTCATTTGTTATAATAATTTTTATTAATTTATCCAAAAACTTATCAAACCACTTTGATCCCCCCTCCCACTGATCATAAAATACACCTTTATTCCACATTTTATTTAATTTTTCAATTTATTTAATTTTTTATCAAAATTAAAAACAAAAAAATATTTTTAAAAATTTTTTTTCCGGATTTATAATGTTAATTATTGTTAATTCATTCAAAATCTCATTAAACTAATCTAGTTCTTCCTCCTATCAATCAATTAAAACACACTAATTATTTAATTTATTTCATAAAATTAAAAATCAAAAACAAAAAAAAACAATTTTTATTACATTTTTTTCTAGCATTAAATTTATGAGAGATCGTTTGTTTATCGATTTGTTTCGAAAACGAGAGAGGTTAAATTTGAGAAGGAACATTTAGAATTGTCCCACCGTGTCCCAGTCTGGATGATGAACACCCCACAAGCAATTTCATCGAGCCGTGACGCTTTGACATCTGTCTATTATTGGTATTGGTTTATATTTATTTGTATGAGTGAGTGTATTATACGTCGAGTTTAACGAGCAATATCATGAGTGATATATTTACACACACTTTAATGTAGTTGAGAATATTATCCAAGAATAAAATACTACGTTAACAATTTTATTTATTCTATTGTGTCTTAATAATTATTTATCGATTGATTTTACATTTGTAATAAATTATTCAATTTAATTCTGATTATTTCCTAATTAATTTCTCAACCCCATCCACGATAATTGCTAAATAATTATCTAAGAAAAAAAATTGCTTCTTATTTATTTCAATTTAAAAAAAAATGATTAATTAACACTGAAAAAATAAATAAATAAATCAAGGCAATTTAATTTGTTATATTGTATGAAATATTGATTTGTAACAATCAAGATATACTTTAAACAATTGATATTAATGCAAAATTGATGTAGTTAATTTTATACTTTTGTTTTACACTGGAAGAAAATTTATTTAATTTTTTATTTGAATTAAAAATGAGAAGAAATTTTATTTAATTTTTTTTTCTATATTTTTTATGCTAATTTTCGTTAATTTGTTTATAATTTCATTGAATTAATGTAGTTTCTCCTTTCACTAATCAATAAAAAAATATTTATTTCTCATTTCATTTGATTTAAAAATTTATTTAATTTTTTTTCAAAATTAAAAATAAGAAGAAATTTTATTTAATTTTTTTTCTGTATTTGTTATGTTAATTTTCGATTATTTGTTTATAATTTTATCAAAGTAACATGGTTTCTTCGTCCACTAATTATTAAAAATATATGTATCCCTCATTTCATTTGATTTTAAAATTTATTTAATTTTTTTTTTAAATTAAAAATAAGAAGAAATATTATTTAATTTTTTTTCTGTATTTGTTATATTAATTTTCGTTTATTTGTTTATAGTTTTATCAAATTAACATGGTTTCTTCGTCCACTAATTAATAAAAATATATGTATCCCTCATTTCATTTGATTATAAAATTTATTTAATTTTTTTTCAAAATTAAAAATAAGAAGAAATATTATTTAATTTTTTTTCTGTATTTGTTATATTAATTTTCGATAATTTCTTCAAAATTCCATTAAATTAATCTAGTTTCTCCTTTCACCAATCAATAAAAAAATATTTATCCCTCATATCATTTGATTTAAAAATGAATTTTATTTTTTACAAAAATCAAAAATAAGAAGAAATATCAATTAATTTTTTGTCTGTATTCACGAAGTCAATTCTCCTCAACTACTCTAAAATTTCATCAAATTCTTCAATTCATTGAAAATAAAAAATAAAAATAAAAAAAAAAAAATAAAAATAAAGAAAAATCTTTTCCTATTAATTTTTTCATCTACTCATCCATATACTAACTTTCCCCTTCAATATATCATCACTGTGTGATACAAAAATGTGAATAAAATCAGCATAGATAAAAAATAAGAACAAAAAAAAAAAATAAAAAATAAAAAAAAATAAAATAAATAAATAAAAAAATAAAACATTGACAGAAAGCAAAGAGAGAGTATATAGAGAGATAGAGATCGATGGCGATTTTTCACTCACTTAGCTCGGCGCACATCAATATGCATTAAGCTGATCGGTTTTCCCCATCGAGTTATTTTTTTTTTTTCCTCAACCATATACGATACCAAAAAGTAAATAAACCTTTCTATAAATTCACATACACATAAGAGAAAGGAGTTGATAAAAAGATTGGCAAAATGATTTTACATATAATACATACAATATTTAAATTTATATATATACATTTATAAAGAGTTGGCAGAGACTTTTTTAACTGTAAAGATATTCTTTGAGAATAAAAAAAATGTGTGCGGTATCGTAGGTAATTTTTAGCAGAAGAATAACCGTAAGAAAATCGTTTGGTTGGGCATTATTCGACTACTGCTAAGATTCTACGTCTCAATTGTACACGAGGGTGTCATTGAGAATCTGCTAGCACATCCGCCCCCGCAATGTTTGAGGATAAAAGGGAGAAACGTTAGCTATCACACATTACACAAAGAGAAGAGAAAAATAAATATTCCACATGGTATTGTAAATTGAGAAAAATTACCAGACTATTTTTTCTTTTTTTTTTTTAATGTCTCTATCATCGCATTAAATATATTTGTATTATACATGTTTAATATTTATTTTGTTTATATTTTATTCTATTGAAATTATATATATTTATTTATGATGTGAAATAATTTTGATGATGCAGAGAATGAAAGAAAAAAAATAGTTTATGATTAATTAAGTGATTTTGAATTATTTAATGATGATAAATAATAATGGGGTATTTTAATTTAGTGTTTATTTATTTATTGTTATTGTTATATGGTGATGTTGAGAATTAGTCTGGGATGTTTATTATTAATTGTGTATTTGAATGAATAATTTGAATTTGGAGTTTGTTAAATTTGAATTTAATTTTGGTTATTTATTTTATTGATTTGAATCTGATTTAGTGATTGATTTATTTTGTTATGTTCTAGCAAAGACTATAGGGCAAAGAGATATAGTATAGAGTGTGGGATTGTTGTGAAGTATAGTATTATTGATGAACTGAAGAGTTAATGTGTAATAAAAAAGTTAGATTGAAGTGAACGAATTTTAAGAAAATATTGAGAGACGATTTTTAATTGATTATAACTAATTGAATAATTATTAAAAAATATCGAAATATGTAGGTTTTTTACTCGTCTGATTCTCCCCCATAATTTAATATTTATATATCATAACCTAAAATTTATATTATGTCAACTATAACCTCAAAACAAAATTAATAATTTAATGAATGAACTTTCGAATGAAAAATAGCAATCATTTTTAATTGATTATAACAAATTGAATAATTATTAAAAAATATTAAAATATGTAGGTTTTTTACTCGCCAAATTCTTCCCTATAATTTTATATCAATATATAATAACCTAAAATCCACGGTGTGACAACCATAACCTCAAAACAACATTAATAATTTAATGAATGAATTTTCGAATGAAAAATAGCAATCATTTTTAATTGATTATAACAAATTGAATAATTATTAAAAAATATTAAAATATGTAGGTTTTTTACTCGCCAAATTCTCCCCTATAATTTCATATATATATATCATAATCTAAAATCTACGGTGTGACAACCATAACCTCAAAACAACATTAATAATCAAATAAATCCAACAAAAATCCTAAAATCAAAATTAAATAATATTTTTATCGATAATCAATCATTGATAAATAATCTACAATTTAAATTTACATTTATCATAAATTTTCCATTTGTATTATCAGAATAAATTGAAAAATAAATATTAAAATAATATCCAATATACATTCAAAGATACTTTTATTCATTTATTTATTTTAAAGAACATCATTGAGTGTTTTGAAAACAGAAAGATGAATTAAAAATCCCCAAGATAATTTTTTGGTCATTTAGACTAATTGGAAGAATTTACGATGGGCAGTGTGTCCATAAGAGAGTGAACGCAACAAGTTTATTGCTATTAAATTGCTTGTGAAACGATATATGTTCAGAATTTTAAAATTTACAACATAACATAAAGGAAACAAGAAAAAACCTTATTTACACATACACACACACACATAAATACCAATACACACGTGATACTACTGAGTTGACAGAAAAAAAAAAAAAATGTTTAAGCGAGAGCATCATAACAAAATATAAATAAATATGTGGTAAAAGAAAAATGATGATGAAATTTATGGAGACAACAAGAGACATAAATAAGAAATAAAAATAAAATAATAATTTTTATTCGAATAAATTAATATATTATTCATTTATTTTTCTTTTTTATTTATCATTCTTCTTTATTTTCTATTGTATTAATAAAATTGATGATTTGTCAAGAGATATATTGAAGGAATGGAATAAAATAATTAGTATAACTATGGTAAATATTATTGTGTGGTTATTTATCCAACGATTTTTCGCTCCACCAGTCTCACAAAATCTCACTTGATTCATTCGCCCTTGGAAAAAAGAAAAAATATACATATATACACACGCACACTATTATATAGTAACACCAGTGACAGTATCAGCAGGGGGGCACGTTCGTACATTTATTTTTGAGGGTACAAGAGCGAAGGGTGTGACACACACCCTCGAAAAAAAAAAAATAAAACTTGAGGATATCCCATATGCTACTTCATGTACGAGAGCATAATTTAATGTAATATTTTCTCTTCCATATATAAATAAATAAATAAATAAATAAGTGAGTGAAGAAATGAATGTCTGGATGTTTTGATTGGACTAATAAATTTGAAATGGTAGAGGAAATGAATTTAGAATAATTAATTTGATAGAGGAAATAATTAAATTACTTATGAATAAAAGGAAAAAATTTTTTTCTTCACAATTTTTGTGAGTTATTTGTAAACTATTTAGTATATAAATAAATGGATGAATGAATGAATGAATTAGATTCTGTATGTTTTGATTGGACTAATGAACTTGAAATGATGAAGAGAATTAATTTAGAATAATTAATTTGATAGAGAAAATAATTAAATTATTAAATGAACAAAAAAAAAAATTTTTTTTTTTCTCAATTTTCGTGATTTTATATTGTAAACCATTTAGTACATCAATAAATAAATAAATAAATGAGAGTCTGTGTGTTTTGATTGGACTAATAGACTTCAAATAATAGAGAAAATAAATTTAGAATAATTAATTTGATAGAGAAAATAATTAAATTATTAAATGAACAAAAAAAAAAATTTTTTTTCCCAATTTTCGTGAGTTATTTGTAAAATATTTTGTGTATAAATAAATAAATAAAAAAAATAAATGAATGAATGAGAGTCTGTGTGTTCCGATTCGACTAATAGACTTGAAATAATAGAGAAAATAAATTCAGAATAATTAATTTGATAGAGAAAATAAATAAATTATTAAATGAACAAAAAAAAAATTTTTTTTTTCTCAATTTTCGTGAGTAACTTCTAAACTATTTAGTATATAAATAAATAAATAAATAAATAAATAGGTTTGTGTGTTAGTTTTGATTATAATAAAAAAGTTGTTATAACAAAAAAAAAATAGTTGAAAAAAATAAATTTTGAATAATAAATTTGATAGACAAAAATAATTAAAATAATAAACAATAAAATTTTTTTTGTACGACTGATAGACCTATCATTATGATAATATCACTTATCGTGCGTTTGATCGCTCGTTTAGAATAATTTTCATCAAAAGTAACAATTTTTATATGTATACACTATATATATATATGTTTTCATATAAAATAATGTCGATGCGTGTCATAAAACAGCAATATTTTAGTATGATTACACTGCGTGACCGCGACATGTTGTCTCTCAATATACATTTCTATATAAAAATGTGTATATAAATGTTTACACGTAGGTACTATCAAGACTTATTTATTATTAATAATAACACCACGATTTTATGGATATATTTATAAATATCTATTTGTCTGTGGGATCATAATATAAATATAATTCCTTACAGTTAATATTATTATTAACAAAAAAGAAAGAAAAATTATTCATTATTGAATAATGAAAAAAAAAGAAATTTTTTTATCACGAATATTTTTTATTTGTTTGTTTTGGATTTTTTGTTTGTTCCTCATTGGTATTTATTAATGATTAACGTAATTGCTTTTATTATTTATAATATTTAAATTAATATTCTGAATGTTGAATTAAAAAAATTCAACAATTTCATTAATTCTTTTTCGATTTTTTATTCTCAAAAACAAAAAAATATAAAAAATAATTTGCAATTTTTCCTGTACAAATTATCGTGTATTAATTCCAACTTTTATAATCAACACTAATTATATCCATCTGCATAAGCTTATCATTAAGAAGATTAAATTAAAAAGAATAATATATTTTAAATACAATATTTCTCCTCGAACAAATTAAATAAAAAATAAAATTATTCCTGGATTAAAAATAGTTTTAAATTATTTTCCCAACTAAATAAAATAAATTCCAATAAATCCTAATAATATTCCGACACTTCCAAACGAATAAATGTTAACACAATCTTAATTGTTTCCCATTGTTTCTATTTCTCAAATCAACAAATAAAATTAATGCCCAGAAGTTAATTAAAAAATAAAAATCTTTGAATAATATGATATCACAAATTTAAAATGTACTCAAAAAATGTTCATTTCATCAAAAACTATTTATTATTTCACATATGTATATTTGCGTACTTGTATGGACATGTCTGTATACACAAATGTGTAGGTAAATTTGCATTTATTAACACCACAAGCGACGACTGATTGACAATCCATATGTCATTTGTATGACGTCAGGTCACATGAACTCATGTGTGTGGTCTCCCACGAGTGTGCAATCAATTCAAGTTGACGATTGATTGTTGCATTGCACACCACAATGTCCATTCCAATCTTTCATACAAATAAACAAAATCCCACAACTCATTATAAAAAAATCAACGCGAGAAAATAAAGTCACCAACAATAAGAAGTAAAAATCAAAACTGAAATAAATTGATATAAATTTATTTAACTACCAAATTTTTAATTTATTATTCAAGTTAAATTAATTGTTTATTAGAATGAAAATTCGGGAATGAAAATTTCACAAATTGTTATTAAGAAAATTACACAACGAAAAAAAAATCTCCTTAACAATAAATAAATATTAAAAATCAATAAAGAATTTATCGATATAAATTTAGTTGATTATTAAATTTTTAATTTATTATTTAAGTTAAATTAATTGTTTATTGGAGTAAAAATTTGGGAATGAAAATCTCACTAATTATTATTATGAAAATTACACAACGAAAAAAAATCTCCTTAACAATAAATAAATATTAAAAATCAATAAAAAATTTATCGATATAAATTTATTTAATTAGGAAAATTTTTAATTTATTATTCAAGTTAAATTAATTGTTTATTAAAATAAAAATTTGGCGATGCAAATCTTTCAAATTGTTATTATAATGATGTACAAAAAAAAAATTTCTTTAGCAATAAATAAATATTAAAAATCATTAAAGAATTTTTCAATATAAATTTATTTAATTACCAAATTTTAAATTTATTATCCAAGTTAAATTAATATTGTTTATTAGAATTAAAATTCGGAAAAGAAAATCTCACAAATTGTTATTAAAAAATTACACACAAACAAAAAAATCTCCTCGGCATTATATAAATAAATAAATATTAAAAATTTATAAAGAATTTTTCAATATAAATTTATTTAATTATCAAATTTTAAATTTATTATCCAAGTTAAATTAATTGTTTATTAAAATAAAAATTACAGAAAAGAAAATCTCACAAATTATTATCAAAAAATCACAGCCCCAAAAAAAAAAAAAAATCACCTTAGCAATAAATAAATATTAAAAATCAATAAAGAATTTATCGATGCAAATTTATTTAATTATTATTTTTCATGTTAATAATTCGCGTAAAATTATCCAATGATTAGAATAGAAATTTAGCGATCAATCATTGGAGATTTCACGGGGTTGTTGAGCGAATTAAACGCTCGAGGTGGCTCCAATAAAATTTGGGAAATTGTTGGCTGAGTTGAAAAGCACAAAAAAAAATTAAAAAAAAAAAAAAGTCTATAAAATGTATACACAGATAAAGTTGAATTTTTTTTTTCCTCTGCTCTATGTATAGCGAGGGGCTGTATGATGGATACTGAAAATTAAGGGGTTGCCGGTGTGTTGGACGAAACAAAGTTAACCAATCACAGAAGGGGTGGTTCGACCCCGTTACTCGGTGTGCACACCATTATTGGCCAACATTCCGATCGAGTCGATCGCATACGCGCTCGTCACATTGCTGTGAAATTTTATTTATTTATTTTTTTATTTTATTCTACCTACGTATTATTTTTTTTTTTATTTCAACGTTTTGTGTTTTTCCGAATCACTGGTGGACATTGCAGTGAGAAAAAGTGAAAAAGAGATAGTTTATTCGCGACAGACAATATAGAGACAGAATTTTCGTAATTATGGAGCACTGGTATACTCATGGGATTTTATGGCCGAGCTCCTATGTCGCCGCTATATGTATATATGTATATGTATATATTTGCGTATTTAGTACATAAATGAGAGTACATGCAGGAGAAAATGTCATTTTAAAATTATGCATGTTAATTGTTTCCAGAGCCTATCGCTTTCGTTGAGGGAAAAAAAATGATAAAAATGTGGAAACATAAAATGAAAATGAAGAATTTTTTTTTTTTTTATTTGAAAGTCAGTGGAATAAATGGAATGAGGGTTTTTGGAAGAGTATTGAGGGATGAATCTTGAAGGAGAACGAGATACTAAGTAGTGTAATGAAATTTTAGTCGAAAAATTAGAAAAATAAAAAAATGCTGAGATTAAGTAAAATTGAAGATGTTTTTTTTTTAATATTTAAAAACGATTTTTGGAATGAATGAAAGGGTATTTTGTGAAGAGTGTTAAGGGATGAATCTCAGAGGAAAAATAGATACTTAGTATTATAATGAAATTTTAGTCGAAAAATTAGAAAAATGAAAAAATGCTGAGATTAAGTAAAATTGAAGATGTTTTTTTTTTAATATTTAAAAACGATTTTTGGAATGAATGAAAGGGTATTTTGTGAAGAGTGTTAAGGGATGAATCTCAGAGGAAAAATAGATACTTAGTATTATAATGAAATTTTAGTCGAAAAATTAGAAAAATGAAAAAATGCTGAGATTAAGTAAAATTGAAGATGGTTTTTTTTTTTTTTAATATTTGAAAATCAGTGGAATAAATGGAATGAGGGTTTTTGGAAGAGTATTGAGGGATGAATCTTGAAGGAGAACGAGATACTAAGTAGTGTAATGAAATTTTAGTCGAAAAATCAGAAAAATAAAAAAATGCTAAGACTAAGTAAAATTGAAGATGTTTTTTTTTAAATATTCAAAAACGGTTTTCGAAATAAATAAAACGTTATATTGTAAACCGTATTGATTATCTAATCCTCGACAACAAATTAGCAATAAATAATTCAATAAAATCCTAGTTAAAAAACTAGAAAAAAAAATGCGATAAAATAATAAAAATAAAGATTTTTTATTTTCAATATCTGAATGTGATAATTAGAATAAATAAAAGGGTGTTTTCGAAGGACTATTGAAGCAAAACTCCTAAACAATAAATAGACGATTAGCACTATAATAAAATCCTAGTCAAAAAACTAGAAAAAAAAAAAAAAAATGGCACAAGGGGATTTTTTTTTTTCTTCATTGTTTACTTTTTTCTTCGTATTATTATTATTCCTAGTTCTATTCTCCAATTTTTGTTTTACAATTTCCAGTCGACTGAGCATGTCACAATCGAGGAGGGCGACTTCAATCAAAAATGTGGCATTGATACCCTTCATTCACTCTCTCATTTTCTCTCATGCAACATTTATCTCCCCTTTCGTATTTTTTTTTTCTTCTTCCTTTCTTTTTTCTTTATTGTTTACGTACAATTCCTACTACCAATCCACAACCACCAAGTTGTCCATTGTGTGGTTTTATATACTACAACCAAAAATCTATTAGCCTTCCACAGCGATATTTCTCTCTTGACCACAAGGTTGTAGTTGTGGCGAGAGAGGGTGGAGACAATTGTTTGATAGTGACACGCGACCAATTGCAGTTTACGTCATGAGACCGCACGCGCTGCATTTTCCTGATTAATTTTATTTCATTTTTTTAACGTCCTTCATTATAATTATCACAATCAATCTGATTGATTCGGATATTTATACAGAGATATTTTTAAAGGGAAAATTGAATGGAAAATATTGAATTTTTTTTTTTAATATTAAAAATTATTTAAATGGATTAATATTTTTTTTTTTTTTTCATTTTTTTATTAGTGTTTGAAGTTTTTTTTGTTGATTAATTTTGTATTTTAATATACTTGAGGCGTATTGTTTATGTTATTATTGTTTACCATTGAGGTTTGGAATTAATTAATTAGTCGGATTTTTATTTTTTATTTCTGATAAATCGATATTAAAAATATTTGTTTATTTATTGTTTAGTAATTTTTATTCATTTGAAACAATAATTTCAGTTCAATTTATTGCATTGTGAATATTATTTTAATTTTTTCCAACAGGAAATTTTTTATTCTCTAAATATTTTTTTTTTTATTTTTGTTTTAATGACATTTTATATTTAATTTTGCTTTAGTTATATCAACTTTATAACTCATACTATTACTATAATTACATAAACTTTCGTAATTAATTATCCAAATAAATAACAATCCTAATTTAATATATTTTAAATTGATTTTTTTATTAAACTAACTCGAAAAATTTTATTTGAGAATACTCAAACAATTTTTCACCAACAAATAAATAAATAATTCACTTATAAACATAAACAACACAATATTGCATGAAATTTTATATTGTTAATGCAATAATAATTAAAATCCTGTCAGTAATAATTTTTTTTTCACGTTAATAATTTGATATAATCAAAAGAAAAATAAATTTATATAATAAATATTTTTCTCTTCATTCTGGCAAATTATTTGATATTATTGATAGATTAAAAATGTATTAAATATATAAAGGTATTGTTAAATATTGTTGAGAACCGCTGGTAGGAAGATGTTCTCTCCTGAAGACTATCTCAGTTGAAGTCCCTTGGGGAAAGACATCTCCTACCATTTCTCCTATCTTCAGGACACTCTATATAGCCTATTCAGATATCAGACTCAACCCTACTATACATACATATGTACATAAAGGTATATATGTATGTGTGCATTCATGTATATGTATATAATACAACAAAACGGGGTAAGAAACATCACCAGGGATGAACTAAGAGAGATACAATTTATTTCACGTATTTTTGTGTCTTGTCGAAATATTTTTAAAAAAAATTTTTTTATTCAGTAACTGAGTTTTAAATTTTAGTTTTGAGTGCGTATTATAGTATATTATTATTTTGAGATTTTATTCATGTGTTTGGAATTTTTATTGCGTCGATTTATATTTTTTTTTAATGTGGAAAAATTAAAATTTATTTTGTTAATTTTATGAATTTAATTTTATTTAATTTGAATTTATGTTCATTTATTTATTTTGATTGTAGTGTTAATTGTTTATTAGAATTTCGAAGATATATCAATCGTAGGATGAGAAATTTTTGTGATTTTTTATTCATCTTTTGGATATATAAAAAAAAAAAAAAAAATTATTTAAATTTGTAAAAGTTGATTATTCGTTTTATAAAAATATTGTTGTTAAAATTCTCGCAGTTGAATAGTGATATATAAATAATTGAAAGGAAAAAACTTATGTAGAATCAACAATAGTGAAAGTAATGAAAATAAATTTTCCTTCAAAAAAAAAAAAAAAATTCGATAAAATATTTCTAAATTTTATAAATTATAAAATAATCATTTGTTTGTTAAATTCTCGGGTTTTATCGCTTGAAATTTATTATAAATGTTCAGAAGTGTCTTAAAATTCACTTTGATTATAGAAAAAAAATTTTTTTTAAATTGTTAAATTACAACAAATGTTAAGAAAATATTTTACGAAGAAAAGTGTAATTGGAAAAAAACTTACCGATCGATGATGACAGGATCACTGGGCGTTTCATTTCTATTGCCGCAACTTTTTTTATCACAGCATCGACTGAAACAATAAAATAATAATCAATGAGATATAATAATAAATAAAATTGATTCATAATTTAACAAGTTTTTCTTCATTGATTGTAACACCGAAGAAGGACTCAAAATCATTCGTCGCTTTTTCGTAAATAATAACCCATGGGATTTCAAATGTGCACACGTATAAAGTGTGAAGAAAGAAAAGAAAAGAAAAGAAAAGAAAAAAAAATATTGGAAAGAGAACTCGAACGATGGGACAAAATCCCATGGGCCAAAAATTGACTCAACTTGAAAATATTTATTTAAATAACAAAAATAAATATACAATACTAACTAAATTGAAGAAAAAAAAATTTATTTTCTTCTTTTATAGTAAGAATAATTTAATTAATTTTTTGTTTTGTTTTTTTTTTTTAATTAAAATTTTAATTTTTAATTTATATTTATTTTTACCTGCACATGACTTCGTGGGTTAATAATACTCGGCACATTTCTGGATTTTTGTCTTGGCCCTCGTACATAATAGCCTGTAAAAAAAATTAATGTTAATATTAATATATGTGAATTAAAAAATTTATTAACTATTTTTTTAAAATAAAAATTGAAATATTTTTTTTTTTTTTCTTATTTCAACAAAATTTTAATCCATCACCTCTAATTCATTCATAATTCTTCACAGATTCATGATTATGATTAATATAAATTGAGTATGATAATGAAGATTTTTTTATAATTATAGTAAATATTAATTTACAATATATAAATAAATAAAAAAAAAAATTTTTTTCCATCTAAAAAAATTTACTTTTATAATTTTTTCAATAATAGTGAATTGTTATTCGGAATTCAAGCTTAACTTTTATAAATAAATAAGAACTTTTCGATTTTTAATACTAAACAAAAAATAAAAATGAAAAAAAATGAAAAAAAAAAAAAAAAATTTTTTTTGAATAAAAAATATTTCACTATTTAATTTTTTTTTTACTATATGAACAAATAATTTACACTGCTTACATACGTATGGAATTTCTCCAAACAACTAATTACCCGCAAAAAAAAAAATTAAAAAGTTTATTTATCTTCAAATAAAAATAAAAAAATTAAATCACAAAATAAAAATTATAATTCTTTATCGTACATGAATAATTTTTTTTATACATATTTAAATTTCTATAGTATCAAATTTACCCTAATAAATAAATAAATAAATAAAAAAATAAAAATTGTCTCCCCATCCAAATTAAATAAAGAAAAAAAAATTAATTCAGACATCAGAAATCAATTTTCTCAAACAGACAATAGGCAAAGTGATACACATATACATTTAAATGACTATACACATGTAAATACATACACTTATATATGTATCAATGTTTCGCACACCCTTGCATTGATGTACTAAAGCTGTGGGCGTTGCAAGGCAAATCCGTTAAGCCTCCTTCACAACATTTCTGATTGATTTTTATTTAATGACAAAACACACATGGTTGAAGAGGAGACTTTGTGTTATACACGTATTTATAAATACGCAAAGCAAAAAAAAAATAATAAATGCGTACACGAGACTCAATGAGAGCAAGCAGGGATTATCATTCCCCAAAAAGAAAAAAAAAAAAAGGGATGAGAGAATAAATAAAACTCCAGGGAAATATTATATTCTTTTTTTCGCCTCTTTTGATCTCACGAATGTTACAGAGATATATTAAGTCAAAACAGTTTCTTTTTTTCCTCCTCCTTCTTCTTCTTCTTCTTCTTCTTCTTCTTCTTCTTCTTCTTCTTCTTCTTCTTCTTCTTCTTCTTCTTTTTCTTCTATTCGTTCTACTGGTTATGATGGAAACCTTGAAGCGAATGAATACACGAATTTTCAGGGTCGACAGACACGAGAGAAAAATCATGAAATATTTATGGTTTAATATATACAGATAAGTGAATTTTGTTAGCTGGTGCAAACGAACCGCAACTAAATTAAGTGAATCATAGAGTCTAAAGCGAAAAAATATATACTTGATATGATATTTTTAAACATTGAGAGAATAAAGATCGAAAATAATTTTTTACATTTAAAAATAATAAATTTTAATTGAGAAAAATTTTTCAATAAATTTTATATTAATTAAATGGGAATTTTTTAACTTGTGAAAAATTATTTATATTATTCAGAATGATGAAAATAAATTTTTAGTATTGATTATTTTGATGAGAATATACGAAATTCAATTTTGATAATTATAACAAAATGCATAAATTGAATTAATATTTTATTTTGATTCGAGATTGAAAAAAAAATTGAATTTATAATTAATTTTGATTATTTAAATTGAAATTATTTGATAAATGATTGGATGAATAGTGAGAAATATTTAAAATAAGATAAAAAAAAAGATTTAAACAAAAGATAAATATCGAAAATAATTTTTACATTCAAAAAATAAAAATTTTAACTGAAAAAAATTCCAAAATAAATTTTATAATAATTAAATGGGAATTTCTCGCTTGTGAAAAATAATTTTCATCATTATAATTATTGTGTTCATTCAGGAAATTAACAATAAATTTTTATTATTAATTATTTCGATGAAAATATTGGAAATTAAATATAAATAACTACAACAAAATGCCAAGATAAATTGAAAAAATATTTTATCATAATTCAAAATTAAAAAAAATCGAATCAATAAATTCTATTGATTGATAAAATTAAAATAATTCAATAAACAATTAAACAATTAAAAAAAAATATTTAAACTAAAATAAAAAATAAAGAATAATTAATTAAATATTAAAATATTAATTATAATAATTCCACAACTTTAATAAAAAAAATAAAATTTTATTTGATATTAATTTTCAATTTATAAATGAACAATTAAAAAAAAAAAGTAAATAAATAACCGGATTATAAAGCAGATCAAAATATAAAAAGTGATGTGAAATAGTTGAGAAAATAAATGAGAATGAGAATGAAAATTTCGAAAACACTACAGAGGGGGTTGGGGGTTGGTAAAATGTAGAGAGGGTGGAATATAAGAGAGAAATCGACCTTCCGTGTAGCGCACTCATTTCCGGGCTTGATGGTAACAAGTCAGGCAAAGCTCATTTGTACCTCGAATAATTAACATAAGTGTACGAGCATTAACTTTGGCGCCGTTTCGTTTACATTATTATTTATTTATTTATCTCTTCTTTTTTATTTTTTATATTTTTCACAAACGGATGTAACGATTAGCAAAAATATATCCATCCCCCAATTTATGTTCCCTCTTTATTTTCCTGATTAATTTCAATTATTTAATCCGCAAATAAAATATAGGTACAAAAACAAAAATAAAAATTCCTACGAATTTTATTTCATTTTATTTTTCCTTTGCACAGTTGTAAAAAAAATAATAATAAACAAATATAAATATTTTATATACAGGAGTAATAGTAAGAGGATATTGGAATTAAATGTTTTGTGGATATTAAAAGCACGTGGTGGTAGCAATTATAATTACTAGATAAATATATGTGTTGGGTCGTGGCCTGGAAACGACTATCCAATGCACACACATATTACATAAACAGACATACCAAGTCTGACATGCGATTCTATTTGTCCAAGTATCCATTATCACAATATGCAATGTATATTTTGTTTATCTTTCATATTATTCCCTTCTCAATTACACCAAACCATATATTTATCCGTAATTTCTAAAGTAATTACATTATTTTTACATTAAAAAAAAAAAAGGACTTTTTTTTTTTTCTGTTAATTTTTTTCTATTTCATAGAAATAATTCACACCTTTTTTTTTTAATTTACCTAATAAACAAAACATTTAACTAACACCCAACATAATTCACTTTGATAATAATGAAAATAAACCGATGGATAAATTAAAGAAGTGAAAATAAATTTTGTTTTTCCCAGATTTATTTGTAAATTTTATTTTGATATTTTTCTTTTACTCGATTTTATAAACACATATTGTCTACAAATAGTTTTCTCGCCCGATGAATATCGTCTTATGTCAGTTGTGTTGTGAGTCTCGGAGGAGATGAGTGAGTCGTTGTGTCAAGGGGGTTGAAAATAGTCTCTAAAGGATATATATGGTGAGGTAAAGCCCCGAGGTCAGAAGCTTGGTTTCTATACGAATGAATGAAAATGAAGACGAGGACGAGGACGACAACGAGAACGACGACGACAACGTAGACGATGCGTCCTGAGGGTGCGACCAGTCAGCATTGAGCCCCCACGGGTGTCTTACTTTCAAGTGTGTTATATTCTCTATCTTATCAAGTCCCAGATGAAAAACTTGGGACCCCTACTGCCCACCCAATTCCCACGGGAATTACTCACTGTGGATTAATAAAGTCTGGAGACTCATAGCCTCTTGTTAAATAGCTATTGAGTCTCATTATTAGCGACATTATCAGTCGCTAATTGGAAATTTATTATTTTTTTTTTTTTTTTATTGAAGAATTTGTCCTGGGGAATGTGAATGAATTGTTTTTTTGTGAGGTGAAATATTTATTTTATTTTTTTATTTTCTCAAAAATTTTGTTCTTACTGCTTATTATTGTTGGTTAATTTTGATAATTTTTGAATAATTTTAGTTGGTCTTTGAATTTTCCCATAATTCTAAAAATTATTGAAATTCAAAAATTTTGCTTAATTTTACTAATTTTTGAATATTTTTAGTAATTTTTTGAATATTTTGAGTTATTCTTTGAATATTTTGAGTTATTATTTTGATTTCCCCATAATTTTAAAAATAATTGAAATTAAAAAATGTTGCTTAATTTTACTAATTTTTGAATATTTTTAGTAATTTTTTGAATATTTTGAGTTATTCTTTGAATATTTTGAGTTATTATTTTGATTTCCCCATAATTTTAAAAATAATTGAGATTAAAAAATGTTGCTTAATTTTACTAATTTAAGAATATTTTGAGTAATATTCTTTGAATATTCTGTGTTATTCTTTGAAATTCCCCACAATTTTAAGAATAATTTAGATAAAAAAATGTTGCCTTATTTTGTCTCTTCATTTTTGAATACTTTGCCCAATTTTAGAATATCATAAATAATTTCTAAAATTCCCTATCATTTCAAAAATAATTAAGATTCAAAAATGCTGCCTAATTTTTCTAATACTTCAATATTTTGAGTATCATCCAAAATTCTTCATCAGTTCAAATATAATTAGAATTCAAAAATGTTGCTTAATTCTCTTAGTTTTTTAATACTTTGCTTAATTCTTGAATATCCCAAGTATTTTCTGAAATTTTCCATCATTCCAAAAATAATTAAGATTCAAAAAAAAAAAAAAAAAAAAAATGCCTACACATAATAATACTTTCCTAGTTTAAAAAAAAACAATTCGAGTTGATTTTTTACTAATTAAAAAATATTCAGACGTCACTTCAATTATTAGGATAAATTGTTTTTAGTACTATTTTTTTTCCACACTACTCCTCAGTATAATATTCTAAAATTATAAGCATTAAATAAATTAGTTTTAGTTTCTCAATCCAAATCAAATATTTTTTTTTTTTTCAATAATTTTTTTAAAATTAATTCACACATCAGAAATATTTGCCGAAATTATTATAATTCAACTATAATAATAATCAATATAAAACTGTCCAATAAATTCAACTGTATTGTTAATAAACAAATATAAACAAAAATGATAATATAATCAAAAAAAATAAAAAAAAAAAAAGTAAAAATAAATTTTAAGATAGTTATTCAAATGTGCATTAATGATTTCCATATCGAATCGATTTCTTTTCCTCCACGTATAAAACTCCCATGGGAATCTTCTATTTTGGTTATTGAAGGGGGGCACATACAGCCAATACACATTACACACATATACACACACAAACCCGCCCCCCAATCATTTTTGCTTGCCACCCTAACATCTCTATGTTGACGATTGAACCATTATACAAGGGAGTTTCCTATACACATTCATTCATTCTTATCTCAAGGATTAACTTATCTTGAAAATTATTTTCCTCTGATCTAATGGTTAAATACTCATATATTTCAGCATTAATGTCAAAATAATATTTTTTATTCTCATATGATTATACCGATGTGTATCGAATTGATATTTTTAACAAATAAATACAGTAATACAAGAGAAAATAAAAATTTTAAATTATTCTCATTCAAACGAGAATATTTTTCAGAATAAAAAAATGAATAAATTCTGAATGAATTGAAAAAATTCTCTGATGACTTATAGCCATTATAAATCAACATAAAAATATACATATGCAGTGAGAATTTTTCGAAATTGTATAAAAACAAAGTGATAAAATGTGTAGGTATTCATATGAAAAATTGAAAAAGTTTTTCTATTTTAAATTGAGGAAAAATTTAGTTGCAGTCAATTATTGCAGATTTATAACCTGAAAATCCACGATTTTTATTCCTGAATTATTATACGAATGAAAATAATGATGATAATACTTTGGAGGCAATTGAATTTTATTGAATGAATGGTCGATTAATATATTAATAAAAAAATAAAATTAAAAAGCATTTATATTTTATGTAATATTGTGTCTGACTATGCACGATCACGAAAGACGACTTAGTATAATTTAATCAGCTAAAACTAACATCGTTTATCTCCTTTCAACTCTTTCATTCTATTTTTCTTCCCTTTCTCTCAGTGCCACGAGATGATTTAATCTGCTAAAACGTCGTGACGGTATCACTATAGGCACTCTGATAAAGCGAAAACGCTTCACGTTATCGAGACAAAATAATTTGTGGAAGTAGATACAGTGAACTTGAGTTAAAATAAAATAACTTCTATACAATATTTGATAATATTTTTTAGTTTTCATCATGAAGTGATGAGAAATATATGAAAATATTGAACAAATTTTATGGGAATGATAAATAATTGTTGTAAATTGTAGAATTCATGTTAACATGAATTGTTTGTGAATTTAATTTTTGTTACTTTTTTTTTTTTTTTGATAATTTTTTTCACCCATTTCTAAAAGCTTGAGGAAAATTTTGTGTAGAGGTAATTCATGGGAAATCGCACGAGCTTTCCAACGGTCATATGATTTTTGGTGATAAAAATAGTAGTAACCGAAAAAATAGTAGTTGAATGCAGCTAGTAAGAAGTTACTCTTTGATAATGATTTTTTTTTCTTTTTTTGATAATTTTTTTCACCCATTTCTGAAAGTTTCAGGGAAATTTTGTGTAGAGGTAATTCATGGGAAATCGCACAAGCTTTCCAACGGTCATATGATTTTTGGTGATAAAAATAGTAGTAACCGAAAAAATAGTAGTTGAATGCAGCTAGTAAGAAGTTACTCTTTGATAATGATTTTTTTTTCTTTTTTTGATAATTTTTTTCACCCATTTCTGAAAGTTTCAGGGAAATTTTGTGTAGAGGTAATTCATGGGAAATCGCACAAGCTTTCCAACGGTCATATGATTTTTGGTGATAAAAATAGTAGTAACCGAAAAAATAGTAGTTGAATGCAGCTAGTAAGAAGTTACTCTTTGATAATGATTTTTTTTTTTTTTTTGATAATTTTTTTCACCCATTTCTAAAAGCTTGAGGAACATTTTCTGTGAGGGTAATTCATGGGAAATTGTACGAGCTTTCCAGCGGTAATATGATTTTTGGTGATAAAAATAGTAGTAACCAAGAAGATAGTAGTTGAATGCAGCTAGTAACAAAATACCGTTTGATGATGATGATCTTTTTTTTTTTTTGATAATTTTTTTTTGTGTTTTACAATAACTTTTGATCAATGAATCTATACCTATTCGATGGACAATTGCACGAGCTTTCGAACAGCTCTTTGATCATCATCGAGAAAAAATATTTGTTATAATAATAGCAATAAACAATTCGGATAACTGATAAAAAATAGATTCATAACATTTAAAACTTTTTTTTTTTGAAAATTTTTTTCACCCTTTTCCAAAAACCCCACAAAAATAAAACCTGAACAAAATCGATAGGAAATCGCCTAAACTTTCCAACGCTCACACATTCGACACAAAAAAAAAAATCCTGAAAGCAACAATACCACAAAAAAAACATCAACAATATAAAAAAAAAGTAACTAATACACTTTCAACCACCCAATTAAATTATTAATTTCCATCCCCCAACCAAAAAAAAAAAAGTATCAAATGTATCAACCACCTCAACATAACCTAAAGCCCTAGAAAAAATCCTCAAATAAATTTAATTAATAAATATCCTCTCCCAAAAAAAAAAAAAAAACAATAAAAAATACCAAAACTATTTAAACACCCCTCTCAATATTATTCTATAAATATTTATATTCACCAATGACATATAGACATGTTTTTGCATTCTATTCAAGGTGCGAAAGGCAACATAACATCCAAATAATAACCACCCTTGAAATAACAGACATAAAGGATCGTTATCAAACGTATTTGCGTTTGCTCAAAGGTTATGATCCTCCTTTTAGTTATTATCACTCCCCAGAAATCTTCCACTTTCTCTCAGTCTATTTCACTATTGCGCACAGCAGCTACTATACATATATATATACATTATAACACGTGGGTTCTCATGGATGAAGAAGAGAAAAGGGAAAACGTAGTGGAATTGCCACGTGGCAACAGAGAGATAACCAAGAACCAGGGATGTAATATATATAAAATATATACACAGATGAATTTTCTCTCTGCTCCAATATACCACTTTTAGTTAGGGGGTAGTAGAAATCAACCCCCCGTAAAATTAAGTGCTTGTACTGACGATAACACAACACTATATACATTCACGTATACATTTATGTGCAAGCTATTATTCATTATTTCATTAATTAAATTTAAAATAAATATTGTATTTATTTATAAGAAAAATATATTTCACTTTTTTTTTGCTGTTACCTGTTTGGTCGACGAGTCAATGAGCCTCACATAAATGTCTTGTTCTTGTCTGTGGCCTGTAACAAATACAAAAATTTATTAGTGAAGATGTAGTGGCAGAGAAACTTGACGAGAATAAAGATAAAAAGAAGAAATAAAATTGAATAAAATAAATAAATTTTAAAGAAATGAAAAATTTAATTGAAGATAGATTAATTATCTGGGGTTTTTAATTGGTGTCTATCCAGCAAAGCGAGAAGTCAATTATAAGAAATATAAGTATAAAAACTGTTTGAATTTTTTATGGAACTGTGTCTCAAGTGGTGCAGACACCTCTGCATTTTTTTATTTTTTCATTGAAATTATTTTATTTTATATCATCAGACCTTTAAGGGATTTTTATAAACTCTTAAACACACTTTGGGACTCGAAAAATAATTAACAATACTCTGCTGTTTAATTAAATCACCAATCAATTAAATATTTAATCATGAAAAAAAAAAAAAAAAATAAAAAAAATATCAATTTTCCTCAATAAAAAAATCATTCAATAAATATTATTAATATTTTATAAACTATTCAAAGAATTCAAATGTAAATTTTCACTTCTGATATAGAAGTACAAAGGTTCACATCCCAACTTGACATTTAAAAAATGACAATTACATTTAATAAATAAAAAAAAAAATTACTTATAAATCAAAAAGAATAATTTTACCACAAGATTATTTTTTCTTTCTTTTTTTTTTTTTTTTTAAATTGTGGGCGGGGATAAATCCCTTATGTGAACTATTTTGGATGGATACGACACGAAACCCCCTCTTCTCTTCTATAGAGAACCCAGTCGTGGCTTTCGGTCTGCGCTCACTGGCCTAGTAAAGCCATGTAATCCCGATATAAGACTCCACTGTGGGTTTTCAAGTCCGCTCCAACTTACACACTCTCACATAAATACATATATGGTATAGCACCACCACATAACGTTACCGCGGATTACGATGGCTGGAGCCGAAACTGGCTCACAAATTACCTCGAAAAACCGTTGGTAGCTTACCGGAAGTTACTGACGAAGCAAAACTATATCGTTGTCTCCTATCTCATTTACAAAAGAAAAAAAAAACAAAAAATAAAAAATAAAATAAAATATATATTTATTATTCTTTCTTTCTTTCTATCTTTCTTTCTACATTCCTCCAACGACAATTCACCATTTTTATTATCCATCGATTCGTAAATTTTAATATGAAAAATAAATTACATTTTTTATTTTATTTTTTCTCTTTCGCCTTTCACAATTTCTTCATTTTTCATCGGTATATTTTTTGACGAGACGCAATCCATTAGCATAACTAGGGGATCTACTACTACTACTACTACTACTTCTGTTGCTTATTACATTCACTACGTTACGAAGAGAGTGATGAGCGAAAAAGTGGATCTTGCTGGGCCTTAATCGGAATTATATTCATTGGTGTATCTGTATAAATGTGGCTTTCTTTTAGTGACGAATGGAATATTGTGAGATAGAGGAAGAAAGAGAGAATTGTCGGTGAAGTAGAACGTTTTGTGTGTATGATGAACAAAAAGGGGTAAAACCAGATATGGAAGGAACTTCTGCCAATCCAAATACCATTGGAAGATCGCTCCTTATTTATTATTTAATTATAGATTTATTGCTTTGGGATTTATGTTGGAATGATGAATGTTGTTTGGAAATATATATAAAATTCTACTGCGGTTTACGATAAACATTTGACAAGTATCTGAGGATGAGTGATTAATTTTTCAATGTATGCAATGAGGAAATGATTCATCAGCTGTTTATAATGATATTTATTTATTATTTATAGTTTTAGGGTGAATGAAAAAATTTTAATAAAAATTTTGAATGTTCAAAAATGTAAAGGAATAATTTTAAATGATAAATTTTGGATACAAATAAAAATTCAACTTGAGAAAATCATTTGTCAATTGATAATAATTATATCTATCAACTAAAAATAATAAATATTATAAATATTATTATTTAAATATTTTTTTAATAGCAAATTAAAATTTTTTATTTGTGTTGATAAGATTAATAAATGATTTAACAATATTTACTTGTTGTTTTTCATTAAATGAATAAAATTATTCGAGAAATTTCAAGGAAAATTTCAAAAAATTATAAAAAAAATTATAATAAAAATTTTGGATTTTGAAAATTATTAAAATGTAAAGTAATAATTTTAAATGTTAAATTTTGGATTTTAATAACAATTCATATTGAGAAAATCTTTTCTAGGCTGTTAATAATTATATCTATCAACTAACAATAATAAATATTATAGATATTATTATTTAAATATTTTTTTGATAACAAATAAAAATTTTTGAACTGTGTCAATAAGATTATTAAATAATATAACAATATTTACTTGTTGTTTTTCATTAAATGAATAAAATTATTCGAGAAATTTCATAGAAAATTTCAAAAAATTATAAAAAAAAATTATAATAAAAATTTTGAATTTTGAAAATTGTAAAAATGTAAAGTAATAATTTTAAATATTTAATTTTGAATTTTGATACCATTTCAAATTGAGAAAATCTTTTCTAGACTGTTAATAATTATATCTATCAACTAACAATAATAAATATCATAAATATTATTATTTAAATATTTTTTTAACTAAAAAAAAAACAAATAAAAATTTTTTTTAATGAGCGAAAAAATAATTTTTTTTTCTTCCTAAAAAAAAATTATGTTATTTATTTATTTATATTTTTTATATCATTTTAGGAGAATGGAAAAATCTCACGTTGATTGATCGACTTGACGTAGATAGAATAAAAGTCAAAGACAGAAAATGAGAGAATAAAATGGAGGAAAAAATGTTACTACGCGATACAAGAGACGTAAAATGAATATGTGTTTGTATGTATGAGAATGAAAAAAAAAAAAAAATAAATAAATAAAGAAGAGGGAAAAGGGATCGAGAGGATCATAGTGGCTGGCATTGGCTCACAGCGTATATGGAGTGAAAAATTGCTGGCAGCTCTGCTAGTTGATTCTACTTTTGCTACTGATGCTCTCTACCATCGCAAAACAAAAAAAACCACATCTCAAAAGCTGCTTAAAAATATTTTAATAATACCAATAGATATTTATGATTCACTATTATATTTATTATTCGCATTATTTTAATAATATTATAGTTAAGTTTATGATTTTAAGGCAAATGAAAATATATTTATTTGATAATTAGCTTTTGGAAATTAGTTAAAATTTAAAAACGTGAAAAAATGACGAATAAAAATTTTCAAAAATAAATATTAATTATTTTTCAAAGTATAAACCGAGAAAATTAATTTATGGTTTGTTAATAATTATATTTATTAACGTCATATAGTTTTGTAAATTGAGGAAAAATTTGTAACTAAATAATTAAAAATTTAAAAGAAATGTAAAATAAAAATTTTTACAATTTAATTTTTATTTTAATGTAAATTTGAGTTTAGGAAATAATTTTGTTGTTGTTGATAGTAGAATTTATTCGTTAATATATAATGAAAAATAAGCGTTTTAATGTCTATTTAATAAATAAATAATAATTGTTTATTGCTCCGATCTTCAATTAAAAATTAAATAAATATTTCTTCATAATATTAAAATATTAATCCGAAATAATTAAATAAAACAACCAAAATTAAATCGTCAAATAATTTTTTCCCAGTGTATAAATATTAATAATAATAAAAAATAACCGTTTGAATGTCTATTTAATAAATAAACAATAATTGTTTATTGCTCTGATCTTCAATTAAAAATTAAATAAATATTTCTTCATAATATTAAAATATTTATCCGAAATTAAATGGTCAAATAATTTTTCCCAGTGTATAAATATTAATAATAATAAAAAATAACCATTTAAATGTCTATTTAATAAACAAATAATAATTATTTATCGCTCCGATCTTCAATTAAAAGATAAATAAATATTTCTTCATAATATTAAAATATTTATCGCGAAATAATTAAATAAAACAACCAAAATTAAATTGTCAAATAATTTTTTCTCAGTGTATAAATTATTAACAATAAATGTATCAAATAGAAATAAATAAATTATAATAATTAAATTTAATTAACCGTAGAATTGAAAAATTCTCTCATCAAAACTTTTAAATTTTTTTCTCCCAATTGTTCAATAAAATTTACGGCCAATTGTTTTATATATAAAATATATTTTTCATTTTTATCTTCTTTTTGGTGCAATGCATTTAAAATTGTCTCGCGCGCAATTTCTTCCCTTCAAGTTCAGTTAAGTTTTTCGCTGTCCATTGAGACTTGGGTGTTCGTGAGGAATGTTGATGGAACGTCATCGTCGCCGCGCGCGTTTTGCCACTATATGGGTTCCCTTCTGTCATTCCTCCCTCTCTCACAGTTAATCTCTTTCTTTTATTTCCCATTATAAATTGCCGCTTGGTATATAGTTATGTGTGTGTGCAGGTATCCGACATATAGATCGATAGCAGTCCCGCGACAATTCTCTCAATGTGGTGTTTTGTCACAGACCAAGATGCCATCGAACATTTTTTTGGATTTCAAGTCAGTCACTTAAGATTGAAAACACTTCTCTCTTTTCACACACCATAAATCCGCGCCCATTCTCTCTATCATTTAATTATTTATTTATTTATTTATTTATTTATTACTTCTTTTTTCCTTTCTTTCTTTTTTTTTATTTACTTCTGGTTATTATATTTTTTTTTATTATTCAACACTTAATTGGGAATAATTTAATTAGCTTACCATTAGCGTAGAGCAATTGAAGTCGATATTGAATGCCATTGTTTGTTTTTTGACCCTCAGATTCCTGAAAAATAATTTAATAAAATTAATTAATAAAATGTTTTGTTTACACATGAAAGTTTTATATTTTTATAAGGGAATAAAAATTTTTAAATTGTGGTTATGTAACAAATAAATTAATTGAACATATTTACTTGTTGTTCTTGATTGGATAGGAAAAAAAAATTCGATGAATTTTATGAAAATTTCAAAAAATTATAATAAAAATTTTGAATGTGAAAAAATGTAAAGTAATAATTTTAAATGATAAATTTTGGATTTGAATATAAATTCAACTTGAGGAAATCATTTGTCAATTGATGATAATTATATTTATCAACTAATAATAATGAATATCATGAATATTATTAATTAAATATTTTTTTAATAGCAAAATTAAATTTTTTGATTGTGTTAATAAGATTAATAAATAATTTAACAATATTTTTTTTGTTGTTCTTTATTAAATATGAATGAAATTATTCGAGAAATTTCATGGAAGATTTTAAAAAATCATTAAAAAAAAATTATAATAAAAATTTTTAATTTTGAAAATTGTAAAAATGTAAAGTTATAATTTTGAATGTTAAATTTTGAATTTTAATACCAATTCAAATTGAGAAAATCTTTTCTAGGCTGTTAATAATTTTATCTATCAACTAACAATAATAAATATCATAAATATTATTATTTAAATATTTTTTTAATAGTAAATAAAAATTTTTGAATTGTGTCAATATGATAAATAAATAATTCAACAATATTTTCTCGGAGATCTTCATTGGATGAATAAAAAAATTCGAGAAATTTCATGAAAAATTTCAAAAAATCATAAAAAAAATTTTTATAAAAATTTTGAATTTCAAAAAATGTAAAGTAATAATATTAAATGTTATATTTTGGACAAATAATTCATCAGCTGTTTATAATAATATTCTTTAATTATTCATAGTTTCAAAGTAAATAAAAAAATTATAATAAAAATTCTGAACGTAAAAAAAATGTAAAGAAATAATTTCAAAAATTAAATTTTGGATTTTAATACAAATTTAACTCGAAAAAATAATTTCTCAACTGATAATAATGACATCTATCAACCAACAACATTAAATAAAATAAATAATATAACTAAAATATTTTTTTATTAGTAAATAAAAATTTTCAAATTGTATCAACATAATAAATAAAAAATATAAATATAATATTGAATAAAATTAAAAAGTAATTGAAATTTTGGATTTTTTATTAGTTTAATTATTATTATAAATGGATATTTAATGAATTAAATTATTCAATCGCATTCAAATTATTATTTTTTCTTAATCAATGAAGATTACAAAATAATAAATTCACTTTTCTTTAATTCTTTAAATTAAAATTTTATTTTATATCCATTAATTATTATTAATTTCATGATGCGTTACTAAGAGCCGCCATTATGTAATATCATGGCGTGCAATGCATAATTATCTCTTGTGCGTGGTCACGTCATTCGCGTTGACGAGTCGTTGTCGTCATCATCGTTTATAAATTTTGTCTGTGCGTGATGTGTGTTGCAACAATGTGATGCCATATGGCTACTCTTGTTTAATAATAATGCAATTTCAACCATCACACACATCAAAAATCCAACATTAATACAATTTACAAATACAAATGCACCCATAATCCAACGAAATATCCAAATGCATAATATAATCATTTGTCAAAAATTTCCGGAAAATTTATTACAGAAATAAAAAATTATTACTTCATTTTTTTATTTTTTTGTTATCCATCAAATGAAAAATGTGAAAATATATTTAGAAGGGAAATTATCCAAGCCAACTGTCACACTAATATATATCAAATAACAAAATTGATAAATGTTAATAGAACACAAGTCAAATTTGATGTAAACTTGATAAATATTAACAAACAAAAATGTGAAATAATTTTTTTTTTAATATGAAATTTATCATTTTGAATTTAATATGCATTCAGGAAATGATTTTTTAGATTTTTATGATGATATTTATTGATTGTTTCATGGTTTTTGAATGGATAAAAAAATTATAATCAAAATTTTGAATTTTGAAAAATGTAAAAATGTTAAGTAATAATTTTGAAGGTAAAATTTTGGATTTTTAATACAAATTTAACTTGAAAAAATCATTTGTCAAGTGATGATAATTGTATCTATCAATTAACAATAATAAATAAAATTAATATTAATAATGAAATATTTTTTTATAAGCAAATAAAAATTTTTGAATTGTATAAATATAACAAATAAATAATTCAATAATATTCCGTCATTGTTCTTGATATTAAATGAAAAAAAAAACTTTGATAAATTTAAAGAAATTATAAAAAATATAATAAAAAAAAATTATTCCAACATTTTTATTTTATTTATTATTTATCTTAAAAAAAAAATAATTTGAATGATATTGAATAATTTTTCATTAAATATTCATTCATAATAATAATTGCACCAATGAAAAATCCAAAATTTCAATTACTTTTAATATTATTCAACATTATATATATTTATTTTTAATTTGTTACGTTAATAAAATTCGAAAATTTTTATTTACAATTAAAAAAATATTTCATTAATATTATTCATCTTATTTAATGTTGTTAGTTGATAGATGTCATTATTATCACTTGAAAAATAATTTTTTTCCAATTTAAATTCGTATTAAAATCCAAAATTTAATATTTAAAATTATTTCTTTACATTTTTTTACATTCAAAATTTTTATTAAAATTTTTTTTTACTATATCTCTTATGATTTTTTGAAATTTGCCATTGAATTAATCGAATGTTTCTTTCTCATATTATTAAAAACATTGAGAAAATATTGTTTAAATTTGTATCAAAATCTAAAATTAAATATTTAAAATAATTACTTAAAATTTTTTTTTACATTTAAAATTTATATTATAATTTTTTCGACTATATCTCTTCTGATTTTTTTGGAATTTGCCATTAAATTTACCAAATTTTCTTTTAACTCAATCAACAACATTGTCACACACTCACACATAAACAAAAAGCACCTAATAAAATTAAAAATAAATTTCTAATCTCCAAATGAATATTTTATTTAGCTCATTTTTTTTTTCTTCTAAATAACAAATAATCAAAATAAAAATATGTAAATATTCTCCATATATCCATGTATATGTAAATGGTATAGTGTTATTCAGGAGGAGGAGGAGGAGGAGGAAGAGGAGTACACACACACACACATACACACACACAAAGTGTGTGTATACATGTGCTCCCGAGGGTTGTGATGTATGTCCGCGGTGCATGACCCTAATTAATAGGGAGGCCACGCGATGCAACTGTCCAACGACGTGAATTATACACAGATATATGTATGTGTATGTGTTAGGTAGAGGATAGGATAGATAGAGTGAGAGAGAAAATGAGAGAAAATAAGTTTGCATGAATACGATGACGCTTTGTCGTGATCTCCATCATGATAAAATGTTTAGAAATAGTGCAAGTAAATATGAAAAGGTGTTGGAGTAAAATTCTCGTGGTAATTATTGTTGTAATAGTGTAATAATCCATATATTATTGTTGTTGAGTCAAGAGAAATTGTTATATAAATATTAACACGTGGTTTTGTGTAATTAATTGAAAATAATTAATAAAATTATAAATATCAATGTATTATAGGATTTATTTATTTATTTATTTGATAATTTGTTTATTTATTAGTTCAATCATTTTATATATTCATTTTATTATTTGTTTATTTTGTTTATTTATTTATTTATATATTTACTGAATTATTTATATTTTTTTAGTTATTTCTTTATCAATTTAGAAATTATTTTCGACAATTTATTTACCAAAAATTATCAATTTTGTTTAGTTTTATTTAAAAACTAAAAAAATTCTTAATGTGATATAATCCATAGAATATTGTTTTGCGTGGGTGTTTATTATCGTTAACACTATATAAATATTATAAGAGAGGCAAGAGAAATTGTTATGTAAATATTAACACGTGGTTTTGTGTAATAAATTTAAAAATAAAAAAATTTTTAATATTATTATATTTTAGAAATTTATTTATTAATCTCGATATTCATTTGTTTGTTTATTTTATATATTTATTTTATTGTTTATTTGTTTATTTAATAATTTATTTATTTTTCAAATGTGTTGTTTAATGTTATATTTATTTGTGTTTATTTATTAATTCATTATTGGCTCATTCAATCATTTTTTTATTTATTTATTTATTTATCGAGTTTTATTACACACTTGTAGATGTATTTGAAAATATATATACATTTGTTTGTATATATCATTTATTTAAATATTTATTCATATATTTATGGTTATATTTATTCGTATGTTTATATTTGAAAATTTTTATCACCATTTATATTCATGAATTTCTTTTTTATTTATTAAATTATTTATCGATGTGTTTATTTATATATTTATTTGTTGATTTACTTTCTCATTCAATCAATTATCCATTTATTTATATATTTATTTGTTAATTTTTACCATCATTTATTCATCAAAATCCTTTTTTTTTTTCATTTATTTTTTCATTCATATTTTATTTTATTAATTAAATTATTTATATATTTATTAATTAATTTATATTTTCATTCAATTAAACATTCATTTGTTTATTCATATATCTATATGTTCACTTGATTATTTGTTTATTCATTACCTCATTAATTTATAAATTATTTTCGACAATTTAATCGTCAAATTTATCAATTTTGTTTACTTTTAATTTTAAAAGAAAAAAATTCAGATTCAAAGCTGTTTAAAAATTTAATATTCAATATAAATATTGAGATAACATTTCATCACAATTTTATACTATAGTTATAAACATTATGATGACGAAATCAATTTAATAATCAACTTAGATTCACTCTTGATTCGAGTGTATTTGAAATAATGGATAAAATACAAAATAGAAAAATCGTGTAATCATTTTATGATCGCAGTTGACTTAAATTTACATTGCGTGACTGACTCAAAGTCAATATACAGACACACACAAACACATACATCACAAAATAATTTTATATATAATTTATTATTCTTCAATTGTTGCATAATATTAATAGATAAGATATAATTATTTTTTGATATTGTGAAAGTGGCATTAAGTTGATTAAAAAATAAATAAATTAATAAATAAATGGATATCAATTCACATATCCCATATTACTATATATATAACACAACATTCAAATAAATATATAATTTATTTATATAATATTTATTATTTTTTTTCATATAATTTACCTGATCTTTTTCCACAAATCCAATAAATGCAGTTCGTTCAATTTCAATTGGTTGACCACCACGATCATACAATGCAATTACAAAATGAAAGAAATTACTCTTTCTTAAATTGCTCGGGGGTTGCTTTTCAAAATGTGCTCTACCAACTCCAACTCTGTAATTAAAAAATGTAATAAAAAATAAATTAATAAACGTGAAAATTGAATAAAAACAAAAATTTTGTAACACTTAATAAATTAATTATTCACTGGTGAATATAATTTTTATAATTATTCAGTTTTTATATACAACATTATGTTATAATTTATTTTTTATAGTTAATTAATTAGTCAATATTAATTTTGAAATAATGTTTGAATTAAATATTGTTATGCATTTAAAATAAAAGGATGAAAAAAAATTTTTTTTAGTGAATTTAATACACAATTGTTTATATTTAATTATTATTAATTATTTAACAAGAATAAATAGACGAATATTGATTGATGATAATGATAAATAATTAACTTGGTGCTTTATATTTGGTTAATTTATAATTTTTTTTTTAAAAATGAATTTTTTTTTAAGTGAATTTTTTCATACAATTGTTTATATTTAATTAATATTAATTAACTAACAAGAATAGATGAATGAATATCGATTGACAATAATGACAATAATTAACTTGATGCTTTATATTTGGTTAATTTATAATTATTTATAAAAATATAAATTTATTTTCATGAATTATAAATTTCAAATTGAAAATTTCATTTAAAAAAATCAGAAAAAAATTTATTATATCACTAATAATTTTTTCTAATACTAATAAACAAATAATATAGTTCAATATAATAAATTAAGGTCTTCAAACAATTTTTCTATGCTCACAGAAATGAAATATTAATTATTAAAAATATAAACAGTGTAAAAATTCGAATTAATATTTAATTAATTGCTTAATAACAATTGCAAATTAATAAAAATATTTATTTAGCAATTTTAGAATACACAAAGGTCTTTTCTTGTAAATATTAAAATATCAAATATCTTTTTTTTTCATTTTTTATTTCAATGTATTCAAGTGTTTGTTTTTCGTATGAATGAAAAAACGATAAAAATTGTTTTTTAAATTTAATAAATGTGTATTTTGTGCAGATATTTTTCTAGTGAATGAGTGCGAGTGAAGACAAACGAGGTTGAGAAGTGAATATATAGGGGAAGTAAATGCTCAGGTGGTCCCAACGCCTTAAAATCCCATTAAGGTCTCATGTGCTGAGATTAGGACCACGAGCACAAACCATCGCTGGACTCCACTGCCATCTTTGAGTAATGGCATGTGGGCATCCCCTCATATCTTCATAACATTCATATGTATATGTATAACACGAAGAAATAAAAAAAGAAAAAAAAAATGAAAGAAAGATAAAGAAATAAATAAAATAAATTATAAGAAATAATTTTTCGTTGAAAATTCGTGACAAAATAAAGTCTCGGCTATTTCAAAATTCTCTTGGGACTTTTACCCCAACATTTGACCTGTCTTATTCTCCTTTTTATTTCGTCAGTTTCTAGCAAAGATGCAACGAAAAATGTCGGATAATTCAAATGTATATATATACAATTGTAGATTTGAGAGAAACAATTTGGCGACAATATTTCAAGCTGTCAAAAAAATAGCAAAACGGTGACACAAAACTACTCTCGCGGGAGCATTTTGGTCAGCTTTTATACGAGATAAATAAAAAAATATATATTTTCATCTACCACAAAAAGAGAAGAAAAAAAAAATAATACAACATACAAAATAATAAAAATAAAAAAGACTTTTCAATTCCATTTTAAAAAAATGTTAATTCAATTTCTCATTTTTTCCTTCTAAATAAACTGAAAAAAAAATTTTTTTTTCAAGACACCAACAACCACTCTATGCATCTCATTCATCAACAATATAAAAAAAAAAAAACAACCTACAAAATTATTTAAAACAAATAAATAAAATAAATTAAAATCTTTCCAAAAAATTTTTTTTTTCAATTTAAAAAAATTCCAGAATTACATTAATTATATTTTTTATATAATTCCTTCTACTATTCCAACTATATATTCTCAACCAAATACATATGTAAATCCATATACCTACATAAAACTAAAACGCATTTTGGTTTTGTTAATACAAAATAGCGCGACCTATCCGAGGACCTTTCGAGCGTAAAACTGAATCGACTGCCTCGCAAAATGAATAGCGGCAGTTTTGCAGCACATTTGCAAAATAAATGATGGTATCGATGGTGCGTTTGTCACGTGAGTTTGTGTGTGAGACAAGGTATAGAAATATAGGTGGACATTATAGTGGAGAGAAATGGAGAACCAAAAGGGGGGTGGTTTTGTTGCGAATTTTGGTATGGGTTTATATATTCGACACTATAACATTTCCAAATGTAGGGTTCAATACTATTGAGGTTTATATATACGTACACATTGAGGGTAAGAGGAATTGGTGAGGAAGTTAGGGGATGAGAGAGGGTGGAATTGATAGAGGGAATGGGGTGATGTACTGCCCGTGTCGATAATTATCGGTGGCTGATTAACCGGCCGCTGGTTCGCGCCCCATAACTCTCGACGTTCCGATTATTTTGCACCGTTTGCTCTGCACCAATTCCTGTATGACACGTTCATACACGTTTATAATATATATATGTATGTATGTATATAGTATCAGGTGGTTTCACGATGTTCATGATAGTGCGATATTATATGATAATAGATATATGTTTTGTGGATGAAGATAAAAAAAAAAATGTAGGGAGTTTATAATTTTTTTTCGTTATGAATTATTTTTATTTTCTTTTTTTTTTTTTTTTTTTTGTTGGGATTTATCAGAGATTTTTATTAGCAACGAAATTTAATGATAAATGTGAAACTGAATTTTTGATCCACAATATTGAAGATGTAATTGTTATCTTAATGTTTTTTTTTGAATATTTAATAAATAAATTTAGATTATTTTAATGAATTTTTTTTTTTTTTTTTTTTTACTTTGAAATTATTTTTTAACAATGATATGTAACTATGAAATTATGAGAATTGAATTTATTAGTGAATTATTGAATAGAAATAATTAATATAGAAGAATTTATAAATTAATTGATAAATTTTATTGTAATTCAATAAATTATTTTTTTCACTTTTTATTGATTGATAAATAAATAATATGAGGGTGAAATTATGGGAGTGAATTTTATTATCGAATTGTTAGATGAAAATAATTAAATTAATGAAATTAATAAAAATTAATAAATTAATTTTGATGACTTTAATAAATTTTTTTTTCTCAATTTTGATTGATTATTGAACAATAATATGACTATAAAATTGAAAAAAATTAATTTTATTATTAAATTATTGAATAGAAATAATTAAAATACTAAAATTAATGAATTAATAAATTAATAAATAAATTGAATTACTTCAATAAATTTTTTTTCTCATTTTTATACAAATAATAAACAATAATATAACAATGAAACGAATAAAAAAAAATCCATCATTAAATAAAAATAATAAAAATAAATAAAATTAAATAAATCAATAAATTAATTTTGATAATAATTCAATAAATTATTTTCCTCAGTTTATAATAAATTAATAAACAATAATATGACTATAAAATTAAAAAAATGAATTTTATCATCAAATTATCAAATAAAAATAATGAAAATAAATAAAATTAAATAAATCAATAAATTAATTTTGATAATAATTCAATAAATTATTTTCCTCAGTTTCAATCAATTAATAAACAATAATAACATGACTATAAAATAATCAAATTTCATTTATTCACAATCAAACTATTAAATAAAAAGAAATTAAATTAACAAATAAATTTCATCACTCAAATAAATTTCAATCCTCATTTTTAATTATAATTAATACCCATCAATAAGTACTATAAAATCAAAGCTGTATCACATCATCCCTCGCTAAAATCCATCCCTCCTATCGCCCCAACCCCTCATAAAACCATCAAAATTCTCATTCCAAATCCAAAAAAAAAAACAAAACAAACATCTGACAAAATAAAAAATGAAAAAATAATCACAAAACATTACTAAACTAAAACAAAAAATAAAAAATACAACATTTTAATAAATTCAGTATATTATTTCATAGATATCACAAAATTTACCTCCTACCCCCAAAGGGTTTTGAATTGCAAGTGAGAAACATACACCCACACATACACAAATACATACATATAAAGCCAGTAAAATGGCAGGGAAATTCTATACACTCTCGACTGTCTATAAAATGGATTTTGGGTATGCAACTCGAGGCAATTTAGCTAGCACAGAATAATTATAATCACACACAGTAGTAGTGAGAGACCTAAAATATACATATATATATATTTCCTTGCCAATATTCCACAATTAACCAGATATTTTTCGTGTCATTTTAGCTCTTCTACATTTACCATTATATTTCCAACCATTTTCTCTTTCAACTATACGCATATACATCAATTTTGACTATATCTACTCATCCTTTATACATATATATATATATATGTATTAATATTAAAATAACGTGTCTATAGGGAATTTGTATAATGTCCCAACAGTTATAATACCTTTTACACACCCTTAACCTCAATATTCTCACGCACTATAACAATTGCAATTCTCTAAAACCAGATTTTACATATCGTTTCAATGTCCGCAATATATATCACGCATTTAATATACACAATATGTATATATATAAACATTTATATAACGTTAATATTTAGGTAAATATATACAAATATATAATATATATAGATAAAATGAAATAGAGAGAATGTAGTATGACTGCCAAGGCGATAATTACATGCTCAATTCGCGTTTATCGTATATATAATTTGGGCGAGCTAACACAACGGTTTTGAGAGCCCGATAACAATATTCAAACGCATGTTATAACACGCGATATTATATGAGTATAATATGTATGTTTGTGTGTTATATTATCTGTAATAGTTATCCTATAACTGTCTACAAAATGTATTTACCCTTGTGGTCAATTCGGGCTTATCGATTTTCATGAATTTCACAATATTTGATAAATAAAAAAAGAATTATATTTATATGTAGAAAAATAAATATTTATGTGGATTATATGAAAAATGAAAGAGAGAGAGGGGGGAGGGATACATGTGGGTGATTTGTCGATAATTTGATTGATGAGATAAGAGTAATAAAATTTTATGATGTTGATAAAAAATTGAATGAATAAATTAAAAATTTTTGAGTATTGGAATTTTTTTTTTTTGTTTATTTTATGGATTTATTTCAGTCACGTTTTAGCAATTTTTTTTTTTTTTGTTGTTGGGGATGTTGATCAGATGAATCTCACACGATGTTTGAAAATCCTAACTCGTTATTGAATATATAAATATTTATTTGTTTTATGTTATATTTAAATACACTTTGGATATTTAATTTATTTCGCGTTTTGCGAATTATATTTATGATCAGAGTGTTGTAAACAATTTATAATATTTATTTTGTGATAATGAACGTTGGGATTATGATGATGTTAATTGGATAAATATTTATAAATTGAAAAAACAATATAATTAATAAATTTTACAAGTTAATTTGTCATAAAAATATTTTCTATCAATTTTATTATTTCTTTTCTTTTCCCTCTTTAAAGCCAAAATAATTCCTGTTTATTTCTCTTTCAACTTTCATTTATCTCCCTTCATACGACACAAATAAAAAAAAAGTGTAAGTGAGAAAATTTTATGCTTGTTAGCCACAAAACTTTATCTATGTATACATAAAACAACTTTATACTATGAGCACTTGAAACTTTATTCGGTCGCACGCGCGTTGAAAAACTTTAAAGAATAATATTTTCACAGCATTAAATCTCTTAAACCTCAATCTATATAAATAATTATCCGCCATTAAACTAAACTACACTAAACAACCAACAAAAATCCAAAAATCAAATCCACAAAAGTAAAAAAAAAATAAATAAATAAATATATAAATCTTCAAACGAAATAAAAAATATAAAAATCCATTTAATCATTTGTTAAATCACTTAAAATTACTCCCAATTAAAAAAACTAAATAAAGAACAATATCAACTGAAATAATAGCGATAAAATTTGGATAAAACTCCCGTTAAAAGTTATAATTAAATTGATTTAATTTAAAGCGATACAGATTAATTCTCAGATTATATCTACAAAACATTTTCCGACACAGAGCGCGAGAGTTAGTTAAAGCGAAAACCCACACGCTATTGGATTAGAGAAATATATATATACTATTCCAGATGTATATATATATATATATATGTGCTTCGTTTTCGTCGGTTTACCTTCGGCTTCACGTCCCGTATCTGCAACATATCGTTTACTCGTCGCGTCGTTTGCACGTCGTACAAATCCGTTAAGCGAGAGAGACTGCAATAAACCGCGCGGTTTATTGTTCAACCAACACTTTCTATATGTACACACATATATATCCGTTTATATATATATATTATATATGTGTGTATGTATATAGTATTTGTATATAAATCTATTATCGATGTGAATTAAAAGTTTAATAAATTATTTATATTTTTTATTGATGAAGAGAATAATTTTTTTTCGTTTTCGAAATTATCTGTTTATATTTTTTATTATTCATTTATTTATTTATGTATTTTATAAATATATGTAGCTATGTGTGTGTTAGTTGTATGTATGTGTCTGTTATTTATTTGAATTGTCAGTTTATTAAATTATTTATATTTTTTATAGATGAAGAGAATTTTTTTTTAGTTCAATGTGAATTTTTTTATTTTGGCGTTTTAGAAATTATCTGTTTATATTTTTTATTATCCATTTATTTATTTATATATTTTATAAATATATGTAGCTATGTGTGTTAGTTGTATGTATGTGTCTGTTATCTATGTGAATTATTAGTTTATTAAATTATTTATATTTTTTATATAGATGAAGAGAATTTTTTTTTAGTTCTGTGTGAATTTTTTTCTTTTTGTTGATTTAGAATGGTGAATGATTTGGAATTTTTATTCAGCTTTTTTGTTGAATGAAGAATTGTTAAGTTGAATTGTTATTGTTATTGTTGGATGCAGTATAAGAAAAATAACGAATATATATATATATACATATATAATGAAGGGAAATATTAATAAATATTATTTTTAATTCGAGATTTTTGCAAGTTTGTAAAAAATTCAATTTTATAATTTTATAAAAATATATATTTATATATTATTATTGTTTTTTTTTTTTGGTTTTAATAAATTGAGGGTATCTTGCTTGATTGTACGTTTATTTATATATGTGTTAATAATTACTTATTATTATTAAAAATGAATTAATGGAGAATTTATTTTTATTTGCATAATTCATTTTTTTTTTTTCGAAAAAATTCCTAACACAACAATTTGATAGAAAACTAAAGTAAAAATAATAATTTTGCGCTGTTTTGTGAACATAAATGAAATTTTCAAACATAAATATACCCTCATAATATCAAAAATATGTTAAATAAATAATTAAAATAAATAAAAATAAGAAAGAAAAATTTGTTTTTCATGATTTTGAAATTTACAGATGAAAAATTCGTTTATTTTTTTATAAATTATAATTTTGCATTATTTTTGAAATGAATAATATAATCTTGGTAATAAATCCACCCTTAAAATATCAGAAAATTTTCAAATAAATAATAAAAATAAATGAAGATAAAAAAAAATATTTTTCATCATTTTAATTTTTAAATATTAACATTTTTTTTAAATAATAATTTTGAATTATTTCAAGAGTAAACGATACATGTCCGACGACGAATCTACCCCCATAACTCAACAAATATCTCAAATGAATAATAAAAAAAAAATACAAACAGAAAAAAAAAATTTTCGAACATTTTACTTTTTAAATATTAACATTTTTTTTTAAATAATAGTAATTTTGGATCGTTCTATGGATAAATAACACATATTTGACGCTAAATCCACCCTCATAACATCACAAATATCTCAAATAAATAATAAAAACAAGCACAACTAATAAAAAAAAAAAAAAGAATTAGATTTTTAAAAATATCTTTTGACATTCCCAGATAAAATTTGAGTTTATTATTCCAAAAACTTACGTTGCAGTATCAGCAAGTGCGGGTTGTGGCCATGCACGTGGTACTGGTTCTTCCTTTAATATTTGCCTCATATCCTGTGGTGCAAACACAAGTGGACCTCTTGGATGATGATGCGGTGGTGGTGGCGGTGGTGCAACACTTGCACCATACAATTTTCTTCCCCAATGTCCATCTAATTCTACTGGACTTCCACCGCCTGTTGTTGCGCCCGCGCCACCTCCACCCCCTAAACCTAACCATGGTGACCCCCCAGCACCCACAATAGTGGAGCTGGGCAGGATACCGCTCCACTCGTCGGACCTCGTTTTTAGGCCGTTCTAAATATATTTTAAATCCAATCAAATTTTTTCAAACCATCAAAAATTTTCTCTACTTCCAAACAATTAAAAAAAAAATAAATAAATGAAGTAACAAAACTATCAAACCCTCCTCAAATTTCACTTAATTACAATTATTCAATCACAAAATCACTTTCAATATTTATTTATTCGTCCTCAAAATTTATTTTAAATCACTTTAATAAAATTTAAATTTATTCTCTCGTCTTTAATAAATAAATTAAATAATTTTTTAAATCACGTATTATTATTATTATTCACTCACGCACTAATTGTTTATTAATAATTCACGTCAAGATATCATTATATATTATTTATTTAATTTATATTTTATTTTTTCTTTCTTCATTAAAATCAAAATTGACAATTTTATAATGAAAAATTAAATTAAAATTATATATTTCAATTGACGAATTGATAATTTGTTTGATATATATTTAATAAAGTAACTGATGATGATGATGATGATGATGATGTGGGTGATGATGAAAGATTTATTTAACGGCTCGGAGAGAGAATTTTGCGAGATCTACTCTCCAAGTAGTCAAAGTCCCCAGCCGCGCGTTGCTTCCCGTTACGGCGCCGCTTGTCGAATGTGTCACGGCAAGCGAGAACGGCGTGCACGAGGTCCCACGGGGTCGGGATACACCGTACAATGTCGGCTACTATAGCAAGAATGGAAATGTGTTATTCGCGTCAAAGTGGGCGTGGTCTTTATTGTGCGCAGCATCCACCAGCTGTTTGGTACATGAGATAATCTGTAGTTTGGTTGGGTTGAGTTACGTCCCACAGTTGTTGTAAGACCAATCGTTGGTTGGCTCATGATCCAATGGTGTTTGTTGATTTGACGGTTTTAATACGCCCACAAAAATTTCACTTTGGACAATTTGTTTGGGACGGTGGCGCTTCGCTGTGGCAAATTCACGAGACTAGAGATCACTTTGGCGTTTGCCGCCACCGATTAAGGACGTTTCACGTTGCTCTTGATCGTCAAATTTTATTCAAAATTATAAATTAATATTTAATATTTTATTTCACTTTCTTAACAAGAAAAAATAAATAAAATTCTAAATATGATAATTTATTTTGATTAATTAAATTTATTTATTATTTTATTCATCATTTATTATAAACTGGGATTATATAATAACTGTATTTTATTTATAATATTGAATTAATATTTTAAATAATTTTTTTTGTGATGTTTAAATTGATTAAATGGTTGAAAATAAATTTTGGTGATTTTGAAATTTTTTTAGTCGAAAGGAAATAATTTTTTTTTAGGGGTTGGAATTTTTTTAAGGGTGTCTTTTTTTTTTTAATCGATAGCCCGGAAGATTACCTATCGAATGAGCATCTATTTATTGACATTTGAGTTTGATAAATGTGAGAAAATAATTATTTAAGATGGAAGAAAATTTTTCATCAGTGACCTCGATGCTCTGAGGAAATATAGCAAAACGTTTTATTCGCGCAAGTTCAATTCCACACACCCCATCATACGAGGGTATATATAAAAATGCAAAAGGGCAAAAGGCAAGCGAATAACTATATACATATATATACATCAAGGAAACAAATACCCAAACAATAAATCTTTCTCTGAGACCGAAAAAGTAATTATAGAATTTGTTTGAATAAATTTATGGTTCTTATGTATGTATATGTACGAATAAAGCAGTAAGGCAATCGAAAATTTAAGTGGATAACGCACACACTGGATAAAAAAATATCTCATGACAGAGTTTCTCAAACGAATAAAAATTACCATTGTCATGAATTTAGTTATTTGAGGAAGAAAATAATGTTAGGATATATATTTAAAATAGAGAACCTCTGTCAGTTTTTTAGTTTAGAAAAAGTCTATCAAGTTGAGATAATGTGTTTTGTCCCGGGTAATTTCACCTTACATTATTTTAATTCCACTGTGTTTTTCCCGCATAATGACTATCTAACTTATATCCAACATTGTTCTGTAGTTGTGAACGAAATTCGAGAAAAATAAAAGTGAAATATAAAAAAAGAGTTTAAAAAATCGCGAAAGATAAAAATAAATATTTATTTTCTTAGAAATTTATTATTATTTATGTTTATATCTTTTTGATTATAGTTATTTGATTTAATTATTTAAGATTTTGGAAAATAATTAGACAGATGAAAAAAATATTGAAACGTTTTTTTATATTTTTTCTTTTTTTGATCAAGGAAATTTTAATTATTTGAAAGTAAGTATTTAAAATTTGAGAATTTTGAATTAAATTTTGATATTTTATGTGTTTAATATTAAAGATAAATTAGAATATAAAATATTCATGACGAGATAATAAATAAATTCGAGTTTTGAAATAGTTTAAATATTTTTGAGAGCTTAGAAAAAAAATCAAGAAAATTAAAAATATTTTTGTTTCTTATATTTTATCAAATATTTTTGTTTCTTATATTTTATCAAATATTTTTGCAAAAATACACAAAGCTCCTCACAATAAAGACACTCTTGCTACCTATATATAAACCACACGAGTTAAAAATGTTAATAAAAATTCACGAAATAAATAAAACAAAAAAAAAAAGTACCAAAAATAAAATTGCAACAAAATAATTTCACATTCACAAAATTCATCATTTACATTTTCATTATTATAAAAAGTGGATTAAAAATTATTTAAATAACATTCCAACACTAACAAACCCCAATTGACTGTACAAATAAATAAATAAACAAATAAAATGAAATATAAAAAAATAAAACACGAATAAATTTATAGAAATAAATGAACAAATAGAAAAAAGAAACCAAAAAAAATCTAAAAGTTTTTTCCATTTAATTTTTTCTACTAAACATTTGTTTATATCTTTTTAACCTATAGCATTACATCATGTTTTAAATGACTCATTAACGCCTTGGTGATCGGCACACGCGCGTATGTCAAACCGGTTTACCCTGGGTAAAACCTTTTATATATATAATTTTTTTTTTTTTTTTCACCTCCAATCCCTTCCCTTTAACTTACCCCAGCTCGTAGACTCGTGTACAGTGATTTATGACGTCTCTCTTGGCTGCCCAACGGCCTGTAACATTGTTGCCTTATGGCAATGCGACGCTTTGCTAGAGACACAAGCTCTGAGCAATCCATTTAAACACGACAAAATGTCAACTCTAAAATTTTTTTTCACTCACTTCAATCACTCGAATATATAAATTCATATTTATTTTTATCAATCACTTGGAACAATTTAATCATTTCTAAATGCACACACGTTCATTAAAATATTATAACAATTGCATTTATAAAAAGATTTATTGTTTAAAAAAATTTATTTAATAAATATTCAACACTTATATACTTTTTTCTTTTTTTTTTTTTAATTATCGAATTATTTGTTTATTTTTATTTTAGTGTGTGATTAATAATTAAATAAATATTAGATATATTCATTTGTGTGAATAAATAATTGAATAACAATTAAAAATACACTTTTTTTTTATTTAGTTATTAAAAATTAAATATTAAAAAATTATTTCCACTACAATTTTAATAAATTATTAAATTATTTAATTATTTTTATTTTTATTTTATTGTGTGATTAATAATTAAATGAATGTTAGATATATTTATTTGTTTAAACAAATAATTATATTAATATTCAAAATACACAATTATTTTATTTAGTAACTAATATTTATTTTCACTTTAATTTTATTAAATTATTAAATTATTGAATAATTTTTATTATTATTTTATTGTGTTATTATTAATTAAATAACTATTCAATATATTTATTTGTTTAAATAAATAATTGAATGAATATTCAAAATTCACTTTTTTTTTTATTTAGTTATTAAAAATTAAATATTAATAACTTATTTTCACTACAATTTTATTTAATAATTAAATTATTTTTATTTCTATTTTATTGTGTAATTAATAATCAAATGAATGTTAGATATATTTATTTGTTTAAACAAATAATTAAATAAATATTCAAAATGCACTTTATTTTATTTAGTAAATAAATTATTTTCACTTCAATTTTATTAAATTATTAAATAATTTTTATTTTCATTTTATTGTGTAATTGTTGATTAAATAACTATTCAATATATTTATTTTTTTAAACAAATACTCAAATAAATATTCAAAATACACTTAATTTTATTTAGTAACTAATTTATTTTCACTTTAATTATTTATTAAATTATTAAATTATTAAATAATTTTTATTTTTCATTTTTATAATGTAATTATTAATTAATTAAATATTTAACAATTTATTTTATTTTGGTTATTGAATTATTTTTATCTCATTTTCATATTTTAATTAATAATTATCATTTAATTTTCCAAACACTTTATTAAATGTTTTTATAACATTAAAAAAAAATTATTTTATATAATTATTTGATTTGTTTAATCTTAGTTGATTGTAAATGTATCAATTATTGTTAATTATTACTGAGATTTTATTTAACACGAAGATTTGTACGAGGTGAGAATAAAATACGAGCTCACATCACGACGTCCGAATTAAAACTGAATTTTAATACACTTGTAAAGTGTATTGATACCTTTGGAATATGTAAACAAAGTAATAAAGCTGGCGATACCTATTATAGACGAACATAGAAAGGTGTGTGTGAGTGTGTCTTGTACAATAATAACACGACAAAAATTTCATCAAATTCGTAATATTAAATTTAATATTAAATTTAATAAATACAATTATTAATTTATTTTTATTTTTAAAAACGAATTTATTTTTAATAAAAAATAATAAATATATGGATTTCTTTTTTTGTATTATTAATTAATCATTGACATTATTTTATAAAACAATGGAGATTTATTAAATTATTTAAACAAATGATCTTGACAAATATTTATTTTTTTATCTGAAATTTATATTGAATAAATTAATTTAAATAAAAGTGATTTCAACGATTAATATCTTAATAATTTAAATGAAAATTTTTCTAAAGTATTAACACTATTGTTGAACGATAAATAATTACTCGTCGATGGAATAAAAAAATTAAAAGAATAATTTTTAATTGTTGAAATTAATTAGAGGAAAAAAAAAATTTTTTGTTTATTTTATTCAATTCTATTTTTATTTTTATAAATAAATTATCATAAACCATTAGATAATATACATATATAGATTCTTTTGAATAAACTAATTTGGAATAAACAATAAATTATAATTGAGAATAATTTTAAATTGTTGAAATTAAATAGAGAAAAAAAATTTTTGTTTATTTTATTTAATTCTATTTTTATTTTTATAAATAATTTATCATAAACCATTGGATAATATATATAGATTTTTTTAAATAAACTAATTTGAAATAAACAATAAATTATAATTGAGAATAATTTTAAATTGTTGAAATTAATTAATGAAAAAAAAAACATTTTTAAACCTATTTTATTTAATTCTATCTTTATTTTTATAAATAAATTATTATAACCCACTGGATGATATATATAGATTCCCTTAAGCAATAAATTTGAAATAAACAATTGACAATAAATAATTAATTAGTACTGTTAACAATTATAAAATAAAATAATTTAATTTTCTTTTTTTGATCTTAAATAATTTTTTATTTAATTAATTATATATTTAATTAATTAAACTATTATCAAATCATGTAATATTTTTTTTCTTTCATTTAATCAACTAAATAATAAATTCAAATGAGAAATAAACAGTTTGGAAATTTATAAATACTTTTTTACTATAAATAAAACCTCACGACAAACATCATTGTGAAATGAACATCGTTGCACTAACCAAAATCCAATTACATTTAGCAAAATACACATACATATGTCTACATGTATTCATGTATGTAGACTTTATATATCTCAATATTATTACGATTCCCCTCTTTGGATTTAAATAGAGCCGCTAAGCCTATTACTACTCCATAATAATATTCGGATTTAGGTCTTCACTGTTATATTATCCATGTTTGTACTACTGTCAGAGCATCAAGGACGTCAGTACGGTCTCATGCATATGTCAGCATCAATGTTTATACGTATATACAAACATTTATTCCCGATAAAACTGTCAACATTAAGGGTTGAAATTTTTCCAACCACCAGAAAAAAATATTTATATATGAAAAGAAAAGTTTGAAGAAAATATAACTTGATAAAATTGAAATAAATAATGAAATATATTTTAAATATTTACAGATATATATTACTAGATTATTAATTAATTAATGATGCATGGTGGATATTTAATAACTAATAGTTGATGATGAATAATAAAAATGGGGTATTTACAAGTGTTTTTTTTGTTGCATTAAAAATATAAAGAAAAATGTAAAATTTTTGGTAGTTTGTAAACATGAAAAAATTCGCACTTGAATAAATTTTTTTAAATTATATTTATTATTTTATTTTATTTTTAAAAATTAAAACAATTCAGTTAGATATTTTAGATTTATTATATTATTTTAATTTTAATATTATTAAATTTTTAAATTATTTTATCATCAAGTTATTGATTTTAATTTTCATTTTATTGTGTTATTAATAATTAAATAAATATTCAATACTTTTTGGTTAATAAATTATTTTGAGCTAAATTATTAAATTATCTTATTATTAAGTTGAAGATAACAATATAATTTTAGTGTGTAAATAATAATTAAATAAATAATCAACACTTTTATTTCTTAATTATAAATTTATTTTTACTTTAATTTGATTAAATTATTATTATTATTAATTTATTACATAATTAAATTATTGAATAATTAAGATTTCAATTTTATTATACAATTAAAAATCAATATAATTATTAATTAAATAAATAAACATTACTTTCTCTTCATTAAGTTATTAAATTATTTTATCATTAAATTATCGAATTATTTTCATTTTTATTTTATTCTATAATTAATAATTAAATAAACATTCAACCCTCTTTTTTTTTTTGTTTATAAAACTATGTTTACTTGCATTATACATCAAATAATTAAATCATCTCATCACATCAACTTGAAGATTTTTTTTCTAATTATAAAAAAAAAAAAACAAAAAAAAAAAAATATATTTTATGAATAAATGAAAAAAATCAATAAATTAAATATAATATAAAAAACCAAAATGAACATTTGGATTTAATTTCAATGTGTGCTCCACTACTGAAATACCACATACCACATAAGTGCTATAGGGCTATTAAATCTATTGTTGAAAAGAAGAGGAAAAAAAAAAACAAAATCTAAACCAGGCAGGCGTGTCCTGACAACGAACCGCACTTGCGCCTCTGTAACATTATCGGCATGGTGTATTTATATACATATAAATGCTATAGCTCAACATCAGAGCTTGCACGGTCGATGTTCATACAAGCACATGATAAACGTGTGTGTATGTGTGTGTTTGTGGGGATGAGATTGGGGAGGTGAACGTGAACGTGAACGAGAAGAGAAGAGACAGGGGAAGTAGTACCTATATGGACAGGCACTCCCCGAAGGGTATCCTGACATATGTGATACTCAGGGGGTAGCAGAGAGAATATATATATAATATACGTAAGCATTCGAAACATGTGCCGCGAATAGAAACGTTTCAGAAATTCTATGCGAGAAATAGTTTGTTGCACTTGCCCATTTTATATTATCTTTCAAGTGCTTGTTTGATTATATATTTTTCTATCGGTTTGTTATTTCTCTCGTTTTTTTTTTTTTTTTCTTCTATTCGCCCTCCTATTTCTCTTTATTGTCATCAATGAATGTGTACTCGTTTAGTTAACCATATGCAGTTTTAGTGTAATAAAAATACGTACGAGTATTTATTAATTGATTTAGTCGTTTTTTTTTTATTTGGTTTGAAAATTTTTCCCTTTATATTTTCATGATATTCATATGATGAATTTTTTTTTTTTTCATTAATTTTGTAGGTTATTTTATCATGTTTATTAACATCCCAATGATAATAATAATGATAATTATTATAATAATAATGAGAAATATTAATTTTTATGATTTGAAATTTTTTTCTAAACTCCAATAAAATTTTTTTCTACTTTTTCTATTTTATTATTTAATCATTATTTTATTTCATGGCTCAAATTATTAAATAATTCATGCATCATCATAAACCTCAATTTAAATAATAATAATAATGATAATAAATATTAATTTATATGATTTGAAATTTTTTTAAGCTCCAATAAAAATTTTTTCTCATTATTTCCATTTATTTATTCAATAATTATTTTATTTCAGGTCTCAAATTATTAAATAATTCAATAATTTTCATAAATCTCAGTTCAAATAATGATAATGATAATAATAATAATGATAATAATAATAATAATAATAATAATAATAAGGATAAATAGATATTTTTTTGATTTGAAATTTTTTCAAGCTCTAATAAAACTTTTTTCTACTTTTTCATTCAATTATTTAATAATTATATTATTTTAAGGCTCAAATTATTAAATAATTCACATAACTTCGTAAACCTCACTTTATATTATTATAATAATAATAATAATAATAATAATAATAATAATAATAATAATAATAATAAATATTAATTTTTATATTTTGAAATTTTTTTAAACTTTAATAAAATTTTTCCCAGCTCCTTTTGCAATCAATTATTTAACAATTATTATATTTAAAGACTTAAATTATAAAATAATTGCATATAAAATCACAAACCTCAATTTAAATAATAATAATAAATAATAATAAATAATAATAATAATAAATATAAATATATAAATATTATTTGAAAATTTATCTGAATTGAATTTTTGAATAATTGTATTTATAATTTCAATAATAAACAAATGTTTATGATATGAATTCAAGACTTTGATATTAATTAACTAAAAAAAGAAAAAAAAAAAAAAAAAAAGAAAAAAAATTTATTAATGATGAATAATTTTTTTATTTTTTTATTCATTTAAAACTGAATGAATATTATTCATTAATAATTATATAACAGGTGATATTTGAATATGCAATCAACTATATTATATTATTATACATACATGCATACATATATATATTTAGGTATATATATACATGTAAATATATACTGTTGTATGTGGGTCAGGTTATGTGTCTTATTGTCAATTGGATATTATAATATGCACCATCGTTTCTCTCGATCATCGAACCATTTGGCACGACACAATACAGCTGATCAACAGGGCACACACATTCGTCCACGTGATTATAATGATAATAGAGAATATAATATGTACATAAATATCTTTTGCCCGGTGGTTATATACTGCACATATAGATCTATCTATTCAGAATGAATGGGCGCGAGTGCTTCGAGTCCACACCCCACTTTTTACATACTGTACAGATGGGTTGTGTTAGGCAGAATCTATTTATCAGTGAAGAACCCCCAGAACAATAAAAAAAAAAAAATAGACAGGTTGTGATTATATTTTTAGAGAAGAAAAAAATTTTTTTTTTTATTTATTTTATTTTTTCCAATACTTTTGGAAAACAATTTAATATTTTATTCCACAGATATTATACATATACATATATATATGTATATTGTATATAGACGTTTTTATTCATCTTGTGGATATTACGGGTGTCGCGTCTGTTTCCATAAAGCAAATTATTTTTATATCCTTGGGATCTTGTGCGCGTTCGTTTGAATTAATGATAAGCCAGAATGGTCACTATATACTTTAATATATATATATATATATATATTTTTTTTTTATATATAATACGCATCTATGGTTGACCCTTGTATGACATTTTATATGTATGTGAAGAAGATTTATCTCAATTATTTTTCATAAAAGTTTGCAGTCACGTTTTTAGTTGAACTGACGAAAAAAAAAAATTCTAAGGAAAATATTTTAATTTTTTATACTATTTATTTGTATCGATTTTATTTAAGCATTTTATTAAACAAAAATATTATCTGCTTGGTCATCTTGCAATAATAATATTGATGTTAATAGTATTCATGAATTATTTATTGATATAATAATAATTATTAATTAATATTTTTGTTGCGAATTTTTTTGTTGGAATTATTCGAAGAACTTTTTTAAATACAAACGAAAATAAATAATATTTGTTTGTAGATGGTATTAATTTTATAAAATTATGTGAAATATATATTACATTTGTTTATAACAATAAATAAAATGCTATATTATATTTATAATAAATATAAAAAACAATGAATAGAATAATAAATTTCATATTTAATTCACTGGAATTTTCAATTCCTTCGAATAAAAATAATTATTTATAAATAATTATAATTATTATTGTCTGTGTTGTTAATTAACAATTTCTAGAAGCTAATGAATTTAGATTGAACAGTAATGGAAAGAAGTAATTAATTAACTAACTTTTCTGAATGAAATAAAATAATAATTGATATTAAAATATTTATAATGAGAATTTTTGGATTATTTCAGTAATTTTTTTCATTAATATAGGAACGAAATAGCTAATAAAAAATTGTCTTTCAGTTTCATTTCATGATAGCGTGCGTGGACTTGTTAGTTGATTGTTCCATGGAATGAAAAATAAATAAATAAATAAATAAATACAGATAATAATGGTGAATTGTAGTTAACGAAAGTGTATAAAATGTTGCATGTGTATCTAGGTCGAACAACAGAGAAGAAAATGGCAAAAGGAAAGTGTTTATATACATGTATGTATATTGTACATATGCTGGACTATATAGAGAGGGTAAATATGAAGTTGTATACGTGTATATAAAGAGAAAATGTCCCACCATAGGACACCCAAGAGAGTAATGATAAAAGCCCATGCACGCAATACACACAATCCAAAAAATATATACACATATAAAGCCATATTTATTCGCCACCCAAAAATTTTATATGAAAAGAAAAATATAGAGAGTCCAAAGAAATGAAGTTGGAAAAAATTAAATGTATTTTGTTTGTTAAATAATTGGGAATTTTATGAAAATGGAGAATAATTTTTTTGAATGTTTTTATATACTTTGGAATTTTTTTTTTATTTGTTTATTTAATTTTTAAAATAGATATTCAATTTTATGAATATTAGAGGGTTGTATTGGATATTTGTATTGTTGTTAAAAAAATTATTTGAGCTTATTTAATTTAATATAGGTTGAGAAATTAATTTTTTTATTGTAAAAAAAAAATTGGAATTTTTTTATTTTTTTGTCATTATTTAAATTAATGATTGATATGTTTTTTATGTATGATAGGACGATGAATGGGTGTTATATTTGAATTTGGAATATTTGTATGACAGTCGAATTAGCTGAAAAAAATTAATATTTAAATATAAAATTGAAATTTATTATTTATGTTACAAAAATAAAATATGAATGTTAATTTTTTTTTTGCTGATTAATGAACTGTCAAATAATCACTACTACAAATTCATAAATAATATATATTTATTCCTAATTGAATAAAAACGTCAATAATTGTTCTGCATTCTTTAATAAAAAATAAATAATTTATCCCAATGAGAAAAAAAAATTAAAAAAATAACAAAAATCTTTCACTCAATAAAAAAATACAAATCAATCAATTGTTCTACTTTATAACGTGCCAAAATTAAAAATTATCAAACGAGAGAAGAAATAATTAATACAATATAACGCACTAATAATTATTAATTAATAAAAAATTATTCATAAATAAAAATCCACTCAAAAATACCAAACAAAAAATAAATAAAATACCAACTCAATTTCCAAATTGATTCCCTCCACAAATAAATAATAAACATCAACAATAACAAAAAAAACAAATACAATATAACGCACTAATAATTATTAACTAATAAAAAATTATTCATAATTAAAAATCCACTCAAAAAAACCAAACAAAAAATAAATAAAATACCAACTCAATTTCCAAATTGATTCCCTCCACAAATAAATAATAAACACCAACAATAATAACAAAATCAAATACAATATGACGCACTAATAATTATTAACTAATAAAAAATTATTCATAATTAAAAATCCACTCAAAAATACCAAACAAAAAATAAATAAAATACTAACAACATTTCTAAATTAATTCCCTCCACTAATAAATAATAAACATCAACAATAATAACAAAAACAAATACAATATGACGCACTAATAATTATTAATTAATAAAAAATTATTTATAAATAAAAATTCACTCAAAAATACCAAACAAAAAATAAATAAAATACTAACGACATTTCTAAATTAATTCCCTCCACAAATAAATAATAAACATCAACAATAATAACAAAAACAAATACAATATGACGCACTAATAATTATTAACTAATAAAAAATTATTCATAAATAAAAATTCACTCAAAAATACCAAACAAAAAATAAATAAAATACTAACGACATTTCTAAATTAATTCCCTCCACAAATAAATAATAAACATCAACAATAATAACAAAAACAAATACAATATAACGCACTAATAATTATTAACCAAAAAAAAAATATTCATAATTAAAAATCCACTCAAAAATACCAAACAAAAAATAAATAAAATACCAACTCAATTTCCAAATTGATTCCCTCCACAAATAAATAATAAACATCAACAATAATAACAAAAACAAATACAATATAACGCACTAATAATTATTAACCAAAAAAAAAATATTCATAATTAAAAATCCACTCAAAAATACCAAACAAAAAATAAATAAAATACCAACTCAATTTCCAAATTGATTCCCTTCACAAATAAATAATAAACATCAACCATAATAAAAAAAATAAATAAATAAATAAATATACTAAAATTCTGCCACGATATATTTATCAAAAATGAATCAATTAATTGAATTAATTTTGATTGACAAGACACGAAGTAGAATAAACTCACTACTGAGTTTATATAATACATTCAATGTAGACAATTCACCACAGAATAATAGTCATCTATATACCTGCATATATATGTATACATATACATATGTATATACCAACCATTATATGTATAACCCATAGACCAAATGAATACACCGGGGGATTATCGGGTGTCTGCATTATTTAATCCTGTCGAGCTTGTACATGGGATATATACGCGGTGGGTTGTATAGAGCTAATGACTTAACTAGATTAGCGGACTGGCAGGCTAATACCTGTGGACAGGTGCCTTGGCCCGATTCGTAACATTCCTACATTATACACACGTGAAACTCAATCCTATATTCGAATTCTTCTTGCTTTTCTTGACGTTGGACTAAGAATTGTTTGTTTTGTATATTTATCGCGTGATGAACAGGCATTGAGGATAATTAATTAATTTTATAACGCAAACTATAGTGCAATATATAAAAAATTAACTTCACCTGAGATATTTCTTATTGTTATTTATTTATTTATTTATTTATTTATTTATTTTAGATATTCATTTTATTATTTATTTGATGATGTAGTAGCTTGGAAGGGAGATGAATTTTTCAAGTTTAAATTTATGATAATTTTTAAATCTAGAGTTGCAGATGGCTAAAGTGGGGAGTTATGTTTTTTTTTATTTGAAAGAAATAATAAAAAAAAAATTGGAAGATTATTATATTGAATTATATAAAATTGAAATTTTTTATTTATATTTCAAGAATAAAATATAAATATATTTTTTTTTTTTTATTGTTGAATGATTGACTGATGATCACTTCTGCATAGTTATAAATAATATTATTTAGTTCTTAATTAAATAAAAACATTGATTACGCTCCAAATTTTTTTATAAATAATAAATAAATAATTATTCAAATATATGTTATTTCTAAGTGAGAAAAAAAATTTTTTATATACCGGATTATTTCATTATTCACTTTAGATTTATTTATATTGTATTTATTATTAATATTTATTATTATTATGTTCTCATTTTTTGTTTGAGCAAATTTTTTTTTCCATTTATTTTTAATTAATTTTCGATCATTTTATTTTTCTCATGAATAAAGATTATTTATTTCATTATTAATTTCAATAAATTATTGTTAATTAAATGATTATGTGAAGTGTGAATTATCTAATATCTTGATAAGTTATCAAAAAAGTATAAAAAAATTAGAGAAAGAGAATAAAAAATAGGAGAAAATAAAATTAAAGTGAAAAAATATTTGAAATCAGAGAAAAAAATAATTCAGTCTAAAAAGCAAATTATTTATCATTATATTACATAATTAATTTTATTCCTATACTCTGATGTCATAAAAACCTAATTAATTATGATATTCAAAAATCCATATTAATCATTTCCCATTAATAAATTAATTAAAATTAATTCAATTGAAAAATAAAAAAAGTTTCATTCATAAAAATTTTCCACAAAGAAAATTATTTGTTTATCACACAAATCTATATTTAATTAATTTTTTTTCTACTTTTTTATATCATTCCAATTGTTTATCCTCAGTGTACAACAAACGAGACATTGAATCCACCGAATTGCAGCATCGTTCATTCAATTCTCTCGAGTACAATTTCACCATCTTGTTCAACAAATTTTCTCACTCTATAATAATTGCAATTTGTCGTTGTTAAATAATACCACATCCCCTCATCCACTTTATCCATATCCAATAAATAAATAAGTAAATAAATGAATGAATAAATAAATAAAACAAATGACACACAAACAAAAACCATTAAAAAATTAACTAAAAAATTATCAAAAAAAATATTTCTTCCAACTCAAATAAACATAAAATAAAAAACTCCCATTAATATAATCTGCAACTAATAATCATAAATATAAATTCAAATATTGCTATACAATAATTAATAACTAAAAGAAAAAAAATAATAATAATTAAATTAATGTGATAATAATTAAGCATACATTATAATTATTTATTTTATTGGAATAATCCATTTAAAATGATTTAATATTCAATATATATTAACGATGAATAATTATTATAATACATTAAATCCATTTTGTGTATTGTTAATAAATATCTATAAATAATAATGCTATGGTATATTTCTTTTTTTTATTTCGTTTTATGTCCCGGGAAATTTTCACTGATTGAAATAAACACACGTGGCTGGATAATGATCAGTTTGGAAATGGAGCTGTAAACGTTTGTATGTTGTATTTATTTATTGTATAACTGAATTGTATATGCGATATTGTTCATTGTGCGGAAGGAAGAGGAACATTTTGAGGGAGAGATACAGTTGACGATTGTTCAATATTAGCTACAGTTCTGTAGATGTGTGTATTTCTCACATTAGTATGTTTGTACAGGACCTCGTGGCCAGTCAGCGCGACACATTGCATGCAATATCCTTTGTTTGTTTCATGGGCTATAGCTTAATTTAGATTGCTCGCGGTATCTTTGTGTGTACAAACATATAACACTAACATTAAATTAATCGGACATGGATGTTACTGGGTGGTGACTATTAAGCTTTTATTATGAGGAGTATATTAATTCATGATTTTTAATTTTTGGTTGAGGGAAAAAGAAATTTTTGAAGATTAGAAAATTAATTTTTAAACAGGAAATTTAATATATTAATTGAAAGAATGATTTTTTATTTTTTTTATTTAGATATTGTATTGATCAGAATATAAAAAGCTCTTAAATAGAAAACTATCTTACAATAACGCAAAAGGAAACTAAAATAAAAATGTTTTTTTACCACGAAAAATTATACAATAATTTTTTTTCAATCATCAAGTTATAGAGGGAAGGATGCTAATTTGGAATATTATATTACATTATAAAAGTATAGGAAAATGCCATTATATTAACGAATACCAGTATTACGTAGTGTGAGTATTAACAAACAAATTGAGCATCGTTTAGAAGCAGCTATATTGATAGTGCTGTGATAAATTGCATCGAAGTAAAAGTGCTATCTAGAAAATTTTCAAAGTAAGTTATAAATCTGTTTGCATCTTGAGTGTAACTTATATTTATATGTTTATATTTGTACAAATCTATAGTTAAGTGTTTCAGTTGTAAAAGTCAGCGCTTATTTGTGAAATTATTCGTAACACAAAATGATAAAAATATTTTAGATTACAAATGGTTATGTTGCCAATTTGGAATATGGCTCAGGTTGCTACGTTTGTGATTATTGCAAAGACTACAAAAAATATAATTGATTTAGATATAAGCTTGAAGTTGAATTATTTAAATTTTATAGTTGAGATTTAAGTTTAAAGATATTTATATAGTTAATTAAAGTTGATTATTTAGGTGATTGTAATTTGGAATACTCTATTCCAAATTATATTCACATTGGTTAAACCACGCCAATCTGCAATTTTATAATTAAACCATAAATTTATCCTATTTATAATAATCCGAGACTGTTCATTTTATTTTATTTAAATAAAATATAAATTTCTCTATTTAATACAATTCTTACTTTTTTATCTCTTAACCCATGATCAATACGATTTTTTTAAAAAGTGATATTCCAAATTTGCATCCTTTCCTCTATATAAAATAATTTTATATTGTTAAAGACTTCAATAGAGAAAATATATATCCATTCAAGTGATAATAAAACGTATAGAACAATCAACGGACAAACGTTTAATGTGAAGTTTCCAACAGATTTATATAAAGAAATCCAAAAGGTACATTGGATAATGTTTATCTTCAACATATATACTACATAAAATGTATATACCTATTTATGTATTTGAGCAATAGAGACACAAAGATGGATGTATATTGTAGTGTAGCAAAAGAATTCTTTGTGTATTTGTTGCATTGTTTTAGTCTGGTGAAGAGAGACGATAAAAAGCAACCTTTATGGCGTGACGGAATTACCACTATCCAACGTCCAACCGTCGAGAAATCCCACATATGTATAAGTATGTATACATATATACATTCTACATAACCTATATCATGTGTTTACTCACACAAACCCCCATGAATGAGTCTTGTTTTCCCTTGTTTCTCCTATACACGTATAATTGCTACTCGCCCCGAGATTGTGTCGTTACACTTTTCTTTCTACGCGATTGCTCGAATATCATTCGCTCATCGCCATTCTTTTTTTTTTTTTCTTCTTCTATTCTTTAGTTTTGTTATGTTGTAGGTGTGTGTTTTATTATTGTTTCAATTGTGTTGTTTATTATGGCGATGGGAGTTTGTGATTATTATTTTCATGGGATTTTTTTGGGAACAAAATTTTTTTTGTAGTCAAAATTAATTATTTTTCAGCTCCATTTTGGGTTTTTAGAGTAAATAAGTTCTGTGTTTTAGAGCTAGGTGGTATATTAAACTGTGTAGAAAACTTATTGAAATTAATAATAAGAATATATGAAAAAAAAAGTCATTGTAATTTATAAAAAAAAAAAGAAAAAATTTTGTTTCTGAGATATAAATTTTAGTATGGTTTTAAATAATTTCAGCTTATTTTTGAATGACTTATTTTATTAATAATAAATTCAAAAAGATCTTTATACAAATTTCATAGGGCATAAATATTAAAAATACTAAATTTATTTATTAATTTATTTAATCGACATTTTAACCTTTACAAATGTGACTAAATTTTTATTTTCTTCAACTATTCCATTTAATTATTCAATAATTATTTTCTGTCAAGACTCAAATTATTATATAATTGCATATAACCTCATAAACCTTAGTTTAAATAATAATAACAATAATAATAATAATAAATATTATTTGAAACAGTTTGGAATTTTTTAAAACTGCAATAAAATTTTTTTCTAATTTTCCATTTAATTATTCAATAATTATTTTATTTAAAGGTTCAAATTAATAAATAATTGCATACAACCTTATAAACCTTAGTTTAAACAACAATATCAACAACAACAACAATAATTATAATAATAATAAATATTATTTTATACAGTTTGAAATTTTCTTAAACTGCAATAAAATTTTTTTCCAATTTTCCATTTAATTATTCAATAATTATTTTATTTAAAGACTCAAATTAATAAATAATTGCATGTAACCTTATAAACCTTAGTTTAAATAACAACAATAATAATAATAATATCAATAATAATAAGAATAATAATAATAATAATTGATAATAATATTTTAATATCATTAAAATATTTTTTGACTTCAAAACTAATATCGAATTTAAAAATTATTTCATCTATAATTTTAATTAAAAATGAATTATCATGGTATATAATTGAAATTAATTTTGATATTAATTATAAAAAAGATGATGAAAAAATAAAATAAAAATATTTATTGATAATAAAATAAAAAATAAATTTAAAAAGTTCTTTGTATTAATAGTTTTCATAAAGGAAAAAGAAATTAAAAATATTGAATTAATTATTGAATATAATTTCAATTAAATGAAGTATATAGTCAATGAAAAATAATTGACAATATTTAATATATCTACAAAATAAAAATTTTCTGCCTGAAAGAATAAATTGCAATGAGAAGAATAAATGATAAACACTTGTACATTATTTCCTACAAATTTTTATTTTTATGTTCCATTTTACCAGGGGAAGTATTTAATACAAATACCACCGGAAACTGACTATGATCGGGCTTGTAATGCAGCCCCAGGGACACGTGTGATATGATACATTTGCTTTGCATATACTATTTGCTGCATACATGTATGATGAAACAACAGAGAGAATATGCGACAGAGTTTGTTCATGATGCTGCAGATATATTTAAACTCGTGAGCTTGCAGTACATTTCTACATATATAACGAGTAACAAATATATACATTTACAATTTACATACAATAATGATACATATCCTTGTCATATTTCTATTCATTCCATCGCATCTACTGAGACGATGGCCTACCCCAATTATATCTATTTAATCTGTTCGTCCTGATGCACCCTCAATCTATAATCCAATATTTACTTTTAATCTCTATCTAAATTTATCCAAACGAAATAATTAACAACAAAGAATTTTTTTTTCTTATTCGTATTGTTCTCAAATATTTAAAATGTTGAATATTTTTTATAATTAAATTAACAAAATGCAGGAATTTTTTTTTTAGGATCAATTATATCGATCATTAAATAATTATTATCAAATTATATTTAATTGTTTTATTTATTATTATTTATATGAGAAGGCAAATAAATATTCAATGGAAATTTAATGCAGAATTTGATGTAATATTTTATTTTATTAACTTGAGATTATTAAATTGGAATGAAAAAAATCAAAATTTTATCTGCATAAATATAATTATTTTAGAATGAAAAAAAAATTATTGAATAAATTATCAATTTATCTTTATTGTTTTATGAATTAATTTGGACTGGTAAAACAATTATTATCTTCGATATAAATTTATATAACCTCATAAACCTTAGTTTAAATAATAATAATAATAATAATAATGGGGATAAAAATTAATTTAAATGGTTTGAGTTTATTTCAAACTTCAATAAATTTTTTTTCTTATTTTCTATTCAATTAATTCAATAATTATTTTATTTGAACATTCAAATTATTAAATAATTCATATCACCTCAATTATCTTAGTTTAAATAATAATAATAATAATGATAATAATAATAATAATAATAAATATTAATATATGTTAGAAATTATTTTAAACTCTAATACTTTTTTCTTCTTCTAATTTTCTATTTAATTATTCAATAATTATTTTATTTCAAGTATCAAATTATTAAATAATTTATGTCGCCTTATAAACCATAATTTGGATAATAATAATAATAATAATAATAATAATAATAATAATAATAATAACAATAATAATAAATATTATTTTACATGGTTTGAAATTATTTTAAACTTCAATAAATTTTTTTTCTTATTTTCTATTCAATTATTCGATAATTATTTTATTTCAATATTCAAATTATTAAATAATTTATGTCACCTTATAAATCTTAGTTTAAATAATAATAATAATAATGATAATAATAATAATAATAATAATAATAATAAATATTAATATATGTTAGAAATTATTTTAAACTCCAATACTTTTTTTCTTCTTCTAATTTTCTATTTAATTATTCAATAATTATTTTATGTCAAGACTCAAATTATTAAATAATTTATTTCGCCTTATAAACCATAGTTTGGATAATAATAACAATATTAATAATAATAATAATAATAACAATTGATATTAATATATAAACATTATTAAAAAATTTTTGGATTTCAAAACTAATCGAATTTTTAATTTATTTTGTATTTATAATTTTAATTAGAGATGAATTTTCATGACATATATTTCAAATTGATTTTAATATTAATAATAAAGAAAAATATTTATTGATGATGTATTCATCATTAATAATTTTTTTTTTGTATGAACCATATGAATTTAATTTATTAATCAATTTTAGTTGAGTTTTGAATTGATAAAATAAAATGTTGAATTAATTTAATACTTTCAATTAAATAAATAATTCCAATGACTAATGATGATGATGATGATGATGCGTTTGACTGGATTTTAATTTGTTGTGAGAGGCGTGTACATTTGTTTTGAAAACAAATATTAAAACCAACTGGTCCAGAAGATGAAAAAAAAAAAAAATCTCAGCCATAATGAAATAATTGCTCAGTGAATATTCACCAGGTGCTATTGAATTGACTGGCATCATGATTTCAACCATAACGAACTGCAATATCTCTTCATCCCTTACACATTTTCCACCCCTCATCTCTCGCCATTTTATATATAACAATGGATTAGATCGATGGGTTTTGGACAATGGTACTTGTTACGAAAGGCAACGAGATGTCACCAAGCATGAATTAGCGATGTGGTTTTGAAGTGATTGTGCAGAAAAAAGAGAGGACTAAAATAAATTCGATATAATTTTTGTTCTTTCCTTCTCAATAAAAAAAAAAAGGGGTGTCAATGATATATATTTATACACTGCACTGAAAATAAAATCAAATGCACTTGTACAATTGTACAGATGGATTTTAATATTCAACCACATGGTATAAATGTTAGTCAATATGATTGAAAATAATTCACGATTTTTATTTATAATTTTTTGGTTTAACTGATGAAACATATGAATCATCAGTGGGGAAAAATGAAAGTCTCCCTGCTGATGAAAGTAACTTGAGACGATTTACAAGGGATTTATGTCTGGGATATGACGTGCAATGTGCTCCCATCTGTGGTGGAAATGTCAAGAAAAATATATATTAAGTATTAGAAAAATAACTAATTATGTATCGGATCAAAATTGGCAGTGATAAAATATTAGATAAAGGATTTTGATGATGTTTAATTGACTCATGTTTCCTTTTTTTTTTTTTTATCATTTGATATATGTTTTGTCAATTTGAAACATAAATTAATTAACTATTGTTACAGAAAATTCAAATTTGACATTGAAAAATGAAACAAAAAAAAAACTCAGTTTATTATTACAACAATTTTCTTAATTATTCCAATAATTAAATAATATTAAGCGTTGTGTGCGATATAAATAATTCATAATACAATAATTAGAATAAATAAACAATACTATATGCAACAGAATAATTACGCAGTAGTTTAAATAAAGATAAAAATAAATAATATTAATATTTTTATTATTAAAACTATTAAAATTTATTTTAATATATAATATGAAAAATATAAAATATTAATATAAAAATAATAAATTATAAAAATTATTTAAATTGATTATTAAAATTATTATTAAAATAAATTAATTAATATAAACATTTTAATTATAAATATGAACATATTACTAATAAACAAATTGATATTAATACAGATAATAAACAAATTAAAATTAATGTAAAATTAATTTTTTTATTAATTTATTGAATTTCATGTTAATTTATTATTATTATTATTATTATTATTATTATTATTATTATTATTATTATTATTATTATTATTATTATTATTATTATTATTATTATTATTATTATTATTATTATTATTATTATTATTATTATTATTATTATTATTATTATTATTATTATTATTAAAAAATATAATATTAAAAATAAGATATAAATTTTCAATTGAAATATTTGGTGAAAAATAAATTGAGGAGATGAATTATCATTGCTCAAATAATTTATGGTTAATCTGTTGTAATATTTAGATGTTAATTGAATAATTAAAAAAAAAAAAATAATATTTTTTTATATTAATTTTGAATAAAAAATTTTTTTTCAGTGGCTCGTTTTAATAATCTTTCTTAACAAAATATTTGATGCTCAGTATTACAAATGTGTTTTAATGATGCTCAAAGTGTTCTACGAACATAGAAAAACAATGAAGTCTACCCAAGATACGAAACAAAGTTAACAATGAAATGCAAAAGATACTTATATCCCAAAACGGACATTAGAGTCTTGCTTATTGGAATGTTTCGTTTTGAGAACTCTTCACCCACCACATCTTTATACATATATATATATATATATATATATATATGTATGCATTGCTTTTATTGTTATTATATATCCATAATGTTGAAATGGACTTTTAGTTTTCTCAACAGTTACTAACTGCGGTTTTGTTTTCTCTTTCACATTGTTGTATTCACAGCAACTAATATTCATCCAACGACAATTTTCATGTCTCCAACTTTTTTTTTATATTATTATCATGTTCAATATTCGTATCAAGGATGTGCTATAAACATAATATCCTTATTTAAATTTCTTCGATGATGATGAAAATAATAAAACTCATCGAAATTATTCAAATCGCATTTTGGATTTTTATTGTGTGACGAGCAAAAAATTTATTCAGTGTAAACAAATCACAAAATTATTTTGATTTATTTGAATGAATGAATGAATGGATGAAGTGAAGTGAAGAAATAAATTTAATTAATAAAATATAAATATAAAAATAATTCTGGAGTTCAAATTTAAGTGTAAAATGAATTCAGAGAAATTTCTGATTATGAAAATTATTAAAAAATATATATTATGTTGAATTTGTTAATTATTTATGGACTATGTAGCAGTGTAATAAATTGTTGTATATATAAACAAATATATTTTCATAATTTATTACGACGTGATGGAAAAATTATTTTAATAATTCGAATTTTAAAAGAACATTTCGAGTTTTTTTTTTTTTACTTTAATTTATTATTTTTTTTTCTCTTCCAATATAAATAATTATCAACTAAATGATAATAATATACGAATTGTTATTTAGTATATGTCATAAATAGATATTATATACAATTATTAAACTTTTATATTTTTATTTCAAAATAAATTCTGCTGTTTAAGTGACAATATCAACAAAAAAAAAAATTAAGCTGATTTTTATTCAAAATAAAGAACAAAAGACCTTTGACAATGTTAAACAGTTCAAATTTTATCATAATTATTCAAAAGCTAATACTAAAAAAATAATTAAAAGCAGAGATAAATAATTCAATTAACATTAACATAAATAAAATCCAAAAAAGCTCCATAAAAATTAAATCTCAATTAAATTATTACTCAATCATAATGTTAACTATATAATATCTCTATTTTTTCAATTATTAAAAATTTATTTATACCATATAACAACAAAAACTCCACCGCAAATTGGACAGATTTTATAAAACAATTTTTTTTTTCTCATATTTATTTAGATATAATGAATATAAAAAAATATTTGCCATGATTGGAACAATGGATAGGGTTTGAAATCCCTTGACAGTTCTACACTCAGTCAATGATATGAGTAATAGGAAGAATATACAAGAGCACATATGATGTAGTATGGCGTTGTTCATGGCTCGTTGCTCGTTTAAAATAAAAATGAGAGACCATATCCACAAGGAACACGAGAGAAAGCTGATGGTCTCTATTGCTGCACTTTGATGCTACGACTCACATTTTATATATCCATCTCTATTTCACCCTCTATAAGTCTCATTCACATTCTCATTCTGTCTATACTTGCCACCCTAATCACAATCGCGCATCAGGAAAATATCCCCCGCAGCAAAATAATGGATATACTTACTGTATCTCTCTGTGTCGTAGTGAGTTTGAACGATAGACTAAAACCACATCTGTTCGCAAATTTTAAATGGCAAAAGTAAAAGTTTAGATGAGGAGAAAAAATTATCTTTTATTTTTATAATTATGATTTTTATTCTGATGAATTTATTATGTTTATCTGTTTATTTATTCAAAGGAATTATTAGGGGCTTTCTGAATAGTCAAGTAGAAATTTAATTGTTTTAATTTGGGTGTGATGAAATTACAGATTCAAAAATTTTTAACATTCGCCTGCAGTTTTTTTTTTTTTTTTTAATTTGTTTTGATTTTTTTCAATTATTACAAATGAATGAAATATAATGAATGGTGAATATATTTATTTATATGATTGTTTATTTAAATCTTTGATTAAATAACTGTTATTACTATTCATTACACAGTTATATTCATAAATAATTAATATTACTCATCAAGTACTTTATTGTTTATCAATATAAATTTGCAACGATTTAAATTCTATTAAAAAAATATTTTAAATTTCAAATTTTCTTTCATTCTCATAATATTTTATTTTATATTTATTTATATTATTGTTGATTTAAATCTTTGGTTGAATAACTATTATCACTATTCATTATACAGTTATATTCATAAATTATTACTCATCAAATACTTAATTGTTTATCAATATAAATTTGCAACGATTTAAATTCTCTTAAAAAAATATTTCAAATTTAAAATTTTCTTTTATTCTGATAATATTTTATTTTATATTTATTTATATTATCGTTAATTTAATTCTTTGATTAAATAACTATTATTACCATTTATTACACAGTTATATTCATGAATAATTAATATTACTCATCAAGAACTTAAATGTTTATTAATATAAATTTGCAACGATTTAAATTCTATTAAAAAAATATTTTAAATTTCAAATTTTCTTTTATTCTCATAATATTTTATTTTATATTTATTTATATTATTGTTAATTTAATTCTTTGATTAAATAACTATTATTACTATTCATTACACAGTTATATTCATAAATAATCAATATTACTCATTAAATATTTAATTGGTTATTAATATAAATTTGCAACGATTTAAATTCTCTTAAAAAAATATTTCAAATTTCAAATTTTCTTTTATTCTCATAATATTTTATTTCATATTTATTTATATTATTGTTAGGTTAATTCTTTGATTAAATAACTATTATTACCATTTATTACACAGTTATATTCATAAATAATCAATATTACTCATCAAATACTTAATTGTTTATCAATATAAATTTGCAACGATTTAAATTCTCTTAAAAAAATATTTACAATTTAAAATTTTCTTTTATTCTCTCATAATAATATTTCATTTTATATTCATATTCTACATTCAATTTATTACAAATAAATAAAATATAGTGAATTATAAATATTTATTCATAACAATGGATAAAAATTTTAAAAATATGAAAATGAAGATGGAAAAAAAAAATTAAAGACAATTTTCTAAAATTATTCATAGTTTTGTGAATTGTTATTATATAAATATTCGGAGCTACTCTTACAACAAGAGCAACAGGACTATTATTTAATATATTTCAATTTGTGAGTGACAAAGGCTGAGTTATTATTAAATGACAAAACAAAAAAATCTCTCAGCTCTTTAAATATTTGAAAAAACATAAACAAACCAATTTGTACACCATCAAAAATAAAAACTGACACAAATCACCGGCAATATAATTGGATGATCCACCATTTCGAAGGATTATCGTCTTTCGATAAACAAATTTTTAAGAAAAATACGCCCACAAAGTTACAAAAAAAATATTTTTAAACAGATTCTTATTATTTAAAATATCCATTTAACTTTAGCACAACTAAATAAATTTTCTCATTTCGATTTTCAAGGATTATGACGTTAGCATTATTTTACACAAAAGAATACACAGTGAAGATGTCAATAAATCAATAAATTTAAACCTGTGACGTTTTAACATCCAAATAATATACGTTGTTGTTTGAACAATGTATTCACATCATGCTGGTTAATACTTTTAACCACATCCCTTCCGTTCCGCATAAATTTCCTCACTTGGGAAGGAAGTTATTTTTGCATACAAAAGTAACATGAAATGTTGCAGTTTACAACCAGAACGAATTGGATAAGCCCTGCACTACAACATCCACATAATTTTTCTATTTTTCGTCTTCTTTCCTTCTTTCATATTTTTTTTTTTTTTTGCTTTCATCCTCATTTTTTTTCCACACGAATTCACACACCACTCAATAACTCTTCGACAAAAATTAATCCTTCGTTTGACTACTCAAATTCTCGACTATTATACTGAAAATTATTTTAATAAAAAAATGAAGAAATAATTTTTATTTTATATTTTTGTCTTAATTATATTTAATAAACAATATATTATTTATTGAATATGTTCAGGATTTATTATTAAGTACTCAATTGTTTATCAATATAAATTTGCAACGATTTAAATTTTATTTAAAAAATATTTTAGATTTTAAATTTTCTTTTATTTTCATGATATTTTATTTTATATTTATTTATATTATTCTTCATTTAAATCTTTAATTGAATAATTATTTTTGATATTCATCACACAGTTGTATTCATAAACAATTAATATTACTCATCAAGTACTTAATTGTTTATCAATATAAATTTGCAACGATTTAAATTCTATTTAAAAAATATTTTAGATTTTAAATTTTCTTTTATTTTCATGATATTTTATTTTATATTTATTTATATTATTCTTCATTTAATTCTTTAACTAAATAACTATTATTACTATTCATTACACAGTTATATTCATAAATAATAAATATTACTCATCAAGTATTTAATTGTTTATCAATATAAATTTGCAACGATTTAAATTCTATTTAAAAAATATTCCAGATTTTAAATTTTCTTTCATTCTCATAATAATATTTTATTTTATATTTATTTATATCATTCTTCATCTAATTCTTTAACTAAATAACTATTATTACTATTCATTATACAGTTATATTCATAAATAATAAATATTACTCATCAAGTATTTAATTGTTTATCAATATAAATTTGCAACGATTTAAATTCTATTTAAAAAATATTTCAGATTTAAAATTTTCTCTTAATTTATTCTCATAATATTTTATTTTATATTCATTAACATTATTCTTCATTGAATTCTCTAACTAAATAATTACTCTTACTATTGATTACACAGTTATATATTAACAACCAATAAATATTCCTCATCAAAATCCTCATCTAAAAAATAACCCACGAAAAAAAAAAGTAAAATATCACTAACTAAAACATAAAATTTATACCCATAAAAAAAAAATTAAATAAAACATAATTTACAATTAGCATATATACAAAATTAAACTAAATTATTATAAATCTCAACGGGCATTTTCTTAACTGTCATTTTACCATATTTAAGTAATTAAAAACGACAACGCTCTTCACAATCCCTGAATTCTTTATAAATAATAATAAAAATTAAGATATAAAATAAAATGTTAAAAATTCGCGTACAATAAGACAAAGTTCGAGCAAAGATGACAATTGGGACGCATCAACTATATTGTCACTGGCATTAATCGGCGAGATAGAGGACAGGGGATGAAGTGTATGGACGATGGAAAGAGGGAGAATCTTGAAATGGTGAGAAAAGGTTTTGCAAAATGTATATAAGAACAGGGACTTTAGTATAGATATTTGTGTATATATAAATGTATGTATGTATAGATGGATGTAGGTATGTATAGAAAGGGGGTGAAAGACAGTGCACAGCCCCTTCGGGGGCCACTAGCTGCCTTCGTGACGCGCCTCATGCTACTTCACCAACTATCCTGTTGCCGACTCTGCTGAAAGCTGTACGCACATCTTTTCTCTCTTCTCCATGTTTTATTTTATTTTATTTTATTTTTTTTTTCTGTCTTTGTCTACTGTCTTTCACCTTTATCACGCCCACCAATATATAGCTAGCTTTCACATGCGAGCATTGACGAAATGTCTATATGAGTATTGGAGAACATCGATTGACTTTTGTCTTGATTTTTATATAAAAACTTTTCGATTTGTTACAAGACATGAAATTACAATTTTACAATTTTGATATTGTGAATTAAATGAGGAGGATTGTATGTATAGTATTTTAATATTTATTTTGAAAATATTGTGATTGTTGTTGTTGATAAGGTTTAGGAATTTATTGAATGGGAAAATATATTTTTATATTAATTTTATTTGACTCTTTTTTTTATTGGTGAGTTTGATTATTTATCAGGGGGATTGGAGACGTTTTTTTGGTGGAATAAATGGAATTAATATTGATAGATTTGATGAATAATTAATATTGTATGTAGTATATAGTAATAATTATTCAGCAGTCAAAAATTAATTAATAAAAATTTTTTTGGTGATAATTTTTAACAAACAAAATTTTTTTTTCTATCAAATTTTATTTTTTTCCACTTTTCGAGAAGATTCCCGCCTTTTTTTTAAGCCATTTTTGATTTATTTATCAACGAAAGCGATGATATGAATCATTAAATTAAATATCCAACGTCTGTAACAATTATAAAAATTTTTTCTAATTTATTTTTCATCGAAAAATATTTATTAATAATTTTCCATCAACTCCACTGAATAAATCTATTTATTGTCCTTTAAAATTATTAAAAACAATCGAATATTAATTATCCAACAACTGATAAATAATCAATAAAAATTTGTTTGATGTTAATTTTTATAAAAAAAATTTTTTTCCTATCAAATTTATTTTTTTCTTCTATCAAAAAGTTTTCCTCCATTTTTCCAAAGTTATTCTTCAACATATTTATCAACAAAATCAATAATATAAATCAATATACATAAATATAAATACAAATACAATATACACAATACAAAAATATATAAAAAAAAATTAATTTAAATATCCAACTGTAAAAATAAAAATTTTCTCTAATTTATTTCCCATTGAAAAATATTTATTAATAATAATTATCCATCAAATCCAGTAAAAAAATTTATTTACTGTCTATTAAAATTATTTAAAACACTCGACAAACATGGATAAAAAATATAAATACACAACAAATTTACTCATCATAATATCAATCAAAAAAATTAATCTACAATAAAATAAATGCCCGCAAAGTTTAGACAATAAATTCAGTTTAATTTCCAAATAAAAATATTCAACGATGGGGTTGGTTAGGATTTTCTTCCATCCATCTATCCACATACATACACACACCCCCAAACACACACACACACACACATATTTGATAATAATATAGCATCAGTAGTGGTGCGAAAGGTAATGTTGACCGTGGTTGTTGTATAGAAATTCTCCTGGGGGGTGTGCGCCCCCACGTGTCTGCACACGGTTTGCGAGTCCTTCAGGACTCGTCCGTATCTCTCACAAACTATCGTTCAGTATACGCCCAAGCACAACAACAAAGTTTTAGATACCTGCACAAACTCCCACTTCTCTTATTTTAAACAAAATGTAATTGCAACTATATGTATAAATATAAAACTACCCCATATTTCTCATTGATTTAAATATTTAATAAAAATAAATGTAGATAAATTTATAGAAAATAAAAATCTGCAACTATTAAACTTGAGATTTGATAAACAAAAAAAATATTTATATTATATTATTTGTTTGTATAATTATATTTAATTTTATTAGTTATTTTTTGACGTTAAAATTCGCATATTTTTATTGAAATAATTATTTTTATCAGATATTATTTAATGATTATTTTTTTTATGGTTAATTATGATTGTAATGATTGGGGATAGTTATTGTTCGTGAGAGAAAAATTATTTATTTAGTTAATTTATATAATTTTAATTTGATAATTATAATGAAAAATTTTTAAATTATGAATTTAATTATTTTATGTTTTTGCTGACGATGAAAAATGATGATATATAATTGTATAATGATTTATATAATTAATGTTGATGTGAATTAATTTATATATAAATTATTTTTGTTGCTGATGATAGCTGGTTTTTGGAATGTTTGAAAAAATTTTAAAACAGCAAAAAAACTGAATTGTAAATATTTTAAAATTGAATACTTTAAATAAAAATTATCTCATATTTTTTAATTATGAAAAATTATTGCTATTGTAAATGACATTTATAAATTTGTATTGTAATGGAGCTTGGATTTAATTTTTGTTATATATTAGCCGGTGAAATTTTTGCAAAATGAATAAAAAAAATATTTTAGTTCGTCAGCTGCTTATACAAATTTATATTTGTTTATTACTCTCAACTATATAACAGAATTTAAAACATTAACTAAACCTAAATAAATAAATTAAATGGATGAATAAATGAATGAATAAGTGAATATATAATAAATGAATTATTTAATTAATAAAATGAATAAATGAGTATAAAATTATTAAAAAAAAATACATCAATGAATAAAATAATAGAAAAAATAAACAAATAAATAAGGTAAATAAATAAATGAAATAAATAATTAAATGGATAAAATAAATAAATGAATGAATGAAAAAATAAGTAAATAAATTGAATAAATAAATAAATAAATAAATAGATAAAATGAATATATAAACAAATGAAAAATAAAAAAATTGATAAATGAAAAAAATGAACAAATGAATAAAATAAATAAATAAACAAATAGATAGAATAAGTAAATAAATAAATAAAAGATGAATAAATGAATAAATGAAAAAATAAACAAATAAATTAAATGAATAAATAAATAAATAAATAGATAAAATGAATACATAAATAAAAAAAAATGAAAAAAAATAAATAAATAAAAAATGAACAAATAAATGAAATAAAAAAATGAACAAATGGATGAAATAAATGAATATAAATAAATGAAAAATGAATAAATAAATAAATGAAATAATAAACAAACAAATAGATTAGATAAATAAATAAATAAAAAAGTTAAAAAGTTAATTCAACTAATCAAAAAATAAATCAATAAAATAAATACATAAATAAGTATAAAATAAATGAATAAATAAATGAAATAAAAAACTTTTATAATCACACATTATTTTCCAACAATAATTACTTTCATCCAAAAAAAAAAAAAAAAAAATATTTGCTACAATAAATAATATATTTACGTCTACATATTGTATAGAATTATCTCTCTTCTTTAATTTATTTTGTATATTCGTTAACGAGCGGCTGAAATAAACCCACCGTTGACCCTCGAAATCCCATTATATCGAGTCATTAAATTACTGGCAGTAATTATGAATTATATTGTGCGGATATTACATCAAGGGACCAAGCACGTAAAATAAAAAAATACAAAAAAAAAAAACAACAACGAAAACAAAAAAAAAAAGACTTTTCCACCAGACTTTTTTCATAAATGATGAAAAAGTTAATTTTTATATTCATTAAAATAATTCAATTCATCCCCAAGAGCATCTAATAAATATTTTCATTCACACATATGTGCAATCTATTAAATTAATATTTAATAATATATTTAAAATTATTCTTTTATTTTTATTAAATAATAATGCTATATAATGGATTCGTTTGGATTTATTATCATCACTGAATATATATTTGTGTGTATTTATATATATGTGAGTGTTGGATATTTGTTTGGAAGAGAGGTCAACGAGTATAATCCAAACGAGAGCAAAGTTATGATGGTCCCATGAATACCCCCATAACGAATGTGCTGCGCTAGTGGTGGCCCCATGATGATGCCACACCATCGTTCAGTGAATAGATTTTGACACAAACACAAATACACATAGATGTGTTATACATTTATATATGTATTTATATGTTGTATTATATTATATTATATATATATATATATATTTTTATGGGATTATATTATTTTGGGTACGATAACTATAACGCGTGATTTTCTATGCTGTAAATTGTTTTACGCCTATAAACACAAAACCTGCTCTGAAAAAAAGACGCGACAGTTGGTCGTGCGCAAGCGTGAAAAATCTAATGACCTTTTATTCATGTAGATAAATTGATAGATTATTTATTTATTTATTTATTTATTTATTTATTTATTTATTTATTTATTTATTTATTTATTTATTTATTTTGTGTTGCGGTAATTATTTGTGAGGTCGGAATTTTCCTTTGTGAAATTTTTTAATTTTTTTGATTCAGTTTTAATGAAGTTGATTTAATGAAATCATTTTTTTTGCGAATTTAGTTTGTTAATTATGAACTGATGGATGTTGATATTTGATGTTGAGTAGATTTGGAAATTTAGTACGTGGTAGAATTAGAAAAAATATAGAAAATAGAAGATGAGAAAATTTAAAATTGTGAAATTTTTTAATTTTGTTGAATTGGTTTTAATGAAGTTGATTTAATGAAATAATTTTATTTGACAAATTCAGCTTGTCAATTATGAGCTTATAAATGTTAATATTCAATGTTGACTTGATTTAGAAATTTATTACGTGGTAGAATTGAAAAAAAAAATAAATAGATGAGAAAATTAAAAATTTTTTAATTTTTAAATTTTATTGATTTAGTTTTAATGAAGTTAATAAAATGAAATAATTTTATTTGGTCAATTTAGTTTGTCAATTATAAGCTAATGAATATTGATATTGAATGTTGAGTAGATTTGGAAATTTAATACGTGGTAGATTTAGAAAAAAAAAAATAGGAAATAGAAGATGAAAAAATGAAAAATTGTGACTTATTAAAAGTGACGATCGATTTGGAATTTTTATTCAAATTGTGACGCATATCTGTTCTTTGTTATCTTAAATATTTATAAATGATATATTCATAGTAAAGTATTCAGTATGAAATAAAATTGAGCTTTGAATAAAGTCGAAATTATATTTAAGTAAATTTATGTTGTTGCCTTGATTTTTATTTTCAAGGCTTTATTTTAATTCAAACTCTAAATATTATTCAACAGCTGGTATTATTTAAAATCATTCACTATTTACACAATTAATAATTCATTTATAAACAATAAGAATTGTATTATTTTCCATTCAATCAGCCAATTATCATATTAAATTATTCAATTTGAATTTCAATATTTTATTCACCTTGAATACACTTTATGCAAAATTTCCAAGACTATCACAATGCAAATAATTATAAGTCAATATATAAATACTACTTACATTACCCTGACCTATCTCAATTAAATTTATTTCACATCCTATCACTCTTCTCAATAATAAACTGTCAAAAAAAAAATGAATAAATAAATAAATAAATAAATAGAGAAACCGGAACAATAATAAACAAATGCTCAGAATATTTTTAAAAAACTTGAAATATAATCCAAAACATTTTCATAAATTCGTAATTAATTTTTTTTCTTCATAAAATAAACGAAAATTTTTTATTTTTTATTCCGCAACGTTTTATTGTACAAATAAATTTAATATTTATTTATTTATATATATATATATTCGATAATATCCACCCTCCATTTTTATGGAAATCAAATGTAGTATCAATAAGCCATTTAGAGTAACGTATCGCGCGCTTTATGCACTCGATAATAAAAATAAGAGAAGGGAGAATAATATACACTGCGGGTGCCAATTTGTAAGTGGAACCCCATGCTGAATATCCAAACAACATTCATAATAATTAGCTCACACTGCGTCGCAATATGCTCTAAAAACACTTGATTAAAATAGCACGAACATAAATATTTAATAATTCATTTGATAAAAAAGGAATAAAATTAATAAAAAAACATATTAAATATTAATTGATATAGAGGAAAGGATGCTAATTTGGAATATATATTACATTATAAAAGTATAGAGAAAACGCCATCCATTAACGAATACCAGTATTACGTAGTGTGAGTATTAACAAACAAATTGAGCATCGTTTAGAAGCAGCTATATTGATAGTGCTGTGATAAATTGCATCGAAGTAAAAGTGCTATCTAGAAAATTTTCAAAATAAGTTATAAATCTGTTTGCATCTTGAGTGTAACTTATATTTATATGTTTATATTTGTATAAATCTATAGTTAAGTGTTTTAGTTGTAAAAATCAACGCTTATTTGTGAAATTATTCGTAACACAAAATGATAAAAATATTTTAGGTTACAAATGGTTATGTTGCTAATTTGGAATATGGCTCAGGTTGCTACGTTTGTGATTATTGCAAAGACTACAAAAAATATAATTGATTTAGATATAAGCTTGAAGTTGAATTTTTTAAATTTTATAATTGAGATTTAAGTTTAAAGATATTTATATAGTTAATTAAAGTTGATTATTTAGGTGATTGTAATTTGGAATACTCTATTCCAAATTATATTCACATTGGTTAAACCACGCCAATCTGCAATTTTATAATTAAACCATAAATTTATCCTATTTATAATAATCCGAGGCTGTTCATTTTTTTTTATTTAAATAAAATATAAATTTCTCTAACATTTAATACGGTTCTTACTTTTTTATCTCTTAAAACTAATTTTTCTACTTAAACAAACAATTTATACTCTTTATTTATTTATTCCAACGACATTGAATTCAATATCAAAACAATCGACTTCGTTTTTCGTTTTCCTATATTAACCCAATACCCAATTTTTTTTTTCTCAACTGATGGTGGCAACTGCCATAAGGGCTTTTTTTTTTTTTTTCCTTCACCAATATGTAATATGATGTGTGCCTATTTACTATGTACACTGCTCGATCTCGATACAGAGGGATCGTAAGACGAATATATATACCAACAGATGGAAGTGTTAATAATTGATAGTCGCGCCCCCTTCAAAGCATCGTCGATGCCACTCTTCTGTTGGACTATGGTGAAGCACAAGGGGGAAAATTTTTGTGTTAGAGGGTTTTGGAATAGGAGCTTTTACTTCCTAGGTGCAGCACGCAATTCGTCCCTATTTTTTGTTTCTCCCTTGCACTTTTTCTCTCCCCCAAATTGCACAATAGATATGGAGATACTACTGGTGAATTTTGAATGAGTACAAAATGAATGGGATAATATATTTATCAATAAACGTATTTATACATACACGAAGGAGAAACAGAATTATTAAAATAACTATTTTTGTATATAGTATATAAATATTCCTTTTTTTTCATATGTGAATCAGAAGTAATATTAGTTAATATTGAATAGAATAAATAAATATAAAATAAAATAAAATAGAATAATAAATTTGGAGAAATTATATAATCAAAAGAATGAAAATATAAATTATAAAATAATTAAAATATAATATAATTTCTTAATTATTTTTAATAATCATTTTGTTGGACTATAAAAAATTCATTCTTATTCATTATCATATTATTTAATTATCAACTGATTATTAATATAAATTTACAAATTATTTCAAAATATTTAATGAGAATTTTTTGATGTTTGCAAATTTTTTTTTGTTTGTGAACAACAAAATAAATTAAATCAAAAATAATTATTTGACGTATTATTTATTTTTTTTCATTTGTTATAAACGACTGATGATCATTTTGATTTGTTAAATAAAAAATTAAACAAACATTAATACTAAAATAATTAAAATATAATATAATTGTGTTTTGCAGTTTAAAAAAATTTTCAATTATTTTAAATAATCATTTTATTAGACTATAAAAAATTTATTTTTATTCACTATTACATTATTTAATTGTAAATTGATTATTAATACGAATAAACAAATCATTTCAAAATATTTAATGAGAATTATTTGATATTTACAATTTTTTTCTTGATTGTGAACAACAAAATAAATTAAATCAAAAATAATTCTTTGACGTATTATTTATTATTTATTTTTTCTTATTTGTTATAAACGACTGAAGATCATTGTAATTTGTGGAAACTTCTACTTGAACTATGAAGCGTCTATGTGTAAAGTTTTGCTAGGACTTTAAGGGGATTTTGGTACGAGATGTATATAGGAAAGTCTGTAGGTATCTTGGAATTTCACGGTTTAACGCGTCTAAGAGAAGGATGTGAGGGAAAATAGAGAGAAAAGAGGGGTGAGTGGGAGTTGGTGAGTGGGAAATATCTATATAACAGATGCCCTCGGGTAATCATCCCTATAAACGTGTAAGATGTTAGAACGTGACCATCTCAGTTTCAACTTCATAAAGCAAACTTTGCTTTATATTGAATTCTATGGGGATTATTGTTGTACTGTGAATATTCTTTTTTCATAAGTACATTAAAGGTGATATTAATTAATTTTGTATAGAATAAATAATAATAAAAGAAGTAATATTTAAAAACTCAAAGACGTACACGTTGATTTCTTCTATTTTTCAACATTGATTTTATGGAGGAATTATCTCGATTTGTCACATAGATATGAAAATTTTGATGAGATACTTTTTTGTAGATTGGAGTATCCTCTACAAAAAATATTCAATGAGTTTTTCTGATGAAATTAGCGGTTGATGAGATAAAACGAATTTTAGTGAGAATGGATTTTTTGGTGTTCGATTTTTGATGTAAAATAGTTTAAATTTTCGGAAATGAATAAAATATATTTTAATGCATTGAAAAAAATTGTGAATTGAGGTAATTTACTAACATACGAATAACAAAGTCCATGAAAAATGGTGGCTCAATTATTGGTGCAGCGCGGCTTGAATAAATAACATAATAATTAATAATAAATGACACCAAAAAATAAATAAATGAATTTTTCTATCGAAATTTTTTAATCAAGTTTATCTCATCATACATTGGAGATACAAGAATTTTCCTCTCTACACTTTTTATAGATCTGAATCTGCTCTACAAAAAACCTCCCTTAAAAATTTTCAAAAAAATCAATAATTACCACGATAAATTACAACAAATAAAAAAATTCCACACCCACTCTAAAAAAACTCAGATTCCTCACTCAATAAAAAAAACTAAATAACAACACACCAAATAAATAAATTAATTCCATCAAATTGAGATACGAAATAGGAGATTAGACTGGACGACAAGGTCGACCAATGTGTGGCCAACAACGGCCGAGGAAACATAATGGACACATTAGTGTGGCCCGGTCTCCACTTTAATTAGTTTACATTACGTAGATAGTACGGACTACATCGTCACGCCGCGACGAAAGGGGTGAAATGATGCCCCCTATTGGCCTTTCATACCACTATATATACCATACCCTGTACCACCAACCAACTTGATTAATCGGTAAAGTTTGATGCGAGTTGACGGAGACGCTAATCACGTCTCATATAACCAAATATAATAACTTTCCATATCACTTATTTCCATATACAAATACACACACACATTCACAGAGGAATACATCAACAATTTACAATACACTTGAGAATATAATAAAATAAAATATCAAATAATAATACAATAATAAACATAAATAAAAATATAAATATCAAAAAGAAAAAAAATATGAGAAAAATAAAATTTAAAAAATAAATTCATGAAATAGTTCATTTAATTATAAATTCTATTAAAATGAATGCTAGTTGAGAAACAAAGTCCACATATCAGAATTAAGCCACATGCGAAACATGTCCTAATCAGGTTAATATAAATATGAAATATACAGTGAATGTTTGTTGCGCGCCACTTTCTCCCTTTTACCACCACGTATGTTCAAAGCAAAGGGTCGCGGACTTCAGTAACACATTCCGGGTCACAAATATGTGTATACACATGGTGTATATGTGTATGTATATGTATGTGGATATGTATATATATAGATATAGGAATATATTTATGTAAAGTCGCCACCTTACGACTCCGTCGGGGAGGCCTTCATATTAACCCTTGCATATTAAGCGTGCGATAACCGGATTCTAAAATATTAACGTTAACATACACGTATGAACTTGCTGTGCTTGAGCGAAACAAGACTTTCGAACCATGTGTATTTTACGTCTCGTTATGGTCCTTATGGGGTCGCGTAGACCTAGAGAATGTCTAGAGTTTTTGGAGATTGGTTTTAATGAGCGAATTGAGATGTTGGGAGATGATAAAAAAATATTATTAAAACTGGGCTTGAAAGGTGTGATTGATGTATAATATTTATGGAGAATTTTCCAAGTTTGAATTTTTGTGCTTTTCTAAGTCTTCTAATAGTCGATTAAAGATTTGTGGAACTTCTGGAAATTTAGAATTGAATTTAGTTTGATGCTTTTTACATTGAATACAACATTGTAATATTTTATTTCATTCTAAACTTGGACGTTAGTTCGTCCTTTGTGCTTTAGAATCGAAGATTTGGCAATAAGTGACTAATTTGAGGTGTTGAAGAGCTCTACTAGGAGTTGTGTTTTCTATTAAAATATATTTCTGAATGACTTCCCTTGCTCCTGAAGAACCTCACGAAATGCTGATAATGGGGTTTAAACTCAGGTCGAAATTTTTGTGCTTTTCTAAGTCTTCTAATAGTTGATTAAACATCCTATGGCACTCGTTGGCTTATCAATTCTACTTTGAATCTGAAGAACCTCCAAAAATCTAAGATTGAACCTAGTTTAGTGCTTTTTACACTCAACACAACATTGTAATATTTTATTTGACAATAAACTTAGACGCAAGTTCCTCCTTTGCGCCTTTCCGAAACAAAATTTTGCTATATTACATTAGATCTTGATTTCTTTACTCTCCCGAGTCGAAATTTTATTTCTACTGTACATATCGCCCGTTATTTTTAATAAAGACAACTCGTAACAAAGTAAAATACTCGAAAGTATTTTTAGAAAATTTTAGTTCAATCAAAATTTAATATTTATAATATTAAAATATTTACTACTTATAATTTCCATTCAAATTATTGAAAAAATTCAAGTTTTAATTTTAATATAGAAATTTCTTTAAATTAATTATATTATTATAACATTCTCAAATTTTTATTAGCTCGTTTTGTAGGAATTGAAGGTATTATTAAGGATGAACTATTTATTTTTATTTAATTTCAAGACCTTAGGAGTGGCAGATATGTTTATTCCTTCCACTTTAAGGTATAAAAAAGGTGTAAGGAATTATTTAACTTGCTCCTTCTTGAGGTTTAAAGTAGCATAAAAATTTCAACTCGGGTTATAATTATTTTTTAATTATTCTATCGTTAAATATTTCACAAATAACATAAATAAAAAAACCCGAATGAATATGATAAATAAAATCTAATTTACTTCAATATCAAAACTTTAATAAACCTGATTGAAGATGAAATAAATTTGAAATAAAAATTGAGTAAATATGTATGTAGAAAACAAAGAGAGCCTCGATATTTTTCAATATAATATCACAAACCTTGGACTCACCCTGGTCACCATGGGAAATCTCTGCCTCCAATTCTCTCGCAGTTTCTCTTTTCTTCTTTCTTTTATATATAAATATTACATCAATTAAGAATTAAAACGTGCTTGGTTAAATCTCTAAGGATTCAAAAATTCTACGTGACAAAACCTCCACATATAAATCTACAAATAACAAAAAAATGTCTGATAGACTGCAGTATATACTACAAAGCAGTAATGACTTTAGTCCATGAGTTTTGTGCAAAGGCAAAGAAAAATAAAGAATAAAATAAAATAAAATAAAAATAGTAACAACGATGAAAATAAAGAAGATAAAAATGTACTGAAGAGGGAGAAAGAAATCGCGAGTGTTATATATTCATTCACATAGATAAATATATAAATATATATGTATGAGTGTATACATGTGTAAAGTCCCAAAGTCCCTGAGCCGATCCTGCCAAGTTATTTAAATTCAAATTCGAAATATCGTCGAGGGCTGCTAACATATTGTTTGTTTCGTTTGGCGCCGTCGCGATAACCAGGGTAGCCAGAGGGCTATCGAGAGGTCGAAACAATTCTATGTATACTCTGACACATGCATCTACATGTATGATTAAAGAAAAGAAAAGAAAAGATGGCGCTCATATCAAGAATTAATAAAATAAATAAATTAAATAAATTCATTGTGAATAATTAAGAATTTTTTTATCACGTTTATCAGATAGTATTTTTTTTTTTTTAAATGTCTCTTGGGGTTTTTGTATGTGTGCAGTTTTTTTTTTTTCTTGAATATTTGTATGTATATGGTTATGGAGAATGTTTAAACCATGACCAATTCACCAATTTACTTGAAAACTTATTTACATAGGAGCTTAATGGTGATGCTTCAATGCTTTTGGTGGAACTATCGTCGTGTATATTCAGGGAAAATGCGATGCTTTATAACCCCATGTATGTTGTATTCACATATGTTACATTGAATTCCCTTATCCCTTAACAATTTACTACTGACAAGTTAGTAGGAGGAATTGTTTCTGTATATTTCTGGGAGAAAATGCAGAATGAAAATAAAAATAGTGAAAGAAAAATTTATTAATTATAATTACGGTGGATTTATTATTTCTTTGATGTTATATAATATGGAAATAATTTATTGATATTTTTTGTATTTGAAGAATGTGAATAAGATTTGAGATAAAAATTTTCTTGGGGAATTTCATATGTGTCAATTGAAAAAATTAATCGATAATAAAAAATAAAAATTGGAAGCTAGTTAAAAATATTTTCTCCACTTTTGAATTTAATTTTGGATTTTACAATAACATTTTCGAACTTGTTGATAAAATATTCAGAATTTTCACTCAGAAAATTGATTAAATAAACGAATCTAATTCAGATTAATTTTTTTACTTGGAAAAAAAAAAAAAATTCCCAGCTAAAATTGCTTTTTGACAGGCTGTATTTCAGTGAAAAATGGTCGTATCGAGCTTTCAAAAAAGGCATTTTGAAGCTCAGAGACTCTAGTTTTAAGATCTTGTAACAAAAAAATTTTAAAACTCACGGTTATTACGTAATTCTAAGAAATACCACAAAAAAAAATTTGCAAATTTTGTTTCTTTTTTTGTTTTTGAGTCCACGAACTCAAAAAAATTTTTTTCAGCTAAGCCATCACAGGAATTGTATAGCTTGTTTATTCAGCTTCAATTTCCTTTTTCAAAAATCTCAAAACGACCATTTTTCATTGAAATACAGTCTGTCAAAAAACACAAAAAAAATTTCGGAAATATTTTTGACCCTTTAATTTTTTCCACTAGTGTAAAAACAAAAAAAAAATATAAAAAATCATTAAATATATTCTCCGAGGAAAATTCGAGACATAAATAAAACTGTATTAAAATTGATAAAAAAAATTCTCCTGATATTTTTCTTCAGATCCAGCAGGTAAAAATGGTCAGTCAGTAAAAAGACTTAATTAATGAGTGTGACTATACCGAAGTACTGCTCTTTGTTTCCCTGAGGGTGAAATGACTCGTCCGAGAGAGTCAGTAAAACAAGCGACAGAGAGAAAGAGGAAGAGGAAAGTGTAACGTGAAAGCTAGTGAGATGACAGAGTGCCCTCGGAGGAACAAACCCTCGATGCAAACTCTCCTCTATATGAATATGTCTCTGCTAATTCAAACTTCGTCCCAACGGAAGTGGTCCGCCCGAGTCGTCGTCGTCGTCGTCGACGACGACGACGACGACGACAACCACGTCGCAGTCTCCTGTTTACGACACGAGTATTAAAAACTTTTTTGTTGAATACATTACAAAACAATGACATTTATAGTCAGCCAATACATTAATCCATAAAACAAACATCAAAAACATGAAACAATAATGAAAATTTATTATTCAACCGTCAAATAAACAAATAAAAAATATATAAATTTAAATCTTTATATTTACATTGAGAAAAAATAATAAATTAATTAATTTTATTAAAATGATATATAAAATATTTAAATGGAATAATTAATAATTATTTTGTTGAAATTAATGTTTATTTATTTAATGCAAGATACGGGTTAATAATTTTCAAGTGTGAATAAAATAAATATGACTTTTTGTTACGCTTGAGAAATTTTTTTCTTTTTTAATTTTACGAGTGAAAAAGTGAAAATAAAATAAATAAATATATCAAGGGATGTTAAAGATACCCGGGGACACATACACAATTCAGTTACGTACGTCGTATAAGGTGTGACTTTACGTCATATCTCCTCGTACAAAACCATCCCCCTTCACGAAAAAAAAAAAAAAAAACGAGCCCATCATAATAATTTATTTAGACGATAATTGAAAATTCCGTGGTATACGACCGATGGATTTGTCACCTAAGAAGGTTTTACGTTCGCTCTTACTTCACCTGCACCGTCTTTCCGACTAAAAAATATACTTTACCCACCACGCTCTCACATAGAAATAAATAAATTTTTATATACATAGTCATAAACAAACTCTTAAACAAAATATTTACCCCGAATTTTTATTATTTGTTTTCGTTATGGAGAAAACTGATTTGAAACATTCAATAATTTTTACTACCAATTTAAATGATACAAGAATTTTTAATAATAAATTAATCTACACTGAATAGTTATTATTACACTACATAATTTGTTTTATTTATTATAATTTTTATTGTTTATATTTGAGTATAAAATAGAAAATGATTTTTTTATAGTCTGATAAATTTGACAGTGAAAATAATTGAGAATTTTACTAAACTGCTGAGTAAATTAAATTACACAAAATTTATTATTGTTTATAACATATCAGATCATCATTTATCATAAATAAAAACAGTATTTTTCGAATAATTCATAACAATTATTATTTATCGATTCTGCAATCAAATTTAAAAATTTTCAAAGTAGCAAAAAAACTTTTCAACAATAATTCATTGAATATTTTTTTTTTATTATTGTTAACAGTATTTTCACTAGTAAACATTATCAACAACAACATACCTATTTCAAAATCACAAAATAAACAGCAATAATTCCCTCAACATTCCTATAAAAAAAAAAAAAAAAGAAAGACATTCTTTTTAAAATTTTATTCTTCTTCGTGTTGATTTTTCATTGACCAAATGCGAATAATTTTTTGGTATTCTCCACCACTCAAGTAAACTAAAATTTCGGGGTGGATTTTTTCCTCTTCTCTCGCTCTATTATTAGAGATGACAGTTCGTTGTAACGTTGACATTGAATGGCATCGTCGCAATGGTACGTGTGTGCGAGAATGAAAGTAAGGGAGGAATAAGAGTATATAGTGGATGGAAAGGACCCTATGGAGTCGTGAAATCCATCAGAAGCTTCGAGAACGCTATTTAAGGGGGTTGAAACCATACATATAAATACATATATACACACACATACACACACACACACAGATAGACACACATCAATATCTTAACTAAAAAAATAAAACATAAAAAATATTTTTTGTTCCATTTTACTCGGAACAATTTAATATATTTTTATTTTAACTTTAAAAATTTATTTGCAAAGAAAATCTTTGTCGTCATTGTGGAAAAGTGTCGACGTTGAACCCACCGACGGATACTTAAATCTGAAAAATTAAATTATATTGCCGTAAAACGAGACGATACACTGACGGTTTATAGTGCCGTATACGAAAAAGCTCGTGCCCGAAAATGTATGAGGGTTGGCTTTTATACAATACTGGTATAGGTATGTGTATATATATATATATATTTTACTGGTGAAGAATAAAAACGACATTAGACGGTGCATAATGCATGCTTAAGGAGAAAACTACCTGACTATATTGTTATACAGTTTGTTTCTTTGTTGCGCTTGCAGCGGGCGATGGTTGGTATGGAAATAGTGACGTTTTGGGTCGTTCGAGAAGGAAAATGACGCTATCAAGACTTGAGGAAAGAGAACAAGAGTGAGAGGGCATGTGGAAATGTATATATATACATATATATGTATGTATATAGTCACAGAGTCGCCCTCATCCACGATGGTATATGAGAACATGGGGACCCATAAAGTCTAGTACCGTTGCTACACCTCGCGAGCGTTATAATAATTTAGTTTATGAAATTCTATCTTTGTTTCACGCTTTTTTGCTGTTTTATTTATTTTTTTTTTTTCTGTGTGCTATTGTGTATATTTATATTTATATCAATTGCATGTGGAGATATGTTTTATAATTTAATTCTATTTTTAAAATTGTTTTTGATGGGTTTTTATGGATTGTGAGGAGAGATTTGGAGGAATTTATTTATTTTCTTTTGGTTTAGATGTTTGTTGTTAGGGGAGGATGAATGTTTTAGTTTGTTTGGGGGATTGGGAAGTGAATTTTTCATTGATTGAACAGTTATTTTTGGGGTGTTTGGTATTTTTTGAATATTAAATTTTTTGCAGAGGTTTTTGGGTGATTTTTAATAGGTTTGTAACCTGGAAGGAAATTATCGCACAGCAAAATTGAAAGGGAGTAAATTGTAGCTCAAAGTGTCTAGTTTTTAGGTCTGATAATGAAAATTTTTTTATTTTGCATGATTCGAGAGAAATTTTGGAAAATAGTAGCAAAAAAAAAATTTTCAAATTTTTGCATTTTTTGGAAAAAGCTCTACGAGCTTCAGAAATTTTTTTTTCGAAATTCCACTATGAGGATCTCTTAGGAAATTTAATGCCCTTTGATTTGAGCACATGAAGAGTCCGGTACAATAATTTGCTGCGGAGTTATCGTTAATCAAAGCAAAAAATACATCCCTTAATTTTTGCGAGTAATGCATTAAATATTGAATAATAATTATTAAATATTAAATAAAAAAAAAAAAGATGTGAGAGGATCAAGGAAGATATATTGGAAGTGATTACTAACCAGTGGATTTTTTTTTTATCATTTTTGCGTTGAAATTTTAGTTGTTTTTTTTCATTTCGAACGATTTTTTTATTTGTTTGTTATTTTTCGGATTTATCAATTTTTATTTTTTTCCAATATGTTGATAAGTTGTTCGATTAAATTATACAAATTGAAAATACACTAACTGACATTTTCATCCCCTATAACCAGAAAAAAAAACACACACACAGAGTTGGCAATGGAGTTTATTATTATCATTTCATTTTTTTCCAATAATTTTTATTATTATTTTTCGATTTGATTTATCAAGCAGAAAAAATCCTATCATCGCGGCTTCGAATACTACAAGACTTTTCACTTCGTTCCTTTGATTAAAATGTAAGCTTAATCATCGCTCTGCCACCACCTGGGGACCTACAATACCTCTCTCTTTCTTTATTTTTATATACTAAGCCATATCTCGTCTCTCATTCCCTGGGATATTTCTCTACATCCTTTCACTCCCCCATTTTATTTTTCTCACCGTACGATAGAACTCTCGTCTCAATGAAATCCACAACGTGAACATTAGCAACCGCGGGGATAATACATGATGCGCTCTTTTGTCACAGAAAGAAACAAAAAGAAAAAAAAAAAAATAATATGTGGGTAAAAAGAAAGGAATATGCAAAAGCATTCACGTTTTTAAGATATTAAAATGTGTCATTATCTGATGTGCCTTCGTTATCCTGCATCGCGATGGATATCTATCTCGTTATTCTTATACTCTTCAACGTGAAAAAAAAATTATTATCTTTGTTTTGTAATGAATATTTGCATCAAGTAAATTAAGGGAAAAATTTCCAGGAATAAAAATTTTACTTTTGGAATTTTTTCGATGAAAATATTACACAAATTTAATTTGTTTATTGATAGTTATTTGTTTATAATTATTAGTAGTGTTTTGGGTCGAGGAATTTATTCATGGGAATATTTAGAAATAATATATTGCTCAAATTAAAAAAAAAAAATAATCTCAGCTTTTTTGGTTATTTTTGAAATTTCAAAAATCGTTCAAGCTTTCTATATTAATAATTTTTCATTAGAATTATATTAACTGATGAAACACTCGAGGTCAAACACTGTTTATTGATTGAAAAAAAAAATACTGTCCACTCAAAAAAATTACTCTTCAAAATTATCAAAACTTTTCAATAATCACAAGCTTAACTAATTAAATAAAATCAAAATATTCTCAACATAACTAAATCAAACTAAAAAATCTGTTTCCCCAATTAACGACAAAAAAAAAACCAACTTCATGACTAAAAATCCTCAAACAATTAAAATTGAAAATTTTAGCAATTTTTGAAATTAATTTTGAAAATCTACAAGTCAGATATTCATCAAAATTTTCCTAATATGAGACTCGTCGTTAATGCTTTCTATTAATGATTCTTAATTTGAATATTGAATGATGAAAAACTTGAAGTCAAACACTTTTTATAAATTGAAAAAAAAATACTGTCTTTTTTTGAAAATTACTTTTCAAAATTATCAAAACCACCGAACGATCACAAGCTTAATTAATCAAAAAAAATCAAAATATTCTCAACATAATTAAATTAAACTAAAAAATCTGTTTCCCTAATTAACCACAAAAAAAAAACCAATTCCATAACTAAAATTCCCCAAACAAATAAAATGAAAATCTCAGTAATTTTCAAAATTAACTTCGTAAAATCTGCAAGACAGATATCAAAATTTTCCTAATAAAACTCTCATCCTTCGATTTTTTCATCAATGATTTTCAATTAGAATATTAAATGATAAAAAACTTGAAGTTTTTGCAAAAACTTTTTATTAATTTGAAAAAAAAAAAACAAAAAAATACTGTCCTCTTTCAAAAATTACTCTTCAAAGCTTATAACTAACCAAACAAAATCAAAAATATTCTCAACATATAATTAAATCAAACTAAAAAATCTGTTTCCCTAAATAACAACAAGAAAAAAAAAACCAAATTCCATAACTAAAAATCCCCAAACAAATAAAATCAAAAATCGCATCAATTTATTGTTTCCTCCATTCACACATAATAATTAACGACTTCGCAATTTTCGATAAATCATTTCGTCAAAGAAGATGAGAAACAACAACATGAATGAAAATAACCTCAACCTCAATAGAAAATATAAATATAAAACTATCAGAACGGAAGTAAGGTATATACACGTGCAATACACGAAGAGGTGGATAATACAAACTAGTACGGTGGGTGTTAAGGGGTGGTTGTAAGGCGTCGATGAAAGAAGAGGTGGAGGGTGTCAAGGGGGCGGATGAGGAAGTGGGGAATAGTGCGCAGAGGAAATGACGATGCGCGTTAGTGTAGAAGTGAGAGGAATGTATATTGTGCAAGGAGAAAATTTTGCTGGCGCAAGAGAAATAGAGAAGGAGAGATGTGATAAGGGAGGTAAAAACGGGGGTGAAGCAATGCCGGTGGTGCAATTTCCGCGGCTCGTGATTGGGGCAGCCTCCTCGGGGAGCAAAAACTCCATCTACAAATGAACAGCCGTGACAAGAGCCATAATTTCTCCGTGGCCTCAACCACCACCATCACCACCAAACATCAGCCACCCACTCTATCTATACCAACTGCTCAACTCACTCGACGATTTTTCTCCTATATACACATAACTTCACTTTTATATTTATCTATATCTTATAAAAAATTATATTTAAGAGAGAATAAAAATAATAGAAGTCAAAGAATTATTTAGTTTTGTTATTTATAATTTGAGTTGAAATTTTTGTAAATCTTCTATAGAAGTCGATTAAATATCCTACTATGGCACTCGTTGGGTTATCTATTTTACTTTGAATCTAGGGATATTACATTTAAGAATTATCTAGGGTTGAACTTAGTTTAATGCTTTTTACACTCAATACAACATTGTAATATTTTATTTTATAATAAACTTTGACACAAGTTCCTTCTTTGTGTTTTAGAATGGAAAGTGACTATTTTGAGGTGGTGTATTTTCTATTAAAATATTTCTAAACAACATTTCTTGCTCCTGAAGAACCTTACTGAATGCCAATGATGATCGGTTCGAAGTAGCATAAAAATTCCGGCTTAATTTATCTATTCATTTCTTTTTATTCTTTTCGTTTAGTTGAAACTAAATATTTCAGAAAGTTTTTTTTTATTCTAATTGCAGGTTCAATTCTTTGACGTTTTAATAGGTTTTATTTTTTTTTATTGGATTGAATTTATTGGAAACAAAGATCTACTTACTATTTATTTTAATTTATATTATTGATCAGTTATTAATTATGAATTATATATGAGAATAAATAATTACCGCGATTTATATTCGAATCAATAATTTTCTCATCCTTTGCAGTCGTCGAATATTTATTTTTTTACTGCTCACAAAAATGCATTGCGCATGCTTGTGTATTATATTACTATAGTATATTACTATATTACTATATTACTATAGTATATTACTATAGTATTGTAATATATTTATAAATATTTAAATTCTTACTCATTTATTTCCTCACTTTTTTCCTCTTGAATTTATTATCATTTTTCATTTTCTTAATTTTTTCTTCACTTTTTCTCATTTTCATTTTGCTCTAGCGCAAATTTCTACCGCGTATAATCCAACGTTATGTACATTATTGCTTACATCCTGAGATGATTTATGATCCCAAGTAGTCGGAAAATATAAAAAAAAAAAAAAAAAAACAATTATTTGATTCATAGTATTGTTTAATCAAATGAATTGTTAAAAATAAAAAATAAAAATTAACCTAAATAATACACAGTTAGATACAACAACATACTTCAAATAAAACTGATCTTCAAAATAAATATATTTTATATTTTTAATTCGAATTGGAATAAAAAACTGAATAATTAATTTATCCCAAATGAATTATTTCACTACAAAAATTAACACAAATAAATAATTTAAACATAAATTCATACTTATTTTATCTCACAATTAAATTTATCAATCGTTTTATCAAAATCATAATACAAAAACAATTAATATATAAAAATCTATTCTAAATTTCTTTCAACTCTTGAATAAATAAAATAAAATAAAATAAAATAAAATAAAATATTAAAACAATTTAACATTGAATTAATTTAATATCCTGTCAATTAATTCAACAATTTCAATAACGAAAATATCCTAAAATATAATCCAATATTTTATTTATAGTGTATATTTTTATTTATTTTTATATCTAATGCAATTGCTGATGAAATCCAGAGAAGACAGTCGACATTTCAAGACACTTCGAATGCGGTTTAGAATTATATATATATATTTATTTATGTATATATATATATATATCTATAGGGAGTATCAGTGTCTCAAGTGTCGGTTGGAGATATTCTTGCGAATGGTTTCTCGAGTCCAAGCTATACTCTATAGACACAAGTGCCCCGAAGGAGCTGACCTCCATTACGCGAGGTTAACCGCTTCTACCGTCGTACTTCCGGCTGACTTTGATTGGCTCTGGAAATCCTATTAATTCCAGACACTGCAGACAATTCTCATATAATGTCTTTTGTCTCGTTGCCATCCACTTTGGAAAGAAAGAAAGAACAGGAAAAATAAAAAAATAAAAATCTGATGTATCTTGAAAATAAAAAATATAATTTATATAAAAATTATTTTTCATAATATATTTTTAAGATACGTCAGATTTTTTTTTAAATCGCGAATGGAATCAATAGAAAGTGATCAAAATTAATTAAACATTTTTTATAGAAAATATAGATTATCGTTAATTAATTTTGACATTTAAATATTCAACAGTAGAAAAAAAATATAATTATGGATTTCAATAATCAACTGAAGAAATTTAATTTTATCGGTAATGTATATATGTATATCTGATATGAATCATAATAAATCTGGGGATATTTATAAGAAAAGTTTATGCAAAAGTAGAATATTAAACCGAATATGAAGATGAATAGAATATTTTCAGTCAACTATAAAGAAATAACTCACAAAGTTTTGACATGATTTATAAGGTGAGAAAATATAATTGAACGCAGTGAAATTCCTTTTGTTATAAATAATATGAATAAAATGAAGTAACAATCACAGATCTGATTGATGAATTTCTTAATTTGTGAATACAAATAAAATTTTACGAATAAATTTTCCCTAAAATTTTAATCATTCGTTCTTTTAAAAAATTCAATTCCACTTTTCAAAATGCTCCAAATAATAATTAAAAATAAATAAATAAACCTATAGACAATAGCATAAATCATGGATATGAACGAACCGTTCAATTAAATAGCTCGACCTTCTTTTGTTATAAATAAAATAAATAATAAATGAATAAACTCAAATGAATTTCTTAATTTGTGAACAAAGAAAATTCTGCGATTAAATTTTTCTCCAGATTAATATTTCAATCGTTCCTTTATAAACTTCAACTAAACTTTTCAACAACATTTTGATGTTCAAAATAATAATTGAAACTAAATAAATAAACCTAGACAATAATATAAATCATGGATATAAATAAAATGTTCAATTAAATATCTCGACCACGAGAAAAAATTAAATATAAATACAGAAACATTAATGTGCAGTGAATGGTGGGGAACATTAAGGTGCATTCAGGTGACAGCTATATATAGGGATGGTAAAGGTAGGTACTACCACCTTGAATTCTCCCTCACTCGCCCTCTTGAGTACAGGGTGGGTTGCTTTAACTCACGAAAGGCGGCACCGGACACGCCCCGGGTGGCCGTTCGCGCAACCACCAATGCGCCTTTTCCTCCGACTGCAAAATTTCTATCTACCTGCAGCCCATATACCTTTACATATACATATAGACACGTATATAAACTACACCAAACTGATGTGAGACAATGTGAAATTCTTTCAAGCTGTAAAAAAATCCATTTCTTCGATAAATTATACAAATAAAACAGTGAAAAAGAAAACAAAAATGTAAAGAATAAATTTAATATTCGTATATGTTTATGATTTTTTTATTTTATTTGATTAGTTGATGATGTTCGTTAGTGAAATTTTTTAGTAGATCTAGTTTTGATTTAAGAAAATTATTAATTAAAATCAAAAATCAAATTTTTAGCATAGAGCCTTATGGAGAATTAGCATTTTATGTATTTAAAATCACAAAAAGTATATTGTAAGAGTAGATACAATAATAAATAATGTTTAAAAATATTCTTTGAAATATGTAGTTAATATAACTCTACAAAAAATCAGGTGTTGACGAATGTTTAAATTAAATATTAATTATTTTAATAAAGATAATTAAAACTGTTTTGGTAAATTTTGATAAATGGATTATCAAATCAATTTTTAATGTGGATCAACTGATTTTTTCAAATAAATACTTTAATAATACTTATTGTTACATGTAAAAAAAATTATAAAATGTTGTAAAATTATTAATATTAATTTTACAATTTTTTTCAAGCCTCGAATAAATTTTATAAAAAGTTAGTATATACTCATTTGACTCCATAGCGCAGCTCACAAACGTCCTTAACCTTGTGATTATCGGAGGGTTTTGATAATTTCAAAGAGTAATTGTTTACAGAGGACAGTATTTTAATTTTTAAATAATAAAATTGTTTTAATATAAAATTTTTTTAATTATCTACAATTATTTTCATCAATTCTTATATTAATTTAGTTACATTCATCAGTCTTTACACATAGTCACATTAAATACAAATCATTAATTGAATTAAAAAAATATTTGACAGGACTAGAAAATTCTCTGAGTATATATTTACAAAATTTATAAAAAGAAATATAAATAAAAATAGATAACAATATATTAATCAATCAATATTTAATTTATCGATTTTGGTTATATGTTTCTCTCATAAATATAACTATCACGTTTATTGGAGTGTAACCCTCACGCGCGCGTACAAGAGGAAGATAATTACTCGCAAAGTCAGAAAGTTGTGTCGGCAGTGGTCATAACTTGGTGATTCCCAAGAGTAATCGGTGCAATTTGTTGGCCCCCTGGAATATTATAGAATGGAGAAAGAGAAAAAGAGAATACTTTCACACACAGTGACAGATATATGTATATATACATATAAATGTATATATATGTACTAATACATAGGTATATAAAGGCAGTCGCAATTATTTTGGGGTCGCATTCGAATGCACGATGCAAATAAATGAAGGGTGAAAGACGATGAAAAATAAAATTTGAAAATAAATATATTCATTGATTTAATATCAAAATATATATGCATATATATATCTATACAAACTGACATTATATATTATTATTATATATATGAAGATGATAATTATAGTTATGGTAATTATACTAGTGGATAATAAATTAAATATATATTGCTAAGAAAATAATTCTTTGATTGGTTAAAATATATTTTCGACTATTATTATTTATTTATTTGGAAATGGGGATTTTTTTTATGTTTAATTCATTTATTGAAAATAATTTATTGTTAGGGATGAATATTACGCATGATAAAATGATTTAATGAATGCGAATTAATTTTTTTTTTGTATTTTTTACCGTAAATTTAATTGCTAAAAATTAAATTTGAATTATGATTTTTTCATTGTTGTATTTGATAAAGCGAATGGAAAATTTGTGAATAAATTTTATATATTTTCTATTAGTGTTGAGGTGACCATTTGACGGAATGATTCATTAAAAAATGCGAAATTATAAATAATTATATGAAAATATAGTAAAAAAAAATATTGATGAGATTTTATTTGTTTGAGGATTTTTAGTTATGGAATTGATTTTTTTGTCGTTAATTAGGGAAAAATATTTTTCAGTTTAATATAATTATGTTGAGAATATCTTGATTTTATGTGATTAGTTAAGCTTGTGATTATTAAGGGGTTTTGGTAATTTTGAAGAGTAATTTCCTGGAGAGGACAGTATTTTTTTTTAAATTAATAAAAATGTGTTTGATCTCGCGAGTAATTTATATTCAGTCTTTATAGTCACATTAAATATAAATCACTTATTCAATCAGAGAGATTAGTACTTATATTTAAATATTTGACAGTATTAGAAAGTTCTCTGGGTACATTTAGAAAATATACCAACAGAAAAAATAAATAATTATATTTGTAATAATTCAGTACTCACAAATTAAATGTTGGAAGCAAAATAAAAATCTGGACTCACCTAAAACAAAAAATAAAACACAACAATAATTAATAAAAATCAATAACAATTGTGTCTACATGATGTATGATTCATAATATTAATTAATATTTTTTTTATACGTTAAATAGAATTAAATAAAAAATAAATAAAATTATATATCCAGATGATTTTTAAATATAAAAATTCTCCATATTTTCATAATCTACTGAATCAACAATTTTTTCAAGTGTAATAACAAATATCCCATCACTTTAAAACAAACCCACAATTGTACGAATATATTATTAAAAAAAAAATAAATAAATAGATGAATTTTAAAAAATAATAAAAATGAATTGAGAAATATCTTTTTTTTTTTTCCCCTTTTTATTTTTTTCTCATGTAAAAAATATCACGTCATTTACCATCAACGTCTATTTTTCTTCACCACTATCATAAAGAAAGGAAAATAATATAAAATGCAATATAAATAATTCACAAAGCAATCTCATTTACTATGATAATTCACTGTGAAAAATATTCATCACATTTTTGCATCATTTTACCATTTTTTTCTTTATTTTCATTTGTATCTTATTTTTCTAGTTGAAAATCCTTGTGGTTTTTACACATACTGTCTTGTCCCCCCCCACCCACTGAAAGCAAATAATACATATAAGTCTATAAAACAAGAAATATACATACATATTTTTTTTCCTTTCCTTTTTTTTTTTTTCTCTTCATTTTTATTCTTATTTTCCCATCGTGCATGATGCATGCCAAAGCATTATTCACATCTATATCATGCACGCATCTGTATTTGTTGAAAAGAGGGCCAAAGTTGTATAAAGAAATACCAGAAAAAAAAAAAAAAAATAAAAACTTGTGTATTTTTATCAAAGTTTTGCGACTGCCCCAGAGATATCAAAAATCGCCACGGGATTACTCTCACTACGGCTTTGAAATGATACTTCCGAGTCTCTCTCTCACACACACATATACACATACAGATAAATGATGGATGATCGTGTGTTTCAAGCATGTTACGGCGCACCATGGAATATAAAACCGACGTAAATCCTAACTCATCGTACAATTTTTTTTTTTTTTCATAAAAGACTAAAAAAAAAAAAGTTATATTTTTTACTTTGGACTGTGAACAAAAGTTTAAACAGCAATATATATTTGTTGAACCACCAACTGAAATGTATACTTGTATGTATGATATTGTTAAGAAAAATGTGAATGGAAAAAAAAATGGTAACCATAAGTCACACATTGGAATATTATATTTAGAAAATAGATGATGTGTATCAGTATAAAAGAAAAAGAAAAATATATAAAATTGACTCTTGGGAGTTTGTTTGCCATGAGTTTGGGACCAATATTTGGACATATTGCTTCGTCATCTTCGTACCACCCACCAAACACACAAACATTTATATTGTGTAGAGAATATTATTGTATATGGAAATTTATATTCGCGGAAGAAGATTAATATTATAATGCACTTTTATGTTTGGTAAAATATTTCGCGGTTGCAATTGACAATGTTACTTCAAGGTAGTGTCAAATATTTATATATATATACGTGAGTATATATGTATGAGAGAGAAGAGGATGAGAATATAGAGAAAACGTTTGGAAACATTTTGTGTGCACGAGCTTTAACCCCTGGGATGAAAATCCTCCGCCTTTTGCCAACAGCTGATTAATCGTTTTGGTCCATTTCACCCAGGGGAATGCAACGTAGAAATATACGCGCATCAACTGGTATATATATGTAGTTTCTTTTGTCGTTTGTTAGACGTTATGTTTCGTGTACAAACGTTTATTTAACTTTTTTTTTATTTAGTTTTTCCATTGCGTTAAGACGCACGCCTTTATATTTTTTTCAGGTAATTCGTTGGAATTATTTTTCATTCAATGAAAAAATAATATTCCGTATAATTGAATACGATTTTTAATTGTTTCTTTTAATTTGTGTAATTTAATGTTTATTTTATTACAAAATGCTGCATTGTAGAAACAAAAATTATAAACAAATGAAAATTTTATTGGAAATGTTTGAATGATTTTTCGGAAGAAAAAATTTTTTTTTGTATTTAAATTAATAATCAAGAATTTATTAATTAATATTAACGAGGCTGAATTGTTATAATTTAAATGTAATTTATTATATATACGTTGAATGTGTTTAATATTTTATAACGCGAATCGATTGTCTTTGACAGAATGTATTCCACTATTTAATTTAAATAATCTCACTGTGTTTGATGAATATTCAACAAATGTCAAAATGACGTTGTATAAATTTCTAAATAGAAATTAATATATTATGCCTAACGCACCTACATCCGGTAATCTTCGATACAATGTAATGGCAATGATTGAATATTCATTAATATGTAAAATTAAAAATAAAGAATCGACAAGAACTTTATCAATTAATCAATGACTATTTCTTCATCTATTTTTTCTACCACATTGATCGATTTTATTCAAATCGTCCACTCAAAGGACATTTGTTGAAAAAAGCTGTGAAATATATTAATAATTTTACAATGATTTATAATTTTTTTTATATGTACCAATTATTTTTAAGGTATTTATTTAAAAAAATCAGTTGATCCACATTAAAAATTGATTTGACAATCCATTTATCAAAATTTACCAAAACAGTTTTAATTATCTTTATTAAAATAATTAATATTTAATTTAAACATTCGTCAACACCTGATTTTTTGTAGAGTTATATTAACTACATATTTCAAAGAATATTGTTAAACATTATTTATTATTGTATCTACTCTTACAATATACTTTTTGTGATTTTAAATACATAAAATGCTAATTCTCTATAAGGCTCTATGCTAAAAATTTGATTTTCGATCTTTAATAACTTTCTTAAATTAACGATAAGGCATCTGGAATTTTCAAGGGTAGACAGCTACATAATTTAACTTATTAAAACTAAAAAAAAAAAATTTTTATCTATCATCTCATCATCATGAAAAATATTTAGATGAATAACTCTAATGATCGAGCAAAATGGAATTATTTTCTAAATATTATTTGTTTATTTGTTTATCATTATTTTTTTTCGTTTTATCATATTATTATTTTATTATTAGTTTATTAGAATAATATTCTAAATATTATTGCTCATTCTGTGAATATTTTATATAAACTGTATTAATATTTTGCTCAACTCAACCGCACATTAAAACTGTCCATTGTAAGCAGCGAAATGTTAATACACATATTGAATAACGATTGATATTATATGTTTAATTTTACCTTTAAAAATTTTATGTACCCTCTGTAAAAATAACAATTGTGTACAGTCAATTTAATCATAAACACCGGATAAAGTTTATCCCATGTAAATAAGCGTAACTCATTGTCATTCTCATCATTGTTCAGTCGTCAATCGAATGAGACATTTGATAATATAGCACTAGAAAATTCACGGTACGATTGTTATAAATTTTTGTGAGCATCATATATTTAATATATTAAAATCGATTTATTCTGAATCAGTTAATTGTTCAACCATGCCAAACGAATTGAGTAAAAATCGCATCAGCTTCAATCCTTGCACTCAAAAGCTGATGGATGAAAGTGAAGAAATCGTAATCTCCGGAATAGCCGGCAGATTCCCGGATTCCGATAATGTCAAACATCTTCAAGAAAATCTGTTCAATAAAGTGGATTTAGTGACAGATGACAATCGTCGTTGGGATATACGTAAATAATTCAGAAATAAATAAAGAAAATCATTTTAATAAAACAATAAATATGCATGACGATCTAAATTTAACTAATACAAAAAAACCATTTGGTTTTATTACGCTATGATGCTTAAAAAAAGCTTCAAATATTCTGCTTATTAATAATTAATAATACATATCTTAACTTAATTAAAAGGACACCCTGACATACCACCGGGAACTGGAAAATTGAATAATATCAACAAATTCGACGCGTCTTTTTTCGATATTAACTTTAAACAAGCCCATACTATGGATCCGGCTATTAGGATGTTATTAGAACACGCATATGAGGCAATCATTGACGCTGGAATCAATCCTCAACACTTAAGGGGAACAAAAACTGGTGTTTTTATCGGCTCATGCGTAGCCGAAACGGAAAAAAATTTGATCTATGAAAAAAATCAGGTATTTTAAATAATAATTAGTCGGTTAATATCATCTTTATACTAATGAGTGGAATTTATTTGTTATTTTTGCTGATAAAAAGGCGGAGGGACTTGGAATTCTCGGATGTAGTCGAAGCATGTTGTCCAATATGATATCGTATTACTTTGATTTTACTGGGCCAAGTTATTCAATGGATACTGCTTGCAGCTCATCACTTTATGCAATGGACCATGCCTATAGAGCTATGCGTGATGGACAGTGTGATACTGCACTTGTTGGTGGAGCCAGTCTCTGTTTACATCCTTACATATCTGAATTATCATTTCAATTAGGTGAAGAAATCAAATTTTAATTAGAATGAAGAAAATTATTATTCTCAAAGGAAATAATTACAAGTTAATTTTTTAGGAATACTGTCTCCTGATCATCGTTGTAAATGCTTTGATAACGATGCTAATGGTTATGCTCGGAGTGAGGCCATTACTGTTCTACTTTTACAAAAGTTTAAAAACGCTAAACGGATATATGCGACAGTGGTTCATGGTAAAACAAATTGTGATGGTTTTAAAGAACAAGGTATTACATTTCCATCAGTTGAATCGCAAAAATCGCTACTAGAGGAGTTTTATAAAGAGTGCAGGATTCCACCTGATAGTTTAGAGTTTGTTGAAGCTCATGGTACTGGTACAACTGTCGGTGATCCTGAAGAGCTTAATGCGATCGACAGTATATTTTGTGCTGGACGTAAAGAGCCATTGAAAATTGGATCAGTTAAATCGAATTTAGGACACGCAGAGCCAGCCAGTGGAATTTGTTCGGTTGTAAAGGTTATTATCGCCAATGAAACAGGTCTTATACCACCTAATATTCATTATAAATGTCCACGACGTGGTGTTGAAGCTTTAAAGGATGGACGAATACAAGTAGTTACTGAACCGACGCCATGGCCAGGTGGTTATGTAGGTGTCAATTCATTTGGTTTTGGAGGTGCCAATGCGCATATTCTTCTCAAATCCAATCCGAAGGAAAAAATTAATGGCGGCATGCCAAAGGATGATTTGCCGAGATTGATTGTAGTATCTGGTAGAACTGAAGAGGCAGTAGAAAATATTTTACGCGATGTAAGTTTCAATTTGTGAATTTATTAATAAGCGATATAACTATTTGATTGTTTTTTTTTCTAATTTGTTTATGAATAGATTGAAAGTCGACCACTTGATGTCGAATACGTGAAGCTACTTCATGATATTCACATTGATAATATTCTCGGTCATTCATATAGGGGCTATACAATTTTAAAAAATGACACCACATGTGAGAAATTCATTAGGAAAATTAATCATTTTAATGGTGCAAAACAACCAGTATGGTTTGTTTTTTCTGGTTTGAGGTCACAATCAGTGAGTATGAGTTCTGCATTATTACGTTTTCCAGTTTTTGCCAAGGCGATTGAAAAATGTAACAACGTTCTGAAGCCACATGGCATTAACATCTATAATATTCTTACGAAAATAAATAAGTCGAAATTTGAGAATATTATGTATTCCTCTGTGGGAACTGCTGCCATACAAATTGGTCTTGTTGATCTTCTTGCGTCGATAAATATTGTTCCTGATTATATAATTGGGCATTCAGCAGGTGAGCAAGCATGTGCTTATGCTGATAGTTGCATCACAGCAGAACAAATGGTATTGGCTGCTTATTATGAATGTTCGACTTTTCTTGATGCTATTAGCACATGTGCGTCTATGAGAACCAACGGATTCGAGTATAAATCTGTCAAAGATTTTCGCCCACTAGATATTGAAGTAGCATGTCAGGAAAGTGTAGATGAATCAACGGAAAAACAGAAACTGAGAAGGACAAAATGGGTGAGGAGAACTTCAGTGCCACAAAATCCAAAGACGACAGGTAAAAATGGTTTGTCATCTGCTGAATATCAGACGAGCAAGCCCAAAAATACTGTCCTATTTGAAGAAATATATACTATGATCCCTGAAAATGCTGTGACGATCGAAATAGCAGCGAATGGCTTTCTTCATCTTATGAAAAAACCTATTGATCCTGAAGCCATGAAAAGTTCATTAATTCAATGTGATCATAGGGATAATATAGAAATTTTCTTACAAGCCGTAGGCGAACTTTTCAACATTGGTTTGCAACCAATGCTTTCTAATCTTTATCCAAAAGTGGAATTTCCTGTTTCCCGTGGTACACCCATGATTTCACCGCTGATCAAATGGGATCATTCATATGATTGGTACGTTTGTAGATTTCAACTACAAGATAAAATCGATTCAGGTACGAGATCTATCGAGGTGTCTTTGGCTGATGATGAATATGAATGCATGACAGGTCATGTAATAGATGGCAGAAATCTTTTACCTGCCACTGGATATCTTGCACTTGTTTGGGAAACTCTTGGTATGATGAGAGGTGAACTTTATACAAAAGTTTCAGTTGTCTTCCGAAATATTAAATTTCTCCGTGCAACCATGCTCCCGAAAGAAGGCATTGTGACACTTTCAGTCATGATTCAAAAGGGTACGGGTAGATTTGAAGTGGGCGAAGGAGGTGAAGCAGTTGTTACAGGTCGAATTCATTTCATGCCAAATCCATCGACAGAAAAAATAAACCCATCATTGCCTGATGACGATGAGATGGAACAGATAGCAAGCAGAGATTTTTACAAGGAACTCACTCTTCGCGGTTATCAATACGAAGGTTTATTCAAGGGAATTAAAAGTTCCACAATTAATGGTTCTCGGGGCAGATTAGAGTGGACTAATAATTGGGTTGCTTTCATGGAAAATATGCTACAAATGCAAATATTTGGAATTGATTCACGAAATCTTGTTGTTCCAACTGGAATTCAGAAGCTTATCATAGACACAGAAGAGCATTATGAACAAATTTGTTCAATGTCTGATACAAAAGGTTTAGAAAAACAAAGATAATTACAAAGGATTTGGAGCGATTAAAATGATCGTGTTCATTATGATAATTTTTTCTTTTTTCAGAATTCTCCGTGCACTGTCTCAAGACATATGATTTGATAGTCGCTGGAGGAGTTCAAATTCGCGGACTCGAAGTGAGTGCAATTCCTCGAAGGACAATGAGTGACCAGCCAGTTTTACAATCGTACAAATTTGTAACTCATCGTGATCGTGCCAAGATGTCCTTGAAAGAAGCTGTGCATTTAGCAACGCATGTAGTAACTGAAAATAATCTAGTATTGAAAGGAAAATTACTGGAAATTATAGGAGAGAATGAAAACTCTACAGACAATTTGATTTCTTTGTCAATTTTAGAAACTCTTAATAATATTCCACTCATTCAAGCTGATGTGAGTCTTCTGGGTGATGAAAATGCTTTTGAAGAAGGCAGCTTACCACACAATTTCAATTTCGTGAAGTTGAAAAATCTCCAAGCTGATACAAACGCGCTTCTTCTGAGTGGTCGTAATCTCTTAACGCAAAAGAATAAATGTAAAACGATGTCTCAATTATTATTCGCTCTGAAAGATGATGGATTTATATTATCCCTTGAATCTAGCAATGCTAATGATTTGATTGTGTTAGCAAAAAATCATCGTTTGAATATCATTATTGAGAAAGTAGTTGGCAAATCAACCCTATTATTATTAAGAAAGCAAAATAGACCATTGAAAGATTCAAAAGTTGTACAAGTAAATAATACTACATTTCTATGGCTCGGTGATTTGATATCAACAATGCAATCGGAAATGAAATATGAATCTGATAACAGATCGCGAATTCTCGTGGTTGGTGAAGAAAAATTTGAAAGTGGCGTTTTGGGTTTGGTGAATTGTTTACGAAGAGAGCCTGGTGGAGAGATGGTACGAGGCTTCTTAATTCAAGATGAAAAAGCTCCTAAATTCTCTAAATCAATTCCTCTATATGCCAATCAACTCAAGTTAGATCTTGCACTTAATGTCTTGAGGTCGAACGGTGAATGGGGCTCTTATCAGTTTTTCCCATTACTTGCAACGGTTCCGCGCGTATGTTTTCATGCTTGGGCAAATCAGTCAGTTCGAGGTGATTTAAGTTCAATCCAGTGGTTGGAAGGGCCAATTAAACCTGATTGTTCTAATCCCGATATGGTACGAATCGTTTATTCAGCCATAAACTCTAGCGACGTTATGTTGGCCACGGGTAAATTCGCAACAGAAGTCGCTACAAAATTTAGAATTCAACAAGAATGTGCTCTAGGATTTGAATTCAGTGGTATTGATTTAGCGGGGAATAGAGTAATGGGCATGATTCCCTCTCAAGCGTTGGCTAATCACGCAGTACTAGATCGAAGTCTGACATGGTATGTTCCGAAACATTGGACACTCGAAGATGCCGCAACCGTGCCATGCGCTTATGCTACATCTTATTACGCTTTATATATAATTGGAAATATAAAAAAAAGCGATAAAATTCTCATTCATGCAGGCGCGGGTGGTGTCGGTCAGGCAGCCATTCAAATAGCACTCAATGACGGTTGTGAGGTATTTACAACAGTTGGAACAGCTGAAAAGCGACGATTTATCAAACATAAATTTCCACAAATCCCTGATAATCATATTGGAAATTCACGTGACACAAGTTTTGAACATCTCATTCTCAAGGAGACTAATGGACGTGGTGTCGATGTTGTTTTGAATTCTTTAGCTAATGAGAAACTTCAAGCATCAATTCGCTGCCTTGCTATTGGCGGTAGATTCTTGGAAATTGGCAAATTTGATATGGCAAATGATAGTCAACTGGACATGACGATTTTCCACAAAGGAATTAGTTTCCATTCAATAATATTAGACAATTTATTCAACGCAGTTATAGAAAAGAAACTCAAGATGAAGAAAATTTTCCAAAAAGGGTTAGAAGAAGGTTCGATAAAACCATTGAAAAGAACCGTCTTTTCTAAAAATCACGTGGTGGAGGCATTTCGCTATATGAGTGCTAGCAAACATATTGGAAAAGTTATTATCCAGATTACAGATGAACAAAACCTTAATAACGTGGCTATTTCAGCATTACCACAATACTACTGTTTACCAGACCGTAGCTACGTCATTATCGGTGGTCTGGGAGGCTTCGGCGTGGAATTGGTAGACTGGTTGATCCTACGCGGAGCTCGAAATGTTGTAATCACATCGCGGACGGGTTTCAAAAATGGATATCAACGAATGCGAGTGGCATTATGGCGAAGTTATGGTGTGCGAGTAATAATCATTTCTGGAAAGAATGCTGCGAATCATGAAGACTGCGCAGAAATTTTAAAAGCAGCAACGGAGCTACAACCAATCGATGCAATTTTCAATGTTGCAGTTGTTCTCAAGGACAAATTGTGGGAAAATCAAACGTCTAGTCAATTTGAGGAATCCTTCAAACCTAAAGCTTGGAGCGCGAAAGTTCTTGATGAGCTTTCTAGAAAAGTTTGTCCACAACTTCGTCATTTTGTTATGTTTTCATCGCTTTCTTCCAGCCAAGGAACTGCTGGACAAATTAATTATGGTATGTCTAATTCAGTTATGGAAAGAGTATGTGAAAAACGGATAGCTGAAGGTTTTCCAGCATTAGCTATTCAATGGGGCCCTATTGGAGACGTTGGTTTAATTACTGAGATGCAAGATAGTAACGAAAAACTCATCATTGGTGGTAAATCACAGCAGAAGATCTCATCGTGTCTTCATGAACTCAATGGGTTCCTCACCCAACATTCAACAATTGTCTCGAGTATGATTGTCGCTGAAAAAGAAATTGGTGCAGGCGTTCGCAATATTGTTGAAATTGTCCTTGATATCATGAACATTAAAGATTTGAATACAATCAGTCATCAAATTCCGCTACCTGAGCTTGGCATGGACTCGATAATGAGCATTGAAATTGAACAAACACTAAAGCAAGAATTCGAAATTTCTCTAACAGCACAAAATATCAGAAGTCTCAACTTTGCAAATTTGATTGAGATGAACAATTCATCAGAAGAGAAAAAAATATAATAACTGGAAACGGAAAAAAAAAGAAATAATTACATTATCCATTTTTTATCTCAAGATAAATTGAATTACAATATCCCGAAAATGAATCAGAATAACCAAAACTAATAATCGATACATAAAAATACATTGATAGGATAATTCTTTAACGAAGAATCGGTCGAAAAAGTAATTATTTCAAACGTCGATTTGTTATAACAAAAAAACTAAAATACCGCTAGAAATAAAAATCTAAAAACTATCAGAATAAACGAGAGTGGATTCACCAACGATTCTAGGTCATACATCAATACGTCGCACCCGAGAATTTGTTTAAATGCACACCCACAGACATACACCCACTCTCGCTTGTTTTCATACATATACCGAACGCGCATCGTACCCAGGGCATTGCAGCTTAATTTGTTTATCAGCAGGAAACAGAGTTTGGGACCTATATTGTTACACACATAAACTCAATACGAGAATAAATAAAAAACGAAAAAAAAAAAATAACTGGGGGAGTGAATTGCAACGCGATTCACAATGTTTTATTTAAATACGTCGCTTTTCTACCCTACGTATGTCAAAGTGCCCCATGGGTGTCCTGGACGTTGGAGTTGCCTACACTTAATATACAAATACGCAACGGAGACAACCGGAATACCGTTTTTATTTTTCACTCGCAACATTCAAATGACAAAAGAGAATTTTCCTTTTTTTTTCTTCTTCTTCATCTCTTTGTCTAATGTTTCATTGAATTAATGAGGAAATTGATGAAAGACTGAATTTATTATCTTCATTTCTTTTCTTCTCATAGCTCAATTACTTTAGATAAAGATAATTTTTGAGGTTATAAGGGTATTATTATATATGTATAAATGAAGAGATTAAACACAATGGAAAAATTGTAATAAACTGTTGAAAGAATTGTATGAATTCTAAATCTGCGCCTGAGGTGCATCAGAGGATTTTTTTATTAGATACACACGCGAGAGTATATAGTTTACTTGCTCTTAGTGGCGGTAGCATAATTTGAGTTAATTCTACAGCAGGGAACTGCGGAGACTTGATTAAAAGTCACGACTCATTGTCTTTTCTGTTTGCTGTTGGCTGCTGCACCATATACAGCTATCATGATGATGTAGGTGGAGTTATAACATTCCCAAGCCAATTACCTCTGCGACGAGAATACGAGAAACTCGTTTAAATTTATAATAAAATAAAAAAAAAAAAAAATATACATACATATAAAAAAATATCCATATGTATATTTATATTATATGTTTATATAGAATATATTTAAATATTAATTCATTATTTGTTGGGTGTCGTGTTGAATAAAATAACAAATTGGTGGTAAAAAATATTTTTGATTGACTTTTAAAACAAGAAAATGTATTCATCAATTCAAACAAATTTTCCACCTATTTTTTTTTATATATCCATTTGTTGTTTTTTTTTTTTTATTAACTATCGAACAAATATTGATACCCAATTGTGAACTCTATGACATAGTTATGAATAAAATATTATGGATCAGTGATGCATTTTAAATTTGCCAATAAAAATAAATTTATATGTACACAGAGACGAGAAAGAGGTTAAAAAAATATCAGAAAATAAAATGTAAAAGAATAAAGGAAAAAATATAATGCAAAAACGTATGATCGTTTATTCCCTTTTGGAATTGAAGAATAAAAATCTCACGAGGCATCAGTGTTTCTGTAGCAAGATCATTCAGCATTCACTGGAAGAACACGAAAGAAATCCCGAAAGACACTTCGATTTCAAAATTCACAGTAGAAAAAAAAAAAATATTTAAAGAAAGAAAAAATTATTATAACATCCTAGTATTTTTCATAAATATACATTTCATATTTATATCCTTAATATACATGTATGTATCTCTATATGTAATTGTGATTGCCTTACATATACGTATATATACATGTATTCCAGTCCAAGGATCATGAACATTAGATCAGTGAGGACGTAGGCAAATACAGTTAACTCTGTTTGCTCTGGTTTGAATGGTATAGCCTTACGAACATGTGTGTTTTATCCATCGTGTATGCGACGACGTTTTCATCCCCCTGTGTCTCTGAGATCTAAAGCGAGGCGATGAGCAAAAGAGAGGGTTGTACACGTATAAAATAAATACATATATGTATTTGAAGAAAGGAACAAATGGAAAAGCGTATGGGACAAAGTCCGGACTTTACATCCCTCAAGTTAAATAGTATAATAGCCAATTTAAAATGTTCTCAAGAGTATCTAAGATTCCTCTTCTACGCTTCCGAGAATCACAAGAGAATGGATTTAAAAGAAATATATAAAAATAAAGGGTTTATGTAATTTTTATAAACGACTAAAGTTAAATTTCCTTCCCGAATCGAAATTGTTATGCTACTTTAAACCTCATTATTGGTATTTAGTGAGGTTCTTCAGGAGCAAGAGAAGTTGTTTAGAAATATTTTAATAGAAAATAAACAACTCCTTTTCAATACCTCGAATTAGTCACTTAATGCCAAATCTTCCATTCTAGAGCGCAAAGGAGGAACGTGCGTCAAAGTTTATTATGAAATAAAATATTACAATGTTGTGTTGGGTGTAAAAAGCATCAAACTAGGTTCAATCCTAGATTTTTAGAGTTTCCCCAGATTCAAAGTAGAATTGATATGCCCACAATTGTCAAGGGATGTTTATCAACTGCTAGAAGACTTAAAGAAGCACAAAAATTTCGACTCAGATCTGTTGATTTAATATTATTTTATATCTAGAAATAATGAAAATACTTCTACTCTCATCACCGAAACGTCAAGTAGTTGTTAATGAACAGATTTCCATCATTCATCTTAAAAATCAAACATTTCGATCAAGTAAAAAAATAAGAAAGAAAAAAAAGTGCCATGACTTTTTGGTAAAAGCAATCACTCTTATACATATTTTCTTCCCCGTTTCCTCGTTCGTGTCATCGCTCGTTTTATTTTTCTTCTTCTTTCACATATGTCTGCGTAGATGTTGGCCAACATATATTATCGTGTGCGCGTATTTTTTCTTTTTCTTCTTCCCTCGAAACACGAGAGTGAGGGCGGCAACGCACTCCCATGAGACTAGACCGCGCCCTGTCCGTCTATTTTTCACCGCGTGCTTTTGCGCCATGTCGAAAATGCGCCGCGTCGCCATCGCGTATTATTGCATTGTCCGGTTTTGATAGAATCCCAAAATCCTTCGCGCGACAACGCGCAGTGCCTACCAATGCGTTTTCACAACGTTCATGTGTATATAGTTTTCTGATGCTCGTTTCCCATGGGCACTTCTGGTAACCCATCAAACTTTTAGCCGGACACTACTACTATACGTATTCTCGTACCAACCTCTTCCTAAACACCATTCTTCTTTTCCTTCTATCTTTATCTTTGCCACTTTTACGTACGTTTTTCTTATTCCTTTTATTTATTTTTTTTTTTTTCTTTCATATACGTGTATAGATATTTTTTTCTCTCTTTTTCCTTTCTCTAAGAAACAAGACAAGGGAACGTGCCCAAGGACCGGCCCATGCGGACGTCGTGGATCTCGTGATGAATATTGCAAAGGGCGCTTATTGTTTCTACTCACAAATCATCCACCAATGTCTCACCGGAGTTGGCCTTTACCGGCCCCAACTCCAACGCAGAGCAATGTTTTATTCCTCTCTCTACGGTCAACCAAGCTAAAGTGAGAGGTTATATAATAAAAGAATATCCCAATCACAAATGGAATGGTGCAATGTATCCTTCGATAAATCACAAGGTTAAGAAAATTAAATTATTCATTTTATTTTGTATAAAATATTTTATAAAAGAGAATTTTTTTTTCTTTTCGCAGGTTTTAGGAAGATAATTTCTGAAGAATTGTGAATTTCGAAATATTATTTAAGGGAGAATTTGTACCGAATATTTATTTTTTGGTAAAAAATTTTTATCACAAAGTCTCACAATAATCAAATTTTGTTGGCAAATTTTACTACAAAATGTTCTCTGTTGTTGAAAAAAATATTTTATTAACAAAATGAATCTACAAGCGCAAAGCAAAAAAGAAAAAAACAAGATAAAAAGACCACAACTAAATAATGAAAAACGTTTTGAGACCGGTGGAAAAATTCAATTTAGAAAACGTTTTCACATGTGAAAGAAACAAACTATACAGGACATTGCTTCCTTTCCTTCTCTGTTTATTTTTTTTTATTCTATTTCTTATCATTCTTGTTTATTCTACGTTAAGAAAATTTATACACCCGCAACAATTTGAATATTCGTAATGTGAAAAATTGTAAAGAGAAAATTGAAATGAGTTTTCATCGTGTGTCACGTCACGTTTTTGTGAAAATCTTGTGATGTAAGAAAAAAATACAAAAACCAACAGAAGTCGATGGCATCATCGTATATAATATATTCAAACGTAATATTCAAATACTGACCCCGGCAATCCGGGCAATTCGATTTTCGTCGCGTATATAAATCAACGTCCAGCATGAAAATGCCTTATGTATTCGAATGTAAAACTTGCAAGGAAGAAAATGGACATACGGTAACAGGCAAAATATATAAACAGCATACACACACATACACATAACAAAAAAAAAAGCCTATAAGTGAAACACAAAAAAATGAACAAAGCCAAAAAAACAAAAAAATTCTACACAACGCGACAAAATTGTAAAAATTCTCTTGTGACACACAAAATAACACGAAACCGTAAAGAAGAATTACTATTTCACTATTCCCAAAGTCTGTGCAGACTTCGTATAGTCACAAAATAAATAAAAAATTCAATTTCTAAAAAAAAATAAAAAAAAATAAAATAAAATTCCTAACTAAAAATAAATTTTTAATCGAGTGTTTAACTTTAGTATATATTCTTTTAATTTTTACTATTGAATAAACTTTTCACGAATGATATCGTTTGAAAACTAAATTGTGCGTGGAAAAATTTTATTAAATTTGTCCGGACTACCCCGCTCGTTTGCATTTGTTAATGAGTTTTGTGACAGGGTAAACTGGTACGTGCATGTACACATATGTAAACGTCAGTTATACATACATAATACATATACATAAGCTCTATTGGAATCGTGAGTTTTTCTTGCGTGATCCCTTTTGAAATTACCATATTATTCGTGACTGACTTAATTTATCCCCGCAGATAAAAAGCATTTCATTTGTTTATAAATAAAAATTTGTTTTTGCTATATACTTTGACGTCTTTTTTTTTATTTTTTATTTTATTTTATTTTTCTTTTCTCGTTCCATTTCTCTTTCCCGTCGGTGTTTTGTTCGCACGCGGATCGCGCATTGGGATATAAGTATATACACACAAACGGGTTTGGATGAGAATAGAGCGGCCGTAGATCACTCGCGCGGTCTGCGGCATCTCAGGGGTCGCATTATCCCCACTATAGATGAACAAAAACCCTTTTTGGTACGGTCCTTCTTCCACAAATTACCTTTCACTGGCCACGACGTTCAACCTCCAACTACTTCATGAACCTTTCTCGGACTCTCGCTCCTTTATCGCAAAAGAGTTTAATCGTCGACAACGTGAAAAATACAAAATAAATGAAGGAGAAAATAAATAGGGAAAATATTTGTTTAGTTTTTTTAAGAAACATAAAATAGATACATTTTCTAATGTATATATTTATAGTAGAAAGGAGAAAATTGTTTGATGAATTTTATCTTGACACTATCAATTCTACTTTGAATCTGGGGAACCTTTAAAAATCTAGGATTGAACTTAGTTTGATGCTTTTTACACTCAACACAACATTGTAATATTTTATTTCATAATAAACTTTGACGCAAGTTCCTCCTTTGCGCCTTAGAATGGAAGATTTGGCAATTAAACTTGATGAATAACTTGATTATAAACACATCAATATGATCATAGAACAAATTAATTAACCAAATTGATAATGCTTTAATTATTCAAAAAAATATGCTCTGGAAATATTTTTTTATCCAGTCTCAAATCACTAAAATAATTCATCGAATTTATAATATTATATTAAATCAATTCAATAGATTTAAGTTCAGGATCTTTTGAAATCCGATCAAAATTCTCCACATCAATTTTAATCAATCTTCAAAAATCCTCTCAACAAAAAAAAAATCCTGAAATATCTGAAAATATGCGCTCTATTAATTTTTTTTTCCACCGATTTTGTTCAATATTTATTACAAAATTTTCCCCACATACTTTTTTATCATCATTGACTTCTTCCTCCTTATATTTTTAAATATTCTCTCGCTTTACAACCAACTTCATGTAATCGAGATGTTGATAAGTCTCAGCATAGCGTAAAACTTTTTCTAGTATGTATATTATAACATAAAGGTATATACAAAGAAAAACGTTGGGTGTGATGATAATCCAAATGGGGCGCGCCCTCTCTTCGGAACGACATTTTCTACGTTGACGATACGAGCAATCCCCGCGGGTCTTGCGACTGCAGAGAAGGAAAGAGAACATAGACGACAGAAGGATACACATGAAGGATCTACTATAAATACACACGTGCTCCTTCTCAACGTTTGTTGCTATACATCCAAAAGTACCGAGAGACACGATGGATAAAAAAATATATACACACGTGAAAAACAAAAAATAAAGTAAGAGCAAGAGAGTGAGAAAGTTGGAGAACATCACCGATAAAAGACATTATTCAAATTTGCCCTCGCGTAAAATCTTCTCTTGGCGCATAAAAAAAATAAGAGAATGTATAGAGTAAAGATGAGACGTGTAGTCTCATCTCACTTTCTATCACTAGTGAGAGAGTGAAAGACACGGTCAAAGTGACTCTGAAGAAGAGAAAAAAAAATTGTTTATTACGTTTTCTGTTTTTTTTTTTTTTACGTGGAAAAATTTGGTTGCGTGTTAGATAGGGTGAATATATTTTCCTCGAGTTGGACGATGGATACGCGTTGGTTGGATGAATATTGGCGGGATGATATGTGATTTGAGGATACGAGACGTCTCAGTAATATCACGGAGATGTGGTCATCTTAATGGAATCGTCGTTGGCTGTGGTTGGAGCAGAATGCGAATGTTGGAAAGCAGAATTGCCACGCACCAATGAATTTAATGAGATTCACAAGTTGGACAGATGTGTATAGATATGGATATGGATATTTGTGATGATATGCTATGCAGTTGCGTTGGATCAATGTTTTTCTGGAGAAAATTATTCATGTTAATATGTTTATGAATTTTATTTGGTTATTTAACAAGTTTCATCAGGCATTTTTAGTTGGAGATATAAACTTAGGCCGAAAGGTGTTTTTGAATTCGAAGCAAATAAAGAGTGCTAATTTGGAATATTACATTATAAAAGTATAGGATAACGCCATCCATTAACGAATACTAGTATTACGTAGTGTGAGTATTAACAAACAAATTGAGCATCGTATAGAAGCAGCTATATTGATAGTGCTGTGATAAATTGCATCGAAGTAAAAGTGCTATCTAGAAAATTTTCAAAGTAAGTTATAAATCTGTTTGCATCTTGAGTGTAACTTATATTTATATGTTTATATTTGTACAAATCTATAGTTAAGTGTTTCAGTTGTAAAAGTCAGCGCTTATTTGTGAAATTATTCGTAACACAAAATGATAAAAATATTTTAGGTTACAAATGGTTATGTTGCTAATTTGGAATATGGCTCAGGTTGCTACGTTTGTGATTATTGCAAAGACTACAAAAAATATAATTGATTTAGATATAAGCTTGAAGTTGAATTTTTTAAATTTTATAGTTGAGATTTAAGTTTAAAGATATTTATATAGTTAATTAAAGTTGATTATTTAGGTGATTGTAATTTGGAATACTCTATTCCAAATTATATTCACATTGGTTAAACCACGCCAATCTGCAATTTTATTATCAAACCATAAATTTACTCTATTTATAATAATCCGAGGCTGTTTATTTTTTTTTATTCAAATAAAATATAAGTTTCTCTAACATTTAATATGATTCTTACTTTTTTATCTCTTAACCCATGATTAATATGATTTTTTTGAAAAGTGGTATTCCAAATTTGCATCCTCTCCTCTACATTAATTCGGAACCCACTCAAAAAAAAATCTAGATTCATCAGGATAATCATCAACTTCCTAAAACATCCCTCACTCTATCAATATCAATTTCAAACAAACTTCCATCATTTAAATATCACACCACTAAAATTTCCCCTATCTCGAATTGACTCAATATCCAAACAATATTCAACATTATATATCCCACTAAAGTAACTCGAGTATTCGAGAATTGTCGACAATCCTTGATAGAGGGAAGTAGAAAGTCAGGAATATACCATTGCATATCGCAATTGGATTTTGTATATGTTAGTCGTTGGGTAAAGGCGTGCTTCGGACTTTGGCCAATGTTGTACTCGAGAAATTTCGTTTATATAACGCAAACGACAGCCTGGGTATAGGGCACAAAGCGGTCTGCCGGACTTAACGTGATTAGCAGAGATAGCCCCCTCAGCAGTAGCTCTTCCTATTATCCGCGGTCCAGACGCCACCGCATCACCCAAAACCTTCGCAATTCTCTCTCTAACCATTCGCCCAACCAACCAACCGACCAACCAACAATTCGCAAACCCTTTAAGCACAATAGAATATCAATGACCAACATTTATTAACAGAATCTTCCATAGATTTCGTAGATTTATTAATGCAATCGTGATGTAAAAAATAATAATTCCAAAACAATTCATGGATTTATATGATGGTGGTGCATCGAAACAGGTTATTAAGTCGAGAAGCCAATGAACATACGGCAGGAAAAAGGAGAATAAAAAAGAAAAAAAAAGGGAGAAAGAAAGAGAGGAAGAGATTCCCTGCTAGTATGAAACTCAATTTGATTCCTGCTTCACGACCCCTCGAACCGCGTTGCCTGTGCCACTGAATGAGGGACGAAGATAGGGATGAAAACGTCGCTGCAACCCCGAGAAACAAGAGCAGAGAAACTACTAGTGGAGGAAAAGAGAGGGTGAATGCGTTCCCTGGGGCGCGCGACTGACCCGACATCCTGCTGGATCCAGCCACTCATATTGCCAATTACCAACTCTACGACCCTCTCGCGCTTTTGCTCCACTTGGACTTGACGATCATTCACAGAAACTTTTACAAAAAAATTTATATACAGTTATGTGTACTTTAATTTTTCTTTTCTTGTGGTTTTTAATTTTTGTTTAAATTCGATAGAGGAATTATTGAAATCGTTGGAGATTTATAAATAATTCTTTAGAAATTCTAAAACTTATATTGAAAATACCTTAGTTTTTCTATAAACTCTAAATATTATTCTACTAATAATATAATAACAATTTGTAAATTCAATTTTTTCCATTTTACTGATTCAGAATGAAAACTAATCTATTAAAAAAAATTACAATTAAAAAATCCATTTGAAAATTCCTTTGACCTCACAAGGAATATCATCGACCTCTTTCACATTCAGCTAGTAAATATATATTTGAGTGAATTAATAAATCGTTATTAATAATTATCGAAAAAAGAGACTTAATAAAAATATTTAAAAATTAATTTTTTCCTTTTATTGATTTTGCTAATTATTAATTCCATCAACTTGATAAATAAAATTACAACGTAACCCAATTTTATGAATAAAAAAATTAAACTTAGCGAATATATAGAAATAAGACATGTGTATATATTTATTCGATTTATTATGTACATGCTGGATAGTAATTACCGAGAGGGAGAACTGCGCCTAAGGGTAGGTGTGACACGCGACCCCCACATTACTTCCTACATCCATACATACAAGAATAATTTTTTTTTTTACTCTAGAGAATCATCTGAATGATGCGGGACCTCGTTAACGAATTAAATAGTTGATTCTACTCGTAACAATAAAAATTCTTTATCTATTTTAGTAATAAAATAAAAATAAAAAATTGCTAGAAATTTATGACATCGATAAAATCACTCAGGATTATTGGTATTAGATACATAGAAAAATTTCTTGTGTCACATACAGTCCTTGAGTTTATACTTTATGAAATAGATACGAACGTATATAAAATTTAAAAAATATTATCAAAGTTTTTACAACGTTCGCCATCAAATGTTTTTTTTTTTTTTATTTTCATCACTTTTAACTTTGTATTAAATGTTTAGCAAGCGACAGACAATTGTTATTGACACTCAGACACCTCTTGGACATTGCTCCTAATAATAAATAAATTTTCATTCACATTTTCCATCTTTCTATTTATCTGTATAAGAAAAATAAAAAAAACTTTCAAATATAATTTATTCCTTCAACAGTCACACGCAACTTCTTGAAGAGAACTCTTACATATTCCTTCGCGGTGCATGTATATACTCTTTGATGTTTTTCACACATATCTTTGACTGGATAGTTTTCAAAAAAAAAAGAAAAAAAAGAAAAATATATGAAAAAAAAAAAAAAAAAAACCGAAGGACAACGACAGAAAATTTCTTTTTACTTTCCATGTAAAAGCATCGTCAGAAATATCTATTTACCTCCGTCCCAATGGAATAAGCCACAGAATAAAACACACGAAATGAAAAAAGAACAAAAAAAAAATATGTTTGCAACTCTCTCAATTTTTATTTTGGAATTCTTTGAAAAAATTATTGAAATACACGATATGAAATTGCAGTGGTTTGAGCTTGGGTTTATTACTCTTTCATCCACTTACCGGGATGGTTGGAGGTTATATGGAATGACGAGAGGGTGAGTTGGGGGATGGTTAGTAGTATATGTGTGTGTATGTTCTGTTCATGCAGAGATAAAAAGCACATCCGGACGAGAGTTGGTTGGAAAAGCACAATACCCGGAAGTGAAAAGAGAGAAATATAGGAGAATGAGTGAGTGAAGTTTATTGCAATGAATAAATATCGAACACACATCGAGCGATTACTAACGCATCGAGAAAGTGGATGGAGAGTGAGAGAAAAATTTTGAGGGTTGGGAAGAAGAGTGAAATGCGATAGGGGTGAATGGTATAGATGGCGTAACAGGGGTTTGGAATACGTTAGGTATTATATTTATTTGTAGTATATAACGTACTGTAGCAAGATGTAATTTTCAATACCTTCTGACACAGTCTCTTGAGAGAGTATGAAGGGGGTTTTTGCCCACAATTCTGGGGGTTTATCGTGCGCTGTCGACGTAAACTTTGAGAAAAGTCACCTAGTATATAGACAGAACTTTGTGCGCGTGGTCTTAAAATTTGCAACATTTATATTTTAAAATTTCATGAACTGTGTTACCGATGCGTGAGATGTTGGTCAATTTTATTTTCCAATTTTTAGTCATGAGATTAAATGGAATTAAATATAACTTGTGGAATATTTAATTCATTATTAAATTACACAGTTGATCACGAAGTCGAAATTTTTATGCTACTTTAAACTTCATTATTGGCATTTAGTGAGGTTCTTCAGAAGCAAGGAAATAGTTGTTTAGAGATGTAGTCACTTATTGCCAATTAATCGTTGATTCTAAGGCGCAAAGGAGAAACTTGTGTTGAAATTTATTATGAAATAAAATATTACAATGTTGTGTTGGGTGTAAAAAGCATCAAACTAGGTTCAATCCTAGATTTTTAGAGCTTTCCTAGATTGAAAGTACAATTGATAGGTCGACAAGTGTCATAGGATATTTAATTGACGACTTGAGTCGAAATTTTTGCGCTTATTTGAGTCTTTTAGTGGTCGATTAATCATCCTATGGCACTTGTTGGCCTATCAATCTTACTTTGAATCGGGGGAACCTCTAAAAATCTAGGATTGGAACCTAGTTTGATACTTTTTACACCCAACACAACATTGTAATATTTTATTTCATAATAAATTTCAACACAAGTTTTTCCTTTGTGCCTTAAAAATGTAAATTTGGAAATATGTGACTATTTCGAGGTGTTGTATTATCTATTAAAATAATTCTAAACAACCTTCCTTGCTCCTCAGGAATCTCACTAAATGCCAATAATGAGGTTAATTAAAAGAGCATAAAAATTTCGACTCTGCAATTTTTATTAAATAATAAATTCACCATGAAAAAAATGAAGAAACGTTTCATTATACTTTGCGTTGTATGGATGTATATATTTTTCTTCTATTCCTCGACTGACGAGTGGCAAAATAAGATGAAGAACAAACAGAAACCAAAAAGCAAAAAGCAAGTATCTATATATGTAAAGAAAAGTATCACCTCTGATGTGAAACACTCCAGGGGATACTACGAGTCACACTGATCTTGCTCTTTGTGTCGCAAATATAGTCTACCGAATATATCGACAAAGTGCATCCTCTTACGTACTAGCTTCACAGCTCACACATTCTCTCTATATGTATGAAGATGCTCTTACAAAAATATATCCCCGTGTGTCGTGCGGTTTACACTTCCGGCTGTTCACACAGCCATCTCACGATTCTCTTGAGAATATATACTCTGACTTAGATACCACCATCTCTCTATATTTCATATCCACCAAACAATTTTCCAATGTATCAATGACAGTTTCGTATATCTGAATAAAAATTATGTATGTAAACCACTCTAGTCAATTTATTTATTCATGTTACAGTTTATTTTTAAGTTTTTATCTAACTGTGTTCGAAGTCAAAACGAATATTTTTTTTTTTTTTTTCATGATTCTCTCGGATTTTAATTGAAGAAAAATGTTCTTATGGAGGTCTGGAAAATTTTTTTTGAATAAATTTTCTTCAAGTACATATTCTCAAAAATATACTAATAAATTTTCAAATCAAAATTTGAAAAAATAACCAATTGGCAGCATTTAAAGTGAGTGTTTTCATAAATTTTTAAATGCATTGTTATTTTATTTTTATATAGTTGAAGAAATAAAAACTCGAATACTAACTAACCGATTGTCAATTTTTTTTTTCGAAAATTTCACCAATCACAGTAGTTATTTTTTGCGCATAACAATATTTGTTTACTTTAAAAATTACTATTTTTTATAACCCTCACAATAATAAACAAAAATTGTATCGTTCTAAAAATTTCACTAAAATTTCCATTCAAATATTGTTATAAACCTACAAATATGATGAATAAATAAATTTATTTATACATCATGTAACAAATTCTCCATCTCTTTTCTCCAAACAAAAAAAAAATTTTATGATAAATGCAAGACTAAGAGTAATAACCACGTTAGAAAATCAAGTTTTATTCCCAAATGGCAACGAATCAGTTTCCATTTGATTTGAACGTGGGAGTGAAACGAAAAAAAAAAAATTCTCTCACACCTTTTTACTCGTTTCCACTCGTTGGGGAAAATGTAAAAACGTCTTCGTGAATTTTTTTTTTTACTCTCTACATATAGATATAAATACTACATTCTCGGAAATGCGATCGTCATCTAATTGGAATTCGATACCCAGTAACGAGGGTTACAAACTTTTCCAGTTTCTCAACTGCTACTGCTTCAGCTTTAACCATCCCCTTTCCAAATAAATATATATACATACAGTATACATACAGTATACATATGTATGTATATACATATATATATATATATATATATCTATTGCCTCTTTTGCTCCCTTAACTTTTATTTTCGCTTTTTTTTTTTTCCTGCTTATTCGTGGATGAAAAATTGTTATCTTATTTATAGCCATGCGATTAGGTGAACGAGAATGTCGCCCCGGGCTCGTTAACAGAGGCGTCACAGTGACAAATGTTTCTAGAAGCTTGACGCACATATACGCATAATATATACACACGCAACAAAAATTTATGCAAATTTATTTATGATGATAATCGTTATTTTAAATTTGTAATGAATATTTTTATTTAATCAACTAATTGGACAAAGGTTTTTTTAATGTAGATATTGTTGGAGTGAATGGGTATTTCTTGTGTTGACGTGTCTTCCTGATGGTAATTTTAGAAATCTCTAATTGAATCGTCAACACCTGACAATTTTTATTTATATTAAATATTAACTAAATGGATAATTGTAACGATGAAATATTTTAAGCTGTATTTTAATAGTGTGTTTTATTTTTAAGCGATATTTTTTTTTTCTGTCATATCTGAACATCTGATAAATTATAAACAAAATGAATATTTCTGTTTGAAAAATAATTCAGAGTTAATTAGAGGCTTACCGAATTAAGAAATTTGTTTTCTCGTAAAAAATAACATGAGAAAAAATTTTTTTTTTGACTTCAACTCGATTTTTTGGTGATTAAAAATTTTTTTTCGAAAAAATTGATATATAGTTTTTGTAGGGAATTAAATTTGCTACAAAAAAGTTCCTTACCGGAAACGCTCTTCGACCAACAGTTTTCGAGTTGTAGAGCTGGAAAGGTGAAAGTTGATTATAATCGACAAAAAATTTTCTTTAAACTGGAATTTATTGATTAAACATTAATTATCATCTCACAATAAATATTATAAAGCTATCACATTGTTGATTCAACTTTATAGGGCTTATTGTAAGATAATAATTCATATCAAATCAATAAATTCTAATATAAAATATATTTGTTATCAATTATAATCAACTTTCATCTTTCCAGCTCTGCAACTCAAAAACTAATGGTCGAAGAGCGTTCGCAGTAAGAAACTTTTTTGTAGCAAATTAAATTCCCTCCAAAAGCTATACATTCATTTTTTCCAAAAAAAATTTTTGATCACCGAAAAATCGAGTTAAAGTCAAAAAAAAATTTTCTCATGTTAATTAAATCGAATTTTTTAATTCAATAAGTCTCTAATTCTCTCTAAATTTTGTCTCAAACGAGAATATATTTATTCTTTCATAAATAATCACATTCCCAGATATAACAAACAAAAAAAAAAAAAAAATAAACAAATAAATATCACCTAAAAATAAAACACCCTAATATTTAATACCCAAAAATATTAATAATAATTCTTTCCTTCACATATATAGATTCTCAATCTGAATTGCAAAGAGTCTATTGGTTTTAGTTTGAATTTCAGATCACGTAGAGAAGGAGTTAGCATTACACCACCGATCTCCTTTGCACAAAATTCTGACACAGATAGAAAATAGAGGAAGAGTGTAAGCAGAAGGTTTGACTGTACATCTAAAGCTAGCCATTCTCCCCTGAGAGGACATGAGCAAAGGTGCAAGAGTGGCTTGGTCTAAACCAACCTCGGTTACGAAATCTCAGTGAGAAATGAAATGCATTGGGGGGGTTGCAGAGGGGGAGTTATGCAGACATTGAAGCGATGAGAAAGGCTTCGTGAATAAGAGAAAGATCGAGAGAATGGAAATAGAACGAACATCTAAAATATAGTCGAGAAGTTGATGATTGTGTATATGTGTGTATGTGTGTGTGTGTGTGTTGGTTTGTGTATTAGTGAGGTCGACTCAAACCTTCTCTCTCTATTGGTATCCCACGAGGCCACCCAGTGTAATTAAGCGAGTGCACCCTCACATGTCTACGTACGTTCGCAACGTGTCTATCCATCTAGTTGTGGCAGACGAGACCATGTTTCCTTCCTAACGTCCTTTGTATGTACACACATCTACACATGTGTGTGTGTATGTGTGTGTAAAAAGGGTGTGTGTTCAATAATGTTAAGATTAGTAACCGAAAATAAAATTGCACAGTCCAAGGAGGAATTATTTTTAAGGTCGAAAGTTCATTGACCATTTTTTTTATTTTTTTTCAAGATAATAAATTAATATTAAAGTATTTCTTTTGGTTTAAATAACTATTTCAATGTTTTTAATGAAGGAAAGTAGATGTCTATCAATAATGAAAGAAAATAAATTAGATTAATAAACGATGTGAAATAATTATCGTTTATTATAAAATGTTTATCAGAATTAGAACAAGAAATTTGGGAATTCTTTTAGAAGAATATTTATTAATATTTTTCCAGGGGAATAGTCAAATTATTTTGGTCAAATCATCAATAAATAAGGGTAAATAATCGAGTAATAAACTACAAAATAGAAAAAAAAAGTAATAACACTCCCCAATACGTAAAAAAATAAATAAAATAAAAATTCTTAAAATCTTTTAAAAAAAAAAAACGTCTTACAAAAATCTCAACAACTCCGAGAAAAATCATCAAAATTAATATCAACTATAGCTTAATTTGTGCGCCAAAGTCTGCACTTTCACCCTAAAATAAAAGAATTCCAATTGAAAATCATCCACAAATCTGAGAACGTCAAAAAAGACAAAAATCATAACTCTGATATAAAATCCTAAACAAATATATATCTGTTATCCAAAATAGAATTGGTATATATTGATATTATTTATTGTATAGTTTCAAGAGTGGGTATAGTTATGTACAGGATATGGTAATGGAGGGCCAATCATGCGGTAACTATAGCCACCCCAGGGAGACGGTCAAGCATGCCAAGCTGCGGTCAGCTCCCGTCAATGTGTCACTTACGTAGTTGGAATAACCAAACCCACATGGACATCATTTGCTATTGGTACATATATACACATAATACTACATTGCTGGTTGCAACTGAATGCTTGACGTACTTGTCTCCTCCCTCTCACTCTTAGTAGTCAACTCACCGATCTCCCTGCTGTTCTGTTGGCTCGACAATTCGTTGATGCAAGTCCACGTCAGTTTGCTCTTGTCTCGAATCGCTGTCGCCGCGCGCAAGAACAACCCCTTGAGACTTCGAACCTCCACCAGTTCCCTCGATAGCTCTAAAACCTACAAATGTTTAATCTCGTATTATATAGCTGAAATATCAATCGACATAATTATATGATTATTATTAATATTTAATATTAATGAAGAGAAAGTTAATTTGAATTTTTGAAATGATTTATTTTTATGTTTTTTTATTTATTTTTTATTTTTGTTTGGTGATAACGATCAATTGACATTGAAATAAATTATTTTAAGAGTTTTATAATTATTAGTATCAATTGGAACAGTGTGATAATTTTTCTAAATTAATAAATAGATTATTAATTTATTAATTATTATAAATACACAATATTTAATTTTTTTTTTTTTTGTAGATTGCAAATGAAAATTAATTTTTTTGGAGATCAGAATTTTATTATATTGTTGATTACTAATTATTAATTAAGATATGATATTATTATAAATATAAGGAGGAGTTAATTAAAGAAATAATTATAATTATTTTATCAAAATAATTATCGATAAATTTTCAATATACTTTCATGGATTAGAGACGATATAAATAATTATTTATATTCAGTTATATTTGTATGAATATAAAATAAATATGAAAATAAATAACAAAATGAAAATAATCAGATAAAAAAAATTAATATATATTTTTAATATCGATAAATTTTTTAATTTTCTTTCAATGATATGGATAAATATGAATAATTGTTTATATTTGTTTAATTCATGAAAGAATATTGAAAATTTATTGATGATCATTTTGATAAAATAATTAAAATTATTTTATCAAATTAATCGAAATATTTTATTTATTGTTACTAATATTTATGAAAATATTCTATACCTTAATTAATAATTAGTAATCTTTAATATAATTATTATCCTGACTTCGAAAAAGTTAATTTCCATGTGCAATCTATAGAAAAAAAAAATTTATTTTGTATATTTATAATAATTAATAATCCATTTATTCATTTGAAAAAATCACCACACTGTTCTAATTGATACTAAAAATTATTAAACTCTTCAAATAATGTTTTCAAAGTTGATTGTTTGGTTGATAAATTCAATAAACAAATAATCATTTTGATAAAATAATTATAATTAATTTATTAAATTAATCAAAATATTTTATTTACTTCTACTAACATTTATAAAAATATCATATCTCATTTAATAATTAGTAATCTAAATACAGATAATTAAACCAATATAAATAATAATTAATATTTGTTTAATTAACAAAAGAATTTATATTGAAAATTTATCGATAATTATTTTGGCAAAATAATTATAATTAATTTATTAAATTAATCAATATATTTTATTTACTAATTGTACTAACATTTATAAAATTACCATACTCAATTAATAATTACTAATTATAAATACAAATAATTAAACAATAATAAAAATAATAATTGATATTTATTTAATCCACAAAAGAATTATTGAAGATTTATCGATAATTATTTTATTAAATTAATAAAAATATTTTATTTACTTCTACTAATATTTATAAAAATACCATACTACATTAATAATTACTAATATAAATACAAATAATTAAACAAATAATATATAATAATGATTGATATTTATTTAATCCACAAAAGAATTATTGAAGATTTATCGATAATTATTTTATTAAATTAATAAAAATATTTTATTCACTAATTCTACTAACATTTATAATAATACCATATCTCAATTAATAATTACTAATATAAATACAAATAATAAAACCAATATAAATAATACTTTACATTAGTTTAATCCATGAAAGAATATTGGAAATTTATCGATATAAAAAATACAAATGAATTATTTTTTTTTTTATCTTCAAACTAAAAAGTCAAATAACGTTATTGGGCAATTGAGTTTGAAAATGATGCAATAAAGTAAAAGCGTCTTCTGGTCGACTAGTTGAGAGTTACTTTACTACATTTCTCAACCCCCTTATTTTCGCACGTGCACCTAAAGACACAAGGTCAAAAGACATTCCTCTCACACACACTCTCTTTGCCAGGTTAATTTTGTAATCTGGGCTCGCACTATCTTCACTAACTGCTCACTAAACCAAACGGAAAAGCCAATTTATCCCATCCTCACATATTGTCCCCATCGCACACTATACACTGTACTTTACCTCGTATCTAAACCAGAAGGAAATAACATAAAATAAAATAAAAAATCAATTGCTATTTTACAGAAGGAAAATAAAAATAAAAATAATGAAGGGAGAAAAAAAAAAGTTGATGACAGGAACAAAATTGCAAATTGATCATTAATTAAAAACTCAAGTGTCTAACAACGTTCAAGTCTTTTTGCTCGTACATTTCTTTCATCCCCTATCACAATGTATACGTATATATATACACGTATACACAACCCTGTGTGTCAAGTCAGCCCTCAAGTCTTTGGTTAATCAGCTTAAATTAACGAGATTAAAAGTGTGCGATGGGTTCGTGGATAATTCTCGACTATAAAATGCGCTGAAAATAGAAAAAAAAAATTTATTAATATGAATTACATGGGAAATAAATAAATAATATAAATTAAAATAAATATTTCAACAATAATTATTTAGATTTTTGAATTTTTTTTTTCATTCAAGTAACTTTATTTTTAAAATTTCGATTCATCACAATTTTTGAACAATATATATGTAAATTTTTTTATATATTAAATAATTGCACTGTTGTGAAATAGATATTTTAATCAGCACAAATTTAATAATATTAAAAAATTAATTTCTATAGAAAAAAAAAAAAATTTTTTATTTATTTTTATATTTATTTTATATTTATACAAATATGAATGAATATAAATAATTATTCATATTTTTTCAATTTATATGGAAGAATATTGAAAACTTATCGATATGAAAAATACATGTATGAATTGTTTTTTATATTTTTTTATTTTTATTTTTATTTAATTATTTATTTCTATATTCGTTTGATATATCTATATGAATATTAATATACATAAACAATTATTTATATATATATTTAATTGATGAAAGAATACTGAAAATTTATTGATAATTATTTTGATAAAATAATTATAATTATTTTATCAAATTAATCGACATAATTTACTTCTACTAAACATTTTCATGAATATCCTGTCTCAATTAATAATTAATAATCAATAATTATAATAGAAAAATTATAAATTAATTAATCATAAAAAAATATAAATTACAATATCTATTAACAATAATTAATCATCCACTTATTCATTCAGAAAAACAATCGCACTATCTTAATTGATACTAAAAAATTAAGACTTAAATCAACAAGTAAAAAATTGATAAAATATTTTTTTATTTATTCACAAAGCCAAAAAAAAAAAAAAAATAGCTTAAAATATTTAATTTTCATTCAATTATCTCTGTAACAAAAATTTCCATACAAACACACATCACATTTTTTCCAAATTATTTATCAATATATCAAGATATCGCGTGTGCATCGATTTTTAAATTGCATAATAAATAAAATTACAACATGAGCAAGAAGCGAGGGTGAACTCTTCATTGTGACGAGACAGCAAAGGGATGATGTCAAAATATAAGAGCAAGGGGAAAGAAAACCACCACCACAACTAAAATTAACTTAATCAGGATAACTTCCCTCGACTTAATAAAGCTATCTCAATTTTTACCTCATTACTCGCGTTCCATGTCGATTCTTCGACAAATTTTTCAGTCAATTTATTTTTTCCTAATCACTTAATCGCAATTATGACTTTCAAAAATTTCACTTGCATTCAAATTACTAATTGCTACTACCAATAATACTAATATAAATAAATTACCAATATTCCTAATATAAATAAATTACTGATATTACTAATATAAATAGATTACTAATATTTCTAATATAAATAAATTATCAATATTACTAATCTAAATAAAATACTAATACTACTAATATTACTAATATAAATAAATTATCAATATTACTAATCTAAATAAAATACTAATACTACTAATATTACTAATATAAATAAGTTACTAATATTACTAATATATAAAAAAATTACTGATATTACAAATAAAAAAAATTACTAATAATACTAAAATTGATAAATCACCAATATTACTAATTTAAATAAATTACCAATCATCCTAATATAAATAAATGACTGATATTACTAATACAAAAAAATTACTAATATTAAAAATGTAAAAAAAATACTAATATTACAAATATAAAAAAATTACTAATATTACTAATATAAATAAAGTACCAATTTTTTTAATATTAATAAATTACTAATATTACAAATCTAAATAAAATACTAATATAACTAACATAAATAAATTACCAATATGATTAATATAAAAAAAAAACTAATATTCCTAATACAAAAAGATTACTAATATTACTAAGTCAAATAAATAACTAATATCTCTAATATAAATAAATTACTAATATTACAAATATAAAAAAAATTACTTATATTACTAATACAAAAAAATTACTAATTCAAATTAATTACTTATATTACTAATATAAATAAATTACTTATATTATTTGTTTATATTAATATAAAAAAATTACTAATAATACGAATATGAATAAATTACTAAAAACAATAACAATAATAATAAAAATCAATGTCGTATAAATAATCGATATTAAAATTTAAGCTATAAATATTTGTATTTTGGGCGGAATTTCACTGGATGGAGAAGTCGATTTGACTCGACAGCCAGTTGATTAGTTACACAAGAGAGAGAGAGAGAGGAATTGACCTCTCTCTATTTTACTCTCCCTCTTTGTGTGGTCTCGGTGCTTTATATATTCCCCTCGACACACGCGACGATATGTGAACATTTATATATATGTATATATGTATATTAGGTATATGATAATCGTGTGTCCGAGCGTACATGGAGCAATCATGTTACATTATGCGTAACACGCGCGCGTGCCAATCTACCAAAGTACATTAACTTTGAAATTAAATATAATAATAATTTTTGTGTCTTTATTCGTTTATTTGTGAGTGGAGGGAAATTTTGAATTAAGCACTAAATTGAAATGAAAATATGAAATTTTTGAGCGAGTCATTTTTGTAAAAAATTTATTCATCTTAGATGAAAACTAGTGAAATATTTCTCTGAAGAGAAGAATTTTATTTTAAAAAATAGTAACGTGTAAAAACCAAAAATGTTATTAAAAAAAAAAGGAATATATTTCAATTATCTTTCAGAAGAAATCTAGAGATGTTTCTTTTAATATTTTGTAGATTGAAATTCGTTATATGAATAATACAGAGTTTGTAAATTTTATTTTAAATTATTAAGAAAATTTATTTCGATATGAAAAATAGCAAAATAATTTAATTAAAATTTTTTGATTATTCAAAATATTTTCAGGATCGTTAAATATTTTTTTCTTTTCATCTAGAATTATTTCTGTTTATTTATATTAACAATATTTAATTATGACTTCAACTTTCAACTGGATAAAAATATTTATTTTACATTCAGAAAATTAAAATTCGTCCAGTGAACAATCTGGAGTTAAAAAATTTCCCTAAAATAATTCAGAAAATTTATTTCAATATGAAAAATAGCAAAATAACTTGATTAAAATTTTGTGATTATTTAAATTATCTTCAGGATTCATTGTTAAATATTTTATTCTTTTCATCTAGAATTATTTCTTTTTATTTATATTACGAATATTTAACTATGACTTCAATTCTCAACAGGACAAATTTGAAGTTTTATTGTATTTTTTCTTCCTTCTATTTTTTTTTCTTTTTCATTAACAATTCCCCAGGTGTCGCCAAAGGTATTGTGGATGAAAGTTGCGTTGGTAGTGGGGCAAAACAGCTTCGCGAGTTTTAGCGAGACTTTTGTTAATGTTCAGAATTAACGGAGTAAGGAGACTTTAAGTCATAAGGCCTCACGGGAGTCCACGACTACTATGGGTTCGACGCCGCAACTTTCACGATTCTTTATTTCTTTATCAAACTCATTCCCTCTCACTCGTTCTCTTCATATCCATCTCCGTTGCTCTTTTTTATTTTCCTCACTGTCTTTTACTTATTTTCTTTTATCCACACGACTCCTTGCAGCCTTTTTTTTTTTTTATTCCGAAACTTTCAACGTCGCTAATTTTTTTTTTACGGCTCTGTTAACATAATTATAATAAAAGAATTGCGGCAAAGGAAAGATATATTAATACGACGGAATATTTTAAATCCATTGTGTATTCCAATATACATTTCTATCTGCACTTGTCTGGAATGAAAAGCAAAAGATAAATTTTAAATTCACATTGTGTATAATTTATATAAATTATTCTATTAATTAATGTTATGAAATTATTTTATTATAAATATTAGTAGTTTTAATTTAAGATTATTAAATGTTATTTATTGATATTATTATTTTTTTTTGTTTGGTTTCGATGTTAAACCTGGATGAATAAATATTTTCAATTGAAAAAAAAAAATGGAATAATTTTTATCGAGAGTTTAGATTTTATAATCAAACTCTAATTCAATTTTGGTTTATAATTTTGGAGGTATTAAAATATTTTACTGGTGTAAAAGTGAATAAATTTAATAATATAATTTGTTCACTTTCATTTAAATTATTCCAAATATAAATAAAAAGAAATATTTCTACTTGAAAAGAAAAAAATATCAAACAATCTTGACAATGTTTTAAATAATTAAAAAATTTTAGTCCAGTTATTTTGCTGTATCTCATAACAAAATAAATTATCTGAATATAAAATAAATATTTTTATCCTATTGAGAATTGAAATCATAGTTAAATATTTCAAATATAAATAAAAAAAATCAATTCTAAATGAAAAGAAAAACTGAAATAATTTAAAACAAAAATTTTCCTCGCAAATTCAAGGAAAAAAAAAACAAATCAGAAGAACAAATTGACTAAATTATAATTATTATTCAATTATAAAATCGTAATAAAACCCAATACAAATATATCGTGAATATAAACCCATAATTTCTTCCCAGAAAGAAAAAAAAAAGAACAAAAATTCAACATTGTCGGTGTAAACCGTTTTATATTCGCGCTTTATTTCTCTCACTCTTTTTTCTTCTCATTCCCCCCTGTACCAACGTCGTTTTACGAACGAGACCACTCACTTATTCATCCCAACGAGATGAACTTTACGGAGATTTTAATAACAGCCCACTGGATTTTATATAAAAAAAGAATTCATATATTTTTATTTTTTCTTTTCATCGTGACAACACAAGAGATACGTAAATTTACGTTAAACATTTTTTTTTCGTCCTCTCATCTTCTTTCATTTATATCCCTCCTTATAATTACTTGCCACTGTGTTGACATGCGCATACACTCAAAGTGTGAGATGAAATTAACTCTTCTAAATGTCTCTTACATACAAAGTAATTACACAAAACAAATGATAACGACGAGTTTTCAACTGGCACGCGTTTGTCTATATGAGTTTGAAATTAATTCAAATGTCACTTGAGATAAAGTTCGTTTGTCTTGTGTAAATTTATGATTAGAGAAAACATATAATGTTAAATAAAATAATCTATCAATTTAATGAGCTTGAAATTGGCAAATTATAATCATCAAATAAATTAATGTCGTTGACAATTTAAATAAATAATAAAAACATTTGTAATTATTATTCTTTATTATTGTTCTACATGACATAGGAAAATTATAAAAGTGTCAATATAATTATAATATCACGAAGATAATAAATAGAAGTATTGCAGAATGATCGTGATAAGAAAAAAAAAGAGAAAAAAAATATAAAAAAATAAAAAACGAAGATGAAACTCTTGTTCCCCATGGGAACTTTTCTTCTCTCTCGCTTACCCATTTCTCCCCTCGTTTTCTTGTTGGAAAAATCATCTCACTGCCATTTCCAAGCTCATCGCCTTGGTGTTAGGATGGAAAAAAAAAAAAAAAAATAAGGAAGTAGAACAAAAAAAAAAAGCGCGCGCGTATTCGGTCATGGTGAAGGAATTGAACGAACATTTATTTTGTTCACACCAATAAATCTCTCTTCGTCACCGGAAAATATTGATAATACCGATATATGACAAACAAGCGTAGAAAATATAATTGATATATTAATATATTACAACATGAAAAGGAAAATCGTAGAATTTTTGTAAAGAAAATCGAACAGAAATTATTATAGTTATTTAAATAATTGTCAAGAAAACAAAAATCATTTACTAATCATATGAATATTAACAGGAGAAATAATCCTCAGGCAGAAGAAATTTTACCGCGCCAGAAAAATTAATTTGTATAAAAGCTATCAATTATAAACAAATAATTAAATTAACTGTTATAAAATGATTTAAAAAATTGTGAATTTTTATATCAAAGCCAGAATTTTTTATTGATTGGCACTGCTAATTCTTAGACATGAATGAAAAAAATTGTTAAATATATTAATATATAAATAAATTATATGAAAAAATCAAATAAATAAATGAGGAAATAAAATGAATAAATAAATGATGTCATAAATAATTTATAAATTTAATACGATTAATTTGTTTCAGCAAAGAAAAAACAGAGTACTAAATCAAGTTTGAGAATTTTTATTGTAATGTAGTTACTAAAAAATATCCACACTTATTATAAATTTTCTATAACTGTAAATTAATTTTTCTTCGTTTGAAAAATAAACATTTCTAAAAATGTCATTTATGACTGTTTAGTATTGCATAGCATAGTGAAATTTCGTAGATTTTTCTCGCAATGAGAATTTTTAAATAACAGAATCGATCAAATACTGACGAAACTTTCAACTCAAAATTAATTTAAAAATAATTTTCCCAATTTTTAATATATCTATAAATTCTATTTTTTTTTTTATTTATCTAAACATGTACGAGCTTCATCATTCACAATCTTGGCAGGAGTTTAAATAGACGTAGACGTTTGCTCCACCGAGAATTCATACGAATGAAAAAAGAAAAAAATAAAATAAAAAAAAAGGGCGGAAATAGCTTAGAAAATCCACCTAGTTTTGATTCACCACGCGGCCTACCGGTCACGATGGCTGACATCGCGTAATTGTTCTATCTCTTGTCTACCAAGAGATTGAGTGAGACCAAACACACTTCCATTCTCTACAAATTCACCTTTCCAAAACCCCCCACAGCCATCGCATACAAACGCCACATCGCCATCCCTGCGATTGCCTTCGCGCCAAGAATGCATAAGCAGCTAACGCCTGTATGTACGTATATCCAATCATCCATTTTATATACATATGTATACAGTACATATATAGACGTATCTATGTATACTTATACCGCAATGCTGCATCTATCTTACATTTTGATATTTCTACCGATGATTTCCAATTTCATTTGTCAAAAATAAACAGATAAATAAAATAATTTCTAACGTATATTGTTCAATTTTTTTTTTCTGTTAGTCTTTGGTCATTTTAAACCGACATTTAAATAATGTTTAGTTAAAATGAATAGTTGAGATAAATATTTATTACTTATTTGAAACAATTGATATTTATTTCAAATGATAAATATTTATATTTGAAATTATTATCAGTTATTCTGAACAATTATTGTTGATTTTGGATCATTAATATTTACTTCAAATTATAAATATTTATTCATAACAATTGATATTTATTTGAAATAATTATCAGGTATTCTAAACAATTATTATCAATTTTGAATCATTAATATTTACTTGAAATTCAAAATATTTATTTAAAACAATTGATATTTATTTAGAATAATAAATATTTATTTGAACTAATAATCAATTATTCTAAACAATTATTATTCATTTTAAATCATTAATATTTACTTCAAATTCTAAATATTCAGTCAAAACAATTGATATTTATATTTGAAATAATTTTAATTTATTTCGAACACTTAAAATTCATTTAAATCACAAATGATTTAATTAAAACAATTTGAATATCAATTTTAAAAAATAAATACTTTTTCCAAACAATCTGCAATTATTTTAATGAATCAATATTAATTCAAAATAATTAATATTCATTTAAAACAATTGCCATCCATATCAAATAATAAATATATTTATTCAAACTATTTATCTATTATTCTAAACAATTACTATTCATTCCAAATCATTAATATTAATACGAAAATTAATATTCCCTTCAATAATTAATTCTAAATATTTTTTTAAAACAACTGCTATTGATATAAAATAATAAATATTCATTTGAAATAATTATCAATTATTTCGAACACTTAATATTTACTAAAATCATAAATATTATAATAAAAACAATTGATAACAATTTCAAATAATAAATACTTCCTCGAAACAATCAACAATTATTTTACTAAATCAATATTAATTCAAAACAATTAATATTCATTAAAAAAAAAAAAAAAAAAACAATTGTTACTCACATCAACTAAATATTATATTAATATTCGTCTAAATAATTGTAAATTTTTTATTTCTTCCAAACATTTCCAACTTCAAATCCACTTTCTCATGTCACTCAAGACTTTAGTCAAGGCACTGTGTGCAATAATTTCTGAATAACATTATTATAAATACACATCTACTTATATGTTCATATTCTCTCACCCAATATTCACGTATATGTATATCTCTATCTACATCTGATGCTGTACAGCATCAGAGAGGCATCAACACAGCAAGGGGAACTAGAGAGGTCCCGTAGGCACAGCACAGTTCTGACGTGTGACGGGATTGCTGCTCCTCAGAGACACCTCATTCAATTAGTCACTCAGTTACTCGCATCACATCGCATTTACCTTAGGCTTTTCGTCTTTGCCCGCGTGCGTATGTTCATCCCTCAATTTATAACTGACAATCTGAAAACACGTAACCAACATCAGTAACTTGACAAAACAATATTTACTTAAATGAATAAAAAATAAATATGTATACACTAGTGAAAAAAATTAAAGAGTCAAAAAAATTTTTCGACATTTTTTGACAGACTGTATTTCAGTGAAAAATGGTCGTATCGAGTTTTCAAAAAAAGCATTTTAAAGCTCCAAGACTCTAGTTTTCAGATCTTGTGACGAAAAAATTTTAAAAGTCACGATTATTACGTAATTTTAAGAAATACTACAGAAAATAAAATTTGCAAATTTTGTTTCTTTTTTTTTTTTTAAGTTCACGAACTTGGGAAAATTATTTTTAGCCGAAGCCATCATTTTGATTGGATAGCTTGTGTCAATTTTTTCTACTAGTATACATGAGAGTAAAATAAAAAAAATTAATAGATTAATTTTATTCGTTATTTTGTATCACGTGAGTAAAACACATTTGTCTTTTATTTTTATATTGTTATTCAATATTTATTTGTATTATAAATGTGTGTGTGTGTGTGTGTGTTTGTGTGTATGGTACGTTTAGCTATATAGAAGGTTGGAATTCACGTCGATGGTAAAGTCTAGCAAAGCAAAAGGGCCAGAAACTGCTGGCTTTGCGGAATTACTCGACAGGGTACATCCCACGGGGCCGAACTTGTCCGCGACAATTTCAAACTTATTTTAACATTCATATAAGTTTCCCTCTTACCCTTCTGCATCACCGTCGTACCATTGAATGTATATATATATACAGTATATTTGGAACACCAACCATACATTCATGTAATCAGAATGATGGAGAATATATTTATAAGTATGAATAAGTATATGAATAGTTATTTGGTGTATGGACAAAATGTGTTTAAAGATTGATGTGAATTTTGATCACTTGGAAAAATATTTGGATTAAATTTTAAAACAAAATTATATAGATTAAATTTAAATAACAATCAATCGAATGTTTTTAGTTAATATTTGATACTTATTTAAAAGAATAAACATTTATTTTAAATTATTTATATTAATTTAGGAATTAATATTTACTTCAAACTATAAATATTTATTTAAAACAACTGCTATAATTCATATCAAATAATAAATATTTATTTGAAATGATTATCAGTTATTTTAAACAATTAGAATTTATTTCAAATTATTTATATTAATTTAAAGATTAATATTTACTTCAAACTCTAAATATTTATTTCAAAAAATAAATATTTATTTGAAATAATCATCAGTTATTCTAAACAATTAATATTTATTTTGAATTATTATAAACAATTATTATCAATTTTGAATCATTAATATTTACTTTAAAATCTAAATATTTATTTGTATTAATTATCAGTTAATCTAAACAATTAATATTTATTTTAAATTATTTATATTAATTCGGAAATTATTATTTACTTCAAACTCTAAATATTTATTTAAAAGAACTGCTATAATTCATATCAAATAATAAATATTTATTTGAAATCATTGTAAATTATTTTGCACACTTAATTTTTATTTTTAATCACAAATTTCATAATTGAAACAATTGGTATTGACATTTCAAATGAACAAATATTCTTTAGATAAAAATTTGTGATTTATTTTGAAATAATATTACTCATTTAAAATAATAAATAATATTTACAATGAATTTAATTAATATTTAATCTAAATGACTGATAGTTTTGTTTATAAAATTGGAAATATTTAATTATTCTGTATAAAGATTAATTTTACTCTAGTGTATAACAATTCAAATATCAAAATTCATATACAGACTCAATAAAATATTCTCAAAAATTAACCCAATTTTTCTTTAATTATTTTTATCTTCTATTTCATTGTGATAAATCACCGATTAAATAGTTCATAATTATTATTATAAATATATATTGTGATATTATTTATAATAAAACAAATATATTATTGATAATGCCCTGTAGTTATTTAATTAAATATGTATACAGAAATTATTTTAAAATAAATTCTGAGAATATAAAAAAAAAAATTCTTTTTTTCTTCAATTTAAAGAAGAATTATTTTTTAATAGCTTGTTTCTAATAAACAATTGCCATTTATAATATAAATATTCATAAGTGACATGTAAATCAGACATAATTTGTTGCTAAATACTCCAAAATTCAGATTAAATTCGAAGTGATGAAAAAAAAATTTTTATTCATCTAAATCAATGTGTATATATGTTCTTGCATATATATACATAAATATTATATATAACATTGATTATTAGCTCAATAATCCGTCTAAATATTACATAGTTTAATAATATCCATGACTTTTTTTGTAATTCATAACAAAAATTACTTTTTTTGCTAGTTCATAACCTGAAAAAATCATTTTCATAAGAATAAACCAAAATGGCATTATTGACAAATGTTTTGGATGAATATGTAAAAGAATTCAATTTCTTTTTTTTTATGTGGATGAAATTTAGTTGTTGGGCGTGTATATAGAACTTACCTAAACCCCTAGGCAACATAAAAATCTTTCCCTTGGCGTATATTACCATGGTGTATTTTGTTATTCATAGACTGAGCGAAATAATTCCATAACCTCCATTGTAATAAACTTTCTGTGTGCGATAAAATATTATAAATTCATTTCATCGATATTTATTTGAAATAAAATATAAAAGGGTAGCTTTTTTCCCTCCATACCTGCATTCTTAGCTTCTGTTCTCCATTGTGCAATGGCGTCGTAAACCGTTGACGAAAAATTTTCGAACAAGGTGTCGCATTTGCGGCGCGACATGGAACTAAATATTTGGAAATAGAGTATATTCTGCTTTACCATCGCACAAACAAAAATCTTCTTTACCGATACTTATTATTCAGAATAAATATATATATTATTAAAAAAAATTAATAAAATAATTCGATAATACAGTAATAAATATCTAATAATAAATAATATAAATTGAAAAAATATATCACGAATATTTGGTAATTATTATATTGATTTCTGCAAATAAATAAATACAAGAATTAACGCAAATTAATTACAATATTAAACAATTATTAAATAATATTCTAAATTAACAAACAACTTGTCATGCTATCTATTAAAATAAAATTGAAATACAGAATTAGCTTATATAATTTATCAAAAAAATTACACAATTAATTTTGGAGTCATTTCCATTACGTGGTACAGAGTGGAGTCACAGTGTTAACACTAATTTCAACTTGATTTATATATAAATTCAATAATTTTATTTGAATTTCACTGAAAAAATCAATCTACACCTATGCAAAATTTAATCTATTAATCCTATCATAGTTTCATGATAGCCTGTCAATTTTTATGCCAAAAAATTTATTTAAAATTTATAAAATATCAAGAAAAGTTTCACTACATGGTACCACGGTGGAGCTACAGTGGTTCCATGGACAATGAAGTTTATATTTCCTTGCGCAGTTTAATATTTCTGATAGATAAAATACAAATTAATTCATAAATATATAATTATAAAATTTATTATATATTTAATTGAAACTTTCAGTCTATAGGAATTATATTGATTGAAAATGGAGAAATTTTTTTATTATAAATTTGAATTTTTTGAGTTATGCTCTGATGGTAAGTTTCACAGTGTCATGATGATAAAATTCTCTTGAGTTGAGTCTACTTTACCGACAAAATTTTGTTCAAAAATCAGTGGAACGCGCTGCTGACGACGCCATTGATGACTTGTGATAATTAGAATGCAATTGGCAATGGAGCTTGGAACAATTGATATTAAATATGAAATTAATACTATTGTAAGACTGTAAGTATCACCCTATCACTAATGACTTTAATTATTATCAACAATGTTGAATTTTATCAATATATTTCAAGTGAGTTATCAATTATCTTTTTGTCACAATTATCAAACAATTATTATATATACATATTACAAAATTTTCCTTTCACTTTTCCAGAGTCGATGTAATGTATCCTTAAATTGAACTGCCCTTCTTCATTTGTTTAATATTTAATCTCAAGAGAAAAATTAATTTCATAACTGGGATTTCAGAATGCAGAAATTGAGGTTAGGATTTTGTATTTTTTTTTCACATTTATTTATTTTATAAATGTTTTTATTAATCCGCACATATTTAATATTTATATCTTTCATTTTTATTTCACATTTATTCAGAGATGATTATAATGAAAATTCTATTTATCGTTATTTATTTAATAATATATATTTGTGGTTATGAATTACAATAGTCAACAACAAATGATATAACAATATGCCAAAAGGAAAAAAAAAAAAAAAGACGGCTAATGAAATTTCATTTGAGATGATATTTATGAAAAATAATAAAGAAAATATAATATTAATAATAATGAGAGAAAATTTTTCGTTCTAAATATGAAAATAAATCATCTCGAAATTTTTTTGGATGAATACAAAAAAAAAACAAAATAATAATTATAATAATGCTAATAAGTAATTAATTTTTCTATTCTACAGGATTTCAATCCAAGGACTCACATATACAATAATACGCACACGCATTTGATACATTTATTTATATAAAAAAAAAAAAAAGTCTATAAAGTCTCTCACGCTTTGTTACTTTCACTCTTTTGCCTATCAAAAAATTTTTTATTCCATTTCCCCCCATTAGAATTTGTCTTTAATTTTAATTCAATTAAATTCAATTCGTTTTACAAAATTTCGCGAACAATCAAAGAGAAATATTGTCCAATTAATTAATTATTCAATTAATTAATTAACTGTAGGAATTTTAAACTTTGGTTTTGATATTTCTAAGCCAGATATTTTCACGGGGGATGAAAAAATAATAATATAAATCCCAAAGCACACTCTTTGCGCACATACTCGATATTTATATAATACAATTATTTAGCACACTTCAAAAAAAAAAATATCTAAATTAAATTTTTTATTATTCATTTCCTTCGTATCTTTTTTATTTATTTATTTTTTTCTTCATTTTTATTCCTGTTATAATTATAAACAAATAAAAGCTCAACTAAGTGCCAATAATGGCTCAACAGTCATTCGTGATTTTCTCTGTTTTTCCTCGTGGTAATTTTTCATTTTTAATAATTTTCTCTTTCCCTGACTCAATTTCTTCATTGGAATTTCTGTAGTCGTTGAAATTCCATTAGAATTTTCTTCTTCTTGCTCCTCGAGCATTCTCAATGTTTCAATTATATTCCTTGGCTCATTTGTGCGACCTCTAGTACCATTTCTATTAGCATAAACAACTGATAAATGTGAAAAACTTGATTTTGGCGGTGCTGTTATGTCAGCAAAATCACGAAAATTAGCAAAAAAATCACCACCACGTATCGGTTGTGGTTTTGGATTGCGATAATAATTCGAGCGTCCTCTAGCAATATTCGTTGAATAATACGGATTATATAAACTTTCATCTACGGAATATTCTTCATTTTCTTTTTCTTCTGGATAATAAGTTCCACCTCGAATAACTCCAAAATTACCAGAACCCAGCAATGGATGTTCTGAATTACGTGCTGTTGCTGCTGCTGCTGTTGATTGATATGCAGCATTTCGATCACGTTGAAAATAGCCGAGAAAACGGTTGGGACGATAGCGCTGTTGTTGTTGTTGTTCTGCAAATGATAGTCGATGATTGGCGAATAATTCAGCGAATGATGGAAAGAAATTTTGACTTTCTTGTTCCAAACTTTTTTCAATATTTGCACCTGTTTCATCATTAGATCCAACACCATGAACGTTTGATATTGATGCTGTCACACGTGTCTCAGCATTTATTGGAACAGCTGATGGTACTGATGATGGTAATGATGATGATGATGATTCTTCAGTTTTTTTAGGTGCTGCAATTGTTTCTGCACCGTCAGGTTCCATGTACATGTCCGAGTCGTCGGAATCATCGTAATCATGTGAATGAACCTCGGATGCAGCAGCCACCGAGTCCTGAATGATCAAAAGAATTATTTAATTCATAAAAAATTTATAAAAATAAATTAATTTGTTATTTGGGGAAATTTTTGAACAGGAAAATAATACAAAATCTTGAAAATTAGCAGTGAATAACTAACATTAATATTAATTTATGATGATTATACAGTTTAAAAATTTATTTTAATTATTATTAACTGTTAAATATTCATAAAAAAAATTTAGCTCGTCATTTTTAGTTATTTAATCGTTAGAATTTGAAATTGAATGAAAGAATTCATTCATTATATTCAAAATATTGAAAATTACTCTCGAATGAATAACAAAAATATTAATTCAAGATAATTATACAGTTTAAAAATTTATTTCAATTAAATTAACTGTTAAATATTCATGAAAAAAATTTAGCTCGTCATTTTTAGTTATTTAATCGTTAAAATTTGGAATTGAATGAAATAATTCATAAATTCTATACAAAATTTTGAAAATTACTTTCAAATGAATAACAAAAAAATTAATTCATGATAATTATAAGGTTAAAAAATTTATTTCAATTATTCAATCGTTAGAGTTTAAAATTGAATAAAAGAATTCATAAATTAATTTTATTGCAACGTTAAATTTATTAAGGATCGTCATCAGCTTGTTGATATAATAGTATAGTAAAGGATAAAAAATATAAAGAATCTAGATAAACAATAAAAATGAGCGCGCCTTCAACGATGTTCTTGCCTTGACATTTAATATATCAAGTGTGTGTGTATAATAATACATGTTATAGCCTGTGAAACTGCCAACTGTGTGTATTTGTACTACTTTTATAAAACACAACTGAATGCTTTTAAAGTATTAGGACTTTAAACGTGAATATAATCATCAGTTTTATAATACTGAATGAACTTCAATGAGGAATCGTGTCGTGAGTTTAGAAAATATGTATGCAACACAGGTCATAAAAGAACAATCAGTTGCAACATCCTGACACGCCTAAGCATTGTTATAAATAATATTCACAGGCAAAAAATAATTTTATTATTAATCAATTTTTTTTTTTTTTTCATTTCTTTTCTGTTTTAATTTATTATATTATGTAATTTTTTATTGTTTACTTGATTGACGTTGTTTTTAATTTATTTGAGGTGAAAGATGAAGTGGGAAAATTGAAAGAAAAATTTTAGTGATGATTATATAAAATTTAAAACAATGAGAGAAAAATTATAGATTTAGTTAAATTTTATTTTTAATTTGTAAAATATTATTTTTTAGCTTTGTCAATTTTTTTTTTACCTCACGATCGTTTATGTTATCTGGTACTGGAGCGCCATCTGTAAAATATAATAATATTTATAATAATATTATAACATTTATTAGTGTTTATAATTTATTATTGATATTTAAAATTTTATTAGTGTGAAAATAATTTTAAATTATTAAACATTACATATTTTATTTATTAATATACAGTTTGTTTATATTTTATTAAAGATATTAAACGTATTCTTCAAGTGGAAAAAAATATAAACTATTAAATATTTAATATTATATAGCAATTTTTTTATTTACTGAAATAAAAAATATTTTTAAATGTTGAAATTAATTATTTCGTGTTGAATATTTTTATTAAATTTTTTTATTCATGCGTTCCAGGATGATAAACAATTAATTCAAAATATCTTACAAACCTAAAATAAAATTGCAAAACAGAAAATTTATTTTTACTAACAAAAAAAAAATAATTAAAAAATTAAATAACAAGAAAATATTAATTAAATTTAACTAAATTAAAAAAATATAATATCTTCTTGTTATTTTATTTATCAATAATTTTTTTTATTCTGCAATTTTATTTGAGCATTGTAAGAATTTTTTAATTAATTGTTAATTGTTTAATTTCAACATTTCAAAATATAATTAATCATAGTAAATAAAGAATTGCCATATAATATTAAATATTTATTAGTTTATATTTTTTTCTACTTAAAGAATACGTTTAATGTCTCTAATAAAATATAAACAAACTGTATATTAATAAATAAAATATGTAATGAGATTAATTAGTCGTATAATATGTTTAAATGACAGACTATTTCTCATAGATTATAAATCAAAATTATGGAATTTAAACCACCCACAATTATTATTATGTAGTGATAAATTTATGTGTGTATATTGAACAAGATACCATGTGCTTTTTGTAGGACATATTTGATGTGTATCGTAACATGCGTAACCGGTCACATTTATCACAGACTCACTCGAGTGTTGGGTCTGTGTCTTTCTTATTGCGGTTTTATTCATGTCGCGTGTGTGTATATTTTATACACTTGGAAAACGATAATACAATTCAAGGACAGTAGAAAATACTTTGAATATTTTCATAGTTGTCAGATAAATTCGATATTCAATGAGGAAATTCATTAATATAAATACACATATATATATAGCCGATGATAATTATTATTTATAATAATATATAAACATTTGTAGAATTAAATTCAGATCATTAAAAAAAAAATTAATGAGAAAAAATCAATAGAAATTTTTTTTTTTGTGGTTATGAATTTTTTTTAATGATTATTTGTTTATTTGTTTTTATTATGGTTTAATTTGGTTTGTTTTTGTTTTATTTATAAAAATTTATTTGATGAATTTTAAAATTTTTTGACTGAGAAATTATTTTTATTGATTTTTAAAACTAATCAGGATTTTTAAATGATTATTAAATCATTAAAATTATTGATATTTGATATTAAATATTATTAAATAATATAAAATGAAGAATATTTTTATTGATTTTCAAAAATAATCAGAATTTTCAAATGATTATTAAATATTATTAAATAATATGGAATATTAAATATTTTTATTAATTATTAAAATTAATTAAAATTCTTAGATGGTTATTAAATTAGTCAAATTATTGATAATTAATATTAAATTATATTATTATTAAATATTATTGAATAATAAAGAATAGAAAATATTTTTATTAATTATTAAAACTAATCAGAATTTTCAAATGATTATTAAATATTATTAAATAATATAAAATATAAAATATTTTTATTAATTATCAAAATTAATTAGAAACTTTAAATTATTATTAAATTAATCAAATTATTGATAAATAATATTAAATTATATTATTATTAAATATTATTTAATAATAAAGAATAGAAAATATTTTAATTAATTATTAAAACTAATCAGAATTTCCAAAAGATTATTAAATATTATTAAATAATATAAAATATTTTTATTAATTATCAAAATTAATCAGAATCTTCAAATTATTATTAAATTAATCAAATTATTGATAAATAACATTAAATTATATTATCATTAAATATTATTGAATAATAAAGAATAGAAAATATTTTAATTAATTATTAAAACTAATCAGAATTTCCAAAAGATTATTAAATATTATTAAATAATATAAAATATTTTTATTAATTATCAAAATTAATTAGAATCTTCAAATTATTATTAAATTAATCAAATTATTGATAAATAATATTAAATTATATTATTATTAAATATTATTGAATAATAAAGAATAGAAAATATTTTTATTAAATATTAAAACTAATCAAAATTTCCAAAAGATTATTAAATATTATTAAATAATATAAAATATTTTTATTAATTATCAAAATTAATCAAAATCTTCAAATGATCATTAAATTAATCAAATTATTGATAACTAATATCAAATTAATTTATAATCAAATATAACTAATAAATAAAAAATAGAAAATATTATTAAGTATTAAAATTAATTGAAATTTTTAAATGATTATTATAAATTATTTGAATTATTGATATGTAATATTAAGTATATTTCTTATCAAATATTATCAAACAATATAAAATATAAAATATTTAGTATTTTTTTTTTTTCAAAAAAGAAAAAAAAATCTGATAATTTTTTATTTTACATTTTCAGCTGAATTTATTTTGTCTGGCGTTGGAAATTTACAATGTTGATGGGCTTCTTTTGGTTTCTTCATCACATTCACAAGCATATATATATATGATCACATATATATATACATTGCCTTCAGGCTCACGATGTTTTCCATGCGACGACCAATTAATTACATACACGTATGTACAACTGATGTCTTTTCTTTCTCTCCCTTTTACACACAAACATTAAACTGGAGAAAGTCGTGTACGAATTAAATTCTTCATCTCTATCACTCGCATATTTTTGTTTTTTCTTTTTCCCCTTTTACCAAACGAATCAAATGAGAATTCAAACCTTCTTTAATCACTTTTGTATAATATATAAACATAAACGAAAGGCCTCAAGAGATTATTTAACATTTTCATCTCATTACATTTCATATCCCATGAGAAATATATTTTTTTCTCTATCAAATATTCTACATTTTATTTCACAAATTTTCTTTATCTAATATATTCTTATAATACCCACGCTCTGATACTTTATACAAAAAAATTTCACGCTAGATTGATTGAAAATCCACAGCACAAATAATTAACAATGAAAAAGAAAATTTATCAAACCATTGACTTCCTTAATTAAATTTTTTTTTTTCTTTTGTACAATTTAATTCTATTATTTATTGATTCCTTATTTATTTAATATCATTTGTGTTCTGATGTCAAGTCTATTGTTTATTCATTCAAAAACATTTGTCAATGGGTGTCCTCACATATAAATAAATAAATAAATAAATAAATAAATAAATAAAAACAATCAAGGGCAAACTAGAAATTGTAATAAAAGAGAATTTTTTTATTTGATTTATAAATTAAAATTAATTTACTAGAGCTGTTTTATTTTTTTTTGTGGTCACGAATTTTTAAATTACTAATCAATATTTATTTATTTATTATATATAGTTTAATTTATTTTGCTTTTTTTTATTTACAAAAATTTATCTGATGAATTTTAGAATTTTTGATTTTTAAATTATTTTCTATTGATTTTTAAAACAAATGAAAATTTTCAAATGATTATTAAATATTATTAAATAATATAGAATATAAATTATATTTAACATGTAATAATGTCAATATATATATTAATTTGTTCATGTACAATTTATCAATTGGATTATAATTCAATTTGTTGTTAAATACAAATGAGAAATGAAATTACTTATTTTCTTTACAATTTAAAATTTGTATTTAAAATTATCTTTATAGATTTATCTTAATTTTATTTACTATTTTCTCTTTCGTTTATTCTTGTTTATTTACTCGATGGAATTGTAATTGACTTTACAACAAGGTAATTCAATTGGTTTTAATTCAATTCTATTGGACTTATTTGTGCAAACAAGGAAGTCATTTGAATTGATCACAAGTTAAATATTTTATTTTATTTTTATTTCATTAACTATTGAATTGAGTTCAATCTATATATGTTATTTTAAAATTACACGTAAATTTATTTTCTATTTCACATATGAGAATTAACTTCCTGATTTAAAATGAATTAATAATTTGTATTTGTGTTTATATTTTTTTAAATTTATTTTATATATTTTTTCATTTTCTATTTGCTGGGGGATAAATTTAATATTCGCTGAGTCTTGTCATTGGTCGAGATGAATATTAGATAGACAGGAAATCACGTTAACGGGTTTATTATAATAAACAGTAATTATTTTTAATAATTAATAATTGATTTTATTCATAAGGAAATATTTATAATTTGAATTTTTTCATTCAATCAATTTATTTTTTGTTTCAATTTAATTTTTAAATTATTTAAATATACTTTTATTTATTTATTATTGTTGGAATGATTGGGATAAGTGATTCATAAGTTCATTTAATTGATTTCAATGATGATAATAGTGATGAAATAATAATTTAAATGAAGGACAAATAGATTTGTAATTCCATGGGAATCTTAAAAGATCGTGAGAGTTATTGAACCACACCTATTTTTTGCTTATTCTCAGCTTGATATTTCTGACACTTTGAAATGTGTTGAAAGTATCAATAGCACATTAGAAAAAAAATTTAAATAAAAGAATAAGTAACGAAAAAAAAAAAAAAAAAAAAAAAAAACTTTCTCTTGTGAAGAAAAAATATATTCGACCTAGATATTTTAATTTATTTATTTATTTTTTGACTGATTGGTGAATTTGGCCTTGACAATGGTAAATTTTTCCATTCTGGTTTGAAACAGGACAAGTGAGTTCGATGGCACTTTCATTTGCTCAAACAGGACAATAATTATTTATGAATATTTTCAACTTGTTTCTTTATTTTTTATTTTTTTTTGCAAAACTCGTTTTTTCTGTTGGATTAAATTCCTTTCAGGCTATTTGATATTTTATTCGCCAAAATACTTGATTAAAAATTGAAAGTCACGACTTAGGAATTTTTATTTGGATGTTTATTTATTTTTAGGGGAGAGTGGTGCAAAGTGATATGGAATGGATGGAGAAATTTAACTGGTGTTTTTGTGAGTTATCAAATTTATATTTTTATTTTAAATTAAAAGTGAAAATTTCACGATTTTGTTAAAAGTTTCGATGAACATTTGAGAATTTAAAACGAAATATACCTTACTGAATTGATAAGAAATAAGTAAATATATTTGTTTATTTGCTAATTAATTTTTTTATATAAATAAAAAAATAAAGTAAAAAAAAAAAATTATTCAATTTTTTTATTGTGAAATTTTAAATATTATTTATAATATTATTAAATGTTAATATAATATTTCATACTTTCTCTCCGATTTATAAATCATTTTCAGAGCTGAAAATAATTTTCAAAACTATTATTTTACTATTGCAAATAATTTTAATTTTCATTTTAATTTTCTTCATAATTATTTTTCATCATCAAAATCAAAAAATAAATATTACTAATATTTTCAATGAACATTTTTAGAGTAATGTACGTTACTGAATTGATAAAAAATAAATAAATATATTTATTTATTTACAAATTAATTTTTTCACACAAATGAAATAAAGTAAAAAAAAAAAAAAAAATTATTCAATTTATTCATCGTGAAATATTAAAAATTATTTATAATATTTTTATTTATAATATTTTATACACTCTATTATAATTTTCAAAGCTCAAAATAATTTTCAAAACAATTATTTCACAATGGCAAATAATAATTTTGATTTTAATCAATAAATAATAAATTAAATTTAATTAATTAAAAATTAAATTTTCTCTACTTTTCAAACAATACTTTTGTTCCTCTCCAACAAATTATCCCCCAGGAATTTTCAAAATATCCAAATCACCTAAAAAAATCAGTTCAAATAAAAAAAGAAAAATATAAAATCCAAATTATAAAAAAATTAAATTCAACTACAAAAAATATTTCTCAACACATTCATTAATCAATCAATCAATTCCCTTTTTATATTCCTCCACAAATAATTCTCTTCCATCACGCGACTTAAGACTGTCAGTACTGAACACTCGGGTTAAAATGAAGATAATTATTTTTATTTATAACCCTGAAGTGATTGGAATCATTGCAAAAATATCCCCAGCAACTATCCTCAATAAAAAAACCGTAATATTTTGATCCACATTCATATTAAATAAATAAATAAATAAAAAAAAAATACCTGCAATCACTTCAAATTATTTATTTATTTATTTATTTATTTTTTCGTACACACAACAGTAGATAAATCATTTATAATTTGCGCCCAAATATTCAAATGAGCTTAGAAAGTAAATAATTAACTCTCACATATTTTATTTGCATTATTACATATCGTTGTTATATATTCAATTTAATTTTATTTAAAGATCAAATGTGATATTTATTTTAAATCTTTTCCGATCATCTTCTTACATACACATATCTTTTAAACTCTTCCGGGACGAATTGCAATTGCAGTTGCAATATCATTTTAACTACGTGCTCAATCTTTATATTTATTTACTTTCTCTCTAGTGACTTGTTTTCCGGGTTAAATAATCCCACGAGGATGTCATTGTTATTTAAATGCGTAATACATTTTTTTTTCGTATAATATACTATGCTTTATTATACAATCTACCAATAAAACAAGACAAACTAGTTTAATAAATTACAAGGACGAGAATCATCCTTGTTATATTATTTTTCTCTTATTAATAATTCATTTTATTTTTTTTTTTCGATATTATTTATTATTTCACACTTTCTATATTTTATTTATGGATTAATGAATTGGGTGCAGCTTCATTGGTGTTGATCTGGAATGCAATCATTGACACAAGGACACTTTGATCGTTAATAATTATATACATATATATTATTTAATTAAACTTGCATTGGATCATCGACTTTTACTTAAGAGAATTTAATATAAATACATAAATAAATTTTTATTTCTTTTTATCACTCTTTCTATTAATCATAAGTCGTATGATCTGACACATAATCAATGCAATATGACACAATTAGTTCATTACTATAAGTGTCTATTTTATTTTATTTTTTTTTATTTTTAGTTAAAATTTTTTTTTACAGAAAAAAAATTATTAAATTTATAAAATTATTTCTAGTGTTTTATTTTTATATTTTGATTGATTGATTTTTATTCTTTATAATTCACGTAATTATATCTCAGATATTTAATAATTTATACGCAATTTATTTATGTATTAATATTTTTTTTTAAATTATTTCTTCTTCATTTCTTTTGAATTATTTTAATTACAAATATTCAACTCGTGTTTTATTCAATGGTATTGCAAATACATCGTGGTGCATCGTGAAAATTAATGCACTTTCACATTGAACAGTGTATGCACATACATCAGATGCTTTTCATGATATGTTTATTTATAAATATATATTTATAGAAAGGGAATATAGGGAATTTATTGAAATAAAACTGATCGAGTGGACCTCGAAGATTAATTCGTTATTTTATATATTTATTTATTCAGTTATTTCTTTATTATTATTACTATTTTTTTTTTTCTTCTTCTTCTTCTTCTTCTTAATATCTGGTGAAAGCGACAACTGATGTGTGTGTGTGTGTGTGTGTGTGTATACACTTGGTTGGGAAAAGCCGGTCACTGGAAGCGAGTGAAGATCCACAAAGTATTCCACAACGAGAGAATGATTGTGCAATATTATTTTATGTTTGTTTGTTGTTAATAAAAGAGAAAGACTTTCCATTTCATTATTTCCTGTGATTGGATTATAGGTATGCGAACTTAAGATAATAATCTTTAGTCTCATTAACAATTCTCGCATCAAAGTATGAGATTTAATTGTAGAGAGTTTTGTTTTGTTGAAAGATTTTCATCGCAAATTTTATTTCAGTATTTATTTTATGTTTTTTAAATTAGTTTTAATGTTGTGTTTTCCGGTATTTGTGCAGGTTTTAATTTTTTTATTTTAACGATGAGGAAGTATTAATGAAGTGTTAAATTATTTGTCAAGTTTATTGTGAGATAGTAATGAGAATATTGAACTTTATGTGATGAAATTGTCAAATTAATTCAATTTAATTCATGGTCAAGGTGAATAAATAAATTTCTGATAAATAAATAAATATATTTGTGATATGATATTTGTTTATGTTTCTTTTTTTCATGTAGGAAGCTTCTTCTTGATACTGTGTGTATACACTTTCTTTTCTTTTTTTTTTTTTTTTATTTAATTCTGTGGTAGAGATAATTTATCATTTAATATGCCGAGTTTATTATTTAATACTTGATGATGTTTAATGTTTGACTAGTGTTTATATTATATTCATGGATTTATTTCATGTGTAGATGAGTAATTACTTGGATGAGAAGATATTAACGTAGCTGTTGACTTTTGGTGAACCCACATGTGGAGAAAGTTGTTCCTTTTTTTTTTTATTTTTATTTTTTAGTATTTTTTTTTTATTCTTCCAATTTAGTGAGTTTTATTAATTCAGTTGAGGATTTAATTTTTTAAGTAATATTTACTCGAACATCTTGATAATATTCAGGATGGTTAACAATTATGATAAGCCAATGAGACATTGTCACTGAAATATATATATATTGTTAATATTTTTATTTATTAGAGAAATTTTGTCTGTTTTTTTTTTATTTTATTTATTCGTAAATTAAAAAATGACTAAGCAAAGGATCGTTATTTTATTAATAGGGTTGGAAAAACTATCTGATAATATAAACAAATTATTTATTGTTGTGATAATTAATAATAAAAATTAATAAATATTAATAATTTTTTTTTTTTTTATTGTATTTAATTTTTTTTTCTGGTTGTTTAAAGAGTAGAAATTAAATTTACGTTTTTTTTTTTTTAGGGTTATAGTTTGTTGAATTGTTGAATTTTTATTTAAAAAATAAAAATACTTTTGTAAAATTTGAATTTCGAATTTATCTGAAAAATGTTTTAAACAAAAGTAATATTGTTTCGTAAATATTTTATCGATAGGATTGAAAAAAACCCATCAGATAAAATGAACAAATTATTTCTTGTGATAATTAATAATAAAAATTAACAAATATTAATAATTTTTTTTTTTATTGTATTTAATTTTTTTTTTCTGTTTGTTCAAGAAGTAGAAATCAAATCTTATTTTTTTTTAAGGTTATAATTCATTCAAATTGTTGAATTTGTACCAAAAAAAAAAAAATAAAAAAAAATACTTGGTAAAATTAAAATTTTTTATTTATTTGACGAATAATAAAAAAAAGTATTATATCATCTTGTAAATATTATAAACAAATATAACAATGTCTTCAAACCTACCAAAAGAAAGTAAAACAATTATTAAATATTCATCTTATTAAATCTTACATAGTTTTTTACTCAATCTAAAAAGAAAAAGAAAAAAATTTAATTTAAAAACTTCACATTATCTTTCACACAATTTTAATAAATTAATAATTTACATAAATAACTTCCGGGAGCTGTGTGATGTCTCACAATTATCTATCTGTTCCGGGTAAAATTTATCCACCAACAAACAATGCTATTACACAATTTATATAATTTTATTTAAAACCACATCACATTTACATATAAAAATTACTCAATTTCTCCACGAACAATCATAACATTTTTTAATAAATTATTAATCCAAATGATTAAATATTTTATTTATTTATTTATTTATTTATTTATTTATTTATCTATTTATTTTAATGATGAAATGAAAAATGAATGTTAAAATTCTTTCATCAAATAAAAAATTTATTTGTTTCATATTAATTTTAATATTGACACGCTTGCACATTTAAAAACATACGAGCACACTCACTCGCTCTCATATAAGTTTGCAAAACAAAGATTTCGCAAGGATATATATGCGCAAAAGAAAGAGAATGTTCAATGCAACATTTATATCCCGGACGTTAAAGAATTGATGGTATAGTTTTATTTATTTTTTTTATTTTCACGCGCATGTTTTGTATGTTTATTTTCTTTTTTTAAAATGATGCCACAAATGTTTTCAATTTTTTGTTTTCAACCATAAAATACTTGTATATATTCAAAACCGATTGTAAAAGTAAATCCTCAACTAATACAAACGTAAATATATCTCAATGTCGTTTTATAAATTTTACATTCACAAATTTCGCAGTGAAAATTCTCACATTATTGCATATGTGTATATATTTTAATATAAACAAACGTCAAAGTCATTACGAAAATTTGTGTAATTACTTAGAGCAATAGAAAGACCCTGCGCACCCTCTCACTAATTTATTACCCACCAACTGTTGAACATATAATATATTTTCGCAACAGTATAAAAAAAAAAAAAGAATGAATATAAATAAACTCATGAAGAAAAAAAAAATTTACTTGAGCAATTTCTTATAATTTTCATGACGAAAATAAATTTTAAAAAAAAATTTACTTTTTGTCCATGTGCATTAAGTACATGCTCGTTAATTGAAATAACGCCGGTTTATTACTATGGTTTGTGTTTATTTATAAATACACGTTGTAAATAATTGAGGAAAAAAAAAAAAATTTTTTTTTTTTTTTGTTTTTTATTTATTTATTTATGGATTTTTATTTTGTTTTTTTTTTTTTTTTCTTCGTTACGATTCCGCCACGCGCCTCGAGCACGCGAGGATTCGCCTTTCGCTACAAATTGTTAAGTTATTGCACACAAGACTGAATTATATTAATTTCCTCATTTTCTCTTCTGTATTTTATCTATAAATATTTCAAAATTATTTGCCGTACTATTTTTCTATGAATATTCAAAAATTTTTTTAATATTATTGTCAACTTGACTCGATTTAAAATGAAAACAAAATGATAAACAAATGATATTAATGAAGAAATGATGAACAAATGAACAAATAAACAAACAATACAAATAATTATACTATAGTACGGTTATTTATTATTTATTTAGTACAAATGGGGACCACAAATAATACTAATAAATAAATGAAACAAAAAGATAAACAAATAAACAAATAAACAAATGATATGAATAATTGCAGTATAGTACGATTATTGATTTAGTTAATTTAGTACAAATGGGGACTGCGAATGATTCAAATAAACAAATCATGGACAAGTAAACAAATAAACAAATAAAAAAAAAAAGATAAAATAAATAAATAAATGATATAAATAATTACACTATAGTAAGATTATTTATTGTTTTTTAAATATAAATGAGGACTGCAAATGATTCTAATAAAAAATGATAGACAAGTAAAAAAATAAATAAATAAAAAAAAAAGATAAACAAATAAATAAATTAACAAATGATATAAATAATTACACTATAGTACAATTATTTATTGTTTCTTAAGTATAAATGATTCTAATAAACAAATGATAAGCGAATAAACAAATAAACAAATAAAACAAAAAGATAATCTAATAAACAAACAAACACATAAACAAATGTAATATAAATAATTACACTATAGTACAATTATTTATTGTTTATTTAGTATACAAATGGAGACTGCAAATAATTCTAATAAACAAATGATAAACAAGTAAACAAATAAAGAAATAAAACAAAAAGATAAACTAATAAACAAATAAACAAATGATATAAATAATTACACTATAGTACAATTATTTATTGTTTATTTATTATACAAATGGAGATTGCAAATGATTCCAATAAACATATGATAAACAATTAAACAAATAAAACAACAAGATAAACAAATAAACAAATGATATAAATAATTACACTATAGTTCGGTTATTTATTGTTCATTTAGTATAAATGAAGACTACAAATGATACTAATAAACAAATTAAAAAACAGATAAACAAATAAAAAAAAAACATGAACAAATAAACAAATGATATAAATAATTACATCATAGTACGTTTATTTATTGTTCATTTAGTATAAATGAAGACTGCAAATGATTCCAATAAACATATGATAAACAATTAAACAAATAAAACAAAAAGATAAACTAATAAACAAATTATATAAATAATTACACTATAGTACGATTATTTATTAATTCTTTTGTACTAATGGGGACTACAAATGATACTAATAAACAAATAAATAATTATACTATAGTACATATCTATTTATTAAATTTTTTAATACAAATAGTTACTTCAAATTTTAATAATCAAAAAGACAAAAAAATTAATCATAAAAATTGACCCAAAAAATTTATTTATTTCTCCCAAAAATTATTTTTCTACTTCAACACAAATTTACATCAATATAAAAACAATTGACACAAATTTCAACTAGACTGTTACAAAAATTATTTTACCACATTATTCTTTTTTATATGATCCTCTCTAATATAAACATCGTCCTACTTCCGTGAGTTTTCAGTCGCACGATGAGGCGTAATTTCACGCAGTTGCCGGGAATAAACACAACTTCAAAGAGGTGACCGTTACAAATCACCAACAGTCTCCATATAATTTCACATATTCGTACACGATTATATACATAAAGATTTATATACCAACACAAACACATTTATTTTATTCGTGTTTGGAGAATGTTTATAAACTCCATATACTGTATAATTTTTTTTTTTTTTCTCCACACAAACACAAAACTAAACCGATCATATATGTAATACAAATCTATTCCCGTGTGTCGTGCATTTAAGTTCATTGAATTTGTTGGTTAAGTTTAATTTATATATATATTTGTAATTTTTTTTTTTCTAATGTCATAGTGACATAAGGTTAGACACGTTGATCCACTTCGTAATAAAAGTCCTAGTGCGTAAATGGCCTGAGTTATGAGGAACTGAAGAAAAAAAAAAAAAGAAGTTTCGAAGAGTAATTCCAGTAGTTCACGTTAAAGTGAAAAATTTTATACAGAGATGAATTAAAACCACCGCTATTTTTAAACTATTTCTCTTGCTTTATTTTATTTAATCTAGTTTCTTTTTTTTTTTTTTTTCCCCAGCATCTTCGTCAGCGAACGCCCGTTGAAAAGTTGAGATGTCGACAATTATAGATCACGTCGAACGTGGAATAAATAATTAACTTTTCAAATTACTTTAAAGTAATTTATTTAATTTTTTTTTTATCATTTATATTTATATTTATTTTTTTCTACTTGTTTTTTCGCTTTTATAAGGTTATAAAAATAGGTGTGATTATATATGTGTGTAGTTGCTTAAGATGAACGAGTTGTAAAATATATTTTATATTAAAATTTTTTCATTTTTTTTATAAAGTATAATTTTTTATTTATTTATTTTTTTTTTTACTTTGCGAAATGTCCTGTGGACGATAAATATTCTGTTTGATAGTTTTATTACGTTCCCGCTCATGAAACTTTGTATTTAAAATAAAAACTCGTTAAAATAATAATTTTATATATAAATGAAAATTAATTTAAAATTAAATTTGAGACAATTTATTTATTTTTTTTTTTTATCTATATGAATTTATGTATCATATGGAAAATTAGTTAATTAACCTTTGGACAAATTTAATTTAACCTCAAGTCATGTATATACTTTCTCACGTTTGTTTATAAGTGAGAAATAATTTATGATTATTGATAAAAACATGAGATTAAAGAAAATAAATAAATTATATATTTCATCGTGATGTGTTTGATGAATGAAAATTAAAATGTATGAAATTTTTAAATGATGATGGGGGTTTTTTTTTTTTTATTTGTGTATATGAGTGCTTCGAACTCACTGCAAGCTGTTGGATCGTAAATATACTCTGTTTCGAAGTCGTTTATTAAGTGCCGGTAACGGCCTCGGTGATACTTTCATTGCCGCACATACATTTCGTTGCGCATAATTACATTGAATGAAAGGGGAGTGGTCCAATGCGTTGACTGGTCCATTGTAAGTAAGTAAGAGTAACTATACATGAAAGTTGACGTCAAGGCCATTGATGAAAAAAAAAAAAAAAACACCGGAAATATTTAAACAATGGTTGAATCTCTTTGCTCGGATAAATATAAATCTGTCAATGATTAAAATTCTTCATGTGAAAGTGTTGTTATTAATTGTTTCTTTTTTTTTTTTCTGTTTATGGGAGATTTAAAATAATTTTTGGGGATAAGTTATGAGCTTGTAGGATTTTTTTATGGTGATTTATTTATTAGATTTTTATTTGTTCAAGTCTAAAAATAGTTATAATAATTTTTGGGCTGGAAAATTTTTCAGGAAAAAATTTTTTATATCAATTTTTTATGTTTGGTAAATTTTTTTTTCGATTTCTATTCTTTGGGATGTTGTTATTGATTCATTATTTGTTATTATTTTTGGGGGAGAGATTGAAAATTATTTTGAGTGAAAAAAATAATTTGAAAGTAAATTTTGATTTTTATGATTTATTATTTATATCAATTTTTGATATTTATTTATCCAATTGTTCGATTTTTAAATTTGATTTCATTGTAGTTTTTTGCTAATATTTTCGAGTAATATACATATCATCATTTATTTTTATTTATCATTCAAAAATAAAAATAAATAAATCGAAATAAATTAAAAATTAAAAATAATACTCAACAAAAATTTTAATAAATATTTTAAAAAATATATACATATATGTATTGGGTTGAACAATAATTCGAAAGTGATTTTTGATTTTTATAATTAATTATTTATATTAATTTTTGACATTTATCCAATTGTTCAATTTTTAAATTAAATTTCACTATAAATTTTTGCTAATATTTATTAATTCACTAATATACCCAAGCATCTCCACCATTTATTCAAACTCATCATTTAAAAATAAAAATAAAAACTCTAAATAAATCAAGAATGAAAAATAAAATTCAACAAAACAATTAAAAATATAAAAAAAAAATATTCAAATATTTTTCCAAACAATTATACAAAATTTAAATAAAAATTCGTTTATATCTCAATATTCAATTGTTCCCCATAAAAAAGAAATCCAAAAACATATCACGAAAATAATCCCATAAAAACAACAACAATAAAAATTTTAATATTCAAAATTCTTCACGTGAAAGTATTAAAATTAATTATTCACATTCATCACTGAACAAAAAAAAAAAAAAAAAAATTCTACAGCCTTTCAATAAATCAATAACTCTCGTTCAAGTTCCGTAAAATATTTATTATAATTTTTTCCTTATCCCTCACATTATTATTAAAATATCCATTTACGTAACACACATAAATCCATAAATATAATTGAAAATAGAATCATCCAATTAATAATAGAGTTTGTTTACTGAACATAATAAACCTCATTTGTCATAAAAATTATAAAAAAAAAAAAAAAATATATATACATATATAAATTAATATATCACTGAATATAAATGAGGTCATTCGGGCACACGTTTGATGGAAGATTTTGTCTGATAGTTTATTATGAAACATAATAATAAATTAATTCACATTTATTTAACTTCAAATGAATTTAGATAGATATAAATATGTTATTCAACTTATGCAAACAAATAACTCTATACTTACAGTAGTGTAATACAAAACAACAACTTATATATAGTCTATAAAAACATCGAGAAAGTTTAGTTAAAGTATATATATACCATTGTTCGATTTTATATTGTGTGTTAAGTTGGCAAATCGTTATTTTTATTTTATTCTGTCGGTCAAATTATTTAAATATTTTTGTCACGTATTTACACTCAATTTTTATTCTATTACGAAAGCACATTACATCTTTATACGATTACATGTACATTGTGAATAATTTTATTGCAGAATTGCGATGGAGTTTATTATTGTATTAGTGATATAAACAAATTGAAGTTGAGAAAAAAAAAATTTTTTTTTTTTTCAGGGTAAGAGTTTATTTATTTATTTATTTATTTATTGAATTTATTTAAAGTAACATTACATGCGTGTTATTATTATCTTACGTGAAATCATTACAACAATATGAGACATGAATAAATTGAGGTTAAATATTTATTGATATATATAGTAATAGGAGTATCGTAAATTCACTTGTGGTGGAAAATAATGTTGTGAATAAAATTAAATAAATAAAATTGTTATAATGTTGTAGTGTGTAGTAAAAATGTTTTGCGATATTGATTACAAGTATGTTGTTATTTAATGTTTATTGCTGTGTTTGTTTTAATGTCGAGTTTCATTTATTTAATATTATAATAATGAGTTTTATCAAAATTATGGAGATTGTTTTTTATTTATTTTTGTAGAATTGTGAGGAGGATTATGGAAAATAATTACGTATAGTTTTTTTTTGGGGGGGGGGGGGGGGGTGTTTAATTAATTCGTATGTATTTTTAGCACTGCGAATGTTTAATTGATGAGTTGGGATTTAATTTTTTGAGAGTAATGAATGGTTAAATAATTATAATTAAGTTTCTAGAGTGTTTTTTTTTGTGATTTTTGTTTGGAGAAATTTTTATTTCATGAAATCGATTTATTAAGATTTTATTTTTTGAAAGTTTCTTCCTTTTGGATTCAATTTGAAGATTGTGGAATTGAATAAGATGAAGTGAGAGACTTGATTTTGATTATAAATATTGATAAACAAATTAAATTCAGATTTTTTTGCTCGAAAATTATTTTCAAGAATTTTAAAATCAGTTCTAATATTTTGTTTATCCGATTTATTTATCTATAGTAAGTTTGAAAATCAAGTTCAATAAACAATTGATAATTCGTTGACATAGGAAAAAAAATAAAATTAATTTTAATTATAAAAATCAATAAATTATAAAATCATCGTTAAAAAAATTAAAAAAATTAATTTCAACTATCCAAAAATCAAAATCATTCATACCAATTAGTATTCCTCATAATCCTGACATAATAATTAACTCCCAATTCAAATAAAGTCCTCATAATAAAATAATATTCAAAAAAAAATTTTCTAAAAATTTTTCACTCGAAAATTATTTCCAAAATTTTCAAAATCAATTCAAAAATTTTGCTCACACGATTTATCTATCTAAACTGAATCGAAAAATCACATTCAATGCTCCATTCATAACCCATTGACAAAACAAAAAAAGTAAAAAAAATAGCAACAAGTATAAAATAAATTCCAAACATAAAAATCAATAAATTCTAAAATCATCATTGAAAAAAAAATAAAAAAAATAAATTTCCACCATCCAAAAATCAAAATCATTCATATCAATGAATATTCCTCACAATCAACTCCCAAATTAAATATTCTCCTCATCAAAAAAAAAATTTAAAAACAAAAATCACAAAAAAAAAAAAACATTGTCAAAAATACATCAACATAATCGCAATTTACGTTTAAACAATTTATCAAACATCACGTTACGATGGGGAATAGAATCATTATTAGTAGAAAGCCAAGATAGGTACCGGATTCTTCGTCGCAATTTATTAATTGCGGAAACGATCGAAAAGTGAAATAAAACGCGCAATAGCGCAATTCACCACGTACGTGATTGCAACTTGCTTGAAAACTGCATTTTAAAGACGTCATCGTAATTTTTTTTTATTGTTTCTTAAATGTGCATTTAATTCTATCAAATGAGACAATTTTTTTTCAATCAATTTATCTTTTTTATCACATATTTTTCTTCATAGTATTTCCCTTTATTGCTGTCTAGTGGCGCGTGCAAGTCACGAGCAATTAAATCTTAGGGTAGACAATTCTTTATAAAAATTTTCAATCGTTATTCGATAAGGAAATAGAATCGTAAATAACATTAGTTGATATTTATATGATACTATATATTTCAATTAATTAGGTGAATTAAATAGAGACCAGGAAATATATAAATGAACATACACCGAAAATAGTTTGTCGATTAATTGACACTTGTGTCCTTTCGCTTTAAAGCTAAATTATTGCATACAAATTGTCTGCTGAGTATTTAAGTTGAATTAACATTTAAAGAAGTAAAACATTTTTATGAATATAAGAAAAATATTGTTATACTTATATAAATATATAAATTGTCATTTACATTTACAATTTAAATATCAAAGGAAAATTAATTTAATAGTGAATATAAATTACTGAATCATCCACATATTTATAAATAGATTTATTTATTTAGCTTGTTTGTATAATATTACAGTGGGCGATATCTCGATCATGCAATTATATGTTGGGTTTCAAGTAAATTACTTTACTCAATTTATTTATTTATTTTTTTTTTTTATTAATTCTTGGTAATTAAATTGTGATAAAAAAATCGCTTTGATTTAATCGTGGATTTATTTCGAGTTGACTTGTTTTCTTTGCGACGAAATGCTTTAAGTTTGTATGAGATTTATTTTATTTGTAATTTTTTTATTTTCTAATTTTTGCCCACAGTGAAAAGTTATGAAGGAATTTTATTTTTTATGTCAAAATAGTTTTGATGAACTTGAAGAATTTTTTTTATATTTTTTTTAGTTAGTTTAATTGTAGTTGGTTGAAGAAATAGTTGTTGATTTAATTAATATTATTGTTTTTTTATGGAAATAATAATTAGAAAGTAATTGAAATGATGAAAAATTTATTTTTCTACAAATAAGATATTTTTTTTTTCTTTGTTATATTTTATTTAAATTAATTAATTATGTTTAAAGATTCGTGATTAATTAACGTCATTTTGCAAGCGAACAGGGAAAAATTTTTACCTGAAATAAAAGGGAAATTAATGAAAAATTCTTGAAACCGATTGAAAAAAAATTTTTAAAAATTATTTTTAAATTTCATAAAATTCAAAAACAACTCTCTAAAAAAATATTTCATAATTCACTAACTCCTGACGAAAGTTTCCTCCACTACTAAACAAATTGTTCTGCAAACAAACCAAAAAAGAAAAAAAAAAAAAATTAAATAAAGAAAATAAAATAAAAGTCACTGCAAAACTTGCGGAATGACAGTACGATTGCTTTAATGATAATTATAATTACACCAACGGACGCGACCACCGTGAAATAAATTTGTCATTCATTTACAGATCTTTTATTAATTCATCCAAAGCATTATTTAATTTACCTCAGCAATTTTTACCCTCATAAAATAACATACATTTATATATATTTTAATATATAATCATCAAACTGATGATGGAATATCTTCAATTATAATTCAAGAAATGTTTATAATATCATCGTGGACTTGTTCATGCACTCGGATTTATGTCATGGATGACAAGAGATCTCTCGAGATCTCTCTAAAAATAAAAGTAACGTGCGATCAAGTGAATCACGATTGGAAAAATAATACCGCAGTGAAATGTTGCATGGATAAGTGATTTTATAGCTTATACTTGATGCAGATTCTATTTTCCATTGTGTATAATATTAAATATATATATAAGCAAAACGTCTCTTCGTTTTTCATATACTTAGTTGGGTAATCTCACTCGTGAAAGTCCATTTTATCGCATAATAATTTTCTTTTCGCCAATATATTATAAAAAAGAAAAGAAATTTGTTGGAAGGCGGAAACGAATTTTTTTTTGTTTCGATTCTTTTCTTTTCTTTTATTATTTATTTATTTATTTTTTTTTTTTTTTTCATATAAATATCTATTGTTGACGATAATATTAATTGTCTTTGTTGCATTTTACACATGCATCCATGCGTGTTTTATCTAATGCAATCGTGTGCACTCGTTGAGAGATTGCGCATTGTCTCTTGTCATTTATTTCTTAATTTTTTTTTTTTTTACTTTTAATTTTTTTTTTTTATAATTATTTTCTTCATACAAATATATCTTTTTTTTTTTTGCTGTGTGTAATCGAGGATGTGCTGTTGCACAATAATTTTATTTTTTTATGTTTCAGAGAAGAGAGAAAAAAATTATATTTATATTATTGAGTATTTTAATTTTTCTTTTGATTTTGTTGGTTTGTTAATTTTTAAACACCCTGTATATTCACCCGGAACACATACACGCATATATTATATTTACTATGACGTTTTATATCTTCCTAATAGATATATGTATATACAAATGTTATATCGTTGGTTGAGCATGTAACGTTTGAGAAAGTGCAAGAAAAAAAAAAAAAAAAAAGATAAGAATATTAAATTGAAATTAAATTCAATCGGAGTTATTAAATTTGTAATTGTATTCTTCGAGTGAGCAAAATTATTAGGTGTGACGTCGTAATATAAAGGAAAATACAAGTTAAAAGAAAAATATTTCCTTGCTTTTCTATTAATAATATAATTAAATTCCAATTTATGTTCATTATTTTATTTTATTAATTGGATATTTAAATACGTCAATTAAATATTTAAATACACACACCTAACAATTTTTTTTAATCATTTCTTGAGCAACAAAATAAAGTTATTAATGCATAGAGACATTTTGTCATTTATTAACATTACTTTGTGACAAATTGTCGAAATTAATTTTTATTATAAAATTAAAAATGAAATTTAAATTCCAACTGTTGATACACACATAAATATTTATGTACTATATTACATATACATTATGTATATCAAATAGAAGTGAATATTTATGTGAATACAAGTGTGCAATTATGAAAAGAATGAAAATAAATAAATAAAAATAATTTTTTCCCAGTATTTTTGTTACACATAATAATTATTTTATTTTCATCATCTCGCGATTATTTTCCTTTAGTACAATCTTTTTATTTATTCTTTTCTCTTTTTGACACGTCAGGCACGTGCTCCTTATATATCCAGACAATAAAACACACTCACATATAAATAAAAATGTAAAGAAAAAAATAAAATAAATCATTGGTGTAATTCTTGTCGAATTATATTACAGTGGCTCAATAGTTTTGCGACATGGTTGCCTAAATCTTGCGCACTCTTTTGCCACTTTCTTAAAAACCTGAACAACAAAAAGATAAAAAAAAAATATATATATATATGTATGTGTATTCGTTTAACGTTTTTGTCTAACAAAAGCAGCTGTTATATTTTGTTGAATAAAAATTTTTTCTTTTCTTCCATCAATTTTTATTCAATAGTGAATGGATTGTTGTGAATTGTGAATGCATTTACGTTGAGAATAACTATCGATTTATTGGGAAAGGTCCGAGATGTGCACCTGGCATTAGCTCATCAACATACATTTATGCAGTTCAATTGGAAGATCCGTTGAATTCGAAAGGAATATATTCAAGACACGGTTTGTCACGGATATGTTTATGAACGCGATACGATACCGATGAGAAAGGAAAAACAGTAGATTGACTCAAGTTATACAGGATTCTAACTGAGTGCCGACAAATTACAGGCACGATCTTTTCCAAGTATAAGTAACAACGAATAAATGCAAGAATTATATAGAGGGAAGAATATATAAGAGAGTTTAAAGTACGCGTGAGATTTCCTCGCGGATCGTGAGCAACCACATATTTCACAATAATGTTTTAAACGCGTTGCGACGTTGAGAATAATTGTTTCGATATTATTTCACGGTGATATTATCAAACGTTTTGGATTAATGTCACAATTATTTTTTTATAGACTGACGGAAAGAATATAACCTGCATTTTGTAATTTTAATTAGAATTTTATTTCAGTAATCGTCAGTGATTTTTTTTTTTTTTTTTTTTATCGATTTATTAAAATGTGAAAAAACACTTGGCAGCGGGATTCGAACCTGTACCCGTCGGGATTGGCAGCACGAGCGCGCTACCACTTGAGCCACCAGACACTTTGTATTTTTATGATTTATTAAAATATATATTTATTGAATCAATTTTGACTAATTATTTTGTTTTATATATGGTAGGGAATTGTGCATGAAAATCTACTTGAAATGTGTGTCGGATTTTTTTTTTTATGTGATTTGATTTAATGATAAAATTATAATAAATACTTGAGAGGATTTAAAAAATATTTTTATATAAATTTTAATTAGGATTTTATATTAATTTTTATTTATTTTTTTTTTTTTGCTGTGTAGATGGAGGTATAATTAATTAATGATTGTGTTAATTCGATTTTTAGATTGTCTGTTAGATATGGAATGAGAATAAATGTTTAATAGATTTAAAATATTGCAGATAATAATAGAGAATAATTTAATATTAATGTTGAATTTATAAGAAATATTTTATATTATAAAGCAATATTTTTGAATATATTTTATTATGTTTCTTGAAAGTTATATTTGACTCGGACTTTTTTACTTCAATACGTGGTTTATTACACAACAATTTAAGTGTAGTAGAACAATTATTTTTATTTATACACACTTTGATTTATTTAGTAAAAAAAAAAAATTTTCAAATCCATCAAATAAATTTTTTTACTTTTTAAAATTTTTTTTTGTGTTCTTATTTTTTTTTTTTAAATAATTTAGTGAACAAAAATCATCTATATTGACACGAAATATTCACATCCTTCATCTTTCACTGATTTCCCTTCATTATTTATGAAAATTCAAATATAAATAATATTTAATTTCTCCAAATCAACAAAAATTTTCCTCTTCTCGCTCACACTTTTGAATTAAAATAATTCCAATTCTAATTATTATATAAAATAAAATTTTTTTTTCATCTTCCTACTCAATACCACTTTATAAATAAATTTATTGCATTCATTAAATAAACATTCCGATAAAGTTCGCGTGTTCTCAATGCAAAAGTCAACAACACATTTGAAAGAATTCTCAATTTATAATTTCAAACTTAAATATATTTATAATTTTTTCTTCATTTATTAAATTTTTATTTATTTATTTATCATTACTCTCTCATGAAAACAGAGTATGCTGTGTAGTTGTCACATTAGTAGAATATTTATGGCTCGTTATTATTATCGCTCTAGCGCATCTTGCATAATTCAATGCAGAAATTTTATAACAATAAAAAATAAAAATTGACTGAATAAAGGAGAAAGGAAAAGAAAAATGATTATCTCATTTTCTCTGTCGCGGCATCGAGATTAATTTCAATATAAACATATTTATTTATTCATTCATTTTATAATTTTGATGGAAGTGAAAATAAACACGTGGGTGACAGGATAATGCAACATTAGTGAGTAATTTATTGTTTGTTTATCATCGAAAAAAATAAAAAAAAAAAATATGTTCGTTGATAATAATCAACGGTATTTTATTTATTATAAAAAATAAAATTATATACAACTATAAAGCAATTTAATATTGTGTTTTTTAAATTATAAAAATGTTTGAAGAGAAAATAAAAAATTATTGAATAGTTGATTTTTAATATTTAATAATTTAATATTTTTTGATCGAGTTTATTGATGAATTTAATTGAAATAATTATTGTTTCTTTATTCAGATATGGTTGTTCATGATGTGTGTGAGATTGTGGTACGTATAAAATCGTCGTGGACTCGTGATTCTTCTCACAAAACGTGACGATGGATCTTATCCAACAGCCACGATCGACCTATAGCGTATCTCACCTTTTTTATTTTCATTGCTCGCCGTTCGAATTTTCTTTTATATTATTCTGTCTGTATCACATTCTCTGGTATACAGACAAACATATGAATATGTATACAAGTTAGTATTATACATGTATATATGTATCCACACCTTGTCATCATCATGAAAGTTTTACGTACGTCGTCAATCGATGTTTTATGATCACTATCGATGATAAACTTTGGTATATTTTTATTTTATTTATTTAATTTGAGGTGTGAGAGAAAGTTGTGAGGCAAAATTCTGGTGAATGAAATTATTTTTAGTTCATTTTGTTTATAATAATATTTTTTTTTTGGGGTTATTTATTTATTATTTATTAATTATTGATTAGGAAATGTTTGAAGTGGTTTGAAAAAATTTGGTGGTTGGTTTAGTTGATTATTTTAGCTCAGTTTTGAATTTTGTTGGGAATGGTTTTTTGATTTTGGGAAAATTTGAATCATTTTCTTTTTATTTCGATGCGGTTTTTTGTTTTATCAGAAATTATAATTATTTGGTTGAAGAACCAATGAAAAATTGATGAATAAATAAATAGAATTCGTGAAATGGTTCAAATAAAAAATAAAAAAAATTTTTTTTTCTCGTTCATTTTTGATATTTAGAGATTCAAAAATATTTCTAAACTATAGTATTATTCCAAAATTTATCAGATTCAGTTTTAATTTTTTATTCATAAAATTGTTCAATGAGATTATTTTTAGTTCATTTTTTTGATAATAATATTTATTTTTATTTTTTATTTTTTTTTTTTTTTTGGGGGTTATTAATTTTTTATTTAATGAATAATTATAAGGAAATATTTATATAGTGGTTTGGAAAAATTGGTGATTGTTTTAGTTGATTATTTTAGCTTAATTTTGAATTTTGTTAAAAATGGTTTTTTTGATTTTTGGAAATTTTTATTCAATTTTCTCCAATATAGTTCGATGATAATAAATAAATTCAAATCATAATTATTCATTAAAGAGCCAATGAAAAGTTAATAAATAAATAAATAGAATTCGTGAAATCGTTCAAATAAAAAATAAAAAAAGAATTTTTTTTCTCGTTCATTTTTGATATTTAGAGATTCAAAAATATTTCTAAACTATAGCATTATTCCAAAATTTACCAGATTCAGTTTTAATTTTTCAATCAATAAAAATCCAGCCACACTTTAACAAAAAATATTTTTCCAATCATTCAAATTATTCAATTGATTTAATTAACTTATTAAATATTGCAAAAAAAATTATTTACATTCACTTTTCAAAACTTCTAATCACCCACAGATAATCTGCAGTGTTATTTAAATAATAAAATACCGGAAAATATTTCAAATCAATCATAATAAGTAAATGAACAAATAATGATTAATGTTTGATAATCAACCGGTATTAAAAAAAAAGAAATTATTTATTTGAAATCAATCGATCTATTATATACTTAATAACAAAAATTTTCTATCTGTGTCGTGAATATTCCTTGAGGGCATGCTCGATATTTCCGTCTCCATAGTTCGACATTTTAGATAATAAATCGATGAAAGCATGATTGAAAATATTTTTTGCTTGTTCCTCGAGGCAAAAAAATTTTTTTCTTCATACACTTTTTTATTTATTCATTTTTTTTTTTTTTCCTCTATCGTAATTGTCGATCATGTCATATATGATTTTACATTTTGTTGCAATTTCACGAATGTAATATTGACATCAGAAAATATTCCAATTCAAACTCTGGCACTATATGAATTGTCTAACAATTTTTTTTCCCTCTTTCTCGACTTCTATTTCGTCGTAACTTTGATATAAACGCCTTGAGCAATGATAATATTGCGTGCAGATTATTATATATATATATATATATACATTGTTGTTAAAAAAAGTTACTACATGCCGGTGTAGATCAATTACATTTGCGTGACTCATTGGAATTAAATGAAAAAAAATAAAAAGAAAAGAAAAATGTAGAAAAAAAAAATATGATGAATTAAAATGAAGGATAAAAAAAGTTAATAAATAAATAAACTCATTAGATATATAAATGGAAAGTCGTGCCAAAACGTCTGTTTCTTCACCGATAAATAATTAATATATATAAAATAATTTTTAACAAAAAAAAAGATAATTGATAAATAAAAATAAACGAAAGACTCAAATTATTTAATAAATTCTTTATAAATTTATTTTCGTTAATGTTTATTATATTAAAATTTTTTTCTTTTATTTATAATATTTAAAAGTAAACAAAAGACTCAAATTATTTAATAAATTCTTTACAAATATATTTTTCTCAACGTTTATTATATTAAAATTATAAATAAAAATAATTCAATGTACTTAATTGGGTAAAAGTAGTTTGTATATATTTCCGTATGTTGTTTAAAATAATTATACACTATATCAAGTCTATTTAAATCACTTGCAAGTGAATCTCTATAGGTATCAAGGATGACTGGACAATGGAAATAAAGTCAATTAAATTTATAAACTTTTAATGCAGAAAAGTTTCCGTATTCAATCTGTCGTAGATAAATCAATCATTTATTTTATTTATTCATTTAAATATTTTTTATTCTCAAAGTCTCTTGGGTTTGGCTGCTGCCAATAAATATTCCACCATTCACCAAAACAAAAAACAAACAAAAAACAAATAAATAAATATAATAAACTCAAGAATAAACCAAAACAAAAAATATTTAATATAATAATTTATTTCATCTATGACAATAAACTTCATTCAACCAGAAATATATGTGGAATAATTTTTATAATTTTTATTACGATTAGGTAAAAGTCACCTGTCTCTTATAAATCAATTGTTGACAGTATTTTATTTTTTATTCTTTAATTTTATTATTCATTTTTTATTGATTTATTTTTTTTTTTTTTCTGTGTTTAAATTGCTATACGGATCATTTAATTCTTTGCTGGGGTATGCACCACGCAGTTTTGAACTGTTTCAATATAAAACGTAATTACTTATTAGGCGATACTGGGCGATTTTCACCATACAACAAAAACAAATGATAAATAAATAAATGTACGCGAACGGCGGCGTTTCATTCGGGCGTGTTTGTAGACTTATACTACAACTACAATCACTATCTATTGGTTAATAGTTATATTACATTGGTTATATGAGTTCGTGTACTGAATTAGGTCGTACTCGATCGTTATATTGCCAGTCAAACGACATCAGATTCCGTACGGTCATTCGTTTGTCAAAAGATTAACTATGAGAATTTTTATTAACGTTCATAAAAATATATAAAACAAAATTTATTTTTCCATTATGTTTTTAATGGCTATTTTATTTCATTTATATTTATTCATTTATTGCATATGAATTCATATATGTATGTATTATGTGTGTGTGTGTTTATGTATTTATTTATTTTTTATTTATTATTTTTTTTTTTTTTTTTTGTGAATATTTTTATGAATTATTTTTTCCAATAATTTGTTTTTGTTTGAGAATATTACACGTGACTGATAAATGTAGGGTATAAATGTATCACGTGCACGTTTCAATCATGTTTGCTGCAGGCATAAAATAAATTTACATAATAATTTTAATATTACAGTGGATGAAAGGGAGAAAAAAAATTATAAATGATTAATAATGTGCTTTGTGAGAATAAATTTTTTATTTTAGTTTGTTTGGTTTTTTATTTAATGGGATATTTAATCATTTTTTAACTGGTGATGAAAATTGTTGGTGTGTTTAGGAGGGTGAAGAGACATGTTTCAGATTTATTTTTCGAATTTAATTGAAGCAATTATTATTGATTTAATAAAATATTTGGAATGAAAAATAATAAATTAAATAAACGTTTTATGATTTTTTCTGTTGTAGTTTTTTTAATTTTGTTATTGGGGTTGCAAATGTTTTTTTTTTTGAGGTTTATCTTTCATTTGTACGGTTGATGAATTAACTAAATGGTTACATTAATTATTTAATTATTTAATAATTGTATAAAAATTAGAAATGAATTTTATTTTTGTTTGAAGACCAAAAAATAATTTTTGCAAATTAAATTTAATAAAAAATTCAAAATATCACTCTGAAAATAATTACAATAACAATTCTTGATAAATAATTCTTTAGAAACATTAATAAAAAATTTTAATGACTAACTGCAATTAAGAAAAAAATTAAATAAACATTTTATGATTTTTTTTGTTGTATTTTTAATTTTGTAATTAAAGTTGCAAATGTTTTTTTTTTTGAGGTTTATTTTTCATTTGCACAGTTGATGTATCAACCAAATGTTTATAATAATTATTTAATAACTGTATAAAAATAAAAAACGAATTAAATTTTTCTTTGAAAACAAAAAAAATAATTTTTACGAATTAATTAAATTAAAAAATTTAAATATTCTCTCTCTAAACATAATTACAATAAAAATTCTCGATAAATAATTCTTCAGAAACATCAATAAAAATATTTCATACTTCATTACAATTAAAAAAAAAAATTAAATAAACATAAACAATTAATTAGTTTCGTGACTTGTTCACGCGATCAAAGTAGGACAATTACGCACATATATATCTTACAAATACAATAATATGACCTTCAATGTATCGATAAAATATACACAACATAATAATTCTACTATCAATTCATTAAATCAAAATAGAAAATAATCCTGACAATATTAATAATTTATTTTCAAAGTTCATACAATGCCATTTGAGATTATGTGAAAAAATATAATTCTTACAATAATATCTCTTCCATTTTCACTTGTATATATTATCCACAAGATATTGTTACACGCAAGAATCGTAAAATATAAAAAAAAAAATAAATAAATAAATAAATATACATACATAAGAAACCGATCATTGAAAGAGTGAATGGATTTTATTTATTTCTTTTATCTTTTATTCTTTTTTATCACTTCAAGTCTCGCCTGCAGTCACGAGCATGAAAGTCACGTGTAGACACTATGATCAGTGTCAATGACAAGATTGTTAATAAAATACACACACACACATAAACATTAAAGAAATAAAGTTATGAGTGTCCGGGTCATGCGCTACAAACCTGAAGATGAAAGTAGGGAGAAAAAAATATATTTATAAAATAATATATAAATTAAATACAGTTATATAAATAATTAATGCAATGACTCATTGGCAATTGACGTTTAATAGATTGATGGTATACTAATTGACAGGATGAATCGAGCATTGATATTATACGAGCAAAAGAATGACAATAAAAATATAAAAATAAATAAAAATAGAAGAGAAGAAAAATTTATTTTATTTCATTATTTCAAGGCATCAGGAAATTTTTCCTCGACACCAATTTATGTATTTTAGTTTTCTCATACAATATTAAATAGTTTTAAATGCGATAATGTATATATATGTGTGTGTATATATATTTATGGCGGGAAGGGTCGTGGCACGTGCAACAGTCTCTCGCTGAGATCACGTGTAGCACGTGAGTCGGTTTGGTTGTACTTCTCTTTGTATTTAAATATAATATAATGTTAGTATATAAATTATTATTATATATTTTGCTATCTATTTCGACACTAAGTTTATATACATAGCTAAGTTATTTGAGTTGTGTTTTATGATGTTGATGGAATTATTCTTGAGCGAGAGATAAGAAAAAAATTATTTTTGTATTTAAAATTTATCAAGAAGAGAAAAAAAGAAATTTTTTTTCATTTTTTTTTTTACATTATTAAGAAGGAGTAATTTAGTTTTGTGTTGGGGATTTAATTAGAGTGTGGTTTGAGCTAATTTCTTTGATTATTTAATTGGTATAGTTGTGATAGAGTTGCTGGAGAAATGGAAGATTGAAAAAAAAAAAATTATGTCGATGAATTAAAATGAAAATTATTTAGATGATTTTTTATTTTTGTTTCTTTTTTTTTTTTTCTTAGGAATTTGTATTTGTAAGCAGTGGATGGCTTTATAAAATTCATTAATGAATTGTTAGAGACGAGTAGAAAGACATAAATAAATGTGTAAATGTATATGTGTGTGTGTTTTATAGAATTAAATTCCCTCCGGGCAAGTGCAAAAGGCGTTAGATAGATAAATCGATAGAAGATTTATGACGCGATAATGAAATTGTATTTATAATGTAAGTGAAGATTATTAACCTTCGCACGATTTAATTCCAACTTACTGCTAATTGTATTTAATTTAAAAAAGAAAAAAAAAAATTCCAACATTATTTCACTGAATTAATTTATTTTTTATTATTTAAAGTTTCTTGAGAGAAAGAAAATTTTTTTTCCTTCACGTTAATTTTAATGCGAAATTTATAATTATTTTTTTATCATCTTATTTATAGTTTGACGGAGTTTTTTGTGATGTTAAATATTAGAGAACTTTCTCTGGCTCATCGTGGTAAGCAATGAAAGTGCCCGAAAAAAAAAAAAAAAATTTTTTTTGTTTTCTTTTTCGTGTAACCAAAAAAAAAAACAAACCGGTCGCAAAGTTCTCGCTGTTTTGCTCTGGGTATAGAATTAAATTTCACAGCACCTTCTTTTTTATATATAAATGTGTGTGTGTGTGTGGTTGTTTGCAGTGTCCACTCTCTCTTTATGCACGAGACAATTTAAATAAATGGCCCTTTAATAATTTTTTTCCATTTCTCCGGAATTAATTACAAAAATAAATAAAACCGAATGAATGAAAATAAAATAATTTACTCACCTGGCATAAGTCGTTCTTGTGGATATCCCATGACGATTCCAATGACAGTTAATACTGCCGATGTAAATATTAAAAAATTCATTATTCACCGCGTCCACGAATTTTATTTTTAATTAAAATACTGAATAAAAATTTTTAACACAACTAAAAATATTACGTGGAATTAATAGTTGTAACTTTCGTTGGTTTAATTTAATTTGTGTTTTTTTATTTTGTTTTTAATATTACAATTTTGTTTTTTTTTTGTTTTTTTTGTTGAGTCCACCTTTAAAATGTTTAATAAATGCTCTCGGTGGTGGAGCTCTTGACTCTGACTTACTCAGCGGTAGTCTGGAGGGCCGACAAGCGCTTTCACCGGTTTTATACTCCCAACAACGAAAGCACCGCTTCTCCTCACGGATTTGTACTGCCGATTGAGGAGAAGGGAGAGTAGAGAATCCTTGTGCATTTATTTATAAACATACAAGTTATGAATAAATTTTTATCTTCTTACAATTTTTAATATTTTACATTGAATTTTTTTTCTAATTTTTTATCGTTTTTTTTTTCTTTAATATTTTTATTATTTTAAAATATAAATCAAATTTATTGAATTTAAAGGGAGGGGATATTTCTTGACAAGAGGCATCGGTAATTAATTTCATCTGTTGATTATTCAGAATTGTATTCATTATTAAAATTGAGATGTTATTTTGATTTTTTATTCGATAGAGTGAAAATTAATTTGTATTTTATTTGTTATTGTGTTGCGCAATTTTTTAAATGGTTTGAATGAAAGATGGAAATTTTTTTTTGATTGTTTTAGACATTTACAACATTCCCCATAGTAGTGGAAGTTGAATAAAAATTTTGTATGGTGATTTTTGATTTTTAAAGTCTCTCATAAAAATCTGTGAATTTTCAGATTTTTTTTTTTTCAGTCAGTTTCTTTTTATTCATCATTTCCGTTTAGACCGAAAGTTATATTGAGAAGAATATTACACTATTTTTTCTATTCGATTATTATATAATATAAAAAAAATATTAATATAAATATTAATAAAAATATATAATTTTATATAATATAAAAAAAAATGTCAAATTAAAATTTTTTGTATTCACTAATTCCTTTATTAAATTGTTCTAAATATTTCCCAGTCGAATTTTTTAATTAAAAACAGAAAGAACAAGGATTAAAGGTCTCTACAAAAAAAAATTATTTGTTATTACTTTATTATGGGAATAAAATTCTATAAAGCAATAATGAAATCAGTTATCTCATTTCAGTTATAGTAATCGTAACTGATCGATATTTGTTCTACTTTTCTTTTGCCCATCAACTTGCAACTGTTTGTCTATTTATTATAACTCCCGCTGCCAATTAATAGTTGAAGTTAGAATGAAATAAAAACTAAATAAATAAATAAATAAATAAGTTAGTAAGTTACTAAGTAGAATGAAAAATATAAAATAAAAGGAAATAAGGTATCTATATACTGTATTGGTTTGTATTTGATTAAAATCAAATCACGCGCAAACTCGCAATTGATTATTTCTTTTCCAAGTGTGTTGCACCTGACCTCAACTCTAGATCAATGATCACAAACAAACCAGTAAAGGAAAAAATCCAGATAGACTATGGTCACGATCATCAAATGATACTATATTGGCTCTACTTGTTGCCGCTTTTATATACGTATTTTTAAAAAGTACCGCGCAAATAATAATTGCAAAATAACTAAGTCAATAATTCCGAAACAACATTCAATCACGAATGGTGTCGATAAAACAATTTTTTTATTCACTTTCAATAATTAATAATTAAAGAATAGAAATGAATAGAAAGGAAAATATTTTTGTGTTGTTGGAAATTTTATTATTTTTATTTTTTATTCAATTGGAAATTTGAGACGAAAAAATTCGTAGATATAATTTTTTGTTATATTTTAGAATTTTGATTTTGTATTTATTTTTTTGATTTATAGTTGTGTCGGGATAAATTACAATTTGAAGTGGAGGAGAATTAATTGAGAGAATATTTTTGAACAATTTTTTTTTTTATCATTTGTGTTAACAAATTTAGAAACAATAATTTTTAAAAGTTTAGAAATTTTTAATTGTTGAAATTAAATATATAAACATGATGAATTTTCGTTATTTTCCAATGAAAACCCCATTAATTTTCATCATTATTTACTATTTTTATTTTTTTTTTTTCAAAATAAAAATCTGTATAAAATTTTTCCAATCTTCAAATTTTTAAAATAATAAATCTACCTCATTCCCAATCCATCTCATCATTTCATCATACAGATATTTGAAGAAAAAATAATATAAATTGACTTGTATATTATTTATTCCCACCGAATCAAAATTAAAAATCAAAATCCATTCGAAAATTTCAAAAAACTCAAATCCCTATATTTTTTTCGCAATCAAACAATTCAAAATATTCATAAATATCAGTGTACAAAATAAACAAAAAAATCCTTATCATTCATAAAATTATCAACTACAAAAAAAAACTTGCCATTTTTCAATCCACTCAAAAATATCAAAAATATCAAGAATACCGAAAATATCAAAAAATACCAAGCAATATCAAAATATCAAGAATACCAAGAATACTAAAAATACTAAAAATATCAAGAATACCGAAAATATCAAAAAATACCAAACAATGTCAAAACATCAAAAATATCAAAAATACCAAGCAATACCAAAATATCAAAAATACAAAAAATATCAAGAACACCGAAAATATCAAAAATACCAAACAATGTCAAAAAATAAAAAATATCAAACAATACCAAAATATCAAAAATACCAAACAATACCAAAATATCAAAAATATCAAACAATACCAAAATATCAAAAATACAAAATATCAAGAATATTAAAAATACCAAAAATACTAAAAATATCAAAAATACCAAGAATATCAAAAATACTAAAAATATCAAAAATACCAAAATATCTTTTAAATGAACACTTTCCTAACTCATTCATCATCATACAACGATCGTAAAATAAAATTTCTATATAATTATAATACACAATAATTCATCTAACCATTTACATAAACGTGAGAACCAAAAAAACAAAACAAAAATTACTATCATACTATTCAATACATAATTGTATTCAACTTAAATCTTCTTCTATATTCTCCAACACAATACCACACCTGTAATCTCCACTTAAAATCTTATCTTCCCTCTCATTGCATTAATTTTACCACTCTCTTATTGCTTTGCTGCCTTAACTTAATCCTTTTTCTTTCTCTCCCCAACTCTCTCGTACATAAAAAATAAATAATATGCACACACATATTCCACTGTGATGTTAATACATATATTATACAAACGTAATACGAAAAAGGAGAGTAAAGGCCAAGCTCGTATAACAACTAAACTGCTGCGAAAGTTACTCTGTGCTTATATGAAAAAATTCTTTAAATCCCATACCAAGTCATCATCATTCAACGTAAGTTGATTACGTGATTTAATGAGACATTTTCATCGTTAAAAAAATTTTTTAACTTTACCAACGTAATAACTACAACATTTCTATATTACTTACAGAAATAATAAAAAATATTTATTCATAAATATAAATATTTACGTGTATTAATTGTTGATGGGATGAGGGTTGTTTAACGACACAACATAACTCTCACTGTAAACGTACATGAAAGTGACGTTGTTAATTAATTATGTCGTTAATCATAAATCCAATTTTAAATATTAAAAAAAGTGAATTAAAGAGAATTATTTACAATTTTTATTTATCAAAAAAAAAAAAACAAATAAATTTATATTTAATATATGTAAATATAATTTATTTTTTTTTTTTCTTTTACAATTTAATTCAGCTTTAAAATTTTATTATACTCACATTTATTTAAAGAGATTATAAAAATAAATAAAAAAAATATATTTTTTATTTCATGAATGATATTTATCAACAGATTTCACAATTTCGTTGCCCTAAAAAATGAATTAAAATAAAAATAATTGTCCTTGGATATTGCAACATTTGATGGAATTTTGATACAACTCTTCGCCAAAAATAATAACAATAAATTGAAAAAAAAAAAAAAATAACAATAGTGATAATGATAAATGGTATTTGATTGATATTATCTGTGAGAAATAATCTTGAGATTAAATACCAGACCTTCACCTAATTTATTTTGTCTAATAAATAATAGAAAATTAATTAAATAAAAAATAAGTATCCTTTTTATTTTTATATATTTATCTATCTATATTTAACAGACAATTAATTCCATAATAAATTCACTCGTACATAATTCCTCTTCACATTATTACGCAATTAATTCTAGATATAAATTTATTTATATAAAATTTCACACTGCAAACTCATTACCCTTTAAAAAAATTCACTAATTTTGTATCTATATCAACTGTAATAAAAAAAAAAAATATCCTGTCTTGTGAAACAATATTTCATTCAAACATTATTCTAACTCCCACAATTATGCATTTAAAAAATATTTCTAAACATCATTGCATTTATTTTCTTATTTTTCTTCAACATTATATTATCATTTTATATTTTTTTTTCTTTTCCATTCAAATATAATAATTTATTTTATATCTCACAACATTTTGTAATTTGACAAACGATCAAGCTTGAATCAGGATCAAATGGCAAGCTTTTGTTCTCTCCCCTACAAAGATAAAACTTGTTTCAATCCACACACACACACACACACACACATTTTATTAAATATATAAATAAAATCACAGTTGATATTTTCAAATACTACCTTTCCATTGTTTCCACCCACGCACCAAATTCCAAAGAACCACTTGCAACATTGTCACCATTGTCTGACGCCCTCACATTATTATTAATAATAATAATAATAATAATAAACAAAAAGAAATTAAATAGTAAACATATTAAAATTAATTACACGATAAATTATAATATTTTATTTTATTTATTTGATATATAAATTAACCTTGATCCTTTCAATAATTATAATCCATCATTGAGTTGTATTACACAAAGTTTTATTCTATTTTTATTATGCAGATGAGTAATAATGATGAAATACTGATCTTCATGATTGATAATGTTGTCGTATAAAGCCAAATCTTAATATAAATATTTATTTATTTAATTTATTTTTCTATACGAACATAAATCGTAAGAGAAGATGGATAAAATAATTCACACGATTTATATTGGTATAAATGCGGTACGTACATGTGGATAAATAAATAAATGAGTGGATGAATAAATAAATATGGATGTTTGTGTGGTAAATGCGAAGATTCACGAGGCTTTATCGTAACGACATTAAATCAACTTGTTGGATCCGGCGTTGAATAGGTCAATGTACATTTCCCATTATTGTATTTGTGTATCTTGCATTCACTTGGATCGCGCAAGTCCTCGTTTATAATTCAAATGTATTATAAATATATTGAACACGTGCTTGCGGCTTGATATTATTATTCTTGCAAGTCATATAAGCGTGTAAATGACGATGAGTGTTGGGTGAGAATCGTGAGAATAATCATTTTTTTAATGTAGGCTGGTTAAAAAAATTTTTTGATATGAAATAAAGAATATTTTTGTTTTTTTTTTTAAAGGGACTGGAGTGAAATTATTGAATTAATTTATATTGAGGATTGGAATTTTATTTTTGTTTATTTTTAGGTGATAGTGAAGAAATGATATTGTTAAATGAAATTATTTAATTAATTTGAAATTGAAAATTGGAATTTTATTTATTTTTTTATTTTTTTTTTCAAATGAGAAATGGAGAGAAAAAATTGCTGAATTAAATTATTGAATTAATTTGAAATTGAGAATTGAAATTTTATTTTGTTTATTTTTTTTTATTAATGTGACAGTGGAATAATAAATATTATTAAATAAAATTATTAATTTAAAATTTTAAATTTTAAATTGAAATTTTATTTTGTTTATTTTTTTTATTAATGTGACAGTGGAACAATAAATATTATTAAATAAAATTAATAAACTAATTTAAAATTGAAAATTGGAATTTTATTCATTTATTTATTTACTTTTTTTTCAAATGAGAAATGGAAAGAAAAAATTACTGAATTAAATTATTGAATTAATTTGAAATTGAGAATTAAAATTTTATTTTGTTTATTTTTTTATTAATGTGACAGTGGAACAATAAATATTATTAAATAAACTAATTAAATTGATCGAAATTAAAAATTGAAATTTTATTTTATTTTATTTTATTTTATTTTATTTATTATTTTGGTTTTTTTTTTTTTTTTGATGTTTGAAACTTTCTCTTATTAATCATGAGATATTATTTTATATTTTTATCATCAATTGTTTAGTATGATGGTAAAGGTAGGGATATTATTTAGCAAAGTGGAAATATATTTATGCAAAGTTTTCTTCATCGCGTGTTGAAGAAACTTTTGTATTGTGGGGCGTTAAAGGTGTGCAAGTTAATTTGATAGCTCTATGGTAAAATAGTGTGTACGTTTAAGACCTGCGCATGAATTATCGTTTCCTGTGATTATATAGTGAAAAATTTAAATTGAGAGACGAGTATAAGCAATTTAGAATCGTTTAGTGAATTATTATTTTATATTTGAAATGATGGGAAAAATAATTAAGACATTTTTTCATTTATTTTAATTATTTTCCAAGTGTTTATTATTATTATTACTATTTTTTTTGCAATTTTCATTTGGAGAAGTTTGAATTGAGAATAAAAATAATTTGAAATTATTTGACAATTATTATTTTACGTTTAAAATAATTAAAAAAATAATATGAGATTTTTTTTCTCAATTTTTTTTTTTTGTGCATTTATTTATTTATAGAATTATACTTTTTATTTTATTTATGTTGAGTTTAGTTAACATTGAAAGGATGGTTTTTAAATATTCTAAATAATTAATTGTGTAATTTAAAAATTTTTTAGAATATTTGAATTTTTTTTTTACACATTAATTTATTTATTTATTTATTTTTAGTCTTTTTATTTACTCCAAGTTTAATTGTCGATTCAGATAAACATTGGAAGAATCGAACAAATAACCCAGAATGATAAATAAAATTATTATTCAATAATATTCGAAATAATTTAATGAATAAAATCTTCACAATTTTATAAGCAAAAAAAATTCCTTCGAAATATTAAAATTAATTCTTCACCCATTCTCTCATTTTTTTTTCTACTTTCTATCCTGTCAGGTTTTGAATAACCAGATAAACAGATAAACAAGTGAAAACAATTGTTCGAATAATTCTCCTGCAAATAATTTAAAAAAAAAAAACCTAAAAAATGTCTTGAAATATTCTTCAAATAATTTTCCATCCATTGATTTATTTATTTATTTATTTATTTTATTTTCTCTCAAACAGCTTTTTCAATAAATTTATTTACTCGCATATGTTTGGATATATGTAACCAACATAATAAAAATATATATTCTCAACTCGTGCCCTTGCATTCTCCCATATAATTCTGGCCCCAAATGCCATCGACGATCCCTCGTTTTATTCTTCTTTGAATTTTTTTTATTCATCGTTTTCTTGTTCTTCAACTGCAACTCTCATCGTGCCACCATACCACACATTAAATATACATCCATACACACATAAACAATTGTATAAACCCAACAGAGCACAAACATATACAATCCTCCATTCAGTTGATCTTTGTTTATTACTCTCATGCCCACACAACAATTTATAAATACGTGTTTGCATAATTTTAATCATTATTCCAAATAGGACCAAATTATTTTTCATCGTCTTGTAATCACACACTCACACTAACCCACACATATACATAAATATATATAACACAATGAGGTAATTTTAAAAAATATATAACAATAATTTATTAAATTATTTCGAATATTATTCGAAAAAAAAATTGAGAAAAAAAATCTCATATTTTTTTTAATTATTTTAAACATAAATTAATAATTGTCAAATAATTTTCAAATTATTTATATTCTTTATTCAAACTTCTCCCAATGAAAATTGCAAAAAAAAAAAAAAAAAATAATAAACACTTAGAAAATTATTAAAATAATTGAAAAAATGTTTTAATTATTTTTCAAACTATTTCAAATATAAACAAATAATTAAAATAAATGAAAAAAATGTCTTAATTATTTGTTCCATTATTTCAAATATAAAATAATATTAAATAAAAGAATAAAAACATGAATAAATATAAATGAAAAGGAAAAAAATAATGAAATAAATAAGTAAATAAAATATGTAATTTTTTATTATCATTAAATCTTGATCGTAATTAATATATTCGACTACCAGTACGCGTGTTAATTTCCTCGTAATAATATTAACAAGGCGTGAATAAATATGTATATGTGGGTGTGTATTTGTATGTGAGAATATAAATATTTATTATGTAAAAGTTGAGAATTGAGAACAATGAGAATGATAGACTGCAGTTGTAATAATAATGAGTTGTATAAATGATTAAAAAATATATAAATAATTATATTTATATATAAAAGGATGGACGTTTTACTTATTTAAAATTATTATTTTTATACGTATACGCTAGTTGCGAATACAATTGCGTCACTGCAATTAATCGATAATAATTATAATTAGAGAAATCGTTTTAGCGAGAGTTTATTTTATGGGGATTCTTGACCTCCAGGTTAACCAGACCATTTAGGAAACGTCGATTTTATTATTACGTTATACAAAATAAAAAAATACAATGTAAAATAATTTAAATTTATTCATCAAAAATTATATTTCATTATTTTATTATTTATTAAACTTTGATATTAATATATCAAGTATCAAGGTTAATTTGTAGATAAATTAATTAATAAAATAAATTATGTGTTGAAAGTTGAAATGTGTCATTTGATAATTGATAGATTATTTAATTTAATAATTTATTTTTGTTTCTTTATTAAATTTTTAATCGAATTGTTTTTGAGGTTATTGATGATTTATGTTGATTTACCTGTGTCAATTTAATTGATGTTTCTTTATTATGATTAAATGAAAGAGAGAGAGAGATATGAGCGAGGTTAAATGCAACAACAAGAGTTCCTGGGAGTGTCCACCCAAGTAGCATTCTCGAAGTTCTCTTATACCAGTCAGGAAATAATCTTTGAGTCACAAGCTAATGGGCTCTTTATATATTTCTCTCGATTTAATTTTTTTACATCGATGAATTACTACTATTTTAATGTCTATCTGTAAATCGATCCAATAAACACAATAAAAGAGAGAACAAACTGGCTATTTGAGAGTTCTTATCGATGAAACATGATCTCAATGATTTATTGATGGAGCTATTGATAATTATTAATTATATTACTTAATCGATTACCCTAAAAAAATAAATAAATAATAATATTGAAAGTATAAAGAGGAAAAGAATGGATTATGATAAAAATAAATGGAAGTAATAATAATATCGATAATTGGATTACATAAATTTTTTTTTTTACTTTTGTAATTTATTTGTTGTTGTATTTGAGAATTTTTTATTTGTTGTTTCATTGGATTGGAGATGGAAGAATTGAGACTTGAGATCGAGTGAACAAAGGCAGTGGAGTTGGCATTTGAATGTCAGTTGAGATTGTTTTATAAGGAATTTGCTTTGGTGTGTGCATCATTTGAGGTCATTTGGTGAACTTAAATTACTCTCATTGTATTTAATATTCGAGAATTTATGGTATGTAGATTGTGGAATTTTTTAGATTGTTGTTAATAATTGTATAAATGTGTCTATTGGAAAATTTTTTAGAGAAAAAAAAATATTTGGGATTTTATTGAGAGTATGTATGAGTTTATTTGCTTTATTCATTTTTGTGGTTTATTGAAAATGGTTTCATTGGAAGTGAAAATGAATATTTCCAAAATGACTGAACTGAAAATTTTGAGAATTATTTTATATTTTAATCAAAACAATTCTCAAAATTGAATGTCTTGAATTTTTTAAGTCAAATCAGGCATTTTACCAGGCAGAAAACTAATTATTAACCAAACTAAAACCCAATAAAAAATAAAAACTTACATTAGTTTTCCAAAATTTTTTAAAATTATTTACTAATTTTTTTTTTATATTTATTCAAGTCTTTTCTTTAGTTGATACAGAAAATAAATGATATTATTCCAGTTGACTTTCAGAAAATTTGTATAAATGATCATTTATACAATTTTTCTAATGAACTAAAAATTTCAAAAATTATTTTATATTTTTCAAAACAATCCTCAAAATTGAATATCTCGAATTTACAAGTCAAATCAAGCTTTTTACTGGACTCGAAACTAATTATTAACCAAACTAAAACCCAATAAAAAATGAAAACTAGCTTACATTAGTTTTCAAAAATTTTTTAAAATTATTTACTAATTTTCTTTCCAATAATTCAAATCTTTTCTTCGGTTAATATAAAAAAACAAATAATATTACTCCATATTACTTACATAGAAAATTTGTATAAATAATAATTTATAAAATTTTTCTAATGAACCAAAAATTTTGAAAATCATTAAAAAATTTTCAAATAATCTTCAAAATAAAATATCTTCAATGTACAAGTTCGGCATTAATAATTTGGACAGGAAATAAATTATTCACCAAACTAAAACCCAAAAAAAAACTAAAAATTTGCTAAAATAAGTTTTCCAAAATTTTTACTAAATTTTTTTTTTTTTTCCCTTCATTCAAATCTTCTCTTCAATCAATATAAAAAACAAATAACATCATTCCATCAGACTTCTCTTGGATCATATACACAATTTTACTAATTATTACTAATATAATGAAAAGTGCAAGATAATTTTATTAACAAATTTTTTTTTTCTCCGCCAACAACATTGTAATTTTATTTCAACGGATATACTTCTATAATCATGATTGTGCATGTCTTTCAAATGTGTCACGCGATGTGGGAGGACTCAAGCGCGTCCTCGGGAAAATCATTAGTGTACAAATGAAAAAATACTCACACAAACATACACACATACAAATACTTATATGCGTAACGACACTTACAATTAGAGAAAGTAAAAACATCAAGTATATAATAGAGAAGCAGGTTCAACGGCCATCTGAAAAAAATTACTAAGTCAGTAATAAAAGAAAAATTAAATTACACAGAAAAAAAAAAATTTTTTTTTTCATTTTTTAAATTTTATTTCATTTAAAGAAAATATTAAGAGATAAAAAAGAAATATTAAATTATCCATTGATTAGTGGAGGAATGAGAAAGTAATTTATACATTGATGGTTTATAAGAATGTGGTTGCGACCGCTATATAAAAATAATAATAAAAAAAAAATAAATAAATAATTATAATAGGATATTGATATCCTGTCAAGCCACTAAATACACATATAAATCTACTGAGATGCAATAATATATTTGACTGATGATTCATCCAATTTGTTATCCATATACGGATTTAAAATAAATAAAAATAGTCAAGTGAACTTTCATTTTCGCGCAAAATTTCATGCGTGTCCTCGACACGTTTGTCTGATATTCTAAAGCGTCAATCAAAAAATAAAAACTGATATTGTCTTGTATGAATGACGTTACTTTCACTCTCTTACACACGGCATTGAGAATGAAAATTACATTTTAAATATTCTCCATCAACATTTAACATCTTATTGTTTCTATTTTGCATTATCATTCATAATTTTTTGAGTAAAAAAATTTTTTTTATATAAAAAATAATTTTTTTCTTATTTTATTTGAATTATTTGCAAATTTATATTAAATAAATTGTGCAATTTGGATTAATTAGAGTGTCTTTTATGATATTCAAGTGAGTCATGGAAAATACTTTGATTTTAATATCGTGAATTATCGGTTGAAAATTAAATTTTAATGAGTAAATTGTTATTGAAATAAAAAATATTATTTTTCATGGTTGATGGATTATTAGTTGTTGTATTGCGAGATGTTTGATTTTATGGCAAGGTCGTTACCACCTATAATTGTGAAGGTCAACGATGTCCAATCATAGATAGATACACGCATATGTGATTATTAATGTGTGAATGTTTATAATTTTTTTTTTTTTTTCATTGGATCGTTGGTATTATATCTCTGTGGTTTATTATTGTTGCTAAACTCTCAATAGTTCCCACGCAAAACTCTCAATGTCCATCATCATTGACATCATTGTTGCAATTAATTGCATCTATTCGATGCGACGTAATTGAAAAAAGAAAAAATGGATGAGAAAAATGAGTTGCTCTCACGTTTATTATCATAGTGAGGATTGAAAGAATGATAAATAAATGATAGAGATTTGTAAATCTACTGGGAAAAAATATTAGATGAATTTAAGGACTTTATAGGATCAATATTATTTAATTAATTAAATGTTTAATGTTTATTAATTGTTCGATTGAGTGGATTTTTTTATTTTGTTAATTTGAGGGTGAATAAATTGGAATTAAATAGTAAATATTTTTTATTTTAATAGTGTGGCTATAATTAAATAATTGAAATGGATTTAATAATTTGATTTATAAAATTTTGTAAAATGAAATAAATAAATTTAATGAATTTTCAATTTTATTCAATTGAGAATAGAATTTTTCAATTGTTTCTAATTAAATATAATGATTTACTTCTCTAAAACAAACAAATAAATTAATTTAATATTTTTAATTATTAAATGACATAATATTATTTTAAACTTAGTCCAATTTTTTTTTTCACTGTGAAAAAAATTATTTCATTTCATTTTTGTAAATTACTGTCATTATTAAATATTTATTCAATTTCTAATATTAATTTGAGACCTAATACATCTCACAGTTGAATTCAAGTTGTTATAAATTTTATTTGAGGACAAAATTACAAATAAAACTAAAAATATTTATAAATATCACTTCAATATAATTTCTAATTTCACAACGAAAAATATTTTATATTTATTTATTGACAAACATTCCATAATTCACGATAAATATTTCTCTTTATTTGGATTAAACTCCAAACGATTTGCTAAAACATTTATAAAAACCACAGGACAAGTTTACCCAATAAAAAAAAAAGGGGAAAAAAATTTTTTATACATAAATTCTTTGCCTTATTCAACAACCACAGTTGCTTCTGTTACGTGTCACATTGTATAACACTTTATGATTTCCTTTTGATGAACTTTTAACCTCTAGACATAACTTAACAATGTATGGATTCATGTAACTGCTTGAGGACTTGAGATTATAATATCCCCAGCAACATTTCTATCAAATCCATTTAGTCATAAATCGAGAGTGCACGCGACTTTCTTTCACTTTTATATTTTTATTTACCTCGTGACTTACAATCAATTCTTATTTTTTTATTCCATCCATGGGGATATATACATACATTTATTTATAATATTATGACTATCCGAGTACTATTAAACATTTTAAAAGAGTAAACAAAATGATATATTGTTACTCCTGATTATTGCGAACAGAGTTCAATTTTTTTTTTTTTTTTCAAATTTTTAATTCTATTTTATAATATAGAAATTATCTTGATTGATTGATTGATATAGATTTATTATTATTCCCTAGCATTAGCTATGGGGCAAGAAAGCAACGGTACATAATAATTGTAACAACAATATATTATAACAATAAAATAACATCATGATAAAAGCTTTAGTTTGCAAGTAGTTTGAGACGAAATAAGAAAGATAATTTTCGTGGGTAAGTTAACTATTTTATTTTTCAACGGTCGGTAAAGTAGATGCCTTTTTAATCATGTGGAGATAATGAAACGATTGTTGGTAAGGTAGGAATGATGGTGGAATTTGAATTTATTTAGTAATGGATTTTATCAGTCGCGACATCTGTGAATTTATTTGAAAATTTAATTTTAATTATCAGAGGATGATATTAGAGTTTTTAAATATTTATTTTATTATTTAGGATAAGTGTAAGTGTTTTTAAAAAATATAAAACATGTTGTTGGATTTATTATAAAACATTTGGCATTTTATTTCTGACAGTTTAATTATTTTTGTTTTGTTTAAAACAACAAGCAATAAATTACTAATTTTTCTACAGCGATAATTAAGTTAACAAAACAAATTATTATTAATATAAATAAAAAATATGAGAAACAATTATGACGTTTCACAAATTAATACTGAGTGAAATAAATAATATACAATTATGCTTAATAATTATTGTCTTCGATTTAAATATTAATTATCCTTAAATAACCCCAAATATTGCATCATGTTTTTTTTTTATCCATGTCCATTACATTAATTAATAATTTAATTAATAATAATTTCGTAAATAAACGTAGATAAATTATCATTTTTATCATTTTAAATATCAAATAGAAAATTTCACAATAAAAAAAAAAGTAGATAATAAATTTCTTTCGTTTAAATTTCCATTTAAATTATAAATATTAATTAAACATTATAAATAAAATGTCATTTAATATAAAATACACACAATTGTTGTAATAAATAATAAAAAAAAAAATTGATAACAAAAAACAAATGAACATTTTCATATTTCCTCATAAAACTGACAAATGAATAAAATAAATAAATAAATAAATAAATAAATTAATAATTAGATGTATTGTTTGTAATTCTTATCATTTTTTTCCACGCGGGATTCACAATGTTAATGAGCAAATATATCACAAACCGCGCACGAACAAATAATAAAAGATTATAAAATTAAATATTATTTCCCTGACCTGTAGATGATTTATCATATCTACAATATTGTCAATGACTTCATTCAGTGTCACAGAATATAAAAATTATTTTTTTTTCCTTCACTTCCTCATGATAAAACACACGTATATAATTCATCAAACATTCAATATTAATTCACCGAGTGTACTAAACAAATTTGCTTAAGTTGCAAAAATTTTTTCAACGTTCCTCACATTTTCATCATGACGTAGATAAAATATATTTTCTTATTATTTATTTATTTTTTATCTCAGGGATATATTATCTATAAATACTTTTTACGTGAATCTTTGTGGAATGCACTGCGTCATGATCGATAGAGAGAAAGATCCAAAGAGATTGTCTCTAGATATTATTTTTAATACAAATATATTTTTGTTTAATTTAATTCTAATTTAATTTTTATTTGATCTATTAATTTTATTATCCTTTTATTTTATTTAATAATCAAATACGTAACGCCACGCGTGTAAATAATCTTTATATTTTAATAAAACACCCCAATCGCGAACTAATCGACGTGTTTGATCAACAGGTTCGCGTTCAATTTCGCTCATTATATTTCTATTAACACGTTCGAGAAAATTATATCCAGATAAACCAACGATATTACTTTCTATTTCACATAGCATCATTGATAAATATTTTTTTGTTTCACCAAGTGCTGCACGAATTGTTGGGGATGGTTCGTCTTCTAATAATTCCTCAACTGCCACAGCAAATTTTTGCATATCCACATGAAATTTTGGTAAATGATTAAAAATCTGAAACAAAAAAAAAAAAAATAAATTCAATATAAATTCAATGAAGAATAATTTTTTTAAATTATTCAAGCTTATTAAATAAATATCAAATCTTATTTGTTTATGTTTTTTTAATACGATTTTAGAATTTAATTCAATTTTATTGCGATGAATTAATGACAATTTTTTATTTTTAAAAATTTTTTTTCTAATTTTATCAGTTGACAATTAAATATATCTTTATTTGTGATTGTATATATGGAAATACACGCGTACGATTACGACTGTATTGCATGACCCGGCAAGTATGAAATATATCGCAAGTGTTGAGTACATTTAGTGAGTGAAAACGTATATATGTTATGTTGCGAATGAGTGAGCGAGAAGTGCAAAAAGCCAATTCAACTTTATGTTCGCCTGGTACGTTATAATAATTACTATCTCATTAAAATTTTGTTATTTAATGTTAATCAATTGGAAAGAGAAAACAATTGACTTCATTTAATATAATACAATTAATATTAATTATTGTGTATGTATATTAAAAATAAAAATAAATTTTATATATTCATTTGTTTTATTTTGTGGTGAAAGAATTTTTATTTTAATTCATAATTGATGTGTCATTTGTTTGCGTTTATTGTTTTTTTATTTATGGAGTAATTGAGAAATATTAATATTCATATTCCTGATGGAAGCTGAGTGGAGAAAGTTCATCAAATTTATTCCAGAGGATGATTAAATAAAGATTTCTTAGTGCTAATTTAATTCGTGCAAATAATTAGAGAAAAAAAATTGTTTGTAATTTTTTTTTTTTAGCATTCAAAATAGTTTTCGGTGTTTTTCTATTTTTTATCAACTCTCAACAGTATTGTTTATTCATAGAAAAAATATTTATCATGATATTCTTTTATTTAAAATATTTTCCCAATATTTTTTTTCGTGCAATTTTTATGTGAAAAATTTTTTTAATATTTTTTTTTTGTCTTCTATTTTAAATATCCTCGCAATTTTTTTTTTCACTCGAACAAACTCTTGGTAATATTATTCTCCATGTCTATAATGCCCAGTATTTTTTTTTCTATCTTAAAAATTTAATTTCCAACAATTAAAAATAAACAAAATGACAAAAACAATTTTTCATCACAAACTTGCAAGATTAATAATCACAAATTGAATAAAAACAATTATGAATGCGTATAAAAAAAAATTTTTCTCGATTTTAAAGTTAATAAATAAATAATTGAACGTAAAAAAAATTATTAATGAGCATTAATTAAATTAATTTACCGTTTGTAATGATTTACCAGCTAATCTCCTCACTGCCAACACTTCCTTTTTCCCTGGCACCCAATTAGGAATATACTGATGTTCATGAACACCAATTCTCACACGTTCATACAAATATTCATAATCACGATTAAGATAATCCGTAAGTGTCAATTGCTGTTGAATTTTAATGCTCTCTAAACTCTCGCGAATATTTTCTTGATCATTAATCACAATATCATCATCAAATTTAATTTCTTCACCACAAGGCAAATGCCAAAATGGCACAAATGATTTTTCATTACGAATCGGTAATGAATTAGTCGTAGTAATAATAACAATAATAAATAAAAAAGAAATAAAAACAACTTTAAATACAGTCGACATAATGAAAATAATATGAAAGAAAAAAAAAAATTTTTTTTTTATCTTTTCTTGTCAACGAATAAAATAATTAAAATAATTTATCAAATTATTTTATTATTTAAAATTCGATGTTGAATTTTATTATCAAAGCTCAAACACCTTTCTTCAATTGATGGCGATCGAATACTGAGATTGTCAAACCCTCGTGCTACCTCATTTATATGTTTCGATAGTGTAAACAATTATAGGTAGCTTATACGTTTTACGTATTTGTGTGTCTGACGCTCATGGAAATGTATTTGCGGGTGGGGAATTATTCTTCATTGGTGGTTAAAATACAAACCAAATGATAGTTATTCTTTATTTAATTTCATAAAAGTGCGCAATAATACCAAAGACCAACAACAAAAAGAAAAAAAACATCTGATAATAAATTCAACATTTTTTCACTTCTGTCAATTCATTTATAAATCATTTTTATTTTCTAACTCTATATTCATTTATTTATTATACTGAATAACGTCAGTATTAAATGCAAGGCCTTGCTTGTCGGCGTGTGTACAAAGTATAGATAACATTCCTTATCAAGTAGATCAAAAATTAATCATAGTGGTGGCACTTGATGAAATAAATCATCGTTTGGGAATTTGTACTTTCAATAATATATTTTCTTTGGGTTTTTTTTCAGTGGATTTGGATTTTTAATTTTTATCTTCATCGATGATTAATCAATTCTGCTGGTCATCAGTTGAGAATCCATTTATTGATAACAGAACACTCGTTATATACTAGTATGTCAGTGATTATTAATAATAATCATCGTATAATAAATTTACCTTTAATAGTAAAATTAATCAAACATTTTTTTCTAATCAATTTTTTTATATCTCAGTAAAAATATTCTTCATTCATTATCAAATAATATTGTAAATTGCCTGAAGGGTTGTGAATGACGTATAATTATTTTTAATATTTAATATTTGTTACTTGTCCATGTGTCAACATTAAATGTGTAATCATTTACGTAATAGTTTAATGTTTATTTAATGACAACATTGGGATTAGCCCGGTACTCATATTGATATGAATAATTCTACGAATTATAATGATGAAATAATGTTTAAATACATCAATGACCGATATGAAAAAATCGAAATATTATCAAATAATAAAATAAATTATTTAAAATAAATTGAATTAATATTTCATATTTAAATTTAATTTTTGTTTCATTCAAATAAATATTTAAATCAATTCATTTATAAATTTTTATGAATAATTATTTGTTTAATATTAATAGATATTGTTTGATTTTTATATCGTGTTTAATGTGATAACAAAAAAAATTATAATAAGTTATAAAATGCATTGTAAAACATTTAAACATGATGGCGCGCCGTATATGGTGGCAACTATAATTAGCTTTGCACATCGACGTTTCCACGTACAAGCAGAGCAAGATGTGTGCACAAATGTTGATATAATATATATGTATATTATGGATGTCTGGGGAATTTTCTTACATTCACACACATTGCTTCTTGGGATATGTTTAAATATGTTTGTACTTTTAATACGTCATGATCGAAGAATCGATTTGTTTAGAGGCATTTTTTTAATTCAGTTCATCGTCATCGAAACAATTTTTATGATGCATCATTTTTACAAAGAGTTTAATACGTCAGTGTGTGTATATGTGTGTGTGTGTGTGTGTGTGTGTATATTTTTATTTCGTTTTATGATGTGTTTGTTGAGAAGAAAAATATTTTATTGAATTTTAAAATATTGTGGAGTTTTTTTTTTATTTGTTTGTTGAGAGTGTTTTTTTTTTTTTAGGGTGTGGTATTTAATTGTTTTGTTTATTTGGGGGTGGAGAAAGTGGAGTGGGTTATTAGAGTGAAGATTGGGGGAGTTTGATAGCTTTTCGTTTGATTGGAATGAAATAATAATTAGTGGAGATAAATATTATTTTATTATTTAAGAAAATTAATATGGGGAAATTTTTTTTTTTTATTTTATTCTTTTGAGTTGTTGATATGGAAGATAAATAATTCATTGCGAACTTGAATTTTGATTCAATAGTGTTAGTTATATTTTTTTTTTAATTTATAAAATGAATTTGAACAAAAAAATAATTGAAAAAAAATTTTTTTACCGAAATAAAATTATTGTTGCAATGAAAATTATTGGAATTATTTGTTGAATAATATTTCATGAACATTGTATACAATTGTATGAATATAATTAATTTGTTTAATTATTTGAATGAAATAATAATTAGTTATGATAAATATTATTTAAGGAAAATAATGGGAAAATTATTTTTTTATTTAATTCTCTTGAGTTGTTGACACGGAAGATAAATAATTCATTGTGAACTTGAATTTTAATTAATTCAATTGAATTAAACTGCTTCAATCATATATTTTTCTTTTATTTGTAAATAAAAATTAAAAAAAAAAATGTCTATAACAAAAAAAAAAATCTTTTTATTATAATGAAAATGATTTGAAATTATCAGTTAAATAATTAATAATTATTCATTCACCTTTCATAAAATTATATAAATATATAATAATTTATTTAATTATTCAAATGAATTTACTCAAATAAATTTAAATACTTTGATAACATTTTTAATTTTAAATAAATCAATCAAAACAAAATTCGAATATAAACAAAAAAAAAATGAAAAACAAATCCAAATTGAAATAAAATTTCACAAAAAACCAAAACCAATGTATAAATATTAATATTAATTATAAATATAAATTAATTAAATTCATCAGAATTTTTTTCTTCCTAAGAAAAAAAAAAAAAATAAACATAATTATTCACTTGCGCGTATATTCCAGTGGAAATTAAAATTTATCGATTTAAATACTCTCACAGACACATACACATACTCTATTCATAGTGGGGTGGATTAAGGGGTGTATACCCCCAACGACATTGCAATCTACCTTGATTTCCTTGGACTCCTGGTACACGAACGTGTCGTTTGCGCCACTGTCAAGTCAATAACCAACAATTTACCCCAAATTAATTATCAAATTAAATATAAATTTCCCATTATTCACTCCCCTTAAATAAACAATCTCTACAAAAATATATTCATCAAAACTACCCCAACATCAATTAAAATTAACTAAATAAATATACTTATTAAAATCACGTGAATAAATTAATTTTTGTTATTCACTTTATCAATTTTATTATTCATGAAATTAAATTTTCTATTTGCATTAAATTAGTTTGTTAAAAGTTTTATATTTATTTACATATAATATTTATATATGTATTATGATTAGAATGATACAGTAGATGGATATGTATATTTAATTTATCAGGGAATGAGAGAGTCTATGTATTATTAATTGATAAGATCCGTTAATTTACATATTGCATTCATGCGAATTTAAATCAAATAAGATAATGCGCAAACGCACGCGCATATATATATTCTCTGTGTGATATCGATGAACAACGTGAATGTAATGTGACACTTTCAAGTGGTTTATAAACGCCTGGTATGTGCAATTAAATATCCATACTGTTTTTTTTTTTTTTTAAATATATTTAAATTTATTTTTGTTAATTTTGATTTATTTATTAAATCAACTTCAGGTTTATATTAAAATCAATTTTATTTTTATTATTACACACACAATTTACAAAATATTTATAGAAAATAAAGATAATTGTGTAGGGAAAATTGGCGGAAATTATAATGGAAATAAATAATGTATGAAAGTAAAAAAAAAAAAAATATGGTAACGTGATAATAAAAAGAAAAGTAAAAGAAAATAATAAAATAAATAATTTAGGTGTAATTCTAAATATATTTATGCATTTATATGCCCAATAAATACACTAAATGCTATTTTAATTAATATAAATATTTATAATCAAGTGGAGAGTGTTTAATTATGTAGAAAAATACAATTAAAAATATTTTTATAATTATTATTAATTATGAATTTTTTTTTTCTTTTTTTTTTTTTTAGATGAAAAAATACGATTATTTATGAAACGTTTTTAAACAAACGAGACATGGTGAGATTCTTTAATACTCAGTTATTGTTTATTTAATTTGATAATTAGTCTAGAGAATTTCTTAAATTTTCTCAAATCGATTTTTTTCTTTTTTTTTTTCCAATTATTTATTCGTAAATAATTAATTATATTATAAGTGGTTGACGTAATGAAACGTGTTCATTTACGTTATGAAATATCACAGCTAATGACGGTTTAAATTAGGCATTTGCATATTTTATTTATATATGCATTGGAAGCTAATAATAAATAAATTTTTCTATCGTTAAATTGATAGAAATTTTTCGCAGGCACTTGAGAAAATTGTGGAAATTATTTTTACAATTTAACACTGCTTTTGTGTCGAAATTTGTCTGAATTATTTTTCGACGATTTGTTTATAAGATAAACAATTGTTATATCAAAAATAATTCATTGTTTAAAATTTTTTGGATTAATTTTCTCAAAATTTAACAACATAAATGACTCTACTTATTTATTCAATTTTTTTTTCTTTCTTGAAAAAAATTAATTTAATTTATTTTCTTAATTTTCATTCTGATATTTTTTTATGTACCAAATTTTTTATTTAACTTTGATTTCGTTGTTGAATTAATTTTATTATATTTTTGAGAAAACAATTGAACAAAATCATCGAAAAAATAAAATAAAACTTTTTCGACACACTTAAAAAATAATATTTCATGTACAGTATTTACTGTACATAATTTAATCTAATTTTATACACACGAGAATTCGAATTTTGATGGAAATTTATTTGAGAAAAAATCCTTTATCTATTTTTTTTTTTTTCATATGGATTGAATGGAAAGCTCAACTTTATTTTTGTTTTATACGACATTAATACTGCTCGTTAAATTGCTAAGTAGATTTTATAATACTGATGTTTTTAGTCCATGGACATTCGACATAAATACCTTGAGGTGAAATGAAAGTTAAAAAACAAAAGGAAAATAGTTAATATTGTCTAAAAAATAAAAATAAAATATAAAATCAATGGAAATATGTTACTATTATTCTGACGTTATTTTGGATTGTGAAAATTGTTTAAACAATGAATTCCCATCAATCGAATAAGAAAAAAAAATATTCATCTAGCAAATGATGATGAAATTAGAAGAAAAAAAAAATGAAATAAATAATTGAAATGAATAATTGCGAAATTAAAATTTAATAATTAATTAAAGTTAAATTATTTCACGATTGTTGTCGTATTTTTCGTCGTCGATTTCTCAAAACCCTTCGTTTTACACCACTTTTATGTAAATGTACAGCATTATTTCCACTTTTTATACTCGATCCAACTTCATTTTTCATTAAATTATGTGACTTTCTTCCATTTATCGGTCGTTTATTTTTAATTCGTGTTACTTTACGTGTAGTTTTTTTTTTCGGTTGATTAAAAATTGGTATTACTGATTTTGGATCACATGTACCGGATCCAGTTGCTGTTGCATTGCGAAATGCACGAGTCCAATCGTTGAGAAAAGCTTGATAAAGTCGCAATATTCCCCAATCTTGAATTAACATTAATGTTAAATCACCTTCGGATGCCCAATCATTACTGTCCGTAACTACTGTGGCTTTGTAAATTTCTGGTGATGGTAATTCCAAGTCCAATATGGCCGATTCTACCTCGCATAACATCTAGAAAATAATAAATAAATAAATGATATTAAACTTTTCTATTTAATCAAACAAAATTTCTTTCATTTTTTTTAATTCATATGAAAATTTTAATCACAGAATTTTTTTTTTTTTTTTTTTTTCATTCAAAAAATTAATAATTAAATTGTTAAATTTTTTATAGAAATATTAACAAAGTTTAAATTAATATTCGCTGTTGATTTCATTATTTATACAATTAAATTATTTTTTTTTTATTTTTTATTTTCATTTTTTTTTTTATTTATTTATGCAATTAAATTATTTTTTTTTTTATTCAAAAAATTGATAATAAAATAGCAAAATTTTTTATAGAAATATTAACAAAGTTTGAATTATTAATATTCGCTATTGATTTCATATTTTATATAATTAAATTTTTTTTTTATTTATTCAATTAAATTATTTGTTTTTTTCATTCAAAAAATTAATAATTAAATTGTTAAATTTTTTATAGAAATATTAACAAAGTTTAAATTAATATTCGCTCTTGATTTCATATTTTATACAATTAAATTATTTTTTTTTTTTATTTATTTTCATTTTTTTTTTATTTATGCAATTAAATTAATTTTTTTTTTTCATTTAAAAAATTAATAATTAAATTGTAAAATTTTTTATAAGAATATTAACAAAGTTTTAATTAATATTCACTGTTGATTTCGTATTTTATACAATTAAATTATTTTTTTATTATTTATGCAATCAAATTATTTTTTTTTTTTATTCAAAAAATTAATAATTAAATTGTTAAATTTTATTATAAAAATATTAACAAAGTTTAAATTAATATTCACTGTTGATTTTATATTTCATGCAATTAAATTATAATATTTTACAATAAATACACCAACTTTAATTACAATAAAAAACGTTTCCTCAATTTTATGAAATTAATTTTGATAAATAAAATTTCATACTTTAATTTATAAATATTATATTAACAAATTTACAAACTACTGTTCTCATCCAATATTCTACAACAAATATTTTTATTCTTAATTTATAACGAAATATTACGAAAAAAAAAAAAAAATAAACAAATAAATAAATAAATAAATAAACAATAATATAAATAATAATAATTTATAATAAAAATAAATAACAAATTTTTTATCCTAAACCAAATCCTGAATTAAATAATTAAATACAATAAAAAAACCATGATTTAATTTTAGAAATAATAAAAAATTCTTCGTTACTTTAATCAAAATAATTTATTTATTTATTTATATTTTAAAAAACTACTCACTCTCAATACTTCATTCTGCATTCCACTGATAATATCATTCCTCCTTCTCACCGTGCTCTCAGCATTGATATGAGATTTAAGTCGAAATCTCTTGAGTGAATAAAAAGTAATTGCAAATCGTTGAAGAGCATCGTGAAGTTTTGGCAAAGCATATTCAGCTTTTTGACTTTTTTCCACACACCATAATTCATTTGCATACCACTCGAGCTGATTTTTCGGCAGCCAACTCATATGATACTGTACATTAAGTACTTTATAAACCTAAAATAAATAATATAAAAAAATATAAATGATAAATTTATTCAATTTATTTATTTAAAATACAGTGCGATGAACCGGGATATAAATTTAACGATTAAAATCACACGAAGGTAGAATAATTCAATTGTTTATCCGAACAAATCGTAGGTTGTATTATTGTATATATTTTATATTAACAATAAGTAGTTACATCCTACTTATATCAGCCTACAGTTCAATAGTGTCATAATAAATTTTTAACTATTAATTTCTGAATGAAAAATATATATTAATTTTAAATCAAAAAATTTTTTCTTCATTTTTCTCTCACGTTTATTTCAAGAGGATAAACAAAATAATTTTAAATACACATTTGACAATTTTTTTTCTCTATTGTTATGATAATTTTGCATATTTTTAATAATATTATTCATTCATTTAATCATTATGAGATAAAAGAGTTGGTAATAGATACGCGTGGAAATTAAATTCAATCGGTGGTGAGAGAATTAAAAAAATATATATTTTTTCTTTTCTCTCTCTTATTATGTCATTGCTGCTTAGTCAATAATTATTTCTAGACTAAACAACGTTCTCCACTGTCACTCAGATTGAAATAATGTACGTGTGTGTATGTGTATGTGAATTTATTTAAGGTAACGTAAGCTAATGCACAATCATTTGTTTAAAAATAAAAAAAAAAATCTGGACACTTTAAACTTTATTCATCATCATAAAATCATAAAACAAATTAAAAAAAAAATATTTTATGCAACGTTAGAATAAAATTGAATGAAAAAAGACTTTGTTCTTTATTTTCATTGTGATGAAATTTATTTATATATTTATTTATTTATATATTTATTCTATTCTTTCATTTATTTTATTTTATTTTTATTTTCATTTTACCTTTGAATAAATGTCACGAACATCGGTGAGTTCTTTACGAAAATGATTGTGTGCAACTCGTAATTGCGTTCGTACACGTTTTAATGTTCGATGAACATTGTGACGTCGTGGTGAACGTTTCATACCGCCTCTGTATGGTGTACCACAGGGTTCTGCCCATGGTTCCATGGAATAAGAATCGGCTTGGGTGAAACCAAGACTGTAAGATGGCGCAGCTGATGCTGGATTTAATCCGGTGCTGAGGAATAATGCCAGGCTTGTGATGGTAGCCGTATGTGCTAACGAATCTGAAATGATAAATTAAAAAAATTGTTTTAATATTTTAATGAAGAAAAAATATTTAATTACACTTTTTTAATTTTATTTTATTTTATTTATTTCGGAAAAATTATGCAGAATATTAATTAGTATATATTGAATCGCTTTTTTTCTTTATTCGATGGTGTAAACATTTATTTTTAAACAAACAATTGTGTATTATTATTATTATTATTATTATTTGAAATTTTGAATCTTTGAGAAAATTTTTTTGATAAAGATTTTTAAGATTTGAAGTTTAGAAAAATGTTATTTAATTTCCAGTATTGTTTTTAATTGAGGAAAAGTTTTGGATCAAAAAATTATTTAAATTATAAATAAAAATTGTTTATTGATAATTATTATTTTGAATTAAAAATAGAAATTTTTTGGTGGAATTTCTAACGTAATTATTCCGTACAAAAATACATAATGAATATATTTTGTAATTGATATTTAAATTAAATAAAAGAAATTGTTTATTAATAGTGAACATTTTTTTAATTTGTTTAAAATTTTCATCTATTTGTTTAGTCTATTATTTAACCCAAACAAAAATAAAAATATTTAATTTATTAATATCAGAATATATTTTATAATATAAAATTATTTTATTTGAGTAGAAAATTTCCTGTATAAAGAAAAATTATTTAATGAAAGTTTTTACATTAAAATTCATTGGAAAACATTCCGAAAGTAATAGTCAACATTTTGAAACTAGTGAGAAAAATTATCGAGTACTATTAAATAAAAATATTGTATATTTAAATAGTATTAATTATATTTATTAAAAAAAAATGAGAAGTGAAAAAAAAAAAAAAAAAAAATATTGAAGTGAGTGTAGGGTGTTTAATAAGAGAGAAAGCGTGGAGGACGATGGGCGAAGCCATCGTGTATTTATTTGTCTCTATAGACTGACTCTCTTCCGACTTTCACACCTAAACATACATATAAATATATATACGGATGTGCAAATAAATACATATGTATGTATGTACATAAAAATGCACAGGTACTTGGGGTCGAATAAAATTGTAGGTCACCCACGCGTCAAAACCGATGCTCTCGCCCCCGCAGTAGGAAATAGGTTGCAAATCGGAGAATCACGATTTATTGTGCAATTAAATTTTCCTTAAGTTCAACTTCCTCTGCGATTTTATTTACACATGAAACAAATTTATTTTTATTTTTATCTATAACTGCTTAGGTGAATTTTTATAATGTGTACAGTGGCGGTGAGAAATTATTGGTTTGAGTGAATAAATAAATAAATAAATAAATAAATAAATAAATAAATGAATAAATAAATAAATAAATAGCTTTGCCTAATTTATTGATATCCGGGTGGTTTTTTTTTTTTTTTTTATTTTTTTCGGTTTGACCATGAATAATTTTGTTTGAGAGAATGGGATTTGTAGAAAAACTCGAATTTTTTTATGGGGATTTTTTTTTTTTTTTTTTTTTTTTTTTGGTGGGGAATTTTGAAATTTTTTTTTTGTCAATTTTATGTTTGGGTTTTATTTATTTTTTGTTCGACCGGAAGTGACATGTTTGTAATTTGATGAATTTTTTTTTGAAAATTATAAAACATGAAAATTTTGTAACTTTTTTTTGACAATTATGAAAAATTCAATAAAATTTTTTTTTAAAACTACAGAAAATTAATCATCAATATCTTTGTTTTGAAAACTATAGTAAAAATAAGTTAAATGATTATATTTTTGGAAACAATAGAAAATAAAAGTTGGAAAATTTTTTTTTGAAAATTACAGAAAATGAAAATTTTATAACTTTTTTTTGAAAACTATAAAAAATAAAAATTCAACAAAATTTTTCTATAAACTACAGTACATGAATATTTAATACCTTATTTTATGAAAACTATAAAAAATAAACAATAAATAAATTTTTTCTGAAAACTACAGAAAATGAAAATTTAATAACTTTTTTTTGAAAACTATAAAAAATAAAAATTAAACAAAATTTTCCTCTAAACTACAGTACATGAATATTCAATACCTTATTTTATGAAAACGATAAAAAATAAACAATAAATAAATTTTTTTCGAAAACTACAGAAAATGAAAATTCAATAACTTTTTTTTGAAAACTATAAAAAATAAAAATTAAACAAAATTTTCCTCTAAACTACAGTACATGAATATCCCAAAACCCTTTCTTCATGAAAACTAAAGAAAATAACCAATAAATAAATTTTTTTTTGAAAACCATAAAAAATCAAAAATCTCTCAACAGCATTCAAATTCGAAAAGTATCCCCGTCACATCCGAGACAAATTAAACAAATAATCAAAAAAAAAAAAAAAAAAATCGAAACCCTAATATAAATCACTTTTCAATTTTCCAAAAAACAAAACAAAAAAAAATTCTCAATCTTGAAAAATAAAAATAAATAAAAATATTTCTTCATGTCTCCAAACTATTCACACAATTTACCAATATAAATAAAACTACATATCGAATTTATTTCTTGTTACCATTCCCTTTAATAAATAAAATAAAAAAAACCAAAGTATATATTCTCCTCAAAATTATGATAAAGTTTCACATTATCCCCATTCTTTATTTTTTCTTTTCCTTAAAATCAAACTATCGCCTGACTTGAAAAATGAAACGAGCGAAGGTGGAGTTAGCTTTAATCACCACGCAATCACTACACGCCCGTTTCTGCTCCTGGTACATAACATTCACATCTACACACATCAGCATCACATATACGTATGGATAAATAAGAGAACCGATCATCCGTTCCCAGAATGTGATGCTGCTTTGCCTTAGGGGGCTTCCACTCACTTTGCGAGCAGCAAAACCAACAATCTTCATCGTTCCATCGATACTACAGGCAAAATATAAAGAAACAAAGTGAAGCAAAGAAACATTAAGGGGCAAAAATGAAAAAAAAAATAAAACACAAAGGAATAAAATTACTCATCTTCATCTCGGCATTTTAAATAAGAAAAAAAAATTATATAAATAACAAATTTATTGATACACACATTTTTAAATGATTCATGATAGTGTAAAAGAAAATTATCCAATAAATTCATCTCACTTTTTTTTCATTTTGTTTTATTTTTAAAATGTCTGATTGACCCATCAACTTTTTCAATAATTGAACTGTAATTTTATACCCATGGCTTCTTGCATCGAACAATATTGTGACGTGTTGACGGGGTAATAAATATTTTCATTCTCTCGTATGTTGAATAAATGTTATCGTGCATTTTACAGGATACTGCAGTGAGAAAATAAAAAAATATTTTGACGATTCTGCTCGTTCACGCGTGACTGAAGCGCGTAAATTGCTAATAAAGCTTCGATTGAACATTTTTATATTTTCTTTAAGAGGGATCTACGATCGTATAACGAATTGTTATTACGACATTGATGTATGAAATATGTTATTGTATATATTAGAGTGTTGGGGAAAATAAATGAATAAATTTTATGCGCACGCGTTTGTGATATTAACGATCGTGTTAATTATCCTCATGGTGGTCCAATGTACGTATAGTGTCATTTCAATGCGAATGAGAGAATTATTAGTTGAATATATACGTTTATGTATGAATTATAATAGTTGTTTATGGGCGTGGGTGATATAACAATCGTAAAATTGTTAATAATGATGATTTGAAGAAAATTTACAAAGCATAATTTACCGCCTTTTTTTGTAATTTGTTAAATCAACTTTCACGAATTTAATTAGTGTATGTTGTTTGTTGGAATTTGTAATTAAATGTTGATAGTTGATTGGTTATAATTTTTAATGTTTATTAGATAGATTTATTGCATTTATTTTAAAAAATTTATAAGTTGTAGAATGTTGATTAAGGTGATTAGAAAATATCAGAGATTAAAGTTTGAAGAATTTAACAAAAAATTCTTTGTTACTTTTAAATTTTATGACTCGTAGACAAATTGATATTATAAATTGCGCAGTATGTATTTTTGTAGGAAATTTAACGCTCTACAAAAAAGGTTTCCTGTGATTAATCGATTACTCTAACCGTTTAGAAGATATAAACAAATGACTTGAATGGATAAATTTGAATTATTTACTAAAAAACTATTAAAATCAGTACTCAGGGATTCAAATGCGAATATCTTCCAAATGGTTGGAGTAATCGATTAACCACAAGAAAACTTTTTTGTAGAGCATTCAATTTCCTATAAAAATATGTATTGATAATTTGGATTCGTCTATTGGTTCGTAGGCTTCAAAATTCTAACGATAAAATCAAAAATTTTCCCATGTTATTCTCATGGAAAATCAAAAAGTGCGATGCGCACTATCTTAATATTAATATTAAGAGCTCATATTTTTAGGCACTCATTTCCCAACCTAAACAAAAATTTAAAGCCTGGTTCCAAGAAAAAAAAATGTTGCATTTTTTTTTAAATCGCTTTAATGTTATTATGTGTGTTAATAATTTTATTATTCCTATTTTATTTTTGTGAATTTAATTTTTCTGTTTAGTATTTTTTTTTTCATTGTTTGCTAGGAAGAATTTTCAAATTCATGATTTTCCATCATCAAATTCGTGGTGAGTGGACAGAGATTATTTAATAAATTCCTGAATAGTATAATTGAATCTTAAAAAAAAATCCTCGAATAAATTTGATTTAAAAAATCAAAATAATTTCAACACATTAAAATATCTTTAAATAATTTGCAAATGAACTATTTTAATCCCGTAAAGTTCTCCCACATTGTAGATAAATATAAAAAATTATATCGAACATAAAAAAATTTCCTTATTGACATTGCAAAAAAAAAAAAAGAAAAAGAAAAATTTTGAAAACTCTGTAATAAAATTACAAACTAAAATAATTCTCTCAAACCTAATAAACAATATTCCACCTAGCCTCTGCTATTTTTCAAAGCACAACAAAATAAAACTCACCTCCTCAAACCTCCAATAAACATTAAATAATTTATTCTCAACAAATCAAAACCAAATTCCCCACACATAACAATTAATAAAATATTCCCCACAAAGTTTATAACACCACTTTCCACATAACTCTTTCTTACACTTAAAATCAATTTTTCATTCGCCAAAATTATATAAACATTAATCACGAAAAAGAATTAAAACTACCCAACAAAAGAATGGAATAAATAATAAAAAAAAAAATAAAGATAAATAAATAAATAAATAAATGAAAAATAAATTAAAGAGAAAACAAAACGAAAGAGAAGTGAAACTGTCTTGACTGGTCGTTAAAGTCGCCGCCAATGGAACGTCATGGATGCTCCAGACAGATTAGCGGTCGTGCTCACACATTTGCATTTTTGTCTGCAGACTTATAACACATCGGTGTAGTAGTAGTAGTAGTATACAACAGACCCCACAGTAGAGAGAGAGCCCACTCATAATATAAACCCAATGTTCAAGGGTTTAAACTTGCATTCATTTCAGGGTTGCTTACCTCAACTTCATCACCAATTCGATCGTATCTTAAATATATTTATCGATATATGTATATACAATATAATCACACACATTCACTTGTATATATATATAATATTATATTGATGATATCAAAACCAATCTCATCTAAAATCAACCAATTCAATTTAACCATAATATTCAACCAATTTTATATTTCTCCTTCGCCAATATTCACGTATATTAAAATTACCGTTCCAATTACTAAACTCTTCTTTTTTATTAATAATTTTTAATCTTCAATATACATTCTATATAGCTGATATTATTTTATATAGGGTGTTTCTATTGGAAACGATGAAAAAATAATATTTTTTTTGGTATTTTTGTGAATAATTTATATAGAAATAGATTTTAGAAAATTAAATATATTTTTTAATTATAATGAATAAATATTTTGTTTATTTTTTTTATTGTAAATGTTTTGTCACATATCAGTTATTATTATTATTATTTCAGATTATTTTATTTATTTATATATATGAAACAATTTGAAAATTTGTGAATTAATTTAATTTTTTATTGTTTGATGAATTTTTTATTCATCAATTTGTAAATTTTATAAACAATTATGAAGAGAATGGAGAATTGAACTTTTATTAATTTTAATAGGAATTAATAATTAATATACGTAAAAGCATTATGAAATTTTATATAAATAATAATTATTATTTCAAATTATTTTTTTTTTATTAAGTTTAGTTTTTATTATTTATTTTCTTAATAAGAAATAATTTGTGGGAATTTAATTTTTATTGTTGAATAAATTTATAATCTGAAGTAGTTGAAAATTAAAATAAAGTCAAAGAGAATTTTTTATTTATCAATTTATAAATTTTATAAATAATTATAAAGAGAATAAAAAATCAAACTTTAATTAATTTTAATATAAATTAATAATTAACATACGGAAAAGCACCACAAAATTTTATATAAATAATAATTATTATTCCAAAAATTATATTTTTCATCAAATTTAATTTTCATTATTTATTTACATATAAAACAATTTGTAGAAATTTCATTTTTATTGTTTAATAAATTTATTATCCATAGCAATAAACAAAATAAATAATGAAACTTTAATTAATTAACATAAATAATTAATTAACATACCCCAAAGCATCACAAAATTTTATATAAATAATAATTATCATTCCAAAAATTATATTTTTCATCAAATTTAATTTTCATTATTTATTTACATACAAAACAATTTCTAAAAATTTAATTTCTATAGCTCAATAAATTTATCATCCAAAATAAAGCAGTTGAAAATTAAACAAATAAATCCAAACAAACTTTTTTATTAATCAATTCATAAATTTCATAAACAAATAAAAAAAATAAAAAATCAACCTGTTAATTAATCAACAGAAATTAATAATTAAAATGCCCCATAAATCTCCACATAAATAATTATATCCAAACAATAATTCCCCTATCATATTTCATTGAAATAAAATCGCAGCTTTTACTTATATCAATTCACATATAATTTACAAATAAAACTATCCTATCAAAGCTGCAGATAACAAAACGTTTATTCCAATAATAATAATAATGAAAATTAAATAAAAAAAATAAATAACTTTAATACACGTAAGCATACGTATAGATATGTAATTTAACGCTGTAACTCAATTGTTGATATAGATCAATGATGTCAGTGATATTTATGACGTCATTTTAAATTATTTATATCCAAAGGTGACAAGCAAAATGGTTGGCATCAATCGATGACAATGTATCATATATTTATTATATTATATACGCGTATAAATAGGTGTGATGACAATATTCTTATTGAATAAGAAAGAGAGTGGCAACAGTAAAATATATAATACACACTTATATTTATATACATATATACACATAAATATATAAATACATAAGTATTATTTACTGTATGTAATCTGTTGGAATGCAATATACACTATTGACCGTTAAGTCATTCAATGTCATTGCAGTTACGTCGTTATCTTCATTGTGAATATTTCTACTGATGATTTTACATGATTTTTATGTTGTCTTGAAAAGAAAAAAAAATTCTTTTTCTTTTTTTAATTATTTTTTAAACGAGGAAAAATAATTTGTGTTTTTTCTTTTTCGTTGGAGACATTTTTCTCATTGTTTAAATGTTTCAGGCTTCCGTTATTAGTTTATTGTTGTTTGGGTTTGAAGGGGTATTGTTTGTAAATAATGTTAGTGTCTTGTGTGGATAGTAACAAAATGTTTTATAATTTTAAAATAGAGTACCGTTGCGGAGAGAGAGAGAGTAATTTACTTCTTTGAAAGTTGTCGCATTATTTTAATTGAAAAATAATTATTTGTGTGTATGTTTGTTTATTTATTTTTTTATTTTCATTCTTCCCGTTGCATAAATGTGAAACGGAAATTTAAGAATGAACTTGAAGAAATATTTTTACCCACTGGCAATTAAATCTTCTCTGTTATTTTATTTATTTTTTTCCTTTTTTATATTCATTTTTTGCGAGCGGTAAAATTGACATAAGAAATAATTTTTTTCTTTTCTCAAAGATATTGTTTGAGGACAATACAGTGCGCAGTGTCTGAAGTATTTTTTTTTCCCTGAGTCTACGTCATCTTTTTCCTCCTCGGAAATTCAGCAATAAAATTGACCTGCTTCATAAAAGATAGTAAAAGAAAAAAAATTGAAAATGGGAAGAAAAAAAAAAAATTCTGAATGATGGGAATTTTTATTTCCTCTACACTTTACGGAGTTGTTTTAATATTAAATATTGCCGGGGTTTATTTTCTTACAATGATATTGTAAAGTGCTTGTTGTTGTGTATGTTGTTGGTATGAAGCGCAGAAACGTGCGCGGGCGCCGATCATTGAACCGAAAGAGAGAAAGAGGTAAAGCAACAATCGCAGTGAATCAAAGTTGTCGGTGGTCAGGCACACGATTGTGAAGAGAGCTGACCAATCCACCCACGATTATCGTCGACGTTGTCGTCGCGGCGTCGACGTCGTCGTCGTCGTCGGTATCGTGAAGTGTGGCAAAGAAACTCTGAATTAACCAAACGATATAATAAATATAATAAATATAATAAATATAATAAATATAATGAATACTGCGTGTGTATAATAAAATATAAATTATATTTAATAACAAGAATATTTATAACCTGCCAATGGTGAATCCAACGTGTCATCAATTTGAGAATAAAATAAAAGAATGAAAGAGTTGAAGGAAAAAAAATAAAAAGAAATATTTTTTTTTTATTTTTTCGTTTCTTTCAAATGAAGGAAAGAAAAATTGTTTATTTAATTTTTTTATTTTCATTCTTTTATTTTATATAGACAGTGGAGTAGATTAGTTCATGGTACTTGAACATGTGCGACCTCGGCGCTCCCAGTTCTTTTGGAAAGTCACATAGAAGGGGGGGAAAGCGGGTACAAACTCGTCAACAAAGAAAACCCGAGGACAACGGGACCGTTTTGTCGATATATATCGTATGTATTGGCCATTTATATACATATATATGTATGTACATATTTTTACTGGATCATGATAATTTTTGATATTGTCAATATTTCAAATTTGTTGAAATATTTTTATTTGGTTTATAAAAGAAAATATATTTTTTTTAATTATTAATTCTTTATTTATTTTCGTAACATTATTGGTAAATATTGCTGGTATTATAGTGCTATGTTGGTGAAATGATATTGATGAATGATATTTGTTGATGAATCTATCAAATTTGTTTATTAGAAATTTTTAATAAAATTAAATAAATTTATTAATTGAAAACTAAATTAATTGATGTAAAATATCAAAGATTTATTATTTTATTCATTATTTAATTTATTTATGTACTAAACAATTTGATAAATTAATTTTCATGCGAAGAAATAAATATATAATGATATCAACAATCAAAATATGTTAATAAAACTATCAAATTTGTTTATAAGGAGTATTTAATAAATTTAAATATCAAATAAAGTCAGTATATAAATTTATTAATTGAAGACTAATAATTAATTGATGTAAAATATCAAATATTAATTATTTCATTCATTATTAATATAATTTATCAACTTAAAATTTTGATTAATTAATTTTCGTACAATAAAATAAATAAACGCATCACTTAATCAAAAGTTTATATAATTTACCACAACAAAAATGAAACAAATTTTGATTGTTAATATTATAATATATTTATTTCTTTGCACAAAAATTAATTTATCAAATTGTTAAGTTGATAAATAAATTTAATAATAAATGAAACAATCAAAATTTGATATTTTACATCAATTAATAAATTTATATATTGATTTTATTTAATATTAAATCCCATTGAAAATTTCTGATGAACAAATTTAATAGTTTTATTAACAAATTTCAATTGTTAATATCATAATATATTATTTCTTTGCATAAAAATTAATAAACTAAATTGTTAAGTTGATAAATAAATTTAATAATGAATACAATAATTAATATTTGATATTTTATATCAATTAATTTAGTCTTCAATTAATAAATTCATTTAGTATTAAATTCTATTAAAAATTTCTAATAAACAAATTTGATAGTTTCATCAACAAATATTATTTATCAATATCATTTCACCAACATAGCACTATAATACCATTAATATTAACCAATAATATTATCAAAATAAATAAAGAATTAATAATAAAAAAAAAAATATTTTCTTTCATAAACCAAATAAAAATATTTCAACAAATTTGAAATATTGACAAAATCAAAATTATCATGATCCAGTACAAATATGTACATACATATACATGTATATATATGTATATGCATGGCCAATACATACGTAGTTAAAGTGGCGACGTTAAATTAAAATATTCCTCATATAACATACTGCAAATATTACAAAAAGATAATAATAAAGCTCAAACTGATCACTATACAAGCCGTGTAATTTAAACATTGCTTCACTTTCTATACACTCTTAAAGCTCAAACACACTCCACTATAATATCTTACCACCCTCACGTATATATTTATCATTTATATATGCTGCATATACACATAAATAATAACATATGAATATGAATTGTCGTCAGATAAATAACTCAACTTTTTTTTCTATTTATTTTTTTTTAATTCCTCTCATTCATTATAAATAAATATCGTATATTATTCCATCAACCACACGAAATATTTGTCAGATATAAATTTAATTATTATATAAATAATAATATGTAATATAAATATACCTTGTTAATAATCAAATGGATCATTATTATTATTTGATGTATGACGATTGATAAAGTTAAGTAATGCAGTTGATAACCTAACCCTACTCATGTATCATTCGAGATATATAAATAAATATTTATATTCATTTGTGTTTAGTTATTTATTTTTTTATTTTTTATTTTTTTTTTTCGTTTCAACGCGGTTATATATTATTATCTGCAGTCACTCTCACTATATATTATGTACGTCTGTGTATATATTTGATGTTTACTTGTGTGTACAGGGTGTCTTAAAATTACATTAATAAACTTCCGGGGATTAAAAATATTTATATAGAATTAATTTCTGTCAATGAACGCGTGGGAATGTTTATTAATGGAATGTTGACAATGAGAGTATATTGTTTACATATTTGTTTTAGATTCATTTGTTTATTTAAGTGCAGAGAGAAGATAAAAAAAAATATATCAGGTTGAATTAAAATTTTTTTTTTTTAGATATAAATAAATCTTTTGATTTTTTTTTATTGTAAAATTATTTATTGTTTAATTTGTGATTGGGTAATGGGTTGAATTATTGTTGCTGGATTTTGGTGTGAATTTTAGTAATTTGGTTGATGTTGTGTTGTTGTGTTGAAACAATATTTATTATTAATAGATAATGTGTTAAATAAAATAGAATAACTTTTTGTGGAGAGAAAAAGTTTGTTATTTAGTGATGTTTAAATAATTCTTTTTAACTTGGGTTTAACTTTTTTTTTTTATCAAAACAACAGGCTGGAAACTTACTGGATGATGAAAAAAAAAGTCTGTTCGATACGGAGCTTTTAATTTTAATATTGAGAGGTTTCTCTTCGTAATTTTCGTTTTTCTATTTAAATAACATGGGAAAATTATTTTTTTTTTTTTTTTTGGATTTTTGTAGCGCGGTATTTGCGCGTGAGAAAAATAATTTCATAGCTTATTCTTATCGGGAATCGAACGCTCTACAAAAAAGGTCTCTTACACTTTTTTCATAGAGACAGCCATTCTAAAGATATTCAAACTCAAAGTTCAAAATGTATGAAATTTTGACTTTTTTTGTTATTAAATCGATACTAATTAATTTGTTATTGTCTTAAAAATTATTTTTACTCAAAAAACTGGTGTTAATGTGTATATTTCCTCGTAAAGCTAAAAAAAAAAAAATTACTAACGTGTCAGATATTTTTTTTTTATTTTTATTCACTACAAAAAAAATTATTTATAACTTATATTAAATGAATTTTATTTTTATTTCAAAGCAATAGAAATTATGCTGTCTAAATAAAATCGAGCAATGTAACTACAATTATTATAGTGTTTTTTATTACAATAATAAAGTGATTAGTATCGATTTAATAACAAAAAAAAGTCAAAATTTCATACATTTTGAACTTTGGGTTTGAATATCTTTAGAATGGTTGCCTTTATGAAAAAAGTGTAAGAGACCTTTTTTGTAGAGCGTTCGATTTCCTATAAGAATAAGCTTTGAACTTATCTCCATCTTGTGCGAATGCTGAGGTACAAAAATCTAAAGAAAAAAAATTTCTGTCTCACATTATTAAAATAGAAAAACGAAAATTACGATGAGGAACCTTTTAATATTAAAATCATAAGAGCCTTCCACTTTGAACAGGTTTCTTTCTTCACCGTCCAGTAAATTTTCAGACTATTTTTTTGATGAAAAAAAAAAAATTACTATTTTTCATTTCTTATTTATTCTATATTTTTTTTCCCTAATTTTTTTAATTCCATTCCATTCAGAAACCTTAAACATAAGATAATAAAACACACAACCGAACATATTATATTCATTCCTTTATTTATTTAACAACTTGAAATCACTCATCAAACTGAAAGTATAAAAACAAAACAAAAAAAATTCGCGAAACAAAAAAATTTTTCAAAGAAATAAATATATTATAATATTAACAATAAAAATTTGTTAATAAAACTATCAAATTTGTTCATCAGAAATATTCAATGAAATTTAATATTAAATAAAATCAATATATAAATTAATTAATTGAAAACTAAATTAATTGATGTAAAATATCACAAATTAATTATTTTATTAATTATTAAATTTATTTATCAACTTAACAATTTGATAAATTAATTTTCATGCAAAGAAACAAATATATTATGATATCAACAATCAATATTTGTTAATAAAACTATCAAATTTGTTTACCAGAAGTATTTAATAAATTTAAATATCAAATAAAGTCAATATATAAATTTATTAATTGAAGACTAATAATTAATTGATGTAAAATATAAAATATAAATTATTATATTCATTATTAAAAATATTATTTCCATTATATTCATTCGAAAAAAATTTTAGAATGAATTAAAAATAAATAAAAACAAACAAGTTCAAAAATTGAACATAAAAAAAAAATCTTCAAAATATTTCTCGCTATTTTTTTTCCCCATTTTGTTTTATATACACACACATATATATATCTTTTCTCGAATGTTTGATAAACTGGTGGACTTCATGTATTCATACATAAAAAAAATGTGTTTGCTTTAGCATTGTAACTTTACCAGTGTTGTGACTCGCTCCTCAAGGGAGGATATAACAGAGTATATACCCTTGATGCTTTTTCTCAATATTTTTTTATTCCTCTCAGTCTCTATAATACATTCTATACTCACTCGTGCCCACCCATGTCCCATCGTGCAAACAAATCTCATGTGTGTGCTTTAAACCAACAGTGTCAGCCATACCTGTACAAGTTTGGTGTCACACGCAAAAAAAAAATAAAAGAAATAAATAAATAAATATAAATATATCCAACAGGTGAAAAGTCACCACGAAAAAATTAATTTTATTTTTTCTCTCGTTTAAAAAAAAAAATAATTCTCCTTCATCAATTTATTATTTCTTTTCTTTTTCGCACTTTCTAAATGATAAATCGTGTTATCGTATAGTTATATTTATGATTGTCAATATAAAAACGCAAGAAAGCGCGTGTGTATTGGATTTTTGATATTTATTTGATGTGAAAGAGATTACACGTCAATTCACGTCGTCGTGTGTGGCGATTGGATAATTTTAGAGAGCATCGGTATCTTTATTTCACCCGATAAATCAATCAGACGTATATAATATGTCAAATAAAATAAATAAGACAATAATAATAATAATACATAAATAAATAAAATTATGAAAGAGAGAAGAGAAAAAAAAAATATTAAAAGAAGAATTATTAAATATATTCATATTAATTATAACTATTATTTATTTATATTAAATAAATAACTATATTATATCTCATTATAATTATATATGTATATAATTATAATAAATATGAATATGAATATAAATATAAATATAAATATAAATATAAATAAAAAAACGAAAAAAAAATATATTAAAAGAATTTTTAAGAATTATCAAACATATTAATATTATTTAATATCTATTATTTATTAATATTAAATATATAAATATATCATATCTCATTATAATTATATGTGTATATAATTATAATAAATATGAATATGAATATAAATATAAATATAAATATAAATAAAAAAACAAAAAAAAAATATTAAAAGAATTCTTATAAGAATTATCAAATATATTAAATATTATTTATATCTATTATTTATTAATATTAAATAAATAACTATATTATATCTCATTATAATTATATATGTATATAATTATAATAAATATGAATATGAATATAAATATAAATATAAATATAAATAAAAAAACGAAAAAAAAATATATTAAAAGAATTTTTAAGAATTATCAAATATATTAATATTATTTATATCTATTATTTATTCATAATAAATATACAAATATATTATATCTTATTATAATTATATATACATATAATTATAATAAATATAAATATAAATATTAATATAAATATAAATAAAAAAAAAACAAAAAAAAAATATTAAAAGAATTCTTAAGAATTATCAAATATATTAATATTATTTATATTATTTATTTATATTAAATATATGTATATTTCATATTTGAAAATAATTATATATATATATATATATACATATCATTACAATATATGTATATAAATATAAATATAATATATTTATATTAAATATATAAATAAATTTGAATTTAATATTTTTTTTTTCCATTTTTTTTTTTTTATTAATGTAATGAAATATTAGAATAGAATAATAGTGAGGTATAAAAATCAGCAATGTACACACACCGCCTTAGTGTGGTGAGGGCGATAGCACCAACCACCAGCCAACCCCCGACGATCATCTTTTCTTTCTTCTTTTTAACAATTTTTTACCCCTTCGTCGACGTTTAATAACGAACTCACGTTCTATCATCCACTCGCGCACTTTAATTAATTTATTTTTTTTATATTTCAACACGCGATAAAAATTAAATTAATTATTTCAACAATTGTCCAACAGTATATTAAAACTTAAAACACAATTTAAACACAAGTTAATAGTTGTAAATAAATTTTATCATTCGCGAAAAAATATTTTTGCTTTTGTGTTTTTTCTTTATTATATTTTTTTGGGTAATTAATTTTATTTATTAACGATTATTAATTTATGATGTTTAGGAATTTTTTATATTGTTTATTAAGTAGTAGTGGGTGAGGATTATTATTTTTATAATTATTGACACGATTGAATGCAAAGGAACACAACGATTGTCTGTGACCATTCGACTTTGCCGATCTTGTGGTGACTGAAAAGCGAACGAGACGTTGTGCTCTGTCGACTCCCAGTTACTCACTATATGAAGCAGTTGGTGGTGTGGACTCACTACTCAGTCACTCACTAGCTCTCTTCAGGTCCCACCTCCTTCAACCAATCGCCCTTTCTCCTCCCTCTCGTCGCTCCAAACTCCCTCACTCTTACGAATTCTCAATCTTCCTTTTATCCCTCACTGTTATTTTTTTTTTTTTTTCTCATCTCGACCTCCCTCAACCACGAAACCGACATCCCTACCATTTTTCATTACCTCCACCCTCATTTTTCAAAGCATGCGTATAGTGTAGTTTTATTTTTTTTATTGTTTAAAACAAATAATAATATTAATATTAAATTTATGAATTATTTTTTATTTCGATTGGAATTGGAAAAATAATTTTTTATGGATTGAATTCACTTTTTTAATGTCTTTATAATTTTTTGTTTAGTGAAATTTATTTTTTTTTTATTGTTTAATAATAATATTAAATGATATTGAATCAATAAAAAATTATAATTCAATTTTTATATCGATTGGAATTGAGAAAATATTTTTTTGTAGATTAAATTTATTTTTTTATTGTGTTGATAATTTTTTTTTTTACTGAAATTTATTTTTTTTCTATTGTTTAATAACAATATTAAATGATATCAAATCAATAAAAAATTAGAATTCAATTTTTACTTCTATTAGAATTAAAACAATATTTTTTTTGTGTATTAAATTTTTCTTTTTATCGTGTTATTAATTTTTTTTTAATGAATTATATTTATTTTTTCATCGTTTTATAATAACACTAAATAACATTAAATCAATAAATAATTTTAGTTCAATAATATATATCGATTTTAATAGAAGAAATATTTTTCTGTGGATTAAATTCACTTTTTTTATTGTGTTATAATTTAATTTTTTCTTTTTTTTTTTTTTTTGAAAGTTCGTGGTTGGAAGTGAAGGGGTGAAGTGTGGTGTGTGTAACGATGATTAAGGGGTTATTAGGGCTAAGTATAATGTTAGCGAATCATGGTAGTGTGTACAAAGGTGGACGATGATTGCCTTGAAATGCCACACGTTATATATACCGTGAAAAATCGTTGAGCTACCAATTATCTGTATATATATTTGTATATGTATGTATGTATGTATGTATGGGTATTAACTAATGGCAATTGCAATAGTCATAGAATGCAAGACATAAAATGACAGGCAAATTATTGCGAGTTACTTTATTTTATTTTATTTTTTTTTATTTTAATTTAAATGTATTTGCGAAGGTCGAAATCATTTTATTTTATTTTACCCATTTTTTTTTTCTGCATTTTATTTTATTTATCTGATATATACAAATTGTTTTATGGTATTGTTGATTTCAATAATTATCTGTAGTTTAAACAATTTTATTTTTCATAATGAATAAAAATAAAAAATTATTAATCAATCGAAATAAATTTTATTTTCATTTTTTATCATAGAAATTTTTATTTTAATATTTTCTAAAGTGTTTTAATTAATTTAAAAAAACAAATTCGATTGTATAAATAAATAGAAATAATTTCACTTAATTCCCCATTTTATAAAATAACAAATTTATTAAGAAACAATTATAAATATTTCCAAATATTGTTCAAGATTAAAATATAAAATTTTTTTATGCATTTGTCGAATCATTTTATTTTTTTTTTATTAGTATTACAAATTGTAATTATAAATAAACGTTCAATTGGAATGTCCCCCTGTATTATTATCAATGTTAATTAATGTTTAGTGGATTGAAAGAAAATTTTAAATTTAATTTAAAATTTTTAATTTAAATAAAAAAAGGGAAAAAAAAATAATTATTCACCCACCATAATTATCGCGTCACGTTTGTTAATTAACTACACGTCACTCGTATTTTAGGGAGGCACAAAACCCAGTAATTTTTATTGAAATTGAGAAGCTTCATTCAAGGTTATATATATTTTGCCAGTATTTTTTTTAAATTCACTCTGAGTCACTCACTCGCGTTATCGATTTCACTTCCTTTCATCCAAAGTTGTTTCATTTATCTCATTATATTTATTCTTATTATTCGCCTTCATTATTTAATACACAGCATTCCACATAAATAATAATACTTTATTTCATCAAAATCATTATTATTTTCCTCTGCATCACAGAATAAAAAAAAAATATATAAACACAAAAGAATAAATAAAATAAACAAATCAATTAAAAATTAATGCACCGATAAAATCACTGATAATAATCGTATAAATATAGGTTATAAAATATTGTTAACAGAGGGTTTCCCCCACGTGTGTGTGTATGTGTGTGTCATCGCTCGAAGTTATTTCTTATGTAATCAATCGCCGGAAATATTTATGTCACACGCGCGTGGAAAAAAAAAAATTTAATGAAACAATAAAATAGGAAAAAAAAAACCCAAACGAGTGAATAATAAATATAAAAATGGAAATTTTTTTTTCTGTCATGCATCGATGAATGGGAGTTAAATAAACAGGGGAATTTTTTCTTGATTATTTACAAGAGTTATTTAAACAATTTGAAAATAAATTAAAATTTTTTTAAATGATATAAAATAATTTTTTATAGACAATTGCGAAAAAATGATTTTTTTTATTATATTTTGAATTTATTAAAATTAATTGGAGTATGTAGATGGATTTATTTATTTATTTTTCTATTGTTTTATGGTAGAGGTGTGAATTGTTATATATATAAGTCGACGGAAGTATTAATATAAATTTATGGATGTTGATATATTTATGTGTGATGATAAGATTACGTTGAGATTATCAAGCTTGTGATGCAGGCGCCACAAGTGAAATGATTCATCGAGATAAAACGATATGACGTGCAAAATACTTATTAATATTTATGTATATATACATATTTATTGCGTGTGTATGTGGGTGTGAATGTGTATAAATAAATCTGAATGGCGGCATTGTTACTTAATTAAAAATAAATATGATTTCAATTAATTGTTTCTTCATGTACAATTGTACAGCGAGAAATTTTTATATTTTAATTTATTTATTTGTTCATGATGAGAACCAATTATTTATTTAATTTTTTTTGCATTTAATAATGTCATATTGTCATTGTTAATTGTTGATTGATATAAATACAGTGGGATTTGAAATTTATTTGGAATAAAAATAACAAAAATTTTCTGAATTTGTTTAGAGAAATTTTTATATTTTAATTTATTCATTTGTTTATGATGAGAACCAATTATTTATTTAATTTTTTTTGCATTTAATAATGTCATATTGTCACTGTTAATTGTTGATTGATATAAATACAGTGGGATTTATAATTTATTTGAATTAAAAAACAAAATTTTAATGAATTTGTTTACGAAAATAATTTTTTGTTATTTTTTGTTTTATTTATTCGGTTATATATTATGGGCTTTGTTGATGGTAGGAATTAATTGTAGGAATAATAATAATAATAATAATAATAATAATAATAATAATAATTAGTATTTTATAACTGCTTTGAAAAAAAAAAAAAAAAAAAAAATTCCAAAAATTTTTTTTTAATAAATAAATTATTCACCATGCAATTTTTTATATATAAAAAAAAACACTGCACTATATGAAAAAATGTCACAACTCAAATAAAAAAAATCTCGATGTATTTTCAAAAAAAAAAAAAAAAAAAAACTATAAATAATTGGTATTTTATAAATACTTAAAAAAAATTGTTAAAAAAATTTTTTTCCCAATAAATAAATTATTCACCAAACAAATAAACAATCAAACTTACATCTCTGCATCTTTCCAAAAAAGCACAAAAGCACAGAAAAAAAGAAATAAAAAAACCAAAAAAAAAAAAATGAAAATAAATTAAAATTATTCAAAAAAATAAAATAAATAAAAAAAAATAGTAATAATATTATGCAATTTTTTTCTATCAATACTATAAATACACACACAAAACAACACAAACGTGTACACACACACACACATAAAACACTCCTCGGCAAAGTGTTGTCCGTATCGGATTAATGAATGACTAGACTTTGAGAACTATGAATGAAGTTCGCGTGGCATCCAGTGTACCATATAACCGTATGGTCTCACGTGGGCGTTCGCCCGCAAACACGCCAGCCAATCGGTGAGATGCCGTTGAGGTAATGTACACGCTCTCGGTGTTGCCCGACTTGTAACCATTGAGCGCAACACGAGCTCTCGAATGCTCGCAACCGTTCAACTATAACGACGTGCCTCGTGTGTTCACCATACATTCATACTAGCTCAATAAATAAATATATATATATATATATCCAGATATTTTTCCAAGAAAATGTGACGTGTCATCGATAATGACAATGCCGGAAATATCCTAAATACAATCGAGTTCCGTTATAATTATCCTGAAAAAATTCAAATTAATAAATAAAAATAAAAAAGAAAAAAAAAATTTTTCCCCCTTATATATATATTTAAAAATTAATTTTAATCATTTAAGCGCACTGATAACAAACAAAATCTTTTGTTTAACCTTGATAAAAATTTAATTTTATAATGTATATTAATAATGACATCATATAAAAATTTTTTTTTATTTTTAATTATTCATTTATTTACATTTATAATTGTATAATTTTGATTTAATAATATATTTGATGGATGAGGATTTATATTAATCATTTGTATCAAATATTTATTAAGAAGTTGAATTAATTTGTATAGAGTCAACGTTTGAGAATATGTTTTTATTTTTTTTTTTTTTTATTTATTTATCTGTATATATTATTTTTTTTACCTTTTTTTTTTTTATCTTTACTTCCAGGTTTTGAAAACTGGTTATTAGTGAGAGAGACTCGTGCGGATCAAGGACCATGGTGCGGATTAAAGGCCATATAGTGGTATATAAATGTGAGAATGGCATCAATCAAGTTAGTGAGTATATATAAAGTCCGGTCTGGCTGGAAAGTTAATTAATTAATTCGGTTATATACTTACACTTTGATTTAGTTTCAAATATTTATTGTATAGGTGTGTAGGATATTTATTTGTGCGCCGTCAGGATCATTTATGTCACATTCACGCCTTGGGTTTCACACCCGCGCAATAATCTTGGTTGAAGTAATTGAAAGGGAGAATGAATTACATTTAGGAATGGAAATTTAATTATTGTAAATTATTTCAGCGACTTGATTTAAGTCTAAAATCGACTTGTGTTAGGACTGTTGATATTTTTACGAGAATTAATCAGAATCTTGGACTTGATACAAGCGGATAATCGACTTGTTGGAAGAATAATCACCTCAATAAGTCTACAAATGTCTTGATCCAAGTCTAAATATGACTTAATCCAAGTGTGAAAATGTCTTAGTTTAAATTTGAAATTTTCTCGCTGTAAAATTAATCATTCGGACAATACCTTAAGCCAATATTTAAATTAAATTAAATTCCAGTTTTATTGTTCAATTAATAAATTAATTAAACAAATAAAAAGTGTCACAATTCACACGTAAATGTGCACATTTAAATAACATGAGAAAAAAAATTTTTTCCCATGTTATTTAATTGGAAAAACGAAAATTACGAAGAGCTACTTTTAAATATTAAAATTAAGAGCTCCGCTTCAAACAGGCTTCTTTTTTTATCGACCAGTAAGTTTTCAGCCCGATTTTTTGATGAAAAAAAAAAGTTGCCCAAAAATGGCACACCCTAACGTACAGTCCATACAAAAAGTATAAAATTATTGTTCAGCGTCGTTTTTATGTTGTTATTAAATTCATGTAATGAATATCACATAAAAAAAGCTTATACTCATTTTTTGAATTATCTATTTTCTGCTTTTTATTTCTATTTTTAGAAAATAGTGAGTAAATATAATTTCATCAAATCCCCATTGAAAATTAAAAACAAATTTTAATCAAGCTTAAAAAAATCTTCGATCAAGATTTTTTAAGTTTTGGATCAAGACTAAAAACAATTTGTAACAAGAATTTTTTTTTTTAGGGTGTTGGTATTATTTTATAATTAATTGTTTGTGATAGATATCTGTTGATTTTACATATTTTTTTTTTGTCAATGATTTTTTATGTAATTTTGTAAATTAATTTTGTTTTAATAAAATAAAATGAAATAGATTTTCATTTTCTAAATTATTATTTACGAATTTCACAGCAGTCATTAATTTCATAATTATCTTCATACATTTTAGTTTGTTTAACATTAACAATTGTAATCAAATAATCCTCTATTTAAAATTTCCCAAATGAAATTTTTATAATGTTTACTGTAAAATGTTCGTGACATAAAACCTTAAAAATCTGAATTCTATTTTTAATCTTAAGATTTATCTAACAATGACTAATTATCTCACTTATTTCCTCATTTAAATTCACCTATCATTCATCAATATTTTCAATTAGTCCCAATTATTACAATTCACATATTTACTAAAAGTCTTCAACTCCCTTTTACATGTTTATTTAAAGATAATAATTAAATAACACATTTAGTAATTCTACAATCTAAAACACAAAATTGTCCAACGTTACATAAAATTATTTCACATTTTACCATGTACAAAAAGAACATAAAATAATTTTTATAGAGTTGTAATTTAAAAAAACATATTTCAAATAAATATAAAAACTTGCAAATATAAAAATTCAAGAATAATAATAATGATAATAATAATAATAATAATAATAAATATTAATTTCTATGATTTAGAATTTTTTTAAGCTCCAATAAAATTTTTTTTCTCATTTTCCATTTATTTATTTAATGATTGATTTATTCCAAGACTCAAATCATTAAATGATTCATAGATCTTCGCAATTAACCGTAGTTCAAATTATAATAATAATGATAATAATAATAATAATAATAATAATAAATAATAATTTATATGATTTGAAATTTTTTTAAGCTCCAATAAAATTTTTTTTTCTCATTTTCCATTTATTTATTTAATAATTATTTCATTTCAAGGCTCAAATTGTCAAATAATTCATAGATCTTCATGAACTTTAGTTCAAATAATGATAATAATAATGATAATAATAATGAAGGCTGATTAAAATTGAAAAAATTTGTGACAATTATTTAATAATGAAAAAAATTATAAAATATCAGAGATTATCATTTATAATTGTAAAATTAATAAAATATTCTTACATCACTTGAGTTCAATTTCAAAATCGCAATTTAATAAATAAACAACTCATAAAAAATAATTTCTCCAAGATGGCGATTCAATAAAAAAAAAAAAAAAAAAAAATGAAAACAAAACAAAAAAATATTTCGACCACAAACAAACTAAAAAAAAAAAAATTCCAAACTGAATCCCCGAAGCAATAATCAAATTGAGCAATAATATAAAAAAAAAAAAAATCGATTGTCACTCAAAATAACCAAAAAACATATTTAATCAAAACACAAAAATAAATTCACCAGTAAAAAAAAAAAAAAATTCAGAAACAATGGTTTATCATCTTCATCCACCCCCAAACCTATCCACCACTCAATAATAAATAAAATTCATACCGATCTCCCTGAATAAACAAAAAAAAAAAAAAGAAAAAAAGAAAAAAAAAATTAAAATAAAATAAATAAATAAAAATACGTGCGAATCTATTCGTGTTTTCAATCGAGCAAACAAGTGAAACAAGAGAGAGGGCGCGTCGGTTTTTTCACAAAGGCATCGCGCGTCCCTTATCTGATCTACCAGCAAAACTGCGCCGCGGTTGGCACATCCACCACCACAATACATTCATCCATATACACACTCTGATATTTCTATACATACAATCAAAAAGAAAAAAAAAAAAAAAATATACCTCGGAAAAGAATCAGTTGGAGAACGTACCTATATATATATTCATATACAACGTCGGTGCGATCGCGTTGTCAAACTCTATATATCCCAACAGCAAAATCTCCAAAAGTCTCTTCGTAAAGCGGCGTCCCGCGGCGCCAAACGACCCCCGCGTCCATTGTGCGGTTCTCGAATCCATTCTCAGAAAACTATCGGTCCGCTATAACTTATTAATATTTTTCGTTAAATAAAACCAAAAATATATCACAACTAATAGAACGAGAGAAAGGAGGAAGTATTTTATTAAACTCTATTCGTATTGTAGGTAAAGATAAAAAATAAAAATATTATATTATAAGGGTATAAATGGGCAAAAATATATAAACTAAATAATGACGAAGGTCATCTTCATTTCCGCGCGCGAATGCGCTTCGGTTTTATATATTTATATATCCCGTGGGAACACATTGAGTGACCCTGAAGTGGTTGTGTGGCGACGCGAGGTAAAGGAGAGAAGAGACGATCACCCAACGGTAGTAACAAAAGGCACGCGGGGGCGATACCCAGATCCTTTACGAAGGGGCACAACGAAGAGGGAGAGACAGTGTGAGTATATATATATAATATAGTAGTATATAGTGCTATGGGCCCTACCGAATTTTTAAAAGACACGAGAGAAAGGATCTATTATTCTCGTTGATGTTGTAGAGAAGAGATGTATTTATTTGAGTGTCGTAGCCAATGTCGGCACGCAACGTCATGCCAAACAACCATTTTGGAAAACGGCGACAAGAAATATATAATATAATATAATATAATATAATATTGACGAGTATATATGTACTCTCTCAATGAAGAAAAAAAAAAAGGAAAAGGAATATATATAATAATAAAGGGAAAAGTTGCTCGTGACTCTCGTTAAGAAAATTCCTTTTTTTTTTTTTTTTTCGTTTTTTTTTTATTTTTTGAGGATGGAAATTCTATGACCAATAAATTTGACGGGATGAAAGAAAATACTTGACGGCTGTAGAATGAACTTCCTGTCTATGGTTTGAGTGTATAAGTCTGTGTTGGTGGGGTTAATTTAATTTTTATTTATAGTAAATTTGTTGAAGAAATTTGGAAATGAATGGTTTTATTTTTGTTTGAATTTTAATTTGTATCTACTGATGGAAATGTTTGGGCGATTGGGAATAAAAGGGTGGAGCAATTATATGAATCGAAATAATTACAAAAATATAATTTAATTAGAATTCAAAATTTGGTAAATTTATTTAAGAAATTTGGAAATAAATATTTTTATTTTTGGTTAAATTATAATTTGTACTTACTTATGGAAATGTTTGGGCAATTGGAAAAAAGTGTGGAGCAATTATATAAATCAAAATAATAACAAAAATATAATTTAATTAGAATTCAAAATTTGGTAAATTTATTTAAGAAATTTGGAAATAAATATTTTTATTTTTGGTTAAATTATAATTTGTACTTACTGATGGAAATGTTTGGGCGATTGGGAATAAAAGGGTGGGGCAATTATATAAATCAAAATAATAACAAAAATATAACTTAATTAGAATTCAAAATTTGGTAAATTAATTAAAGAAATTTGGAAATAAATATTTTTATTTTTGTTGGAATTATAATTTGTATCTACTGATGGAAATGTTTGGCGATTGAGAGAAATGTGGAACAAATATATAAATCAAAATAATAACAAAAATATATCTTAATTAGAATTCAAAATTTGGTAAATTTATCAAAGAAATTTGGAAACAAATATTTTTATTTTTGGTTAAATTATAATTTGTACTTACTGATGGAAATGTTTGGGCGATTGAGAAAAAATGTGAAACAATTATATAAATCAAAATAATAACAAAAATATAATTTAATTAGAATTCGAAATTCGAATTGAATTATCTCAAAAACAAGATTTTGACTTCTTCAAATTGCCCCAAAAACCTCCACTTCATCAAGTACACATTAATCATAAAATAAAATCCACTAGAAATATTTTAACAGAAAACTTTCCACTATAAATAAATTATTTTCCCTGCACAAAAATTCTCATGAACATTATTAAAAAATAATAATATATTATTTAAAAAATATTACTAAAGTACTTAGTAAATATTTTACCTAATACACAGAGTAATTTAAAAATATCTTTATGAATTTATTTCTGTAAGAACTAAATCAAAAAAAAAAAAAAGAAAAATAAAAGATAATTGCACATGCATTGAAAATTATTTATCATTTTTTTATTCTCAACTGTAAATTGTTTTGGTCATTTATTTATAATGTTAATTTCTTTTTATGGTGTGTGAAATTTTCGTTTGGTTTCGTAGAATGGATTGGTTAAGATGTCGTGCAGAGTATAGTAAGACAGGTTGACACGGGGCTGAACCAATTACGAAGGATATTATCTGTCGGACGGTTGCACTCGCGTTCACTCCCTTTTGCCATCATGCAATCACAGTGATTAGTGCTCGCGCCACACGGCGGCACACTCGACGATACATATCACGCACCCGCTTGGTGATGTGTATACTACCGCTAATTTGTAAATGTTCGCACGTAGGTTACCAACATCGCATGTCAATTATATAACCAAGTGAAGTTTATTTTTCCAACAGCAAATAAGTAAATAAATAAATAAACGACGGGATGAATAATAAAACTTGTTTTTGTAAGTTGTGATGAATGTTTATTGATGACTGCAGGAGAAGAGTGCAGAGCTATTTTTAATCTGAGAAATTTTTTATTTGTATTGAACGAAGCAGAAGACAAATTTCAAAGTGAATTATTTTTAATTTGATTTACTTTTTTATTTTAATTAGCAGGAAAATTTGATTTATTTTTTTTTTAATTGGAAAGTTGAAAGAAAATTTTGAGGATGAATTATTTTTGTTTTATTTATTTTTCATTTTAATTAGCAGGAAAATTTGAGTAAATTTTTTTTTTTAATTGGAAAGTTGGAAGAAAATTTTGAGGATTTTTAATTTTATTAATTTGTTATTTTAATTAGCAGAAAAAATTTGATAAATATTTTATTGAAATTGAGAGGTAGAAATAAGACAATTTTGAGAGTGAGATATTTTTAATTTTATTAATTTGTTATTTTAATTAGCAAGAATATTTAATTAAATTTTTTTTTTAATTGAAAAGTTTAAAGAAAATTTTGAGGATTTTTAATTTTATTAATTTGTTATTTTAATTAGCAGAAAAAATTTGATGAATTTTTTATTCGAATTGAGAAGTAGAAATAATTTTGAGAGTGAGCTATTTTTGATTTTATTTATTATATATATTTTAATTAACAAAAAAAAAAAAAAATTTAATAAATTTTTTTTTTGATTTGAGAAATAGAAAAAAAATTCTGAGAGTGAACTATTTTTAATAAGATAAATTTTTCATTCAAATTGAGAAGTGGAAAAAAATTTTGAAAGAGAGCTTTTTTTAATTAGATGAATTTCCATATTCGAATTAACAGAAAAAAAAAAATTTGATAAATTTTCCATTTGAATTAGCAGGAAAATAATTTAACAAATTTTTAATTTGAATTGAGAAGTAGAATAAAAATTTGAATTAGTTATGTTTAATATATTTAATATATGTATATAATTTGGGAAATTTTGAAAACAATTCAGTAAAAAAAAAAAAGAAATATTTTTAAAAATATTCAATTCATTTAATTAAATATTTGATTAAGTTCAAAATAACAAATAATTTTTTTTTCATTTTCATTATTATTTTTTATAAAGACATTTATAAATAATATTAACGTAAAAACCAGATTAAATTTATTATTAAAAATGTATTCTAATCATCACATCTTGTTTAAAAAAATACTAAACCTACAGCGGATATTAATTAATTGTTCATCAATTTAATTAATTAAATTCTTATTACCTCACTTACAATTGTATTTAAAAATTTACTAACTCTCAGATAAAATTCCATAACTAATAAACATAACAAATAAAAATCTACAAAGTAAATTTCCTGAATAACTTTATTTTTATCATTATCACAAACGCATCCAGCGATCAACAATTATAAACAAAAAATAAATTCAACCATATAATCTGTGTATTAAAAACAGATGGAAAATTTTTTTTTTCTCTCAGTTTTTCCGTTTCACATGAGGAACTAAAAAAATAAAAAAGTTATAGTCTTCATGGCATTAATGTCCGCAGTGCACAAAGTACAAAGTACATAAAAAAAATAATAGTAGATATATTTACCTGGAAACAGTTAACTACTTATTGTCACCTCTAATGAGGCCACGATGAATAAAAAATGTTAACTATTTGCAGGTGGGAATGTTGCCAAGTTATGAAAGCATCAATTACCTTCAACGACCAACTTCTTAATGAGGGTAACTATACACATGCATTCGTGACTTCAACAGAGCAAAATTTTTAGCATCTTGAACGTGGTCTGCTCACGTTGATGATTCTGTTTATAACGTTAGTTTTGATTCATTTCAAATAATTGTATTAATATATTTAATAAAATTCAATTATTCAAATTTGGAAGAATTTGAAAAAAATATTTTTTTTTTTTTTTGTATTTAATTTTTAATTTATTTATAAAATTTCAGGCTCAATTTTATATGTATTGAATTTGTTTTTATTTTTATTTTTGCTTTTTATTTTTCGGTTAATTGAAAAAAAAATAATTTATATTTTGGGATTTTTTTAATTTTATGTTGGACATTTTGAACAATTTATTGTTTCATTTAAAGATAATTTGAACTCAGAATTTTATTTAATTTTACAAATACACTTGGTGAATAATATTTATTTATTATAAATATTGATTATTGTAAATTGGTGATAATTATTTGAAAAAAGAAAAAAAAATTTTTTTGGTTCAGTGTAATGAAAAAAGTTACTTCAATGTATTTTTTGTTTCTTAGTTTATACTAGAGTTTTGGGTTGTTTACTAAATGATGAACTAAAAATAAATCAGGGAAATGAAAACAAAAAATTAATCAACACTCAAAAAAATTTTTAATTCAATATTTCATGAAATGATATTCAAAAACAACCAACAAATCATGGGAATAAACCAAATTTTGATCAGATTGAAAACAAAACAATCCAAATAAACAACTCCTCAACATTATACAATCAAAAATTCTGTGTCTAATAATTCAATAAATACTCAAAATCAACCAATTGAATAAAAATTTTTTTTTTTGGAATTAATTATAAAATAATAGTGTTTAAAAAATTCTTCAACATTAAACAATTGAAAATTCCGCGTCTAATAATTCAAAAAATGCCTAAAATCAACAAATAAAAATCACCTAACTAAATAACATTTTTTTATATTGAATTATTTATAAAAAAAAAGTGTCTAAAAAATTCTTCACCATTAAACAATTAAAAATTCCGCTTCTAATAATTTAAAAAATGCCTAAAATCAACAAATAAAAATCTCCTAACTAAATAACATTTTTTTATATTGAATTATTTATAAAAAAAAAGTGTCTAAAAAATTTTTCAACATTAAACAATTAAAAATTCCGCTTCTAATAATTTAAAAAATGCCTAAAATCAACAAATAAAAATCAGCCAACTAAATAACATTTTTTTCATTGAATTATTTATAAAAAAAAAGTATCTAAAAAATTCTTCAACATCTTCGAATCAAATTCTCCCAAACAGACTTTTTCATTCGACAACTAAAATAAATCAAAAAAAATAAATAAATAAATAAATAAACAAATAAACCAACTAAATAAAATTCCTTCAAAATTAATCACAAACCCATACAAGGCTACAATTCCAACTTCATCCAATGACGTCATCATCATTGTTCCAGGTGTAACAGAAATATCGTAACTTGAAAAAAAAAAAAAAATAATAAAATAAAAAAATAAAAATTAACTTGAGGGTAGGAGGTATGATACATACATATGTATATAATAAACACACACTCTGACATTTATATACACGTATTATTGCGTTGGATGTTATATTGCAACCAACGCGGAACTCAAAACTACGTCATAGTACGAGAAATTTCTTTCACATAGTTCTCTTATGTGTAAGTTCTCTTATGCGCATTGATACAAATTATGTCATCGAGGAAGTGAATTTATTATAAAATCCATATAAATCAACATTCGTTATATTTCAATTTGCTTTCTCTTTCATTGGAAGAAAACCCAAACGATGAAATGACGACAATTGATATTGAATTATTTCCCAATGAAAGTTATAAATATTAAAATAAAAAATAAAAAATAAAAATTGCGAAAATTAAAAAAAATTAAAAATATTAGAAAAAATTAAAAAAAATATTTATTTATTCATTTATATATATTTATATTTGTTTTTCATTTTATTTTTAATGATCGCGTCACATTTTTATATCTGTAATCTCTATCGATAAATAACAAACCGGTTAAATATATTTAAGTGAAATTATTTATATATATTTAAAAAGTGAATGACATTTTTTTTTTTTTTTACATATACATAAATATATATATGTATATATATTATTATTATGTACATGGATATATACATTCCAAGATATCTAATGGTTGATATTAATATTCCTTTGGGATATTTCTTTTCTTTCATTTCATTTAATTTGTTTTTTCTTTTTTTTTTTTTCAAATTTTTAGTTTTATTCTCATTTTATTTTTGTATGAGACGATGAACCAACCACTATACATTAATTTCCATATGACTCTTTATCACGACACATGCGGTGAGAAAGAGGAAGAAAAATATTTATCGTTTTAACATATTGTGTATTTGTGTTTGCGTCAAGTTTGTATAAAATTTTTATTTTTCATTTTGTCTCTTGAAAAAATGTCCAAAACACCATTTTATATTGTGTCCCCATAGTCAAGAATACATTTATGGGTAACCAGATACACAACCATACAATATTCTTTGTGTTTGTTCGTGTTCAGTTGCATTTTGGCACGCGAAAAAAGAATCGTATGATTTTTTTCTCCCACAAAAATATAAAAAATAAAATAAAAAGAAATGAAATTAATTCCTTGATTTTTTTGTTTGTTTTTTTATTCATTTACTTTACCTTTCTTCGATTTCGCTTGATATTTTTTCTTCACCCGCGTGTGAAATATGTATATTAATGCCACTACACAGTTATTTGTATACATGGAGAGTTTGAAATATAATATAATATATAAGTAAAAAAAATATGTGTATGTATTGCCAATGGCTTCGGGTCATCGGCATTTTCGCAAATGCATTATGATAATTGTGAAATGATGAATTTATAATTTGTTGCAAATGATACATGATGACCGCGGCCCTCCAACAAAATTATACAGCACGGCAAAACAATTTCTCTGTCCCTCGCGCGCACTCGTGCACACTTGCAAGTATATTCATATTTTTTCTTTTATTTTTTTTGCGATTCTTATTCATTTTTTTTTATATTTTTCTTCTTTTTTTTTTTTTTTTTGTTTGTTTATTATATGTGTATGTATATATATTAACTGGCGAATATAACCGTCGTGAGAAAATGTGCGAAAAACGCGATATACAAATAATACTTACAAATTATCTTTGTATTTGAATCTTCATCGTGTATCCATGGTTGATTTGTATAAATAATTCTTGGAGTGTTGGAGAAAAAGAACAGAATTTTTGTGTGAATGTGAGAAAATTATTCAGATTGGTCGTGGAGATTTGTGAGATTTTTTTTTGTTAATATTTATGGTTTATTTAATTGGAGAGAAAAAAATTTGTGTAGCAGGAAAAAATTTTAATTATGAATATTATTTTATTCGAGGGAGTTTTTTTATTTTTTTATTTTATTTGTGGTATCTATTTGAGTGAATGTTTATAGAAGTCGATCATTTTATTGATTTTAAGTTTTAAGTATGGGTTGAATTTGAAAAAAAAATTGTATTGGAGTGAAGGAAAATTTTGGAATAATTGAAAATAAAAATCTGATGTGAAAATTTTTTTTTTTAAGACAGATAAAAACTTTTGTTCATTCAAATAAATTTTTTTTTTATTTACTGAGTGTTTATTGAAGCTGTATAATTTCCAAAATCGAAAATAAACCTGTTGATAATGTGGGAATTTTAATATTAACGTGAATTAAATATTTGTATGTTTTGATATAAAGAAAATAATTTGTCCAGTTAAAATTAATTATTAATTCATTTTGATTATAATATTGGAATAATTATTTCCAAATCTCTTAATTCAATTCATTCATTATCTCTCGAATTAACAACATAAAACACAACGAATTAATGAAACATAAAATCAAAACATCTGTCATCAAAAAATTTAAAGTGACAAAAAAAAATCTACAATTTTTCTTTTAAATTTCCCTTTTACTATCACACCAATATAAATTACATTTTCTCTCACCATACATCCAATAAAATATCCTCATCCATTCCCAAGTATCCCCCTACCATTCCCAATAAATAAAAAAAAAAAGAAAATTACAAAACTTTAAAATAACATCAAAATAAAAATAAAAATTAAATTCAATAACTCAATTTCAATCGCAAACTTTCTTTGTCACAATCAAATAAAATTAATTCTCATAACCTACCATTTCCTTTTTGTCTTTTAATATCTCAAAATACGATACATACATCTATCTATCTTCATAAAAATCGAAGAAGTCGTAAAAAAATATCAGGTCGCAAAGTTTTGTCGGCATTTAGTGGAAAAAAAAAATTTTTATTTTTTATTTTTGACGGTTAGAAAAAGAGAGAGAGTATTACCTTGTATACATACATATATATATAAATAATATGATCTATGTATGAGTGTCTTTCGTGCCGACAATATTCCAAAGCTGGTTTTTCGGTTCTCTCAACATTGCGGGGCTCCAATGAGTGTGGGTTGCCCACAATAATTACATAGGGCTCGCGGGTTGGCAGAGCAACTCCCACTTAAACACTCGCCGAGTACTAAATATTAATGCGTATTTAAATAAACCCGCTGTAGGAACAAAGAGGGCGAGCGTGTGCGCGCGCACGCCTGTGACTTTTTGAGCCCTATGGATATATATAAAAAACCCAAAAATAAAATAAAAATAAAATAATGAGAATGTAAAAAGAGAAAAGAAAATAAAATGTATTAACGTTGCATTTAATAATATTGCTAACGAGACTTTGTCAATTCAAATAAATTATATCTGTATATATATGTATATTATTAATAATTGAACGGTAACTTGTAATTTGTTGACGTGAGGATAATAAAATAATACGAAGAGAAAGTGTGCGGTGCAGAATGGAGAAAAATTAAATAACCAATTTGTTGGTTGAGATAGATAAAATAATAAATATAAATATTGTTCAAACGGAAATCGGACATGATTTTATAATATTCTATTGATCGTAAAATGAAAAATTGTATTAGAAAATAATATATTTAGTTGGCCGCGAGAGGAAAAAAATTATATGAATGAAGCAAAAATTTATATTTGTGTGTGGGAAAATTATTTATTTTTATTGTTTATTGTACATGTGCGAAGGAAATGTTTAAACCCGGATGATATTAATATATAATAATCAGGTGTATATGAGGAAAAAAAATATATAGAGAGTGATATGTGTCGCAATGTAGAAATATAAGTGAATAAAAATTTATTGGTAAATTTGATAACGGAATATTTAATCGTTTATTGATACCGAATTTTTTTTTTTATCAATTATTGTTATTGCGTTATTTATATTAGCGCAATATTTTTACAATGAAAGGAAATGTTTATTTAATTCTTTCGAGCATGAATTTAGAGATTATTTGTTTGTTTTTTTTATTTAGCAATTTGTCGGTTTGTGAATAAATTAATTTATACTTTAAGAACGGCGGAAAGTGTTCGAATAATTTTTCATAAATTCAGATAAATATTTCATTCATAATAAATATTAATAGATATTATAACTAATTGTTTACATTAATTTTTCGAGATTATTTATTGTTCTGAATGGAAAATATCATTTTGTTTTTCACTGAAATATTATAAAGTGTCAAATATTAATTTATAAACAAATATAATTAAATAAACTCTGAAAACTTGGTGAAAAATTCAAAAATTTTTTCCTAAAAATTCTAATAAATATTATTTATTTTATATTATTATTATTATTATTATTATTATTATTATTATTGGGCTATTTTATACATAATTTTTATGATATATTATATCCATAATAAATAAAAAAAATAATCAAATAAATACATAAATAAATAAAATTAAACAAACTCTAAAAACTTGTTAAAAAATTCAAAGATTTTTCTAAAATTCAAATAAATATTTTATCTACAATAAATATTATTTATTTCATATATTATTATTATTATCATTGAATTATTATATATATTATACATTCGGGATGTTAAATCCAACATAAATAAATAAAATCATCAAATAAATTTATAAACAAATTCTAAAAACTATAGGTAAAAAATTCAAAGATTTTTCTAAAAATTCAAATAAATATTTCATCCACAATAAATACCATTTATTTATTAAATCATTATTATTATTATTCAATTATTTCACATATAACTATTTATCGATATTACATATCCAAAATAAATAAATAAAATAATCAAATAAATACATAAACAAATAAAATTAAACAAACACTAAAAACTTGTTAAAAAATTCCAAAATTTTCCTATAAATTCAAATAAATATTTCATCTACAATAAATATTTATTTCACATATTTTTATAAATAAATTATTTTTAAAATAATTTAATTATATTCTCTACTTGAAATTAATAAATTAAATTATCAAATAAATATATATATAAACAAATATAATTGAACAAACTTTATTGCGTTCAAAAAAAATAATATAAAAATGAAAAAAAAAAGTTTCCAACAGTATAAATCAAAATTGTATACATATAATATAAAATATAAAATGTTAACGCTGTTATATTGACGTAGGTCAGTATTAAAGCCTGAAGCGATACATCATTGCTTCGAGAGTCGATATACCACACGTAATTATATCTATCAATGAGTGATGCCAGCTTATAAAACGGTCAATGGATATAAATGGGTGGGAAGTAGATGATGGTGCCTGAAGAAACAGCAAAAAGTACTTTGTGACCATGGCGATGACAAATCCACTTTCATCTCTCGTTCATTCTCCATTCCCAACTCTCTTTTACCCACGTATTTAAACACTTACTCATACACACTCACTGTATATATTAATATTCAGATATGAAAATGATGTGGGGTAAAGGCCCTGATCGTCAAGAAAAAGAAACAAAAAATTATATAAGAAAATGGAAAAGACATATTGAAGATGTAAAAAAAGAAAATAAAATATAAAATTAATAGAAAAGAGAAAAGAGTTTATTTAGAGCTCGTGATTTCTATTCGTGACTTAAATATCATTGACTTTATAAAACGTTGAAGAGACTTTGAGTAGAGGAAAGGATGCAAATTTGGAATATCACTTTTTAAAAAAATCGTATTAATCATAGATTAAGAGATGAATAAGTAAGAACTGTATTAAATGTTAGAGAAACTTATATTTTATTAAAATAAAAAAAAATGAACAGCCTCGGATTATTATAAATAGGATAAATTTATGGTTTAATTATAAAATTGCAGATTGGCGTGGTTTAACCAATGTGAATATAATTTGGAATAGAGTATTCCAAATTACAATCACCTAAATAATCAACTTTAATTAACTATATAAATATCTTTAAACTTAAATCTCAACTATAAAATTTAAATAATTCAACTTCAAGCTTATATCTAAATCAATTATATTTTTTGTAGTCTTTGCAATAATCACAAACATAGCAACCTGAGTCATATTCCAAATTAGCAATAACATAACCATTTGTAACCTAAAATATTTTTATCATTTTGTGTTACGAATAATTTCACAAATAAGCGCTGATTTTTACAACTAAAACACTCAACTATAGATTTGTACAAATATAAACATATAAATATAAGTTACACTCAAGATGCAAACAGATTTATAACTTACTTTGAAAATTTTCTAGATAGCACTTTTACTTCGATGCATTTTATCACAGCACTATCAATATAGCTGCTTCTAAACGATGCTCAATTTGTTTGTTAATACTCACACTACGTAATACTGGTATTCGTTAATAAATGACATTTTTCTATACTTTTATAATGTAATATATATTCCAAATTAGCATTCTTTCTTCTACAAGCTGAACAGCTAGGATGCGAAAATTTTAAAAATCTTCAGAGTTTTATTAACATATTTTATTTTTCTTCTATTTTATTCAGACAAGCCATGATGAAGCCACCAGCATTATATTCGTGTCTTCTTTATACTTCAACCCAACGGCCAACAAACAGGGCGTGTGGTTATTAAATTTACATATTGTAATTTATTGCGCGACACAAACGTTACCATCTGTCTTTTATCATACACAGTGTTGAGAGTCACAATAGAGGAAATGAAAATATTTTTTTTCCCCATATAAATATTATTTATCTCAATTCAATTTCATCTTTTATTATTTTTAATTGTTAATTATTAAAATACTTCAGTGTGTTTATAATAATTAGGAATCAAAATATTTTTTTTTTTAATATCCAATTGTTTTGTTTTAATTTTTTTCTGCTATCATCAGAATTTATTTTAAATATCAAACAAACAACATTCAATTATTTGCCTTGAGCTACCCACTACCAACACAATCATTCCCATAAATAAATCTACACATACACACGGCTTATCATCATCATCTTCATCATCATTACAAATATTTCTCTTTCATTTATAATACAATTGCGGAGGTCCAAGTTGCTTTAACCATCGCGTTAACTACACATCGCCTTGGGTGTTTTAACGTCGAGTAATTCGATATTGGCTTTCTCAATATATAAATGCACAACGTGCATTTCTGTTCTTCAACAGATTAACGATGTGTCATCTGCATACAACGCACGGTTATCTCATTGTAATAATAAAAAAAGAATTGAATTAACTCGACTGAAATTAATAAATTTAATAATAAATATTTTACCAAATGTTTCTCAATTGAGTTTAAATAATTTCTATTATATTTATTTTGTTTTTGATATTTTTAAATGTTTATTCACTTGTTTATTCGTCTATTTAATTTATAGATGTGTAGAAATAAGAAAAACTTTTTGAGTTTATTATTTAAGTTGAGTTTTATTTTATTTATCTATTATGAAATGTATTTGTTATTTATTTACAAATTACTGTTATATTAATTTACCATTCATGTTCATTAATTTACAACATCAAACAACGTCATTCAGTGTCAATGAACGATCACAATTGACCGTTATATTATAAATTTTGTGTGGCGATGCAACGAAATGAAATAAAAAATAAAAATAAAAATACATATCGAATTAATTTCTTTGTCTTTAAAAATAAAAATAATATATTCTTTGCTGAGTTTGTCGATAAATTATATCTACTCTTGGTTGTAAAATGAATTGCTAAAAGGGTCGATGACGAGATAGTTTGAAAATGTTAAAATCATCCCACGTAAATATAAATATATTTTTTATTTTATTTTATTTTATTTTTTTCTTTAAAGTTCACTGTGCGCGGAAAAAAATCATTCGTCCCCATTTGGGACAACACCACACAACTGCAGGGGCTTTATGGTATGTAAAAAAGCACCATGCAGTTAAAAAAAATAAATAATAAAAAAAAAAAACAATTTAAAAGAGTGATGTAAATATTTTTTCTCGTCTCTCAGGTGTTGCACATTTTCTTTCGTGTCCATTGTCGTCTCTTTGGTGTCTCTCTTCACATTCGCTCCACTAACGTGCACTCACAGAATACTTATTTACTCTCTTTGAATATATATATTCGTGCGTCTGCACGCCCACGCAATCGTAAGAAACTCTTCTTGTAAGGTATATCAAACAGTGAACTCGAAAATAATTTTTTTTCATTCATTTAAATTATTTTTTGTACAAACAAAAATTCACAATTAATTTAAAAGTATAAATTAAAATAAAAAATAAAGCGAGCAGGATATTAATATTTATTTTGCATTTGTTTAAATAATGAAGAATTATATATTTGTTTATTAAATTTATTTATGAAAAATAAATTTGTAATTTGTCCGAATTTTTTATTATTATTCGCTGAACAATTTTTTTTATTTGACACAAGTCCGTTAGTATATAGCGGAAGTTTTTTTTTTCTTTTCTTATTGTAGATATATATGTGTGTGTGTGTGCACAATGCGAGACAATTTCTTGGGCGTTCCTCGACGAGTGGCCCATATCTTGCAAAACGCCCACATTGTCCCTCGTCGTGGCGGCGGTTTTGTCTTGCATTGTTGTCGCGAAATGTCCTTTGTTTTTTTTCTTTTCCTCCACCGTCCATTAACGCTTTCATGGATGATTTTTTTAAATTTTATTTTATGCTTTTTGTTGCGTTTGTTTATAATAAAAATAAGATATGAGTCTTCCTGCTTCCCTGTCACGTAGAATATATATTACTGATGGACAATATTTAATGTGACAGTAGTAAACATTGCACCCTTGAGTTTTTTTAGTGTAATAAAAAGAAATAATTATTTGGAAATATTTTTTTCAATTCGTCTATTTATTTAAGCTTTTTTTTATTTTTGTGACATGATTTTTTGGACTTGTTTTGATGGATATATATGGCGCAATATGTTGGCAGGTTTGTTGCGAAATTATCAGCAAGATTAGTGTTTTTTTATTAGTTTTTTAATTGTGATTTATTTTTTATTGGTTTTATATTTTATAATTAATTTCGATTCAATCTGATTAATCAAATCGCAATTTTTAATTCAAGATTCATTTGTTTCAAGAGCATCATGCGATTACAATAAAATAACACGAATCAATTTAATTTCATACTCAATTTTGATTTTTATATTAACAAATATACCAAAAATTTTATTAATTGTAACCACCAAAATAATTTCTCGAGTCTTCATTTCGAATTAATATCAATCTAATTGAGTTCTAAATTAACCCAACACTTCAAGTTTCGATAACACATAGTTCAAATTCATTCCAATAATTTTGTTCATCATCAAAATCCCTCAAATACTTCAAAAAAAAAAATTATAATTATTCTTAAAAAATTTAAACAAAAATCACCGAGCTCATCCATCAAAAATTCTCTCATTTCTATATTTGTCATTATAATTCTTCAAAACATATTCAACTTGGAAAACAAAAATTAATTATGTGATAATAATAATAAAATAAATTAAAGAAATAAAAATATAATTCAAAATCAAAGATCCATATTATTTATTTATTTCTCTATTTATTTATTCGATTATTTATTTATATAATAATCCAAAATATAGGATGAACATGGTAATAATAATAATAATAATAATAATAATAATAATAATAATAATAATAATAATAAAATAAAATAAAGCAACAAAAATATAATTCCAAATCAGAGATACACATTGTTTATTCATTTGAATATTAATTCATTCAATTATTTATTCATTTTACAATTCAAACTATGTGTTGAACATTATAACAACAATGATTATAATAATAATAATAATAATAATAATAATAATAATAATAATAATAATAATAATAATAATAATAATAATAATAATAATAATAATAATAATAATAATAATAATAATAATAATAATAATAATAATAATAATAGTAATAAACTAAAATAAATTAAAGAAATAAAAATATAATTCCAAATTAGAGATACATATTATTTGTTCATTTATTTATATATTTATTAATTCAATTATTTATTTATGTAATAATCCAAACTATGGTATGAACATCGTAATGATAATAATAATTATTATTATCATTGTAATATTAATAATAATAATAATAATAATAATAATAAAATAAATTAAAGAATCAAAAATATAATTCCAAATCAAAGATACACATTGTTTATTCATTTGAATATTAATTCGTTCAATTATTTATTTATTTAAAAATTCAAGCTATGTGTTGAACATGATAACAATAATAATATTAATATTAATAATAATAATAATGATAATAATAATAACAATAAAATAAAATAAATTATAGAAACAAAAATATAATTCTAAATCAGAGATACACATTACTTATTTATGATTATATTAATTTATTCAATTATTTATTTATTTAACAATTTAAACTATGTGATGAACATGATAATAATAATAATATTTATAATAATAATGATAAAATTAAATTGAATAAATTAAAGAAACAAAAATATAATTCCTAATCAGAATTACACACATTATTTATTTATTTATACATTTATTTATTCGATTATTTATTTATAGAAAAATCTAAAGCATCTCATGAACATAATAATAATAATGATAATAACAATTCTATTGAACGAATTTATTCATCAACTATAATCTTAAAATAATTATAAAATACACATAAAACTTTTTCTCTACAAATAATTGATAACAGTAAATAAAGTAAAAAAAAAGAAAAAACTAGATAATTAAAAAATAAACTGAACAAATAAATAAATAAATGACATACTTTCAATAAGACAAACCCAATTGCACAATTGTCATTATTCAATCATAAAATAGCAATAAATATTTTCCATGTCCTTTTTTTTTTTTTCTTTTTATTTTATTTATTTCTTTCAACATGATAAAATAGAAAATATATAATTTCTTTATACATATTATTTTATATTTTATACGCCGTGCAACTTATATATATATATATATTTTTTTTTCTTTTAATAAATGCCTCTCACCTCGCGACAAAGTTTGTTATTGCGCGATCATGATTGAGGCAGACTGGCTGGCGGCAAAAGCAGTTTGTCGCTCACGGTAAAAGTGACGTCATTCACTTTCCGCTTATAAATATATATACATATTTATATACATATATTTATATACACCTTTACCTGTAAGGCATCAAGAGACAATCTCGATCGTCGTTGTCGTCATGCTCGTCATATCCATCTATTAAATAAAATAAAAATTCCTTTTTCTTTTTTCTCAATTATTTATTCATTTATTTATTTATTTATTCATTATTCTCCTCGATTATTCTCGAGATTATAAATAATTTTGTTCAATTGGCCCAAGAGATTATGAATTATTACAACACATTAAATTATAAAAGATAGAAAAAAAAAAAATTTTTTAATCTTTGATAATAAAACAAATTGATAATTAATTATTAATTTATCATTAATATTTTTCTCGTTATTTATTCATTGATAATAAAATTAATAATGTTGTTGTAGATATGTTTATTATAAAATACAGTCAACAATTCATATTTTTTATCCTCGTTTTATTAATTTTATTTTTAATTTGAAATATTATTAATCGATTTCTAACTTTTTATATTAGATTATTTTTTTATTTATCAATGATGAATCAGAATACTCAAAGCAGTTTGTATATTTATCAAAACCACGTGTCTTACTGTAGATGAGTCATAAAAAAACAGTTGTAGATATAATTTCCTAAAACTCTGACCTCTCAAACTAATTTTAGAAAAAAAGATTCATCAGATTTTATTTTAAAATTTTCACATCAACACACACACACACACACACCTACATTTATATTAATATCAACAATAAATAGTACCGAGCATAACCTCATTTTACATTCAAGTTCAAGTTCAATCACACCAAGTTATCTGAAGAAAAAATAAATAAATATAATATAAAATTTATTGGAATTCACGATAAAGTTTCAACGACCTTTATATTCTTCATAATTAAAATTATACAATTAATTATCAACAAATGACTATTTATTTTTCACTACATATATACTGGATATATAACAGCATCAACACATTTGAATTTTCGCTAGATTAATAATGCATAAATGCTCGAGGGAATTTTACTTGTAATAATAATGTTGATGATGATGATGAGTGAAAAAAATAATATAAAAAAATGAAAGACACGATCATTTTTTATATTAAACGAGACGTCACTGTGGGCGGTTTACAAAAAGCCACCTGACACTATACGTCACAGGGTTTGCGTTGTTCTGTGCAACTATACAGGCACATTATAAATATATATACAAAAGATAAAATATTATATACGCGCGCACCGTTTTATAATATTTTTTATACTATCGTTTTGCTAAGGTGTCGTTCTCTTTTGCTTACTCACCAAACATCTCAATATCACAACTCTCTGGCGAGAGCTGGAGTTTCTCGAGGTGTTCAATGACCACCAGGTTCACCAAGTGCATATATTCAGAGAGTAAAAATGAATAAAAAGAAAAAAAGTTAAATGAAATAAAATAATAATGAATTTCTAACAGAGAGGAGAGAAAAGAAATAATGAATGAAAATAAATATAAAAAATAATAATAATTAAATTTTTATCAAGAGTGCATTATTTTGATGGAATTATTTAAACAAAAATTAATAATTTTACTAATTTAATATTTTATATTACATTATATTATATTATTATTAATTTAATGTAAATATATTCGAGTTTTTATATGTTTAATTGGATTTTTCTCAAAAACTATCAATTTTACAGTAAAAGTTGATGAAACCTTTTTTGTAGGAAATTAAATTTTTTATAAAATAGGTCTCTTGACAAAAAACCGTAGAGTTGATAGTTTTCGAGAAAAATCCAATTAAAATAATATATATGAATATATGCAAAATTATTTATTTGATTAAGCAATTATAAACAAATTATTCACTTTGTTGTTATAATTTATTTTTGTGGTCCATTTCAAATTGATCGATTAACTCAATCGAATCTTTAAATTAATTAGATATTTTAAAAAATTTTTATTATTTATTCAAAAATTTTTTTGTTTATTTTATCATATTTTTTTAATATAATAATCAATTATTATTATTTATTATTATTTATTTACATGTAAATACATTTATAAATACATATATATCCATCATAAATAATTATTAATTATATATTATTAACATAATAATACAATAATATTATATATAAGAATTTTTTTATTTATTATGAAATAAAAAATAAATAAATTGTATATTAATTACATGTATTTCTTTCAATTATTGATAACATAAAACTCTAATTCCGTCCATTATTTTTTCTATCAGTGAAATTTTCATTGATTTAAAATAATAATTAATTTTATGTATACATATAAACAATTAATTATATTGTACATTTCCAATTTTTTTTTCTTCACACAAATAATTATTAAACATATTATTTACTTTATTGATACAATTTTCATTTGTTCTTTATTTTTATTTGTCATCACTATAATTATTTTAAGTTTGTTTCAATTGAAAAAAACTAAATAAATAAATAAATAAATAAATCAGAGATTCAAGTGTAAAAAAAAATGAAATAAAATAAAATAATAATGAATTTTTAACGTCAACCAGTCTCCAAAATAAAAATGAACAAAAAAAAGAATATAAAATTGAGCGAATGTCAATCAATTAAAATTCAACGACGTCGGTACAAAGTTAATAAAGAATGAAAATAATGAGTTTATATATTTGTATAAACACGTGGAAGTAGGTTCAGTGCACGTGTGTGTATATAAATGTGTGTGTCTTTGTGTACATACAAGATTGTACAAACGCAAATGCAGCCCACACTTGAAGTGATACGCGACTATAACTGGAATGACGTCACTTTCACAACTGCAGCACTCTCAACGATCCCACATTCCATTGGCTTTCGTCCTGCCTATATATTAATTCCCTCCTCTTATATGTGAAGATAAATATCTTTGATATTATGATTTGGATTTAGATTTGTAGGTGATGAAAATAAATTAATATACCTAAATTTAATATACTAAAAAAAAATTTGTTGATACTAATTTAAATAAATATAAAAAAATATGTTTCAAGTGGATGAACGTTAATTGTTTGAAATAAATATTTATTAATTGGTTGAAGTAGATGTTTGGATGGATTTAATGAATTTTATTTGCTTCAATTAATTTTTTTTTTAATGTAGGAATTAAATATATATTAAGTATTTTTTTATTTTGATTTATTTTAAGTAGATTTATATTTTTTGTTTTTTTTTTTTTTGTTTTGAGAAGGATACTGGTTATAGTGTGAGGGAATAATTTGAAAAATTTTGAGGACATGTGATGCATTGTTATGTAACGTAAATGAGTATTAGAAATTTGAGACAGTTGAAATTTTTTTTTTTAACAATTACGTTGTAAAATGGAGAAATAAAATTTGACAAAAATGAATATTTAACTTTGAATTTTAATTGAAAAACAAAATTAGTTATTGCATTAGTTGCAATTATTTATTTATTATTTACTGATTGTTGCGAGCCTAGCTAGTGCACTGTTTCATCATATTGTTTATAAATCAAATATATTATTTATTAAATTGTAATATAACAAAATTAAAATAAAAATCCCAATTTTTTTGCTGTATAAGAAAAAAAAAATTATTTATTTCCACTCATTTAATTTATCCTGATCAAATTATCTTTTCTATACTACAAAACACATATTTGAAAAAGCACCTCAACAAAGGAAAACTCCACCACATAATAAAAAAAAAAAATTAATAACAAATCAATAAAATAATTAATTGAAAAAAAAAAAATTCAAATATACAATCTTCATTTTCATAACAACTATTTGAAACTCTCTCCAGTCTCCCCAAAATTCCACCCAATAAATACATAGAGTCATTCCTATATTTGTCATTATAATTCTTCAAAACGTATTCAACTTGAAAAACAAAAATCAAGTACATGATAATAATAATAAAATAAATTAGAGAAATAAAAATATAATTCCAAATCAAAGATACATATTTTTCATTCATTTCTATATTCATTTATTCGATTATTTATTTATATAATAATCCAAAGTATATGATGAACACAATAATAATAATAATAATAATAATAATAATAATAATAATAATAATAATAATAATAATAATAATAATAATAATGAAGTAAATTAAAAAGAAAAAAAAGAAAATTCCAAATCAGAGATACACATTTATTATTCATTTATATAATTGTTTATTCGATTGTTTATTCATATAATAATCCAAACTATGGGATGAACATGATAACAATAATAATATTAATAATAATAATAATAATAATAATTGTTATAATAATATTAATAAAATGGAATAAATTGAAGAAATAAATATATAATTCCTAATTAGAGATACACATTATTTATTCATTTATATATTTATTTATTTGATTATGTGATGAACATAATAACAACAACAACATCAACAGGATAATAATAATAATAATAATAATTCTAATCAACAAATTTATTCATCAACTATAATCTTAAAATAATTATACAATACACATAAAACTTTTTCTCTACAAATTATTGATAACAATGAAGTGAAAAAAAAAAGAAAAATGGATAATAAAAAAATGAACTGAACAAATAAATAAACAAATGACACACTTCCAATAAGACAATCCCAATTGTACAACTGTCATTATTCAATAATAAAAAGATAATAAATAATTAAAATTAAAATATTCTGCAGTCTTTATTTTCATAAAAACGATAAGCATTCAAAACTCTCCACAATCTCCCCAAACATTTCACCCGATAAATAACCAAAACACCCCAAAGCAATAAAAAAAAAAAAAAAGAAAATACCAAACCCAAAAAATCACAAACAAACACACAAAAAATAACAAAAAAAAAAACTCCACCAGAATATTATAAAAACATTTCAATTTAAAAATATATTTCCTTCACAAAGAAATATATTTTTCATCGATCCAACAATTATCCAAACGAGCAAAACAAATAAACAAACAAACATAACATATAAATAAAATACATATCCATATATACAGTTAATAAATAAAATAAAAAAAAAAACAAAAAACAGACTAAAGAAAACGACTTTGCTCGGGTTTATTTGTCATCAAAGTCATTACGTGCAACAGAGAGTGGAAAACGTGCGCGCGTAAATGTTGTGTTTAAAAAGAGGAGCAAACTAACGTTTTAACTCATGTATTATATGTATATATATATATATACAATGTCGGAAAGTTAAGAGAAAAATATATATAAGTATATATACACGCATATAGACAAAAAAACTAAAGTCAACTTCCCAGAAACCGCGTAAACTTCTTGGCAGTATATAGTATAGATCTTAGGCTGCCAGCCGACAATGTATTTTTCTCTCTCTTGATCCTGTATTTTTTTTTTCTTTGTCTTTCTCACTTTGTTTATTTTTTTTTTTTTGTCTTTTTTGTTGCTATTTGTCTCTCTCTTTGTTTCTTATAGAATCACTTTTCTTCTCGTGGTCGCAGTGAAGCGTTGTAAACCATCGCGCACGTCGTCGATGCCCAAGGCCCTTTTAAAAAAGTTCTCTTTGGATTGTAATTATCTTCCGTCAATGTCTCTTCGATTTCTATATACAGTCATTATTATCATTTTTTTATTTTTTTTTATGATTATGATGATAATTATTTTTATAATTGTTTTTTGCGATGTTTTGTTTGTATTTTATGCGTTTATGTGTGTGGGAAATGGCTAGGGATATTTTATTTATTTTGTTTGGTGATTTTTATTTTTGATGGAGAGTTGGATTTTGTGATTTTTGTTCGTTTTTGGGTTTTTGAAATGTTGGGAAGTTTATTTGTTTAGATGGTTTAATTAAATTGTCAATGGATCTTAAATATAAATTTATTTAATTGCGATGTTATTGTAGAGAAGCCAAATTTGCAATAATTAATATGAATAACAAATAAATAATTGCTACTGATGCAATGAATGATTTTATTTTTTAGTAGTTGAGATTTTTTTATTAAAATTTGAAGATCAATAAATTTATTTTTGTCTAATTTTATTTGTACATTTTTTGACGTAATTGTTGAAACAAAAATTTCAATAGACTCAAATTTGTAATACTTATTTCCAAAGTTTGGAATTTTGAATCGGAAATTAATATTTTTGTTTTATAATTTAATTTTTGACAGATTTTAAATTTCTCAAAATGAGCAATAAATTTTTCACAACCTCAAAAAAATATAAAACATATTGTTTCACGTCAAATAATTACAGATTTAGTTTCAAACTTATATCAATAGATCCAAAAATATTTTTGACGAATAGAAAAACAATAATTTGAATGTAAATAAAAAACCAAATCGCCCAAAAAAATAATTCAACCTTCTAAAATGAAACCAACTTTCAATTTTTCAATTCAAAAATAAATTCAATACCTTCCTAAACCCCACAAAAATTCCACAAACCAAAAAAAAACCACACATCAATTCAAAAAGAAATTTTTTTCATCCAAAGCAAAAAAAAAATTATTTCCTGTTTTTCGTGAATTAAAATATAAATGCACATATTTTTTTTTTCCTTTCTATACAACGAGAAATTTTATTTTTATTTCTGGCGCCAGACAAAAAGGGTCGAAGGTTGAGGGAATGGGCTACTGAATTGTGTTTTATACATATGTATACATACATATAACTAACATATGTGAATGGAAATCGTTTTCGTCCTTTAGTTTTGCAGTCACTTCTCTCACTCTGATCGCACCAGATATTCAAATACGAAGTGCCTCAAGGAATGCAAGCCACTCTCATATCTCTCGTCGCAAAGTGAAACGAAAAAAAAAATATAGGAAAAAACAATAACAATAATAATAATAATAATAAATAAATAAATAAAATAAAAATGTAATTCGGAACCAGAGATACACATTGTTTATCCATTTGTATATTAATTCCTCCCTTTAATTTATATATTTAACAATTCCAACAATGTAATGAACATGATAACAATAACAACAACAACAACAACAACAACAACAACAACAATAATAATAATAATAATAATAATAATAATAATAATAATAATAATAATAATAAAATAAATTGAAAAAACAAAAATATAATTCCAAATCAGAGATATACATTATTTATTCATTATTATATTAATTAATTCAATTATTTATTTATTTAACAATTCAAACTATGTAATGAACATGATATCAACAACAACAACAACAACAATAATAATGATAATAATAATAATAATATTAATAAAATGGAATAAATTAAAGAAACAAAAATATAATTCCAAATCAGAGATACACATTGTTTATTCATTTGTATATTAATTCATCCCATCATTTATTTATTTAACAATTCAAACTATGTGATGAACATGATAACAAAAACAACAACAACAACATCAACAATAATAATAATAATAATAATAATAATAATAATAATAATAATATTAATAAAATGAAATAAATTAAAGAAACAAAAATATAATTCCAAATCAGAGATACACATTGTTTATTCATTTGTATATTAATTCATCCCATCATTTATTTATTTAACAATTCAAACTATGTGATGAACATGGTAACAAAAACAACAGCAACAACAACAACAATAATAATAATAATAATAATAATAATAATAAAATGAAATAAATTAAAGAAACAAAAATATAATTCCAAATCAGAGATACATTATTTATTTATTATTATATTAATTTATTCAATTATTTATTTATTGAACAATTCATTATATGTGATAAACAAGTTAACAATAATAAAATTCATATGAATAATAATGATGATGAAATGAAATAAAATAAATTGAAGAAACAAAAATATAATTTCCAAATCAGAGATACACATTATTTATTCATTTATATATTTATTTATTTGATTAATTGTTTATATAATAATTCAAATTATGTGATGAACATAATAACAACAATAATATCAACAAAATAATGATAGTAATAATAATAAAATATTAAAGAAACAAAAATATAATTTCAAATCAGACATACACATTATTTATTTATTTAAATAGTTATTCATTCGATTATTTATTTATATATTAATTCAGAGTATGTATCAAAGTTGGAGTTAAATATCTTGTGGATTGAAATTCTTGATTTGAATTTATAAAGTATGATTTTTACACACAAATAACAATTACAATTCAATAAATATATTTGCAATTTAAATCAGGGTTAAATAATAATTCAATATGATGCGTGAAAGTACAATTTTTCTCCATTTGATTGTTGTATGTATTTATAAAGTACCGTTTGGAGGATAAAAATGTAAAAGAAAAAAATGAAAAAAAAAAATATATTCAAATATACTTAAGGCTTAACATTACGTTTATATTGTAACGCAAAATGCACTGGTCATACATTGGTATTATCTTTGTTTACGCCGATGTAAATTTGCATTTATTATTTTATTTTTTTCTCGTTTGTTGTTGCGCGTGGGATGAAACACATATATGTGTATAAAATATTATATTAGCCACCTAAATACACATGAATATGTGCATGTAAAAAAAAAAGGGCGTGAAAATGGTATAAAAAATTATCTTCGGATTTTTCAATGTAACTGGGAAAAATTATACTTTATTTAAATAATTATATAACTCATCACTAAATCTTTAAATCCGTGTCAAGTTATAGTCATTTTGTGCGCTGAAATCTGCTCTATAATTTCATTCATACAAACATTTACCTATACAACCAATAAAGTAGTAGAATTCATATAAATCATTAACAATTCAAAAAATTTTCGTATGATTTTCTCTAAAAAATTATCCTCAATTCCAGTTCTCATTACTCATGACTAAATTATCAGATTCACTTCGTCATGTACTCATTTTGTGCGCCAGAATCTGCTCTACAATTTCATCCACATAAAAATTCATATATACATCTAGTAAAGTAGTTATAATTTATATAAATCATAAACAATTCAAAAAATTTTCTTACGATTCTTTCTAAAACTTTGCCCTCAATTCAAGTTCTCATTATTCATGACTAAATCATCGAATTCACTTCATCATATACTTATTTTGTGCGCCAAAATCTGCTCTACAATTACCTTCCTATACACTTTCACCTCCAAAAAACAGTATAACCGTGAGAGCGCATTGCAAAAAAAAAAAAAAAAAAATTGTAACTTTCCCTAAATAACACTGGAATTTATTTATATACTGATTCAATACGGGGTGGATTTTATGGAAGAAACGGAAGTAACTTTCAAGTCACGATATTGAATACATATATATCTATACATATTGTGAAGAGTAAAACGCAAGCGGAGACTGCAAGAGAATTTTGATCTTGACCAGGACCAAGGACAACGGACACAAAACGTGGAAGACGGGCCACCCGTGCTGCTTTTTCTCTTGTGCGCGTCTCATGATCGCCATGGTGCTGATCCTCTCTCGCAATTCTCTTGTGCGCGTGTTCCCACGTACGATGCCCCGGGCGGTGGTCTAGCAAAACTCCTCGAGAGGACCCAAATTAAAGCGCCGGATCTTGGTCCGATGCGCGCCGATCCATCGGCGTTGCATAATTAAAGGAGCCACGTGTAATTGGACGATGTTGGAAAAAAATTCGTGACTATGCGAGGAGGCAACCAATAAACACACACACACACACACACACAAATACATATTATACACATGTATAATATGTATCTAAAACCCTTTTACAAGAGTGTCGTCGACCCTTTATATATCGCTCATCATATTATTTAGCTATTGATTGAAAAAAAAAAAAAAAAATGTTTTTCTTCATTTATCGATACAAAAATCTTCTTTTATAATGTTGGAATAATTTTTTTTTTCCTGTAGTTCAAAATGAAATATTATAATTTATTATATAAAAAATAATTTTTCATATACAAAACCACTAAATGTCTTTTTTTGGCTTCATCCATGATTTAAAAAAACATTTTACAAATCATAAAAAATGATATACCACCGTAAGAATATATAATGTGTGTAGTCAAAGTATAGGAATTCATTTGTGTGACGGGTGGGTGGGATGTAAAGAAAAAAAAAAAAAATAATAAAGTGGAATGAATAAGAAATGAAGAATATTAAAAAAAAAAAAAATAAATAAAAAAAAAAAATTATATGTATAGTATGGAGGAGATGTAGAAGGGGTTGGATGTGTCGAGTCCGTGTCGAATGATCGTGTGGCGAACACAAGAGTTTTAAAGCGTTTATAAGAGAGGAAATACGTCGTGAACGCGACGATGAATGCCCACTGTGAAGAGTGGAAAGGAATCACCTAATAATATTTTTATTAGCCATAAAATCGCGCAAGGGCGACGGGATGTGAAACGCGACCTAAACACAACAGGATTCTCGTGTTCAGAAGATAGAAGAGCAGACAAATATCTGTGTATAATAATATGGATATATGTAGGAAAAAAAAATTAATAAAAAAAAATTTTTCCCTTCTGTTTTGTTTTAGTAAGTGGTGGAATTTTTTTATGAATATAAGTAAAGATTTTATTTAGGGTTTTTTTTTTTTTTATTTGGATTTGTTGTGGATATTGTGGATGCTTTGTTGTTGTTTATTATTATTACATGATTTTTTTTAATTGTTTTTGTCAAGTGAAAATGTTTTTTTCTTTTTTTTATATATTGTTTTTGTTGTAGAAAAAATAATTTAGTTGATATAGGAATTTAATTTGTTGAGGAATTAATTTATATTTGATATGTGGGAAAAAAATTTCTTTTTATTTAGTTGTTCGTGTTTATGTTTGTAATTACTATTAATTATTTTATGGCATAATATTATATATGTTATTGAAAATTATAATAATGTTTAAAAGAGAAGACAGTTTCTAACTAACGATTACAACTTGAATTTATTCAAAAATTAATTTTTCGTCATGATAAAAAATTAGTTAGATCTTTTGTTTTGATTTATTTTTGTACAATTGTTTGAAATAAGTGTTATTTTATAGAGTGTAAATGAAAGCCCTAACTAATTGTACCAACTTTTTTCCTAATAATTTCACAACAAATTTATTCATTTACCTTAAACATTCATCAATTTTTCCTTTCTACAAAAATATCTTATAAAAAATTGATATTCATTTTCAGAAGTCACAATTTTTCCTTTCAAAAACAAATAATGTTGGCAAATTGATTTCATAAATTATTTGTTTCAAAAAATTCCAAACAAATAGAACAAATAAAAACATTCTCGTTCATTTATTTATTTATTTATTTACTAAAACTATTACTATTCTTATAACTATCACTATTAGCATAACTATTACTCTTAGTATTAGTACTATACTATTAGTATTACTATCAAAATTATTACTATTACTACTACCACCATAACTACTACTACTACTATTACTACTACTATTAATATTATTATTATTACTATCACAATCATTACTATTATTATTACTATCAAAATTATTACTATCACTACTACTATCACTACTAATACTATTACTATCACTATTATCACTATTATTACTATCACAATCATTACTATTATTATTACTATCACTATTATTACTATCACAATCATTACTATTATTATTACTATCACTATTATTACTATCACAATCATTACTATTATTATTACTATCACTATTATTACTATCAAAATTATTACTATTATCACTATTATTACTATCACTGTTATTATTACTCTCACAATCATTACTATTACTATTACTATCACTATTATAATTATCACTATTATAACTATTACTATTACTAATATTACTATTACTATTATTACTATTACTATCACAATCATTACTATTACTATTACTATTACTATCACTATTATAACTATTACTATCACTAATATTACTATTACTATTATTACTATTACTATTGCTATTATTACCAACCATATTATTATTATTATTATTATTATTATTATTATTATTTTCATCATATACTTTGAATTATTATATAAACAAATGATTGAATAAAAATAATAAACAAATGAATAAATAATGAGTATCGCTGATTTGGAATTATATTTTTACTTCTTCAATTTATTTTGTTATAATAATAATGATAATAAAAATTATTATTATTATTATTATTATCAATATTTTATTAATTTTTTAGTTCGTAGAAATATGTTAATTTCACTATGTGTTGAGTGTCTATTTTATCGGTTGGGCTATAATATTAATACAAAGTTTGTGCGGATTAAAATGGAAGAAAGAGGAATAAAAATATAAGAAGGTGAAGATGTGAAAAAAAAAAAAAAAAATGAAGGTTATAAATAATAATAGTGTGAGAGAGAAAGAAAGATCGGCGTGAAGACGATTTAATCCTGCGTGGTTGCCAGGACACGATCTCGATCAACGAGTTGCGAATAATAAAATGAAATGGCAGAAGAAGCTCCTGGCCTATCACACATGAACATATTCTAATGTATGTGTGTGTGTGTGTGTATGGGTTTTTATGTATACTGTCGATGTATTTGTTGAGCAACTGTATGACATTATTGTTATTTACTATTTACATGTAAATTATGCAGATTCACGTAATGCATTAATCTCCTGCGCATACCAGTGAAGATTTGTCGATTTTATTTGTTGTTTTTTTTTTTTTTTTTGGTTTATTTTATTTATGTAAGTTTTTTTTTTTTTTTTACGTTTCTTGCATAATTGAAACTCTTTTTTTTTTTTACTGAAATGGTTTTTTTTTTTTTTATTTGAATGAAGAAATAATATTAGAATTATTGCGGATTTTGGATAATTTATTTTATAATTTTTTTATTTAAATTCAACAGCTCAAAAATTTGAATTCAAAATTTTTTGCTCAATCGAAATTTGTTATTATTAACACAACAAATTCATTTTCACAAATTTCCCCTAAATTTATTGTAATGGAATTTATTTTTCACTTATCAATAATTTTTTTCTGTCTTCATAAAAAAAAAAAAAATTTCTGCAAATTTGAATTTATTTCTTACTGTCAATTTTCCCTTAATTATTATTCACACTTTTTTCATTTATTTATTCATCACATTCACATTTATTCCATTCATATACCAATAATTATTTCCTCCCTTTACAATCCAAATAATACAATTAAATTTTTCATTTTGTTCCAATCTATAAAAATAAAAATTCCACCGAAACTTTTAATATCACATTAAATTCAATTTTTTAATTAACAACTTAATAATCATTGAATATATCTCTATTTATTATTCTTCATTATTTCAATTATTTCAATTTTCATTATTCATTTGCATTTTTCTCATTAATTTTTATATTTATTTTTAATATTTATCCTTATTTTTCTTTATTTTGATATTCATTATTTTTATTATCATTAATTAATTTATTTCTTTTTATATTTATTTTTATTATTATTGCTATATTATCATTATTATTATCATTGGTATTTTCATTATAATATATAACAAATTTTTGTGGATTATATACAAATGATAAATAATTTGCTTAGTTGAATGTATTTTATGGTCGTGAAAATTGATAAAGTCGTCAAGTGACTAAATCACACTATGCAATTTCCATAATCCTCAATCGTTTTATATAAAGTTTCATACATCCATTTTACATTTGCATATATGTATATGAACATATGTGCATGTAGGCCTATACATATATGCACACGCATAGATATCATTTGCCCCTTTCACGCCCACACAATTCATACTCATTACAAACATCGTTAGTTATATCAACAGACGTATAACAATTTTATTCGTATATATAATTTTATATGCATAATACATAGAATAATTGATGGTTAAAGTACACGTGTAAATTATTACTCGATTAATATCTATCAATTATGAAATAATTATATCAAAGGAATTTCCGATGTGTACCTATGCACATATTATATGAAAAAATGATTAATTTGAAATATTAAATTAAATATATGAATATATTTAATATTTAATATTCATTGCAATTATTTTATTATTAATTATATATGATTATTGAGAAGCTTTGTTAGTGTAGTTAATGAATTTTTGTTCATGGTTAATTTATTTATTTATCAGGATTTTATTTTTGTTTTTCATTTCCAAAAATTAAATATTAATATTTAATGTTGAATATTCATCACAAATAATTTATTATTAATCATATAATTATTTAAAAGCTTTATCGTTAGCTAGTAAATTTTTATTTTTATTGTATTTATTTATATTTATCATTATTTTATTTTTGTTTTTCATTTCTAAAATTTAAATATAAATATTTTAAGTTGAATAATTATCGAAAATAATTTATTATCAATCAGCTAATTATTCAAAAGCTTTATCAATAGCTCATAAATTTTTATTCTCATTTTATTTATTTATTTATCATTAGTTTATTTTAGTTTTTCATTTCCAAAATTTAAATATAAATATTTTAAGTTGAATAATTATCGAAAATAATTTATTATTAATCATATAATTATTCAAAAGCTTTATCAATAGCTAATAAATTATTATTCTCATTGTATTTATTTATTTAACATTATTCCATTCTTGTTTTTTATTTGCAAAATTAAAATATAAATATTCGAATGTTAAATAATGAACGCAAATAATTTATTATCAACTATATAATTATTCAAAAGCTTTAATAAGAGCCAATGAATTTTTATTGTCAGTGAATTTATTTATTTAACATTATTCAATTTTTGTTTTTCATTTTCAAAATTAAAATATAAATATTTAATGTCAAATATTCATCACAAATAATTTATTATCAATTATATAATTATTCAAAAGCTTTAATAAGAGCCAATGAATTTTTATTGTCAGTGAATTTATTTATTTAACATTATTCAGTTTTTGTTTTTCATTTTCAAAATTAAAATATAAATATTTAATGTCAAATATTCATCACAAATAATTTATTATCAACTATATAATTATTCAAAAGCTTTAATAAGAGCCAATGAATTTTTATTGTCAGTGAATTTATTTATTTAACATTATTCAATTTTTGTTTTTCATTTTCAAAATTAAAATATAAATATTTAATGTCAAATATTCATCACAAATAATTTATTATCAATTATATAATTATTCAAAAGCTTTAATAAGAGCCAATGAATTTTTATTATCAGTGAATTTATTTATTTAACATTATTCAATTTTTGTTTTTCATTTTCAAAAATTGAATATAAATTTTTTATATCAAATATTCATCACAATTAGTTCATCATCAATCACCTAATTATTTAAAAGATTTAATAATAGCAAATAAACATTTTTTATCAATGAATTTATTTATTTATCATTACTTCATGATTCTCCTCCATTTAAAAAATTAAAATATAAATATTTAATATTAAATATTCATCCATAAATAATCAATCATCATTCATCTAATTATCCAGAAGCTTTATCAATATAACTAATTATAATTTTCATTCTCAATGCAATTTTATTTATAACTTCTATTTATAATTTTTTAAATTTAAATTTAAATTTCTCATTTCCTTTTTATTTTCAATTTTCAAAAATCAAATATAAATATTCATTTTCTTATTTATCTTATTTATAATTCATTTTTCCTTTTTTCAAATATATCTGAAAGTACAAGAGAAAGCCATAAAATTCTAACGCCTCCAATGTGTTTTGTGTGCGATTTATTTACGTGGTTTATTCACAGACTTGCGAGAGAGTCGCGAGAGCCCATCGGACGCCTCAAGGGATACATATTGTCCCCTGAGAAGTTGTCAGTGGCATTTGCGGGGGCGTTTTTAAACTTATATATAGTTGTATATATTATTTTGTCTGTTGGTATAGTGAACAATTTTAAATCATTCGAGCTTTTGGAGTAGAGTTTTTTATTTTTCTTTGCATATGATACGATTGTGTAAATTCCTTTATTGCCCATTTCAAGTGAAGCAATATCGTTTTTATTTCTGATTCAATGGTTATGTTTCTTTTTTTTTTTTTTTCTGTTGTGCAGGGTTGGAATATCTAAAGGATCGGATAATAATTCGCAATGAATTCAAACTCAAACGCACATTTGGACGATTTATTGAATTATTCATAAATCAAATTTATCGTCACGAAAATGATAATAAAGCTCGCAGTTTATTTAATGGTAAATATAATTTATTTGTTTTATTTATTTTGTTTTATTTTTTTTTTTCCATTGCGTAGCATTGTTGTTCTTTTATTTCAATAATTAATTGGACAATAAGTTGGTTGTTAATTTGATTGAAAATTACAATTGAGAATTAATTTTTAAATGTCAATTCGGAAATGGAGAAAATTATTTTTGTTTGATATTAAAAGTTAAACTTTTGTTTATATTTAATGTAAATTCTGTGGATAGAAATTGTAAAAATGAATTTATTGTGTTAATAATAATTAATTTTTGTTGAGCAAAAAATTTTTAATTCAAATTTTTGAGCTGTTGAATTTAAATAAAAATTTATTAAATAAATTATCCAAAATGGATTATCAGATTTTTCTTTTGACAAATTATTAGATATTTTTAGTTTTGGAAATTTTTGCAAAGCAATTGGAACGTTATTTAAAAATAAAATTTAAACAACAATTTAAATAAAAAATTATTAAATGTAAAAATGTGAGGATTTAATTTTTGAAAATGTTTTTATTGTGATTTCGTGGTACTTCCGGATTCACCGGAAATAACAGATATTTACACAATGCGCTAATAAAATAATAAAAAATAATAATAAATTTTCAAATCAATTTATAAAGTTTTACAAATTTTTAAATATTTCTTTTAAATTTAATTTTCACTTTTGATTTCACAGGAAATATTTTATCTTCTTTTCTTCATTTATATAACTCAATATAATTGATAAAAATATTTGTTATTTTCGATTTAAATAAGCTGAATTAATTTTCTAACAAAATGAAAATTTCAATTTCAATTTTTTTATTATTATTTCATCCAATAATATTTATCTAATTATTATTAAATCACTTCAAGTAACTGTACTACAATAATGGCTTTTGGATGCAATATAAAATTTTTTCAACGCACTCTATTAATTATTTATTATTGAATTAATCTAACTTACCGATCGAACGACGTTCGCGATAAATTAGTTACTGAATTCAACGCAGTGGAGACTCCTTACTGCGAATAAAATTGGCGGGCAAATGACCGTCGGTATAACTTAAAAAAATTTCCCGACAAAATATTTTTTGCACCGCTAAAAAAAAAGAAATATATTTATATATATTTCTTTATTTATTTTTTTATTCTCCTTCAGAAGGATGAATAAAATAAATTTGAGGTAAATCTGGATTGTAAGATGAAACCATCGTCAACAATTTACCTTTAGAGTTCTAACCGTCGCCCACGTTATAAAAACTCATTACTATTTCATCTCTAAATTTCACATATACAAATAATAATAATCCAGGAGCCGCCACTGCTCCTGTTATCCATCAGGACTCTATCTTTTTCTCTCCCTGGATATAATACAGTCACGTATACCAGAGAGATTTTAATCTCCAACGATAATAATTCTTCATCAACCCTCGAAAAAAATATTTAAAAACACGATTCGGTTTTTTCTCAACTGTATTGAATATCAAATTAAAAAAAATATAAATATATAATTATATTACTATTTTTTTTTTAATATAAATAACTTGATTATTATCACGAGTGAACTTACTCTCAACAAACAATTAATATTGATAAAAATATCAAAAATTAAATCGCGAAATAATAAAAATTCTTTGATGAAAATTTTAATTTTGTTTTTTCTTTATTCGATTTTATTTTGTAATTCATTTCCCTTCATTGGATATCAACAAATAAAAATTTATATTGATATTATTATGAAATAGAGTGTGAAAAAATTAGTAGAATTATCATCGATCAATAAATAAATAAATAAATAAATATATTAAATTTATATGTTCAATTTCTTTGAGAATTTTTTTCGTATAAAAATAAAATAAATTTCTTATTTCGATTTTTCATTTCAGTTAAAGCTTTATATGTGTTTGCGTTACAAATTAAGATCTCGTGGACTTTTTCGAAAGGAAAAAAAAAACAAAAACCCCGAGGAAATAATAAAAATTCTTTGATAAAAATAAAAATTTAATTTTTCCTCTCTGTACGATTTTAATTTTTAGATTAATTTTCCCCATCGAATGTAAACAAAAATAATTAATTTTGATATTATCATGAAATAAACCATAAAAAATCACTGAAATCATAATCGACAGATCAACAAATAAATAAATAAATAAATAAATAAATAAATAAATAAATAAAATACGTTCAATTTCTTCAAGAATTTTTTTCGTATAAAAATAAAATAAATTTCTTATCTCGATTTATAATTTGAGTTAAAGCTTTATATATGTTTGCGTTACGAATTTAAATCTTGTGTATAAAAAAACAGGGTGCTATCGCAACTGTCGCATCTATAAGAGAAGGAAGGGGAGGCGGGGGCGCCTTTGGGTTAACGCGTACAATTACTTGATGAGTCATTTCGGTAATTGGGGCATATTTTTTGTGAATTTATTGACGTCAGGAGAGGAATAAAAAATATAAATAATCAACTTTAAAGAAAAGGATAGGTACATACACATATTTAAACATATATTTATACATATATGTATAACTTGGACACTCAAAATTAGCATAAAAACCTGGAGGATGACTTAACGTCACGCGGCAACGTCTGACATTTTAACGAGCGCGAGAGTTAATATGTTTCTCTCTTGTTTCCTCTCCCTCATTTCTCTGTCTCTGTCACTTCACTTTTATTTATCGCGCGTGTTATCGGCTAGAGAACTATTTTGCTCCCACACACGTTAAAATTATTTATTTCGTTTTATTTTTTTCTATTAAAAATTCACAAAGGATAATTTCTGGTTATTTATCATATTTTTTTCTATGTTGAATATTTATTTAAATTTGGGTCTTTTTTTTTTTTTTTTTATACATTGTAATTGTGATTTGATAATTGAGTTGACGGAAGGGAATGGAAAAAAAAATTTTCTGGCCATTTTTTTTTTATTAAGAATTAATTGAAAATTTAATTATTCAATTTTTGAAATTTTTTTTTTTTTTTTTACGGATTTTTTGGCATTTTTGTACCTTGTTCATGCTATGTATTGATAGATAGTATGGGGGATATGGTTGGTTGATGAAAATTGAGTTGTTTTTTAGAGTAGTTGGGGTTTTTTTAATTTTTTTTTTAATTTTTTTAAAAAAAATTTTTTTTTTTGTGTTTTATAGATGTAGACGCGTCAGGTTAGGTATGTTAACAATGTTAACAAGTTGAGTGATAGTGAGATAAGGATCATTGGGTGTGTGCGATATCCTTTGTTGAAATGTGCGCAAAAAAGGGGTAATATGACACCCAAGAGTTGAAAAGAAAAAAAAAACATAGAAGCCTAGGGAAAGTGAAATATATTTTTTTATTCAATCTCTTTTTCTGTCTCTCCTTGAATTAATTCAATTGTGTTTTTTACTTTATTATATTCACCTAATTTTGATGTAATGAAAACAACAGAACGCATTCAGAATATGTAAAATTAAAAATTGATGTTATAAATATATTTATATTATATTGTAAAAAAATTCTCAATAATTTCTCACTAATTTTATCGATTTATTAATATTTAATTAAACCCAGAGTGAAATTAAAAATTGAACAAAAAAAAAAATATGCCGATTATTTATCGTTGCGATTCGAAAAAATTCAAATTTTTCTGTTACAAAATTCGATTTTCTGGACGAAATTATTATAAACATCAGTAGTAAATAATCAAAAAAAATTATTTGGCTCTTTTAATTAAATATAAAATATCAATAAAAAAATTTTCTTAAATTAAATATTTAATTAAATCAAATATTCATTACAATTAGTTTATTATTAATTATATAATCATTCAAAAGTTTTATTAATAGCTAATGAATTTTTATTCTCAATGAATTTATTTATCATTAATTTTTATTTTTTATTTTTCATTCATAAAAATCAAATATGAACCTTTTATGTTAAATATTCATCAAAAATAATTTATAATTAATTTTATAATTATATTCAAGCGGTTTATTAATAGCTAATGAATTTTTATTCTCAGTGAATTTATTTGTTTATCATCAATTTAATTTTTATTTTTCATTCATTAAAATCAAATATAAATATTTTATCTTGAATATTCATCACAAATAGTTTATTATTAATTATATCATTATTTAAGAGGTTTATTAATAGTAAATTAAATTTTTTTATCAGTGAATTTATTTATTAATCATAATTTCATTTTTGTTCTTCATTTACAAAATTCCTTACTAAATAATAATCACAGATAAATAAATAAATAAAATATTATCATTCAATGTCAGTAGTAAATGATAAAAAAAAAAAATTAATTTGACTCATTCGATTAAATATAAAATCCCAACAAAAATTGTTCTCCAATAAAATATCTAATTAAATAAACAAATAAATCACAGATAAATATTAATAAATCAAATATAATCAATCAATATCAATAATAAATAATAAATAAATAAATTTTCCACATTTAATTAAATATAAAATCCCAACAAAAAATATTCTCCAATAAAATATCTAATTAAATAAACAAATAAATCACAGTAAATAAATATCAATAAATCAAACAACACAATTTTTTTTAGCTTCATAATCACTTTAAACAAATTAATTCTTTCATAGTTAATTTTACTCTCTAATTCCTCCATACAAAAATCATTCCACAATTATGTTAATTCCCAAAAGTGTCGAAGAGCCATCTGATGATGAAGTGACGCGAACACAATCATACACATCCTAATACATACAAACATAAAGAAAACGAAAAGTGCGTGTCACAGCGGGTTCATCGAGGTATATCAAAGAGGAAAAAAAAAAGAAAAAAAAAAATCCTCAATGCCAAAACCAAATGAAAAACGGACATTCATAATAATCCATGGATTTACGAGGTAGAAAAATAGAAAAAAGAGATGAAAGAAATATAGTTTAAAGGCATATATACATATACATTTGTGTATTTATATGTATTGTATATATGTATAGATGGATATATCACCAATACCTAAAGTGATTTCTCTATTAGCTTCAAGGTGGAACCCCGTGGCGCCACCGGAGGGACACCAAAGTCGACTAACGCACGTTGTGCCTTGGCGTCGATTTTACAGGCCACCACTGGTGCTTTGTGGGTAGCCGCTGGACTCTTACTCTCTCACACACCTTTTATGATTTCACCAATTTTTATTCCCTCATTTTTCGTTGGTTTAATCAGATAGACGAATTGTGAAGAAAAAATAAAGTAAACTGTAAAGACATTTATTATAATAATAAGAACTACTTTTGTTTTTTATTTTTTTTATTTTGTTTTCGTTTTTTTTTTTTTATAGAAAGAGTGGGAAAGTTATTGTTTTTTTTTTTTGCATACTCTCACGTTATTGCCATTAAACTTAATCTATATTACCCAACTGGAACCACTTTTTATTGTTATTCTCAATTATTTTTTAATTGAAGAGTTCAATGGCATTTTATGCATAGTAAAAAATTTTTGTTGGAATTTTTTTTTTATATAGACTCAACCTGAAAATTATGTTGGAATGAATAAATGATAATATACTATTGTTATGTTGACTCTGACAGACTTTAAAAAAATTTTTTATGACGCTGTGTACTGAACTTAAAATTAATAAAAAAAATTTTCATCACATTTTTTTTTTTTTAAGAATTAATTTCATTGAAGAAATTATGTGATTTTTCAAGTTCCAAAATGAATTTCTATCGATCGACTTTGTAACAATATGAAAATATAAATAAAATGAATAAATATTCATCACAAATAATTTATTATTAGTTATATAATTATTCAAGGGGTTTATTAATAGAAAATAAATTTTTTTTCTCAGTGAATTTATTTATTATTCATGATTTTATTTTTGTTCTTCATTTCCAAAATTTCCAATTAAATGATAATTACAGATAAATTAATAAATCGAATAATATCACCCAATGTCAGTAGTAAATAATAAAAAAATTAATTTATCCCATTTAATTGAATATAAAATAAAAAAGAAAATTTTTTCTCAAATTAAATATTTAATTAAATCAAATATTAATTACAATTGGTTCATTATTATTTAAATAATCATTCAAAAGCTTTATTAATAATTAATGAATGTTCATATTCTCAGTAAATCAATTTGTTAAATATTCATCACAAATAATTTATTATTAATTATATAATTATTCAAGAGCTTTATTAATAGAAAATAAATTTTTTTTCTCAGTGAATTTATTTATTTTTCATTATTTCATTTTTGTTCTTCATTTCCAAAATTCCCAACTAAATAATAATTACAGATAAATTAATAAATCGAATAATATCACCAAATGTCAGCAGTAAATAATAAGAAAATTAATTTATCCCATTTAATTGAATATAAAATAAAAAATAAAATATTTTCTCCAATAAAATTTCTAATTAAATAAATTAATAAATCCCAAATAAATAAATAAATCTAATGACGCAATTTTTTATATTCATTTCAAACAATTCAAATAATATTAAATCATTAAAAGTTGAATATAAAAATAAAATCAAATAAATTTAAACGAAAGATTGGTGTGGCAGCAAATGGTGAACGGTTCATTTGTTTGTTTGCGTGCCAGTGTGCATTCGTGTCTGATCGTGTTACACGGGGTTTTGGTATGTCCTCCTCCTCTTTCCTCTTATGTTCATCGTCATTCTCAGCTCTTCCCCTCTCACCTTCACCCCTCAAACAACCCAGAACAACTCAATATAAACCGCACACAACGCGCGCGCGAGCGGTGTGCCCTCTCACAAATATCTTTCTCCAAACTCTCATCTTTCTTTTTCTAATCCGATCCCCTCGCACAACCTTCCAAGCTGGGTTTAACATTTATTTGCTTCTGGTGAGCTACCCAGGTAGGCTCTATATACATATAACAACACATAGAAATGAACACTCCCTTTATATTATCCAAACAACCCCCTCGTTGTTCACATTCTCATGCACTAATTGACCGTCAAAAATGATCACCCGTGTAATTTTATTAAATTGCCTCGTGCCTGCTTTTTTTTTTTTTTTCTTTTTATTTATTTATTTTTTATTATTATTCAAACTTCGAAGTGATTTCTTTTGTATAATTAATTCTAACGCCTTCTATTATTTATATTTATATTTAATATAAATTAAGGATTATGTATTTATTTTTTTAAATTGTTTGAGAATTTTTATAGAATTTATTTTTACTTGTTTTTTTTTTTTTTTTTGTTTATGAATTTATAATAAGGAGAGGTATTGTTGAATAATGACAATTGATTTTTAGTTATTTTGTGATTTTTTTTTTGGCTTTTTAGACAGTATATTTATTTTTAATGAAAATTTTTGAAGATATATTTTTTATGGTTTTTCATTTTTATAAGCGATATTTTTTTTGTTTGTCGTATCTGAAAATCTGATGATTTGTGAATGAAATGGGAATATTCTCGTTTGAAACTAAATTCTGAGTTAATTAGAAGCTTATCTTGTTTAAAAATTTGATTTAATTGACACGAGAAAAATTTTTTTTTGACTTCAACTCGATTTTTTAGTGATCAAAAATTTTTTTTGGAAAAAATGAATACATAGCTTTTGTAGGGAATTCAATTTGCTACAAAAAAGTTCTTCATCGCGAATGCTCTCCGATCAATAGTTTTTGAGTTGCAGAGCTGGAAAGTTGAAAGTTGATTATAAATTATAATCGACAAAAAATTTTCTTTAAACTGGAATTTATTGATTTGACATTAATTATCATCTCACAATAAACACTATGAAGCTATTACATTGTTGATAAGATAATCCTCTAATTAACTCAAAATTCAACTTTATAGGGTTTATTGTAAGATAATAATTAATGTCAAATCAATAAATTCCAGTTTAAGGAAAATTTTTTGTCGATTATAATCAACTTTCATCTTTCCAGCTCTGCAACTCAAAAACTAATGGTCAGAGAGAATTCACGGTGAGGAACTTTTTTATAGCAAATTTAATTCCCTACAAAAGCTATATATTTATTTTTTTCAAAAAAAATTTTGGATCACCGAAAAATCGAGTTGAAGTCAAAAAAAAATTTTCCCGTGTTAATTAAATCGAATTTTTAAACAAGATAAGCCTCTAATTAACTCAAAATTTAGTTTCAAACGGGAATATTTTTTTTTACAAATCATCAGATCTTCAGGTACGATAGACGAAAAAAAAAAAAATCGCCAAAAAATAAAACACACTGATATTTTAACTCAAAATTAGAAAAAAAAATACTTTTTACTGTTTATCAATTTTTTAAATCACTTTTATTTATTAAAGCTTAATGTTTACGTCATTACAAATGAATCAAGTTTTTTTTTATTGAAATATTTATAAATTTAATGCCAGCAAAAGGTTCAGCAAAAAAAATCCCAAGTTAAATAATAATATAGACGCACAAACATGATTCAGAAAGAAGAATCAATTGATTTTTATTTCATTCTTGCTGTTCCTTTTTTGTCATGGTATTTTATTTTTCCCTTTAAATGTTTCTTAACAATTACACTATACATAAATATAAATTCACACACTCATCTTTTCATGTAAAACTCTCAGGAATGTGAGATTTAAAAATGAGCAAGAATGAATAATATATCTATAATATAAAAGGCGGCGAAAATAAATCGCGCGCAGTTGGAGCGAGGCCTCCAGAATATTTTCCCCTCGTGTGGGGTCTTTGGACAATGCACATCAGAACTAACAGGAAGTTGAGTTGAATAAACATAAATAATTTCCCTTTTTTTAATACAATAATAAAAATATTTAACTATTATTATTTTAATCATTTAGTTATTTAATTTCATTTTAATTCGATATATTTCTTAAGAATTTTTTTTTTTGGTGTATAAATAGTCATAATTTAAATAAAATAAAAATTGTATGTTATTTATTGATTATTGAAGCTTGAAAAAAAAATTAGAAAACAATTATTTTTATTAAAAAATATTAAATTGAAAAATCTTATTGCAAAAATAATCAAAATATTTTTTTCTTATTCTTGTTTCAAATAATCAAATATCAAAATTTTACACTGAAAAAAATAATTTAAATTCAAATAGTTATAAAAGTTACAAAATGCATGAATAAAAAAATTATTTCCATACAAAATAAACAAAAGCAATATTAATAAATCAAAAAAAAAAATTATTTAAATATATTTTGGCTTTTCAATTAATTATACTAATTATTTTCTCAAAAAGTCTTTTCGAATTTTACATATAAATTTTTTTCTCGTAAATAATTATTCACCAATTATTTTTCAAACATTAAAAAAATAAAACAAAGCAAAATATTTTTATTTTATTCAATTTCCAATTTTGTAAATCCAGAAGAATTTTTTAAAAACCTTATTTTTAATTGCATTAAAATAAATGTGACTTGAAATTTAATTTTCCTACAATAAAAAACTCATCACTGTGACATGAGAAAATTTATTATATATAATAATAATTATATTTATATAGAAATTTCTATGTGTGAAACTAAAAGACTTGAATTATGACGAACAATGATGTGTTTGTAACCTATACAATTATAACTAATGGTTATATTTTTTTACATGTAATACTGCAAGTGCGCTTGACATTGCGAGTTAATGTTAACGGACAGACACGGTTGTATTTTATTCAAAGTGTCATTGAAACTTGAACGTGCCTTAGCATACGATCTGCATGATATAACTTGGACATAGGAGACAAACACATGAAGTTTGTGGCAAGTTAAATAAAAATACATTTGAGTGGAACTGAAGTCTGTGAAATTGATGTTTTGGAATAACATAACGTCAACGTGTGTGTCATACATGCATCATCATTAGTTCCCACGCGGTTAAATAACAAACAAATATTTAATAAAACTTTTCTTTTCATTTTATTCAAATTCGTTTCAAACAAATTTTGTTCATTCACTGCAATAATTTTTTTTTTTTCTAAAGTATTTAGAAAAATATTTTTTAGAGTGTAATAATTGTGAATTATTGGGAATATTACGGTCAAATATCCATGTTTGATTGTTGGATAATATAGTTATGGAAATTGTTATTAAATTCAAATGAGAATAAAAAAAAAAATTCGTGTTTAATTTTTTTTTTTCTTTCACATTTTTTTATTTGGGATTTTTAATGATCAATTAATTATTTGTTTTTTTATGAAAATATGTTAGGGTTTGTTCATAATTATGGTAATGTATATTGTGATTAGTCAATGTAATTAATGGAAATATCTTTGGGGTGAATAAATATTCATGATTTTATTGAAGGACAAAGAAATTATATTTCATTTGGAAAAATGAATTTTTTTTTAATTACTACAAATAATTTCGAGAAAAATTTAAATTTCTCCATATTTTTTTAATGCAGATGTATAGAAGATGAAGAATTGTTAGTTAATTTTTAAATTACCCTTCCTGTTTAGCTTGAAGTAATTAATAAAAATAATTCTTTCGCAATTTTTAATTATAAACACAAAAAATATTGACTCAAAAAATTTTATTTAAATCAATCTAACTCCTAATTTGATATTTAAAATTAATAATTATAACAAATTCCACGTAGAATGATTAGTATTCCATCACTAAAAAAAAAAAAAAAAAATCCCTATAAATATTAATAATAAAAATACATAAAAAAAAAATCAACGACATCAAAAAAATTAAATTCAAATCGTCAAACAAATTAAAAACATAAATAAATCACTCGTAAAATTGCTATATACATATATGCTTGAACGGACTATATTAATATTTATTATAATACACCAAAACCATCCATGATCCTTTTTTTATAAGAGGCGTGAAAAGCAACAAGGCGGAGCGTGCGAGTTTGAACCTGCACAACGCACAAAAAAAAAAAAAAAAACCTTCACATACAATTGTACTATATACACCTATAAAAACCGCCCAAAATGTGACAACCAGAACAAATCACCAAAAGCCATTTTATAATTTTTCATAATTTCTCAAACAATAAATTAACCGCGACAAATATCTCAAAAAAAAAAAAGAAAAAAATTACCCCATCTCCAAAGTCAATTCAAATTAAAATAATTTATTCATTCATACTTAAATATTTGATCGTTAAAGATCATCGGACAAGATGAAAAGTATTGTGTGTACGTGTCTACGCGTGTAGGTGATACAAAAAGGAATGCCAGTAGACTTTGCCTGGTCATCTTACCTTATATTCTACAAAGATAAATGATAGGGGGACGATGAAGAAGAAGAAAAAGAAAACTAAAAAAGCAAAAGGTATATATAAACCATATAGAGGGTAGTGGCCACTTCTTCAACAGTCTCCACAGTCTCGATCTCTCCTCATGGTCAAACACACCCACTCTTATACCTCTCACGTATACACATAAACAACCATTGAAAAACTTGCACCTAAATCATAGACCAAACAAGACTATTGTTGTGCATTTAGTGTGTGAAAGAATGTTGCCAAATCTAAGGTGGGATTGTGCGGGTCCTCTCAAAAGTTTTACTCATCCGGTACCACACCATCACCATCACCACTATAACCTACTACTACTACATATTCTATATAATATAACAACCCACTAAAAACATCACCATTACCATTTCGTCGCACTAAATCGTGAAATGTAGCGCCTCAATTCGACAGGGTGAATAATGGAGATGGAGCAAAAGACGAGGCAAAACTTTAAAAGAATTATATACATATATAAAAACCAAGAATGAATGAAAGAATATATGAGAATAAAGGGAAAAAAGAATGAAAAGAAGAAAAAGAAAAAAAAAATAATAATGTAAAAGAGGCAATGAGAGTGGCGCCAGCTTGTCCGAAAGTTCTTTTGGGTGTTAGAAACGAGTAAATACGCACACGCGTGCTTATGAAATAAAAAAAAGAAAAAATATGCAACACCTGCCTATTGATGATGTGTTAGAGGGTGGGCGTACTCTGCATCATGACCTGTAGTCTAAACTACCCCTCACTGCGAGGAAGTAAGATGGAGTAGTATTTTATTTTCTTTTTTTTTTTCTTTTCTTTTATTTATTCTTTTACGTTTCACCTTTCTTCGAGTGTCTCATAGGGCGGTAAAATCTCTTAGTTAAGGGGGCATTGTGGTGTTTTTGTGAATGGAATTGGCGGTACTGTGATCTACTCGAAGGTATATTTGTATTTGGGAGTGGATTGAAAGAGAGAAGGGAATAGAAAAAGAGAAATAATATAATAAAATGAACGGGGGTGGAAGAAGGAGAAATATAATAAAAAAAATATAAAAAAAAAAAAAAGAGAAGAAGCAGGATGAGGTGATCCATTGAGGACCTCCAGCGTGCACGAGCCTGCTCGCGACCAATAGCGTTATAGCTACTCTTGTGTATATATATATATATATATATATACATTCGTACAGGAAAAAAAAATATAATAAAAAAAAAAAACGTCATATCACTGCCTCACCATCTATATACCAACTTTAAATGTCGATGTGGCTTCTTTTTTTTTTTTTTTTTTATTTATTTATTTATTTAGTTATTTATTTATTTGTTTTTTTTTTTTTTTTTTTTTTTTTTTTTTTGGACTTCTTCTTTGCAAACGTTTTGCTGACTATGCGATAGTGTCTGAGGCACCTAACGAGATTCTTTTGCCACCCAAATTGCCAGAGATTATTGAGACGCTTAGTGTGTGAGCATAAAGTTGTATTGAGAAGAGAATAATTGAGATAAGAAGTTGTTAAACTTTTTTTTTTTTTTTTATTGAGAAACTATTTTTAGAATTGTTTTATATTATGTTGTGTATTTATTTATTTATTTAATTTTTTTTTTTTTTGTTTATTGAGTTTGGAATTAGAGTGGGGAATTTATTGTTGGGAAGATATTTTGTATACTCAATTTTTTGTCTTGTGATTTTATTTGTTTGGGGGATTTGTATTAATTTTTATTGGTTATTTGACTTATTGGATTTATTTGTTTATTTAATGTACAGATATATTTTGCTTTTTTTTATTTATTTATTTGTTTAGTTATTTTTTTTTTTTAGGTCAGTTCATTTGTTTGGATGATTTTTTTTAAGATTTTTATTTGTTTGTTATTTAATTGAAGGTTTTTTATTTTATATTCGTTTTGTGATTTATTTGTTTGAGGGCTAATTGAGAATAAGTGAGTAGTATGAACAAATAATGTAAGTTGAATGAGAGTAATAATATAATTACTATTTCAAAAACATTTTTATGATCGAGACATTGATGAAAAAAATTATTTTTTTATTTTAGATGTTTTTTTAAAATGTTTGTGTATTTTTGAGATATTGAATGATATATTTGTTCTTCAGAGCAAACACAAAGAGAGTATACTAAAGTACTATCGTTCAATTTCGAATATTTTTTTTTCTTTCTAAAAATAAAATAAAAAAATAAATAAATAAAGAAGAAACTCGAAATTGAATTGCTTTAGTATCAATTCACTTATTTCTTAAAAAAAAAAAAGCACTAACTCAATTCCAAAGACTTTGAAATAATTGAAATAATATCAATTATAAAAAAGTTCATCAAATTCGAATAAAAAATTCCAAATAAATAATTTCCAATAAACAGCAAAACATAATTAAAATAATAAACAATAAATCAAATCATCACGAAATTGTCCACCAAATAAATATAAATTTTCAGAACAAATATTCGCATCAACAAAAAAATATTATTATTATTATTATTGTTGTTGTTGCTGCTATTATTATTGTTGTTATTTTTATTCTTATTGTTGTTGTTGTTGTTGCTATTATTATTGTTGTTATTCTTATTATTATTGTTGCTGTTATTTTATTCTTATACTTATTGTTGTTGTTGTTGCTATTATTATTGTAATTCTAATTCTTATTATTATTTTTGTTGCTACTATTATTATTGTTCTTGTTATTTTTATTTTTATTTTTATTGTTGTTGTTGTTGTTGTTGTTGCAATTATTATTGTTATTCTTATTATTGTTGTTGTCATCATTGTTGTTGTTGCTACTATTATTATTGTTGTTGTTATTATTATCATTGTTGTTGTTGCTACTATTATTATTGTTGTTGTTATTTTTATTCTTATTTTTATTGTTGTTGTTGCTATCATTATTGTTGTTATTCTTATTCTTATTATTGCTGTTGTCATCATTGTTGTTGTTGTCGCTGCTATTATTATTACTTGTTATTTTATTCTTATTCTTAATGTTGTTGTTGTTGCAATATTATTGTTATTCTTATTATTGTTGTTGTCATCATTGTTGTTGTTGCTACTATTTTTATTGTTGTTGTTATTTCTATTCTTATTTTTATTGTTGTTGTTGTTGTTATTATCAATATTATTGGTTCCAAATTGTTTTTTTTTTTTGCTCATTTCTCCAATAATATTTTTGTATCATTTCACAAAATTCTATTTTATAAAAATATCCATCAAACAAAACACTTTATCAAATAGCTTCTAAAATATTGATCAATTGAATAATATTTTCCTCGTGTGAATTTTAATATCTAAAAGAAAGAAAAAAAAAAAAAATCTAAAGATAAAGAAACAGGTAAATTGATTGTGAATGCAAATGAAATATAACAAGATCACCCGCACGTGGGAAAGTGCGAGGTTGATCCGTGGGGGGTCTCTTAGTTTATATATGTACTCTTTTAGTTTCCATTCTCTTCTATCCTATTCTATCCTGTTTGTCTTTTATTTTATATTATATATATATATATATTTCTTTCTCTTATATACATATACATATATATTCCTGTTTATTTCGGTTAGTCCCTTCTGTTTCGCTCGCACGCGGTCAATATTATTATAAATACCTAAGTTTGTGTCCCCGCAAAGGTGCGTGGAATCGTATTTCTTTTTCGGTTATATGTGCTCGAGAAGTGATTCGAGGTGAGCTCACTCCAACATATGTATATATATTTACATATATATATATATATGTTGAGACGTTCTTCAAAAATGAAACCGCCTTTTCTCTTGTATGTCCCTTTTCATTCTGACCAATATTCCATCTCTCTGCCGCATTTTGTTATAACATAAAACGCAAAAACGACGTCTTAACCGTCTGTGTTATGTCGTTTCACGTTCAATTTGAATTAACAACTAATCATGGTGGTCGATTGACGAGGGGTATATTGAGAAAACACAAGGCTGAGAGAATTAGAAGCATCGCTAATTCAGGAAATGGTATAATATAATGTCAAGGAAATTAAAAAAAACCAAAAGAAATTTTGTGAAGTATTTTTAGATTAATTGGAAAATAATTTCGTTAAATATTAATTAACTATAAAAATTATTTCTCTACAATTTTGATTGTCTTACACAATGCTGAAGGAATATAAGAGTCGTCAACAATTCAGGAAATGCTATATTAATTATAATGTCGAGGAAATCAAAAAAACCAAAAGAAATTTTGTGAAGTATTTTTAGATTAATTGGAAAATAATTTCGTTAAATATTAATTAACTATAAAAATTATTTCTCTACAATTTTGATTGTCTTACACATATGCCTAAAGGAATATTAGAGTCGTCAATAATTTAGGAAATACTATATTAATTATACTGTCGAGGAAATCAAAAAAACCAAAAGAAATTTTGTGAAGTATTTTTAGATTAATTGGAAAATAATTTCGTTAAATATTAATTAACTATAAAAATTATTTCTCTACAATTTTGATTGTCTAACACATATGCCTAAAGGAATATTAGAGTCGTCAATAATTTAGGAAATGCTATATTAATTATAATGTCGAGGAAATCAAAAGAACCAAAAGAAATTTTTTGAAATATTTTTAGATTAATTGGAAAATAATTTCATCAAATTCAAACAGATTAAATTTTTATCATACATGTTTTTATTTTTCATTATAATATTGTAATTACCATTGTTATTTATAACTTCATGCAATTTAGTGTGAAAATTTTCAATGCCAAGTAATGAAAAAAAATTATTGTTTTTTTTGGCAAAATGAATAAAAATCTTTCCGATTGGTTTTATTCATAATGGTTTTTTGGATTATATATATTACTTCAATTAATTGAGATAAATATAATTAATATTTGTATCTGAATAATTACAAAATGACGTGGCGAAATTTTATTTCGTGTGACAAAGTTTTTCTTTCGAAGGAATTAATTAAAATTCAAAGTCCAAATTATTTATTAAAGTGATTTTATATTTTATTTACTCAATACATTTTTTTTTTGTCAATTATCATAATTATTAGTGTCATTCAACGCGATATAATTTATAAAACCTGCGAATATATTGTTTAAAAAATGAATACGATTTATTAAAATAAAAATTTATCGATAAAAAAAATTCTTCTATCTAAATATAAATAAATAAAATAATGAACATGAACCGGAAATTCATCGTGTGATTTTGAAAAAAGAGAAAGGCACATTTCGCGTCACAAATATAAATTTATATTTTATTTATTTTATCCCCTTCTATAATACTACTTATTTAGGTATATTCTCATCATGCTTCACTTGGATGCCAACGAAAAAAATAATCTAAAAAATAGAATGAATTGAGAAAGAAATATATATGTATGTAAACCACAAACATACATATGTTCGTATACATATTTATGTTTCCGAAGCTTTGATGTTATCCAGCTTGATGGTTATACCTTTTCTTTTCGTGTCCCACTTGTTTCTGTATCTCGTTCTTTTAGAGTAGTGACTTCCCTCTTCATCCTCCACCGCATTTTGTCGGCAAACCGCAGACGGGCACGAGTCCCATGCTGATGTCTCTTGTTAACATCCGCGAAACGACCGCCAGGAATCCGAAAAATCATGTCGTATTAGAATCCAAACCCCGCATAACACAACCAACATTCTGTGGGAGCCAAAATTGAAACACAAAAACACACGATACGACCGATAGCTATCATCATCATCATCATCATCATCATCATCATCATCAGCATCAGCATCATCTACTTTTTCTTTAACAAAAATTTGTCTTGTACGAATTTATTTTATAACTCTTGGATAGCGTGAATTTATAATTATATTAAGACATAAATAAATATAAATTTGACAGAATTAATTTTATGACAATTTTTTTCTCTTTTAAATTTATTAATTAATTTATTTATTAATTTATAGTTGGCACTTTTGAAAATTAATCATGGATATCCTTTGGGAATTATGATGTTGATAATTTATTTTTGTATTTAGAATTATATTTTTATTATATTTAAAATTTGCAAGCAAAAATTAATTTAATAAATTTTATTATTATTCATTTTTTGATATTTATTTATTTAAATTTATATTTTTCTTTTTGGTAAAGTTCAAAATAGCTGAATGTGACAGAATTAATTTTGAGATGTTTTCTTCTTTTATTTTGTTAATTTTTTTATTAATTTATAGTTGTCATTTTTGAAAATTAATTATGGAAAATATTATTTCGTATAAATGCCCCCTGGGAATGACTTTAATATTTTATTTTTATGTTTATTATTTGTATTTAGAATTATATTTAATATTTGCAAACCAAAATGAATTTAATAAATTTTATTTTTATTGTTTTTTTTTTATATTTATTTATTTAAATATAAATTCTTTTGTTTGAGAAGCTTCAAGATATTAATATTTCATTTTTAAATATTTATTACTAGTATTTGTAAATATTTAATATGATAAAATATAATTAATATTTATATTAATGCATAAAATAATAAAATTAATAAAATAAAATTCAATAAATATATTTTTATGATAGAAAAAGAATTATAAAAAAAAATCACGGTTATATTTCTTATATTTTGCAACTTGTCAAGGAAAATAATACATATTTAAATACATAAATATCAAGAAAATAATAATAGTAAAATTTATTTAATTCATTTTTGATTGTCAAAAATAAAAATATAAATTTTACTATTATTGTTTTCTTGATATTTATATATTCAAATACACACATTCTTTCCCTTGGAGAAGCTTCAAAATAGCCGAAACATGACCGTAATTTTTTCAAATAATTTTTTTTCCATCATAAAAATATATTTATTAAAATAAAAAAAAAAAAAAAAAGAAAAAGCGAAATAGTCATAAAATATTTTCGGAGTGCGTTGCACTTTCGATTCCTATTTCAAAAATGATTTAAGACTTGGAAAATCCTAAGTGTAAGTATATATGTATACAGTAAATGTTGGAATAGAGTCAGGTGTCAGGTATAAGAAAAGAAAATTTGCTTTTGTCGGCAATGATCAGCCCCTTGAAGTATTTGAGGGTGTTAAACCTGTCTTCATTTTATTATCTCTTCATATATATTGTTACTTTTAGCGTGCTTTTTCATTTTATAATTTTTAACCAGCAGCGGAAGCAGCAAAAGTACCATCACGACCATCAGTTTGTCGTTTAATCTGCCGTGAGAGGATTTTACAACCATTTAAACCAGGGGCGCCAACGACCACCTGGACAAGTACGTTATACAGCTGGACTGGGTGAGTTAATCGATTTTTCACGGTCACTCTCACTTCTATCGTAAACTTTGGGAAATCTTCCCTGGTCTTTTCCTTCCTTTTTCTATGCTTTCATATAATTCTTTGTTCTAGATACCAATAAATGCTACAGGTGGACATTTAGAGATTAGACAAGGTAGAAAAATATTTAAATGCTTTGGAAATTATTATTTTTAGTGATTCGAGTGGATAATTAAAGTGGAAAATTTTTTTCATGGTCAATTTATTTATAATTAATATTCTGGGATACGAATTTAGAAAGGGTGAGGGTTGGGATGAGGGAAGAGTGATGTGCAGGGTGGAAAGAATATTTTATCTTTGAGAATTTATTCGGTATTTAAATTTTGATATCGGAAAAATGAGGAAATTTTTTGTGTTTCAATTTAATTGGAATAATTGGAAAATAATTTATCTATGTGTACATATATTTTTGTTTTCTTTTTTGATGCTTGAATGGTCTTTGGTTTATTATGATACAATTGAATTTTGAGGGAGTGCGCCCTTAATATTGCTCATTTGTTTATTTTTTTTAATTGATATAATCAGAGGCAAGAATTTATTATCATGATTTTGTTCTTGCTAATTATATTTTTTTCTTTCTGTTATTATAATTGATTGATTAATTGATTGATTGATTGATTATTTAATTTATTTACAATATATTATGAAAATTGATTCTATAGTAAATTATTTTGTTTCTCTATTTTTTTAATTACATTAAAATTTTTTTAGATTTTTATTTAGATAATTTTTCACGCATGATAAATTACAGTACTAATAATTTATTATTATTTCAATTTCAATTTGAAAATCATCTAATTAACACATTGATATTTATCAATATTAATTTATTCGTCTGGTAATTATTGTTTAATTAATTCGCTAACGCTGCTGCCACGAATTTTCATTTCATCTGCATTCTAACAAGAAAAAGAAAAATAAATAATTATCATTAATTAAATACAATACAATATCTATGAAAAAAAATAATAAATAAATAAATAATTATTTTTAGCGATTCGAGTAAATAATTGAAGTAGAAATTTTTTTTTCATGGTCAATTTGTTTATAATTAACATTCTAGGACACAAATTTGGAAATGGTTGAGGGTTAGAAATGAAAATCGAGTGCAGGTTTAAAAATAAAATAAAAAAAAAATAAGTATTACAATTTACATACACTACTTATTACTATCTATGTATAGTTAAATATATAGTAAGAACAAGATCGACGTTGGTGGTTTTAAGGATGGTGCGCACAGGCCCATGTGGGTGCTTCACTTTTACATTCCAAAACAAAAGGGAATGAACGAGAGAGAATTGTGTGGACAATATGTAAATGAGTAGCTGGCCATGGTCACGATGTCGCGACCTCGTCGCCTTTTACACTACTACACACTTCAAATAACATCCATAAATACATATATCTATCACAAAGACAACTTTACACACATTTATATATGTATATATAAATATATATGTATATTTATGTGTACAATCGCGATTGGTTTTCTTCAAATAAGGGCCTGGGTAAAATGTGTAACCATTCGTAATGGCTCACGAGCGCAAACATTTCTCTATACCCATTGCAAAATCTCTTTTACATTTATTTTAATTCTATCCTGCAATCATTTGTGTTTGGAGAAAAATATATAAGAAGGGAAAATTAATGTGTAAAAAAATATGCATTGAGGGAATATATTTGAATTTTATTGTGGTTATGGATTTTTATTATAGTAAGAAAAATATTTGGGAAAAATATCTTTGTTTAGATGAAATATTTTTATTTAATACCTGTAGATTTTTTCATTTTTCTTTCTTCGTATTGTTTATTTTTTTATTGATTTATTATATTGCGAATTCTCATTTATGTTATTATAAATAGACAAAGTGTAAAATTGTAATTGAAGTTATAATATTATTTTTAGAATACTTTATCTTGATATAAAAATTTTTGCAACGATAAATTGCAATAGTTGATATTAATTTCGATTAAACAAAAATGTTATGCATTTGAGGAAATATATTTAAATTTATTGCGGTTATAAATTTTTATTACAGTAAGAAAAATATTTGGGTTAAAGTTGTCGGATTAAAATTATTCGATTAATGAAAATTATTTGATTAATTTTGTATTGAATTGTGAAATGTTAAAAAATAAATAGAGATAATTTTAGTTTGATTTTATTGATTGGAGATTCGAAAAATTGCAACGGAATATATTTAAGATTTAATTGTTTTGATGGGAGAACTTGGGAAAAAAAAATTAATTCAGATGGATTAATAATTTAATTTAATTATTAAATTAATATAATCAAATTAATAATTTCTATCAATTGTTTCAATTGTTATATTTACTATTGTCTCGAATTAATAAAATAAAATATTCACTCAATCCAATAATGAATTAAATTTAAGAATTTCATTAATCCAAATTCAAATGTCGAAATTTGAGTGAAAAAATTTTCCTTTATATATTTATTCAAAACAAACAACAATAAATATTCTTATTATTTATAGCTGATAAATTAATTTTCTATTTGACATGAAAACTTGTAATTTTTTTATTCTAATGCGATTTAACATCAGAAAGATCAGCAAATTATTCAAGCGAATGGTTCCCATATATATTTCTCTCTTTGTTTTTTTTTTTTCTTTCATTTTCATTTATACTAAAGATTATATGTGTACACAAACGGGTTTTTTGTATTATGGGTGAAGAGCTCATGTGACTTTAAAGTATATACTATGGTTTTTTGATATCAAAAGCAATTAGCCGTTAAAAGTGTTCGTATGTTCAAAGTTCTCCACCCACACGTTAGCGATCTTCATTCTCTACTTCAATTCTTTATCTACTTATGCGACAAAATGCATCTCATTTGGGTTGTCCAACAAAATGTCGTTGAATAAAAAAATCCTGAGTGCGGAGGGCAATGTCATTTAAGAAAACAAAACGAAAGAAAATTTATTGGCAACATTTTTTTCTTTTTATTCTATTTCAATATTTTATTTTTCTTTTTTATTTATTTTTTTTTTTTTTTTGACAGAATTTTCCCACTCCAAATGATCAGGCTGATGCAATGTCTCGCATCGTCGTGAATATTTCTTGGAAGTAGCGTCGTTGTTCCCACGAACGACACGGCTTTTCTCTGAAGAAACATCAGCCAACCTTAACTAAAAGTAAAAGCGTAAAGGATCACAGACGGAAATATTTGGTATATAGTTTATAAGGATGGATATACATAGATTTTTCAATTGAAGGGGTCGGACGTACATAATCTTCTTTTAGAATTCACGATTTCCCATGACGAATTATTATCCTGAATATGTGTACATAAATATGTATGTGTGTATTTTTTTTTTATTTTTTTTTTTTCATAGTTTATGCACACTTGGTGTTTTGATATTTATTCTTGATTCAAGTTGTTGAATTATTTACAATAAATCCAAATGGATTGAATAATTAAAATTGAATGATTGAAGAAAATGAATTAAATTTATTTATTTTTGTTTTTATAATTTATTTCATTTTGTTGACGTGAAATAAATTAAAATTAAGGACTAGTACAATTGCCGATTTGTATTTGATATTTAAAAAATAACTAGTTTTTATATAAAAGAGAAAATTAATTTATCAGATGAAAATAATGAGAATATTTATTGTTATTTGTTTTGAATAAATATTTAAAGGACAATTTTTTCACTCAAATTTCGACATTTGAATTTGGATTAATGAAATTCTTAAATTTAATTCATTATTGGATTGAGTGAATATTTTATTTTATTAATTCGAGACAATAGTAAATATAACAATTGAAACAATTGATAGAAATTATTAATTTGATTATATTAATTTAATAATTAAATTAAATTATTAATCCATCTGAATTATTTTTTTTTCCCAAGTTCTCCCATCAAAACAATTAAATCTTAAATATATTCCGTTGCAATTTTTCGAATCTCCAATCAATAAAATCAAACTAAAATTATCTCTATTTATTTTTTAACATTTCACAATTCAATACAAAATTAATCAAATAATTTTCATTAATCGAATAATTTTAATCCGACAACTTTAACCCAAATATTTTTCTTACTGTAATAAAAATTTATAATCGCAATAAATTTAAATATATTTCCTCAAATGCATAACATTTTTGTTTAATCGAAATTAATATCAACTATTGCAATTTATCGTTGCAAAAATTTTTATATCAAGATAAAGTATTCTAAAAATAATATTATAACTTCAATTACAATTTTACACTTTGTCTATTTATAATAACATGAATGAGAATTCGCAATATAATAAATCAATAAAAAAATAAACAATACGAAGAAAGAAAAATGAAAAAATCTACAGGTATTAAATAAAAATATTTCATTTAAACAAAAATAAAATTCAGTATTCAATTAAATAAATTATTATTTCCTCCCACAAAACAAATAATAAATAAAACCAATATTTTTTCCTTGATGAGGTAAAGACTTTTTTGTTAAACTGATGATGATTATTTAAAGAGCAAAAAAAAAAAACAAAATCCTGAATTATTTTTTAAATGTTTGAAGCAAACACGAGCCGACAGGTTTATATCATCACGCGCTGTGCCACATCCTGTCGGCTAACAAGGCAAAATTAGTGAAATAAATCTACACATATACACAAATACAAATACAATATTTGTGTTTGTGTATCAGGGGTGAATGGTGGAACCTATTAGTGCGGCAAACGCCCCTCAATCAGCGGCAGTTAAGACATATAACCATCAACCGTGCGTTCATTTTCATCCAATAACGCGATCCTCAAAAATAAAACGAAACAAAGAACAAACTTTCATAAATAAAAATAAAAAAAACACAAACAGAAAAAAAAAAATTGAATGAATTGCACAAATAAGGGTTGGAACTTGTCTTTTGTTCCACAATGTTTGATGAACCACCGCCACAAATGCACTATTTACACCACTGCTAAAAAACCCCATCCCCAAAAAATTATCACAGAGACAAAATAAAATCTCTTTTTTATTTTGTCTCATTCATTTATTCACTTTCATTTTATTTTTCTTTGTTTCTTCAATTCCCTGATCGTCCTCTCAATGTTTTCAAAAAAACCAATGCGGGCACACTGTCCTAATTACAACGAGACCCCTTATTTTTATTTTATTTTTTTCTTCTTTCGAAAGAAAAAGAAAAAAAACGTTTTCTTCTTTCCTCCTTTTTTTTTTTTTCACAAAGACTGAAAAGAGGCCGAAATATTTCTTGCCCTCTGGGATCTACTCTTTCACACACACACACACACACATACATATATTCCTTCTCCCTCACACAAATATATAAATATACATATATACATCATAAGACTAGACCGATTTTTGCCGCGCGGCTCCCAGGACTTGAAAGTCTTTCGCGTCTTCATCGTCATCGCGTCCGCCACATTGATGTGATAAAAGAAAAAAAATACTTATACATATACATAAATGTGGGTGTAAATATTATATATATATATACATATATATATATACGTATGTGTATATGAAACAAGTAAGATCGCGTTGGAACGTCGCAGTTTTTCCCAAGCCATTCATGGGAGCGCTCCGGGATTTTTTTTGGAGCCTTCTCACGACTCATTCATACCTTTTTCGCCGCATGAGATCCAATCGCCGAACGTGCCTTCAACCTATACCTGTACATGCATACATCCATAAAATACGTGTATGTTTTATATAAATATAAATGTATAAGTGTAGAGGAGTTCATTTATTGTCGCTATTCTATATTCAATTTAGTCTATTGACGCGGATCCTTATTTTAGAAAAGAAAAATTAATAGATCTCTTTGAGATTGGTTCTTTTTTTTTTTTTTTTTTATTTATGAAGAATTGATATGGACATTTGGCTTGTGAGGGAGGGTAAATTAATTTTTTGAATTGATATCGACTGTTGATTAATTCAAAGACTTGAAAATGTTCGGTATTGTGCCACGTGTAGCGTGCATATCAGCAAGAGTAATGAATTGTTTATGAATTGTTGAATACATAGTAGGGTGGGCTAAAAAAAAACTTTTAATTTTTTTTTTATTGTTTGCCATGGAGATATTGTTCAGGGTGATGAGAAAAATGAGCCTGTGAAAAGGGCAGCTCTTAATTTTAATGTTAAGAGGTGTCGTGATTTTTGATTTTCTTATTGAATAACATGGAATTTTTTTTTTTTTTTATCGTTAGAATTTTGTAGCTCATGAACTAATGGACGGATTTGAATGATCAATAGATCTTTTTATAGGAAATTGAATGCTCTACAAAAAAGATCTCTTGTGGTTAATCGATTACTCTGACCGTTTAGAAGTTATTTGCATTTATGATTTGAATGGACAAATTTAAAATATTTATTAAAAAACTATGAAAATCAGTACGCAGGGATTTGAATGCGAATATCTCTTAAATGGTTAGAGTAATCGATTAACCACAAGAGATCTTTTTTGTAGAGCGTTCAATTTCCTATAAATATATGTATTGATCATTCGAATCCATCCATTGGTTCGTAAGCTACAAAATTCTAACAATAAAAAAAAAAAATTCCATTTTAATCAATAAGGAAATCAAAAATCACGATGCGACACCTCTTAATATTAATATTAAGAGCTGCCCTTTTCACAGACTCTTCTTCTTCGACACCTCGAATAATATTTTCATAGTAACATAAGAAAAAAAAATTGAAAGTTTTGTTTTAAGCCCATTCTAATACATAGGTTCGACTTTTAATTTCTCTCGTTTGATTATTTTTTTTTTAATTGTCTTTGAAAATTTTTATTCAATCGTGTGAATTTTTATTATCAATTGTACCCTGCGCTGTTTCAATTAACATCAACGTACGTTAATGTTGTTTAATTGAAAAGGTGCAAAATTAAAGCGATGAGAAATAAATTATAAAAAATTATTTGAATCGTTTTAATAATAAAATAAAATTTTGACACCTTATCATTGAGCACCTGGATGAAGTATTCAACAATGGAGACGAGCGCAGGGTTGTTAAGCACACACACACACACACATATATATATATTTGTATATGTATATACATAAGTCATTTATTTATTGAACGAACAGAATCAGCCAGAGTCAAAGCGTTATTGGACACAAATGCGATGACAACGAGCTAACATCGTTGGTAAATATGGCGGCACGCGGTTTCATACAGAAAAAACTCATGAACACATACAGAGGTACCCATGTACTTGCTCATTTCCTCTCAAACACAATTCAGTTATATATATAACGTTGAGAAATAAACGTCAAACCCGTCACATACTTCAGTCTGATCATGAGAAACGGTCAAAATACTTTTATTTTTTTTTCTTATTTGTTTTATTTTTTATTTAATTTTTTTTTTTTCATACGTTTGTGTTTGTATATTGAGGATGGATCAACGTTCATACGTGGTAGTGTGTGTGTGTGTGGGAGAGAGAAAGAGAGAGAGAGAGTGGGAGGAAAGAATATTTTATCTTTGAGAGTTTATTCGGTATTTAAATTTTGATATCGGAAAAATGAGGAAATTTTTTGTGTTTCAATTTAATTGGAATAATTGGAAAATAATTTATCTATGTGTACATATATTTTTGTTTTCTTTTTTGATGCTTGAATGGTCTTTGGTTTATTATGATACAATTGAATTTTGAGGGGGTGCGCCCTTAATATTGCTCATTTGTTTATTTTTTTTAATTGATATAATCAGAGGCAAGAATTTATTATCATGATTTTGTTCTTGCTAATTATATTTTTTTCTTTCTGTTATTATAATTGATTGATTAATTGATTGATTGATTGATTATTTAATTTATTTACAATATATTATGAAAATTGATTCTATAGTAAATTATTTTGTTTCTCTGTTTTTTTAATTACATTAAAATTTTTTTAGATTTTTATTTAGATAATTTTTCACGCATGATAAATTACAGTACTAATAATTTATTATTATTTCAATTTCAATTTGAAAATCATCTAATTAACAAATTGATATTTATCAATATTAATTTATTCGTCTGGTAATTATTGTTTAATTAATTCGCTAACGCTGCTGCCACGAATTTTCATTTCATCTGCATTCTAACAAGAAAAAGAAAAATAAATAATTATTATTAATTAAATACAATACAATATCGCACAAAGATTCTTCAAACGCAATCCAATATCTATGAAAAAAAATAATAAATAAATAAAAACAAATACTGTCTCACACGATGAATTAAAAAAAAAAAAAAAAAAATAATCAAAAATTACTAAATAAAATTATTGGTCACAAAGAAAAAAAAAGTTATTCGAAATATTTTTTTCATGATTATCACAGAACTCACGCAAATAATTATTTACATCATGTGACATTTTCATCCAAGTGATACACACAATAAAATCATTATTTTCCCCTCCTTCATCAACAATAAATGAAAAAAAAAAAAAAAAAAAAAAAAAAATCCCACAAAAATACACATAAAAAAAAAAAATTAAATAAATCCTCATTAAAATGTAAAAAAGCAGCAGCGATTATAAAACTATACGTGAAATTTCCGCAATATATAATTGTTTATAAATGTAAAATTTCTATTATGATAATGGCATTTTTACAATGTTGATTAAATTTTAAAATCTAAATAAAAAATAATATTAATAGTTATAATGATAATTGTAATACAAATACAAATACAAATAATAATAAAATTAATAAAATTAATAATAATAATAATAATAATTGTGGTGATAATAATAATATTAATAAAAATAATTGTTGACGAAAAAAATGATATGAAAAAGTTTTTATAAAAATAAAATAAATAATCTGAATAAATACGAAGTAGAGATGGTGATTATTACATTTTGTCAATAAATATTACTTATCAGAAATTAAATGTTGATATTTTGTTCGTTGAAGATATTCAAACAATAATATTTATATATATTTATTTATAAATGTGTTTGGATAAATTGTAAATATATTATGATAGTTACACTCTTTTAGAAAATATTTGTTGCGCGTGAGAATATAAATTTTGTTTTCAATTTTATTTTTCATTTGTCGAAATTATTTTGGATATTGAGCAAAACAAAATTTAAAATAAAAAAAAAATAAAAGATAATATTATAAAAATACTGTTATTTCGTTTGTGCTAAAGTAATATTAAATGAATAAATAATTAAAAAAAAAAAAGGAAAAAAAAAAAGAAATGATTGATGAAATAAAATGATAATATTATTATTAATAATAAATAAAATGATGTTATAAAAAAAAAAAATTATACGATTGAAAATGCAAATTATTTTTCTATTTTGTATGATTTTAATTTGATAATACACTAAAATATTTTTTTATTTGTATTAAAATTGGACGTTTGTACTGAATTTATTTATTTTATTTATCAATTTATTTTTTTTTTTCATTCTAAATGATTTAATTATTTATTTTTTTTTTTTTTGCAGAAAAAAAAAATAAACAGAAATTCAAATGAAGTAGACACTTTATAATTTGTATAAAAATTTAAATGATCCAATTTTTTTATCTGTCAAAATTTTAAACTTTCAAAAAAAAAAAAAAAAATTTTTTCAATTCAATTTTTTTTTTTTTTACAAAGGCACCACATTATTTCATCAATCACAATCAATTATTTTATAAATATATATATTCACATATCTATAAGTCCTAAATAGACCACAAATAATAATGAATGTGGTTAATTAAAAATTTTTTTTGCCGTTGAAAATTCGTTGTCAATAATTTTTACCCCATTTTATTTTCTCTTATAATTTTTTTCATCATGAAAATTTCCCTCGTAAATGATCAAATACTTCAATAACAAACTCTAAACCATTCATATAATCTCGAAATATTAACCAATCTCGTACGTTTCTATATGTTGTTGACGTTCCCAATAAACGATACTCATTGGACATTGCAGCACGTGTTACGTCAACTCTTGGTTGTACACCACGTTCCATCAGGGCAACCTGGACCTCACAAAGTACCTGCAACACCGCGTACCAAGTCCGGTAACAACTTTTAACCATTCCGGCATTCCATTCCTCAGCCATAGTCACGTTGAAATATTGCGAGTTGAAATATATCGAAAACCAGAAAAATTCTCCCCTCTAAAAAATAATTAACTAATAATGAGTGACAATTCCAAACAAAAAAAAAATTTTTTTCCTTTACTTTTCTCCATTTGAGATTTTTTTTTTATCACTTCCATTTTTCAATCTTTAATTGGTTCAAATTTTTCTTGTCTTCGTATCGAAGTAACTGATAAATATTTCATTTAAAATACTCTCATAAATTTTATACAATGTATAAAATATATATTCATTTATAAATACAGTGAAAAATAATTATTACTCTGACTTACGGTTCTGAGTTTGAATTCAGCGTCTGAGAAATTTTTTCCAGCTCCCAAACGATAATCGTCTTGGTCCCAGACAATTTGCTCCAAGCCTACGGCATATAGTTGCAAATACTGGTATATATCCAATAGTATTTTGTCGAGCTGATAGAAAAAATAATAGTAGAGACAAATATTAAATTTAAATTAATTTATATTCGTTTATTGATTTAATTAATTCTTTTTTTTTTAATTACAAACCTTTCCTGGCATCAAATGATCCAAATAATCTTTGGATAAATGTTCACCGAGTTGTTTTGGTATTGCTTTCTGATCTGGAAGCCAACTGTAATGACTGTTCTTCCACATTGTGTGCACTTCCTTCATGTCAATATTAAATATGTGTTTAACCTGAAAGAAAAATAGAATAGTGCTTTTTTTTTAAAATAATTATTAATGAGAAGGATTAATTTATAGTATATTCAATTGGATAAAGTGAATTAATTTTTAATATTATTATTTATTTTATGTTTAATAATGTTGGGGTGTTGGGGGATATTTAAATTAAACATTCAACACGTGTTTTTAATTTTCAATTGATTCATCAATGGATTTTTTTATTTGCTTCTATTTTTGTAGACACTCATTTTTTTTTATTTATTCATTCATTTTTTTTTTTTTTATGTTCACTTGGATTTATTGTTCCATCCAATTGTTTTTTTATTTTATAATTCACGATTTTTCGGTTTTCATTTATCTCATTACCAATTTTTTTTTTTCAGTCTTTTCCATTTATTTATTCATTTAATTAATCATTTGATTTTTTTTATAATAAAATTTTTTTTCCTCATTCTTGTATTTTTTTATTTTATTTTATTCATCTATTTTTTTTTCATCATCAGTTTTGTTTTATTATTTTATTAATTTTTTTCACTCTATAATAAACATCAATATTTCTTTTTTATATTTCTCATTTTATATTTTTTTATCTGTTTATTCATTTTGTTTATTTATTTATCCATTTATTCATCTTTCTTTTCCATTATTTTACATTTTTTTTTGTCTATTAAATAATTAACTATATTTTTTTCTAATTCTTATATTTTTTTATTTCATCTTATTCATTCCATTCTTTTTTATCATTCTATAAATTTCTTTCTCTATCATTTGTTTATATAAATTTGTATTATATAAATTTCACTCTAAATCAAACGTCAATTTTTATTTTCTCTTTCCAACATTATTTTTTTCTTATCTATTCATCCATCCTATTAATTAATTAATTAATTAATCAATCAATTAATTAATTAATTAATTAATTTATCAAGTCATCTTTCATCCTCAACACTTTTGTTTAATTATTTTTATTAATTTCCTCCCTCTAAATCAAACGTCAATTTTTATTTTCTCACTCCAAAATTATTTATTTTTTCATCTATTCATTCACCTTGTTAATTAATTAATTAATAATTTAATTAATTAATTTATTCATCTTTCATCCTCGACATATTTTCTAGATATCCTCCCCCCCCCCCCACCCCCCACCTCACCTCCCCTCCCTCCCTCTATTAATTATATCAACCATTAATATTTAATTCTAATATAAAATTTTTTTTTCGCAATGCAATTAATTTATTTATACTTCTCAATTCATTCATTTAATTTCATTCAATATATCACTCCACCTTGTCCACGACTATCACATTTCACTCCATTATATAATCACAATATTCTTATCAACTCCCGTCTGTGGAATTTCAATAATCAACGTGAGATTCATTGTACGTAAAACCATACTCCAGTAGCTTTTATATTATCATTAATAATAATATCCTCGCAAACGGATTCAATGCACCAGATAACATTTTTTTGTTATTAATAAACACTATATTTGTTTTTAATCTCATATGTATATGTATATATATCAACTGATATAATTGTCATGTATCACAATTAAATATTGCAATGACAGTACAAATAAATATTTTATATATTTACAAATTTGTTTCGTTCTCACTTTTCTATCAAACATTTATTATTATTTTATTTTATTTTTTTTATTTTTTTGCATAAACTTCGACGGTGGTCTGTTTAAGAAAATAAAGAAAAATATTACTTTGTAACTAAATAACCCATTATATATATATATTTATATATTTGTGTGTGTATTTTTTATGTCTTTGTATACACATAGTTGAAAATTGACTTTGATTTTGTGCCGCCCAGTTAATTATGAAATTTTTAAATTTATACAGACGCCAAAAAAAAAAAAAAATATATATACATTTATGAATATTATATATAAATATATTTTGTCTTTAAAGGTGTTATTAAACACGATTTTTTTATTTTTTTTTAATCATTCGTTTGAAATATCCGTTTTATTTTTATGAGGAGAAAAAAAAATTTTTTTAAAATTTTTTCTTTTTTTTTCATTTAAATATATCATCTTTAGTATTTAAATATAATTTTATTTATGAATGAATATAGTTGAATTAATTTATAATCTATTGGAAAATTAAAATTAAAGCTGTTGTAATTTAATAAATTATTAACAATTTAATAGTTTGAATTAGTAAATAAAATTTATTTACACACGAAAATATATATTAATGAATATATATAACGATTGTGTTTATTTGTTTATTTCCGTTTTTTTATTTTAGATGCGGATATGGTATAACTAAATAGTTGTTGTTGATTATATATTTAGTAAAGACGAAGGTGGAATATCTGCGCAATTTTTCCCGCCACATTGTATATGTATATCCGGTCTGCAATTTAGTATGCAGTCAGAGTGCTAATGTACCGGGTCTCTCAATAGCTACAATCATTTTTTATATACACATGTACATATGTATATTTATATATCTGTGTATATATAAATACATATGTGTATGTATAGATACTTAATATTACATTTGTGCGAGTGATGGAATTCAGCTTCCGATTCTGATTTATTTAAATTTAAATCTTAAATATATTTCTTCTCTTGACTATAATTTTATGTATATATATATATATATATATATATATATATGTATATATATGTATGTATGTATGTATATATATACACATATTATGTGAAATATGATGGGAATCAAATAAAAAGATTCAATAAAAATAATTATGTGAAAAAAAATGGAAATAAAAAATTTAAAATTAGATATTTTAATTACAGAAAAATAAATAAGTAAATAAAAAAAAATAATAAACAAATGAATTGAAATGGAAAAAATTAAATTGAATGATTTAATTAACTTGACTGATGATAAAGAAAAAAAATGAATCAATATAATATAAAAAAAAAAATTATGTAGATGTTTATATTTTTTTATTTTTATAATTATTTTCATTTATTTTATTGATTCATTTTTTTTTTTTATTATTTGTTGAGGTAATTATTCAATTTTATTTTTTTCGTTTCAATTCATTTGTTTATTTATTTTTTATTCACTTGTTTATTTTTCTGTGATTTTAATATCGAATTTTAAAATTTTTTATTAAAATTTTTTCTTTTATAATTATTTGTTTTTTTTTGTTTTATTAATTCTTTTTTTTTTTTTTTAATTATTAGTTGGGTTAATTATTCTATTTCATTTTCTTTATTTTATTTCAGTTGTTCATTTTTTTTTTCATTTACTTGTTTATTTTTCTGTAATTAAAATATCGAATTTAAAATTTTTTATTTTAATTTTTTCTTTCATAATTATTTATTTAATTTATCAATTAATTTTTTCATTTAATATTAAATTCTGAATCTTCATTCTCTATCAATCACTTCATCTTATTTTCCCATCATCATTTTTTTTTTCTTCTTCTATCCATTCATTATTATCATATATTTATTTTTTTTTTTTTTTTATAACTATTCAACAATAATAATAATTTATTCTTCATGTGATATGTTTACATTCGCGCACGTGCCGTAAAATTCACACGCGATTTTTACTCATAGAAAATATAAAAACATGTTTCATGTAAAGATATTTTTTTCTTCTTCATTTTTATTATATAAATAATTTTTTTTTTTTTTCAGAGCGTTGAAAATAATTCTCAACACTCACTTTACTGGTTTTGTTCGTGTATTTTATATGTGTGTGTGTGTATAATTTATTCATGGTCTTTGACACTAGCTTTATAACCTACTTCATATGTATTAAAAAAAATTTTTTTTGTGTGTATTGTCACGAGCTTGCGAATTAAAGTGATAGCGATAGCGAATTTTATATTCAATAGAGAAAAATAAACAAATAAAAAAAATAAAAAGCTAACGTCATCAAAGTGCGAAGTGACAGACAGTATGACGCCAAATAAATGTAGTTTGTTATATTATAAATGACACACATGCTTCAGCAAATATATGTGTACATAATTAATAAAATTCTCAAGATAAAAATTATAAGTAGAAAAAAAAAAAACAAAAATTAAAGAAACTATTATTTTTTTTTATCTTAGATTACAAACTTTGACTGATGTAGAAAATATTTTTATTATATTTCATTGATGAATTATTTGATAGATAAAAAAAAATAAAATACAAAATATTTATTGATTAATTTAAAATATTAAATAAATAAAAATATAAAAAACTTGAAATATTTTTTTTTTTCAACGTTGGAAATTTTTTCTGTGTTAATTCTTTTATTTTAATAATTGTATTCAAATTTGGAGTGGTTTTATTTTGTGTAGATTTTGAGGAAAAAAATAATTTTCAAATTGAATATAATATTTTGCTATATTAATTTAATTTAATTAATTTTAAAAAAAATTATTTTTATTAATTAAACTATTTATTATTAATTCAAGATTTTTATATTTGGAAAAATAATTATTCCAAATTCAATTGTTCTTTTTTTTTTTTTCAATAAATGTAAAAAAAAATTTTTAAAATCCTTTTCGTAATTTAACAAATTTTTTTTTCTTCCATTTTATCACCAAATAAATTTAAAAAAAATATAAACAACCAACTCAATTGCAAGAAAATTAAAATTCACTCTAAAAATCTTAATAAAAATTTAATATCCACCATCAAAATATTACTCAACATTTTATTTGATATAAAAAAAATATTCCAAATTCCACATGAAATCTGAGATTAAAAAATTGATTAATCTTCAAAATTAAATTCATTGCATAATTCTCTTCACGTTTTCATATAAATATTCAACACAAGTTTAATAATTATTTAACAGCAATAAACAAATAAATGATAAAACACGTCAGAATATTTTGGGGATTTTCCCATAGTCTTTAAAAAAATAAAAATAACTAAAATAAAAAAATAAATTAAACCGACAGCAAATTTTTACGGTGTTATACATGTGTATAAGTATGTTCGTACATACATAAGACGTGACACGCGTAAAGAATAAATTAGAAACTGGCTCAATGCTTTGGTTTCTCAAATAGTCAAGTTGAAAAAAAAAAAATATTACATTAATAGATATCGTCTCTAACCACACAAAAACACCGCCATAAATATTCAAACAACAACAATAACCTATTAATATATGTAGGTTTTTTGTGCGCCATATTCTCATGAACAATTTCATATCCATACATCAATATTAATTATCACTGATATAGCTAATATATATTAAAAACTAAATAAAAATTTTTCATCAACTTACAAAGCCGTTACAAAATAATTTTGCATGATCCAACGCTGTCTTTGCTTGTAAAACAATTAACGACAATAATTGTGAATCTGGTATTGTATCTGAATCCAATCCTGATTCGACATCATCAGTTGCCATACCACATGGATTCACCCATTTTGGCGTAGAATTCATTCGTCTAAGTTGCAATTCAGTTGACGGTGGCGTTGGCGCACTGTGTGCAGACATGACAAGCAACAATGCCAAAAAGCTGCCTAACCCTAAACAAAATTTAAATAAATAAATAAATCACTCAAATCACAACAACACTAAACAATAATAACACCAATAAAAAATAGAAAATTAATAATAAAAATTTAATTAAAAAATATACAAAGTTTATCATGAATTTAAATATTACAAAAAAATTTCATTTTTATTTTTTTTTTTTCTTACACATTTATTTTTATAATTACACACGCTTTGTATTTATGTATATAAATACATGTGTGTCCTACCTCAAGTTGTATTATTTACACGCATACATACATACATCACAAGCAACAAAATGGTTTGACGAGAGAGACTGTATAACATGTAGAATTAAAGTTCGACTTTGTTGGCGACGATGGCAATGAGAACGTTCCACTGAAATTCCACAGAACTCTCAGTCGAGTAGTTAAAAATAAATAAATAAATAAATAAATAAATGAATAGTAAGAAAAAGATGGATAAATTGTGGATTGCACGGACTAAAACTTCAACGCCGGCGAGTCCACAAGACAAGAAGAGACAACACGAAGGATAAAAATGCGGTAATGGCGCACGCACTGTCCTCGCATTGCATTGCAACAATTATACCCCATTACCAACAAACTCAACCATATTCACTACTACTTGCACATACGTACGTATATGTTATGGTTAAGAGAAAGAGAGGTAACATCAACGCATGTTGCGGTAGGTCGGCGATTGTGCTCGCACGTTTATCCGATTTATTATAAGAATTTTTACGCCTCTTTTTTTTTTTTTTTTGTTTTGTTTTATCTCTAGTTCATAAGTTTATTTATTTTTCTGTGTTTTGTTTGGCTTTGCGACACTTTTGCTATGGTTAATGTTGACAGTGTGACAGAGTAGCTCATTAACTTGTTACTGTCATTGTTAATTTACGAAAATAATTTATTTTTTAGTATGCATTTTTATTCTTAATTTATTTTATGATTTTTTTTTTCTCTTTTTTATCAGTTAGTTTTAGGGTAACTTTTGATATTGCTGGTTTATTATTTATTGATACTATTAAGGGGGGGAATTATTGATTTTTTTATTGTAATAAATAATTGCTGAATTGATTTTTTTAGTTATAGGATTTAATTTGATTTTTTATTTTTTTTTTTTTTGAGAATTTTCTGATTTAAATTATTTCTTTTATTTTTTAGTCATTTAAATTGAGGGCAATTTTTATTATTTTTAGTTTATTATTTATTGATACTATTGTGAGATTGATTATTGATTTTTTCGATGTAATAAATAATTACAGAATTAATTTTTTTAGTTATAGAATTTAATTTAATTTTTTTTTTTTTTTGAGAATTTTTTGATTTAAATTATTTCTCTTATTTTTTAGTTATTTAAATTAAGGGCAATTTTTATTATTTTTGGTTTATTATTTATTGATACTATTGTGAGATTGATTATTGATTTTTTCGATGTAATAAATAATTACAGAATTAATTTTTTTATTCACGGAATTTAATTTAATTATTTTCTTTTTATGATAATTTTCTGAGTCAAATTATTTCTTTTATTTTCTTATAATTGTATTCAAGAGTAATTTTTTCTATTGATAATCCATTTGCTTCATCATCTATTGTTCATCCAGTAGGGTAGATTGTCAATTAAATCATCACAATAAATAATTATAGAATCTTCACTTAATAGAATTTAATTCAAATATTTTCTTCAATATTTATTTTGCAATTCAAATAATTTTTTTCATTTTTCAATCATCTCCTTTATAAAAAATTATTATGATCATTAGTTCATTAATTATCACTCATTTAGAAGAACAAACTGTTAATTGTTAACAATCATTCCCATAAATAATTATAAAATTTTCTTTCAATGAGATTCAAATAAAATATTTTCTTCAATATTAATTTTGTCATTTAAATAATTTTTTTTTCTTTCATTTTTTCATAATTTACTCTATAGTTAATTTTTCCAATTGTCAATTTATTATTCAATGATTCCATAATGGGATAAACTGTGGATTTATTTATCATGATGAATAATTGTGGAATTTTTTTTCTTTTTGCGGTATTTTATTTAAATATGAGTGATGTAAAAGAGGTATGAAGTCAGATGTAAGGGCACGAGTTTATATTGAGAATTACTAGATACGATGACTAATAACGTACATCGGCTCGCCCGAACGTGACGTCAAGAGACATTGAGAGAGAGAAAGAGAGAGAATGCGCGCGAGACAGAATAGAAAACGCATTGAGAATAAATACATTTTGTATTTTGTTTCATTGACAATTGTCAAAAATGTCTGAATATATTTTTTTCTTATTTTTAATTATTTTTAATTTTTTTATTTTTTAATTTGCAAAACATCAAGGACCTTTAACGAATGAAACTCATTCTAAAACAACCAATAATAAATTAACTTCATCATTATTCCATCAGTTTGACTCATGAATGAAAACAAAATAAAATTAAATAAAAAATATTACTACAAAAATTCGGGGAAAAATTTAGAGTGTTTAGAAAACGTTTAGTGAATTATAAAATAATTCCCTTTTTTTTTCTTTCTTTTATTTTTTAATAGAACTATAAATCAAATGAGTTTGAATATAAGAGTGATTGGCTGTCAGGAGTTCTTCTTATTCTCCTTTATTTTATTTTATTCTTTATTTTATTTTTTTTTCAAACCTTTACCGACGGCAGAGATAAATTAATCGAATCACGACTCGACGGCTTTTCCGGCCGTTAAAAAGCGCGCCAACTGATTTCCGCCGAGTGGGCACGTGAAAATACATGTTACAAAATATATTACAACTTCGAAATTGTCTTAAAAAAAAAAAAAAATAAATAAATAAAACACATGAATTAATCTAAATGATTTTTCATCAATGAAAAATATTTTTTTCACTCCATTCAATAAATAAAATCCAACTTTTTTTTATTTTAAATCTCATTCAGGAAATAATTCTTCCAACTAAAAATATATTTTGGTTATTTATATTTTTTTTTTTTTGACTTAATTCAACTTACTCAACCACGTGGCAATGTTGCTCCTCATTGAATTACATATTCCACTACTGCCACTACTACTACGACTACTACTACTGCGTCTGTGCTTGATGTTTTTTTTACTACTACCACTAATCCTAATACTACTACTACTATTTCTACTACTACTATTACTACTAATACTATTAAAATGTCTATTAATTTTCCTCTTGCAATTAAATCTCACATTATTAAATGAATCACAATGGTGAATTAAATGAAAATGTTCAATATTAAAATAATTTTCACACAATTTATTATCAATTAATTTCAATGAATAATTATCAATTATTATTGAATTCATAATACCATCAATGTCATCAATATTTACAATACTATTAATACTATTATTACGACGTTTAATTACACGATGACCAGTTGTCCTTTGATCCCGACTCATTATCACTTCCATCATCATTATCATCCCATTATTATTATTAATATTATTACTATCATCAAAATTTGCCACTAAATCCGTCAGCTTTACTTCATCAATCACCAACACTTCACTTATTTTCATATTAAAAAATATTAAAACAATATAATAATTAAGATAAAAAAATTGTTCAACAACTTTTTTTTTTCTCGTCATAAACACACGAATTTATAAATTATACCAATTAATTTAAATAATTAAATAAATCCAATGCAATTAATATTATTAATCAACAAATTTATCCAAAAAAAAAAAAATATATATATACTTATATATATATATATATATGTATATAAATTGATATTTTTTTTTTTTTCTCAAATGTCAAAATGCAAAATGACATTCGAATTAATTTTTCCACCATACAAATCCTGTCTGTACAGAATCACAATCCGTTTAGCACTGGCCCCAGTGAAGCGATGCACTGATTCTTATATCAGGGAGGAAAAAAAAGGGGGGGCGGGGGCGAGAGAGTGAGAGAGAGAGAGAGGGAAAAAGACAGAGAAAGATAGAAAAAGAATGACTGAGTGAAGTAAAAGGAGCTGAGGGTGGGGAGTTGAGTCTTACTGTTTTAAGTAGAAGAGGAAGGGTGTGTTGAAGTAGTAGAATAATTTATTGAACAGACATATTTTTATGTTTAAATATTTATAAATATTTATAATGGTTATTGATGAGGATTTTTGAAATTATTTTATTAATTAATTTGGGGTATGGTCTCGTGTTAGGGTGAATCGTAATTGGATGTGAATTATTGTGTTGAGGGGGTTGTGGAATTTATTTTAGGGTGGGGAATAGGGATGGGGGTGTGATTTATTTTTCATTTTTTTTTTTTTTTGGATTTTTTTGTTTGTTGAGAGTGAATTGAATTTTTTTTGGGAGCTTTTTTTTTTATTTTGGGAGCTTTTTTGTTTTGTCGTTGTGATGAATATTTTTTTACTGTTGTGGAAATGATTATTCGATGGAGAAAAAAATTTTATTTATTCAAATTAATTTTTTATTGTCGAGGAAAAATAGTTGGGCGATTAATTTATTGTTGTTTTATTTTTTTATAACATGATGAACGTGAATATGACAGTGTAATTAGGGGTATTTATTTGATTTACTGAATTATTAGCATAACGAAAAAAAAAAAAAAAAAAAAATTCTTTTGTGGTTCAAAAAAATAATTTTGAAGGTTTAAATATTAATTTATAATCTTCAATAAACTGTAATCGATTATCAATTTTTAGTAGTTCAGAATATATTGTGCATTAGAAAGAACAATTGTTTAATAAAATAATCCAAGTTTTTATAATAATTAAAAAATGAGAAAAGAATTAATTCAAAGTCAATTATTTAGCTTAAAATTTATAATAACAATTTTTCATTATTAATCAACAAATAAAAAAAAATTAATATAATTTATCAATTCTCCAACTTCTCTTCCATATCAACCAAAAGTTATATAAATTATTAACAACCCTGTTCAACCCCAAAAAATTGCAAACAAAAAAAAAAAATTACAAAAATACATAATCAAATGAATATTTTTATTTTAATACGTAAACAACATTTTTCATAACAATAATTTCTCTCCAACACTTCCAACCCACTTCGACCCAATGAACAAACAAAAATAACAATAAATAATACATTAATAATATTCCAATGTGGCACATTCCCCTCAAGTTGCAAGCTCATCAATGACTCAATAGCATTTGTGAAACCCAACCACTCAACAATATAAAAAAAGAGCACGTGGCTCATTCCCCACTCAACTTTCGAACGAAAATCCCTCCCTCTGTCATCCGTGAACATCACCCCCCTCTCAATATCGCAAACTTCAATGCCAAAATAAATCTGGAATTTCCAACACCACATTTCAACTTAAAAAAAAAAAATATTCTAAATAAAATTTCTTGTGAACTCAATAAAAAAAAAATAAATACCTATACAAATACCACCCACCCCCACTCAAAATCTTAAACTTATCACCACCCCAAAAGCTCAAAAAAAATCTGCAAAATTAACTAAAATATTAAAAACCAAAAATTTGATAAAATAAAAATATTCTAAAAAAATTTCTTGTCCCCCAATAAAAAAAAATGAATACCTATACAAATACCACCCACCCTCACTCAAAATCCTCAACTTATCACCACCCCAAAAGCTCAAAAAAAATCTGCAAAATTAACTAAAATATTAAAAACCAAAAAATTGATAAAATAAAAATCTTCTAAAAAAATTTCTTGTCGCCCAATAAAAAAAAAATAAATACCTATACAAATACCACTCACCCCCACTCAAAATCTTAAACTTATCACCACCCCAAAAGCTCAAAAAAAATCTGCAAAATTAACTAAAATATTCCAAACCAAAAATTTGATAAAATAAAAATATTCTAAAAAAATTTCTTGTCCCCCAATAAAAAAAAATGAATACCTATACAAATACCACCCACCCTCACTCAAAATCTTAAACTTATCACCACCCCAAAAGCTCAAAAAAAATCTGCAAAATTAACTAAAATATTCCAAACCAAAAAAAATCGATAAAAAATTTTTTTTTTATCCCTCAATAAAAATACAATAAAAAAAAAAAATTAAATATATAAAGACAGTGAGTAAAATAAACAAAGTGAGAAGATCATTCTCCTCTTTTCCTCACACTCCCCGCGACCTTCATTCAACTCATTCATAATTCCTATCCCCGTAATTCTCTTTCGTTTAATCCATCCCACTATTTCCTTCCATGGCGCTGTCGTCAGCCTCGTGCACACTTGAAGACGCCGCTTCCTTTTATTTTTTAAAATACATAATACTCATGTATATACCTATACATAAATGTATATGAGTAATACATATTAAATGTATATGTATTTTTCTCCCCACTTAATAAGTTTGGCATCAAGCCCCTACTTTATTTCTTTTCCATCTCTTCCTTTTACATATTTTATTTTTATTTTTTATTTCGCTCTCCGTTTTACTCTTTGTTTTCACCTGATCGGTCTTCTCAACGCTTGCGCACACAGGTGTCTCTTCCTCCACTCTTTATTTTGTGTCTCGCTTTCTCCGGGATTTATATTTGTTTATTTTTCTCTCTTTACTTTGACAGTCACGTAGAATAAATCCTACGGGATCACATGATTTTCGTGGAAGTCAATCGGAAATGATTGAGATTCCAATGGAGTTTGCAAAATAATACTGACGTCATTCGATAATTATTGTTCCGGGTTAAAGTGGATCAATTTTTATTTTTATAAATTATTATATTTATTTAGTTAAAAATTTTAATTAATATTTAAATTTATTTTTTATATTCAGAATTAAATTCGAATTAAAAATAAATATTGTTGAGAAATTATTTATAAATAAATTTCTGTTTAATTCAAATGATTATTTATTACACTGTCACGCATTGGGAAATTTTTTTTATTCAATAATAAATTAATTTTATTTAGTTTTATTTCAGATAAAATAATTGTTTTTAATTTTCTCTCTATTTTTTTTCTTTTTGTATTTTATTTTAATTTGATATTGAATAATTGAGAATAAATAATCGTTTGGGATTTTACGCTTACATGACTTTATGTTAAATATTTCTTGAAGTAATTTATCTTTAAATTGATAATAATATTGCAGATAAGCTTCTGATATTTAGTCTGGTAGTAATATGAATCGCAGTATGACTTTTAAAATACTTTTGTATTCGCTCACTCAAGTCCGTTTCTTTATCTATACTAACGTTTGCTATCCTGTCAACTATACATATGTTTACCTATTACAATCACGTGAAAGAAAGGTCTCTGACATTGTAGAATCGTGAGAAGATACGTATTACAGAGTTGGTGAAATTAATTTTCATACGTTATTTAAATCGTTGCATTATTACATTTCATTCTAAAGACTGTAACTCTATAAAAAATAAAAATAACCTACTAAAATACATATTATTTTTATTTGCCAGAAGTTTCCACACAATTTCACTACCATATATCAATACTTATCATCACATTTGTGACTTAAACTTAACAATAAACGTATGTGAATGTTACACCATTATTAGGATCAATTTTAATTTAATTTAGAGTCATTAAATTTTTTTCTAATGAGTATTACTCGCTGGGAAATGAAAACAACCTATCAATATATTCACGTTTATTATTCGTCAGAGTTTTCCACACAATTTCACTATCATATATCAATACTTATCATCGCATTTGTGCCTTTAACTTGACAATAAACTCATGTGAATATTCCCGCATTATTTAAATCAACTCAGTGACTTCAAATATTTTTCTAATGACTATAACTTGCTGGAAAATGTAAATAACCTATCAAAACATGTAGATTTATTATTCGTCAGAATTTTCCACACAATTTCCGGGGTATATTTATATAGTTATCTTGATAACTATGAGAATGGCGTCGTTATGAAAATGTTGTATAACGTTACTTATATTATTAAATTTATATTATGTACTCAGTTTGTATATTAGTTCATTGCTATCGAGATTGGCGCGAGCCAGTTTACCACATATCATTTTAAGTGATGACTAGCACTATACGCGGAACGAATGTTGGATACATTCACACACATATTCATGTACATATATAGATCGACAAATAGTCGCGCGTGCTCACGAGGAAAAAAAAAGAAATATATTAAAGCTAACATCAATTAATGAGTCAACGCAATGATTGTTTCACTAGAAAAAATGTGGATTTTCATCTGAAAAATAGATAGTGACCGAGGTCATTATCATACAATTATTCAAGTCTATGTGTGTGTGTGTGTGTGCTTAAATACTTTTGATTAATTATTCTAAAAAATCAAAATATATTTATTTATTTTTTTTCTTATTCAAGTGATGGAAAAAAGTGATAATATATAATAATATTTGTTGTTATTTATTTTTAATACTTATTTGCATTTTTGAATCAATGATAAATATTAATTTTGATTTGTTTAACAATTTTTTTTTTAAATAAATTTTATGGAAAAAATTTGATAATGGCTAAATATAATAAAAGGGTTTTAGATATTTTTTTTTTTTCATTTTGAGAGGGAAGGAAAATTATTTCTTGGTGTTTCGATTCAACTTCCGGCTTGACAGGAAGTAGGAATTATTAGTTTTAAGAATTTGAAAATAATTAATGGAGCAAAAATTAATTTTTGAAGAGAAAAATTCACAAATGCGAATAGTGTTTTTTTTTTATTTGTTAATTAAAAATTTATTTTTGTTACCACCGGAAGTGGTGGATATTTAGAGATTGAGTTAACAGAAAATTTAGAAAATTGCTAAATTTTTTGATGGAAAAATTTTAAATTTGATAATTTTTTGTTTGAAAATTTGAGAAATAAATTTTTTTTTCACAACATTTTGAAATGATTTTTGATAAAACCGGAAGTGGTGAATATTAAGGGAGAGAATGGGTAAGAAAATTTTGAGAATTGATAAATTTCCAGGTGTGTTAAACCAAAATTTATCACCTCATTCAAAATTTCCAACTGAATATTAAAATAATATTAATTATTTGTTAAAAAAATAATATTAAAAACTCAATAAAAAAATTTCAAATCATCCAAATCATTTGTCTATTAACAAAATAAAAATAGTACAAAGCAACATCAATAATTCCTTCACCATTTGAATAAATTAAAAAAAACAAATTTCAAAATAATAAAAAAAACATATTCAAATTTCCATTCATCAAAATTTATTCGCCAACACAATATTCCAATTGTTCTATTGACAAAACTGTAAACTATTCGCATTTATCATCTCCATCAAATAACATTTTCTATTATCCATTCATCACACAATATAAATTTTAAATTCATTTAAAATTCTAATTCCACAATTTATATAATCAAAAACAATTTTTTCTTTTCCACCCAGTCTTCACAACGACTCTGAAGTCAACGACTCCATTGTTAAAAAACTTCAACCGTTCTCAAACAGTTCAATGTCTCCACCAAAAAAAAAAAAAAAAAAAGTTGAAAAAAAAAAAATCCAAATGAAAAAAAAAAAAATTTTTTTTTTTTCCTATATCTTTTGTCTCAATTGTCGAATAAAATTCGCAATGTTTATTCACCACTTATACAAACCTGATATAATGTAACAAGTGAATATATTTATCCATTGTGGTATCAACAGAAAAACCAACTTATAATAACAGAACAAAGTGGGAAAGGCGGGCGCAATTTTCGATTGCTCGTGAGTAATTATCGATTCGTGTGGTCGTTTCTTCACAACAAAATAAATAAATAAAACCATTGAGATAGTAACTATATATACGGGGAGATCCCTTTGGTTATTCGGGTGAGATGAACAAGAAGCGGATAGAGACATCGGTCACATTCCGACGCTATAGCAAAGGCATGCCGTTGAGACAAAACGATTTATATATATATATATATGTATTTTTGTTTAACATTTTAAACGAGTCAATGTGCAGGACCACCCATGATATTTATATACTGTGTGGCTTTTACCTTAACGCAATATTCAATGAACGTTTTGCCACTCTGTTTTGGAAAGGAACGATAAAAAAAATTTTTTTTAAATTAATGAATAAAAAATTTTTATTCATTATTAAAATTATTATTGTTAAAGGAACATTTAATAAATTTTTCTATTATGAATTTATCTATGGAAAATGGATAATGAATATTAGGAATAGATTATATGGATATAAATATAAATATAAATATAATGATATAAATATTTGAAGAGAGTTGATAGAAAAAATTGATAAAATATTTTAAATCAATATTAAATAATATAAAGTTTAGTTTGGATAATTAATTTTAAATTTTATCAATGTGTCTGTATATTTTGTGTGAATATTAGTTGTGAATGATATAAATAAATATACAATAATAAATAATTGGAGAGAGTTGATAGAAAAAATTGATAAAATATTTTAAATCAATATTAAAAAATATTAAAAAAATATTAAAAATTCAGTTTGAATAATTAATTTTAAATTTTATCAAAGTGTCTATATATTTTGTTTAAATATTAGTTATGAATGATATAAATAAAAATACAATGATAAATAATTGGAGAGAGTTGATAGAAAAAATTGATAAAATATTTTAAATCAATATTAAAAAATATAAAATTCAGTTTGAAAAATCAATTTAAAATTTTTTCTATATATTTTGTTTAAATATTAGTGATGAATAATATAAATAAATATATAATGATGAATATTTGAAGAGAGTTGATGGAAAAAATTCAATAAAAAATTTTTTAATCTATATTAAAAAATATAAAATTCAGTTTGAAAAATTAATTAAAATTTTTATGTGTTTTATATATTTTATATGAATGATTAATAATTTATTTGTTTATTTATCGAGTTATTGTCAACGTTGAACCATTGTTCATAGGCTTGCCTCTCTGTTTTTCAAATGAACGATTGAAAATAAAAATAAATCAATGAATAAAAAATTTCTATTCATTATTAAAATTGTAATAATTAAATGAACATTTAAAAAATTTTTCTGTATCAAATCTATCCATAAAATATGAATAATAAATATTAGTAATAAATAATATGAATATACATTCTTGAAGAGAATTGATAGATAAATAATTAATAAACAAAATTTTTTTCTTTGAGATATTAAACAACAAGTGAATAATTATAATTATTATATTTGTATTTGTATTTGTGAATTCAATTAATTTAAATTAAATTATTTCTGTTGAAATGGATTTTTTTTTTTTGTTAGTTAGTTAATGTCATTTTTAATTATAAATGTTTACCGTTGAGAGCCATGTGGACGGTGGCGACCTCTGATTTTATTCTTCAACGGAATGGAAAGTCACTTTTCACTTTTTTTTTTTAATTCTTTTGTGATTATTTAAAATGGAGAAATTAATTATTTTTATGTTAAAAATTTGTCGGAAAAATTTTTAGAGAAATTATTTAATAAAATTCAATCCAGTGATTATTTTTTTTTTTTTTTTTTGTCACAGCAATTTTTGTTGGTTAAATTTTTATTGTTTTTATAAATTATCTTTTTTTGTGATGAAAAAACAATAGACGCGAGCTCAAATTAATGTTAAATTTTATGTATAAATTTAATAACCTCGAAGAAAAATGAAAATCCAAAATGAAATTATTATTTATAATCAAATTAATATTTAAAATAAAATTGTTGAATATACTAAATAATAAATATTTGCATTTACTTTTTATTTAATTCAATTATTTTTCTCTTCAATTCACGTTCTTGTATTAAAAATTACATTAAAATTGAAATGAATTATATCAAATTTATTTTCCCATGTAATTATAAGAGTTTTGAAAATTATTTTTCTCAGTTCCTATCCGTGACAGAATTATCTGTCAACTGAATTCAATAAATTTCATAACTTCAAATCAAACCGAAGAAAATTTCGAAATGTAAACAAACTTTGCTCGAATAAATTTAATAAGAATAAATTCACTAAAAACATTAAATGAATCTATCAAATGAAAATAAACATCCAACTGTCTTTCCCAATACATTCCTTAGTAAATAATAAATATTAGTAATAAATAATATAAACATAAATATAAAAATTTGAGAAGAATTGATAGACAAAATTAATAAATCAATATTGAAATATAAAATTCTGTTTGAATAATTAATTTAAAATTTTTATTAATATGTCTATATTATTTGTATGTATGATTATTAATTTATTGTTTATTCATCGACTTATTGTCGACGTTAGATCATCGTTTATAGGCTTGGCTTTACCAGTACAATAGTAACCAAATGTATTCTCATTCTTTTTGTTATTCTATACCTACATATCAAAGGCGGTATTTTACTTTGAGACATTGAAGACGCACCCCCAGAGTCATTTACTTACTCATCTCCAAGTCATGTATGATATAAATATCAATTATAAATATTATTAATAATAAAAAAAAAAATTATTTCACTACTTTCTAAATGAAATAATTATTTTTTTTTCTTCTTCTTTATTTTATAATTAAATAGAAAGTGCATTGTTACAAATGACCCAGATGAATTCTATTGTATTTACGTAATATTTATTTTTCAAGGTTTTGTTGATATCAATTTAACATTTCTCTCGTTCCTTTTGTTGTGATTGTGGTGGAAAAAAAAAAAATAAAATAATAATATAATTTATTGAGTGTGAGTATTTATTTATTTGTGATGAGAAATTATTTTTTTCTCTCTCTCGATGATTATTAGTTCACTTTGAATATTATCATTTTATTATTTTATTTCTCTTGGTTTATTTATTGTTATAAATATTTTTAAAATTACGACGTAATGTACGGAATATATTTAATCATTTCGTGCGTGACTATTTCGATTGATAAACATTTAAATTCCACGATTTTTCTTGGCCTTCATTTCGATTGTGATTCACAGGAAAATTCATTTCCACATATAATTATAATTAAATTCATCAAGAAAATATTTAAATCAGAATAAACTCGAAGAGTTAATAGTCAAAATGAATCTAAATATTATCTGCTAAATAATTTTATTTATCGTATTTAAATTAGATATTTTTTTATTAATTTTTTCGATTATTTTAATTAACATATTTTTTTTTCCAGTTGCTGAAATTTAATGTCTGATTATGTATTTCTTTTTCTACTTTGTCAGATTAGTCCTGAGTATTTAATATATCACGTGGATTATTGCTAAGAAGTAAAAGATTATGAATTAGTATTTTTTTTTTTTTTTTTTTTATTGTATTATTTTCATTTTAGGAATTTTCCATCTTCTGGTTTTTATTTTAATTTATTTTCTCTCGTTCTCTCTTGAAGCGATAACGATGAATTTATTTTTTATTGTTCATCATATCCGGAAAACGGAATAGGAAGAATACGATATATTGTGACAGTTCTAAGGATATTTCGTGTCATGTTGTGTTCTCACACCGTGACCGAGTTTCATGCGGTTTTAAATCAAAGAATTTTTTTTTATGACTCACCTTATTAATTCGTCGCCTCTGCCAATGATCTTCGATGAAAAAATTCCAACTTCTTCTGCGTCCAGTTCTCTTCTCGACTTGAAAAAATAAAAAAATAATGAAAATGAATAAGCAAACTTGAATAAATTAATTAATAATTAATAGAAATTTCAAATTATTTTGTTATTAAATTTAAAAAAACTTTGTGAGTATTTTATATTATCGAAAAAATATTATTTTTTTCTACTATATGTTCAATATATCTTGCATTCTTCACGTAAAAATATTGAGTGAAAAAATTAAACGATGATTAAATTCAAGATTTGATTTTCAAAAATTTATAAAAAAAATTTTTTTTCCAAATTTTAACACATTTCACCTCAAATTTTGATCTAATGATTTGATTGATGATCAAAAACGAGATTCATTTTTCAAAAAATTTTATTTTCTCAAATCTCAAAAAAAAAAATTCGATTAATATTTTATATTTTATTTTCAAAAACTCCTTTATATTTTTTTTTATACTTAGTTCTGGCACATTTAATCTCAAATTATTTTCTAATGATTTAATTGATAGTCAAAATCATGATCTATTCCTCGAAAAAATTTTTTTTTTCAAATCTCAAAAAAAAAAAATTCGATAAATATTTTATATTTTATTTTCAAAAACTCTTTTTTATTTTTTTATATACTTAGTTCTGGCACATTAAACCTCAAATCATTTCCTAATAATTCAATCAATAAACAAAATCAAGATTTATTCTTAAAAAAAATTTTTCTCAAAAATCACAAAAAATAAAAAAACCCAATAAATATTTTCAAAAACTTTTATTCTTCCTCTCAATACTAAATCCCTGCACATCTCACCTCAAATTATTCCCCAATAATTTAATCAAAAATCAAAATCAAGATCTTCTCTTAAAAAAAAATTTTCTCAAAAACCAAAAAAAAAAAAATATTTTTTTTCTCAAATTTAATTTTGACACATTTCACCTCAAATACCAATCCAATAATTTGATCAATAATCAAAATCAAGTTTGATTTTTCAAAAAATTTTTTTTCATAAATCTCAAAAAAAAAAAAAAACAATTCGATAAATATTCAATATTATATTTTCAAAAATTCTTTCTCTTCATCTCCACACTAAATCCCCTGCACATTCCACCTCAAAATATTCCCTAAAAAAAAAAAAACCTAAAAACTCAAAATCCACATTTTCCAAAATTAAAAAAAGCTCCAAAATTATTTTATTTCATAAATCATCAAAAATTTTATTTCTCCTCCCTCAACTAAATTATCAAACTAAACATCCACATCCACATATCAATTATAACATCTGACTCTACATACTGAGAAAATTTTTTTATTATCATTATCATAATAATTATTATTATAATTATTATTTTTTATGCAATTGAAGCTTCCACCTGGGACTGATTGCGCGTGGTTCACTATTACATATTTTATTTTATGCATACATATGTGTTTTTTGCTTTAAATATAATACATAATGCTATTTGAACATCACTTCCTCTGATGATGATTCATCGTGTTTATAAATATATATATATATATATTTATTACAAGCGCGTGCGCACGCGCATTTATAGAGATCCGAGAGGTTTCGGGTCTCTGACACTGTCAGAAAATGTATCGCACGATATCACATTACTTTTAGGTAGTAATAGTAGCTGATATGTCATCACATAAATTCACACAAATGGTAACACCTGTGTGCTTACACCATTAAATAAATACGAGTTTATATGTACCATCTCAAGGACATAATTGCTGATTAATGTGTGTTCACATTAACATTATGTTGATTACGTTTATCTTTATATTTATAACATTACGATTAGACTTTTTTATTTATATTTAATCGTATAGAATTATGTTAATATTTGATTGACTGATTTTTTTTTTTTTTTTTTGTGAATTAATTTTATTTTAGTTAAATAATTTTTTTTTGTGTACTATAATTAAAAGTTATGATTTTATTTAGGTGATATAGTATGTGGAGATAGTGATAAAGCAAGAAAAACTTTAAAATTGAAGTTACATAGGAGAAAAATTATTTTAAATGTCTACTTAAAATTTGTGTCAAAAAAATTTTCTACTGGTTATAACATCCATATTGAAACGTCTCGTGATTATTATTTTCTGATTTTTTTATTGATAAATATATAGGTTATTTGTGCGCCAGAATCTCATCTTTAATTGTGTTTTGACAAATTGACATTTTAAATCAGTGGTTGAGCTGAAAAAGCTTCAAAACCAAGGCCACGTATGAATTTAACATACAAGTTTTCATTATCAATGACAATGGAGATAAAATAACCGCAAGTTTTTCAAGGAAAACACTGCCGGAATTCCAAATAGAAAATTATATCATGTAATACACAACTAGTTTATACATACATGGGTATATAAAATCGTGGTCATCATCGCATGAGTCCAATACATAACGTCATCGTATTTATTCATGTAAATATAACTTAACTCAACTGTGACAAAATGCTTGCAGCAGCACTTGAAACAATTACTTAACACTCTGGGTTTTTCCCAATGTGTCATGGACATAATACATATCTACATGCATACATTGAATTCAATTTCCCTCAAGAAAAACACCTCTATACATATATCAATCATTAAAAATATTCATCACAACTTTAAAAAAACTTCAATAAAAAAAAAATATAACTCACGATTTAATTCTCCATTTTACTCATTTGTTTTATGATATATATATATATATATATAATTTGTTCATTTGTTTATTTGTTTTATTAATTATAAAATTACAATTTGCTTGGAGTTAATTGAAAAAAAGGCATGAGAAATTCAGAGATAAAAAAAAAATTTTATTTTCATTTTTCATTTTTTCGCTAATATTTCTAATTTTTTGTAATAATATCTGTTAATTAATTTTGTTCCATTAAATTCCATGATATAAATAATTCAGAACTCTATTCATAACAAATAAAATAATTAAAAGCCAACAAGTAATTAATTAAATAAATTACAACTTCAAAAAATGATTATTAATAAAAATAATTTTAAAAAAATATTTAATTCAACACTTTTCATTCCTCAATTATTTCATCCACCCAATTAAATTTACCCCCCCCCCCCCTTACCACCGTGTGTAAAATTAAAAAAAGAAAGTATCTCAATCATAAAATTTTTAATAAATAATAAATCAATAAATTTATCATATGAAATATTTTATTTTATTTTATTTGAAATAAATCTATTTAAAAAATATCCTTTATCATACAGGATATTTTCTTATTCAACTAATCATTACCACGTGTTGCTATGAATTTATTTATTTACACATTACGCGACATTGTGCAATAATTTGACGTCACAGACGGTCATTAAACTGGTGCGCGCGCCTTCTCTGATTCATTCGCCAAACGTGTCTCAACACGTTTCTATACTGCCAATAAATGACTAAACATTTTTCTTATCCTCATTTTACGCATCCTGGGGGTCAATAAAGTGACGTAGAAAAATCCCACGCGTTCACACACAACTTGTACCGTATTTAATATAGATATAAACACACACGGATGTTATACATATATAAAAATGAAAAAATAAAATAAAATAAAATCATCATACACTACGAGTACTTTCACTCTGTATTGGTTGTACACATTATTGAAATTCCATTTGGATATTTCGTCGTATGATTAAATAGTACATTGAACAGTCAGTGAGAAGGATATGTCCATGTTAATGCAACTGGAATGGAGTGAAAAATTAAACGAGGTCATTCATGATGATGACATGCCAAGTCATACGATAGAACTTTAGCCAAAAGTGACGAATAAATTTGTATAGAAATAAAAAATAAATAAATAAATAAATTTTTTAGGAATGTTAATTTATTTAATTATTTAATTGCTAGGTATGTCATTTTTTTATTTGTTACGAATATAGTATTGGATTATTTATATCGTAGAATTTTATGAAATAAAATTGATTAACAAATTTTATTTCAAAAAATTCAAAATATTAGCGAAAAAATTAAAAATAAAATTACAAAATAAAATGGAAATTTTAATTGAATTTATCTATTAATTAATTATGTGGATAATAATTTATTCAAGACTCTCGTTAACAATAAGAATGTACGCTGAAAAAAAAAAACTAACTAATAAATAAAAAAACATTTTATAAATTAATTTTTATAGAGTTGAAAAATTTTCGATGATTTTATTTGTCATAATTTTTTATTTAATTATTTTATTGATCATTATAATTTTCTTTTAATTATTTATTAACTATTAATTGAAAATAAAAATGAAAATTGATTTAAAAAATAAAATTAAAAATTCAAATTCAAATTTATTATTATTTCACGTAAAAATTGTAGTGAAAATTTTTAAATATTGATAAATACTTCATAAATATTATTATCTCTATTATTATTGTTGTCATGCACTTAATGATATAAATAATGCAATATCATGTGAAGATACGTCAGAAAGGAGAATTAAAAACAAACAAAACGTAACTTTTCATTCAACATTCAAACAGAATTGCATCAGAATTTCTAGCAACATTCTAAGAAAGGTCTGGAGCATTATAAAAATTCTGCATCGTCATTATCATCATCATCATCATCATGGTAATTGATGACAATGAATAATAATAATAATACAAAAATAACTATACTATAGAAAAAAGAAAATAAATAAAGTATATGAATTCATAAGTAAAGAAAAATTTTTAAACATAAGATTTTATAAAATTGATACTCCTGAGATTATTTATAATAATATTATCGTGACTAATAAATGTTTTTATTTCACGAGATGAGTTTGAAATGACTCATGAGAAAATTGTCAATGTTGAGAATATCACAGCTGAAATAATCGCAAAAGAGAAAAAAAAAAAAAGAAAAAATGATGAATTAGCCTTGTAATAAAATAATTGCATTGAGAGAAAAGAATAACAACAAGTATTAAATAAACATTAGTATTTGGCGTACTATGTTTAGTACCCTTTTGCTGTATGCACAATAAAATATAAAAATATAAAAAGGCGAAAAAATAAAAAGGAAATAATAAAATAAAATAAACTGTTCTTCAAGTGTTCGTGACCCAGGTGATAATGTCGTGTGAACGGGGCCTGGTTTTACGCCCGTTAACATTTTTTTTTTTACAACCAGTTGTTTTTAACGCGTCTCTCCATAAAGTCATAACGACGAAATTTTTGCTTGGATCGTTGAAAAAGAAATAATGATATAAGTATACATATGATAAAAGTGAGAATAAAATAGAGACAAGAATTTTTTGGGATTCTATAGAGGGCTTTAAAGTGTACAGAAAGCTCTGGAAAAATTTTTATACTCCTCATATTTCAAGTGATTTATATGAAAAAAAATAGGGAGAAATCATCCACCCTTAAAAAAAAAAAAAAGAGTCAACAGTGGAATGAAAAAGAATTTTTTTTTAGCGAAATTTTATAAAGATGAATTTTTTATTTCTATAATTTAGCTAGTTTCTTTTTTTTATTTTGATAATTTAGTCGGGTTTATTGCAATCTCATTCTCAATAATTATTTATTTGATTATAAATATTTGTTATTAGATTAGACAAATTGATTTATTATATTTTTTTTTTTTTAAATATTATTTTGCAGAGTAGACAGTTGTATTTCACTTTGCATGACGATTAAAATATTAATTAATTAAATAAAGACTAGGTTTTAATTTTTAATAACAATATTGAAATATGGGATAATAATAATAAATAATAAAATGGGTAGTAGAAAATAGTTTGAAGATTTTTTTCATTGCTTTTCTGTTCAAAAATTGTCACAAATTCAATTTTTGATCGGTTTAATAATTCAATATGTTTAAATAAAATAACGAAAGACTGTTCATTAGCTCAAAATAGGCACTAATTATATAAATAATTAGTTAAGGTTTCTATTCCCTCGCGCAAAAAAAATTGTGAATAAATGAATTTACAGCTTGAGTTTTTTTTTTTTCAAATTTTCTCAATTACGAATATTTGTTTTTCGACAGCTTTGCTATTTTTTTTTCTTCCGAGCAAAGCTCAGCATAAAATTCTCTACTTGTGATAATAATTGTCTTGGCAATACAAAGCGTTAATTAATTCCAAAGAAATTTATCTTAAATAAATAAAACAAATAAAAATTAAAATACAACAAAAGTCACGGAATAATTTTTATTTTCTTCTTTATATTATTATAAAAATTATATTTATAGTTATTTTATCAAGCTATTTTGCTTCGCGGAAGCTTTTTCTGTATGATAAAATTTAGAAAAGTTAATTTATAATACAAGGCTTGAACAGCTTGCAAATTGACAATCACTTGGTCTATGTTCCATAGCATTATTGGCTATTGTTAAAAATTTCAGGCTCCTTTTTGTCCAATGTCTGAACGATATATATTTAAAAATGATAATAAAATTGGATACTTGGACTATAATAATAAAAGGCTCGTGTCTGAAAGAAAGGAAAAATAAAAATCTCTCTCTCTCTCTAAATGTATTCACATAATCTCTCCCGCCACTTTGGAAATGAAAAATAAACGGAAATGGATTAATAGATACATCTTGATGGAATGTGAAAGCCCGCGGAAGCCGCATGACATCGTGTTGGGTCTTGTTGGCGTCAGAATAAGGCGACAAAATTTGATAAAAAAAAAAAAAAATAATAAATAAATATATAAAGGGAAAAAATAATGATGACAATAACGAATATAAAATAGGTTTTATCAATAAAATAGTATAAGATCAGAGGAATATATGCCGGCATTTGGAATTTTTATGAATACAAAATTCTGACGGAAATGAAGGGATGAATAAAATAAAATTTTTGACAAACTGAATTTTTTCATTCGGGAATTAAAAACGTGAAGATATTTCAAATTTTTTTTAGTCAGATATTATGAAGATTTGTAGGTTTATAAAGGAAGAAAAAAAATAGACCGAGTGGGAATGTAAAAATAATTGTTTAAATTAATTCAGAATTATTTTTATTTTATAATTTTCAGGGTAAAAATTATAACGAAGATAATAAGTTACTAATTCTTATTTAAAATAACGTTAATAGAGACATCTGTAGTATCTACAATTAACTACATTTTTTCATATCACACAGTTATATAATAAAATTTTTGATAATTTATTAGTTTGTCATTGTATGGTTAAATAAATGTGTCAAATCTAAGGCAATATTTATCGTCTAATTATAAATATAAAAATAAACTACACAAAAACACACACGCATGCATAAACACACATAAATATATGCACATACATACACACGCACTAATATGAAATGTAATATTAGCATAAATATCATAAATTCCCGCGCAAACAATTTCATAATGATAAAAAAGAAAACTTTTTTACCGATTGCGCAATTTAATTTATCGACCGAGGAATTTATTTCTATTTCACACACTAATATTTTATCTCACACACATATTATTATTCTCTATACATGCATGAACCGGTTTATATACACGATCACATGACCACGAAACTTTGACGATGAATTTAAAGGTCACAAAGTGGGAAATTTATTATAAGCGAAATGGCAACATGTGAATGGATCACGTGAGATAAAAATGTATGTCACGGAAAGAGTTTTTAATATTATTGATCTTTTACTATGACCATACTCTATAATAAAATAAAGATTATATATAATAAAATAATATTCTTTATCAATTTATCGTTATACAAATTTACTCGACCATGAAAAATTTTTTTTTATTCTCCAATTATTCTACTTTAATTTTATGTTTATTTTCATCTATAAAAAATAATACAAAGTATAAATTTTAATCTATTTTCAAGGCCTTATACATATTATGTATTACGTAACATATACCGCCATATAATGTACACAATATAAACAATTGAATTTAAAAATATCAGAAGTAAATTTTATAAATTAAAAAAAAGCAACTCACCAAATGTTGAGTTTAAATATATTTCACAATGATTTTTATTTATTTTATTTATTAATAGTGTAATTTTTTGTGTTTATAAATTTTATAAATTTGTTTAGAACAGTCGGGAGTGCATAAAAAAATCACTATACTTCCGGTTTTTTTTTTTGTATTTGTGACACAGTGAAAATTTCCCGCGTTAATTTACTTGACTTTATTTTTCTATTTTTGGACTCGGATTATTTTTTTTTGTAAGTTTTTCTTCGATTTCAATGTGAATAATGCAAGAGAACGTGTGTCTTTACGTTACACGATGTGTTTTGTTGGCTCTTTAGTGTATATTACGTGTAGAATAACGACAACATTCGTCGCTATGCGAATAGATTTCTTGAAATGGTGGGGCGCGTGCGCTCTCGAATGTGTTTTCAATATTCTATACATATGCATTCACATTATATGCATGAATGTATACATTTTTTTATTTATAATATAAGGAAACAATTTAATACATATGCTGCGCGGTAGTTCTATGATGATAAGATATAAATAGGTAGGAAAAAAAATGTAGAGAGATTAAATTGATAATTTTTATTGCGAAAAAAATTCTTGTGTGAAAATATTAGTTGTTAAATTAATTCACGTCAATTTAAGGAAGCTGTTGAGGTTATGAAAATAAAAAATTGTATATTGAGAAATTGATTTTTTTTTATGTATGATAGAAACTTTTTTTGATTTTTACAATTTTTTTTTTATCAAGCGTTTGATTTTTATTTTTAGGATTCATGGGGAATTTTATATTTGTTGTTGTTTTTTTCATTAATATTCGTACTATAGTAGAATAAATAATAAAATTTTGTTGATTGTTAGAGATTTTTTTTTTTTCAGACATTTAATTTTTATTTTCAGAATTCATGGAGAATTTTATTTTTGTTGCTGTGTTGTATGGAATATTTGTACTGTAGTGGAATGAATAATTTGGATATTTGACAGTAGAGGAAAGGATGCAAATTTGGAATACCACTTTTTAAAAAAATCGTATTAATCATGGGTTAAGAGATAAAAAAGTAAGAACTGTATTAAATGTTAGAGAAACTTATATTTTATTTAAATAAAAAAAAATGAACAGCCTCGGATTATTATAAATAGGATAAATTTATGGTTTAATTATAAAATTGCAGATTGGCGTGGTTTAACCAATGTGAATATAATTTGGAATAGAGTATTCCAAATTACAATCACCTAAATAATCAACTTTAATTAACTATATAAATATCTTTAAACTTAAATCTCAACTATAAAATTTAAAAAATTCAACTTCAAGCTTATATCTAAATCAATTATATTTTTTGTAGTCTTTGCAATAATCACAAACGTAGCAACCTGAGCCATATTCCAAATTAGCAACATAACCATTTGTAACCTAAAATATTTTTATCATTTTGTGTTACGAATAATTTCACAAATAAGCGCTGATTTTTACAACTGAAACACTTAACTATAGATTTGTACAAATATAAACATATAAATATAAGTTACACTCAAGATGCAAACAGATTTATAACTTACTTTGAAAATTTTCTAGATAGCACTTTTACTTCGATGCAATTTATCACAGCACTATCAATATAGCTGCTTCTAAACGATGCTCAATTTGTTTGTTAATACTCACACTACGTAATACTGGTATTCGTTAATGAATGACGTTTTTCTATACTTTTATAATCTAACATCACAAATTACCAGCAGTATTTCAAATTAGCATCCTTTCCTCTTAAAACAATTTAGTAAAAGTCGAAATTTGTGTCAACTGTTTTTCTAACATTAATTTCCAACACTATAAATTCCAATAATATTTTATATACAATTTCGCACAAAATTTTTGTCCCCGAGACTATAAAAATTCTCAAAAAAATTCTATCAAAACCTCATAATAGACTTTTACAAAAAAATTTTTCAACTCTCTACAAAAAATCCAAATAATCCTAAAATAATTCTTTTTCTCAAACTCTCTCATCACACAAATACAAATAAATAATACCAACACAATTTAAAATAATTCGTATCATCATCATCTTCACCTTTCATTCACTACCCAATGTGGAAATATTGATTATTGAATTATTAATTATCAAAAACGAGGAAGAGAAATTATTATCAGACACTGACAATAATTTTTTTTTTTGTCCTTTTTGCTTCTTTGCGACATCTATCGTTGTAAAAGTTATTATTGTATCGGTATATATAAAGATAATAATAAAATGAAAAAACAATAAAAAAAAAAAATTGTGACATTGTTGTAGCACCTTTCAAATACGCATTTATTACTGCTAAACAAAACGGATGTTTACGTCATCACTCGACAGAATACTTATCATAGTAAAAGATTCTGTTGGAAACACTCCTATAATAATTTTTTGTTTCTCTATATAATTTTTTATTTGTCAATATTTTTTTTTATTTTCATTATTATTTTTCATATTTTTCCATTGAGTGCGAGGGAGAGATCACGAGTGAATATTGTGCTCATTACGTCGGTGAAAAATAGTAAAAAAGAAACAATTTCTATATACAATATGTAATTATCTTCGCGTCATGAATTCTCATTCAAATGCGAAAGTAATACACAGTGAGAGAGAATAAAAATAATAAAAGAAATAAAAAAATAAGAAGGAAGAGAGAGAGATAGTTTTTTATAAAAATATTTTTATAAAATAATATCGTTTTATTATTTAGAATGTAAAATATATTTTTATTTTAATTGTTAATATCGTGTAGATTTTTATTATTCAATTAAAAATGGATTTATAATTTAATGAGTGAAAGAAAATTTTATAATTATGAAATGTAGAAAGGATAAAAAATTATTTGGTACAGTTGTGATATATTTGTTTATTTATATTTATTTATAAATGCAATAATCAAGATGGCACTTCCGGTTTTTTGCTGCATCGCACTTGAAATTATCGGATAAATATAATTACACGTTCATTCATTTTGCTATTTATCAGCAGTTGTTTTATTTTTGCAAATACACTCGAGGATAAAATGAGGATACGTATTATTTATATATATAATGGCTGTTTATATTTACAACTATTATTGAATTCTTATAAATACTTCACGAGAGGATGTGGAGATTATTATAAAAGCAGAAAAAAAAAATGTATTTGTATTTGTTAATGATGAGACTATTTACATTTGATGATTATTTTAAAGAAAAAGAAACTTGGAATTTAATTAATGAAGAATGAAAATTTATTTAATAAATATTCTACATTTTTTTTTAATGTTGTATTATTATTGTTTAGAATATTAGAAATATTGGAGAGTTACTTTGACGATTTTATTCTTGAAATTTGGAGTAGAAAGAAAATATTCAAACAATTAATTTAATTAAATTGTTTCGCTTTTTTTTTTTTTTTTTTTGGTAAAATAATTTTGTTATTAATTTAAATTTTTAAATTGATTTATTTATATTATCTTCTTGATTTGTTCATGGGTGATAGCTTTTCCATCTGAACAATATGAGAAATGTAAAATGTTTTTTATATTTCCAAACAAAAATTGTAAAAATATTTTTTTAATAATTTAAAAAATTTTTATCGTTGCACAATAATTTTTTTTTTTGTTTACAATTTTTATTTTTGCTTGTTTATATTTTCTAGTTCTTCTCGTGATTATTCTTAATTTGTAAATAATTTTTCCCCAACTTAAACCATTGAATTTTTTTTTAAAAAATATTTTTCAATTAATTAAATTTTTTCTTTAATATTTTCTACATCCTAATAAATTTTTGTCTCAACCATGAGAATAAATCAAACGAAATTTTCTTTTATTCTCGACATTTCAACAATTTTAAAAATATTTAAGAATAATATGAATTTATATATTTTTTATATTTTTACAAATAATTGAATTTACGTTTTAAAATTTATTACAGCAAATTAATCACAATAATAATCGACGAAATATCAAAGGAACAATAAATAAATCAGTTGATATTAATGCACCAACACTTGCAACGAGTTTAGAAAAATTTACGATGCATTTTTAAACAAAGAAAAAAAAAAAAAGAAATACGAGACACAAATACCAGCAGTAAAATTAAAAGCAGGCCAACGAACTGGTGCATTGTCAAGTGTCAGCTCAACATCAATGGCATTTATTATATTAAACAAACTCTATTATTTAAAATAATGCAAGTGCATCGTAAGCAACAATTAATTTTACCCATCTTTTGATTTTTTCTTTTCTGCCACAATTATAAATGCTGATTCTTTTTAAATACCAAATAGTGATCCATTTCTCTCCAATAAATAATTTAATAATAATTACATGATAATTATATTGAAAATAATTTCATCAAAATGTAAAATTTCGAATTAATTCATTCACATTATTTAATTATTTTAACAAATTATTTTATTAGTACAAAATTTAAATTAATCAGATAATAAATTGGTCATTCAATCAATTCGAATGCATTGAAATTATCCCTCTGTAATAATTAATTAATTCTGCAACAATAAAAAATATTAAAATTTTCAACTAAATATTTCAAAGAATTTTATTTGAATATTAAAAAAAAAAAAAGCATTTTACATCTCTCATATTATTTAAATATGAGAAAACTATCACTCATAAATAAATCAAAAGAATATTGTATATAAATAAAATTAAAAAATTAAATTAATCACAAAAATTATTTTACCAAAAAAAAAAAAAAAAAGGCGAAACAATTTAATTAATTTAATTGTTCAAATTTTTTCTTTCTACCTCAAATTCCAAGTATAAAAACGTCAAAGTAACTTTTCTATATTTATAATATTCTTAACATTAATAATACAACATCAAAAAAAAAAAAAATGTAGAATATTTGTTCAATTAATTTTCATTCTTCATTAATTAAATTCCAAGTTTCTATTTTTTTTTTTTTTTAATAATCATTAAATTGACAAACACATTTTTTTTCTCTGCTTTTATAATAATCTCCATATCCTCTAGTGTAATATTTACAATAATTAAAAAATAGTTACAAATATAAACAGCCATTTTATATTTATAAATAAATATTATCGATCATCAATATCCATAAATATTTATTTTACTTTACAAAAATTTATTCACCAAATTAATATCTTTTAAAACAAAAAATATTTTACAATATTTTTATTCCAACTTGTCAACTTATGAATCAATAAAATAAAATATTCATTCAATATAATTAGTAATGTAATTTAATACTCTCAATTAATTTAATTAATTTAATAAATTAAATTTTATTCTCAGATTTAAATCAATATTTTTCTCAGTTAATTATTTTACACATAAATATTTTTATTTTATTAGAATTTGTGTTAAAACTTTAGTGTGTACCACCCATCAAGTTATTCACTATGAGAATTTAAAAAATGTCACATTAAAGAGTTGACAAATTTTTTCTTGCACAAGATATGTAATTTGTCGTCGTTTATTTACTCTCTTTGCAACAGAAAAATGTCGTCGTAAAAATTTGCTTCCTCTTTCTACTCCATCACCATCTCACTACACATCAGTATCAGTTGAGTACTGCTTTTTATTCCAATACAATTATATGAGCAATTAATATAATAGTGAAAAATAATAAAAATAATTAATCTCATCAAGAAAATTAAATCGACATTTGTGAGTTAACAAAATCAAAAAAAAAAAAAATAACAAAAAATATATAAAATGAAATTAAAATTCAATAAATAAATTGGAAAATTTTTCTTTTATTTTTATGAGGGCGCCAATTCATCACTGCCTCGCCTACCTAATTAAACGAATTAATTAGCATAAATAAGTGACGTAATTAATATGAGGAAGATACACCTTCCTCCGGATGTAGTCGTTGAATATTTGTGTGACACAAAAAAAAAAAAAAATAACTAAATAAAAAATTCATTAATTAAATTTTTGTATTTTATTTTTCTAATTCTTCATTTCAAAATTACATTTCCACAATTTTCCTACACGATTCAGATTTGTTTTCTCTTGCAATTATTTTCCCTCTGTGTTAAAAATAAGCTCTCTTATTTTTTGTTGTATTTTTTTTTTTTTTTTTTTAATGTCATTAGAGAGTAGTTTAAGACGATAAAAAAAAAATCACAACTGCAACCCACGCACGTGTTCACGTGGTTCATTCACGCGTGCGTTTATTCGTGTACGTGACAACGTCTTAAATTCTACAGAGTGAAAGAAAGATGAATCGTGTGTTGATGATGACGATTATTTTCAATGAAATTCCTCGAGTCATTCATTCACAACTAATATTTTTTTTTTTCTTATTCTTATTGTCGATTTGTTTTGTTATTTTTTCTACTTATTTGGTTATGCATTTATTTATTTATTTATATATTTATTTATGTGTTTTTAGACATGGACAAGTGAGCACCTTGACTGAAACTCTGACAGGAAACGCGATCAAAGAGGAAGCCACTTACTGCGTCATCAGACAATGCTGAATCTTTCATTGATTTAATTTTTCGATGCCAATATTTTCAATTAAAAATAAATTGTTTATGTTTAATACAAATTATATTATCAATATAATTTCCATTGCTTTGGAATAATGATAAAATTCATTCAATATAAGTTATAAATAATTTGTTTTTATAGTAAATGAAATAAAAAAAAAAAATACTCAAATGTCAGATATTTTTTCTTATAGTAAATAAAATTAAAAAAAAAAAAAACAATATCTGACACGTGAGTATTTTTTTTCATCAACTTTACAAAAATATTAACCCATGTAAACAAGTTTTGCGATTAAAAATAATTTTTAGGACAATAATAAAGCGATTTGTATCGATTTAATAACAAAAAAGTCAAAATTTCATAAATTTTGAAATTTGGGTTTGAATATCTTGAGAATAGCTGCCTCTATGAAAAAAATGCAAGAGACCTTTTTTGTAGAGCGTTCGATTCCCTATAAGAATATGCTATTAACTCATCTTCACAATGCGCAAACGCCGAGCTACAAAAATCGAAAAAAAAAAAAAAAAAAATTCCCAGAATCGTAAGTTTTCAGCTTTGGTTTTTTTGATGAAAAAAAAAAAAAAAGCTGCTTCAAAATGGCACACTTTAATATTTGGATGTTTATATTTGTTTATAGACATTGTATTATTTTAATCAATACGAATCGAAATGGTTTATAGCTTGCTGAATATAATTTATACAAGTATAAATATGTATTTGTATAAGTTATATTTTTTTTTCTTTTTTTTATGTATGGTGGTTTTTTATTTGGCAATACTTTGAGGATCGTTGGAAGATACCGACAAAGACCCGGCGCCTAACACTCGCGACGCATTTTCAATTGACCATTTGTCGTGAATGTTTTTTATTTTTTTGTTTGAAGAGGTCACGAATATTTTATGTGTATAGTAGTACAAATATATATGAATGTGAATGGAGATGATTGAATTAATTTTTGTTGAGTAACTGTAGTTCATATTAAGATATTTGTGGTGATGATTTTAAATTTGAAAAGTAATTTTTGTATTGGATTTCTGATTTTTTATACAGTGAAATAAGATATTGGAATTATTTTAAGAAAATTATGATAAATGATTTATTGTTAGATTACGTCATTATTTTATTTTATTCATTTGGAAAAAGACAAGTTAGAGTCTAGAGAAAGAGATTATAGATTAATTTGATTCGTGCGACAATATTGCAATTTTATAATTAATACAAATTAATAATGTAAATACATATATTAATTGTATATTCAATAAAAATTTTCTCACAATTATTCATTTATTGTTTTATAAATTTCATTATTTGAAATTCTATAAATTTTCTATGTTATAAATGCAATATAAACATTATAGATTATTTTACAAACATAAGAAAATATTCTATTTCGTTCAATAGCAGGAAAAAATTATTTAATTTTATTATGCAGAAATATATTTTACTATTTCGATAATTTACCAAATTTTTCTGCATTTACTTTTTTTCTATAGGATTTTTTTGCTCCATTAAAGTTGGTCTATTGAGTAACACTTGAGTGTCTTCATAATTTTTCAAAAGATAAGAGTGAACCTCCAGGTATATTTAAAGCCAAACTCTTTGAAGGATCATAAAATGACATGATGATATGAGAAAAGTAATATTCATTGCTTGAAAAGGAATAATTATATTTCGTTCAAAATGTTTTCTTCGCAAATTGCATTGATTGTTTTTTTTTTATATCTACTGATTGGAAGGACTTTGTGACTATCAGACTCAGATAATTGTTCCTATCTTGTGAACGATTATCAAACTACACACTTATATAAAATAAATAGTTTAAACAAATTGACGAAAATGAATGAATATACAAAAATAAATATACATAGAAAAAAATCATAAACTCTGAAAATTTCTATGTTTAGAATGCAATTAAAATTTCTTTCGTTTTATTCAATACATTAGTTCAAATGTAGCATCAAGTAATATGATGAATGTCATTGTCAATTTTACAAATTAGCATCATTGAATTCACCAATATTCTCACATCTCTTATTCCAGCAAACCTGTGCAAAATAAAAATTATTAATTTGATATTTATTCAAATGATAATTGATAATTAAAATATTGTTATGAATAATTATAGAGTTTTACTTTTTCATCGCCACACGGTGTCCCATCCATAGGAATAACGGTTTCAGAAGACATCCAAAGCCGTCTCTTACACTTCAAACGAGATTTGCAAAAGTCATCGGAAGCTCCTGGAGAGTTCGTCTTGAATAAACGGAATACAAACATGAATTGAACAGTGATAATTAGAGTATTCAAATAATATAGATGAGTCATTATTTTATACTCACTGCTGACATATATCCATAACATTGACATTGTTCATCTGGTGTCAACATTTGATAACGTCCTGGTGGAAGGAGTGACCGTGGTTTATTAATAAGCGCACAACAATTGGGAGAACTGAAATAATTATTTTATGAAGAAACGACGGGCGATAAATCTTCGATAATAATATAAACAAAGAAATAAATATTTTCTATCAGGATAATAATGTTTTCAACTAAGAAAGTGTGCATTGATCAAAAACAATTCTTATTCCCAAATAATCTGGGTTACAAAATATTTATTGTCACGATTATTGTATCAAAAAAAAATTTTTAAAAATGAAATTTGACACAGGGGGATATTTTTCTGAATAAGATTTAAATCTGATGCAAATTTTCTTTAGTCTTTTGTTAATTAATTCATGAATCTCAAAATCATTCAAATTATTCATCGTTTGTTCATTGTATTTATCGCAATTGATGAAATTAATTCTCTCAAAATGTCATTCAACTATTTTTAACGTATTCGAATTAATGAAAATTTCAATCTTAAAGTTGTGCTTCATGATACAGTTCACAATACCAGATTATTTTGAAGATTCACACATCACTGAATAGGATAATGATGAACAATAAAATACAAATGTGATGATACAAATAAATTCACCTGAAAAATAAACGAAGAGTTTCCTCACTTGCTGGACTCCATGACAGACATTTTTTGCATTCTGTGGATGTTGGTTTCATGATATATCCACAACATTCTCCATCTTTCGTTAAATATAATGGTGCGTCGTGATGCACAGTCAACCTAAAATGATTTATGAACATGCAAATAAATTATTTTTATCGTAAATTAAATTTTATGCAAAAATTGTTTCCTCACATGTGTCCAATTTCATGTGTAGCAATTACAAAACTTTCAAAACGTCCTTCATCTCGAATTATAGCTATTGGTTTATTATTCTCACCTTTTTTCAAAAATTCTTCATAAAAATTATCGTAATAATACGAGCGTCCTATGAAAACATAATAATCATATCATTACTTAATTATTCATTATCATTAACAGAAATTTTTGTTTAATATATTGAGTAATATATCAAGTGAAATTTGAGACATAATTATTTTATTAAGATCGAAATAATGTTAGCTAGATTCAGTAATGATTCTTTATTTTGATTTTCGACTGAGCACATTGAAAAAATTCAAGATTAAATTTGTTAAAGAACAATATAATAATTAATGCGAATTGACAATTCAATTATATGAATATTCATTCATTTACACAATAATGTATTAATCTAATTGTCAATTTGTCTTCATTGCTCTATCATAGCTGTACTATTACCTGATCAATCTCTAATATATCATTCTAATTTTCAAAATCTCAAATCAATTATGTATAATATTGACTCGATATAATATCAAATTAATTTAATATTTTATGTTAATTCAATTTTCAAAATTATAAATTCTTCAATTTCCAAATTACCGTCTATGGATAAATATGATTTCTCGCCCTTTTTTTCGTCATTTACCTCACGTATTAGGTCATCACTGTGATTGGATGAGACAATAAAGATGTTATGAAAAAACAAACAAAAATTATGCATTCAATTATCAATTATATCAATCGGAAAGTAAGATTTGTGTTTATATTGTTATTTATTTTGCTCAATAAACAATATTGTTTGGATTTGACGACATTACTTTTCGATTGACCTTACATCAAATATTTATTTTTATTCTTAGAACTGAACCTTAATTATAAATGTTGACTCAAGAAAATAATTGGGCGCACTTAGAAAATTATTTATTAATTAATAATTTGAAGGCACTTTATCATTTGTTGATAGCTATTAAATTCGTTTTTCAATATAATTGGTGAAAATTTATATGAAAATGTTTGTCCGGATGAATAAAAAGTATTATCGAAGTCATTTGAATCTCCATTACAATTAAAACTTAAACAAATTTTTTTTTCGAATTCAAAAAGATCATTGGGGAAAAAAATAATATAATTGTTTTAATGACTCACCTTGTGAGAAATACGATGAAATCATACGATCCTACATGAATTATCTCTTCACGTGCTTTGAAATATGATTCTAATTTGTCCATAGCACAATTTGCGTCCATAAATGTTCCAGCAGATTTTCCTTCAACATAACATTCATCCAAGAAAGCGAATGTATTCTTCGCCTAGTAAAAAAATAATATGAGACAATTTTAATTCGTAAATTGAATCATTTAGATCCCGATAGTATTTTACAAACTTCTAAATTTAATATACTCACAGTCCCAATTACAATTCCTGCAATATTCATTTGGATTTTTGTATGTTGCAATTTAGAATACATCATATCAATTCCATTGAACAATGTTATTACATAAGAAACAATTGCACTGTATAGATCTAGTCCTTTTAATTTCCCGTGTCGTGATCTTCGTTCTGAATTAGATTTAAAACGCCTGGAAGAATTACGAAACTGATAAAATAGTAGATCCGAATCTATTTCTAACTGCACATGACCATTTTGAAGATCTGAAGAAGTTCTCAATATTTATAACTTCCCCATCATTTTATATTTTAATAGTTTACAATGTTCAGAATATAAATCCTAATAGTTCTGAAATCTCAATCACAAAACGTGGGACTTGGGAAAATTTCTATCCTATTTCTATAAACTAACTGTAAATATCTTTCTAATACTTGGATAAATAAATATACTTACATCATGTTTGAATCCCAATCTTGAGCTGTGCTCCATTCAACTACAACTAATATTTCTGGATAACCGTCAAATACACGTTCTTCACATGTCCTCAAGCGCTTGTTCACTTTATTTACACCTGAACGAGGCCCTTAAATTTATTCAAAATAATATAATGAGAAACTTCCATCTAATTTAATGGCGAATTTATTTGAATGATCAATGTCCCATAACGCACTTTCAATAATTGTAGTAATGCATTGATTATTTATTATTTAGAAATGGGAAAATCAAGGGGAAATTTGTTTCGCTTGAAATTATTTATACACCCGGTCAACAATTCGTTTTGAATATTAATTTTTGAAAGATTGAAACATATGTGGGTTTTCGATTTGAAAATTTTTTTTGAATTCAGTTTATTTTCATTATCATACCCGGTGTAACTTCCAGTTCTTCTGATGTATGTTCCAAGCGTCTTGGTTGGAGATATAGGCCATATTCATCCAACTTTGAATTTATAATACCATTATGATTTATAAACTTAACTGGAAGTCCTCGAATTATAACACGATTATCAATTATTCCATCCTGCAAACAATACGTTTCAGATTAATCTTTTCATCAATGTTGTGATTGAAAATTTAATATCGTTCAAATATTACGAATTCACGTCGTTTATGGAAGTATACAGCTGCTGAAGATGTTTCGGGTTGCTGATAAAAAGAAAACTTCCCCACGTGTTTCATCACCTAAATCAAATCATATAAATATACATCGATATTACACGGAAAAAAAAAAGGACTTGTGTTGAAACTGTTGATGTTCATTCACCCAAAAACAATGTCTGATGTGTAATGTCTTGAGTTAAATCAGTCGTAAAAAGGGGTAAGTCGAAAATAAACTTGATTCAAGTTTTTTCTAGTCTTGATTCAAGTCGTTCTTTTAGTCTTGATCCAAGTTGTTTTTCGTCTTGATCCAAAACTTCTAAAATCTTGATCGAAGATTTTTTTAAGCTTGATTAAAATTTTTTTTAATTATCAATGGGGATTTGATGAAATTATATTTACTCACTATTTTCTAAAAATAGAAATAAAAAGCAGAAAATAGATAATTCAAAAAATGAGTATAAGCTGTTTTTATGTGATATTCATTACATGAATTTAATAACAACATAAAAACGACGCTGAACAAATAATTTTATACTTTTTGTATGGACTGTACGTTAGGGTGTGCCATTTTTGGGCAACTTTTTTTTTCATCAAAAAATCGGGCTGAAAACTTACTGGTCGATAAAAAAAGAAGCCTGTTTGAAGCGGAGCTCTTAATTTTAATATTCGAAAGTAGCTCTTCGTAATTTTCGTTTTTCCAATTAAATAACATGGGAAGAAATTTTTTTTCTCATGTTATTTAAATGTGCACATTTACGTGTGAATTGTGACACTTTTTATTTGTTTAATTAATTTATTAATTGAACAATAAAACTGGAATTTAATTCAATTTTAATATTGGCCTAAGGTATTGTCCGAATGATTAATTTTACAGCGAGAAAATTTCAAATTTAAACTAAGACATTTTCAGGCTTGGATTGAGTCATATTTAGACTTTGATCAAGTCCTTTTTTTTTTTGGATGGAATGTTATAGAATTTATTTACATATAAAAGTGCCACACGCCCCAAGTTTTAATGAAAAATTATTCAAATATTTTTACTATGAATTTATTCATCGAGTTTTTCAGAAAGAATTGATAAATATATTTTCAATAAAATTAATGGTCCAACGATTTTTTTTTTTTTTTTTTTTACATTTTGGGTGCAAGTTTCAAAAGAAAAAAAATTTCCAGCCAATAAACATTAACCGAATAATGTTAAATTGAAACTTTAGGTGTGTGCTAAACCTTCAAAATGGGATTTCTGATTTATTAATGATTTACATACTTCGTAATTCTGTTCCAAATCGTTACTATTTTTATCTAGTAAATTATTTGCATCTATAACACCATCCACAATCCATACTGGCAAATTTTCATTAGCCAAAGCTCTTGTCGTTAATTTTAAATTCACTCGCTTTGGAGATTTGGACAAATCATTATTTTTTATATTTATTTTCACATGGAACAATGGCAGCGATTCATGATGATACACTTCAGCTATCGAAATTATTATGAAAATAAATGACGAATTAATGATTACAATAAAAAAAAAATAATGATGAGTTATCCCAACTGGTTACAAAAATTATTATCAAATACTTACGAGATTCTTCTTCTGAAATATCTTCGGATGAATCAATGGACCAAACTTCTGCAAAGAACACAAATTGGTATAATAATATCGGAAGAATAATATTCATTGCTTGAAGTAGGATTGAAGGTATATTATTCAATATATTTCCCAACTAATTTTTCACGTATGATTTAGATTGTCACAAGCAGATTATGCGTCGTACGTCGAGCTTCAACGAAAATAAATTTCACAATAAAGAATATTTCATATTCGACTAGAAAATAAAAAAAAATGTTTTGTTCATATTATCAACCTGCTGTTTATCTATTACCTTGAACGAATAAGTGATTCATGTCAGATAACTATTTTTATTGAGTACTGAGAAAGTATTTTCGAAGCAAATAAAAACAAAGAAAAAATAATTGGATCGAATTTAATTTTACTTGCTTCAGTTAAACATAAAAAGATCCAAAATTCACACGGCCTAATCTTGTATTAGCAAATTAATCATAGTTACGAAGTCAGAGTAATCATTTTAATGACATGATGATATCAAAAGAATAATATTCATTGCTTAAGGTGGAATAATTATATTTCGTTAAAAATTTTTTCTTCGCAAATTGCATTAATTGTTTTTTTTTTTTTCATATCTACTGATTTGAAGGACTTTGTGACTATCAGACTCAGATAATTGTTCCTATCTCGTGAACGATTATCAAACCACACACTTATATAAAATAAATAGTTCGAATAAATTGACGAAAATGAAAAAATTTACAAAAATAAATATACATAAAAAAGAATCATAAACTCTGAAAATTTATATGATTAAAATGCAATTGAAAAATCTTTTTTCTTTATTTCATAATTAATACGATAGTCTCAATATAGCATTGATTAATATAATGAATGACATTATTATTTATGAAATTCAGCATTATTGTCACCTTTGATATTCTCACATTTCTCATCCCAGCAAACCTGTGCAAAATAAAAATTATTAATAAAATATTTTTTCATACGAAAATTAATAATCAAAATATTATAATGAATAATTATATTGATTTACTTTGTTATCGCCACATGGTGTCCCGTCCATAGGTATTCCAGTGTTATGAAATTTCCAAAACCGTGACTTACACTTCAAACGAGATTCGCAAAAGTTATAGAAAGCTCTTCCAAACTTTGTCTTTAATAAACGAAATTTAAGTATGAATTAAATAGTGATTTTATTAGAGTATTATTAAAATATAGATGACTCATTTGTTTTATACACACTGCTGACTTATATCCATAGCATTGACATTGTTCATCTGATGTCAACATTTGATAACGTCCTGGTGGAAGCAGTGATCGTGGTTTATTAATGAGCGCACAACAATTGGGAGAACTGAAATAATTATTTTATCATGAAACAATTGGCAATGAATTTCCGAGAGTATTATGAATAATGAAAAAATATTTTCTATCGAGAAAACAATGTCTTCAGCTGAAAAAATGCATTGATAAGAACAAATTTTCATTCTCAAATAACTCAAATTTGAAAATATTTATTGTCATAATTGTGGTATTAAAACATATTATATTCAAGAAAATAAAATTTAACAAAAAGGGGCATTTTCCTGTAATAAATATGAATATGATGCAAATTTCCCATAGTCTCTTGTTAATTAATTCATACATCTTGAAATTATTTAAATTATTCATCGCTTGTTCATCGTATTTATGGTAATTGATAAGACTGATTTTTTAAAAATCTTCATTGAATATTTTTTACGTATTTAAATTAATGATAATTTCAATCTTCAAGTTGCGCTTCATGATACAGTTTACAATTCCAAATTACTTTGATGATTCACTCATCACTAGATGGCATAATCATGAACAATAATAAATACAAATGTAATGATACAAATAAATTCACCTGAAAAATAAACGAAGAGTTTCCTCAGTTGCTGGACTCCATGATAAACATTCTGTGCAACATGGCGTGCTTGTTCTCATGATATGTCCACAACATTCACCGTCTTCATTGAAATATGGTGGTTTGTCATGATACACACTCAACCTATACAATTCATGAACATGCAAATAAATTATTTTCACGATCGATTAATTAAATTTTATGCAAGGATTATTTTCTTACATATGTGCAATTTCATGTGTAACAGTTTTGAAGCTTCCAAAAAATCCTTTATCTTTAATTATAGCTGTTGATTTCATTTTTACACCTTCTTTCAGATAATATTCATAAAAATATGGATTGCCAAGTGACATTCCTATGAAAACATACGTAACATAGCAGGCATGAATTATTTTTTATTCTCAACAAAAATTTCTGTTTCATACATTAAGGAAAATATTGGGTGAAACTTGAGACAATTATTTTATTAAGATCGAAAGTATTGGGAAAATGACTGTCTAGTCAATAATTGAGTGATAATATCATTTTTTTGATTTGCGATTGGGTAGATTGGAATCAGAAATTTGAGATTGAATTTATTGCGAATTCAATATAACAATCAGTACAAATTGACGATTCAATTATGTGAGTGTTAATTTTTTTACACAATGATGAATTAAGCAAATTATCAATGTGTCTTCATTGCTCTATTATAGTCGTACTATTTCACCCAATAAATCTCTAATATTTCATTTCTATTTATCAAAATCTCAAATGAATTATATAAAATATTGACTTGATATAATATCAAATTAATTTATATTTTGAGTTGATTCAATTTTAAAAGTTATACACCCAAAAAGAAAGTGTTGAATCAAGTCGCGATTCCGACTTGACACAAATAGTTTTGATACAAGTCTGAATTATGCTTGACTCCAAGACATTACACATGTCTTGAGTTATATCAGTCGTAAAAAGGGGTAACTCGAAAATAAACTTGATTCAAGTTATTTTTCGTTTTGATCCAAAACTTCTAAAATCTTGATCAAAGATTTTTTTAAGCTTGATTAAAATTTGTTTTTAATTTTCAATAGGGATTTGATGAAATTATATTTACTCACTATTTTCTAAAAATAGAAATAAAAAGCAGAAAATAGATAATTCAAAAAATGAGTATAAGCTGTTTTTATGTGATATTCATTACATGAATTTAATAACAACATAAAAACGACGCTGAACAAATAATTTTATACTTTTTGTATGGACTGTACGTTAGGGTGTGCCATTTTTGGGCAACTTTTTTTTTTCATCAAAAAATCGGGCTGAAAACTTACTGGTCGATAAAAAAAGAAGCCTGTTTGAAGCGGAGCTCTAAATTTTAATATTTAAAAGTAGCTCCTCGTTATTTTTGTTTTTCCAATTAAATAACATGGGAAAAAATTTTTTTTTCTATGCTATTTAAATGTGCACATTTACGTGTGAATTGTGACACTTTTTATTTGTTTAATTAATTTATTAATTGAATAATAAAACTGGAATATAATTTAATTTTAATATTGGCTTAAGGTATTGTCCGAATGATTAATTTTACAGCGAGAAAATTTCAAATTTCAACTAAGACATTTTCACACTTGGATTAAGTCATATTTAGACTTGGATCAAGACATTTGTAGATTGATTGAGGTGTTTATCTTCCATCAAGTCGATTTTCCGCTTGTATCAAGTCCAAGATTCTGATTATTCGTAAGAATATCAAAAGTCTTGAAACAAGTCGATTTTAGACACTATTCAAGTTCTTTTTTTTGGGGTGTAATTTATAGAAATTCCAAATTACCTGAAACCTTTGAATACAATGCCTCTCCCTCTTTCTTTTCTTTTTTAAAGCTGATCAATTGACCACTGTAAATGAATAAAATAATGAAAGTGTCATGGGAAAGAAAAAAAAGTATATAACTAATCATTATTTATCAATCGGAAAGTAATTTGTCGATTAACCTTATATTAAATATCTAATATTTATTTCTTTTGATGGAACTGAACGTTGATTATAAACGTTGACCTAAGAAGATAATTGAGCACACACAGGAAAACATTTATCAATCAATAATTTAAAAACACTTATCATTTATTGTATACTATTGAATTCGTTCTCCAACATAATTAGTAAAATTGGTAAAATTCATATAAAAATCTTTGTTTAATCTTTGATAAAGAGAAAGTATTATCGAAGAGATCTGAATATTTATTTCAATTGAAACTCATTCTTAAGTAACAAATTTTCTTTAAAAATCATAATGAATTAGACAATGTTATTTCATTCAAACTCAATTATGATTTTCGATCATGACGGGGGGACATAAAAGTGAGTTAAAAAATATTTAGGAATAAGAATGTAAATTTATGCTGCACAAATTATAATTTTTTTTCATAACGTACTTTGTAAGGAAGACGACGAAATCGTACGATTCAGTTTGGATCACCCTCTCACGTGCTTTGAAATATAATTTGAATTTTTTCATAGCACAAATTGCGTCCATAGATTTCATTTTACCTTTTCTATCAACATAACATTCATGCAAGAAAGTGAATGTTTCCTGTACCTAATGAAAAAAAAAAAGGTGAGATATTCTTAAATTAAATCATCTAGATTCCGATAATACTTTACACATTTTTAATTTAATATACTTACATTTCCAATGACAATTCCAGCAATATTTATTTTAATATCTGTTTTTTGTAATTTAGAGAACAACATATCAACTTCATTAAATAATGTTATTACATAACTAACAACTGTATCGTACAAATCTTGTCCTTTCAATGTTTCCCATTTGAATGTTTGTTTCGGATCAGATGCGAGACGCCTAAAAGAGTTCCGAAACACATGTACAATAGTAGATCCAAATTTAATTACAACACATATATTTTAAAGTTTTAAAGAAGTCCTGAACATTTCGAATTTCCTCACCATTCTATATCTATTAGGGTGGACCAAAAAGAACTTTTAATTTTTCTTTCTTTTGTTACCATGAAAATATTGTTTAAGGTGACAAAAAAAAATGAGCCTGTGAAATGTACAGCTCTTAATTTTAATTTTAAGAGGTGTTGCATCGTGATTTTTCATTTCTCATTTGAATAACAAGAATTTTTTTTTTATTGTTAGAATTTTGTAGCTTATGAACCAATGAACGGATTCGAATGATCAATACATATTTTTATAGGGAATTCAACGCTCTACAAAAAAGGTCTCTTGTGGTTAATCGATTACTCTAACCATTTAGAAGATATTCGCATTCATGAGTTGAATGGATAAATTTGAATTATTTACTAAAAAACTATTAAAATCAGTACGCAGGGATTCAAATGCGAATATCTTCTAAATGGTTGAAGTAATCGATTAACCACAAGAGATCTTTTTTGTAGAGCGTTCAATTTCCAACAAAAATATATGTTGCGCATTTCATAATATTTATTTGTCTACGAGTTATAAAATTTAAAAGTAACAAAGAATTTTTGTTAAATTCTACAAACTTCAACCTTCGATATCTTCTAAACAGTAAAAAATATGAAAAAATTGCAAGATACCTTTTTTTTAGAGCTTTCGGCATCGGCTGAATAATAATAGTACCATAGATAAATACTTACTTCATGACATAATCCCAATGGTTAGCTGTGACCCAGTCAACTACAACTAATATTTCTGGATAACCGTCAAATTTTCGATTTTCATATGTCTGCAAGTGCATGCGATTTTCATTCACACCTGAACGAGGCCCTTAAACACGTTTGGAATAATATCATGAGAAATTTTCATCTAATTAAATAACGAATTTAATTAATAAAAGCTCTAAATACATGTGGACTTCGATTTGAAATTTTTTTTTTCGAATAAAGTTTAATTTCATTTCGTTACCTGTTGGAATTTCCTTTTCATTTAACAAATGAGCCGCGCATATTGGGTTACGAAATACCCCATATTCACCCAACTTTAAATTTATAATACCGTCATGATTTATAAATTTGACTGGAAGTTTTCGAATTATGACACGGTTATCAATCAGTCCATACTGAAAACAATAACTTTTAGATTCATTTGTTCATCAATGTTGTGATTCAAAATTTGATATCCTTTAAATATTACGAATTCACGTCGATTATGGAAGTATACAGCTGATGAAGATATTTCGGGTTGATGATAGATTGAAATTTTTCCCATGTGTTTCATCACCTTATTGAATAAAATTATATGAAATTACATCGAGATTGAATACCAAGTTTGATCGATCGGATGTGTATGTTGAATGTACAGTGTTCCTCCACACAGGAGTGCCACACTCTCTAAGTTCAAACCAAAAATTGTTTGAATATTTTTATTATGAATTTGTCCAACGATTTTTCAAAATGAAAAAATAAATAATGACAATATTTGCAACAGTATTATGCAACTGATGCATTTTTTTTTTACATTTTGAGTGTAAGCTTGAGAAGGAATAAGTTTTTGTATGATCAACATTGATAGAATGATGTTAGATTGAAGTTATAGGGTGAGATGAACCTTCGGAATGAGACTTTTATTGTTTTTAATGATTTACATACTTCGTAATTTCGTTCCAAATCATTACTATTTTCGTCTAGTAAATTATTTGCATCTATAACATCATTCACAATCCATACTGGCAAATTTTCATTAGCCAAAGCTCTTCTTGTTAATTTTAAATTCACTTGCTTTGGAGATTTGGACAAATCATTATTTTTTATATTTATTTTCACATGGAACAATGGCAGCGATTCATGATGATACACTTCAGCTATCGAAATTATTATAAAAATAAATGACGAATTAATGATTACAATAAAAAAAAAATAATGATGAGTTATCCCAACTGGTTACAAAAATTATTATCAAATACTTACGAGATTCTTCTTCTGAAATATCTTCAGATGAATCAATGGACCAAACTTCTGCAAAGAACACAAATTGGTATAATAATATCGGAAGAATAATATTCATTGCTTGAAGTAGGATTGAAGGTATATTATTCAATATATTTCCAACTAATTTTTCACGTATGTTTTAGATTGTCACAAGCAGATTATGCGTCGTACGTCGAGCTTTAACGAAAATAAATTTCACAATGAAGAATATTTAATATTCGACTAGAAAATAAAAAAAAAAAATGTTTTGTTCATATTATCAACTTGCTGTTTATCTATTACCTTGAACGAATACGTGATTTATGTTAGATAACTATTTTTATTGAGTACTGAAAAATTATTTTCGAACTACATATTTTCGAAGCAAATGAAAATAAAAAAAAAATAATTGGATCAAATTCAATTTTACTTGCTTCAGTTAACCATAAAAAGATCCAAAATTCACATAGTCTAATCGTGTATTTACAAATTAATCAGTTACGAAGTCAGAGAAATCATTTTAATGACATGATGATATCAAAAGAATAATATTCATTGCTTGAGGTGGAATAATTATATTTCGTTAAAAATGTTTTCTTCGCAAATTGCATTAATTGTTTTTTTTTTTTTTTTCATATCTACTGATTTGAAGGACTTTGTGACTATCAGACTCAGATAATTGTTCCTATCTCGTGAACGATTATCAAACCACACACTTATATAAAATAAATAGTTCGAATAAATTGACGAAAATGAAAAAATATACAAAAATAAATATACATAAAAAAGAATCATAAACTCTGAAAATTTATATGATTAAAATGCAATTGAAAAATCTTTTTTCTTTATTTCATAATTAATACGATAGTCTCAATATAGCATTAATTAATATAATGAATGACATTATTATTTATGAAATTCAGCATTATTGTCACCTTTGATATTCTCACATTTCTCATCCCAGCAAACCTGTGCAAAATAAAAATTATTAATAAAATATTTTTTCATACGAAAATTAATAATCAAAATATTATAATGAATAATTATATTGATTTACTTTGTTATCGCCACATGGTGTCCCGTCCATAGGTATTCCAGTGATATGAAATTTCCAAAACCGTGACTTACACTTCAAACGAGATTCGCAAAAGTTATAGAAAGCTCTTCCAAACTTTGTCTTTAATAAACGAAATTTAAGTATGAATTAAATAGTGATTTTATTAGAGTATTATTAAAATATAGATGACTCATTTGTTTTATACACACTGCTGACTTATATCCATAGCATTGACATTGTTCATCTGGTGTCAACATTTGATAAGGTCCTTGTGGAAGAAGTGATCGTGGTTTATTAATGAGCGCACAACAATTGGGTGAACTGGAATAATTATATTTATTAAAAACTAAGAAGAAAATATTTTCTGAAAGAAAAATTATGTTTCAGGCCGAAAAATGACGCTGGTAAAAACACGATTCTTCATTTTCTGACATAAAAATGCTGATTTACATAATTAAGAAATTTCCTGGAAACAAAAAAATAGTCTGAGTTCGAAAATGTTTATTGTTATAATTTTATTGCAATCTTTATAAATATAAATTTACTTGTTGAAGATGGATGAATAATTTCTGATGAATATTTATGAATATTAAATAAGTAGGAGTCTGACAAGTCTGAATTGTTAGAAAAACATTTGACGGAAGAACTAATTTTTGGAAAGTTAATGTAATTATAATTCGAAATTTCATTTGTCGTTTTTTAATTTATTGATGAGGGTGTTCCATTTTTAGGCAACTTTTTTTTTCACCGAAAAAAAAACCATGGCACTAAACTTACTGGACGTTGAAAAATAAAGCCTGTTTGAAGCGGAGCTCTTCATTTTATTATTTAGAGGATTCTTATCGTAATTTTCGTTTTTCCATTTAAATAACATGTGAAAACAAATTTATTTTCTTTGAATTTTTGTAGCTCGGTATTTGCGTATCGGAGAGATTAGCTCATAGCGTATTCTTGTAGGCAATCAAACGCTCTACAAAAAAGCTCTCTTGCACTTTTTTCATAGAGACAGCCATTCTAAAAATATTCAAACCCAAATTTACAAATGTATGAAATTTTGACTTTTTTGTTATCAAATCGATACTAATCACTTTATTATTGTCTTAAAAATTATTTTCACTCGGAAAACTGATTTGAGTGTGCTTATATTTTTGTAAAGCACAGAAAAAAAAATACTCACGTGTCAGATATTTTTTTTTTATTTTATATACTACGAAAAAAATTATTCATAACTTATGTTAAATGAATTTTATTATTATTTTAAAACAATAGATATTATGCCGGATAAACAAAATTAAGCAATGTAACTACAATTATTGAAGTGTTTTTTTATTACAATAATAAAGTGATTAGTATTGATTTAATAATTAAAAAGTCAAAATTTCATACATTTGAGCTACAAAAATCGAAAAAAATAAAAAAATTATTCTCATTCTATTTAAAGGGAAAATGATTCAAATTTTTCATCAGTTATTTGTTTATTTCCTTGAATTTCCCATGGATCCTTCCTCTTCCTCATAATTATATTTAATAATTACGCAAAATTTTCACTCGAATTTTAATATAATATTTCCAACGCACTCGAATTTATGATTATTTGAATCTTGAAAATGTGCTTCATGATGCCATTGATAAATCAGATTATTCCAATAACTCACTCATCATTCAATCACAAAATTACTAATAAAAAATATTTAGGATAATATAAAATTCAAATTCACCTGAAAAATAATTTGAAAGTTTCTTCAGTTGATGGACTCCATCCTAAACATCTCATACACCATCTAGCCTCTGGTTTCATAATATATCCACAACATTTTCCATCATTTGTGTAATATAACGGTGTGTCGTGTAACGCCGTCATCCTATATTATTTATAAAACTTGCAAATGAATAATTATCTTAACCAGAAATTGAATTTTATTCAAGAATTATTCTCTTACGTATGTCCAATTTCATGTGCGACATTCGCCATGCTTTCAAAATGTCCTTTATCTTGAATTGTAGCTACTGACTTTACATCTTCACCTTTTTTGATATAATCTTTGTATATATTTTCATAACGACCTGCCAATCCTATAAAAATACTTGTATTATATTAAAGAATAATGAATTATTTTTCATCATGAATAAATATGAATTTCTGTGAATAGTCATTTCGTCATATCAAAATTTACAAAATAAATTACTAATTCGTCCTTATTGTTATATTTTAGTAATACTATTCACACAATAAATTCCAAATATTCTATTGCGAATCGTTAAACCCCAAACTGATAATATAAAGTATCAGCTCAACATAATATTAAATTAATTTACTATTTTTGATTGATATTTCTACGAATAATCAAAATCTTGGACTTGATACAAGCGGATAATCGACTTGATGGAAGAATAACACCTCAATAAGTCTATAAATGTCTTGATCCAAGTCTAAATATGACTTAATCCAAGTGTGAAAATGTCTTAGTTTAAATTTGAAATTTTCTCGCTGTAAAATTAATCATTCGGACAATACCTTAGGCCAATATTAAAATTGAATTAAATTCCAGTTTTATTGTTCAATTAATAAATTAATTAAACAAATAAAAAGTGTCACAATTCACACGTAAATGTGCACATTTAAATAACATGAGAAAAAAAATTTTTTCCCATGTTATTTAATTGGAAAAACGAAAATTACGAAGAGCTACTTTTAAATATTAAAATTAAGAGCTCCGCTTCAAACAGGCTTTTTTTTTTATCAACCAGTAAGTTTTCAGCCCGATTTTTTGATGAAAAAAAAAGTTGCCCAAAAATGGCACACCCTAACGTACAGTCCATACAAAAAGTATAAAATTATTGTTCAGCGTCGTTTTTATGTTGTTATTAAATTCATGTAATGAATATCACATAAAAACAGCTTATACTCATTGTTTGAATTATCTATTTTCTGCTTTTTATTTCTATTTTTAGAATATAGTGAGTAAATATAATTTCATCAAATCCCTATTGAAAATTAAAAACAAATTTTAATCAAGCTTAAAAAAATCTTCGATCAAGATTCAAGACTTATTTTTGTTGCATGATATAATTACAAATTATAATTCTTCAAAATTCAAAATTCTGCAAGTTCTAGCTTACCTTTTATCGATAAATAGCGTTTCTCATTCTTTCCAACGGTATCATACATACGGATTAGTTCATTACTATTATAAAATAAACCAGTTTTATTTCATTTGAAATTAATTATAATTTTTCTAATGACATACCTTGTAAGAAATAAAATACAATCATACGATCCACTTTGAATTGTTTTTTCACGTGCTTTCAAATATAATTCAAATTTTTCTATAGCACAAGCTGCGTCGATTTTTTTTCCAACAGCTTTATTATTTTCCATAACATTAAGATAACATTCATTCAAGAAAAGAAATGTATTTTCTGCCTAGTAAAAATTGTGAAAGATATTATTATTCTAAAACATTTAGATTCGGATATTCATCGACACATTTTCAATTTAATATACTTACAGTCCCAATTATAATTCCAGCAATATTTATTTGGATTTTTGTATTTCGTAATTTTGAATACAACATGTCAACTCCATTGAATAATGTTATTACATAAGAAACAATTTTACCATACAAATCGAGTTGATTTATCCTGTAAATATTTTTGTTAAGCCTCGATGAATAATTTTAGGTTTATATAGATAGATAAATACTTACACCAGTCTTTTGGTCCAATCTTGAGCTGTGTTCCAATCAACTACAACTAATATTTCTGGATAACCATCGAAAATACGATTTTCAAATGTCCTCAAGTCATTGTTTCTGTCATTTACACCTGAACGAGATCCTTAAACAAATTCGAAAGAATATAATGAGAATTTTTTAGCTAATTCATTGATGACTTTATCTGAATGTATTAAAAATTCCAATTAACAAATGAAATACTTTCAAAAATTTGAAGTCAAAAATGAATTTTGCTGAAAGGTTTATTGATAAGAGAGTAATTTTGAATGTTTATACATCGGCAACAATTCACGGAAATTCACACTTCTTTGTTCATCGATGTGACATGGAATCTTACATTTTTCGAGTAATTAAAGTGTAAATTTTAATAAATAGCTCAAAATTGTACATTATAATTAAAAAAAATTTTTCGGATTTGATTTATTTTCGTTTTTTTGCATTTTCTGAAGAAATTTACCATTGTTATGTATATTTTTCTTTACACCATCAGAAAGTAGAGATTTCAATAAATAAAAAGCCCACCAACTTTTTCAAAAAAGCAGAAATTTTGACGGGAGAATTTTCGATTGAAAATTAGGGTGCTTTTTCAATATTAAATAAAAATAAGGTAAGAAAATGAATATTTCAAATCAAAAAAATTACAGTGTGTTTGAAACATAAAAAGGTAAAATTTCACCGAATTTTGTGAGGAAAAAATTTTTTTTGTAAAAGATAAAAATAAAAAACCAAAAACTTGGTTATTTGAATTTTTCACATAAATTTTGAGGTTATGTGAAAAAAGTGTAGATACAAAAGTTATAGATCTTCTCATTACCTACAACTTTGCTTCATAATTTTTTTTCATAGGACTTGTAGTTTTGCCGGAAATCGAGATAAACCGTTTTTCACCCTTAAAAACTCACCCCTCCCCTCCACTTCCCGACCTCAGATCACCCGTAAATTATTTTTCATTTCATTTTTGTTACATTCTCTTCTTTTTCCCATGGGTTTCATTCTACTATAATTTTTTTAGCCTTCAAAAATTATCGACCCTGAATTATAATAAAAGAAAAAATGAATTAAAAAATTTCCTTTTATTTAAATTATTTATCTGAATTAATTTTTTCTTTCGAAATTATTTTTTCAAACACAATAACTCAAAGAGTTTACTATACTCATTGTTGTTCATATTTTTTTCTTATATTTTGACACGCTTTTTCTTTAGTCTGTCGAATTATTTGCCAATATTTTATTAAATAAAATATAAAATATTTATAATATCGACATTTATGAAATTTTTCTATCTACACTTTCTCCTTGAACCCTTTTAAATATAATTTATTATATTTCTTTTAATTTCCCGACTCAAAAAACGAATGAATAATATTTAATATTTATTCCACAGAATTTTTTGAAATATTTCCGCATATAAATTCGCTATGAATAATAATTTTTGTAAGCTCTGAATTTATGTAAATTATTAATTTAAAAATTTTTTTAAAATTCGATTCAATCTCATTTTCGTACCCGGTGTAACTTTCGAATCCTCTAAAATATGATTCAGGAATGCTTGGTTCTGATATAACCCAGCTTCATCCAACTTTAAATGCGTGATTCCATCAGGATTTATAAATTTAACTGGAAGTCCTCGAATTATAACACGATGATCAATCATTCCATCCTGAAAATAATAACTTTTAGATTAATTTGTTCATCAATGTTGTGATTCAATATTTTTTATCATTGAAATATTACAAATTCACGTCGTTTATGAAAATATACAGCAGATGAAGATGTTTCGGGTTGATGATAGATTGAAAATTCTCCCACATGTTTCATCACCTGATTAAATAAAATTATACAAAAATACAATACATTACGATGTTAAATATCAAGTTTCATAGATCACATGTGTATAAATGTAATAGAATTCCTTCATACAGAAGTGACACGCGCTTCAAGCTCAAACAAAAAATTATTTAAATATTTTTACTGTGAATTTATTCATCGATTTCTTCAGAAAAATTAAATAAATAAATTTCTGTTAATTATTACTAGTCTAAATCATTTTTCTTTCCTACAATTTGACTGCAAGCTTTACAAGGAAGAATATTATTGTTCAATAAACATCAACAGAATAATATTAAATTAAAACGTTCAGGGTGTGTTGAACCTTAAGAATGAAATTTTTACTTAATTTATTAATTTACATACTTCGTAATTTCGTTGTAAATCATTACTATTTTTGTCTAACAAATTATTTTCATCAATGACACCATTTGTAATCCACACTGGCAAATTTTCATTAGCCAAAGCTCTTCTCGTTAATTTTAAATTCACTTGCTTTGAAGATATAAACAAATTTTCATATTTTATTTTTATATTCACATTGATCAATGGCAGCGATTCGTGATGATATTCTTTATCTATCAAAATTATTATGAATATAAATGACAAATTAATAATTATAATAAACGAAAATAATGACAATTTATTCCAATTAGTTAAATAAATTATTATTAAACTTACGAGATTCATTTTCTAAAATATCTTTACATTTATGAGACAAAACTTCTTCAAAAAATACAAATTGGCCAAGTAATATTAAAAAAATAATATTCATTGCTTGAAGAAGAATTTGTTTATTAGTATTTTATTAAATATTCTTCCTTAATTGTTATCCTCCACGTATATTTGAAATTGTCACTGAATTGTTTTGCGTTAATGTCAAGCTTCAACAGAAATATATTTCATCACAAAAAATATTTATTATTTGACTTGAAAATGGAAAAAAGAAAACGTTCTGTTTATTTATTACTTCGGATGAACGTTGTGTAATTAATTTTTAAGCACAATTCTCATTGTTTTATACTTAAAAGTATTTTTAAACAACATGATTAAAGGAAATGAAAGCAAAGAAAAAATTATTGAATCTAATTCAACTTAATTTGCTTCAGTTACTTGTAAAAAAAGAATCAAGAGTTCACGTTATCTAATCTTGTATGAATAAATTTATAATTATATTCAGTTTGATAAAGTTATGAATATGTTTATTCATTATAAACATATGTTTTTATGCTATGATATAATGATCCAGGAATTGTCAGAGAAATATTAAAACATTTATCGAATTGATTACTTTTTGAATTTATTTAATTAAAAATTAATTTCTGGATTCAGATTAATTATTAGATATTAATTAATTTTTTATTAATATCTAATCATTATTCTTAGCAATTGGTCAATGAATATTGTTTATTAATTTATAAATGCTTAAAACATGGTGATATAACATGAAAATTCGAGAATAAATCGTATTTGATAGAGAATAAAATTATTGTAAAGTTACATAAATATTAATTAAATTATAATTGATAGTTAGTTTAATAATTGGCTTTGGCAGAAGACTTGTGCATAATTCTTTAGCGTACAAACAAAAAAAACATATCATGTAATTACTCAGTAATTTTTCATCTATTGAATCATATATTCCAAAAAATTTTCCATTCATTTAAACATATATTCACATTTAAATATTGTATCAAAATACTTTGTAATAATTAATTAAGTGGCCCTAAAAAATTTTCATATCGACTAACTCTTTATAAAACTATCAATCTTTACACATAATTACTGTAATTAATTAATTGCATCACCAGAATAAAAAAAAAAAAAACAGTAGATATTTTTAGTCTTCGATTCAACTTTCAACACTAAACAATAAATATTTTTTTTACAATCACACACTGACATGTAATAATAATTAAATAGCATGACTTTATCCTCTAACACATTATCAAACTAGGGGACATAATTTTTCTGTAGAATATAATAAACATGCGTGATATAATGAAAGATAAAAAAAAAATTATATAATTAAATATCAAATCGTTTGAGATATATAATCATTTATGATTACTCAACAATCAATAATAATTATGATGTTTTCTTTATTGCATAATACAAAGTGTTTAACAAATGTGTGTGACATTGATTGTTTATTAAACAGTGATATAAAAATTGTTGACGACATCAGTTGATTATTTCTTACTTGAGTTTCAGTCGATAGTTTCAACCAGAATGGATCGTTGGATTGGAAAAAGTGCAGTGGTAACTGGTGCCAGTTCTGGAATTGGTGAAGCTATTGCTAAAGCTCTTGCCAATGCTGGTATGAATGTTATTGGTCTTGCTCGACGTGAAGATCGACTTGAAAAAATATCAGGAGAACTCAAATCCACTAAGGGATCATTTCAATATATTCGTTGTGATTTATGTAATGAAAATGATATTTTAAAAGCTTTTGAATTTATTGAACTTAAATGTGGTGGCGTTGATGTTTTGATAAATAATGCAGGGATTGCATTGAACGATTCTATTTGCGGTAATTATTCATTTGTCAATCAAATCGATTTTTTTTATAAAATTAATTATGAATATAATTTTTTTTTTTTTTTTCAGAGGGAAAAACTGAAACTTTTCGACGAATATTGGATCTGAATGTACTTGGTGCAACTATTTGCTGTAGAGAGGCAATGAAATCTATTCGTAAACGACAAAATGAAGGTCATATTATGAATATAAATAGGTAAATATTTAAAATTATTCATTTTAATTAAATAAGATAAATAAATATAATTATTAGGGTGCTTCGATTCAGGGGAATATTTTTTTTTTCACGATGTTGATGGAATATTACTCTAAACATTAAAAAAAAAAAATTCCCACCAAAGATGAGCTCTTAATTTTAATATTGAGACCTTTCTAAATCAATTTGAAATTTTTCCATTTAATTAAATCTCAATTTTTTTTTTTTTATTTATGCATAGCTTCGCGGTATTTTATGCTATTTAATTGGTTTGCAGCAGATAGTTTACGGAAATATATAATCTTTGTAAGTGCCTATCACTAAATTATGTTTTGTGAACTGTCTCACTGGTAAAAAATGTTAAAGCCGATTTTTGCTATCGAATTTTATGGTTTTTCCGATTTTTTTCGAAAACCATCAACTATACAGCAAAAGTATATAGAATCTTTTCTGTAGGAAATTCAATTTTCTACAAAATAGTTCCCATAACTAAAAACCGTAGAGCTGATAGTTATTGAGTAAAATCCAATTGACGTAATATCATACAATTTCCATATATGTATAATTAAATTTTTCTCGAAAACTTTCAATCCTACAATTTTTCTCAAGAGCACTATTTTGTAGAGAAATTAATTTCCTACAAAAAAGGTCTCATATAATTTTGCTGTAAAGTTGATAGTTTTCGAAAAAACTCGAAAAAACCATGGAATTTGACCAAAAATCGGCTTTAACATTTTTTTACCGGTCTCGCAGTTCAGAAAACATGATTTTGTAATAAGTACTGTCAAAGATTATATATTTCTGTACAATTTCTGCTGAAAACTAATTAAATAACACAAAATGCCGCGAAGCTATGCATAAATGAAAAAAAAACATGAGATTAACGAGTTAATTAAATGGAAAAATTTCAAATTGATTTAAGAAGTACTTAATATTAAAATTAAGGGCTCATATTTGATTTGAATTTTTTTATTTCGAATGTTTAGATTAATATTTCGTCAACGCTGCAAAAAAAAAAATAGTCCTTTCAAACGCAGAACCCTATAACAATCATGTTATTTATTTATTATATTATATTTTTTTATTATATTATATTTATTTATTATATTATTATATTATACAGATCATTTTTAAAGTTTGAATTTCATTTTCAAGTACAATAATTGTCGTACAAGTTATAGTGCTAATAAAATTAAATAATATTAAAAAATTAAATAATAGTAAAAAAAAAAAATAATCTGCAAATTTGTAACTAATAATTATTTCCATCTCAATAACTATTAATTATTCTTTATTGCAATAAATATTAATAGTTTAACAATTAAATAATACTAATCTATTTTTACTTATAAATATTAATAATTCATGAGTGATTAAATGAGTAAATAAATAAATGAAAAATTTACTTACGAGTTTTAGTTTTAATGCGTATACTATAGTTCAATTGTATTCAATTAAAATTGATTTTCGTATTTAAATTTCTTCTATTTAATAAATCTTGTTATAAACAAACTTTGTATGTGATATTCAATGATCTTTAAGTGAAATTTTAGATACCTAAGTGCAAGGATTTATCTATTTTTACTGACTGCAGTCAGCATCAGAGACAAAATAAACTTTTCATTTAGTCTAAATAGTTTTGTGGAAAATTTTAATACATTAATTCACTAAATTTCTACATATCAATTTCAAGTATGATATACAATTTTACTTAATTTTATTTAGCATTGCAGGACTTCCTGGATTTACACAAATACCAAATATAAATTTATATCCAGCCTCAAAATTTGCTCTTCATGCAATGACTGACACTTTGAAAAATGAAATTCTGCTGAATAAAGATAATATCAGAGTAACAGTAAGTGAATGATCATGTACACATTTTTATAATTACAATACTGATATAAATTATATTTAAAGGCTTCGTAATATTTAATTAGTATCTGCTTAATATTATTGTAAAATATATTTGTTTCAATAGAGTATTCATCCAGGTTTAGTGAAAACTGAAATAGCTCATCATGCAGGTTTTGGTGACGAATTTTTTGATCAGTTTCCATTTATAAACAGTGAACAAATTTCTGATTGTGTTGTCTTTGCACTCTCAGCACCACCTGGAGTTCAAGTAAACATATCAATTTATTTATCTCTCATAATTAATGATTAATAAACAAATAACACAGACCAATGATGAAAAAAATTTTTCAATAATTTTAACTAATCCTTATTGAAGTGCTTTTTTTGAAGGGACTATATTTTTTTTCTCTCATGGGATGGACGAAATATTACTCTGAACATTCAAATGGAAATTTCTACCAAAGATGAGCTTTTAATTTTAATATTAAATGCTGCCTCCATCAATTTGAAATTTTCTTATTTAATTAAAACATAAATCTTAATTTTTTTTTTTTTCATTCATACATAGCTTCGAGGCATTTTATGATATTTAATAGATTCTTAGCAAAAATTGTAATGGAATATATAATCTTTGAAAGTGCTGATCACTAAATTATTTTCTGCGAATTGCCCCACCAGTAAAAAATCTAGATTAAACAAATTTCGAATTTCCATGTGTTTAATTGTGTTTTTATCGAAAACTTTTAGTTCTACGGTTTTTAGTCAAGAATACTATTTTGTAGGAAATTTAATTTCCTATATAAAAGGTCCTATGAACTTTTGCTGTAAAGTTGATAGTTTTTGAGAAAAATCGAAAAAACCATGAAATTCGAGCAAAAATCGGTTTTAACATTTTTTACCGATAGGGCGATTTACAGAAAATAATTTTGTGATCAGCATTTTTCAAGTTTATATATTTCTGTACAATTTCCGCTAAGAACCAATCAAACCGCGTGAAATGCCGTGAAGCTATGCATGAATGAAAGAAAAAAAATTGAGATTCACGTGTTAATTAAATAAGAAAATTTCAAAATAATGTTGGCAGTACTTAATATTAAAATTAAGAGCTCATCTTTGGTGGGAATTTTTATTTAAATAATCCTTATGTTGGCAATAAAGTTGAATATTATAAGTTGAGGTAAACCAAATACATTTTCAGCACTCAAAAATTCATAAGATTTAGATAAATTGATTTGAAAAATTTTTACAAACATTTTTCTCGTTGGCCTGTGTAATTATTAAAAAACACAATTCGTCTTTATATTTAAATATTTATTTACAGGTAGATCAAATTGTAATCACACCATTGCTAGGAGGATTTTGAAGAGAAAAAAAAAATATTAAATCTCAATTTAAAATTGGACTTTGAGAAATTACTTTGAAAATAAAATTTTCATCTGAAATATTTTTTTAAATTAATTTTCATAATATTAAATCATATCTTATATTTTTTTCTTTATTTAACAAATCATTTCCATAAATTTTTGTCATGATATCCAGAAATATTTTAAATATTTTATAAATTTCCTCATCAATATTATGATTGATAAATAATATTCCAAAGTTTGAAGACTATAATTAATTCCTTTTGTAAATTATATAAACTTTCAATTTTGATACGATGAAAATTAGCAAGGTTGAAGACATTTCTAATATTCCCAATCTAAATAAATAATTAATCATAAATAATAATCAGTTGTAGATATTATTTATTCATTTTGAATTAATAATCCCAGCACCACTTAATAAATACACCCAATTACCCCTTTGTTAATATACCCAAAAAAAAAATAAATAAATACATAATTCAACATAAACAAATAATAATTTTAATTGTTAGAATCAGGATCTCCAAGAGCTTCAATCGTTTGACAAATATTTCCCGAGCAAATCTAAATAAAATAATAAATCATTAATGAGTTATTCCTTCGATTGATTATTGTCACAATTATTTGTTTAATAAAATAAAATACAATAAACAAATGAAACTGACTTTTTTATCCTGGCATGGTGTTCCATACATAGGAATAACAGTATCAACAAATGCATCATCTTCATCCTCTTTTTTGCATTTCAACTGAGAATTGCAAAAATTATCAGGAATTTCCGTGAATTTTTTCTATAATGAAAATTATTTATTTATTTGCAAATCAATTGAATAATTAGAAAATCAGATTGTACTTTTATTTTACCGTCGTTTTATATCCATAGCATTGACATTGCTCATCCGCAGTCAATATTTGATAATGTCCTGAAGGAAAAAGTGATCCTGGTTTATTGATAAAAGAACAACAATGAGGAGAACTGAAATAAATATTTTTTTTTAAACATAAAATGAAAATGAATCTTGGTAATAATAAGTAAACATTCCCCAAGTTCTTCACCACGTTAGCTATTTTTTAAATTTATTTATCGAGCATGGAAATATAATTGAGTTAAAAAAAAAAAGATTTTTCTCTAATTTAATGACACTAAATTATTTTATATTGATTGTAATTTATTTTTATTTTATATAATAATTTTCTTGTGTACTTGTGATGATGAAATAATATTAAATGATATCTTTTAATATGTATCTTAGAATTTAGGGAAAATTTAATAATACAATGATAAGTTTACCTGAAAAATAATTTAAGAGTTTCCTCAGAAGTTTTACTCCATGATAAACATTTTTTACATCGACTCGCGTCGGTTTTCATTAAATTTCCACAACACTGTTTGTCAACTGTTAAATATGGTGGCTCATCATGATAAACTGTCAATCTACAATACATTCAGACATCGTTATATGCTCGTGTAAATAAGTATAGAAATAATATTGGAGTTGATTCGAACTTGATTCGAAAAATTTCTTACGTATGTGCAATTTCATGTGCAACAGCTGAATAACTTTCGTAGTATCCTCTTCCATTGACAATTGCAGCGATATTGCTGCTTAGAGATTTTTTTCTTTTCCCATATAAATCTTTGTTCAAAAGTGCTAGTCCTGAAAAACGAGCCATGAATCAAATTAAAAATATAATAAATTATTTCGAATCATGTTTACACTATTTCTTAATTTGTATTTTCTTCTTTGATGAATTTGAAATCATTTTTACCTTTTACATGACGGTAGCGTTTATTCATGTCTTTATTAGTTGGGTCTATTATATCAACAATATTATTGCTGTAATGGAAAAGAAATGGTTATCAATAATTAAATTAAAATACTTTATGAACTTATTTATTGATAAAGTTCAAAGTTATTTTAATTAGCTGTAAAATTTCTGATCATTAGGTTTTATATCAGAGCTTTGATGGCCTAAGGCACTCGGATAATTTTTTAAATAAATATCTATACGGTATGGAAACTTTCGGAATCTCTTCACATAAAAAAAAAAAGTGTTGAATCAAGTCACGATTCAGACTTGACACAAATAGTCTTGATACAAGTCGGTCTTTTAGTCTGGATTAAAGTTGATTTTAGTCTTGATCCAAAACTTCTAAAATCTTGATCGGAGATTTTTTTAAGCTTGATTAAAATTTGTTTTTAATTTTCAATGGGGATTTGATGAAATTATATTTACTCACTATTTTCTAAAAATAGAAATAAAAAGCAGAAAATAGATAATTCAAAAAATGAGTATAAGCTGTTTTTATGTGATATTCATTTCATGAATTTAATGACAACATGAAAACGACGCTGAACAAATAATTTTATACTTTTTGTATGGACTGTACGTTAGGGTGTGCCATTTTTGGGCAACTTTTTTTTTCATCAAAAAATCGGGCTGAAAACTTACTGGTCGATAAAAAAAGAAGCCTGTTTGAAGCGGAGCTCTTAATTTTAATATTTAAAAGTAGCTCTTCGTAATTTTCGTTTTTTCAATTAAATAACATGGGAAAAAATTTTTTTTCTCATGTTATTTAAATGTGCACATTTACGTGTGAATTGTGACACTTTTTATTTGTTTAATTAATTTATTAATTGAACAATAAAACTGGAATTTAATTAAATTTAAATATTGGCTTAAGGTATTGTCCGAATGATTAATTTTACAGCGAGAAAATTTCAAATTTAAACTAAGACATTTTCACACTTGGATTAAGTCATATTTAGACTTGGATCAAGACATTTGTAGACTTATTGAGGTGTTATACTTCCATTAAGTCGATTTTCCGCTTGTATCAAGTCCAAGATTTCGATTATTCGTAAAAATATCAACAGTCTTAACACAAGTCGATTTTAGACTTGATTTAATAAGTCCTTTTTTTTTTTGGGTGCAGTTATTTGTTGAACAATTAAAATTCTACATTGTTATATAAGTATAATTTTCATACCCTGTGAGAAGAACAATGATGTCGTAAGCCTCCGTCGGGATTATTCTTGATCGGCTATCCAAAAGCTTTTTCATTCTACTCATAGCGCAATCTCCGTTAATTTTCTTAGTTATTGATCCTTTTTCGTCAGCAACATCAATAAGACATGCATCCAGAAATGCACATGATTCTTTATCCTGATAGATAAATCATTAAGTAATCAATTTCAGAATATAAACATCATCTACATATTACTGATATTTCAAACACACAAATGATATACTCACTTTTCCAATTATAATTCCTGCAATATTTATTTGGATTTTTGGTTCGTTGAATTTTGAAAATAACATATCAACACCGTTGAATAATGTTATTACATAAGCGACAATTGAAGTGTGTAAATCCGTATCTGTACATCTGTAAATATTTTTTATACATAGTGAAAAATTTGGTGTAAAAGTTTCTTAAAAATTTGTGTTAACTGTTTTCATCATAAATATTGTATCAAATTTTATATCCAAGAGTTTGTGTTGTAAAATACACTCACAAAATTTTTGTCCCTCAATTAATTACGAACATATTTTACTAACAAATTTTTTAAAACTTCGTGAGTTCTTAATATTAATATTAGGGTGCTTTTTTTAAAAGGACTTTTTTTTTTTCTCGTGGGATGGATGAAATATTACTCTAAACATTCAAATATAAATTTCCACGAAAGATGAGCTCTTAATTTTAATATTAAATACTGCCGCCATCAATTTGAAATTTTCTTATTAAATTAACATGTTAATCTCAATTTTTTGTTTTTTTTTTTTCATTCATGCATAGCTTCAAGGCATTTTATGCAATTGAATTGGTTCTCAGCAGGAATTGTACAGGAATATATAATCGTTGAAAATGTTGATCACTAAATTATTTACTGTGAACTGCCCCACCGATAAAAAATCTAAATTAACCAGGGAAAATTCGAATTCCTATGTGTTTAATTGAGTTTTTCTCGAAAACTTTCAGCCCTACGGTTTTTAGATAAGAACACTATTCTGTAGGAAATTTAATTTCCTACAAATAAGGTCTCATTAACTTCTGCTGTAAAGTTGATAGTTTTCAAGAAATATAAAAAAAACCATGAAATTCGAGCAAAAATCGGTTTCAACATTTTTTGCATCATCAATATTAAAATTAAAAGCTCATCTTTGGTGGGAATTTTTTTTTTTTAATGTTTAGAGTAATATTTTTATTCATCCCGCAAGGAAAAAAAATATTCCCTTCGAAAAAATCATCCTAATAAATATATCACATTAACTTAAAATAATTTTCATTTAAAAATTGACTAAAAAAAACAAATTCAACACAAATTTTGATTGGACTTTTATACAAAATTTTTTACTGTATAACAATATCCAAATGAGTAATTGGTTATATTATAAATGAATTAATTACGTACGTCGCTCCGGGAATTATGTGTTCTATCATGCTCGAAGTAACTACAACTAATATTTCTGGATAAGCATCATACACACGACTATTATATGTTCTCATAGCATTGTTTGCAGAATTCAAACCTGCAGTATCCTCTGCGTTAAAAATGTAAACTCAATTGAATATTAATCGAAACATTTATCAGTTAATTTAAACTTAAGTTGAAAGTAAAAATGGAATTTATTTACTGGAAATATCATTTGTTTTGCCTGATTGATGATTCACATGGTATGGATTATTAGTTATTCCATGTTTATTCAATTTTATACGTGTCATACCCTCCGGATTTACGAATTGTACTTCAAGTCCTCTAATTGATATAGTAGTATCAATCACTCCGTGCTGGAAACAATAAATTTTGGATTAGATTTATATTTCGTTTTATGATAAACAAATGACGTTTCAATTAATTTATACAATCATTAATATTTTCTGGTATAATAATTACAAATTCACGACGTTCATGGAAGTATACTGCCGCTGATGATGTTTCGAATTGTTGATAAGTTGAAAATTCGCCTACAAGCTTCATTATCTTGAAAAAGAAAATAATATTTGTTATTAATGATATAAATTTAAATATGAAATTGACAGTTTGAATTGATCCACTTTAAATTTGTGTTGATTGTTTTTAATACAAATTTTATTGTTCAATTCTAACAAAAATAATTTGTGTTGAAGTCGAATAATTATTTTGTAAAGAACTTTTGTGTAAAAGTTATATATAGAGAAATTTGCAACACAAATTTTAACTGGAGTTTCAAATAAAATTTTTTATTGTATATTTGTCTTCATTTAAATTAATAATATTGTTAATTAGAGTGTGCCATTTTTAAGCAACTTTTTTTTTTCATCAAATAAACAGACTGAAAACTTACTGGACAGTGAAGAAAGAAGCGTGTTTAAAGCAGAGCTTTTAATTTTAATATTCAAAGGTTTCTCATTGTAATTTTCGTTTTTCCATTTAAATAACATGAGAAAAAAATTTTTTTTTTTTTATTTTGCAGCTTGACATTTGCGTATTGTAGAGATGAATTTAAAACATATTCTTGTAGGAAATCGAAACGCTCTACAAAAAAGGTCTCTTACACTTTTTTCATAGAGACAGCCATTCTAAAGATATTCAAACCTAAAGCTCCAGATGTATGAAATTTTGATTTTTTTGTTATTAAATCGATATTAATCACTTTATTATTTTAATAAAAAAACACTTCAATAATTGCAGTTACATTGCTTGGTTTTCTCCAGACAGTATTATTCCCATTGCTTTGAAATAATAATCAAATTCATTTAACAAAAGTAATAAATAATTTTTTTGTAAATAAAATTAAAAAAAAAAATATCTACTGATACGTGAGTATTTTTTTTTTTTTTTTTTGTAGCTTCACAAAAATATAAATACACTAAAATCAGTTAATCGATCAAAAATCATCTTTAAGACAGTTAAATAAAATGATTAGTATAGATATAATAACAAAAAAGTCAAAATTTCATATATTTGGAGCTTTGGGTTTGAATATCTATAGAATGGGAGTCTCTATAAAAAAAGTGTGAGAGACCTTTTTTGTAGAGCGTTCAATTCCCTACAAAAATATACTATGAGCTGATCTTTATAATTCGCAAACGCTGAGCTACAAAAATAAAAATGAAAAAAATTTTTTTCCTCACGTCATTTGAATAGAAAATATAAAATTAAAACCTCTTAATATCAAAATTAAGAGCATTACTTTGAACAGCCTTCTTTCTTCACCATCCAGTAAATTCTCAGCCTGTTATTATTATGAAAAAAAAAAAAAAATTGCCTAAAAATGGCACATCCCTATTGTTCATACTTCGTGATTCCGTATCAAATCATTTCTGTCCTTATTTAATAAATCTTCTGTATTTATTGCACCATTCATAATCCAGATTGGTAGATTTTCATTTGCCAAAGATCTTTTCGTCAATTTTAAGTTCACATTCGCCAATTCCGCATTCGCTTGGTCATCAATTATTGTCATCGGTAAATTGAGTAAAGGTAGCGATTCATGATTAAATTCTCTTTCTTTTGAAATAAATATAATATAAGTAAATGCCAATGGATAGTGTTATTATTATCAAACTCACCAATTTCATTACTTGGAGGTGAAGTTGGAATTCCACAAAATGGCTTAGCTCCTTGAGCCAACACAAAATGGCAGAGTAATATCAAAAAAATTATGACATTCATATTGCTTAAAAGAAAAGAATATAATATATATTTCAATGGATAATATATTTTTCAAATATCATATTGGAATATACTAATGATATATCTTTTGGGTTTTATAATTACAGATGACCGATTGCCAAAAATAATTATCATAATAAAAATTATAAAAATGTCTAATTTTTCCAAGTGCATTCAACTTCTTAAAACCAAAACTTTATAAATAATTCTATCAAATTTTCTATAACTTATTGTAAAGGAATAATAAAATTGACACGTAGCAATTCACCTATGTCTAATACCAATAATAATTTCTAATTTTAATTACTGTGATATTAATAATAAAGAAAATTAAATATAAATGAACTTACCAGATTTATTATTTAGAAGATCTGAAGTTGAATCTCTGAGCAAATAAAAAAAAATCTTTCTGTCAAAAGTATTCGTTGCCTGAAGAAGATCAGAGTAATGAATAACGTCGATGAATATTTTTTCTTTGCAACGTGTCAGACAAATAAAATAAATATCTACCAGAGTTATAACTGGAAATTATTGAGACTTGAAAACCACTTTACGATTGGATATTCTTATCATTTTGCGTTCTGTTAACGTTAATCTTTATTTCATTTTTATTCGTAGCACAAGGTTCCAACACTAGATTATTTTAATTGTTTTCAGAAAAATTTAGAAAAATAAATTATAGTTTTGTGGATAAAATACAAAGAAAGTAAAATAATTTCTAATGAATGATAAAATATTGATAACTAAATAAAGGAAGCCTGCTGAAATACCACGTGAAACATTATTAATTAAAGTAATCAATAAAGTAACAGTAGATTATTTAAAGTTCTTGAAAAATATAAAGAAATCATAAATGTAATAATAATTTAAATTGTATAAAATACATAGACTACAGATTTGGCAAATATCCAACTACTTCAAGGTTTAAAGAAAGCATTATTTTATTTATTATTAATATATTTATCGAACTGCTTTTCTTGCTTTTGAAGAACCTCATCAAATGCCATATAATAATGAGGTTTAAAGTAGAATAAAAATCCCAGCTCGGGATATCAAATTACTAATATCTAATCATCATTTGAAAATATTGTTGGAATACCGACATTAAATATTTCCCCATATATACTTTCTCCTAAACACATTCATTCATGCACATGTATTCAAGTATATTTTTTTACATCAATATATTTGCGTGCAGATTGAAGTAAAGCAACGTGATTCGTGTTTACCAATGCCGCCACACCCTATCCCGTGCAACTTCCGCCCTTTGGTGAGGCCGCTTGGCAACAAATTGATGCCCGTTTCTACCTGTAATTGGCAAGCGATGCGCTGGGGCGTTTTTCTCAGACTCGCCCCGATGGCGTATAATTGCACCAGTAAACAAACCCAAATGACCCTTTATATAACATACAATATTTAAAAATAAATCCAACATCTGTGCATTCGTCAGGTGTATCGTAATGTAAAACTATGTCTAAACACAGCTAATATTTTTTAATTTTACTTGGGAATATATATATACACGCATTCTGCACTGTATAATTACGCAATTGATGTCTAGTTTACAAATTACCAGTGGTGACTTGATAGAATAGAAGAAAAAAATAAATAAATAAATAAATAAAAATGGAGAATAATAATATAAAATAAAATTTGAAAAAGTATAAAATAAAAAGTGGAATATGAAAGAAAGAAGGAATATAACCGGAAGTGGTGATGGAAGACAACGATTCAGTGCCCTATCATCTAGCGGCTCGTAAACGTTTCTACTTTTTCTGTTGTATATAATATTTATATATGTATATATAATAATATATACACCTCATCGTTTGTTGTTTGTAGTCAGACGATACGACAAATATATACGATAGAAGGTGATGTTCACTCGTCCGAGTAATTGCTTCGCTACTGATTGACTTTTGCGCGCAGCTCTCTCCCTATAAGTTTTCCTTTTGTTATGCCACCAGCACTGAGCAACTTTATACTCCTTTCATTTGTCGATATTAATGTTAGGATTGTTTAATGATAGATGAACATTATTTATGAAAGAAACACGAACACTTTTTTTTCATTTTCAGGTAATTGTTCATTATTTTTTTATTCCATTGAATATAATTAAATAAAATCGCGAAGTAGAATTGATTGAGAATTTTAACAGACGTTTTTATTGTCGTGATTTGAGATTATTAGAAATAATATAATATTGCTATGTATTTTTATTTTGTCTGGACAATTTTGAAGAGTCTGCACGATTTTCTAATGTGCTAATGAAAATTTCTTCTTTGTTCTATGAATAAAAATTTACAATAGAATATTATATGACATTTATATAATTTTATGTATGAACCATTTTATAAGTAATAATGTATATTTTACGGGGCTATGATTGTGAATTTTTATTTTGAAGCAAGTATTTTTTATTAAGTGCTACTGCTAAATCTTAGACATGAATGAAGCAAATTATTAAATATATTAATATGTTAATGAATTATATAAAAAAAAGATAAACGAAAAAATTCAATAAATAAATGAAGAAATGAAATGAAGAAATACAAATGAAGGCATAAATAATTTACAAATTTAATACGATTAATTTGTTTCCAAAGCGAACATTTTTCAATGACAATTTATTTATTTATTTGAAATTTAATTATTCAAAAATATTCACATTTATTTTAATTTAATATTTTTTCATTTGAAAGATAAATATATTTGAAAGAATGTCATTTATGACTGTTTTGTACTGTACAGCACAGTAAAATTTTGTAGATTTTTCTCTGCGTGTATATGTTATATAATTATTCCCGAGTCGAAATATTATAAGTCTTCTCAACTTCCACTCTCAGCTATAAACTCGAAGTTATAAAATGTATTTTCATCCTAAATTCAGCCTATAATGTGATCGCTTTTTTTCCATTTCTTCCATTTGTAAGGTGCAGAATTCGTACGGTAGAACTAGCGTCCATTTAGCTCCCATTCAAGCTCCACTTGAACTACATTCGGCTTCCTCAACTGACCAGAGTCGAAATTTTGTTCCTACATAAGATCTTCATTCTCCTCACTGTATCTCAATTGTACTTCATGAGTCCTAAATAGTGACTTCCCAATATACCTTTCATATCCTTCACATTCATTTGAACCTTAATAACTCCTTTGTTTTCCTAACTTGTTCCTTTTTTAAGCCTTAAATTTATTATAATCCATGTAAATACAATTAAAATACAAGTTAAAATTTGTTATACCTTTTTTCTACCTTAAAATGAAAGAAATGGAAATATCTGTCATTTCCAAAGTCTTAAAAAGGACTAAAATTAAAGAGCTCGTCGTTAATAATATTAATATACTTTCAATTCCTACAAAACGAGCTATAAGCAGGTCTAAAGTAGGAACAAAATTTCGACTCGGGGACGCTGTCAACGGTTGATTTATTAACCTAGAAATTTTTGGGCCTTTTAATATAAACTTTTAGAACAGTTACAAACATTTATTTCTGTAATATATATGTACATATCAATATCAAATTTTTATTAGTTGTCATCGACTTGATTCGTATATTCAATAGAAATTTTTCCTACTACGGAATTGATCAAGTATTCGGTTTTGTCATCATCAACTCAATTGTGATATATCTATCCTGGTGCCTGTTGGCTCGTAAATACGCGGCGGCAGAGATGAACAGGTTAATGCTGTCGAATAAGCCTATATAGCCACATTCAACCATTCACCGCCGCCGGATATATAAAGGGGTTTGGTTCGCCAGCAGTGCAAACGAGAGAAACGTATTTCGAAAGTATCACCGAGAAGAATTATATTTACCCACTGGCGAATACTTATCTGATGGCGCTATGTAGACGTTTTGTCCTCCTGGATAATATCTATACATATATATATATATGTATAGGTATATATAAAGTATGATACTAAAGAGAACAGAGGCCCGACAAAAACCTATTATTGGTTTACGACTTTTGTCGAACAAAAACGGCACTTTTGTGAACCCATTTTAACGGAGCAAGTTGGTTACTACCGTGATGTTGTTCACGATGGATGAAAAAATGTTGGTGTTGTCGATGATGAAGACAAAATGAAAGTGAGTTAGTATATAAAACTTGATGACATTAACATTCTTGAATGTCAAATGTATTTTTTTGTCATGACTATATCCTACTGCGCCCATGTCGATGAAATATTTTTCTTCAATGGATTGGTCAAATAAACGAGAAAACAAAAAATAGGACGCCGAAATTTTTGTGCGACTCAGCTATTCAATAGAATGATGAATGGAAAATGGTTTTCTGACCTTTCCCAAAGTTTCTCCACGGAAGACAATTGTCACTCTTGAGATTTAGCTTCATTCTCCTTTTTTTTTTTTTTCCTTCTTTTCAATACAATTCCTATTGTGCAGTTTTTCTTTTTCCTTTCAAAGTGCTTAAGAAATGATTCATGAGCGGCGCCTTCCGGTTCTCGAGGTTTATTACAATATCTTTAGATGGAAAGAAATTTGTAATAACCATCATGATGTTTCTGCACCAATAATTATCAATCAGTCTTGAATAACATTTCGTTAAAATCATTAGATATAAATCTTCCTGTCTTCTGATTGTTTTATATATTTCTCTGGTGATTTTTTTCCTCAAGTTTTTTTATTTCATTTTGTTGTGCTTGGAGTTGAGAAACGGAAAGAGAAGTGATATGGGGGAGGAAAGAGGTCGCGATACCGATGACAAAAATGCCAATCAAGCAACCGAATAAGATCACGCACAAGAGGAATATGATCGCGGTGTATCCGTATATATCATTAGCTGGTAGCTTGTTAGGCCGCGCGGTCGGTTTGTGGTGTATAATGGCAAGGAATTACAACACGCGACCATTATTAAACCCCTTCTCGCTTCCCATTCCATTGATATAACCAAGAACCGCCATCATGACACCGCGCCACACAAGTCATTATTCATAATAGGCAGGGATAAATCAAGAAAAAAAAAATCACTATCGTCTGGCAGACACGCGCAATAGATCTCAATAAATTCTAGATTGCCATCGAAGGAGGTGAAATTATATATTATCATTAGATATAAAAAGTAAACGAATTTAATCCTGGAAATTCGACTAATTTTACACAATAATAATTCAATAAGAATTCATTCAGCGTAAAATTAAGAGTATTTTATGTTAAATCTAACACGAGATTTTTGTCTATCAAATTATTAGGTAAATCGGAAAATAATGTTGTCGAATTCAAAAAGATAAAAAATTTCTACAAGTTTTTATTTTTAATCAATGATGTAATTACCCTCGTTATCTACAACCTTCTGCGATCTAATAAGGTACCCGCGGATAATGAAGCCTGTCTGGTAATAAGGCCTAAATGATACAAATGATTAATTTTTTGTTTGCTTGTAATAAAAATTATAATTTATCATTTACATTTTATAAAAAATGTATTCGCAAATAACAATTAATATTAAAACTTAATGATTAATTTGGACATTTTTCATATCATTGAAAATATCTTTTACCCCCACGTATCTTAGTGTATAAATTTTCAGTACCGGTAAATATACATAAATTTCGTGTTAACACAAATTTATAATAAAGAAAAATATTTATTTTCCTGATTTATTTTGTCCGTTCATCGTTACAATTTTTTTACAAAAATAATTATCCACATGTTCAACATTTTCGGGGTGTTAGTCCATGAAGAAATAAAACCCAAACTTAAATACAGCAATAAATATATACGAACGAATGGAACGAGGAACACACGTCTTCATCATGATTTCTTCTTGTTGCTGTACGCGTTTTATGACGATAAACGATTTTGATTGGTGTGGCAAAAGAAAACATTTCTCCCTGCATCTTCTTGAGACATTCGACGTCTTGGTAAACCAAACAATACCACCTGATATATCATGACCATCGTGTGTGGGTTCGAGCGTGCCGGACATAACACCACGTCTTCCGATCGTTGGTTTTGTCTTTGCGCAACTTCTGTATCATCATTTTTTTATTTATCATTGCTCTCTTTCATTCGCTCTATCTCTCCGTCAGCGGCGGCGTTCCTCCACAATTCCTGACGATGCATTACACGCAATTAGACGCCAGGGTGGCCCCAAGGTATGTCCGACAAACGGAGTCCCTCCATCATCTCTCCTTTACTTCTCTCAAGTTGTCTCTCCTTCAACCCTTCTCTTTGTGTGTAAAATAAATGTGTGTATGTCGCATTGCCAATTGCATCTCTCTTTCTCTTTCTCGCCCTCTTATTTGCTGATAGAAGAAGCTTCTGGCACCGTTTAACAGCAGGATACGCACGCAGTCGGCGAGCTCTCACTGCAATTAGTAATTAACAATTACTAATTACCATGGCTGTAATTAATTTAACCAGAAAGACTCTTTGTACATTAGTATATATTCAACATTTTACAATCTTTTACATCGGAGCAATGCGACATTTCTTTTGATGTACATTCAATAGCCAGCAACATTATGATAGAGTGGAAGAATTAGCACAGGAAAGTGATGTAGAGTCATTTTTAAAAACAGATCTTCAAACAATGAACGAGCATTACGAATTGTGTCATAGAATAGAGTCCACTAAATATTTTACAAATAGCCAAGCTTCATAAGTTTGGAAATTGTCATTTATTCATATTTGATTGTTGGATGGTTTTTGTTTTTTTTTTTTTTTTTTTTTTTTTGGCTTCCTGCGATGGTTATCGTGTGCCGACCGTTGCGATGAATGTTGTAAGACCAGTGACAAGAAGGTAGAGCAATTTAGTACAAAAAGAGAAAAGAGAATGAAAAGGGAGAATGACCTTCTTGAGGACCACACCGAAAGTGGCAGGTGCATATACCCTGTGTCGTCATTCTCTTTTTCATTTTCATTCATGAACCTTTTTTTCACGCTCTCTATATTCCCTGAAGGACTCTATATTCGCTAGATTCTCCATTGATGAATCGTAAACTTGCAATTCTCTAGACAAACAAGTTGAACAAAATTTAAAATTAAAAAATCCTGTTCAACTAAAATCATTCATTATAATTGTATTCGTAAACAAATTTCATAGTTCAAGGATTTGCTAAAGTAGATTTTATGTCTAAAATATCGTTAATGATATTTATTGATTGAAATATCGAGGGATAATTTCAATATTTTATTCTATATCATACAAGTTTTCATTGTCGGAATAGTTTACAATGTATTATATATATTTCTTAACTTTTGTTGCAATCACATCGAGAGAGTCAACTGTTGCCAGCTGGTGGTCCAATTAGTCTTCACAATTCTGATGGATTCCACTGGGGTGACTGCAATTGCTCTCATGCAGGACTGCCATATAAATTTCTCAGTACTGGTTGCAGGTTGGTTTGCAGCTAAAAGAGTACGCGGCTGGACTAACTGTGCGGACTTTCTTGCGCCTCGTAAAACCCCGCGATGAGCAAAGAGAGCGCACACAGTATTCTCTTAAAGGGATATTAAACGCCTTCCTTGTAGGCTAACCGATGATTGCACTCCGCGACAGTTACTAGCTGGAAATACGTCGTCCCAAGTAAAACAACAAAAGACTAAAAGCATTCAAGTTAAATATACAGTTAACTAACATTCACCTGACAACTGCTCTGACAACCAAATGAATCATTAACTTTGTCTTCTGACACAATGTGTATCAACTTGGAATGAATGAGAAAAAGAAAGGAATAATATTATTAAATGTAGGTGGGCGTTTGTGGATAAGGTTAAGCTTGATGGCTTTATGCCAATTGCAAGTTAATTCACATTCACAATATGATATATTCTAAAATAAGTTGCACTTGAATATTGTTTCGCGAAATACGTGGTATTGTTTCGTTTACTGTTCCGCCATTGTCCGCGGATTAATAAACTAAGGGAAATCCCTTTTGCACTTACGGGAAAAATGGCGACATCTATTAGTTCAATCGGTAAAAGTGAATTTCATATGGAGGACAATAAATCAAAGTCCAAAGTTGGGAATATTTTTCGTAAAGGTAAGAGATATTTGAATTTAATTTATTTGTTTAATATTCAGTAAAGTAGCGTAAAATTTATTAGCACAAATATTGTGGGTTATTTGTTTATTGCATTTAGATTCAATTTTTTATTTTCTTGTTCATGTCAGGCTGGTGGAATTTAAATGCCAAAAGTGAGGGGAATAAATCTGGGAAAATAAAAAATAAAGCAGCTCCATTGAATCGTAAGTTAACTTACACATTTATTATATTGTTAGCTTTTTTTTTTTATTATTTTTACGTAGATTATATTTAGTAATCATCATTATCATTCAATGATTAAGTAGAATATCTCAACTAATGTTAAAAGCAGACAACTGCTTTGTGAATTTCGACCCAAGTGATAAATTATCCAGCGGTTTTCAAACACAAACCTGAATTATCGATTCAACTTAGTACAACGTGAGATGGCGTTTATGTTTTAATAAAAATGCAAAAATAAATGGATGTTCTCTACTTTGCCCATGTATTTATAAACTCATTTATCTATGAATATTCGAATTAGTTTCATACTAATCTGATTATCTTTATTGGAACAGTAATTATTCACGCATTTCATAGAGCATTATAAAATATTTAAAATTTTAAATGAATTCAATGAAAGGTTTAGAAATAATACAACAGCACTCGAAGAATATCGATTAATTTTTGTATAAATGAACTTTGATGAAAATGTATTGAATAATTTCCGCCTTTCACGCTCAATGTCTGTCTATCTGAAACTGACAATTTCCCCCCAGGTGAATTGTACCCACATGCCCTAATTTCTATTCACGTTGGTTGCGATGTGGAAAAAGAAAAGAGAGAATGATCTGTGTAATGAATGAAAAAAAATTTTTTTTTCTTTATTTTAATTTGCTTAACTGCAAAATATATTATCGTAATAAATTACGAAATTATATATTTACGTTAATTCACTTAGTTATTATAAAATTGTGGCGATGTTTTATGATTACTAATTAAGATGTTGAGCTGATGAAATTGTTTTCTTAGGCAAACGAGATTGCTATTCATGGACTTGGGTTTGCAAAAGTTGATGTGGACTAGATGAGAAATAGGGGAAGAATGTATAATATTATATAAAGAGAAAGTGGAAAATGCCCGGGAGATGCAGTCGCAAAGGCTAATCGAGATCTCTAAACTTTATGGTCTCGTTTCGGGCGAGAGTGAATAAACTCACCTATAAAGAACACTCGCTATGTCATCTTGCCTTCAGGTGTCTTTTTCAATCAACAATTTTGTAGTGACATTACGAATTTATTTATCAATCATAAAGTGATTTGTGAATTATTGCGATTTTATTTTTTGGTTTATTATCAGTTGTTTGAAGTGGATGATGAGAATTGTTTGATGAATTTGCCAATGATTCCTGAAATAAACGTTTTCCGACACCATAATTAGTTTTTGTAGTTTTAATTGATTTCTCATTTTAATAATCGCACAATTAAATATTCAATTAATGTACTAAAATATTCATTCAATTTATAATAATAGATTAAGATAGTAAACATTAATTACTGATTTCAAATATAGATTCTGCGAATCGATTTACTAAACATTTGAACACGGAGAATTTTGAGCTAAACAATAACACTTGAACGTCTTGAAAGTTTATTAATTCATCGATCACGAATTTCGAGTTTAATATTCACAAATTCAAATTCAATATCAAAACCGAACGAGAAACTCGCGCAATATTGCATATCTGTCATTTTCAATTTCTGAATATTGAATTCTAGATTGTAGCCTGCAATGAAATTGAATAAAAATTCAAAATTCGAAAAAATATTCACTCGAAATACTGCGCGTATCATTCTACAATAATTCTCCTACAGTTGATAATAAAACATTTATCTAAAAATATCGGTCATTTCCTCTTCAAATTCGTCATTCCGTGAAATTCCAAAGAAACCCTACTTTACCAAAAACTCAATTTACACTTTCCGGTCGACATTTATTTGAAAAAGTTTCCGTAAAATATTGAAATAAACATGAATGTGCAAGAATATTTTAATATTTTTCATTTTTATCCCTTATAGAGATCACAAACAGCTTTTTCATTTGATATGATTTTTTTTTTTCCAACTTTATGAAAACACATTCTCGCCAGCTTAGAAAGTCGAGGGTGACATATATCACGACTGCTTGAAGAACAGATTAAAACTCCAATTCAACATTCTGAGCTTTACGGTTATATATCCCCATTCATTATAAATGTTTGTTGGTTAAATGTCTCTACCAACATTCTGTGATCCCACTTTGACCGTTCATGCATCAAAGTTTATTCCGCCACTGACTCCAATGTGGATGACATGATAAAAATGACGTTTGTCTAGTGCTCATGTATTGCCGAAAAGTAACACAAACCTCATTTTCTATTTTACCTTTTTCTTACTCACTTTAACTCATTCACTCTCTTGCTTTTGCTTTCACCCTTAGCCATTGCATTTTATCGCCCTCATCATCCTACACAAAACTTTTGCAATTAACGCTGTGACAGCTTGAGAATGTTAATTCGTAGAGAAATTTCTTGGTCCAAGCTTAGGAGATTTGTATTACTTTATTTGGACGTTCAATTTAAAAAATGAACAAAAATATACAAATCAAATAAAACAAGATTCTCTACTGATCTAAGTCGAGAGGAAAATTTTCATTATATAATTAAATATTGATATTCCTAACAAAATTAATTTACAATTGATTGTAGAGTACCGAAATTTATTTATAAACTTGGATTTAAGTGAATTTCTTTGTTTATTTCGAAATGTTCAATAATATCTTCCTTATCTCCGAGGTTTTTCTCCTCTATGTACTTTCAATTCGTTACCCGTGTGAATGTATTCTACGCTCGATGAGTTTGTCTACCAAGGCTTCAATTTAATTGGATAAAAGACGAATTAAACTCATTCACCTCACTCTATTCACATTCTCTTCGATGTAAATTGAATAAGTTTGACGACGAGTCTTTTCTTTTTTTCTCTTCTTCATTCTTTCGTTAGAACTATCCACAAAAATTCTCCAATTATAAAATTATTTCCAATAATTCAGTTTCATGATAATCTCTGCTGTTGGCAGTGAAGACCAAACGTGAATCGAAAAATTTTAAAATAAAATAATAAGTCTGTAAAAAAAAAAAAAAAATAATAAAAAATATAAATGAAATTATTAAAAATATTCTAAATATAATGGAGTAGCCGAATCTTCTAATTCGTGACTGGAATAAATTCAAAGTGGAAATGATATACTACACTGAAATCCGTAGGTATATCTATGAAACATTTTCACATAATCTCTCACGTACGTTCAAATGTAATGTACGTGATGCATATTGTGTATAGGACACGGAAATGAAAACTACGATATCGGAAAATGATTGAGTGAACGCAATGAGAAAATAAAAATATCTTACCACAATATACAATATAACTAACCATTTATAATTTATATAATCAAAAAAACCATTTATATCACCAAAAAAAAAATAAGAACAAAAATATTTCCACCAAGTAAAAAATACATCAAGGAAAGAGTAGCATGAAAGAACTAGTTTTGAAAAAAAGGAAGAAATAATATAAAAGGAAATAAATAATTAATAAAATTTGTATAATAAGTAATTGTTTATTCATTTATGTACATGATGGCATAAAACATTTTTCAAAATTATCAGTATTTTTGGACTTCTAACCATTCATAAAAATAATAAAATTCAGCTCTTTCATAACACATAGACATTAAAAAAGCTACCTAAAGTTTTCGAAGAGCCAAGTTCTTATTACAAAACTGAAATTTTAAATTAACAAAAATATTATTTACTAATAATGTTGAGATTTAATTTCATATCTTCAATACGTCGGATCAACGCCGTTTATTTTCGATAATCTGTCAAATATTCGTGGGCAATATCTGGCTAGTATTCCTATATCTTGAAATAATAATACCTCCATGATTCATTCGAAAACTACCGCGTAAATGATAATGGCTCTTTCATACCACTCTTCCCCTACCTGGACATTTGTTTTTTTTTATATGCGTGATTCATAGTATTGAATTGTCCCATTATTATCCGTATATCCATCTCGAATGTTCACAATCAAGTATCAAATGTCTCTCCACTATCATTGAAAGCGATTCCACCCAGCAACTTACCATGGGTCACCCGCTGCTTTGCATTTTCCCATTTACGATACTGTCGTAGATTGAAGATAGACAAAGATAATAGAGCTTGATGGCGGTGGGTTTGCATTGCCCCAAAGCCAACAATTCTACATTGCTGCGTACAGGATAGAGATATTACGTACATACAAGAGCTTATAATTCTCTTGATACATCCGACATTGGACGCCCATGGCAACAGGTTGCCTAGCAACAACAGTTTGCGTATCTTTTAGAATGATGAAAACTCACTGGTTTTCTTCTTCTTTTCCATATTTACCATAATCCAAACCCTACTCTGTTTTGAATTAGTTACACATGTCTAAAGTTATTGCTATTCTCAACTGCACACACACCATGTAACACATATTTATCCCCAAGTATTTTATGGATGTAAAGACGAAAATAAAAAAAAAGAAAGCCCCACCCATGATTTATATTCATTCGATATTTATTCAAAAGTTTCGTAACGAAAAAGTATGAGAAAAAATATTTTTTATATATAAAAACGTCCGCTCTGATAAACAATGTGAGGGTTTAAATAAAAATAAAAATAACAACAACTGAAATCCTATTAAAATGTGACGAGAATCCCTTAAGAGAGTTTTTATTTAAAAATTTTATCACCATATCGGGATATATTTGAATGGATAAAAATTGTTGTAAAATAAAAAAAATATGTATGAATAAAGTTGAAATACATTTCCGGTTGGATGCTCACTCAAAACGTAAATATGGAGAGTGTACATTGCATTCACGATTCAATATAAATAAAATAAAATGAAACAAGAGAAATAATATACGTATAATAAAGTGAAACGAAAAAATAAAAACAATAAATAAATATGTAAATATAAATGAGTGTAATGAAAAATAATATTGATGTGTTTGTGAAAATTATTTCGTTGTATATTTTATAATGTTACTGTTTATTTCAAATAAAACTGAGGGATAAACAATGGAAATTTAATAAATTATTTATTATAATTCATAAATTCATTTATTTTGTTAATTCATTACATAATTTATTTGATGCTGTTGCTTCTGTTTATTTTTTTTCTTTTGTTATTTTGAATTATTTTTCAGATAAAATGTATTTGTATTATAAATTCGGATAAAACGGATTTTTTACGCTGTCTTGCATTGAGAATTAATGGTATTCCATAGCTGCCCCCTAGAATTCAATCCCTGCCCGAAAATTACGAAGTGAATTAATTAGAGTACAAAAATTTCAATGAAATATCAGAATTAAAGCCATACCAACACGTCGACTTAAATTAATTCTAAAGCATGTGACAGACACATTGGAGATAAATAAAACGACCCACTTTTATGTGGTGCTTTGGTAAAATTTTCAAATTAAAATGAGAAAAAAATTGTGAAGCATGAAAAAAATTGATTGGAATTGAAGAAAAAAAATATTTGAAAATTTTTTTTATTTTTTTTTTAATTCAAAAATTTATTTTTATATTTTATATTATAATCGACATGTGTGATTGGCATGAAGGAGAAATCAAAAATGACACGCATGCATTATCCTGTTTACATGCATCTTGACATTATTTTTTTTTTTTTCAAGTATCATTGGCATAATTTTGTGATTTAAAAAATAAAAGGTACTTTATGGTTATGTATTAAATATAAATGGATAAAGCTATTTTAGAGTATGTACCAGCATCTCCTTCACGTGGGTACAAAAGTGGAGTAGATACTCAAGGGTTAAAGCACCGTTTGCATTTATGAACGATGCAACTTAAAAAAAAAAAAAAAAAAAAAAAAATAGTGGACAAAATTTTATTACGTTTGTTATTTATAATATTAATTATCGTTAATGTTTGTGTAATATTAATTTAGAAATATACGAGAAAACTTGTAAATTTTTGTTCTTATCTTAATAAGAATGTATCAATTTTTTTAATTTTGTAATTTTTATAAATTTTTTTTTAATTTGATAATTATTACGCTGGTTTTTGTTATTGAGGGGTTTATTTCATAATATTAGGGCAAATATCATGAATTATTTTCATAATTTATTTCATTATATTACAGCAAATATCATGAACTATTTTCGGTTGTAATGAAAATTGAATTTGATTTGAATTCAGCTACGTTTTTATTTTTATTTCTTTCATTTTTACTTAAATTTTACTTGAGATTGAAATTTGTTTCAAATTCTAGTTTCAAAAACATTTTGGATGGTTTAATACGTTGAAGGTTTTTCTAGAAATTTATATTTATTATTAAAAAATTCAATCGAATGTGTATATTGAGAAAAAAAAATTTTTTCCAAGTAATTAAATTCATTATATTTAATTGTAAATCTGAAATTAAAAAAATTTAATTGTGATTCTGAAAATTACGAAATGTGTAAATAGAATTTTATATTAATACCAAAAAAAGCTGACAAAAAATACTACGTAAATTATTTCAGCTGAAAATAAATATAAATTATTATAAATAAATATTTTATTGAATATAATAAATTAAATCACTTCAAAAAATTCTTTTTTCATTTTTTTCAATATACTAATTCGATTGATCTTTTCATAATAAATATTAATTTTTAAATAAAACTCCAAAGCAAACCATCAAAAATTATTTTCAAACTAAAACAAAACAAATTTCCATCTCACGTAAAATCTTTTCCAAATAGTTTTATAAAGATAAAAAAAACTAAAATAAAACAAATGGAAATAATTCAGCAATCGTTATTATTTTCATAAAATGCATCGGTTTTTACTTGGAAAATTTTTTCAATATTGCAAAGTTGGCCGTAACAATCATATAATAGTGTAGAAAATTTCTACATACACTCATACAAGTATAAAAATATATATCGGAATACTTTTCTTTTATATTTTTTTATTCGTAACAAAGAATTGTGTGGAGTAATGGAAGAGATCCGTCGAAGTTGGGCGAGCCAACAGTCCACGCGATTTAACGACTCTTGTCTGGTATTACTTCTCCTGCTACTCGTCTGTCGGTTCTTTTATTCTTCTTCTTCAATTCGTAAAAAGTTTCCGTAAAGTACGCCAGAAAGCAACTCATCCGTAACGCAAGACAGAAGTGAAGTACAGTGAGAGAAGAAAAGAAAAAGAAAATTCGGAAAAAAAAAATTAAACTAAAGAAAGAAAAAGAAAAATCATAATAGAAAAGAATAGATTAATGGTCGTGCGATTCATTTCAGATGTGAATTAATTGACACTCGTGATTTCTGCTGTAGAACATTGTTTTATTTTATAATCTAGCATGAATATACTGAAGATAATTCACTCAATTGTTACTTAATCGTCACTTATTTTATTTTACATCAGCATCTTTTTTATCTGCTTATTAAATTATTTTTCAAATTGCATCAACGAATAATTATTCGATGATAAATTCAAATTATAATATGATTAATTAATTAATAGTTGGAAAGTTTTGAAGGTTTTCATATCGTTGACATGATATAAAAATTATGAAATTTTTGTATATAATAAATGGCTGTTGATTATTGAATAACTAAAAAATTTTCAAGTTTGTTTAGTTATTAAATTTTTGGAGAAAAAAATTATTTGGATGAATTGGATTTTTGCAAATAGCAATTAACTTGAATTTTTATAAGCAATTTATATTTTATTGTTACATTATATAAAAAATTCTCAAATTGAAATAGATTGAAATGGAAATTTGAAAAAATTTTAATCATCAAATTTAGATTTAGTAAAAAAATAAAAAATATGTTGTGAATTATTTGCGTAATTATTTTTATAATATTTTCTGTCTGTTGATGCTTTTGAAATTAATTAGAAAATCAAATCTAATTTTTCTCCAAACTAAATTCGAAAATTTTTTGTAAATTATAATTTTCTTTCATCATTTTTCAAATTTTTCAAAATCACAATATGAAACATAATTTCTACCACCACTATTCAACTCAGCATACAAAAAAACTTAAAAAAAAAAAAATATTAGAAACCCCAGCCACGAAATTAAAAAACCAATACCAAAAAAAAAAAACTCAAAAAAACCATTTTCATATCTCCAAGTTCTTTTCTAACATTTTCTAAAATCTCCACTAGCATTCTTTACTAGCATAAAAACCCCAAACACATCCAAACAATTTTACAACAAAAAAATTCCTTTATCATCATTTATCATTATAAAATTAATTTTCCAAATATCCAAACGAACAATTATCAGATTATAAATTAAACTCATTGCATCGTGAATTATACTACTCTTCATTTATCTATTTTCAACACAAAACACATATACCTACACCGAGATATACATTAAATTTTGCTTTAGTAGTTTGCGAAACGTTGGTAATCAACGTCCTGAATTAGCATCGAAATTAATCGATTAAATTTCCACATAGACACCAAGGCGTCGTGTCACTACTGGCATTATGAAATTTACACTGGGATGAAACTATAGAATTCACGATGAAGGGAAAGAGAACACTATGGAACTCGTGTTCATTGTCTGATCCTTTCTTGTATTATCCACGTGTTCCAATATATTAAAGAGGGAGAAGGTGGTATTGTGTATTAATCAGGGAATAACCGGCAGGATTTAATCGTCATTGTATGCATGGCTCCACATATGCATCTATGACTTTCTAGCAAAATCCAAAACATGAATAATAAAGCCAGGATTATATTAATCTGAATTGAATTCTATTAAATTCACATTTGAAGCTGAAATAAAAAGAAATTATTATTTATCGAAATAGCTACAGAAAAAAAATAAAAAATAAATGAATAAATGAATCTGTTGAGAAAAAAATTGAAAAATAAAATTATATATTGATTGAAGAAAATGAAACCGTGAGAATTCTATCAAGTGTTTCAGTCATTGATGCAAGAGAATAGAAACAGTTTGAGTTTATATGTGATGCTCAGCAACACTCTAGCTAAATTCCACGTGACTATTTTTGTGTGGATTTCAACGTATATAAATGAATATAAATGTTTGTGTGTATGTGTATTGAGGTGGGGGAAAGATAAATGATAGGGTGGATAAGGGTGAGAGAAAAGTGCCAAGAGACAACGATGGGATCCAAGGGATTTTACGTTGAAACACGAAGGCTGAAGAGCTCCTGTCACTAGCAGAATCTCCACTGGTAGAATTTTCCTTTCCACTTTCTTTTGTTTTTATTTTTTTATTTTGTTCCTATTCTTCTGCGTTCACTATCTCCCGCTGGAGTACAATCAAATCACAATGTAGTTTTCTATCTCCCATGAGGAATTTACAGTTATCTTTAGTTTACTTTATTTGTTTGATTTCTTTTTTTTTTCTATTCGTCTATTGAACTTGTCAATTTGTGTTTTACAAAATGAAACATTGTTCGATGTCAATCAATACTCCTAGAATTTTTTTTTATTTAAAAAAAAATTTATATATTTGTAACGTTTGATTTATTCTTTGATGATTTATTCATTCATTAATTTTTTTTTATTATTTTATGTATATGAAAACCAATTTATCTTCTACTTTCTCATTGCATTTATTCATTGGGTTGAAATACGTGTGTGCTATGGTGATTTTCAAATTCACTGGACCGTATGGCTTTGAAGCTGATATGTTGGATCATGAGCTCGAACTCATTTCAAAGAGTTTTGTATGTCAGTGTTAGAGTGTGTAAGCCAAAGAGAGTTCTGTCAGTAATGTGAGCTACTAGCAGGTAGATAATAAGCTAAACTTTTGCTGTGTCGAGTATTTTGTGTTAGAGCCGAAGGCTTTTCACCTTTGTTCAGAATTTTACACATCTTTCCTTCTCTCAGATATTGCCCTTGGCAGATCTCGAATCATTTTAAATAAAAACTTGAAGGCTCTAATTGTAGAATAAAAATGAAATTAATTTTTTTTTTTAATTAATTAAATATGAATTTAATTTAATTCAATTGAAATTAAATATTTTATAACTCAATTTTCTTATTTAATAATTTTTCAATTTGTTTTTTATTCATTTCGAAAATGGAAAAACCTGGGGAATATTTTTATCAATATACTTTGAATTTATTTTATTTTTTTCGTTTATTGCAATTTTATTTGATAATTTATTTATTTATTTACTTTTTTGATTTTGTAGCATTGTTTTCATTCTTTCTTCGCTTATTTGTTTGCTTGGAGCAATGTTCGAACTACTTCGACTCGACCATTCAAGCTTCTTATTATCGAAGTGGAAAACTCAGTGAGCAACAGACGATGGATACAAAAGTTATACAAGAATTGATACTTTTTCTTGTTTATTTATTTAGATCAACACTTGAGAATACATTTAATCAACGCAATGATTTTTGTAATGATTGTGTACACATGAATAGGAAATTGAGAAGCAGAAAAAAAGCTCACAAGTGTGTTATTAACCGGTGCAAAAAATTGGAGAGATAAAAAAAATATTATCTATAGAAAATAAAACAAATTTCATTCCAGAATATTTTCCATGATTTTTCTTCTTTTATTTTATTTTTATTTTTTTATCTATTTTCTTTCACTGTATTTTGTAACTAATGAGCAATCATGAGAAGCCAGAGGATGCTGCTTTTGAATGAGTCATAATATCTCCTGCCAATTTAATTCTCAACGCAGAGAATGAAAATTAATTTTGTAAGCATAAATTTATTATTTAATTTTCCATATTTTGTTTTCTTTTTATTTAGAAATTTATATCATGCTCATGAGGTCAATGAACTATTACAAAGTTCTACTTTCAACCCACTAGAAAATGCAATGGGCCAAAAATAAAATTGACTCGATATACGTCTTGTAAATTCAATTTTGAAAAAAAATAATCAAAGGGAAAAAGTAAAATAAAATTAAATTCAAAATATAAAAACACATTTTATTTGCCAGGTTATTAGTAAAGAGGAGTATTGTGCCTCGTTGAAATGAAACTTTTAATTAGATTGCAAGTCCCCACGTGACAATCAAGTAAGTTGATACAAATCAAAGTGAAAAAAAAAAAAAAACTTTTGATGATGAAGGACAAAAAAAAAGTTACAAATGAAATATAAATTAAAAATATTAATCCAATAAATCAACGCAGGAAAGAAGATTATTCAGAACTCACCTGCAAAAAATAATTAGTTAAAAAAATAAAAATAAACAAGAAACAAGAAAAAAAAAACAAAAAAAAATATATATTCTCTCAGTAAATTGAAAATTCAATAAAATGAGGTGTGGATGAGTCTTAAACTTTAAATTGTAGGTCGTTGTGTGTGTCATGGGGGTTTATGTATATTATATAAATAAAAGGGAAACTCTGAGGAGAAAATAGAGGATGGAAATGAAACGAATGAGACATGCCAATGCGCAAGGGCGTTGGCGCTGATGACGGACCATCGTCGTCGTCGTTGTCGTTGTCGTTGTCGTTGGTGGTAGTAAAACTGGCAGCAGTGGATAGCAGTTCTGATAGTAGTGGGGTAGCGCGGGAGATATCAGAGAGGGTGGAAAATTCGTAGACTACGAGTTTCTCCCTCAGTTGCTTCAGTTCGCGTCCGACACGCAGATCGTTTGTTTATCAGAGTCGAATTAAATATTATTAAACCTCGAAAACAAATATAAATAGAGAGGGGAAGATAAATCAACTGATTAATTTATTTAATGAAACAAATACAAAATTGTATTTCCAATCGATGAATACAATGAACTAATTAATATAATTATTTAACGGTGAATGTAAATGCGTTCGCGTTATTGTTGAAAAATAATCACTTGAATTTTTTTTTAATATTGTAATTTAATTTTGTGGGGGTTCTTTTTTTTCTTTATTAATTTTTGGCATTTTGTTATGGCCGCAATTTGTATTTGATATTTAATTACGAATTAAGAGTGCGTAACGTGAGATAAAAACGAAGGGAGAGTCGGCACTGAACAATGAAACAAAGAGGAAGAAGTGGAAAAAAATAAATGAAAAATTTACTTCAGTGGTTGATAAATTGAAAGTTGCAGTAAATAAATATTGTAAGTTATAAATCTCAAATTAAATTATAGTTATTAGTTGTATTTATATTCTGTTTACTTCATCATTGAAAGAAAAAAATATATTTATACACAGGAAAATATTTAATGTAAAAGTTCATTTAAAATTTGTGTTTGTAATGCAAATTTCAATACAAGAATTTTTATATCAAAGCAAAATAATCATTTTACGTGAAATGAATAATATTTTATGTTAAATCTAACACAAAATTTCACTCAATCAAAAAATCAAAATTTTGTGTTGAAGAATTTTTTGAAACTTTTGCAATAATTCAACATAGTATTTGTGTTAAACCGGATCACATGAATATTGTGTTGATAAAACAAAACTTGCGAGTTAAAAAACTGTGTAAACAAAATGTTAACACGAATTTTCAATGGAAATACATGCAGAATTTTTCCCTATGATGTATATTTTTTTTTCGAATGCATGGAATAATATTTTAATCCAAACTTAAACTTGTATTTTTTGTTAATATTAAAAAATGTTAACCGTTACGTGAGACTATGCACTATTTGCTCGTTATAATATACTCGCGGACATGGAGACAGTCAACGAGAGAAAAAGAGAGTGAAAGACAGACCCTGGAGAGACGAATGCAAATGCACTGAAAAATGTTGCATGATTTATGAGACTTGAAAGCTGAAGGCATCGTTGAACGAAAGCTCTACTACGAATGTTGCAGGATCCTACTTATAGCTCTGGTTTCACTATAATATTCCACAATTATATGTATATATCAAACCTAATATTCTATTCATTACTTTATAACATAAAATAACAAGCAAAATTATCAATCAATTACAAAGAATTAATATTCACCAATTTATCTCCATATTTATATCTCTCATTTTTTATATTACAATTGGTTTTTCTCTTTGATCATTTGAGGAGTTAATATTTCTCAAGTAATGTGTAATAATTAATTCACCAGAGAATATTTTTGCCTCGAGGTTAAAATTGAATGTGAAAAAAAAAATAGGAAATAATAAATCAGAAATAAAAGAAAAAATAAATGAAGATGAATTTTGGTTATAATTTTCAACTGTGAAGGAATGAAATGATATAATTTAGTGTCAAACATTCTCTTCTACCTTCTTGGAATTGCTCATCAACCTTCGCCAAGTTTATGTCGAGAACGTTATCCAACCCTTGTAATTGTCATCCCTCTTATCTCTCTTATTTCCGTACATTCTATTTTTCTTGTTGCTATTATTCGTTGACACATGTACGTACGAGAATATATAATGGTTGGAAGCACACATCACACACAAACACACACACTTTGTGATATTAAATAGAATTTATTTATTTATTTATTATTTTTTTCTTTCGTTAGAATTTTTTTATTGTTCCATTTTTTGTTTTATTATTTCTTTTTATCGTTAAGGGAGAAGAGTGAATCTGGCTCCTAAAGTGGATCTGCTTCATGAAATATATTGTTTTGATGTGATATATCTGGATTATTGAATGAAATGTGTGAGCTACTTTCTGTATCTTTTTTCTGTCATCAACTTAATCCCAAGGGATTTCCTTCGCCTCGTGTTAATTATTTAGAATTTCGGTTTCATTTTTTTTTTTCTTTGTTTCCCTTAACAAAGTAGATATTTCATTGGGCTTTGTGCCAGGAAGTCGTATATGGTGTGTTTTATTACTGGGGGATTATCGATAACTCTCATGTCTTCGGTTTTGTCTTTTAATGTGAAGTGTCGCATAATTTTAATTTTTATAAAGGCAGCTGTGTATATTTATTTCGTGTTTTGTATCGAAAATTAGTTGAAGATTTTTATCAGAGTGATTTTTTAGAGTAAAATAGTTGATTTCATTGTTTTTTCTTTTTTTTGTTTTTATTTAAGGAATTAAGTTAATTTTCAAGTTTCAGTTTCATTGTTTGAGAGCAGTGTCCGAATCTCGTGAAACAAATTGTTTGTATGACGTTTTTGTTTACTTTGGAACTTCAAGAGTTGAAGTGTATTTAATTCCGGAGTTGTATTGAATTGAGAATGCGACGTAAAAGTAAAAAAGTAGATGATTTCGACAAAAAATACGCAAATAAATTAAGAACAAGAAAATTATTAATTATTTGTGTATTTGTATTTTAATTATTTATGAAACGTTTTCGGAATAAGATGAAAGAAAGAAATGGCTCGACATATAGTAAATAAAAGTATTAAAAGAATTTAAAAATAATATTTGAAAATATTTAGAATTTTCCAAGTTTTGTTGTTTTTTGCATTAGGACTTTTTAAATTTAAAATTCACATTGTATATATTATATTTCTGATAAAAACTATTATTCATCAATTCTTTTTTCATACATCAATGATAAATAAAAATTTGCCAGCTTTATTTTTTTATTTACATTTCAAATTCGAAAGTTTACAACATGTGTCAAAATTTCACACACTTTTAGTGAGTTGTTTGTATAAATTTCAGCGTGTGTCAAATAAATCCACGAGATTTGCAAGCGTAAAGTGGATTTGCCGTTTAAATGTTGACTTCGTACACACTAAAAAACATTTATAAAAAAAAAAAGCATTTATTTCCGATACATTTAAATAAATGTATATTCCCTTAATTTACCCCATCAACCCTTAAAAATGGATCTATCTCTATACAAACAAACTTCTTGCAAGTATAGAAACCAGTTATAAACAATAATATTCTTCCTATTTCAACCTTTATCAAACATTAAGTGAAATTCATATGATCTGACACTTTACAAAATAACAGATGACATGCACTCACGTTTCACCACAACCCGACAGTAAATTAACGCGTGCACATGGATAGATTTTGGCATAGAGCTTTCTCGCGTCATTAAAACATTTCTGATATAATACATCGAGGATAATTTGAAAAATTATTATTATCCTCCAACGTTGAACAATGTCAAATTCGCAAACAATTTGCAACAATTAAAAACCAAAAATTTAATTTGACTAATTAAATATTGATCTAACTAAATAATTACTTTAATATCATTACTGTTGAAATGATAAAAACTAATGACCCTCATCATTTATTTTTTAACATTCAATTAATTATCTCCAATTTGTAATTACTTCAGTCTACCATTGTCTGTTCGTGACGTGTCGATACAGGATGTTGTGTGCATCAGGAAATGGGCGAGGCTATATGAGCGATGGCTCTTCATTCAGTGAAATATAAACTTGTTTCAATTAATATCTATATAAATTTGTACCTCATTAACTAAAGAGTTAAATGAGATATCGTGTTTAAGTAGCTTGAAAGTGTCTTTGTAGGATATATATTCTCGACCATTGTCGTTTTTTATGACACGACATATTGGACCTTTTCAAGGCGTTAATTAATTACACAAAAGCGACGATGTCAACTATGCAATCTACTGATTTTATCTTGTCATTAACTATTGACATGAATCAGTATTGTGATTACTCACTTGAAATTTGTGTTGGAATTTTATCATGGCGATTGTGCGTTAAATTTTAATACAAGAGTTTATGTTGAATTAGAAAAATTATTTTGCATAAATTGAATTGTATTTTAAGTTTATTCAAATACAAAATTTTAGTCGGAATAAATTAATGAATGAATGTATAAAAGCTCACAAATTTTTTAAGCTCTTTCGTTACATTATTTTTGTGTTAAATTGAGCTTATTTGTTTTAACTTATTATACATTGTGGATGTTTAATATTTTAATAAATCATACAATTACTTGGTGAACTCTATTTATTCCAAGAAATACAATGGAAAAATCAATATGAAAGTTTTTGTTTATTGAAAAAATAATTAATCTACATTGAAGGAATATTTTAGAAAAAAATATTCACTGATAATAATATAACAATTGCCACTGTTACACGTGAAAAAGCTCGCAATAATTTCACGTACTCACAATAACATTTATCGAATTGAAATTATTCGAAAATAAATTCCAAAAACAATTGAATAATTCAATGGTTTATAAATATTATAATCAAAACATTAAATTTGATATTTTTTAATTTAAAATTTTGTACAGAAAATTTAACACAAAATTATTAGATTGCGAAACTACAAATATTTTTAGTTGAATCAGTAAAAGACTAATTCAACATATTTTTTAATTTGTTTAATTGTGAGTGTTAATTTAGCAATTTTTTCAAGTTAAATTTTATCGCCAAATTTGCGTGGAATTTCATAGAAATTTTCCATTGTATGTATCACATGTATATTTACTATCTATTATAAATCATGTGGACGCAGAGGATTATCAATCAAAATCAACCAAACAGAGTACGAAGCAATTTATTTTTGGGAAAAATCGATTATCTAACAATTGCTTTGTTTCTCTTTCATCTTTTTACACATCACATGTATCTATATACCCACCTATTTATATCATCCATTATTCTTTCTGTTCCTTTCATTCATTTATCGGTCTGTGTAGCTTATTATGTCCTTTCCTTAACTCTGGTGAAGATCAATAGATGGAAACAACTATAATTTACCAGGGGTTTTTTTTTTATCGAGAAAAAAAGTTAATGATGTGTTTAAATGAAGTTATCTTTGTATATACATGCATGTACATATGTGTTTATATATATTTTTTGGGTAAATAGTTGTGATGTGATGTCAGCATAATGTTAGCACCCTCTATATTTTTTTTCTGTTGGTTAATTTGCATTGTCACATCCTTGAATTAAGGAGATTGAAAAGAAGAGACTAAGAGTGAGATATCATGATGAAATTGTTAATAATTATAAATATTCAGGAGTATTAAAAAAAATTTTTACGATAATTTTTTTTTATTATGTATAAGTAAAATATGTTTCTCGAAGAAATTAAATCAACACTGAGAAATATATGTAGTCAAAATTGAGGAAAGTATGTTATTATTTATAATGAAAATGATTCGATTGATCTTTTTTTATACAGAAGAAATATTTTCTTTTATTTATGCATATTTATTATGGCGTTTAAAAATTTATTAACTGAATTATAAAATTGTCGCAATCATTTTATTCAATGAAAATTATTGAAAGACAATATTTAATAATTGTAACTTGTTTAATTATCTTCCCAAAAAAACCATTCCAAATAAGGTTGATTTTTTGTGTCTAAAAATCGTCCAAGGAATTCACAACAAAATAATTGTCCTAAAATTTTGTTTAACCTTCAAAAATGAAAGAAAAACTTCAAAGGATATAATTTAATATCCTCTCCTCTTCCACAATACCATGCAATACCAAAAAAAAATATAAATAAATTAATGCAATCTCCTTGAATTAAATTTCCTCATTTTTATCTATAAACTCCACACTATCAAAATTTGATTCTCATTCCAATTTGAATATTTCCGTATCAGTAACTGTTCTGTACTGCAGAACAGATGCTTCGAACGTTCTCGAGTAGTACCAAGAACGAAAAATTAAATGTTGTCACGGCGAATAATAAATTCTAAAACTAATAAATTTTAAGTTTAATAAATAAAAGATTTCACAGAATTCATAAATCAACTATTGATCACGGGGGGCCAAGAGTAAAAGTGACATGTATGTACAGACAAAAAAAAATACATTTTCAGTGTCCAGGCTATGGCCGCGGACCCCTTTTTTTGTCACTGGTCACTACGACACGTCAAACATATATAAATATAAGCCAGATGTAGCGCACGTGAAAGTTATAAAAATCAGTTTAAATTTATAGATGAAATTTCGTAAATGCAAAAAAAAAACATTACTTTTCTGGGAAATTTCTTAACTGTTTTTAACGTATTTTTCATCCCTACTCTGAGACCTGGGAGAGTCGAAAATCTGCCAAGATTGGTAGAAGTGCCTGAGACTTTGAAGAGTGAAGATCTCTGTCAACTTAGAGTCAGTCGCGACACATAATCTTTTGGAAAAAAACTACGGTATATATAACACTCTTGGCCCTCGCGTCTCTGTGAATGCAGAATAACTCACATATAATAGATTTAAAATATACGAATAAGAATTTGATAAGCAGGATATACATAACCATTCTACACTGTTCGAACTTTGAATATAGTCAAGTGAATATAGTTGTACGGTGTAAGCGTGTGAAGTGTGGAGAGAGTGTGTGAGAGTGAGTGGAGAAAAACAAAAAACAGTACACCAAGTGCAAGTAATCACAATATAATAATTGCGCAAAGGACGTCTGCGGGGTTCAGGTACGATTCTACGCGATACACTACTTCAGTGGTGATCTAATTACACGACGGTCACCGAGTGACCACGCGGGGTGCATCTCGTCACCTGTGATCGGGTAATACCAGGAGCCAACTCGTATTCGTATGATACGCAGTTGTCTTCACCTGTGCACTCGGGATCAGGCAGGTGTACTCCAGCAATTATTCGATAAGTATACGAACAGTGCTATGCACTGTACCAACTTAGAATCGTGACCACCTATGTAACAGAACCTTTGTACCATACAATACTTATTCGAGGGGGTTTTTGCCTTCGGGCTTTTCCTCCATCGAGCCAAAATACATTTCATTGGGCTCGAAAAAATTGGTGTCTTGAGTCATTATTTACCTCACTCTTTTCCATCCTCAACTAATATACAATCGAAACAATCGTGTGAGTGTCACCGACGACACGAACACCATCAGATAGAAACAGTAACAACACCCTCAACATTACATCCCACTTATCGTGATAATTATTTCAATCATACGCTGATTTGGACAACAAACCATTTCACTCTACATCTAACTCACACAGTCAAATCCCACATTTTATCTCTTTTAATAAAATAGAGAATAACATTCAAATGCAATCAAATATATTACTCTTCATCAAGATGCACTCATGCAATCCAACTACCGGTACATATATTTTACACAACACACATCATGTACTCTAAACGAACCTGTTTCCATATCCGTGCGATAAATGCTCCTTTGTTAACGACCGTTCACAAAACGTGCACGAGTGAGCGAAACCGAGTGGCAAAAGAGAAATAGAGAAATATGCAACAGAGAGAAGCCACTGACTACGAATCTACTATATCCATTTACTAATTGGCTGGGCTTCTCTGTTATAGTTTCGTAAAATCGGATAATGTAAATTGAGTTTCATAACTCATTCATTCAATCTTTAGTTTTTTTTATTTTCATGTGAATTAGGTATCATGTTTAATTTGTCAGGGTTGAAATTCACTTTGAAAAGTTGGTTTGTTCTTATTGAAATGGTGAAAGGAAAATTAATTTTGGTGCTTTTTTATTTTAGTTTTTCAATTTTTCGTTCAAGTTTTGTTTTTAAGATAGTTTTCATTGATATTTTGATGATCACTTTGGGAAATTTTATTGGAAAATAATGATTATTATGAGAGATAATGAGACTCAAAGTGAACCATCTAAAATTGTATGTGCTTCGTGCTTTTTATGATAATTGCTTTTGTAATCGTTTAAGATGAGGGAATGATGGAGTATTTTACTTGTGAACGATCTCATTATCGTCGAAACTAGGATAATTAGAAAATAATAATTCGAAACAAAATATGTTTGATAAGAAAAAGTTTGATTTTTGATTATTTTTATTTTTAATTTGAAGTACTTGAAAAAAAAATGAAAACATCGTTGGATTAGAATAATTCCGATCTAAGTAATGAAAAAAGAAATTAGAAAAAAAAAACTCACTTTTATCCTTCGAAATACATTTGTTAATTTCTGAATTATCTTGAAAAAAAATTTTGAGAAAAAATGGTTCATTTTGAGTCCCGATATCTTCCATATTTATCAATATTTTTTCATAAAAATTTAGACATACATTGTTAGTATGACTATAAATGAACTGTATGAAAGAAAATTTCATTTTAACTTCACCAGATTTTTTTATTTCATTTTAATAAAAATATCCCTTCAATTCATAAATTTAATTTAATTTATAAAAATCAAAATACACTTTGACAACATAACAACTGCATGAAAACAATTGCATGTATTATTTAATTATTATTTATTATAATACAATTCAATTGTTATTGTAAAATGTATTGTTTAAGAAGCCTTAAGGTTATTTCAAACTCAAAAACTTTTCGTTAAATGGTCACGAGTTATTTAAGGAAAATGAAAGAATAATAATAAACTTTTACCACACAAGGAAAATACGCTTGTACTTCGCGTGTTCCATTATCCAAGTATGGTCATGTGAAAATGCTCTCAAAGTCAAGTTGGGTAGACCACACTAACACACAAACACAGACGTGCGAATATAAACTTTCTATTCTCTCCCCCTCAATCTAGGATCAAAGTTTAACAACCTTGAAGCACGAAACGGATGAAGATTCTTGAGCCAGTTTGTGTTTTGCCCTCAACGCACCCCTGTATTTCCCTTGCGAATCCAACGAATTGTTTATTATATAATTAAAAAAAAGAAAAAAAAAAAATTTCGAATAAGAAAAATAAAATTTAAAATATTATTATTTTTCATTATAATATAAACACCATGAAATAAATTTTATTTAGTCTATAACTACCCTTAATATTATCGCATGTTGAAATGTTTAATAAATAATTTTTCGTTGTTTTATTTCGATATTTCTTTTTGCAATTTTCTGAATTTTTTTTTTTAGCACTGAGATAACTCATAAATGTTTCATGGTGTTTGACATATTTATTTAGAGCTTTATTTATTTGAATGAATGTGTAAACTATAGTTAATATAATGAAGAAAAATTGGAAACTCTGTTTGCAAATACTGCGAAAGAATTGTGAAATATCGCTCATTTTTTTTTTTTTTTTGAAGTTATTTATTTTATTTGACAAAAAATATTGTAAGTTTGGTTATGATTGTATCAGTGAATTCATTCAGTAACTTTTTCGAAGCTTGAATACTCTGCTTTAAATATAGTTAGTTGATTTTATCACACGCTAAACTGTTCGTAATTAAATCTAGAACTTTGTTTTATTTATTCAAAATTGTCGTACACCTTAAATTTGAACGAAAAATTGTCTAAATGATTCTATTGTGAATTTAATTATTGAATTTTCCTCGGTAAAAAAAAAAAGTATTAAGCAGTATATCACACAACACGATTGTATTTTTTATTTCGTGAAAAAGTACGAGAGATTTGAAACAAATTTTCTGTCACTGCGATGAAAATTACGAAAATTATTTTTCGTTGTTTTATTTCGATATTTCTTTCTGCAATTTTTAGAGCTTTCAGAAAATTATAGTGGAAATAATTTTTTAGTCTGTGTGGAAACCTCAAAAGTTAACAAAATTTCCCGACAACTTTGCGCAATTCTAAACGATACAAAAAAATTCAACATCATCTCTTTCGATAAGGGATTTTGTCCATTTTAATTTCCGCATGAATTCAACATCGTCGATTTTTTTTTTCAACTAAATTATTCCATATCAGAGTAACAAAAACATCCAAAACAATTTCACAATTCTCACAATCAAACGAACTAATCAATTGCTATAAAAACAAAAAACAAACTTACAAAGCTCATAAAATTCTCATATATTTTTTCCATTTTCCATTTGTCAACACAAACAATGTCATATCCTATTTTTTTTTTTTTCATTCATATATTTTTATTATTACCATTGAAATAACTTATAAATATTTCATGGTATATTTTACATTTGAGCTTCGCTCAGCAGTGAAGAAAATGTGTAAACAAATACAAGAAACAAAATCAAAAACTTCCTTATATGTATAATATACATTTTTATTTCGAAACTGTCAAGCAGATGCTGGCAAAAGTTTTTCAACCACAAATTTACCATGATGGTAGAATAATATCAACAAAAAATAAAAAAAATGCGCAAAACATCCAAGATCTTTTGCATCCATCAAATGGATCACAAACATAAACCTTGCACCATCTACCTAATGTATACACTCATTCAAGCACACTCGTGTACATGTATATTCATGCGTAAGACACATACTCATATGAATATATCATTACAAAGCATCGCACGAAGGATACGCTTTTTAACTCAAGGTTTCACTTGTGAGTTTTCATAATAAATGTCGATTTTTTCCTTTGTCGTTTATCCAGCTAACGTCATCTCTCTACTCTCTATTGTCTATTTAAATTACTGCTCTCATTTATTGACACATCGTATAGAGAATATAATAATATTCGCGATAATTAAATAAATGAAAAAAAGAAAAATTTGACACGATGAAAGGTGGAGCAAACTGGAGCAGCTGGAAAAAAACTTTCGAGAAATAATTTTTATTTCTTTTTTTTTTTTAGTTTATTGATTAATTTTCTTTTGTTCTATAAAATGACTGATATTTTCTTGTTTATTTTTCACATAATTACAATTAATTTAAGTTCATGCGTTAAACAATAGTGTGAATTTATGAAATGAGTTAACGAATTTTTTTTAATGTTTTTTCAGTGCGTTTTTAGTTGATATTTTCAAAAACTTGATTTCTCATTTGTTTTGTAATTCGATGCGTAGAAGAAATGATAGATAGAATAATAGAATAATAGGATACCATTTAATTGCTTGTATTTATTGTACAATAATTACATTTATTATTATAATTAATTATTATGATTTTTATGAATCAGTAATTTTATCTGAAAACTTTTGAAAAAAATTTTTTTTGTGATAACCAAAATTTTTTTACTATATTTTGCACGATTGCCAACAAAAATTGTCCCATAACTTTTTATCGTAAATTTGATATTTTCAGAGTTACGAATTTTTGAAAATTAAAACAAAAATTTGAGCTTTTTATTTTTCAATGCTCTCAATAAATTATCATTATATATCATTTAAAAAAAATAATTTCGTCTACGATGAATAACTTTTCAATGCATTTTAAGTCAAAATCTAGAAAAAAAAATTTTCAAATAAAAGAAATAAATTTTTCTTTTTTTTTTTTTATTTATAACAAAATACTCGTCAACAAAATCAGGATAGATGTTAACCAACTATTATTTTATCCACTATTGAATAATAAAATTAATAATAAATGAAGTTCATAACATTATATAAATTTGGACAATATGAAAAAAAATCAAAAAAAAAAATTTTACTAATTTCATAATCTTTATTATTTTTTTTCAATCCATAATTATTATTAAAAAATCAATCTAATGCCATTAAGCCAGCTATCATACAACAGAATAAATAGGAGTAATTAAGAAAGAAATAAAATATAAAAGAAGAAAATTATTCTTTAGCTCTCCCTAAACACTAATGGAATATTTAAAAAAAATTTTCCAGAACGAGAATGAATTTATTAAAATACGTTACGGAAACGTGAAATGACGTGAGAAAGTTAAAGTCATCATCATGAATAAGTCTCATATAAAATATTCTGCTGACGTTTAAGTGTCCTTCGTCCTTCCATGGCATTTAATACATTATGCAGTAGTATAAACCAACATTTGGTCGTCCAACCGTCTAGTGTATAATTAGTTGAATGTTAAAATGATTTTAATGCCTATTTTAATTAATGTATCAACTAACTAATGCACCAAAATTAATGGCATACATTCTATGTATCTTGTCCTATATTTATTTAATCCAAAAATATATGTCAAGGCAATATTAAAATTTTTTCCCCTTCATTTTTAATGATTTATCTTACTTTCTATTTTTATTTTTCTTTCGCTCTTGAAATTCGTTGAATTTATATTCCACATGCGACTCATCTCGTGACAATGAATAATGTCACATGCCACTTTTCATTTCTTCTGGAATGTCAATACCAATTTTTACCGTTTTTAAAATCACACATTTGCATATATGTGTCAATATATGTATGTTTATTTATGAAATATATTCGCAAAAGTATAATATTATTCCCTCCATAAATTTACCACTTTAAATTTCAACAATTTTAATAATTTAAATCAATATTTTATTTTTTTATTTATTTTTTTAGTATTTTATAATTTTTCTCTGGGTCAAGATTTTTTATATAAATAAATATTTATATAAAATATATGTATATTTATTATGATATTGCAATATAAAGCGAGGAATAAAGATAATTTCTCTCAATATTATTTCTTTGTCTTTGGAAAAAAATAAAAATTCAGGACGACAAATGTGAGATACCAAAAAGGACCTTGAAGAAAATTTCTACACGATGGAAAAATAAAATTCCAGGACATTCCTATGTTCGCATTTCATTCGGAAATTATTGATAACGATAGAATTCAATTAATTAATTTTTTTTATTTTTATTTATAAATTTCTCAGATAAATTCTTCAACGAACAATCGATAAATCTGTTTTATTTTATGTTTAAATGATGCAAAGAATATTTTTCTCTCTACCAAGTTTGCCAATATTTATTTTTGTATTCAATAAGAAAAATAAATCATGAGGAATATTAATTAAAGGGTTTCATTTTTAATGAATATCTTATTAAGATTTACTTCATTATTATGACGTTTCATATTTGTTATTTATTTTATGTGACTCCCTTATCACTAGTTATAGTTAACAATGCAACTATTGTTTCAAATGTACGAGTAAACATTTATTAAAATTACTACGACATCAAATTTAAATGATTAATTTTAATCACTATAAATTTTTATCTTTGTAATTTTTTGTTGCTTTTTATTGTATGAAAATGATTTTTGTTTTTAGATAATGAATTATTCATTTAGAGTTAAATTATGCTGCAATAAAATCAATATTTATTTGTAGTTAAGAAAATACTTGGGGGTTTGTGTTGATGAAAAATTATTGGGATGAAAATTTTGTGAATAATTATTGTGAGATATAACCACTGATGAGTAGTTAGAACAAGGAGTTAATTATTTTTTCAAGTTACTTTAATTGAAAAATCGAAACAAAAAATTTTACTTTTAATTTAAACGTAGTTTATTTATTCAAACTTTTTTTTATTTTTTTTTTTAGGGTACTGTGGAGAATTGTAATTAGTTTTTTATGTGTTCGATTGCTTCTTCTACGAGAAAATTGTTATATTTATTTGTAAAAATAAAAACAAAAAAGAATTTTACTGCACGAATTGAAAACAAGAAAAAATTAGAAATTTTTTTATTATTATTATAGATCAAATGTTTATTTTTATTATATAGGTTCATTATTTGTTTATAAATATTACATTTTGAGATTTCATCACTGAACAATGCTCCAAAATTGCGAAAATATTGGAGGATTTTTCCGTTTTTGAATTTGAAAATTTTTTTCACATTTCAATATAAAATTTTTCCACATCAATTTTTTCGAATTCATTTAAACAAATATATATTCATTCAAGAAATATCATAGAAAATCAAACAAAACGAATAATTATTAACATTGAATGAATTCATAATTAATTTCCATATCTGAGAAAAAAATTAATTTTATAATTTGAAAAAAATTTCAATTCGCTCAAATAAATTTTTTTTCAATGCTCCAAAATTTTTCAAACAATCTCAAATGATAGATCAACTGCAAGAACACATGAATTGAACAAATAAATAATAAATAATCAAATAAATTAATGAATGAAATTTGAATTCGAAATTTTGACCATTAAAAATTTTCTTCATAAATTTTCAATTGAATATATTTATTTAAATAATCCAAATCATTAATCAAAATAAATCATCACTAATTCTAATCAATAAATATATCTCTATGGAAAAATAAAAAAACCATCATCAAAGTCCTATTTTCTCAATATTTATTTTAAAAAAAAATGCGAGTATAAAATTACTTCACTATTTTTATTCCATTCCATTTCATTTACTTGAGTGACTTTAAATCTTCAAACATTTCCGATATAAAAATCGCCATTTTACTTGCATACTTTTATCGATCACTTGAAAGATAGAGAAATAGGTAAAGAAAAAAAAAATAAAAAAGACAGAAAGAGAGAGAGAATACAGTAATTTTCCATACGGTCCAGTGAATACCTGGGTCGTGTGCTTTCCACATATTTGTCGATGCAAAGCTAAGAAAAATCGAAATAAAATAAAATGGAATAAAAAAAAAGATTGCATTCCTCATTTTCCATTTTATTCTATTACATTCCTATGACTTCAACGTTAGACGACAGATTGAAATGAAAAGAAGTGAAAGAATACTAAAAAAAAAAAAATATATATTTATTTATACCACACAAACACTTGGATGAACATAAAACATCAATTTAATTATTGTTTGGAATTTAATAAAGCTTTTAATAATGTTCAGTATCGAATAGAATTATTCGAAAGATATTGAAGAAAATTAATGAGGTCGTGAAGTTGAAAAAATTGAGGTAGAAAAATGCATGCAAAGCAATTTTTAAATGGACTTTGGATAATTTTTTATTTTCTATTGAATATTTTTCATTACTTTTGTGCAATATTTGGCTTCTGAAGCCATTGTTTTCTTTCCTTTATCATCATTACTATCTCTAACAAATGAATATTCACAATTTTCAACTTTATTGATAGATAATTCGATAGCAGAAGCCATTGGCATGCGCCCATTTTACATTGTCACTGTTAAATAATTTTCATCTCGCTCTTTTTCACTTCAGATGAACTGAAAACGAGGATAGAAAAAAATATATTTTATAAAAAGCTCACACAAAAGCACAAGATAATTGAAGAATAAATGAACTCATCGCTGACTTCCTTTTTGTCATGAACTTATAACTTCTAAATGAATTTCTCAACTCTCCAATTTTTCTTTTTTTTTTCCTTCAATTTTTCATTTATTTTTCATTTAATAATTTCCATAACTTCTCCTTTTACATTTTGCTTGGCCGAAAGAAAAATATCTATCATCTAAATATTTATAGAAATAGTAAATTTGAATATGGAGAAAATTTTATATTAAATATTTATTCAGAAATCTGAATAAAATTTTCAATGAATTATAAAAAATTTTTTAATATTTTAATCGTTGTGTAATATAAAACAATTACTTTTTGGTGTTGTTTAAATTTTTATCCTTACACAGTAAATAAATTTTTGTAAAAGTCCACTCAGAGTTTGTGTAAAAACTATTTTTTATAATGACAAATTCAACCAGAAAATAATGTTGGAACAATTATTAAATTATGATAAAAATAATTTTGTGCATAAAATAATTGTGATTTTTCTTCCAAACTCTTCTTCATTAATATCTTTAATAAATAAATACAATCATCAATCAACAATAATTGCAAAATGTACACAATAATTAATTGACGTGTCGAATTATTATTATAACATTCATGATTATGAATGTATAATTTATTGGCAATGATTGATGATATAATATGAATTTGATATCATCATCCACTTTCTCTACCGCTGCCAACCTCTAACTAAAATGTAATTCTCAAGTCATAGTCTCTATTCTGTGTTGTAGAATGTGTTAGATGTGGTGAAATGTTTCAACAACGAAACCCAAGCTGTGGCATGTGCACTTTGGCCCATCTCTTCCCCAACATTACCAACATCATAAGGGATGTTACTCGAGTATTTAACCGCGTATTTTAGCACTAGCCATTAATTTAACTCCAAGTGAGTTTGAAGAAAAACATTTTTGATATAATACACAAGGTAAATAACACATTTTGACCATAACAAAAATATAAAAAAAATAATATAAATGTCTTACTAGTGAATTTATATTTTTTCTTTTATTTTCTCAATTTCTACATGAAATCGTAAAATGTACAGGAATAAACGTGTTCTTGCACAGATGGCGCCATTACTATTGTTATACCATGTGACACCATTTCTGGCGGAAACACATCTTATATAACCTCTAAATTTACACTTTTCATTTAATTTGTTGGAAGAAAAATTTTTTTTTGGTTTTTATTTATGGGAACACATAAATGAGGAAACTATGATAGAAAGGATTAGAAAGGATTTCAGTATTGAATTTTTTTACATTATTATATATGTGATAAAAAATGACTTGAAAAAAAAAAAACAATATTCCCGTACCGGGAATCGAACTCGGGCCTTCTGGGTGAAAGTCAGGTATTTTTTTAAAGTAAAAATTTGTTTATTCAACCTCCAAACTAATACATTCTGTGTCATAGGTTCAGCATAAACAAATATGAGAAAAACGAGTATACATTCAGATTAATTGTTACGTGGCTGGACAATCCCCAGCTCTCGGCATACATACACTCTATATAAGTCTTTTTGTTATTGTTATTATTAATAAATGTCGTATCAGTCATGGGAATAACAATCGTTACAATCCAGAAATTACTTTTGAGCAGTGCTCTTGATAAAGGCGCATAAAAACGTGTGAAGTACACGAAAACTGCGCCCTTAAAGATCTTTTAAAAGGTTCGGGTGGTGCCAGTGCTTCATCGAGGCCTCTCTGCCCAGCAGAGAGGTGGTGTGGGTGGCATCTAGGGTTCCATTTAGCTCATTCGCTCTACTACGGACTGGCTAAAAGACAGGCCGCCATAGCCGATGGCATGGAGTTTTATTATTAGGATGGTGACACTAGTATACAGACTACGTGCATCATATTAATCTCATTCAGAAGGAGAATTGACAAGAGTCAGTCAATACTATAATAGTTTGAAGTGGTCATTTGTTATGAAGAGCTCCGTTGTAACGTTCCTTTCTCGACCGTCGCGAAGACGGTTACCCTCGATTGTTGCCTTTTCCTCAGTTGCCAGGGTTCGTGCAGGATGAGAGTGGATCGGAACGTACAAAAGACTGGTCAACGTATGTTTCAGGTTTTTATTTGTGGTTCACCTGTGCGTACAATTCTAAGCCCGAGGTCTCGTGATGACGGACAAGAGTTTATTTCGCGAGTCTCGGTAGATGCCGGTACTTCGCGGAAGTTTGTTACGCCGCTCGACTTTCGACGCCTGCGCCTCCGCCCGCTCGGTGAAGGGTAGGGGTGGGGCAGGACGTACGGTCGGGTAATTGGAGTGGTGTCTTAGCAGGTCTCGTGGTTTTCCCGGGAGAAAATACCAGCGTTGAGTACAACGGCGAGGTATGACAGGCGAAGTCTAGAAAGAGTTAGGATGCAAGCGTTGGGTACAACGACAAGTATTTACAGGCGAAAGCTGGAAAGAGATAGAATACAAGCGTTGGACACAACGACAAGTATTTACAGGCGAAAGCTGGAAAGAGATAGAATACAAGCGTTGGACACAACGACAGGTATTTACAGGCGAAAGCTGAAAAGAGATAGAATACAAGCGTTGGACACAACGACAAGTATTTACAGGCGAAAGCTGGAAAGAGATAGAATACAAGCGTTGGACACAACGACAAGTATTTACAGGCGAAAACTGGAAAGAGATAGAATACAAGCGTTTAAAAATACCGACAAGTATTCACAAGAAAAAGGATAGCCGGGTGAGTGGAAAGAATACAAGCGTTTAAAATACCGACAAGTATTCGCAGGAAAAAGGTAGGGAGTCTGGCGGGCTGGAGCTGGTCGTCTTTGGGCTGGAGGCCTGTACGCGCTGACTGGCTGCCGGATCACTGCTCTTCTGCCGCAAAACCTGCCCTTATATATCCGGGCGAGTCGGCGCGACGGTCTATCTGCGCATCCCCCACGCGAGATGCATCTCGGTCTTCTCAGATACGTGACGTCGGTCCCCACTTGTGCGGCTGGTGAGTAGTGGGGCGCGCTCTCCCACGCGCTGGATGCTACCGGAGTGGGACCGACTCGCCGGTGTTAGCAGGTTTGGCGGTAGTGGGTTCGATCCCACGTTGTACTCTTTTTTTTTTTTTTTTTTTTTTTTTTCCTCTAGTTTTTCCCATGCCGATATTATGCATCGACACGGGTTCGCTAGAGGATAGTTTCTGTACGGTGTGATCGTCACACCGTTATGATTCAAAGTTGATATTAGCTATGTTGTCCTTTGAATCTTGTAGATAATTTTTTAATGGATTCCAGTCTCATGTTGAGCCACTAGTATTTGTCTAGGAGTCTTGATTTGTCAATCAGGTCGCATGCTGGTATGGCATTTGAAAATCTTAATTTATTTGCGTTGTTAGAGATTTCTGACAGCTTTGGGATTTTTTTGCATTTTTTGTGTCTGGGCCAGTGGTAAATTATAGGTACATTAAATTCATTTTGAATTATGCCAATTTGGTCATGATAGATAAAGTCTTGGGGTCTTACGCAGCCCCTTTCTGCGGCTGAGTTGACAACGGTGTAGTCAGGTTCACTCATTTTGTTTATTTCGTTGTTTGTTATCCTTTTTGTGTTGGCGAAGTAATCTCTGGTCATTCTTATGATGAAATTGTCGATTCTGGGTATGTTAGCTGCGTCATACAGTGCTTTGTTACTTGGGTTGCATATAAGCCTAGTGCTGTTCTAAGGCACGACTTTTCGAAGATTCTGATTTGTTCCATTTGGTTAGCACTCAGGTTCCACCACATGGGTGCGGCATATGTTATTAGTGATCTAATGAAGATCATATAGCAAATAACTTTAGCCTTCTTGGAGAGAATTTTGTTGCGGAGTATTTTAGTTAGTCCAAAAAAGGCACTTTTGGCTTTTTGAAGTTGCATATCAATGTGGGAGGTACATTTTACCAAGTAATCGACCGTGAAACCCAAGTATTTAACTTCCTGTTTGTGCGGGATATTTGTCGTGATGTTGGTTCCTGGTTAAGTTGTGGTTAATTGGAAGGTGTGACTCCCCTTTAGTTTGTTAACTGACATGGAACGTGGGTTCCTGAATAAAATGGATTCGCATTTTTTCGGATTCATTTTGAGGTTCCATACTGTGTATAGATCGTTTATCTTGTTCACTAGATGGTTTAATTTGTTTTCTATGTTGTAGATGTAGTTGTCGGCCACATAGATGATGACGTCGTCGGCATATGCAATAGCATATGAGTCATTACCCGAATTGAGGTCAAACATTTCTAGTATTTTATTAGTGAATAATGAGAACAGCAATGGAGAATTAATCGTACCTTGTTGGAGGCCTTCTTTTATATCTCTTAGCTTTGAGTGGACATTATTGTGTTTTACAAGGAATTGTTTCTCTCGTATCATATCGTTTACCAAGTATATCAGTTCCTTTGGGAACCTGTCGTTGATCATCGTCAAGATAAGCCCATCGAGCCATACTGTGTCGAAAGCCTTTTCCAGATCAATTAGCACTGCGCCCACTGATTGCCTTCTGAATAGGTGCAGGTTGACATCAGATAGCAGTTTGTTGATAGCATATATGGTTGAGTGCTTTCTTCTAAATCCGAATTGGTTGTCTGAAATCAGCTTGTTTTCACTTACGTGACTCATCAGTGCTTCATTAATTAAAATTTCATAAATTTTGCTGAGGCTGGTTGTGAGGCTTATCGGTCGATAACTTGCAGGGTTATATGTGTCTTTCCCTTTTTTAAGTATGGGTATCACGATTGCTGTTTTCCATGCTCTCGGAAAGTAACTGTTGTTTATAGCATTATTTGAATTTACATTAATGGCAGCTATTTTAAAGGCGTTTTCTAGATCCATTATGCAGCCGTGAAGTCTAGTTCGGTTATAAAGTTATCAAACTTTTGGCTTATTTGTGTCTTAAACTCATTTAGCATATTTGCAACTATGTTTATAATTTCATTTTTAATATCTAGTCTAAATTATATTATATCTAGTCATGAGTAATACCAGGAATAATTTCTTTACTAAGCTGTTGATTTTTGTCGCGCGATGTTAGTTGCGCTTTGTGTTGAGGTGTGCTGAGTGCATATTTTTTTATTTGGCGCCCTTGTAGCTTTTCCTTAGCCACTATTGAGGATTCTTTTTTTTTTTCAGCCACGTTAATTGCTTGTAGGTAAGCTGGGCATTCTTTGTAGCTGGCTGGATGTCCGTATAAATTGCAGTTAGCGCACTTTAGTTTGTCCTTGTTGTCAACATCTGTGATAGGGCACTTGCCAATGTCGTACTGTTGGCCACATTTTACGCACCTGGGAGGAAGCCTGCAATTGATGCTCGCGTGTCCCATTCTTTGGCATTTCATACCTTTAAAAACTAGAGATTTAGGTCTAAGTATTTTCGGAGTGAAAGAATAATAATAAGTATTATTTGAGTCTAGTATATTTTTTGTTGCTGTGAAAGCACTTGCGTCATTGGTTGTGATAGTGATATAGATAGTAACGACAAGTTGATCTTAGCTTAGGATATGAATCACTCAATGATATGCACTTTTGTTATAAACAAATTTGATTTAATTTATCACTGAGGCATAGCACGTGCGCTCTCTGTGAAAGCCAGATATTATAGGACTAGCCATTAATTAAACTCCAAATGAGTTTGAAGAAAAATATTTTCGGTATAATACACAAATTAATTAAAACATTTTGATCATAATCAAAATTTCAATAAATAACATAAATGTCTTACTAGTGAATTTATATTTAATTTTTATTTTCTCAATTTCGACATAAAATCGTAAAATGTACAGAAATAAACGTGTTCTTGCACATTTCTGGCGAAATACACCTTATATAACCTCTAAATTTTCACTTTTCATTTAATCTGTAGGAAGAAAATTTTTTTTTTTTTTATGTTTATTTGTGGGAATAAGTAAATAAGGAAACTATGATGAGATTAGAAAGGATTTGAGTATTGAATTTTTTTACATTATTATATGTGATAAAAAATGAGTTGTAAAAAAACAAAAAAATTTCCCGTACCGGGAATCGAACCCGGGCCTTCTGGGTGAAAGCCAGATATTTTTTTTTTTTTTTATTGTAAATTTGTTTATTTAACCTCCAAACTAATACATTCATTGTCATGGGTTTAGCGAAAACAAATTGAGAAAAAACGACTATACAATAATCTTGAATGATACGTGGCTGGACAAACCCCAGCTCTCGGCATACATACACTCTCCATAAGTCTTATTGTTATTGTTATTACTAATAAATGTCGAATCAGTTATGTGGATAACATTCGTTATAATCCAGAAATCATTAATGAGCAGAGCTCTTGAAAAAGGCGCATAAAAACGTGCGAAATACACGAAAACTGCACCCTTAAAGATCTTTTGAGAAGTTAGGAAGGTGCCAGTATTCCACCGAGGCCTCTTTGCCCAGCAGAGAGGTGGTGGAGATGGCATCTAGGGTTCCAGACTGCTCACTTGCTCTACTACGGGCTGGCCAGAAGACAGGCCGTAGTAGCCAGTGGCATTGAGTTTTATAATTGGATGGTGACACCCGTATACAGGCTACGAGCATCATATTAATCGAATTAAGCAGGTGAATTGACAAGGGTCGACCAAAACTATAGAAGTTTGAAGTGGTCATCTGATAAGAAGAGCACTGCTATGTGCTAAATTTGATATTAGTTATGTTGTCCTTTGAATCTTGTAGCTAGTTTTTTGATGGATTCCAGTCTCGGGTTGAGCCACCAGTATTTGTCCTGGAGTCTTGAATTGTCCATCAGGTCGCATGCTGGTATGGCGTTTGAAAATCTTAATTTGTTTGAGTTGCTAGAGATTTCTGACAGCTTTGGAATTTTTTTGCATTTTTTATGTCTGGGCCAGTGATAAATTATCGGTACATTAAATTCGTCTTGAATTATGCCAATTTGGTCATGAAAGATAAAGTCTTGGGGTCTAACGCAGCCCCTTTCTGCGGCTGAGTTGACAATGGTGTAGTCAGGTTCACTCATTTTGTTAATTTCGTTGTTTGCTATCTTTTTTGTGTTGGCGAAGTAATCTCTGGTCATTCTTATGATGAAGTTGTCGATTCTGGGTATGTCAGCTGTGTCATACAGAGCTTTGTTACTTGGGTTGCATCTGTTATTGGTCCATTTTGAGTGATATAAGCCTAGTGCTGTTCTAAGGCACGATCTCTCGAAGATTCTGATTTGTTCCATCTGGTTAGCACTCAGATTCCACCACATGGGAGCGGCATATGTTATTAGTGATCTAATGAAGATCATATAGCAAATAACTTTAGCCTTCTTGGAGAGAATTTTGTTGCGGAGTATTTTAGTAAGTCCGAAAAAGGCATTTTTGGCTTTTTGAAGTTGCATATCAATGTGAGAGGTACATTTTACCAAGTAATCGATTGTGAAACCCAAGTATTTAACTTCCTGTTTGTGCGGGATATTTGTCGTGATGTTGGTTCCTGGTAAAGTTGTGGTTAATTGGAAGGTGTGACTCCCCTTTAGTTTGTTAACTGACATGGTGGAACGTGGGTTCCTAAATAAAATGGATTCGCATTTTATCGGATTCATTTTAAGGTTCCATACTGTGTACAGATCGTTAATTTTGTTCACTAGACAGTTTAATTTGTTTTCTATGTTGTGGATGTAGTTGTCGGCCACATAGACGATGACGTCGTCGGCATATGCAATAGCATATGTGTCATTACCCGAATTGAGGTCAAACATTTCTAGTATTTTGTTTGTGAATAGAGAAAACAGCAGTGGAGAATTAATCGTACCTTGTTGGAGGCCTTCTTTTACATTTTTTATTTTTGATTGGACATTATTGTGTTTCACGAGGAATTGTTTTTCTCGTATCATTTCGTTTACCAAGAATATCAGTTCCTTAGGGAATCTGTTGTTGATCAACGTAAAGATAAGCCCATCGAGCCATACAGTGTCAAAGGCCTTTTCCAGGTCAATTAGCACTGCGCCCACTGATTGTCTTTTGAATAGGTGCAGGTTGACATCCGAAAGCAGTTTGTTGATAGCATGTATGGTTGAATGCTTTCTTCTGAATCCGAATTGATTGTCTGAAATCAGCTTTTTCTCATTTACATGATTCATCAGTGCTTCGTTAATTAATATTTCATAAATTTTGCTGAGGCTGGTTGTGAGGCTTATCGGTCGATAACTTGCAGGGTTATATGTGTCTTTCCCTTTTTTGAGTATGGGTATCACGATCGCTGTTTTCCATGTTCTCGGGAAGTAGCTGTTGTTTATAGCATTATTAAGTATAATTGTCAACTCCGATACAATTATTGGCGGTAAGTTTCTCAGTACCACTGATGGGATGTTATCTGTGCCACAGGACGTTTTGTTCGGGAGGTTTTTTATGATTTTTTGTAACGTGTGAGTGTTGCAGAAAGGGCTTTTTTGTTGTTTGCCTGGCAGCTCATTGAGAGGAGGCGATAGTGCATTGAGCTGGTCTGAGAAGACTATTATTGTATTGCCACTTAATTTGTGTTGGTTCAACTCTATGTTGAAGGCGTTGATTTTGTTCTGAATTATTTCTCTAAGTCGCGTATTCTTGTTTAGATTATTATCTGAGTTTATTAGTTCGTAGTGTGCAGCCAGTAAGTTGACTTTGTCTTCGATCTCTGATATTATTAAGTTGTTGTTCTCTAATGGCGTGTTGTTGATGTTGTTTTCGATTTTACTCAGGATTTTTTGGTTATTTAAGTCGACTAGCAACGTGTCAATTTTCCTGTCTGATTTGGGCGTTAATAATTTTTTAATTTGCGGCAGAAATTTGTCAGGAGTATTGGGGTCAATTCTTCTGTATATTTTGTCCCATTTCATCTCCACTTCTTTTTTAATTTCTTGCAGTATTTCATTCTTAATTACACTTAGACTTAACTTTAGGTCTCTCGTATGTTTGAGTCTTATATGCGGGTCATATCGGCGATGATTGTTTAGTTTAGTGAGGATATCCGATTTCATTTTGTGAAGCTTATGTAGATTTCTGTTCATAATGGTGAATTTTTTGTTTTTTCCATCATTGCTAAGAGGGGCCACTTTGTCTAGTGCCTTGTTGATGTTTGAGGACAATAGATCGATATGCTGGTCAATTTCGTTATTAGAGAGATTTCTATTGTGTGGACAATTATTTTTGTGAATGTCTGTTAGCGCTTTACCAAATTTTTTCCAGTTCATTTTTTTGTACATCCTGGTTGATGGATTCGTGGTGTTTCTTATGTCAGTGATGCTATCCTCATACGGGACGTAAATTAGGATGGCTTTGTGATCACTGTCGTAATCGGCTGTGGGTAGAATGTTACTGCATTGTAAATTATTGTTGATATTGAGTCTGCAGTCAGCGATACAAATGTCCAGATAGGTTTGCGCAGTGATATACGTAGGCGAGTCCGGTGGGTAGATTTTAATTCTGTAGAGGAGGCCAAATTTTTCGTACCATTCGAAAAAATATTTGCCTCTTAGATTATGAGCGCAGTCGCCCAGATTCTCGTGACGAGCGTTGATATCACCTGCAATGATGTAGTAGTTATTAGAGTTATTTAGTTTAAGCGATTTAAACAGGTTAGACAATTCACTTAGAAATATACTTTTATTAGACATTTTATTAGAAGCATAAATTGCAACTAAATAAATGTGTTGTTTTAATCTTGTTGATAATTTTATTTTAGCAATAGAAAATTCCAATATTTTGTTGCACTTCGAGTTGGGGTAATTTATTTCAACGAATTGGATTCCTTTTTTTAGTAAAATAGCAGTACCCCCGCCTCTGGAGTTCGCGTTTGGTCGATTATTAAAGATTATATTGTAGTTTGGTAGTGCAACTGTATGAGAATCATTAAGTTTCGTTTCATTCAAGAGAGCAATATCGATACGGTTGTCATTAAGAAAGACCTCTAAAGAAGATCTTTTAGTAAGGGATGCAATTGAATTTACATTAATGGCAGCTATTTTAAAGGCGTTTTCTAGATCCATTATGCAGCCGTGAAGTCTAGTTCGGTTATAAAGTTATCAAACTTTTGGCTTATTTGTGTCTTAAACTCATTTAGCATATTTGCAACTATGTTTATAATTTCATTTTTAATATCTAGTCTAAATTATATTATATCTAGTCATGAGTAATACCAGGAATAATTTCTTTACTAAGCTGTTGATTTTTGTCGCGCGATGTTAGTTGCGCTTTGTGTTGAGGTGTGCTGAGTGCATATTTTTTTATTTGGCGCCCTTGTAGCTTTTCCTTAGCCACTATTGAGGATTCTTTTTTTTTTTCAGCCACGTTAATTGCTTGTAGGTAAGCTGGGCATTCTTTGTAGCTGGCTGGATGTCCGTATAAATTGCAGTTAGCGCACTTTAGTTTGTCCTTGTTGTCAACATCTGTGATAGGGCACTTGCCAATGTCGTACTGTTGGCCACATTTTACGCACCTGGGAGGAAGCCTGCAATTGATGCTCGCGTGTCCCATTCTTTGGCATTTCATACCTTTAAAAACTAGAGATTTAGGTCTAAGTATTTTCGGAGTGAAAGAATAATAATAAGTATTATTTGAGTCTAGTATATTTTTTGTTGCTGTGAAAGCACTTGCGTCATTGGTTGTGATAGTGATATAGATAGTAACGACAAGTTGATCTTAGCTTAGGATATGAATCACTCAATGATATGCACTTTTGTTATAAACAAATTTGATTTAATTTATCACTGAGGCATAGCACGTGCGCTCTCTGTGAAAGCCAGATATTATAGGACTAGCCATTAATTAAACTCCAAATGAGTTTGAAGAAAAATATTTTCGGTATAATACACAAATTAATTAAAACATTTTGATCATAATCAAAATTTCAATAAATAACATAAATGTCTTACTAGTGAATTTATATTTAATTTTTATTTTCTCAATTTCGACATAAAATCGTAAAATGTACAGAAATAAACGTGTTCTTGCACATTTCTGGCGAAATACACCTTATATAACCTCTAAATTTTCACTTTTCATTTAATCTGTAGGAAGAAAATTTTTTTTTTTTTTATGTTTATTTGTGGGAATAAGTAAATAAGGAAACTATGATGAGATTAGAAAGGATTTGAGTATTGAATTTTTTTACATTATTATATGTGATAAAAAATGAGTTGTAAAAAAACAAAAAAATTTCCCGTACCGGGAATCGAACCCGGGCCTTCTGGGTGAAAGCCAGATATCCTAACCACTAGACAATACGGGAGTTGATAAGCCAAGCCAGAATAGATAGTTATATACTCTTATCTTAATATCAATGATTATTATTATAATAAAACAATATAAATAAATAATTATGATCAAACAAAATTCAATTTAGTCTCATATATCCCGGGAAATAATGAATGAATAATTCAATGAAATATTAAAAATACTTGAATGGAAAATAAAATTTTTTCATTTTTTTAAATAGATTTTTTAGTTCAAGATCGAATCATCCATATTTGGATTTATCAACTGAACAATTAAATATTCATATATTCAACAAATTTCATCGCAAAATATAAATTTCATAATTTTCACATTTTAGTTTTTATTATAAATTCATTGACGTGGAAATTATTAAGTGAGTAATTACGAGGTTCGTTACTGTCTAGCAATATACGCCAACAATTGCACCTACACACACATATACACATGAGTGAACAATATACATCTACAAATATGTAATTAAATTCAATGGATTTTATGAGCTGTCAATAAAACGTCAGAGTGGAAAAAACCACGTGAAATTCGTCGATGAATTTCATCAACAATGTCGACAATTATACACGTTATATCCAATATAATTCTCGCTTCAATATATTGAGGTGATAATATATTATTAAAAAATTAAAACGCCATTGTTCGCGAATTTTGAATGGAAATATGAACAACAATAATTCACAATTTTTATTATGTAGAGAGGTAATATTTTTGGAATTAAATATGGATGATATTGACACGCGACAAAATAAATGTAAAAGTGAAAAAAAAAATGGCAAAGGATAATAAATCATACTTATTATATTTTATTTTGTATTTTGTGATGATGAAAAATCGTAAATAATTTTTTTTTTCCAATATAAATTGCTGCAACGAACGCAAAAAAAGCATTGAAATAGGAATATTTGTTTTGATTCCTCCTGGCGCGGCCTGGGTCATTGGCTGCTAGGTTTCACCAGGCGAGATGATTTTTTATAATTTATTATTTTTGTTATTACATTTATCAATTTTATTTAACCTAAACTGTTGGGCGCCAATTGATTTTTTCAAGACAAATCAATAAATTCTTTCATATTAATTTTGACGATTTAATTTAATTTATTCCCTTTGACTAATTTTGATAATGTTAATTCAATATAATCCCATAGACAATAAAAGAATTCAATAAATTATATGAAATGTATGCAGAGACAATTAATACATGTAAAATGTTATACACAATTAGGATAATTCGACACATATAAGTAAAATGAATTTTCACACACAACTATATATTTTTTTTAACTTTATGTAATTATTATTTTAAATAATTGAGACAGGAATGTCTGAATCAATTTTAGTCTTACTCGCAGTACGTTTAATATAATTATTAATATTTCTTTGACAATATAATTCCAGTAATCGTTCGTTTATCAATCTTTCCAATTATTTCAACAATGATTTACAACAATATTCCAATGGATTTGATCATTCCCTTGGATTGGCTTTCCTTTGATATTAGATTTAATATAATTCGTCTATTAATTTGTCGATACTTTTCGACTTCATAATTTATTACAACAATTTGACTTAATATTTTGCGAATATATTTTTCAGGCGTCGTCTTTACAGTTTGGCTCGTAGAGCAGATATTGTGATGAGATATTTCGTCTATCGCCCGATTGTAGGCCCATTGTCCCTTTGTTTCAATATCACGTGATCCTCACGCGTTGGTAAGTTAGGCTAGGTCCTAGTTTGGTGCGTTGACCGATGCAGTTTTGATTGGTATCTTCCATCTCTGTTTATGGCGTTCGACTTCCATTTAGACGGAGTCTTCACGCTCGCTCTTGTTGTCAAATTTTATGTCGTTTCTGGAATTATATTACTTTCGGCGATATTCACCGAAATATTAATTTCGATCCTTTTAATTATTTATTAATTCAGTCAGGAAATGTGTATCGACTAATATTTTAATATGATAATTGAATCTTTTTCGTTTTGACTCTTCATAATAATTATTAGTATTTTACAAAGATTGATTTTATTGACGCCCGAGAACTATATTCAAGCGTTATAGGGAAGGTCGACGAATTTTCCTGTCGCAGTATTTATTTATTTACTTTTATGATGTGAATATTAATCGGTGAAGTAAATTTATTCAGAATTCGATTTATGTCAATGTTTGATTAAACAAATTATGATTTAACTTGAGTGTGATTAAATTAAATTTATTTTCCAGGCGAACAAAAAACGATTTAATGTATCGGAAATTTTGATAAAAGTTTTTGAATATGAACTTTTAAATTGGTATATTTTTTTTCATCCGTGACAAAGCATCAGCTCATTATAGCTTGCAAGCTCATAGCTATGTCATAGTTAGCATGAATAAAACGAATGAATACATTAGAAACAAATTATTTTACAGTGTAAAAATTTCGATGAAAAATTTTTAATATTTATTTTTTTTTTCAAATTGAAATTAAATATAAATTTTAAATTGACATTTTTTTTTGAATATACATTAAATTGTCGGATTAGCATAGCTTCCGAGCTTATACTTCTTGATAACCAATCGGAAAAGAATAATTAAACAAAAAATAAAACATTTTATCTTTAAAATATTTCAATGGAAATTTTTAAATAAAAATTTTCTTTTACAAATTCAAAGTAAATATAAATTTTTAAATTGAGATCTTTTTTCCATCCGTAACAAGGTATTATAGCCTGCAAGCTCATTGCTTTGTCATAATTAAACTGAATTATTGAATGAATTCATATAAAACAGAACATTTTACCCATCAAAGATATCAATGAAAAATTTTGAATATTAATTTTCTTTCATAAATTGGAACTAAAAATAAATTTTTAATTAATTTCTTTCTTTCATCCATTCCAAAATGTTAGCTCACCATAGCTCGAAAGCGCATATCTCCACTATCAATATATAAATAAATAAAAAATGAATCATTCCATCCAACAAAAATATTAATGAAAGTTTTCAAATATTAATTTTGTTTCATAAATTGAAATTAAATATACATTTCAAAATTGACATTTTTTTTTAATACATAATAAATTATCGGATTAACATAGCTTGCAAGCTCATACTTTTGATAACGAAAATAAAAAAAAAATAATTAATTAAAAAATAAAACATTTTATCTATCAAATATTTCAATGAAACTTTTTAAATATAAATTTTGCTCTCACAAATTCAAAGTAAATATAAATTTTTAAATTGACATCTTTTTTTATTCATAACAAAGTATCAGCTTATCATAGCTCCCAAGCTTCTACTCCACCATAACCAAATAAAAATAAAAAAATTCCCAATGGTTCTTTTTTTTTTCTCACATTTTTCTCTTTACTTTTTTCTCCTCTCTATATTTTTTTTTTTCTTTTTCGTTGGCATTGTGTGCTTGTACACTATTTTCCTTACCACTTTTCTCCGTGGCATACATGAAAATAGACTCTTGGGAACGATAGCGCCAAAAGAAGCACACACAGGGTAAACATTCTTATATATATATTTGCATAAACATAAATATTTTTTCTCTGGCTCACCATGACAAACAGACAAAAGAGACTCGTACATTTGTGCATCGTGCGAAAATAACTCAGAATTTTTTATATAATATTTTTTTATTATTTTATTTTTCTATTCTAACATATAATTAAATGAAATATTCGAACATACTCTGTGCATACGAGTATGCACTCTATATTTATTACAGTGTCACAGTTCATTTGTGTACACAGTAGTTTTGGTGCTTCATCAATCAATCGATTAATGAAAACAGAAACTCTCGCATTACCAACACTGTACATTCAATACACAATTTAGTAATAATACTTGTGATTGATGGTATATTATCTGTCAATTTATCTACGTAAATAAAGAAATATACTCATAGAGTTAATGAGAAGGTTATCTCATCCGAAAATTCGATTTCTTATATAAATAGCACGAGAAAAAATTTTTTTTTCAACTTCAACTCGACTTTTTGGCACTCAAAAATTTTTTTTTGGAAAAAATTGATTCACAACTTCTGTAGGGCATTAAATTTGTTACAAAAAAGTTCTCTACCGCAAACGCTCTCCGACCAATAGTTTTCGAGTTGTAGAGCTGGAAAGATGAAAGTTGATTATAATTGACAATAAATTTTCTTTAAACTGGAATTTATTGATTTAATATTAATTATTATCTTACAATAAACGCTATAAAGCTATTACATTGTTGATTCAGCTTTATAACGTTTATCGTAAGATAATAATTAATATCAAATCAATAAATTCAAGTTTAAAGAAAATTTGTTGTCAATTATAATCAACTTTCACCTTTCCAAGTCTACAACTCGAAAACCATTGGTCGGAGAGTGTTTGCGGTAATAAACTTTTTTGTAGCAAATTTAATGCCCTACAAAAGTTATACATACATTTTTTCAAAAAAAAAATTTTTGATTACCGAAAAATCGAGTTAAAGTCGAAAAAAAAATTTTTCTCATGTTATTTATATGGGAAATCGAATTTTTGAATGAGATAAGCCTCTAATTAACTCCGATTTTTTTTTTATAAATCATCAGATTTTGATAATGATAAAATATCATTCATGTCAAAAGGTCATAGAAAAAATTACTTTTCATTTGTTTCGTTTGTTTTATTAAATTCCGTTTTTGTGCGTTTTATTAACTCTTTATTTTTTTTTTTTATTATTCGGGCAGTAAATAAATTAATAACGTTAATATATTGTCTATATGCATTCACTATCAGCCATGTTCAACACGTTGATTTTCAATATTTTGATCGCCCTTCAGGTCAATTCATGCGCAAAATGTTTTGTTGGAAAAATAATGGTTGACAGAAAAAAATAAATATGGATGAAAAATTCTACACTAAATTGAGGAAGGTATATATGTATTTTTTTTTTCACGTTTGGTATATTATGGTGGTAGTAATGCGTGAAGTATGACACAGAGGGAAATTTTATCTCGACAATATGGTGTATGAAAATGTGTTTTAATTTTTATTTTCACCCATATTTATTCAAGCGAATTAGAAAATATTTTATACATCTTTCGAATTAGTGAGTATTTTATTTTACTTTATTTTGGTAGGAGCTTTCGAAAGATAATGATGCTTTGTCCATCGTTCAAGTGGAGACGATAATAAATTTTATACTCATTACTGAATAAATAATTGTGAAGAAAAATTCGAATAGAAATTTAATTTTACCTATGAGAATAGTCTGCAATTTAAAGTCTTTAATTTATAGTCTTTAATTTTTTTTCACACTCCAAAAACAAGAACAAGAAAGTAAAAGCAAAAGAGAAAGCACAATTAGACGAAATATTTGTCCATTAATATCATTGGAAGATGCAAATCTTGATGGGAAAAAAAAAAACGATGCCAGAAAAAAATGTAATGGGAATGAGCTTCAGGTCAAGCTCCCTCACATTGTTGGAAACGATGAAAATTTATAACTGAACTTTTACCATACTCATTTATCGAGCTTTAACCTTTCTCAAGTCTCTCACTATTTTAATCGAATTTCTTATACATACATACTTGCAGTAGATGCAAATAAGAAAGAAAAAAAAATATTGAATAAATGTGAAGAAAATATAAAAAGGTAAAAACCCTTTGAAGCGTAAATATTTTATGATATAAATAAAAATAAAAATTTTATACATAACGTGTGATGATAAACATTATTATCCACTTATAACTTTTAGTTCAAAGTACAGCACACCTCGATTTAATCCAATTTATTTTCCTATATATTTTTTATAAGTTATTTCGAACATGGAACGAATTTTCAAAGTTCTTTTGTTGAATAAATTAGGATAAAATAATATGGAAATATTCCTGGATTCAGAATTTTTATTCTTCTTTTAAAAGGGGGTGTTTCTAAGTCTTACTCACGGAAATGCAATTTTTTTTTTTCATTTTATTCAATTGTTTATATCTTTGAGAATAATTTGGCAATTTTTTGAAATAAAATTCGATTCAGAGCAACATTTTTAAGAGTTCATAAGTGGAATTTGGACGATACGAAAAACTTTGAATGCTTTTTTTCTCAAAATAATGTTTTTTTCGAATGACAAGTGTGATAGAAAAAAATATGAAACCGTTGAATATAAAATTTTAAAATGCAAAACCTCAACTTCATTAATTTGTTAAAATTCACACAGTGAAAAATTCCACTCAAAATAATTTTCAAAAATTAATTTCTCCACGATAAACACATCAAAAAAATCGGAAAAATTTTTTTTATCCATCTCAATACTTCACATATCAATAATAAAAAATTAAAAATGATAATACATTAATTTTATTATTAAAAAAACTTATTTGAAATTATCGTACTTTGTAGCACTTTAATTCGTAGTTATTTATTCTTCCTATTTACAATATTTATTTTTATTTATGTAAAGTCTATTTCTCTTTCTTCTTCAACTACATATCCTCATCCTCTTTTGTACGAGAATACTATTTAAACAATACATATACATATCCCCAAAACCACTAAACCACCAACCGCTTCGTGACCTCCTTACACTTGTTTCCTTTTCCAAAACACACTCAAGTATATATGTATTTAATTTATGTCGCTTAAAGAGTTTTTTCCGGTTTTAAGCGAACAATTAAAACACCCTCGCGTGAATAAGATCGCAAAGCTTCATATTTATAACACCTTCCAAGCGTTCTTTGAGAACAAAATATAAAAATAAATGAATGAAATAAAAATACTAAAAAAAATAATCAAGTAAAGTTCTTCAATACTTTTTAATATATAAAATCCTTGGAATATTATGCCAATGAACGAATATATATATTTATTTAAAGATACAGTGAAGAAAGGAAATTTTTCGATGAGATAATTATATTCCCTTTTTTTTTTCCAAGATTATTTTTATAGATTGAATAAAAATAAAATTTACATTTGTCTCATGGCAGTGGAGACTTTGTAGAATTTTAAAATAATCTTGAATAATTCACACGGGTTTTAAATTAATTGATAAGATTTAATGCAGTATATATATTTAATATGTTGAGTGAGTTTAAAAAAAAAAAAAAACGAGATCGATTACTAAATAAATAAAATTATTCAAATGAACTTAGTTCATTTCATTTCATCTTTGTATATCAGAGAAAAATATGTTGAATTATGCAACTTTATCATTTTGCAAGATAAAATACAGTTGAGATTGTTAAGTAATTACTTTTGTTGTAGTCGCAAAATAAATATCAATTGTTATGTGAACATTATTAATTTTTTTGTATTATTAAAACATGTTTAAATCTTATTCCTCATTTAAAATCAATTTCTAATTTGAATTGTAACAAGAAAGTTAGTTTCAATTCAAGCTTGAATTATTTTTTATATTCTTTATTACAGATTTGACCAAATTTTGGTTGTATTAAAAAAAAAAAAAATTCGGAGGTTTGAAAATTAAATTTTAAACGAAAAAATATTTTTGTTTTAATTTCTAAAATATTTTAGGATTTTTGCAGTAATTTAGTACAAATTTTGTGTTAAATATATTTGATATGAATTTCAATTGAACATTTTCTACGAGAAAATTGTTATATTTATTAGTGAAAATATAAACAAAAAAACATTTCACTGCACGAATTGAAAACAAGAAAAAATTAGAAATTTTTTTATTATTATTAAGGAACAAATATTTAAATTTATTATGTAGGTTCATTATTTGTTTATTAATATTATATTTTGAGATGTTATCATTAAACAATGCTCCAAAATTGCGAAAATATTGGAGGAATTTTCCGTTTTTGAATTTGAAAATTTTTTTCTCACTTCAATATAAAATTTTTCCACATCAATTTTTTTGAATTCATTTAAACAAATATATATTCATTCAAGAAATATCGTAGAAAATAAAACAAAACTACCAATTATTAACATTTAATGAATTTATAATTAATTTCCATTTCTGAGAAAAAAAATAATTTTATAATTTGAAAAAAATTTCAATTCACTCAAATAAATTTTTTTTCAATGCTCCAAAATTTTTCAAACAATCTCAAATGATAGATCAACTGTAAGAACACATGAATTAAACAAATAAATAATGAATAATCGAATAAATTAATGAATAAAATTTGAATTCGAAATTTTCAAAATTTAAAAATTTCTTCATAAATTTTCAATTTAATATATTTATTTAAATAATCAAAATATTCAATTAAAATAAATCATCACTAATTCTAATCAATTAATACATCTCTATGAGAAAATAAAAAAACCATCATCAAAGTCCTATTTTCCCAATATTTATTTAAAAAAAAAATGCGAGTATAAAATTACTCCACTATTTTTATTCCATTTCATTTCATTTTTTTTTCTATTTCTCTATCATTTTTTTTTACCTATTTCTCTATCTTTCAAGTGATCGATAAAAGTATGCAAGTAGAATAGCGATTTTTTATATCGAAAATGTTTGTCAATAAAATAAAAAATGAGAAATTCTTGAAGAACATTTTCAATCAATAAAAATAAATAAATTCATCAATTCAATTAATTTTTTTCTTCACCTGTTAATTTTTCCATCTCATGTTTCGAACCTATCAACACTTCCGCGCACTTAACTATCCCCCACAACTCATAAAACTAAATTTTATAAATGAAACAAAATACTAAAACAACAAAAAGTAAACGAAAGCCCATAATAAAGTAATAACCATTTTTTTTCTTTCACGATATAATTAAATACTATTTTTTTCCCCACATCTTAATGATGAGCTTCACAACGAAATCAACTATCGAGATAATCATCTCACCTGCTGGTAATTAGTTCGAGAAAAAAAAAATTTATCGAATAGAGAAATTTTCGTTGAGGGAGAAATTGAAGATAATTGAACCACGTTGAGGTCACTTCACCCTTTTGTCCTCACGTTGAATGTTTTCGTGACAAGGTTGACCACAAGTATAACCCTCATTCATTCCTCTGGCGTCACGAAAGGTCCATTTGAGAACGCAAAAATATATATAAATACAACGAATCCAGGATCGTTTTACTGAAAGTAAGCGAGGTCTTTCAGCCTGAAAAAAATTGCTTTTTCTAGATAGCAAACCACTATCACCACAGGGAATAAAATTGTAAGGATACATACAAGCTCAATGTGAATTCAGAAGACTGCACACAAGATCTCTTTAATATTATATACATAAAAATATCTATGTATATTTATTTATCTATTTATTTTTTAGCTTTACAGAAAAATTTCTTGATGTAAAGTAACAAAAAATCTTTTGATGCATTTAGGATTTTTTAAAGCTTTAGAGTACTGTAAAAATTGTTAAAAATATACAATTTTCTGAAATTTAAGTTTACTTTTAAACAGAGTAGATCTTTTATTTTCCAGCACTAAGCTTTATTTATTTATCTTATTTTATAATACATATATATTTGTTTCTTTTTTGTTTTTTTCTTTTTACTTTATATTATTTTTGTTGCAATAAACCCGAAAAATAAAAATGTAATACAGGATAAAAAGTGCGAGAACTTGAAAGAAACAGTAGAGAATAATGTAAAGAAAATATTTATTCAGGACGACGCAGAGTGAAATAAAATATAAAATGGAGAATGAAAAAATAAAATGAACTGAAGAAGGGGGAAATGGAGACAAAAAATGGATGGAACAAATTTCTATGAGTGTGGAATTTGAAACATGACTCTTCAGAAAGTATATCGTAGAATAAAAATCTACAATGGGTAGATATAAAATATTCAATGCAGAACGATACTTAAAAATAAAAAAATTGATATACAAAATCAATACACAGAGATATATAAATAAATATAATTTTATAAATTTATCTTTCATAGTAAGCGAATAATATTTATCTAAAAAATGATAAATAATAACGAAGATAATAAAATACTCATTTTAAAATATCAAATTTATTATTTTTCATGGAATTATTTTATCTTTTAATTAAAACTGAATAAAAAATAGAATGAAATAAAATAAAAGAAAAATTATTTCTGATAAAACAGATAAGAAAAAAAATTTTGCGAACTATTCCGACAGGTTTTAAATAAATAATTCAATGATCAATGAACCGTTAAATAAATAAAGAATGTAAAATAAAAAATAGGACGATGGGCAAAAAAAAAAATCTATTCACTCAAAATTATATCACAAATGGAAAAATTTTAATATAAAAGTCTGTTCTTTCATGATGCAACATAGAATTTTTGATTCTTGAATTTTTATTCGAGAAAGCTTGCACTTTATGATGCCAGAAGAAAGATCCGTTTTGCGTTTGTGCAATGCTGTGGATGGAAAATTTTTTTGGCAACCTGCCACTAACACCCACGAGAATGTGCATTTACTACGATGGGATAAAACCATTCGGTGGTTTAAAGTAGTTATTTCCCACCCCTACGAGGTATTATCATCCAATCCCTCTTTACTATACATTCAGCAGAGAGCTTTAGCAATAATAAAAAGAAAATAAAAAAAATATTTCAAGTGTCAAATAATTTATTTACAACCAAATAATTGCTATGAAAAATTATCCCAACCATTTTAAAAATGAATTCATATATTCCTCGTCATATTTATAAACTCACACAGTAAAAAATTCTCTGTAAAAGTCCAATCGAAATTTATTCCAAAAATTTATTTCAAAAATTTATTTTTAAAATTTTGTTATGAGTCATCGAGTTAAAATTGTGACATTAAATTTGAGCAGACTTTTACATAAAATTTTTTACAGTATTGCTATTTGTATATTGAATAAAAAAATGAAGAAATAAATAGATGAAATTAATAGTTACAAAGGAGGGAAGAAAAAGTTTTGAATTGTTAAAATAAAGGTCATACTTTTAACCCTTGACGTTAATTTCTAAGCAGATAACAGATTATTTATAAAAGGGTTAACTTGAAATGACTTTAGTCCCTGTGGAACGTTGGGAAAATTGCTTCAGGGGATAGTTAAAGATATATTATTTAATCACGATAATTTATCGTAACCTTCATTTCTGCCTGTGATAATAATTCACAATCTTAAAAACTCAGAAAGATAAATAATGATTTATAAATATTATTTTAATATCACCAATTGCGAATGTTTCACAGTATTTTATGTTTTCATAATTACTTGCTATATTAAGTGGAAAGTACATTGTGATGGCCGGAGAAATGGATGATTTTTGAGAATTTTTTTAACCGAGAAAATATTGGAAAATCAAGATCCTTTTTTTTTTATTTTATTATGTACTCAATCAACAATATTTACATGGATTTTTATCGAAAAATATAAAATAGTCTTGAAGATATGAGCGTTGTCGTAGATTTTGAAAAAAAAAATTTTCTCTTCATGATCATATCGATTTCTCAAAAAATAATTTCTGAAAATAAAAAAAATGCAAGTCTATTATAATCTATATGAATGTAGTTATCGTTGCGCGTAGCCATATTTTTTTTATATTGATTTTTCTCAAAATGGCAACCGATTGAAACAAAACAAAAAAAAGTCAAAAAAATGAAAAAAATTTTCAAACGGTCGCCATTTTGAGAAAAATCAATATAAAAAAAATCGGCTACGCACAACGATAACTACATTCATATAGATTATAATAGACTTGGATTTTTTTTTTTTTCAGAAATCCGTTTTCGAAAAATTAGTGTGACCATGGAGGGGGAAATATTTTTTGAGGTTCTACAGCAACGCTCATATCTTCAAGACTGTACAATATTTTTTAATAATAATTCATGTGAATATTGTTGAATGAATACGCAATAAAATAAAAAAAAAACGATCTTGATATTCCTATAATTTCTTGGTCAAAAAAATTTTCAAAAATCACTCATTTCTCCGGCCGTCACAGTAGCCTTCCCCCTCAAATTTTAGATAGCAAATGTGAATTATTCAATAAAGTTAAATAGAATTTCCGTTCAATACATCAGGCACAAACCAATTAATAACACAGAGATGAGTGTAAACTTTAGGACAATTGATGCTGGGTCAAATTGGATGTATATGTACGAGTAATCATCAATAGTTTGAATATATTGATGAGAATATTCATGAATAGATTGACTCTATGGTGGCTGGAGATCAATATGCTTTAATAATCTGTGATTGAACATATAATTTATTATTACAGTACAATTGTTTGTTGGTTTACTTGTTTGTATACATGGGTGGATGATGGAAGACGCAATTCAATGGTTCAACTTTGAGTGCTGAGGTTGTGGAAGATAAGCCAAAGTCAAAATTGATGAAGTGAGCAATTAAGTTAGTAGCACACACTTGTATGTTATTTTAAACTTGTGGAAATTAAAGGATAGGGCCAGTCTGGTTCGTTCAAAAATTTGCCTTCTTTCGTAATTTTTTTTTTTTTGTAATATGAATTGGTTGGTAGGAACAATTTTTGACCTGGAAACAAAAACCGCATTTTTTTTTCAAGTTTCAGATCAAAATACATAAGATGACGTATGGGGATTTAACATCAATTAGTTTTTTTTTTTTGTAAATAATTTATCTATGAATTTTTGGTCACAAAAAAAATTTTTGGTTTTTTTCAAAACACTGCCATTTTTTTAAAAATCAATATTTTGAAAAAATCCTAAGTCATCGTATGAATCATGATCTCAAACTTAGGAAAGACACTTACCCCTTAACGTAAAGAAAAAAAAATATAATAATCATTTAATCATAACAAAACAAATTATTCTAATTGACAACGATGTTTGGTATTTTTCAAATGTTTATTTCAGTAATACAGAGATTTTAATCAATACAATCTAAGGTTATTTGGATTGTTTTTACGTTTTACTAACTTAATAAAAAGCCACGATGTTACTTCAGTTACAGGGTATTTTTAAAATGTTTTTCATCAAGTTTTAAAACAAACTGAAGTACGTTAAATTCCACTTTCGTAAAAGTTTACGTGTTACAACGTGCAATTTGTGACACGAAGTTGAAATTATATTCTCTCACTCAATATATACACACATTTCCGAAACTCTATCCGTGAAACAATTTGTTCCTTTTATAACATTTTTATTTTTATTATTAACATTACTAATTTGTCCCAGTGAACAAATTACAGTAGTATAATGCAAATTTGAACGTAACTCATGTCATAACTATTTCTAGAAAAGCACAAGGATAATACCAGGTGAACTTCCATCACATTCATCCACACGAATATGCATTTATACACATAAAGTTCATAGAGATAAAACAGAAAATAAAATAAAGATCCTTTTGTTTAAATTTTCTTTATCCAACTGAATATGCACATGAACATCTTTTTCATTTGATAATTACATTTTTCTCTTTCATCAACATTAACTCCATCATAATAAAATAAAACTAATTTTCCTTTTTTTTTTTTTTTTTTTTGAAATTTTTTTTTTTTTTTTTATTTTATATAATGTGTAATATTTTTTCCTTTTTTATTATTCTGGTGATACAGGAGGTGTTGTATCCTTCTGAAATAAAAAACAAATTCTGTAATCCTTGCGAATAAATAAGATTAAAAAATACCAATGTGGAAATTATTTACTAATTTTGGGAATTATCAAACGAAAAATTTTGATTTTTCGCAGGTTTATAAATATAAAAAGAAAGAATAAAAAATTAAATACTCATTTATGAATTTCACATGTCACTTCCAATTTAGATGCAAATATAATTATTAAAACCGATTTTTTTTTCGAACTTTTTTTCATAGAATTACACAAAATCAGTTGGAAATGAAAAAAAATTTTTATCCGGATTTTTTGACATGGATTTCAGTTTCACCGGAAGTGATTGATTGGTATTAAGGAATTAACTTGATTGATTGATTCCAATAACTTTGATCAGTTACAACCAAAAAAAAAAAAAAAAAAAAAATTTATTTTCGAGCTAAAAAAAAAAATCAAATGTATTCTTCAAACATTCAAAAATAAAATATAATCATTCCGAAACGCAGAAAAGTATTTAAAATATCATAAAAAAAAATGGGAAGCAAAATAAAACGAAAAAGAAAAAAAAACAAAAATCAAAAAAAAAAATTTATTTGAATTTTAAATAACTTCATCATTTTTTTTATCAATAAAATTGTAATTTGATATTATTGATCAAATAGTAACCCCTTTGAGATAAAAATAATTCAAAAAGTCCACGAATAAAGGACAACACTACCCCTCATAGTAAATTATAAAAAAAAAAAAAAATACTATAACAATTTTTTTATTTCATTTTGTCTCATTTCATCGAGTTGATCTTTATTATAAATTCAACAATATAAAAAATAAACTACTGTGACTCGTGATGATGACAGGCAACTGCAGTATAACGAGAAAGTCACCATTGGTAAATCTCAAAAGCGAATAAAGTGACGTGTCCGGTGACGTGTAATAATGACTTGGTGGCCGGACACGTGATAAAGTGCATTTGTCGTGACGCAGTAGTTGGAATGAAAAAAAAAAAAAAAATAAAATAAAAATAGAGTGAGAACCACACGAACAAGAGAAATTGTTGCGGCTAGAGGAGAGAGGCCTGGTCTATATAGAATTGAAGAGAGGCCACGTGAACGATAAGTGAGAGAGGAATACAAGTGAAAAATGAGAAAGCCACGCTCGCACATATTGGGCATGTGTTACATATCCACAATGTATAAAGAAGCCATATAGAATGCAATAGTACCTATATATATATAGCGAAGGGTTGCAATTTACCTGACGAAGCAAATCGATTTGACACTACATTTGCATTCGTCGAGAACAATTTTATTTTTTTATTTTTTATTCAAATTTTTTTTTCTTGGTTGCAGAATTTTTGTTCCAATATTTATTAAAATGTTTATTAATTAAATGAATTTTTTTTTTTTGGAGGGTTGTGTTTATTGCCGAGTGATATGAGGGAAAAATGAAATTGAAAGAAAGAATTATTGGGAGAGAATCATTTTGGATTATGAGGAAAATCTTTTTTCGAAAATTTATTCATCTATTTTTTAATATTTGGGGATTAAGTTTAGTGGAATATTTAGAAGTTTATATAGAGTGTTTTAGTTGGAGAATACAACAAATGAATTGATTTGAGGCTACAACTTTCTGTATTTTATATTAACATTAAATAATTTGGTGTAAATAATTAACAAAATTCAAATGTGAATTTATTTTTCGTTTTCATTTTAAATCATTACGAAACTTAATTTATATTTATATTTATATTTATTATATTTTATCAACAGTCAGTGTAATATATTTTTTAATAATATAATACATTGATGGCGGATATTGTTTATTGATTTATTTATTCATTTATTTTCCTATTTTGGTACGACAATTCGATCAATTTTATATATTGATCCAAAAATTATTTTTCTTTTTTGATTATTTAAATTTTAACGAAGATTTATTTCAGATTATTAATTTCAGATATTAATTCACATTATTTTTCCTGTTCCTCATCCTCACAATAATAATTATAATAAATATAAAAATTATTGACAGAAATGTTTGCAAAAAATTTCAATTTAAAAATTTTGTCATACAGTAAAATAATTTCTGTTTCAATTTCCCAGATTTTTTTTCATTTCATTTCCAGTCGTACAAACTTAAATTCAATGTGGGAGATAAAAAAACTTTGATTACTTGCCACGATAAAATCCTTCAAATCTCCAGATTTTTTCCAAACTTCTTTCTGTTTTCCACATTGACAATTTAATTCCTCTTAAAAAAAAAAAAAAAAATAATACCGTACAAATTTTGGTCAACCTAAATCCACTTAAATTACACTCCAATAAATAATATCCAACGCACATTTCCCAGTATTTATTACAAAAAAAAAAAAAAATCTTATAACATATTAAACTATTCTTTAAATATTGATCGAAAATTCACACTTCATTTAAAAAAAATGTTTCCCTAAGTCTGCTCCAAAAGATTTACAACTGTACCAGAAAATAAAAAAGCTCTTTGCAACGCACCCTAAACACATATTATTAACACATAAAAAAAACATTACACACTGTCGATTTTTTACTGTGTAATTTCAAGCCCATTTCAACAACAGAATTTCTTGATAATAAATTCCCCTATTTTTTTTCCCCGTCTGTCCCTAAATTTTTTCTTCTACTATTCCTTCTCTCTCATTTATTTATTACACTGGTAGATGAGTAACAAATAGAGCAAAAAATCATACTCAATTGCAATGACAATAATACTAAGAACAACAATAATAATGTTAATAATGTGGTTGATTGGTCGCATGAGTAAATATTTACGTTCATATATTAATACTTGTGTATGTATAAAGCCCAATGTATATGTATATACTTGTATTTAATGATAACAAATAAACGTATCGAGAATTGTACATAATATATATGTAAAGATTAATATATCGGGTGGATAATAAGTATTAATGCATTTAATATAAAATTATTGTGTTATAAAAACACAATTTTATATTCAATAATTGAACAAATATTCACTTAAAACAAATGATAGATAATTATTAATAATTAATGAATAAAAAATTAATTATACACAATGAATAAATAACAAAAGAGAGCAAGAATAAAATCGTTCAAATTTAATAATTTCGGTATTTGTAATTTATTTAAATATTATTTTTTATTTACGTTGAGAAAAAAAATTAATTCGAGCAATTAAATTTGTTATACCGAATTAAATATTCGTATTGTAATTAATCCTCATTGGAAGGGTTAATAAATGATCAGTAAATAAAAGAAAACCCGAAATTAAATTAGTTTATAATTGTTTATATTTGTATTTATTATTTTTTCAGACTTTATTGATTAATTACACTGAGAAAAAAAATTCAAAGCACTTAAATTTATTGTTAACGAATTAATTATTGGGTTAATAATTAATATTAACAAAGTTTATGAATTTTTTTCTCATATTTTATTCTAGAAATATTTTTTTTTAATCATTTGGCAATAATAAAATGCGACATTTCAAATATTTCACATTGTATAGATGTGTATTAACATGTTTGCTATTCAAAATAATATTAATGAGTAAGCTAATTATCCCCAAATTAAACATTTATTCATATCTAGGTAGCATCTCTATAGAATTGAAATTTATTTATCGACATCTGGGGAAAGATCAATAATAAATTATACACACAAGCTACTTTTACCGTTGAATATATGAATATTTTTGAATAATTTAATATTTTTTATCATGTTATAATAAGAAAAGTATTGGAATTGTTTGAATTTTTGAAAGCGCATTCCGATAACATTTTATTTTTAAATTTTCAATGAATATAAATTAATAATGAAGTGATAAAAACCAATATTAATATTGGTTGAGATGTCACCTTTAATATTTAAACAGAAATAGAAATATATTGTTCTTTAATACGTTTGTACAATATTACAAAGCGTTAGTATTATTTAAATTCCAACGTTCTTGAAATTTTCGGGTCCAAACTTGTCTGGTATTTAGCTAGGACGTCAGGAAATAGGATTTTAGATAGTATTTAACCAGCCAGAATTATTCTGCACCAGAAATTGGACTATCCTAATCTAATTTTCTATTCTATCCTTTAGTTTACTAATTAGTTTAACTTGATATTCTAATTTCGTTCTTCTTTCCTTGTTTTTTCTTCATAACTTTGAGTCCAAAAATAATCCCAAACAATTTAATACAAATCAGAATACTATTTTAACATGCATTCACCAATATTTTTTGACTAACTGATCAAAAAACCGTGAAAATTTGAACCACATTTTGATATTTCTAGCTAAATGATGTGTTTAATTTTTCACTAAATTACTAATCCGAATGCGGAATAATTACTCGAATGCTAAACAGATTTCGGAATGTTAAAACTACCGCACATAATTTCAAAACTCATTAATTTATTCAAACTAAAAAACGAAAAACATTTGGACTTTACAGCTTCGTCTTCAACGAGGAAAATATTTTGATGTTTTGTTAAATGTAATATTAGAAAATATGATGTAAGAAAGAGTGAATAGGGGTGGTTGAATACTTTCACCACCTGTTGCCATGGCTACTGCTGGGAGAGCTACAGAACCAACCCCCTGGCCAACTGTATACACAAATTTAGTTTTCGTTGCGCGCATATATGCACGTTTATCAATTCTAACGATCTGACAGCATTATCGATTGTACATGCGTCGACAAGTGCGATAGATTGGGGGAGAAAATGAGTGTAGATAAAAAGAGAGGGTGCATGAGACAATCTATGACACCCTGTATAAACCTTTACTTTGTTTTATTGGATCCATTGATAATGTACAATGTACATTTACTATTAAATTCTATTTTATGGTAGTCATTTTTCAATTAAACGATACGATGTTTTGTTTGGTGTATGGGATTAAAATTTGATGGCAAATTTTAATGAACCTTTTTTCCTAATTAAAAACCATTTGGTAGGAAGATATTTTTCAATGAATAATTATCGTCTGCTGGAATTTTCGTTATTTTTCGTTGTATTTATTACACAAATTATTGTTGGTAATTATTTCATTTTAGCACATTTATTTGAGTGAGTTTAAAATTAGTAAATCAGTGGACAATAGTTAGTTATTAATAATATTAATATTGGGAGTTGTTTTATATTATTTAGCAATCAGGTTATTTTTATTGTTGTCATTTAATGTTTTAGTTGAATTTATTTTGATACTATTTTTTATTTGTTTTGATATAATAGAGGAAAGGATGCAAATTTGGAATACCACTTTTTAAATAAATCGTATTAATCATGGGTTAAGAGATAAAAAAGTAAGAACTGTATTAAATGTTAGAGAAACTTATATTTTATTTAAATAAAAAAAAATGAAGAGCCTCGGATTATTATAAATAGGATAAATTTTGGTTTAATCATAAAATTGCAGATTGGCGTGGTTTAACCAATGTGAATATAATTTGGAATAGAGTATTCCAAATTACAATCACCTAAATAATCAACTTTAATTAACTATATAAATATCTTTAAACTTAAATCTCAACTATAAAATTTAAAAAATTCAACTTCAAGCTTATATCTAAATCAATTATATTTTTTGTAGTCTTTGCAATAATCACAAACGTAGCAACCTGAGCCATATTCCAAATTAGCAACATAACCATTTGTAACCTAAAATATTTTTATCATTTTGTGTTACGAATAATTTCTCAAATAAGCGCTGATTTTTACAACTGAAACACTTAACTATAGATTTGTACAAATATAAACATATAAATATAAGTTACACTCAAGATGCAAACAGATTTATAACTTACTTTGAAAATTTTCTAGATAGCACTTTTACTTCGATGCAGTTTATCACAGCACTATCAATATGGCTGCTTCTATACGATGCTCAATTTGTTTGTTAATACTCACACTACGTAATACTGGTATTCGTTAATGGATGGCATTTTTCTATACTTTTATAATATAATATTCCAAATTAGCATCCTTATTCCTCTACATATAAAGCTTTAAAAATTTATTTTTTTTCAGTGAAATTTTTTTTACACATTTATGAAAATTGAATAGATTTTTTTTCTCCACTTCACTCGTCAATTTTATTGATAAACTGAATCTTGGATTACAGCCAAAATTAAATTCTTTTAATCATTGCGCAGTTAATTATCAATTTTTAACTGTGCCAAAAATTTCTACAAATATTAGTCAATTTTTCGATACGCTAAAATTATTTTTTTTTTTACTATCCAAGTAATATCGCAATTGGTTCACTATATTAATATATTTTTCTACATATACTCATAATAAACATACAAACGATAAAACATTCTCCTCTTATAATTCAATTTTTCATTTCGGTTGAGTCAGAAATAATTTATAAATGCAGTTTTGTTTTGATTACATTCAAAATATGGCTTGGAAAATTGCTCAAAAATTGGATACGTATTTATTCAACAATATCAAACAATTATAAATTTCCATACCACATCTCGATGTGACTTCCGGTTTTCATCGGAAGTGATTGTTATTGGCAAAACAGTTTAGTCAATGAATAGGAAAATCTGTGGAATTTTCATTCGAACGCTCAAAATTACAAAATATCATCAACGTAATTTTTTCAATTACTTCCGATTAAACCGAAATTTAAAATTAATCTCAAAAAATTGAAAATTATCTACATATCATTTGGATTTGACTCACGATTACACCAAAAGTGATGATTAAATAATTTTAATTTCGAAAAAATAAAACTATCATTATTTAAAATATTTTCTCCCTCATTTTAAAACAACAAATTAAGCTAAAGTAATAAATTTAATTTAATTATTTTTGGCTCTTACAATTATTATTGCACTCATAAATATTACTTCTAAGGAGAGAGAGAAAAAAAAATAATATTTTGCTATTCATAACAGGTATATTGCTATGAATAAGGGGACTCTGCAATAATAAATTATTAAATGATAGATATTTTATTATTATTATATTTTGAATAGGGGATTGAATGCAAAATGCCTTGTTGATGTATATGGGGTGCGTGAGAATGTACATGCATACTTATGTGTGTATCAATATATTTATACTTATGTATGTGTTTAAGTGAGGGGAAATTCACCCCTATCGATTTTAGTTTGAATTTCCGCCGTCAATTCACATATCACGATGTGAGAAGACCAAAAAAAAATTCTAAAGTATTCTTTGGGTATGAAGAAAAAAAGATCATTTGTATGAATATAAATCTTTTTTCCCCTTTGTGTTCATTTCCCTTCTTTCTTTTTTTTATTATATATTTTTTTTTTGTTAGATATATAAATTACCAAACATCCTCAAGCTCTATCGTTTTTTAATACCTTTTCTCCTGTATTCTCCTCCCATTTTCATATTGCTGTTTTTTTTTTTTTTTTTTTCATCAATTTCATGTCCACATTTACAATGTTACAAACGCACAAAATAAATGAAATATTATATATTTTTATTTTAAAACTTCAGGAGATTTTTTAAAATATTTTTCTTTTTTTACTCAAATCCATTCAGCATTTTCAAAAATTTATTTTTTATTAATCAATTTTTATTAATTTTTAATATTTTTCTCTCTTTATTTAATTCAATTCGACATTTTCAAAAATTAATTCATTTTAAATAATTTTTAATATTCTTCTCTCTTTGATTATCTTTTAATTTTAATTATTTACAATATTTTTCTCTCTTTATTTGAATCTATTCGAAATTTTCAAAAATTTATTCATTTTTTAATTTTCAAAAATTAATTTATTTTAAATAATTTTCAATAATTTTTAATATTCTTCTCTCTTTATTTAATTTTTAATTTTAATTATTCACAATATTTTTCTCTCTTTATTTGAATCTATTCGAAATTTTCAAAAATTTATTCATTTTTTAATTTTCAATAATTTTAAATATTCTTTTCTTTTTATTTAATTCAATTCGATATTTTCAAAAATTTATTTATCAATTAATTTTCAATAATTCTTAATATTCTTCTTTCTTTATTTATTTTTTAATTTCAATAATTCTCAATATTTTTCTATCTTTATTTAAATCAACCCAACATTTTCAAAAATTAATTAATCATTTAATTCCCAAAATCAAATCAAATAAATCAACAATAATCCATATTCATAAAAATAAACATTCAAAATAATATTCATTCATAAATAGAATAAATTAACAATCATTTATACATGATATATTTTTTATTTTTATTTTTCCACCACGTTTAGCGAATAAAATAAATTACTTTACTTCACTTTTTTTATTTTATTTCGTTTCTCTTCCAGTGAAGTAGACTAAATTCAGTCTACACGTACATACAGTAAGACAAATGAACGAGTTGGAAGAACAAGAGAAGAATAAATATATAAACAAATGAAATAAAAAAAAAAAAAAAAAAAATAGAACAAAAAAATAAAAAATAAAAGTGATGGCTGCATTATAGCAGTACACTTTGTTATAAATCAACGAAAGTGAATATATATATTATATCTATATATACATATATATGTCTAAATATATGTATATATTGTATAAATTTCTTGCGCTTCAATTGTTCAATAGAAGTGAAGGAGAGAAGGAAATTCAACGAGAGCAACGTTGCACATAAGCTCATATACACCATCAGACTTCCAATCGCATCCCATTTGCCAAAGTACCAGTAAGATTACGTGCAATATATATTATTATTATATATATATAACACATTTATCCTCTTTGTTCTCTATTTTGCATTATCGTAATGGGAGAATTGGTGCAATAAATTTAAAAATTCATAATACAAAAGGAAAAAATCTCAAAAAGAGAAAAGAAAAACTTGCTAAAGTTGAATGTAAATTAGTAAAGAATAAAATAAAAAAAATTATTATCAAAGAATAAATATTTTATGTATTATATATTTTTATTTTTTTTTCTTTTTTTTTGTTTTTATTTTGTGGATGTTCATGAGATAAAGTTGCGAAGTAAGCACGTGATGAATGTACCTTCCTCTTGAATGTTGGCTTCATCGAGTGAATATAAATTTTGTCCTGAGGCATTACCAATACATTTGCACATATCCACACAGAAATACACACATTTGATGAATCGAGAAAATCACGCAATGGCGTTCAAGTGGCAATGACTCGACATTCATAGACGTACATGTATATATAGCTTTTTAAACCTGTGAATATCTATATAAACTGATGCAAAAAGTAGTTTGCAATTCGTACATATATGAATGGATATTGCTGATTTTTTAGCAATAAAAAAAAAATCGATAAACCTCTATTTACTATAAATGATAAAAAAGAAAATTATTTTTCAATTTAACTTGCAGAATTTTATCGTTTTTTTTTATTTGGTTATGGTTATAAGTTATCAATAAGTGAATAATGAAAATAAATAAAAGAAAAAAAATTTTTTTCATAAATTAATTCGACATAAATTAATTCGATTTCCGGTGAAACCGGAAGTGAAATATAAATGTTGTGTGTATATTTTTGTGGATAAAAATTTGAAATGTGAATGTGTAAATTTTGAAATTTTTTCATTGAGTTGTTCGGTAGATAATCAACACTTCCGGTGTAACCGGAAGTCAAATTTAAATGTAAGATGACGTTTTTTGGTTGTTAAAATGCTTGGATAAAAATATATTAATTTATTTATTTTATTTATAGGACTATTCTTGAAATATTTGCCACTTCCGGTTAGACCGGAAGTCCAATTTTATAATTAAATAAAAATTCTTGATTTTTAAGATTTTTTATACAAGTTTGCTAACATTCAAATTTTTTTAACCATTCGTATTATAAATACTTATTAATTTCCGGTGAAACCGGAAACGAAATCAGAAATTTTTTTGGATAATTTTAATTTTACATCATTTTTATTTATTCTAATCATGAGATCTCAATTACCAGATACTTTAACTCAGACTATTTACAAAATCCATCAAAATTATTCATCAATATTATTTTAATTTAAACCGGAAGTTCAGTCACATAAAAATTTTTCATCAATCCATCAATTTTCCAAATCATTCAGCCATAACTTTTATAAAAACATTAAAAAACCCTATCGTAAATTAAATAAACCCAATCTACATTCAAAATCAATATTTCCCACAACCCAAAACGAAAATAAATGAAAAAAATAAATAAATAAATAAATTTTTCCCAATGCAAAAAAAAAATTCAATATAAAACTTGATAAAATCTATAAACATTTTTCTATTTATAGGTAAAATATATTCATTATTTGTTGTCACATTGCATATATCACCTCATCATGTTGCGCAATTTGTGATGCATGAAATTGGTTGAAAAGTCACTCATACCAAAGATTATTGTCGATGTAAGCATAAATTCAACCACCATGAAAGAGAAATTGATGTTATCCTAAAGTTGAAATATAGTTTACTAAAGATGAAATAGAGAGAAAGCACAATTCATAACGACAGTTGTGACCACATAAAAATATATAACCAACTTCCCATCTTCAGAACCAACTTATAACGAGTGAGAAAATTTTCTTCCAATGAAAAGAGTGGATGACAATCGACACGATCAATGTGGGCATTGCATTCGTCTTTTTCTCCATCACCATTTTTCATTTTCATCCTTTTTCCACTTTCTCTTTTTCCCTCAAGTGAATTCACAATCTTCAAAGGGATGTGAAACTTAAATTGTCTCTTTCCTCACCGGATAATACATCTCCAGAGCAATATTCCACCCCTATCAATATATTTATCTTCATCTGTACGAATGCACATCCCAAAGAAATCCGTAGTGAAGAAAAGAAAAAAAAAATACAATAAAATAAAATGAAAGACGAGATGAAAAAAAAAAAATGATTTTAAATTCTCCCTGAACGATTTGAGTCCATTCGGCCAGTAGTAACATACAGCGCTAGTCAGACATTACTCTCCCTTTGGCTATGTACATATACGTATATTGTGTCTTCTATGTACAGTGAAAAAAAAAAAAAAAAGTGAAGAAAAATTCTGGATTCTCGAGGGGGATTTTTTTATATTTTTATTGGAGAGTCTACGATTTATGCGACGCGATCTGATCCAACTGGAGCTTTTATAGAACATTTCATGTTGAAATGTACAAAGTTCTCTTGGGAAAAGAATGTGTGGAGTATATGCATACATAAGCCAATATTCGTACATGTCACTGTGGGCTTTATCTGAATTGACAAAAACTCTGACGAATTAATTTCTTTTTTCGCAAATTAAATATAATGTCAGAATTTTTTTTTTGGCTCTAGGTGGAATATTAGTGTGGGGTTAATTATTTCAGAGTTGTTAAAGTCTTGATGGAATGAGAATAAAAGGAAAAGGAAGAAGACGGAATAGAAAAAAAAATATATATAATTTTTAGTATACGAGTCAGGGATGATAAAAAAAAATATGTATAAAGAAGGATATATTGAGGGACTTTAGAGTCAAAGTCGTGTGTTGGCAAGTGGCCAATTGGTACGACCTACATCCAAAAAACCTTTTCAAGAAGTTGTTAGGGGCGAAAGGGGTTTGGTAGTAGACACAGAGAGTGGACAACAGTGGACTTTGTAATACTAATGACTAAAAACGAACACGATCGTAACTGTCAAGTGACTCTTTTACCTCATTTTGAATTATCGATCACAGGTTTTGTGTGTGTGTGTGTGTGTGTGTGTGTGTGTTTTTTTAATGTATGTGAAGAGAATGAAGCTTTAAAATGGTTATAAAGTCGACTGCGAGGTTACAGAAATTTTTTGCTATGTTGGTATGTGATATTTCAAATGAATTAAATTGTTTGAATAATTTGGACATTTTATTTGACAATTTTTGAAGATTGTGAATGATTTTTTTCTTGCAAAATTTTTTATTGTGTACGTTCAATTGATTTTAAATAATTAACATCGAGGAATGAACGAATTTATATTCGTGCAGATGAAAAATTCGATATGTTTTTAAATTAAAATTATTTTTAGTAATTTTTGTATTAATAATTAAAATTTAATTCTTGTGAATTTAAATTTTTGTTGGATTTTCTATGAAATAAATTAGTTTACGTGATATTTTGTATTTTTAAAATTGCCAATGAGAGGGAGAAATGTTTAACGGAATATTAATCAATTAATTAATTTGTTTATGCAGTTTTTAGGATTAATATCCAGAATATTAGTAAATACTTTGGAAGTTTTAATATCAATCGTAAAAAAAAAATTGTGTATGTTTCGTAATTTTTAATTTTATCCCCTATAAAATATAAAAGCCATTTGCTTTTTTATTTTCTGAATAATAAATCACAAGATTTATTAATTTTGATATTAAAATTTCATTCGTGTAATTTGTAGAATGTAAAGAATATTTACAACGTAATTCAAAGATATTAATAACAACAGTAATTAAATAATAATAAATAACATTTCTTTCACGTTTTTGATAATTTTAAAATATTTCAAACAAATTATGCATTTAAATATCAAAATATGATGAACTAAATTAAATAAATTTTATTGATAAATAAATAGATCAATTTTAGTTTCAATTTTGAATCATGTGAATAAAAATAAAATTTAAATTTCAAATAATAATTATTCCAAGTTATTTTATAAACATTAAAATCAACAAAGTCTTTTAATTTCACTGAATTTCATTCTTAATAAAAGAATTCCATTTCAATAACAAAAATATCGCGATTTAATATACAATTTTAATTAAATGTTTATTCAATAAAACGTGAAAATTCAAAGGAAAAAATATAGCTAATTTCATTATTCCCTCTCGCATTTGTTTAAAATAAACTATAATCAACTTATACAAAAAAAAAACATCTCCCGACACTAATAATAATAACAAAATAAAGAAGAATTTTTCGTACTACTGTGCAATGAAACACGAAAAAAAGTAAAACAAAATAAAAAAAAAATCCGTAATAAAACTAAAGAAAAAAAAAAACTAACCACACAGTATTTCTCATTTAATTTCACTCTACTCTTTTTTTTCTTATGTCGCCTTGTTATGCTACAATATATGTCTACTAAAACAACATTTTATATTCATAAATATATTCTTAAACTAAACAAACACAAAGTGAAATAAAAATAAAACAAAGAAATATTAACAACGATAAACTTTGTTGAATAAAATGTCAGATAAATTTATAACAAGCATCCGCTTCTTATTTTTATTCAATTCAATATTCTTTAACATTATTATTCACTTCTCTATAAAATTTATCAATGTCATTCTTGAGAAGAAAGATAAAAAAAATGAAATGAAACATACAATTCTATTATATAGACACACCACAAATTGAAAGGAAATCCAATTTTCTCCAACATAATACACTGCTCAATTCATCGAATTTAGAAATGTAAACGCATAAATTTTATAAAGAACATTAACATAAATAAATGGATATGTATACATTGCAAAGTTAATTTAATCTTTTATTCAAAAAAAATTTAGTTGACCCGAAATTTTCAAGTAAATGAAAAAATAAATGAATCTTAGTAAAAGGGTTCTGAATAATTATATAAAGATTCAAGGGTCGTTTTTTTTTTTTTTTTTATGAACAACCCTTGGTGATGCTTACATACTTAATAAAACCGTTGAATTTATTGCCACACAATGAGCTAAATTATTCAACCTGTTGCCATTTTAACACTCTATCATAAATATCTTACATTCGTCTACCTAATCTTCAATATTTGCTAGTAAAAGTAAATAATAATTATTGTAAGGAGTCAAATTTTAGCAGCACTTTTCATCAACGTAAATGATTATTAATATCTGCTTGAATATCATATCTTGATTATTTTTACATCCAAAAGGGATTTAAATTATTGTTACATATTCAAAATTTAAAACCTCAAATTTGAGTCACTAAAAATTCCATCAGCATTCCAAATTATACTTTCACCGAATTATTAGATATAAAAAAAAAAAGCTCCTGCTATAAGCTCTGAAAATAAATATGAAATATTATTTCAAGCAGAATGATAAGTTAAATCCAAACAGTAGAATAAACCAATTCCTAATTCCTTCTATCCACTATAAAAATATACGATACAAAAAAACATTTCCCCTTTATAAACTTTTTCCGAACTATCGGAAATGAGAAATATTTCCATTTACCATTTCCTTTTTCGCAAACAGCATATGAAATAAACTTCACCAATACAGAACTTACTTTAAAAAGGCGTTTACCTATAAACTGTGACGCTATCGTAAGCACCAAGCTCATATAAATCCAATCTTTCTCCTACAAAAACCACAACAATATATTCCAAACATTCACATAAAATATCACCATTCTTCCAATCATCTATTAAACATGACAAAGACATTCCGAATAATTCCGAAAATTCAATTACAAAGATCGACATTAAAGCTTATTAAATTATTCCAACCTGGATCCAATCTTGTAATCTACTTTGGTTAACCAGAAACCACATTGTGCACCTATTGTTCCAAGTAATGCGATTCCTATTTTTTTAATTATCCATCTCTGACCTATTCCTCGACAGTAAGGTTTACTCAAGTTCACTTTGTTATCGTTCACAATGTTAAATTAAAGGTAAATGTCGTTTTCTCACTCAATCTCCATTGTTAGAATCCCAGTCAACGCCAACTACCTGGCAAATATTCTCCCATATGTATTGTAACTAGCATTGATTATGCCTCTAATTGCAAATGAACATTCTGAATGTAATATAGGTTGTACGGAATGGACATCAGGTTCCATTAGAGTGAATCCGCAACGAGCCGTACTCTGGCAATTCACACCAATCGTGATAGGGTCATATAGCCATACCCATAAACGTATTATCTTCACTGCTACAAACGCAAAATTATTTGTGAATTGATATCGACATTATAGATTTCGTATACGACCACAATTAATTTAGAATTATGTTTCATCAATTGATCATTGCAAATTTTATATTCCTTAACGACCAGAGATTGAAGTTAATCTAGCGAAAGAAAGGTAAAGCAAAAGAAAGCAAAAAAGTGATGGAAGAACAAGAAAAAGATGAGGAACTTTAGTGATTTCACAGTCTGTCACTTTCATGAATATAGACTGGGGCAATTCTTTTCCCAGTTCATCTTTCGCCTTCCTTTCTAGCTTTAATCATTTTTTTTTGTCCTCTATGTACACCGAAAGCTATTATCGAAATTGCACTTCTGACAGCAATATCGACCCTGCCGTCATATCCACCATAGAAATAATCCCTATCATAGGGAAAAACTTTCCGTTATTTATACGGAAACGTCGCATCAACTTTAAATGAAGAAAAAAGAAAAATGATACTAAGAATAATTTATTATTTGAAATAATTTCCTTTGTTCTGTTTGATTGATCAATGAAACAAGAGATTGACGTGTAGTTTGATTGAAGTTATCTAGATGACAATGAACATGGATCCAATGGTCACTTGATATAATGAATACAGATAGATATATACCTATGTATATATAGAAATATATATTGAGAGATGGAACACATCAGTACTTGGATGATAGTAGATTCGAGCACCTTTGTGCATGCCGAATTCCCTAAGCTCGTTGGGCACGACCGCAAGTGCGTGACATTTGAGAAGCCTCTCACTCCTGGTTAGATAGACAAACTTGCGAGTATATGTATATGTGTGTTGGTGGATAGATATGCGAATGTGTGGATATACTTGAGGTTACTCTTGGGAGGAAGAAAAGTAGATAGAATTTGAACAGGGTCAGACAGTAAAGTTTGTCAGGTAAATGTAATATACCCCCTTCAAGGAGAACTCTTTCAAAACAAAATGAACAATTGAGTTTATGTTTAAATTGCTTTGACTGCTATATTTACCGAATGAATGTGGAGACAGTTTTGGGGGAGTATTTTAACCCTTCGTGAGGGAAAGAAATTTTAGACATTCCCAAATGTACGAAAGACAAAGAGTAGAATAAAGTAAAATTTTTTTATTTGATGATTAATTGTCTATTTTTTTTTTTACTGTCTTCTCTTTTATTATATATTCTCGGGAAATTTTTCGACATGACGGAATGTCTGAGATTTAAAGTTTCATGGGAGATATATTAATTAGTTTATGCGTTTTAGTTTTTTTGTAAAGTCGTGATGTTTTTAATTTATGATAGTTATGGGAATTGGGAAGAAAAAGGAGTATTTTTGGTGGATGTTTGGAAATTAGGAGTGTAAATTTCTTAAAGTATGGTGATTATCTTGATAATTCGTTGAGAAAAAGTATTAAATTGGAAAACTGAACAGAGGGAAATGATATTTTTTTTAAATTTATGAAAATTATGATAGTTTTTTTGTTTTTGTTAAATGTTTACATACTTCTTAATAAATTATTAATTCTTATGCTCAGTATATCTTATCTAGGAAGAATATATAGAGCAAGTTTAAAAACTATGTAGCATTAAAAAAAAAATATTAATAAACTTAATTTCTATGCGGAGAAAAAAAGTCCTGAATTTTATTTACAATCAAGTGAGGAAGTCACAAAATATTTAAAATTTATTAATTACTTATTTTTAATTTTCATCCAAGACTGTAGTAAAGTTTAATATTATCTGAAATGATCCTTCAAACTATTTTAATAAATCTAAGATTTATATTCTCAATATCCAGAAATATTATAATGTCCTACAATTATCCTAATTCTCAAGTAAAACTTGTTAGATAATTTTCCCCCAACAGAAATACAAATGAATTATCTAGGAGCTTTTCTATCATATTTTTTTTTTATTATCCTCTGAATTACTTTAAAGAATTTAACACGATTTACTCATGTAATATTCACAGAAGTATTAAATGATCTGTAAAATCACATATTGAAATTTCTCCAATCCTAAAATCAGAATAATAATATCTACCTCGACACTTGTTCAACTTATTCATTTATATCATAAAAATATGATACTATGTATAAAATTCAGCTGTAAAATTCAACGAAATTATCATTTCATTGAAGTTATTGAATTAATCAAAACTCTCAAATAAATTCAATATCAAATTGAAAAATTTTATCAAAGAATATTTCATTTTAATGATTCGAAACTCAGAAAATTGGAATGAATTATTGAAGATTCATCATTGTATAATTTAGTTAATAAATTTTTGTATAAGAAAAAAAATATGAATAAAAAAAAACCATCTTGCATTAAAAATTTCAATTTTATTTTTATTTTTAATTCTTGTTATGTTTGATAGTTTTAGACGAAATAAAACTTTGTTAATTCTTATTTTTTTTTTCGGAAAGTATGCATGTATGTATTAAAATCGTCACAGTATGAATGTATGTATGTATGTGTGTGTGTGTGTAGATTAAGAGTGGGGTCTAGAGGCAGAGCCCCTTATTTAAAAAATAAGATTAAAAATTTTCAAAAAGTAACATTATATTATTTAGATAAAACTACAAATTAAAATTGATTTTGACGGTGGGCCCCGCTCCCCCCCCCCCCCCCCCCCCCCCGCCTGCCCTCACTTGAATTATAAAATTTCTGAATGTAAACAAATAGTATTGGAACAAAAAATTAGAAATTCCAAGAATCTTGTGTCTTATTATATTTATAATTTTAATTCCATTTCTTAATTTTCAAAATTTTAAAGTTCGTGTTTCAACATAAGCATATTTATGCTTGTATCTTCAGAAGTATTGAAGATAATGTCATTTTTGTTCGAAATTCATTTTTCTGCAGATGAATTAAATCAAAGTACATTGCAAAAAAAAAAAAAAATTTTTTTTTTTTCAATTTTTCAAAATTCTAAATTCGATATCTCGAAAACTAAGCGAGATATCGGAAAATGTTATTCTTCAAAAAAGTCTTATTTCGTCGAGTTCTCCAAAAATACATAGTCAAATTAATCGAATAATATATATTTAATCCAAAACTTTTGATTTTAATCAAAACAAATAAAAATAAATTTCTCTTACGCATCTTTAATATTTTATTCCAATCCCTTCAACCTCGAATCAATAAAATAAATTCCTGACTCAATAACAACACTAATACCTAAATTATTAACAAAATAACCTTATCAAATTTATCTCAATATTTTCCTCACTCTGTTTACATTAATTAAAACCAAAAAAAAAAATAAGCAAATAAACACGTAAAGGAACATGTCACATTTGTATTCAGAATACTGGAATGAAACTGGAGAATGCGGATGTATATAGCGACATTTGTGACATGCATCCATGTATACCAAGACCTGTTAAAATAAGGAGGATACATGTTGCCGTAAAATTATAGTCAGTGTCTTACCATTCACCAAAGGGAATCGTGTGCACATTGCTGCTACTATATACCCACTACCTGCACTATTACTATCGGCTTTATATACTCTGCTCATGTATTGCAACTGTATCGTTTCATATACAAGTATATAACCGAAGGTCTAAACTTTACTAGACAGCATACGAGAGCGAAGATTTGTGAGTTAAGTGCCAACGCAAGGTGCATTGCTCACAAATCAACAATCTTATTATTTATTCCCCTTTTCTTTTTCCTTTTCAGTTCGTTTGAAAACATTCCCGTCTTTATTTTCTGTTCTTTCGTCTCTTATATTTATTTATCTCACGAAACAAATTGGAAAGCATTTTTTAAAATAGAGTCAATGATAACAAAAGATTTTTATCATTTATAAATGTATAGAACTCAATTGTATTTATCTTCAAATCAAATCATCTTTTTTATTTTTTTTTTCCGCCGAATAACAATTCTATTTTTAAACTTCTATTACATTTAAATATCCCGAATAATACGTGCACTAACAGGTTCAATATTTATGTCTGTTTCAGATACTAACTTGAATAATATTATTTAAAAAAAAAATAAAATATAATCAACAACTTCCAGCTAATATGACGATTATTTTATTGCAATGATTTAACGAAAAAGAAAAATACAATACAAATATAACGGAAATTGCTTCTGCAATATCTACACGTGTGTAAAGGCAAATAAAAGTAGAAGAAGGTGATTTAGTTGGTGAAGAGAAATATATAAAAGAAAAAAGGGAAGAAGGAAGTGAAGAAGAAAAATAAATAAAAGTGTGATAGGAAGAAAGAAAATAAAAAAGGAATTTTGGAGAAAAATCGCCACAAATATATCCCTGCTTCTGGTACGTGTTATCGTGACATCCGATTTTACCAAGTAACCACACATACATATTCACATGTATATATGTATAAAATATACTAACAAATTTATTATATGTACGTATGTGTGTGCTTTAGTGCTTGATACGAAGAGGAAAGTGAAGAGGACGTAGTACACACAGTCACCATTTGAATTTGAATGTCTCATCCTCGGGGCTAAATCCCGTTTTGCTGGCGTCGTCAAATAGGGGTGAGATATTTTTTTTTTCTCCTTTTACCTACCTGAACAATATGTATATATAGTATGTACAACTTTTTTTCCCCCTTGACAATTTTTCACCAATCAATCGATAAATAAACCCTTCTCGTAACTCTAAAGACACTTTTATCGTCATTACTACTATATCTTTTTTCTTCTTTCACCCCGATTTTTTTCCCCCCTAATGAATGACAGTAATGAACTGACATTGCTGCGCGCGATATCGAGAATTTATCCTCTGTGTAAAAATATAAAGAAAGAAAAATAAAGGATAGAAAAAAAAAGATAATGAGATGAGGAAGAAAAAAAAAAAAAGAACAAAGTGACCCACTTTATTTGCTGGCTTCTTTAGATGTCTTCAGACATGAAAATGTATTTTCTTGGAGGAATTCTGATATTTCAATTGGCATATCGTTGTTGGAGGCAAACGATGTGAGATGATGGAAATAGATTAAGAAAAAAGAGAATGAAAAAAAAAAAGAACTGAGTTAAAATAAAAAAATCTGATGCATTTCTTTTTTTTTTTTTCATTCGTTCTTCTGTTTTATTCAATGTGGATATGAAAATCTATGAATAGTCTGTGGTCACATTTGGGGTAACACTGAGAAACCCACAACGGGAAATCGTGTCAGAATAAATTTCCGTGAAAGCTAAAAGAAAAAAAAATGTGTAGAAGAATATGAGGAATGAGAATGAATGAACGTGAGTGGACGCGAACGTGAAACGATAGAAGTGTGATCGTTATTTTATAATTTTCTATTCGACAGGAAAAAATCGCTGACGACATGAGAATCATATATAGAATCCAATGAACGGTGGATCCACTTCCGGAAACTGGCACGATGATGCGACTATACATAGACACTCAATATATACACGAACAATAAAAGTAGAACGAAAAAAAAAAAGAAGAAAAAAAAAACAATAATTAAAAAGTAAAATTGTTTCACTTTACCAAAGCTTGTACATTCATCGATTCAAAACTCAATTCAACTATTCCATAATGAATATAACCCCAATATATTTCTAATTAACATAGTTTCATTCGCAATTTTATTTTAATTCCATTATTAATTTATAAATAAAAAATACTAACGTATAAAAATTTTAATTGTTTTCCCATTAAAAGCAAGGCCAAGGAAATATGCCCTAGGTTTGAGGAAACATTGCAATACCCATCGGAGCTTTATATAACCGGAAGTTGAGCTGAGAATACGAAGTTTTGAAAAAGCGAGAGAGATAAAGGATAAAAAGGACGAAAAAAATAAATAAATAAATAAATATAAAAGTGACAATAAGAAGAGAAGTAAAGCAGCAGTGAAAAGGGAAAAGGTACTTGAGGTCCTTTCGTGCTGTTGTCTGCAGGAGGAGTCAGCGGTGGTGGTGGTGGAGGAGGTGGTGGAGGTGGAGGTGGTGGAGGAGGTGGAGGTGTAGGTGGTGGCAGTTGTCGTCGACGTGACTACGAACGGCGTAGTGGTGGCGGTCGGGGGGGTACTTCCGGTCTTTCCACCATCAGCTCCTCGGTTGCGGGGAGCGCGGGGGGTTGCGGCCCCGTGGTGGGACTCCCCTCCTACAAAAAGCGCCAAGGTATCCGATAAATTATATATATTTATTATATTAATTCATCTTTGTGTCAACTCAAAAATTCTATGCATCCAAAAGTTGAATTTTCAGTCATTTTTTACTTGAATATTACAGTGAAGCTTTCTTTAATATTTTAGTTTTTCATTCTTTTCTTTTTTTATAATTGTGTATACATGTGATAATGACAAATTAGACAATGATTTAAAGTAATTAATTAGACAATTTTTAGAAGTAAATACTGATGTTGGGTCATTTTCATTTTATTTTATTTCTATCAATAGCATGAAAATATTTCAGATTAAACAGTTGAATAAATTTTTTTTTTATTGCTAGAATGACCTGCCTGTTGATTTTTATTTATAATTATTGATTTTGGGTCACTTTTGCACCTATGATAATGCAAAAAATAAATTTAATAAAAGCCTAGTCGAGCGAGATATTTTTAATTTATCATTTAGTTTAGAAAAAAAAAAAAAATATCAAAACAAATATGCAATTTTTTATAATGAAAATTGAGATGAAAAATTAAAAACACAATTTTTTTTTTTTTGATTTGATATATTTTTGAATTAGTTTATGTGAGAAATAATAATAATAATAATAATAATAATAAGTTATTTATAATTTTAATTTTTTTTTTCAATTGTTTTGTAACGTTCTGAAATTTTTCAAACAATTTCGACTATTTATTCATTGAAATTAATTAATGGTCGGGTATATACAAGTTTTCATACAATTTTATTTATTTATTCGTATAATTGCCTCAATTGGCGTTTCTATTTACACGGTACCAATGCTTTGATACGTTTTTCCACAGAATTCCCTATAATTCCCTGGAATTTCCCTAGTAGGGTTACAGACCCGTATGGAATGTAATTCCGCCTTTATCCGGGGTCAATATCTAGTTCACACGCGTGTTTTGTGCTTCTTTATAAGAAAACAAAGAATAAATGTGCGCTTCATATGCGCTTTACTTCGAATCAGATTCAATAATTATATATTTCAGGAATACTTTCCAATTAACTCTCACTCTCACGCTTTTTACTTTACTACTACGTGTTCTGAATCGCGGAATAGACTAATTGCGTATGATTAAGAAGAAAATCACGATTACAATAATTTTACATGTGATTTACGAGGATTTCGCCGCGTCTTTTTTATGTTAATTATCATTCGAATGCAATAATTAATATGGTTTAACTGGTAATTAACGTTTATTAGCGTTTTACAATAACGAATTCGCGGGTACAATAATTCCGTCTTTACTAGTCAGTACTGAGTTGATTCAACTTCGTCCAACGTAGGGTTAACTCTTGAGTGTTTCAGTTCGAGCGAACCGTACAACAAACCAGCTGAGGGGAAAGTAGTTTGGAAAGGAGCGAACAAATTATAAGTGCTTCAGTTTGAGCAAACCGTGCAGCAAATGCTCGTGGAGGATAAGAAAATAGAGTAGAATAACTCAGTTTGAGTAAACCGTACGTTAATCTACCAGAGGAGATTGCGAACGCTTCAGTTTGATCGAATCGTACAGCGAACTCGAGCGAATGATGGTTCCGATGAATATTTCAGTTTGAGCGAACAGTACAACTTCCACCGTAGGAGAAATATAGTGGTATGAATTAAGCGTGGATGGGTATATGTGAGCAATACTTCAGTTTGACCAAACCGTACAGTATGTCTCCTAGTATTATTCCCTTGGATAGCCACCGAAGAACTGATTCTCTTTTCGTTTCAAAAGTCATTTATTAATCATAATATAAATTATACATACATACATTATACAGTGTTACATATTTTGATATTACATGATTTTTATTGCGACGCTTGGTTGTATATAAGTTTATTCGAATTAATAATTTTATATTTATTTTAAATTTCAAGAAGTTATTTTATACTAATGTATTAATTAATACGGGAAAAATTATGATATAAAGAACCTATAGAGAACTGATTCTCTGAGTACGATGTAGCGAGGCTTTTATACTTTTTTTTTGTTTTTTGTTTGAAAAAGTAATTTTTATTTCGTATAATTTTATTACAATCATTATTAACTAAGACTAAAATATACTTATAAAGACTTATATAATATATGTTATATGTGTCAGATCTTGTTGGTCGCAGCCCAATCTCCAATCAATTCATTATTTTATTTTTAGTTTTGTTTTTGTGATTTTAGCGTTTGTAAATTTTCAAATTTTGTTTTAATTTGATAGTCTATATTTGTTTTTTATTTTTGATAAAATGGTAGAATTACCCAAAAATCAATTGACAAAGCTTTTATACTGGGTGGGCAATTGCCTACCGCATCGATCCCCACTCAGGTGCGGATCGAGTAAGTATAAGGGCGTCCGGGCCCATGTGACGGCCTCGCTATTGGTGGATGCCTCTGGCTAGTCCCGTCTATGCAGCATCTATCCCCACCGGTAGCTTGCTGCATATATTATCTTTCTTTTTCTAATTTTATGGTTTACATACACTTTACCATGCCGTTTTACCCTTAGTTATTAATATTATACATTTATTTATATTATTTCAATTTATTTTACATTATCTTATACTTTTGATTACATTTTTCGGTGTTGAAATGTTTTTCTTATATTTATTTATGAAGACGCATCTTATCCACGCATCTTCTCTCTTTTGTGTGTTTGCGCATGCGCACCGACTCGGCTTCCGCCGAGTACTATCGGGTTTTCATACAATTTAAATTAGTACTTATTGAGTGGCGCTAGTTTCGATCGCACCTTCATTTGTGTAAATCTGCCTTGATGATTTTTTTTTTCTTTTAGTTTCAAAATGGCGTGCGTTCTGTGTGACAGTTCGTCATAGTTTATTACCATTTTTTATGAAATATAAATTTAGAGATTGTTGGATAAAAGAGAAATATAAAAAAATATGTTGATTTGAAAAAAAAAAAAAATTCCCGTACCGGGAATCGAACCCGAGCCTCCTGGGTGAAAGCCAGGTATCCTAGCCACTAGACCATACGGGAGTTGTAAATGATTGATGCATGTATTTTGTTATATTGTCATGAATGCATGATATAACATTTGATGATATAAATAAATAGCCAATTTTATTTATAAACAAATTAAAATGAAATATTCACAATTTGTTTATGAATGAAAAAAAAACTAATTTATAATTTTTCCCACTTGAAAAAAGTTAATTTTTGCTATAAGAAAATAATTGAGTTCAATTGCACCAGAGTAAAAAATGAATATTTTGTTATTAATTAATTCGTATGATATACTATTAGTAATCGAAAAATTATTATTTATTTTTTTGTCATTTTTCACCAAACAAATAATTTTTTTAATGGATTAAATTTGATATTATTACCTACGTCTCCGAGCTAAACGGTATTAAGTCATATGGGGAATATTGCGGACTTAATTCTATCTAGCTTGGAAATATAAAAAGTTAAAACGCAATTTATCAAAACAGTGTATTAAAAACTGATAAATTAAATATCTCAAGAACCAATTGACATATCAACATTGTTCCTTCATTATAAAATAAAGATATTCATACATAGCATGAAATAAACTGAAAAAAAAAATGATGAAAAGTCAAAATTCCAAATTTTTGAAGGATCTTGAACAAAAATAATATCTAAAAATTATATTTTCACTTCAAAATCTCATGAAATATTCAAAAAAAAAATTTTTTCCCACGTTTTTCAGCTTCATGCTCCAGATAATTTTGTCCATATGAAAATTCCAATCTTAATAATATTTAAATATGAATATTTTTCTTTACAAAAATCCCCTGGCTTCTAAAATATATCTTGGTTTAATCTACATCATCAACGTTATCTTATTACCACTTTGATGCTAAACCCGCGTTTATTCCCCAAGCAATTCCTTCAATAAAAACAGATTATTGTCTTGAAATCTGTGTCATCAACATAATAAAAACCCAACATACACAAACACTTCTTCCCCACCTAATTACAAGTCCAACCAAATAAAACACAGTACCCTGCCACATTTCCATCCACAAATCTATAAAAAAAAAAAAAAATACGAGTTTCTTTATGATCTTCAAACTCAAATTTTTTTTTATACATTTCCTCGTGTCAATTTGCACTTGAAAAATATATCCATCTTCACATCAACCTTCTTCATCATACAAAACAGAGAAAAAAGAGATAAAATAAAACTACAATATTTAAAAAAGTAATAAAAGTTGGAAATAAATGATATAAAAATTCAAAACGTCGTATCAAAACTTGGAATCCAGATTGTATCATCTGTGTGTATTTGTTTAATGAACTTGAAGGAAGTACCACAGCTTGGGGACGTGGCGGACGTGGTCGTCCCAAAGGACGCGGGGGCGATGGTTCAACCCTATTGGGTGGTGGCGTCGCCCCCGCAAATTATCCCCCAGGATTGCAAGGTGTCGGTCCTGGATTTCGTGAGGTCGTGAACATCCTTGGGAAGAGAAATCAAGCGGGTACATTAACAGGTATTAGTCCACCGCCTGGTGCATCTGATGATGAGGATGATGATGAGGAAGAGGGTGTACCAAAACGACCACCACGACCTCTATACAGAAGATTGATTAATTATGTGAGGCAAGCATGGACCGGTGTAAAATTTGCTTTAGGTAAATGACATTATTTATTCATTCAATTCCAATTTTTATCACACCATAATTTGTTACCATGTGATTGCTCGACAACCAATTCAAACATAGTAAACATTATACGTTTTTTGTGCGCCATTTTCTTCCCTATAATTTCATATTTATATGTAAATACTTCCGGAAAATAATTTAGGAATTATAACGCTTCGAATCGAAGTTAATGATCACAACCAACAAAATCCCCGAAATAAAAGGAAAAACTTTTATGTTAACTCGTTGAATAAATAACAAAGCTTTTACTATATAGCTACCATCAATTTTTTTATTCTTTTCATTGTAAATAAGTGAAACTGAATGTGTGATTACGATAGGTGTTTGTGTTTATCTGATCAATTTACTCGCACGAGCTAAAGCTCTTTCGAATCAAATATTTACAACAAACAAATCTCATTCTGAAATCGACTGACGAATCAATAGTTTGTTTTATGTTTGTGTAATATTTATTATATCTTATACTTTCTCGGATAGTTTAGCAGTATCTTCCGTAATTTTCATCATGGATTAAAGCTCCCTTTTCCAACACACATTGTGAGTACACACGAATACACTGAAATTTACACAGTCGTTATAAACTTCCGTCTCAGCGACGCGCGTAAATTAGCACGGTCATGCTTCATGAAAATTCATACACTCCAGCGCATGGATTTTCATCTAAAAGCATAATGTGATACTCCACTCAATCGCAATGACTGTACAATTATTCGTAAATATATTTGGGATAATATTTAAAGTTTATTCATTCAATAATAATTTTTTTCCTTGAGAGAAAGAAATAAATTTAGTTATCAAATATATCTCTGGGTTCTATATAATTGAATTTATATAATCATACATTTATATGAATAAATTTTGTGTATTTATAATGGAAAATGAATTTTGTTTTGTTTTATTTTATAAAGTATTTTATCGTATTTTATTTATTTTATCATCTAATTTATACTTGTTTGTATTTTTTTTATTTAATCTCGTAGATTCTGAATACGAAGAGGAACAAACGCCACGATACCGACCCGATTCATTGGCGAGTTTGTGTCGTGCAACAAGATTTACTGAAGCGGAATTAAAAAAAATCTATCGTAGTTTCAAAGCCGAATGCCCAACGGGTGTGGTCAGAGAAGACACATTTAAATGTATTTACTCACAATTTTTCCCGCAAGGTGGTAAGTAAATAAATTATTTCAATTCAATTATAATAATGTGTATACTTGTACACTGAGAAAAATTATTTTAATTAGATTAATTTATTTGATTGAGCGTTCAGTAAATATTCATTCAAATGAACAATTCACGTTTATTTATTTGATTTATTATTTATAATAGGCTAAACATTAGGGGGGCCTCTGTTTATTTTTTTTTTTTTTTTGCGGCGTTGACGAAATATTATTCTAAACATTGAAAAAAAAAATGTCCACCAAAGATGAGCTTTTAATTTTAATATTTAGAACTTTCTAAATCAATTTTAATTTTTTCTTATTCAATTAAGATGTAAATCACAATTTTTTTTTCTTTTATGCATAGCTTCGCGGCATTTCGTGCTATTTAATTAGATTCCAGCAGAAATTAAACAGGAATATATAATCTTTAAGAGTGTCTATTATTAAATTATTTTTTGTGAACTGCTCCACTGGTAAAATAGGTTAAAGCCGATTTTTCGTCGGATTTCATGGTTTTTTCAATTTTTCTTGAAAATTTTCGACTTTACAGCAAAAGTATATGGGACCTTTTTTGTAGATTATTAAATTTCCTACAAAATAGTCTTCTTAAAAAAAACTGTAGGATTGATAGTTTTCGAGAAAAATCTTATTAAACATATAGAAATTTGAACTATTTAAACCTTGATATTATTTTAATTGAATTTTTCTCAAAAACTATCAGCTCTACGGTTTTTAGTCAGGAGCACTATTCTGAAGTAAATTTAATTTCCTACAAAAAAGGGCTCATTACTTTTTACTGTAAAGTTGATAGTTTTCGAGAAAAATCGAAAAACACATGAAATTTAAGCAACAATCGGTTTATTACCATTTTTTACCGGTGGGGCAGTTCACAGAAAATATTTCAGCAATAGACACTTTTAGAAATCATATATTTCTGTACAAATTCTGCTGAGAACCACCTAAATATCATAAAATACCGCAGAGCTAAGCATCAATGAAAAAAAAAAAAATTGAGATTTTCGTGTTAATTGAATACGAAAATTTCAAATTGATTTAGAAAGTACTATTATTATTCAAATTAAGAGCTCATCTTTGCTGAGAATTTTTTCCGCAATGTTTAGATTAGTATTTCGTCATTGCCCCAAAAAAAAAAAATAGTCCCCTCAAACGAAGCACCCTATTAAACATATTTTCTGTATTTATAAAATAAATTTTATAACTGCAGCGACCGTCAAAATATAAATTAAATTAAACTATAAAAATTTTTTTTTATCGTCTGGAGTAAAAATATTGAAGATCAATTATCTTAATAGCATATTTATCCATCAATGACTTGAATAAAACAATTGAAAAATAGATTAATAATTTTTTTTTTAAAATAAACAACAAAACAATTGTGTTCAAATTTGAATTATAAATTTATCACAATTTTCTCAAATTTCCTCTCATATTTTTTTCAATTTGTAAATTAATTATTTCTTTTGTTTAGTTTTCTTTTTATTTTCATTATTCATTACCAGTGACCCGAATAAAAATCGTATGAGCACATGCAGAGACAAAAATGAGACTTATTTCATTTACCTAAAATAAAAATGGAATAATATTCATTTTAGATGTATCCATAAAATTATTGCTATACTGGTTGTGTAGTGGAAATTGCACATGGCCGTAATCAAAAGTGCAATCAGTGTCCAGATGACAAAAAGGAAATGTGGCTCGGTGGTGAATGTGTATAGCTATTAATGCTGATTACTTCATTCTACTGTTTCTATTTATTTCCACATTGCATTATTATTTCCTTTTTTTTATTTTTTTATTTTATATTATATTTATTTATTCAGTTCTTTTTTTATTCGCGTTCACGTTGCGATGCTTTGTCATCAGCCTACGTCGAATTATTTTAATTCAAGTTGTCTTGGCAATGCAGAATTTTTTTTAATATTCCAATTAATTTTATTATGCACGGAAAATTATTTAGTTCATTTTATCCTGACAGAATTAGTAAAATAATGTGAAAGAACATTTTATAAATGGAATTATTTAAGTTTGCTGATGTTTTATTATTTTTCAATGGCAATTTATGAGATTTTTATCAACTAATTTTATTTTTTAATATAAATTATTTATGAAAAGTGAATATATTTTTTATTTTGACAGAGAAACAAAAATTCATTGCAGAAACATTTTTATAAATTCAATTAAAATTATGTGTTTCAATTAAATTTCTTATGTTTTTATTTTTTAATTTGTAAAATTAAATGTTTAATCGATAATTCGTTGCCTTATATTTTTTTACAACAGTTTAAACAATAATTATAAATACTAAAGATGAATTCACTCGAAATAAAATATGTGCAATGCAAAAAATAACATTTATAAAAGCGAATTTTCTTTAAAAAATGTAGACAAGGCCCTCGAAAATTTTTATAACCATAAAATAATCAACCGCCATCTATTTCGAATACAAATTTCACTCAACCACAGTCGACCTTCATAAAAAAACTTCAAATTGTAAATAAAAATCATTTTAAAAATCCCAAAAATAAATTTAAAAAATTCTCCAATCACTTCAACCCCACAACCAATAATAAATCACTAAATATCCCTAAGTTTCCATATTTTTAATTCAAAAAATTCCCACAATCCACTCCTTAAAAAAAACCAAAATTCATTCCCCCACAAAATTTACTATTATTTATTCTTAACATTATTTTCTTTTTCTTCTTTACTACGAATTTTTTTTCTCCTCCCTATCTTTCTCTCTTCTTTTTAGCTCTACCCATTCCTATCAGATATCATCTAATGCAAGTGGAGTTTATGCGTTGCAAAATAATAAGCAAAAGAGAATGAACGAAAAATAAACGTCGTTATAAAAATGTATACAAAACAAAACACTTTTTTTTCAATTTTTTTCTTTCTATCATAATCATTTCCATGTCGTTTTCAGATAATAACCTGCAGTCTTACGTTGAGCTTCATCTCCATAACGATAATGATAATGCAAATAATGACAATAATAATAATAATAATAATAGTAATAAAAATAAAAATAATAATATAAATAATTTTGAGAATAAATTGTAAATTTGTACTCTTAAATATAATTTGTTTCTTTAATTTATTTTTATTATTAAAATGCTGGGAGATGAGTAAAAATAAATTTAATTCGACTATCAATAATTGCTTTTGTAAATGGAAAAAAGAGAAAAATATATATGTATATATATTTTTTATCAGTACAATACAAATGACATTAATTTTTTTTTTTGTGCTTTACTTTTATTCTCTGTGATTTTTTTCTTCGCTATAAAAATCTGGTCTTTATGATTAAATGTAATATATTGGGGGAAAATGGGGTGAATTGCTATATATGTTGAGGGAGGCATGGAAATGGAACTGACAGAAAAAATAAAATTCTGATATTACTTCTCTCAGTTTCGAAAGTATTCACTCTCGTCATACGTCTGTCATCAATTTATTTTATTTATTATCATTTATTTTTACATCAACTCACCCTCTGTATATATATTTAACTGAACGACAAACTGTGTGATCACGTCACAAACTTGAAATTAATATGAAACAAAAGTAAACAAACTGCAGGAAATTAAAAAAAATAAAAAAGCTAGAAGAAAAATTGTCGAATTCAATCACTTTTTTTTTTCTATTATCAATTCGCAAAAGTTATTGAATTTTTTATATTCAATATTTATAATGCATCAACGAATCGATAATGCTTTTTATGCTGAATACAAACTCTCGTGAATTAATATCAAGAACGGCGTGTGTCCAATCTATCATCAATTTAAAAAGAAAATAATAAAAAAAAAAGAAAATTTTTTTTCACCTGTAAAAAATTTTTTTTTAATACTTTATTTTTTGCTTCTTTTTCAGCAAATACCAGCCAATATGCTCATTATGTATTCAATACATTGGACCAAGATCACAGTGGACTTCTGAGTTTTGAGGTAAATAATAATTTTACAAATGAAATAATTTTTTATATCAATTTTATAGTACATAAAAAAATATACGAAATTCAATCTCAATATCAATTTCTAATATCATTTCACTTTCAATATTTAATATTTACCCAATATCCATATTCAACATGACGCAAAGTGAACTTCACTAGTATATATCTATCTATCTAGTTATCTATCTGCCTCTGTGAAAGCACATATGTGTATAATACATAGACATTGGCAAACATCCATCATGGAAGCTTACATTCAACCATCTTCAAACAATCCAACACACCACAGTCTCTTTTGCTATAGCTCTTCTACCTCAGACATTGCAAATATAAATGAATGTTTATTTTATATGGTCCCTATTCACGATTGCATGTGTATGCACAGTGAAACATTCAAGAAATAGTCATCATTCATTGGAATAAATTAATAAATACACTTTGGAATAATTTTATAAAATTTACTTAACCTAAATCGAATGACAAAATATTCAACAAAAATGTAAAATATTAAATTATATCGATGACAAATATTTATTTTTCATCACAGAATTCGTAACAACATTTTCGAATGTTCATATCACGTTATGAAAAATTATAAATTAGATTTTAGATTGAATAATAATTTTTTATATGAAATAAATTTTTTTATATTTATATTTTTATATTTTACATTTTTGTTTTTATATTATTTGAAATTAATTGTGAGTGAATGTAATGGAAATATTGAAAATGAATTTGGTAGTCTAATAATTAAATGATATAAATTTTAAATATAAAATGAAATATTTTAATAATAATTACAAAAAAAAAAATTGCTAAAGAAAAAAAAAATTTTATATTTATAATATTCATTGCAATGGTGGATAAATAATTTGGAATAATTAATTTTTTTACTCTGTACACACTGCACAATATCATCCCTTAAATAATGAATAAACCTTCATAATAGAAATAAACAAAACCACAAAAAATAAATAAATAAATAAAATTAATAATTTATCAGGGTTTGAAAGACTAATGGTCAGAGTAATCGAAAGGTGCAAAGAGAAGTCATCTCGTTATTCCCAACTGGGGTTTAGACTACACGAAAATCCTCTCTCATGGCCCTTGCCCCAAAGTCCTAAGTAAACTCAACTCGATTTTATACACATACATATATACATAAATATATTTACAGACAGATAAAATATTTTTATATAGGTGAGTATATAAATGAAGAAGAGATCACTCTGGCACACTCAACCATCCAAGCACTAGACTTATATTACACTCATCCTAACTCTATGCATTGCACGATTCCACATAATTGGAGTGTACCAAGCGATATCGAGAACTCAACAATGAACGAAAACCACAATTGTTTATTGAATCAAATGAATTGAAAACGTTGATCGATATTAGTGAATTGAATCGTCTCTATTCATTGTGTGTACTAATGAATTCTTCATTCATTTCTATTTTTTTTCTTTCTATTTCATAGTTTCTGCATCCACTTTATTTTGTTATTAACACTGTGATAATATTATTTGCAATTAAAAAATAACAGATTGAAAATAATTAAAGCGTGAATAAAATTCATTGGAATTAATTCAATATTTATTTTATTTTATTTTGTTTTTTTTTGTCATTGGGAAATTTTTTTTTTTATTTGTTTTTTTTTCTTGATAATATTATTCGTGATTAAAAAATAATAAATAGAAAATAATTAAAGCTTGAATAAAATTCATTGGAATTAGTTCATTATTTATTTTATTTTATTTTGTTTTTTTTTTTGAGTGAAAAATTTTTTTTATTTTTTTTTTTTTTTTTTTTTTTTTTGGTTTTATTTATTGGAAAGGTTAAGGAGGATATTAATAGGATCGTTTTGATGGGGGATTATATAGACGAGAGTTTCAAATTAATTTACTTCTGCATGTACGTAATATCGCAGATAAATTGTCGTGAATGGAAAGTTCTAATGTAATTTTAATCTAATAATGTCAGAACTTAATATGAGATGATATATGTAGATGTATTTAATATGTACATGTGCATGAAGAGAAGTTGGCATTTGAGTATAAAGTAGGAACACTTGAATTTTCATTTCATAATTAGATGTCGAATAAATGCGGTTGAGCAATTAGAAAAATTTGTTTGGGAATTAATTTTTTTTTTTTTTCGGGATTATAATTAAGAAATTTTGATAGAATAAAAATTGTATTTTGTTTATTGGTCTTTTAGATAAACGAAAAAATTTATTCGAAATTTTTTTTTTTATATTTAACCATTTTTTAAATTTGTTTTTACTCAAATTAGTTCCCAATAATTCATAAAACTTTTAACACTTTTTAGAAATTTTTTTGTTACTTCAAATTGTTGGAATTATTTTTTTTCAAGTGTGTTGAACTATTGTTTAAACATTTTGTATAACAGAATTTTTTTATATCAAATTAACCAACCAAATTCTTCTTGAAAAACACAAATTTAATTTTTAAATTTTATAAATTGTTTTTTTTTTTTATTTTTTAAAATTCGAAAATTTGTGCAAAGCAACATTTTTTTTTAGCATTTTGAAATAATCACGATCTACATAAATAATTTAATATAAAAAAAAAAAAAAGAATTAGTTAATAATATGTAATAATTATTTATATCAAAATTACTTTAAAATATCCATGAAAAAAATTATTTAAAATATTATTATTATAATAAAAATTTAATTTAAAAAAAAAATATTGTTTCTTTAACGATTATCCTCATACAATATCAATAAATTAATATTTAATCTGATAATTTCACGATGGGAATTAAATTTTCAATTATCATGATTAATAGATGAATTTTCATTCATGTTAAAATGTTTGAGACAGAAACACATACACATATGTGCATATATATATGTATAAAGAGAGGAATGGAGCAATTCAGACATACCACAAACCAGTCTCTGGTACACCACAAAAGCAACCCCAAGTGAAACGTAAACCAACGATCATTAAAGCCTACAATTAAAGAAAATAAAAAAAATTTATTTACTTAATTCCTTAAAAAAATTTCACAGCTAATTAAATTTAACGACACAATTAATTATTTCCCATTTAGATAGATAATTTGTATTCATTATAGCACATATAAATTTTATCACGTGATAAATAAATGAAAAAAAAAAAAAAAAATTATTTAATTATTTAAAATTTGAAAATTTTTTAATTATTAGAATTTTTCAATAACAATGTGACAATTTTTGAATTCTATTATAGTATTAAATGTTTATGTGAATACTACTTGCAAATAAACCGGAAGCCAAATTTTAAAGTTATTAATATTCAAAATTATATAAAAAAAAAATTACCAAAAAATTCAATTTTGAAAATAATTTTTTTTTTTTTCATATTGAATGTTTTACATTTTTTCATCAAACCATTTCCTCAATGTCAATCACACCTGGTCAAACCGGAAGTCGCCTAGAAAATGCTGGAGAAATATTTTGAATATATAATTAATATGCAATAAAATAATTTAATTTATTTTCGAATAATTTTTTTCAATAATTATATTTTCTATTGAACCGGAAGTGTAGGTTAAGATGTATTTATCAATCCAATTTCTCTTATTTTTTCATACTAAAGTATTTTAGTAACGATAAAATTATTTTCACTTGAATAAATCAATAAAAGACACAAAAATAATCGATTGATAATAATTAATTATTTTTTTATTACTTATTAGTCAATTTAATTTTGATTTATTGCTCATGGATTTTTTAATAATGTAATTTAGCAAGTGTGGGATGTGAATAAATGTACAGGGAATGAGAAACGACAAGAAAACTTTGAATTTCACAGAATTCTCTAAGTAAGATTAAATGTTGTCAGGATTTCACGATCTATGTATAAAGCTTAGTAATTCAACTGAAATTTATATACACGTCGGAAAATTTCCGAAACTCACACTGAAAATACATAAGTATATACATTACATACAAATACATACATACATAATTATATAAAACCCTCAATTTTTTGTCGAATTCGAGGGGTGAATTGAGAAAAAAAAAGAATGAAAAAACTTGGGAAAGAAAATGAAAATTATTTATCAGTTGGTCGTATCTAAAAATCCATTTGTAGACTTTGACGGATAATTGCTCGTATATATTCTCTCAAGTACATATATATATACCTAAAAAACTATGTATATAGATACATAATAATGTGAAAAGTACCCGGCAATTATGCGGAAAATTATGACGAAGAGATAGTACATCAAAAAAATTTTTTTCTCTCCATTTAAATTTTTTCTTAATGGCCTCGATTATTTATGTTCATGAGGAAAATAATTTATTTCTATAACTAAAACGCCCCTTTATCTTACGACATTTATAAAATATTTATTAAATATGTATCTCGGAAATTTAATAAATAATATTTAGTTTTTATGTTTATGAATATATTTTTTATTTTGTTTCATTATTTTTTCTTTTTTATGTTATTCTTTTATGTGCTTCCGACTCGCGAGGCTTAATTTTTTTTTCATTTCACTCTCATTTTGTTTCTTTTATCTTTAACAACCAACATTGTTGTCTCATTCCCTCATTCACAACTTCCAGATTTTTTCATCTTCTTGTTTCATTTTATCTTCAATACTTTTATACTTTTACGTGACTAGAGGTAATTTGCCGCATCAACAGCTTGGAGGGAACGTGCTTTTTTGATCTTTCATTGCACTAACTTTCTTGGCACATAGCTCTTTTGCTCATTCTGATCTTACTCGACCCAAAAAAAAAAAAAATAAAAAAAGATGACAATAATGATGATGAAAATAATAATAAATGAGTAAATGATAAATATAAAATATTATTTTTATATCTATGTCGAATACATTAAATAAAATAATTTATAAAAGAGAACAAAACATGGTAGAAAATTTTGCGTGAAAGTTCATTCAAAATTTGTGCTAAAAAAATTACAAAATATTCGAAAATATGTTGAATTACTCATTTACAAATTCAATTAAAAATATCTGTAGTTTCACAAATAAAAACTTTCTGTACAAAATTTGAAACTGAAAAATATTAAATTTAATTTTTTGATTATGATATTTATAAACCATTAAATTATTCAATTGTTTTTGGAATTTATTTTAACAGTGGCTATTGTTATATTATTATCAGTGAATATTTTTTATGAAATATCCCTTCAATGTAGATTAATTATTTTTTCAATAAACAAAAAATTTTATATTAAATTTTTCATTGTGTTTCTTAGAATAAATAGAGTTCACCGAGTAATTGTACAATTCATTCAAATGTTAAACATCCACATTGTATGATAAGTTAAAATAAATAAGCTCAATTTAACACAAAAGTAATGTAACGTACGATAAAGCTTAAAAAATGTGTAAGCTTTCATTCATTGATTAATTGATTCATTTCAATTAAAATTTTGTGTTCCAATCAACATAAAATACAATTCAATTTACGCAAAATAATTTTTCTATTCCAACATAAACTCTTGTGTTAGGAATTAACATAAAATCGACGTAAAAAAATTCCAACTCAAATATTTAGTGGACTTTTACCCAAAATTATTTTTTATGTATGTATTAGTGTGTGCCATTTTTAGGCGACTTTTTTTTTCATCAAAAATACAGGCTGAAAACTTACTGGACAGTGAATGAAGAAGCCAGTTTGAAGCGGAGCTTTTAAATTTAATATTTGGAGGTTCCTCTAATCGTAATTTTCGTTTTTCTATTTAAATAACATGAAAAAAACTTTTTTTTTCTTTGCATTTTTGAAGCTCGACACTTGGGAATTATAGAGATAATTACATAAAATATTCTTGTAGGGAATCGAACGCGCTACAAAAAAGATCTCTTACACTTTTTTCATAAAGGCAACCATTCTAAAGATATTCAAACTCAAAGTTCCAAATGTATGAAATTTTTACTTTTTTGTTTGTGTAAAGCTAAAAAAAAAATACTCACGTGTCTGACATTTTTTTTCTTTATTTTATTTACCATAAAAAAAATTCTTTGTAACTTATGTTAAATGAATTTCAGTATTATTTCAAAGCAATAGAAATTATGCTGTCTGAACAAAACTAAGCAATGGAACTACGATTACTGAAGTGTTGATTATTACAATAAAAAAATGATTAGCATCGATTTAATAACAGAAAAGTCAAAATTTCATATATTTGGAAGTTTGAGTTTGAATATCTTCAGAATGGTTGTAACGTTCTTTTCTTGACTGTCGTGAAACAGGGTACCTTCGATGAATGGCCTCTGACGCAGTCTTGCAAGGGTTCGTGCAGGATGAGGGGGGAGAAGGGTGTATAAATTACTGATTTCTGTTATTGTTGATATATAACAGGTTTTATTTGTTCTTCTTCACCGCATTTACAAGATTGGACCCGTGGTCTCGGTATGACTTACAAATAGCGTTGCTGACCTCATAGTATTTCCACCCGCCGAGTTGTTTGGTGATTCTCCACAGGGTGTTCCCTTTCACACGGTAATGTTGTTGGCGTCGTGCGTTGCGGCGTCGGGTTCGATTACTACCTGCTCCCTTGGGTGCGCCGCTTGGACCTGGTGTCGTGACGGTGGACCCGATTGGCACAGGTTGATCCTTGTCCGACCCGCTGACTTGGGATAGCGGGTAGGTGCCCCTCTCAGTCACCTCGTTTACCTTCCGGAAGTCGATGCAGAACCGGTACTTGTTATTCTTCTCGACGATGATTACCGAGGATCTCCATGGACTGGATGACGGCTCGATGAGCCCTGCTTCTAGCATCTTGGCCACTTCATCGTAGATGATCTGTTGAATGGCTGGATTGCAAGAAGTGTAGCAAAATTTTATTGGTTCCTGGTTAGGTTTAACTCGGATCTCGTGCTGTGTTAGTGGTGTAGGCCCATGGACGTTCTCGAACTCTAGTAACTCTTTTTGGATTGTTTCCCGTGCTTGATCCTCCGTCAAGTCGTTTGGTGCATCTCGCATTGAGTTGATGGAGCTTGTCATAGTTCCAAAGTCCATTCGACAGTTGATGGTGCGTAAGGCGTCTACCCCAAGCAGTACTGGAATATTCAGGGTGGGGATGATGTGGAAAGTCAATGTGTATTGAGTGTTTTCCACCCATACTGGGCATCTGACTTGGCCAATAATACTGGTTCGGCGTCCATCGGCTACTGATACTCTCAGAGTCGAGTTGATGACCTCTGCCAGGCCCTTTTCCTTCATCTCCTTCAGTGGTTCCTTGCTGATAAACGAGGAGATGGCTCCGGAGTCAATCAGGCCATAGTACATCTGGTCCCCGATCTGCACTTTGACGAAGAGTCGGCTGTCTCTGGTCTGGACGTCCTCGAGGTGATTCAGGTTCTTTTCGGATGTTCCAGGCTGCGATTCGGTTGATGGGGTGAGTGCCGGTGCCGTTATCCAGTTTGGTGATGCTGCGTTGGTGTTGCCGGGTGCTTGTGTCCGAAACACGTGGTCGGGTTTAGGGCAGACGCATTCTCTGGAGTACGTGTCTTTTTTGCCACACCAACTGCAGAATAGTCTGGCTGCATTTTTGCAGTCGTGACGACTGTGTCCTCGTTGTCCGCACCTCCAGCAGCATTCCGTCCTCTTATATGATACATGAATGGCATTGATTCGGTTGTTTGCATGAGTCCGACCCTTGGCGTATGCGGTTCCCGGCATCAGTACTCGGTTGATAGCTGGTGGGGCTTGTTCCAATTGATGAGAGAGAAGAGGGGCGTACAAATTACTGGTTTCCATTATTGTTGATATTCAACAGGTCTTATTTGTTCTTCTCCACCGCGTTTACAAGATTGGATCCGCGGTCTCGGTATGACGTACAAATGGTTTCGCAATCCCGGTTCTTTGTCCTTGGTTCACGAGAGTTGTGATGTCACTTGATCTTTTGACGCCTGGGCTCAGTAGGAGTGGGTGTGTGGACAGGACGTACGGTAGGGTGTTGGAGCGATGTGAGTGTGTTTTGGGACTTTTCCCTCATGGGAGAGTCTGAATGATTTCCCAGTAGGAATACAAGTGTTGAATATAACACCAAGTATCCACAAGAAAGGCTGGAGAAAAGAAAAATACGAGTGTTAAATAGAACCCCAAATATTCACAGGAGACGCTGGCAGGCTGTAACTAGTAGTCAGTGAGTAGTGACTGGCTGCCGGATAACTGAAGATGAGCTGTCGAGAATGCCGTTTTATAGCCGGGCGGAGCGGCGCGGTGGTCCGTCTGCGCATCCCCCACGCGAGCTGCATCATTCGCTTGGATGGTGAGTAGTGGGGCGCGCTCTTCTACGTAAATGTTGCTGCCGGAGTGGGGCCGGTTTCGCTGATGTTGGCGGACCCAACGATAGTGAGTTCGAATCCACTGGGACCATCTTTTTTTTTTTTTTGTTTCTTCTAGTTTTGCCCATGCCGATATTTTGCATCGACACAGACTAGCTAGAGGATGTTTTCTATTTCATGTTATCGTCACATGGTTGTCTCCATGAAATAATTGTAAGAGACTTTTTTTGTAGAGTGTTCAATTTCCCACAATAATATGCTATGAACATCCATCTATGATACGCAAATGCCAAGCTACAAAAATCAAAAAAAAAAAATTGTTTTTCCCCATGTCATTTAAATGCAAAAACGAAATTTACGATAGAGAATTCCTCTAAATTTCAAAATTAAAAGCTCCACTTCAAACAGGCTTCTTTTCCTACCGTCCAGTAAGTTTTCAGCTTGTTTTTTCGATGGGAAAAAAAATTGCCTAAAAATGGCAAACCCTAGTAGGGTAAATACCCCAATAGATGGACACCTCCCAATAGATGGACAAATATTATTTACAAAAGCAATTACATTAATTTTAAGAACAAAAATGTTCGGTAATTTTTTTTTTTTACAACTACATATAGTTTTGAGTGCGAAAAATATTTTTTTTCAACTTTTTATTCAAAGTAATGATTAAAAAAAAAATTTTAATTTGACATCTCGCAATTTTGCTTCGAGAGCGCCACCACTAGTAAACATGTGTCCATCTACTGGGGTTTTGGTCTTTTTCTTAAATTTTTGTTTTTTGTTAATTATTACAAAGTTTTATGAAGTTTTGCTTTTTTTTTTCTAGTTAATTATATATTTTTACATAAGTATAATTCACTCTATCACAACTTCTCTGTATATTACTATAATCTTTTGCTAGAAGAACACGAGAGTTTTCTTAACCGTCCATCTATTGGGGTATTTACCCTACATATATAAAAATATATATTTATAATAGCAGAAATAAATGTCGGGAAAAAATTATTTTTTTTGTGTACATTCGTTTGTTCATTTGATTTTGTTTTTCAGGATTTTGTTACTGGATTGAGTATACTGTCAAGAGGATCAATGGATGAGAAATTACGTTGGACTTTTTCGTTATATGATATCAATGGCGACGGTTGCATTACTCGTGATGAAATGACGGATATTGTTACAGCTGTTTATGAATTGATGGGAAAATTTGCCGATCCTAATATGGATCACGAAGGAGTGAGGGAAAAAGTCGATCGAATGTTCCAGGTAAAATAATAAAATAATTCACAACAAATAATTCCAATATTAATAAAAAATTCAATAATGAATAAATAATAATTATCATCACAATAAATACTAATAATAATAACTTGAAGAATATTAATTTAAATTTTTATTATTATTAGCAATAGAAATAATTTAATTAATAGTGACAATTTGAATTATAATTTTGTCTTTGATAATTTTTTTTTCATTCGATTTTTTATTATTTTGAATATTTCAATTTTTTTAATCAATTCATTTAGAAAATATCTATCACTTCCGGTGAAAACGGAAGTCAAGTTCGAACCCACAATATTCTAAATATTTGCTAATTAAAATTATCTGTGAATGAAAAAAAAATTTATCCAGATATTTTGAAATTCATTTAAAAATTATTTCCTGATAAATCGTGGAAGTTTATTAAAAAACTATTTTTATTTTCTTCTCTATGAAAATATAGTAAAATCAATTTTCACTTTAAGTCGACAATTTCCCTATTCATCGGATGATAGAAAATAATTAAAATAAAATAAGATGAAAAATCGTGGAGAAAATTCATTGATTTAAAGTTAAATTACGAATACAAAACATCTGATATTTATAAATGTTTTATACGTTCAGTATAAAACTCCCAACAGGTTTCAAATGTGAAATCGAATTACATTGGGGATGTACATGCATTAATACAATTTCAGAAGCAACTTCGATGTGTGGAAACTTCAAGTTTATCTGTAACTATTTTACAAATACAAATATACAAATACAAATACAACTTGCATTTGAATAATCCAAAGTAATATGGATGTCTAACAAACAGCAAATTTCAACTTGTAATTCTCCAAACATATTCACAAACACACGAAATTTCCATATTCTACACTCGGAGAAAATTACTGTCATGAAAATTTTAAAGTAAAAAAATTTATGTAAAATTTTCTGATTCCACAATTCTGGTTAATTAATAAATTACATTACAATCTCAACAACAATCTCATTATAATAAACTATATGATGTCGTGACCTTCAACTGAATTATTAAAACAGTTTCGATAATCATTGAAAGTTAATTAACTAAAAAAATACTTGACAAATATATTTTTCGTTTATATTTTATTTTTGGATATTCAATAAAAATTTTATCGTAATAATTGACAGTTAATGTCCAAATTATTCAATATATATAAATCATTCTCTGTTTGAGTAATTAAATAAAAAATGTTGATTATATTTATGAGCAATAATTAAAATTTTTCAGTCATTTTTTTTATTAAATTTTTTTATTTACTATTCATCTTTATCATAATTGTTCAAATTGTTTAATCATTTTTATTAGAATAGATATGAAACTTAATCATTATTGATCATATATCATTAATAATTATTAACTATTAACAATAATTATATTAATTTTTTTGACTGTGTGAATAAATTTCATTTTTTGCTATCAACAAAAGCCCAAACATAACCATGCAAAAACCCTTCATAATCGTATCAAAAATTATTGATGTATATAGGTTTTTTGTGCGCCAGAATCTCATCTAAAATTTCATATTCATATAACAATAATTATTCCCCATAGTATCATCACTATGACTGAAAAACTAAACCAATAACATCATCATAAATACAAGTTAAAAACCGATAAAAATGTGAATAAATTCACCATAAAATAATATTATTAAATTCTTAAACCGGGTAATTAATTATATTTATACACTATCAGTAACTAATATTAACCTCTTAATTAAAAAATATGAAAAGTAAAAAAATAAAATAAAATAAAATAAAAGTATTGATAAAAATGTAGAATAAATTTCGTCTGCATCTCATCAAATAAATTATTCTTCGGCACAATCCAAAATATTTAGCGAAATAGAATTGTTGGAAATTATGCATTTGTACATATACCATCTATATATACAATGTGAGCAAACATACAAATTAAATTTCATGTCATTTGCATAAACCAATTATCGAATGGTGAATTTTCATTGAATTTTAACGTTCGTGCGAGTAAAGTTTCAAGTCGAAATATTTCAGGCGAAATTGAGTGCAACAATACACACACACACACAGACGACACAAATATATACCATAAATACACAATGTGACTAACGAAATTAGCGAGCAATCTGGGTCAATATATAAAATTATTAAAATGTCCTTGAAAGACAAGAATAAATTTTTCTTCAATATTATTTATTATTCGTTCGACTATAATTCAATTTATATTTCAATAAATAAATATATCGAGTTTGATGGAATAATATGGGACTGATTAAAATAAATGAATTAAATATAATGTTATTTAATGCGTCAATAAAATATTAGAAAATATATTTATTATGATTGATAATTTGTTTAAAAATTGTTACAGAAAATGGATGGGAATAAAGATGGAGTTGTGACTCTTACAGAATTTTTGGATGCTTGTCGGGCTGATCCCGATATTTCTACATCAATGGCTGCTCTCGACACCGCTTTCTGACACTCGATGCATTCAAAAAACTCGCCATGGACTTGAATTTCTCTGAAAAAAATTAAAATTAGTATATACACACGTATAAAATAAATTAATGAAACGAAAAAAAGTCACAAATTTCCTCGATAAAACGCTCAACAATTTCTTTTCTTTTTTTTTTTTCTCATCATTTCCACCATATTTGAGAGGGAAAAATAAACAAAAACTCTGTCCAAGGAGAAAATTTAAGCATCGGTATCGATTTTGTAAGTAAATTACTTCATTAATATGAACAAAAAAAAAAACGACGAGTCGAAAAAGAAAATTTAATTTTTTACCTCATTCTTAAATGATATTTTTTTACCCCAATTTTTTTTTCCCTCTTCCTCCCCCTCTAATGTAATGAACCCATGGCATATCACTCTTTTTATCCCGTGTATACAATAATATTAATGTATGCAAGAAAGTTTTTGCTTGACAGAAAAATAATGAACCAAAAGAAAAAAAAAATAAGAAATATATAAAGAAAAAAATATTTTTCGGATAAATTATTATGCTATTAATTTTGCTAGGTTTTTCATTTTATTTTTTTCGATATAAATGTAAATTCAGGCATTATCATAGGGTGATTCTATACTCTGGTTATTGTTTTACCGAGGGAGAAAATGAAAAATAAAAAACATAAAGAGAAAAAAAAAATAATAAGGGCAAAGAAATAACGAACGAGAAAATAGAATGGCAAGAGGTGTGAAAAAGTAAGAGAGCAGAGCGCGTAAAAAGCGCCGCAAATTAATTATGACCGTGAATCCTCGTTAGTTGCTTTTGCCACCCAACTCGCTTTTGAGTAAAATAATATTAACAATAATAATAAATAATATTAATAATTATAATAATGGAATAGAAAAGAAAAAAAATTTGTTGTTTCTATAGTGCGTAAGAATATAACGTAAAATGACATAAAATATTTATTTTTGTGACAGATTACTGTGAATGAATGTTTAAAATTTAAATAATTAAGAGTATTTATGCTGCTAAATAATTGAAACAGGGAGAAAAAAATTTTTTATTTATTTTAAACAGGATAAAAAGGAGAAAATTTTTAATGGAAGAATTTGACAATTTGTTTGTTAGATTCAGAATAATTTGCAAATATTAAACTATAAGCTGATTAAAATCTTTTTTATATCACTGCCCATCCCTTTTTCATTAAGTATTTAGTTGAAGAAGGGAGGAAAAAAAAATAAAATGAATGAATTTCTTTGAATTGAAAAAATTAAAAATATATTTATTTTTTTTTCTTTTTATGTTAATGGAATTGAGAGTTTTTTTTAGGATAAAAAATTCACGATGCATCGAAATTTGTCGTACATTTTAAAAATTAATGAATATTTAAAATCTTTTGATTATTAGCAGTGTAAAAATATTTATATGTTTATTTTTAAGTTAGATAAAATGAGAGATTTACATCGAAAAATGTTGGTCTCATATCAACTTTTTGATCACTACCGAATGTCTTTGAAAATAAAATTAAAAAAAAAAAAAGAAACAAATTAAACAAGAGTAAGAAAAAATATTGTCTAAGAATTTTAACTTGTTAACAACAAGTGAAATAACAATTGTATTTCGAAGACAATTACAAATTTATCGGGCTATAAAATAAATAATTGTAGTCCTTGTCAATATTACTATTTCACAAAAAATCTAAACTAATTTAGAAAATAATTCAAATCTTTTTCGTGTAGTTTATCAATGGATAAAAGAAAAATAATAATAGATCAACTATACTCTTTAGAGCTCTCTTATAATCTGTATGCCTGTCTAAGAAAATTAATCTCCAAAATTATCAAACAAAAACAAAATATTTTTACCTTCTTCATTAAATTAAAATTCACGTTATCAAATCTACGAAAAAAAAATAATTAAAATTTAAAAAACATCAATTATTCTTATCATTCGAATTATTTGAATATAAAAACAATAATATTACTATAAAAATTAATATATATAATTAATAGATCTTCACTTTATGAATTATTTAAGAAAAAAATTCGTAATTATTTTTTTTTTTTGACAAATCTTGAATAATCACAATCTTACATTTCAAAATATCTATTAGAACTATAAAAAATTAACACTACTATTTCACTATACGCAAATCTATCTCTATTTCAATGGCTTTACTGGAGTAGAAGAGAAAAATTCTAGTGCTAAAAAAAAATAAAAATTATATAACAAAAATTGATGAGTGAAGAAAAAATTCGGAAATTTGTGAATTGAAAAAAAAGAAAAAGGAATGAACATTTGAGAATGAGCTTAAAAGTCAATGATAGAAAACAAAAATACCGTAAGGTAGAACGAGGCCAAGAATAGTCCAATAAATAAATAAATTGAATAAATAAATAAATAAATGAATAAATATATTATATATAGTGTTAGAAAAAAAATCGTAGCGTTTGAAAGAAAATATATGGAAAACAAATAATAAGGGTAAATTAAGTTAACAGAGCATGTACCTTCAAAACAAAAAAATACAAAAATTTTAATATCACGGGAAAAATTGTTATCGCGCCTGAATATAAATTTATTATCCGATAATTTTCTATATATTTCAATCAGGCACGTAAATAAAATTTAAAGTCTCATTGGCGAACAAATTATATAATGTTAAATCTGACGGATTCTAAAATAAAAAATAAATGAAATGAATAACAATAGAAGAAAATAAATCCAAGCTTACACAATAATGACGATATATTTTCAATGTATGTAAACTTAAAAAGAGAAAAAAAAATGTATCATGAAAATTGAACGAAAAAAAAAAAAAAAAACGTGATTGAAATCAGGAAAAAAAAAATACTTTCACGTGTTAAATAGCTTTAAATGCAACGCGATCGATTACCGATTTGGGAAATTTATTCCATCGAAACCAGACGCGATGAATGAAAATAAATAAAAAAAGATAAAACTGGAAAATTATTAATAAAAAAAAAAATACGCGCTCTGCTAAACAAAAAAAAATTGAGTGTAAAATAAGTGTTTGGATGTTGGTTGTTAAATGTTTACAGTAGAATATACAATAATGAAAGAAATGAAAATTAATAATCTCAGCAGGAATCAGAAAAAAAAAAAAATTTTACATGAAAAAAAAAAAAATGAGAAAAAAATCGAATTATTTGAATAAAAATTTTTTTCCCCTTAATTTTTTCACATTCACAACGATGAGCGTGTCCAGTAAATGCAGTTCACTGCCCATCATTTGTCCGCATATGAAGAAAAAAATTGCACTTTTGCCAATTGTATTCAATGAATCAAATGTTTTTTTACGCTTAAAAAAGGGGAAAAATATTCAAATAAATAAATAAAAGCGCAAATTTATGTTAAAAAATAAAATAAAATGATTTGCCATCGAATCATATTTTAAAGTTGCTAGCCAAAGAAAAATTGGAATAAATAAATAATTAAATTGACCTATAATTTAAATATTAGTTACGTCATTAATATTATAATTAATTAAATAAATAAATTATATGAATTATTGATTATTGCCTGGGAGTGTGTAACTATTTTATAAATAAAATAGATTAAACAACGTTAAGAAAACGAAATTTGTTTTCAATTTTATTATATATATTCATTTAATATTTATAACCTTAAAAAAATTCACCTTTAATTTTCACACTACACTTTAATACTTAATTTCTCCGATAACTGCTTAGACACATAATTCCAATATCTTCTCCGTATTTTATCATGTTTATCCGACAACTCTTTGCACAACTAAAACAATAAACAATACAAAAAATTAAAAAAAGAAATATTTCTGAACTTGTAAAATTTAATTTTCTTTTTTTTTTTTTACTTACTTCTAAAGCTTTGTCAACGTGAAACAATGATTCAGGATTGTTTAATTCTATTTTATATCGATCTTGACAAATGTCAATAATACAAGCTAATAAATGATTGACACGACAGCCATTATTGTAAAGTTCCTCGCATTGTTTCAATACTTTATCGTTGAATGCCAGTCCGCCATTTTTGTCGTGCATCAAAATTCTATATGGAAAAAAAAATATATTTGTATTTTAATAACAATAATTATCATTAATATGTAGAGTGATAAATTTAATAATGAACAAAATTTTATATAGAACATTTGTAATGGAGAATTTGATTTTTAGGTTAAACATATAATTGAATAGAAGAGAATAATTATAATTTAAAATACGTGAAGAATAAATTGAATAATGAAACAAAAGTTTATATAAAATATCTGGAATGGAGAATTTGTTTTTTTAGGTTAAACATATGATTAAATAGAGGAAAGTAATTATAATTGAAAATACGTAAAAAATGAATTGAATAATAAACAAAAGTTTACATAAAATATCTGAAATGAAGAATTTGTTTTTTAGGTTAAACAAATGATTAAATAGAAAGAAGAAAATATATATTTGAAATATCCACGTCATAATTGAATTGAGATTTCCTCACAATTTATTCATTTTATATAAAATTAATGCTTCTATTTTAATACACAATGAATGAACCGATAAATCATTCACTTTACTGAACCAGGAAAAAAAATTCTGGTGTTAAAAAAGAAAAAAGATTTAATAAAATTCAATCACAAAAATAAATTTTACTCTGAATTCGATTCTTTCAATAAATTCATATAAAAAATAAATATTTTCATTACCCTCGTAGATAATTCCATGCACTTTCATTTCCTTTTACAATCAATATTTTCTCCAATGCAAAATCAACTTCTCGATCAATAATTTCTTGCTCAAACTTCGTCGTATGATTGAGCACGAAATAACGTTGATTCCATGCTGAATTATTTCTAATATCTGCCATCAATAATTCTTCAACGTACTCTAATTCATTATTAAATAAACTGCAACAGAAATAAAAGAAAAATTAAACTATCAAATCTATCAGATATATTTTTAAATATCAAATAATAATAATTTATTTATCAAAATAATTACTTGAATGTTTTAATGCACCACTGTCTGTGTTGCCATGTGTGATAATTTTTCTCATCTTTACACAAAATATTTGCAGTAAATTCCAATTCTCTGCTTGGATCTTTCAACAATTCAACAATTGCCTTTCGATGATGCCAAACTTGATAATTTTTTGAATTACTGCCAATCATTGAATCAATATAATCCAATTCATCATAAAGATTTTTATCCAGTGCTTTAAGAATATCACGACGATATTGCCAAACTGTATAATTTGCTGGATTTAGCCAAAGACAATCAGCAGTTAATGATAATGCACGCTCAGATTTCTCATCGAGTTTTAATATTGCACGAAAATAATCATAAACATCACGAACTGTAATGAAATAATAAATTTATTTAATTATATCATTCCATTTTGAGGTTATGCATAGTATCAAATATGTAAAGTGATAAACTTAATAATAAACAAAAGTTTATATGAACTTTTTGGGATGAAGAATTTGTTTTTTAGGTTAAACATATGATTAAATAGAAAAAAATAATTATAATTGAAAATACGTGAAAAATAAATTAAATAATGAAAAAATATTCGTATATAAAATACGTGAAATTGAATTCTCATTTTTTTTAGGTTAAACATACGATTAAACTGAAGAAGAATGTAAGTTTATTAGTAATAATGATTATAATTATTTACATTTATCGGAGTAAGCGATTGCAATAACGGGATGTGGTCCATCATCTTGAGGTATTGGTACAATATCTTTCCATTCTTCTCTGTCTTTATAAAAAATCCAAGTTTCATCGTCGACAACTTCGTCTGAGCTACCTGACATTTTTTTTGTTTTTCTTAATAATTAAATAGAATTAAATAAACAATTATCTATTTGGACAAATAATTGTTCCGGCAACTTGAATATCTCTTGAATACAGTCGAATATATGACGCAAAATATAAAAAAAATAACTTGTTCCTCACTTCAAAGCAGTTAATCGAATCCATGCGCCTCTATCGGCGGAATAAACAAGCTAATTATATCACTATAGGAACACAAATTTTATATGTAATCAGCCATTCATTTCTATTTTTGTTCTCCATGATCCGCTTGTCTATTAATTCACTTTGTTTACAGTGTTATATTATGAAATGGTGTTGTGTTCTCGATGTACACTAATAATTTATATTCAATCAAATATCTATTAAATTTCATTTAATTTAGTCATGAGAATGCATCCACTAACGATTTTGAACACTTTTTATTTCATATCCACCTAGGTATTTATATTTGTTGAAGTATTTGAGGTTATGTTAAAGATTCCAGTGATTTTAACTTTAATTGTAATAAAAATAAATTTAAATAGAAAAAGTTCGATTAACTAATATAATATAAAAGATTATTTATCTATTATTGTGATTATTTATTATCAAATATCAACATATTTATTTATGTAATAATTGATAAACAAAATGGACGATTCAACAAAATTCTCTCGACATGATTCAATTATATCAATAGTAAGTTACGAATAATAAAATATAACAATTGACATTATACTCTGATAATTAATAATAAATAAATAATGAATTTTTTTTTTATCTATACAGAGCAGTTGTGAAAATTCACCAGTGAAATTTGAATCAAATAAAATCATACAATCTACAAGAAATTTAAGAACGAATGGAATGATAAATAAAATATCGTCATCATTAATTATTGATTCTGATCCAGAAGATGATTTTGCAGTAAATAATAAAACAAATAGTCATATTAAGTCAGCATTTTCTGAAAGTAATACAAATATTAATAAACAAAATGGTGAATGTCGTAAAAGTACATTTGCTCCGAAAAAACCATCAGCAATAACTGCAAAAATATTGGCAAAAAAACCAATTAATTCATCATTAACAAAACCATCTGTAAATTTATCGCCAATTAAATCACAAAAATCGCCATTGAAATCAAAATTGAAATTGACAAAAAATGAACACAGATTTTCCGAATCTGATGAATCAGATGCGACACCAGAGTCTACAAGTCCAATGAAAAATCCAAATAAACGACCATGGGCAGGTCCTGATTTCAAAGTTAATTTATCACCATTAGAAATGGACGATGAAGTTTTGTGTTATGTTCAATATATTAAAGAATCTCCATTAATAACAGCAGGATTACCAACATCAGAGCCAGGTTTATCGCAGCATTATCGACAAATGAAAGATCTTTACATTGAAATATTAGAAAAATTTAATACTGCATTTGAAAAAATTCCGATTTCGATATTGGAAAAATTTCCATCGTTTGATCCCGTTGCATTTAATCAATTAAAAGTATTAAGACAACAAGTGAAAGCCAAATGTCGTTTGGCAGAACGTAAATTAAACGCAAATTCTACAGAACAAACCAAAAGTGATGTGGAAAATGAAAGCACTCAACTAAATCAATCGCCAATAAATAATAAAAATAATAATAATACTAATTATAATTCATCACAGGAAAAAACTGAATCAAAGCGTGGAACATTTCAATTAAAACGTTTAGTTAAATCAACAGTACCACAAGAAATTTCACGTAAGATTGAGCCATTTTTATCAAAATCTCTTTCACCAGAAGAAAAAAAATCACAATCATCGAATTTAATTGATAAAATAACGATAAACGATTCGCCAACAAAATTGTACGATGATGAATTATTAATGAACAGTTCAATCGATGAGCAGCCATCAACATCGAAACATTTCTCAAATAATTTATCTGTATCGTCGGAAATGGATTCATCACATGATAAATCCGGCGATAAATTAAGTCAAAAATCATTGTCAGATGAAATACGAAATTTTCCGTCATTTGATGGCTATGACGAATCAGCAAAAAGTCGTAATATTGTTGAAACAATAATGTCAAATGATAAATCAATAAATGTTACTGAAATGGGTAATTTTATGGGTAACGTACAAAATTCAGGATTAACTGGTGAATTTGACGGTTATAATTTTCCACATTCAACTGATTTACAACATTATTTTCGTCATACATTTGGATTATATCAATTTCGTCCAAATCAATTGCAGGCAATTAATGCAATAATGTTGGGACACGATTGTTTTGTTTTAATGCCAACTGGCGGTGGTAAATCATTGTGTTATCAATTACCGGCAATTATTACGCCAGGTGTTACAATAGTTATATCGCCATTAAAGAGTTTAGTTTTAGATCAAGTACAAAAATTATTATCTCTTGATATTCCAGCTGCTCATATGTTAGGTGGAATTAATGATGCTAAAGCAAATTCAATTTATTCTGATTTATCAAAAGAAAAACCGTCAATTAAAATTCTTTATGTAACGCCAGAAAAAATTTCTGCATCACAAAAACTTTTGTCAACTTTAGTACGATTGTATGAACGTAATTTAATTGCAAGAATTGTTATTGACGAAGCGCATTGTGTTAGTCAATGGGGACATGATTTCCGACCGGATTATAAACGTTTAAGTTTGTTGAGAGATAAATTTCCCAAAGTGCGAATGATTGCATTGACTGCAACTGCAACGCCGCGAGTTAGAGAAGATATTTTAAAGCAATTAAAAATGAAAGCGCCTGAATGGTTTTTATCGAGCTTTAATCGGCCAAATTTACGATATCGAGTTGTGGATAAAACTGGAAAAGCTGCACATGTTGAGATTATTGCATTGATTAAGGAAAAATATAAGGGAATGAGTGGAATTGTTTATTGTTTTTCAAGGAAAGATTGCGATACTTATGCAGAGCGATTACGGGATAATGGAATTGCTGCATTGAGTTATCATGCAGGAATGGGAGATTCTGCTAGAAGTGATGTTCAAGGACGATGGATTGCTGATGAGGTATTTTTATTTGTCGAATTTCATGTTGAAACTTCGTTTGTTTAAGGAGGGAAATTTCATTTATTAATTGTGTTAAATGATAATTGAATATTATTTGCTCAACCTCAAAGTTTTTCTTTCTCAAATTAGCTACTGTTTTTAATGAATTATAATTAAAATATCTATTATAACAATCGATTTCTATGAGGGTTAACCTCAAAATTCTTCTTTCTCAAACTAATTATCATTAGTAATGACTATAAACAACATTTCTATTGTAATGATACATTTCTACAATGTTTAACCTAAAAATTTGCCTTGCTCAAACTAACCACTACTTTTAATGAATTATAATCAAAATATCCATTATTAAAATCGATTTTTATAAGGGTTAACCTCAAAATTCTTATTTCTCAAACTAATTATCATTAGTAATGACTATAAACAACATTTCTATTGTAATGATACATTTCTACAATGTTTAACCTAAAAATTTGCCTTGCTCAAACTAATTACTATTTTTAATGAATTATAATCGAAATATCCATAGTAAAAACCGATTTTTACATAGAGAAATAAAATTATGGAACTTTTCTTCTTTTATTTTTAACTTCGGGACATATTTAATCCCCTAAATCTTAATTTTATTTGTATAATAAAATCTCATGGTGTTTTTTTTTCTTTTTATTTAAGGTCAAAGTAATTTGTGCAACGATTGCTTTTGGTATGGGAATAGACAAACCGAATGTACGTTTTGTAATTCACGCATCATTGCCTAAATCAATTGAAGGATATTATCAAGAAAGTGGACGCGCCGGACGCGATATGGAAATCGCTGATTGTATATTATTTTATAATTATGGAGATACAATGAGAATACGTAAGATGATGGAACAAGACAAATCATCGGCTGCAGCATTGGAAACACATTTGGATAATTTATCACGTATTGTTTCGTTTTGTGAGAATAGAACTGATTGTCGACGTGAATTGCAATTGAATTATTTTGGTGAGAATTTTTCACGTGAAAAATGCATTGCAAACAAAGCAACTACATGTGACAATTGTAGAAATAAGGTAAATAAATTACATTTTTCAAGTATGGAATGATATTCAGTTTGAATAATCAACAATTTATTTATTGATTGTTCAATGGAATCGCTGGAAATAATGAACAAATAATTAATCGTGTTTGAATAATTTAATTCGATGCTGATAAATCAATTTTAGGATACTTTTGATATCGTTGACATGACAGAGGATGCAAAATTATTAATTAATGCTGTCAATGACATTAATAAGTCACGAAAGTGTAATCTCACAATTATTTATCTTGCGGAAATATATAAAGGCTGCTGTATAAAAAAAATACGTGATGCAGGTAAATTAATTGCAATAATTTACAAAAAAAATATGAAATATTAATGTTTAGTTACTTTTTTTATAATACTTTTTTGATTATGAGCATATCAATTTCATGTATGAATTTCAACGGTACTTGAAGATTATAAAATTTCACGGTATAATAGTTTTCACAAAGTTACATTTCTATCAGACTTAACCTCAAAATTTTTCTTTTTCAAATTAACTACTGTTGTTGATGAATTATAGCCAAAATATATATTATAACAATGAATTTCTATGAGAATTAACCTCAAAATTCTCCTTTCTCAAACTAATTACCATTATTAATGACTATAAACATTTCTATTATAATGGTACATATCTACAATGTTTAACCTTAAAATTTGGCTTACTCAAATTAATTACTGTTATTATTGAATCATAATCAAAACATCTATTATAACAGTCTATTTCTATGACGATTAACCTCAAAATAGTTCTCTCTCAAACTAATTACCATTATTAATGACTATAAACCACACTTCTATTATAATGGTACATTTCTACAATGTTTAACCTTAAAATTTGGCTTACTCAAATTAATTACTGTTATTATTGAATCATAATTAAAACATCTATTATAACAATCCATTTCTATGAGGATTAACCTCAAAATTTTGCCTTCTCAAATACTATTGTAAATGATTGAGTAAAGAAATATTATAAATAACCCAAAAATATAAAAAACTATTATATCAAATGTTAAATATGGAAATGCATTCAAATAATTATTTATTATAAACTATTAGCATCAATATTATTTCATTTAGCTTCGTACTGTTTCTTCATTCATAAACAAAAAGCATTAATAAACATAAAATCATCATACAAAATGAATTATTCAATAAAACAATCTGAAAAATTATTCCAGGACTAGACAGTCATCCGTTGTTTGGCCGAGCAAAAAATTCAACTCGCAGTGACATTGAACGACTAATTCATAAATTAGTTCTTGATGGTTATTTACGAGAAGAAATGTACGTGAATAGAGAAATTGTCACTGCATACCTCAAAATTGGACCAAACGCCCAAGAATTTATGCAATCTAAAGACACAAAGGTAATTTGAAATCACAAAAAAAAAAAAACAATTTCCATTCAGGAGTTTTATGAATTTAAAATAAGTTAATTAAACAAATTAATTCATTTCTTTAATTTACTCTTGTCTTTCTACTTTAGTTCATGTTCCCGATGCGATTTAAATCAACAAGTCAATTGACAGTAACAGTTACAACTGCCAATAAACCGTCAAACACAGCAATTAAAGCACTTAAAGAATTACAAGATAAATGTTATGCAGAATTAATGCGCGATATTAAAGGTTTTGCTGGAGCATTAGACGTTTCTGCATCAACAATTATGAATATGATTGCAGTGCGTGCAATGAGCCAACAAATGCCAATGAATGAAGAAGAAATGATGAAAATTCCTCACGTAACAAAAGCAAATTTTGAAAAATTCGGTAAAATATTGTTGGACATTACGAAGAAATATGCGATGGAAAAAATTGTTTTAGAAGCCGAAATTGCTAAAATAGAACAGAAAAATTCCGTTAAAGATGATGATGATAATGAGGATGATAACGGTAGTGTGTTTAATGATGATAATTGGATTAATACTCAAACTGGATCAAGCAATAAAAGACCAATTAAAAATACACGCGGTAAAAAACGTAGTAGAACTAGTACACGTAGCAACAACACAAAACGTTTCAGAGCAACAAATACAAATGGACGCAAACGACAAAATCAAAATAAAAATCTTGGAATAGTTGATTTTACACAGAAAGAAGAATTTATTAAAGATCCATTAAGATTCACAACTTTTGGATTGTAAACTAATTTTTTTTTTTATTTAAAATCTTAATTTATATACAAATAAATATCTATAATTTTTTTTTCCTATTAGTTTTGAATTATTCGAATTAGAAATAATTTTTTCTTGTATAAACATTTAAAGACAACTTGATCAATGGTTTCAGTGTTAAATATAATTTTAAAATTTATTTGTAGATTAATTGATAAATCATGAGGTTTTTTTTAATAATTCATTTAATTTTTATATATTTTATTTACTACAATAATTAATCACAAATATTACAACTAAATTACTTCATTTGTTTAATTTATTGGTCGAATCACAAATCTGGTTGGATAATTCGTGATTGTCTGTCGTCATTTCTCACATGTTTTTTTAATAAATCCATTATTTCATTGTTAAATTCATCGGGCGTTTGTTTAACACCTGCAGCCCAGTAAAATAAATCCCAATCGTTTGACGGTAAATTAATTAAATGATCGTAGAGCTTTAATTGATCGTCATTAAATGTATTCAAATATTTCTTTGCAAATGTACTCAATACTAAACCATTTTCCAACATTCCACGTTTTCGTGATTGATATAAAAGTCTGAAATTTATTGATAAATCGTTAAATTAAAATTTATTCTTGAAGATTTTTTTATTTGAGAAAATTTTATCTGATAATTTGTGAGGTTATGGAATAAATTTCATATTTTAATAAACTGCGATTCATAATTTTGAATTTCTGTTTTGATTATTGCTCCGAATTTTTATTTTTTTGCAAATTCGTGACGAAATAATTTGAGGTTAAATTTTTAATTTGAATATTATTAATTATTTAAAAGTGTTTTTTGAAGTTGAATATTCGAATTTCTGGATAAATAAAAGAAATAATAGAACATAAAGTTCAGGTAAGAATTATTTGTGTTTATTTTTCATATTAAAAAATTTTGTAATGAAAAACAAAAAACGAAAATGAATAATTGAATTTTTTAATAAGAAAATATTTGATATATAATTATTTTGTTCTATGTAATTGATGATTAACAATAAAATAAAGAAAGATGTTTAAACATTTCTCAGTTATTCACGAAAATTTAAATTATTTGTTTTTTTTTTCTTTGATAAATAATTCAATTTCAAGTTTTGTCAATAATGTTCATAGAAACATTGTGAATTAATTTACAAATGAATTAAACAATTCTTTGATTTAATTACACGGTCACTTCGATTTATTTAACATGAATAAATAAATGAAACAAGAAATAAATAAAAGTATCTCACCGAGCTCTTTTTAATTCAACATTTTCTCCTTGGCGTTCAACATAAGGTGGAATTGTTGGTTCATTACCCTCAATATGAACAATTTCATCCGATTTATTTCTAATAATATTAATATTATTATTACCAATATTGTTATTAATATTATTAATCATCCATGAACATGTTGCATCAGGAATCGCAACTGGCCTGCAGTTAACCTAAAAATAAATTTTACACAAAAATAAACGGATGAAATTCATTAATAAAAACACTTATTAATTCGTATATTATTTAATTATACTATTAACTAACAAATTTATTGCACTGCCTCAGCATACAATTCATAATTTATAATTTTCAAATAAAACTTCACGAATTTGCGTATTAAAATTGTGTTTTTCTATTGTATTCAGTATTATGACAATTTAAGATTGACTAGTGGCGCCGTCTGTTTAGTTCATTGAAAAAAAACACTAGATGGCATTGAAAGTTCGTTAAATTCACCAGAAAACTATTTTTAATTTCACAAAATAAACTCAAGAAAGCACCACATGTCTCTAAAATTGTCTATAAAAAAATGATCTAATTATTTATTTATATATTTATCATAATAAACATTGTCAACAGTCAATAGTATTAATTTAAAAAAATTTTTTCACTAGATTTAATATCACTTAGTTCTCATATAAAATTACACAAATTTTTCAAATATTTGTTTATAATAAAATACAAATAATAAATGAATAAACAAATAATTAACACATTTTAAATTGTTGATCATTTATATTGATATTTATTTATATTTTTATAAGTAATAATTGATTACGATTGGAAAATACAAACAACAAAGAGTACGTCTATCTTTTTTAAATTATTATAATAATAAATATAATAATAATAATAATAATAATATTAGTAAACAAATAATAATAATACACAGATATTCATTTGTTTATTCTTTTGTTTCATTTCATTTGTTTTTAATAATTGTCTCATTATTTGAAAAAATTTTTTTGTTTTTTTTTTTCATTTTTTTGTTTATTGTATAATTAATGAAAATTATTAATGTATTTTTATACAACAGATCGATTAATTATAGGGTAATTAAATGTGAATTATTTGTTCACTGCTGATTTTTTGTCATTTCTATTTTTGTTTTAATTGAATTGATATAAATTATTTTGGATTTGTAAAACGAGTAGATAAATAAATTTAAATAATTTGTTTAAAGAAGGAAATTTTTTTTTTTTTTCATTTCGGGGGGGAAATGATTGGTTTGGAGGGTTAGAAAATTGAAAATATGGAAAAATATTTTCAATAATGAGACAAAATGGTGATTAATTAATCACGTTTTTTTTTTTTTTTTTTTTTTTCAATGTTGAAAACTTTTCGTTGGAGCTTTTTTTCTCTTGTTTGTTTTTTTTTTTTTGATTATTATTTTTCACATTCTCACGATATACATGTTGTATGACTATTTACACGGTTTTTAATGGACACCTAAGACCTGAACAATTAGGAAAAAAAAAAAAAAGAATAGAAAAGAAAAATCTGAATGTCAAAACAAAAAAAAAATATTAATTAAATATCTATTTATCATGTAGGTTTTTTTTTTCTTTTTCTTATTTTTTCTTTTGTATATTTATATATGTATAACCGGAAGTAATTACCGGATTTCACATTTTTCATACATATATATGTAACAACAACGTACATCTAGAAAAATGAAAGTGAAAGTGAATTTTTTTATATTATTTTTCAGTATTGGAATATTTTTTTTTTTTGTTTTTTTTTTAGTCATTTGAAATTGAATGTTAATAATTAGCTTATTTGCTTTTTTTTTTTTTTTTTTTTTTCGTTTTCATTTCTTATACAATATAATTAAATACATCTTAAAGTTTTATTTAATTATTTATATTACCAATAATTATTTGATTTACAATGCGCTAAATTTTATTATTTTATTTTTCCTTTTTTTTCGTTTTTTTTTTCTTTTCTTATTTTTTTTTTTTATCGTTTTTTTTATTCTTTATTACAAAGAGAAATTTAACTTTTTTTTTTATCCATTTGCACTCGGGGAAAATTTTTCCATTTCTCATTATCATTCGTCATAAACAAATACAAATTGTAAATTGCAATTAAATTTTCAGTTAATTAAAAAAATCCGTTAAACAATGCAAAATTGTAAAAGAATTAAAAAAATTATCCAGGCATTATTAATTTAAAATATTTTGTTTTTTAATTTCATAAAACAAATGTGCACGATTTTTATTCATCAACTGACGAATAAAAAAAAAAAAAAAAAATAAACAATATTATTCAATAAACGAAAGAATAATTAATCATGTCACATTCACATTAATAACACCGATGGAAAAAATAATGAAAGAAGAAAACAACAAAAACACAAAAAAAAAAAAAAAAATTAATAATTTTAGCGCCCAAAAATCAATGGTAAAGCTTTGGCCGATTATTTTTTTGTTTATTTATTTTATTCATATCATAAGTCGATTAAAAGACGAGAATTTATCATATATATACACGTATATATATAAATAATAAATTGATTATCAATAAAAAAAAAAACCATTTATAATTGAGTATTTTTTTCTTTTCATATTTCTAAAAAAAAAAAAATATTTAAATAATATTCTCGTTAAAATCCTTTTTTTTTTTCACAATTAAAAAACTGGCACATACAACCTTTTTTTTTTATTCAATTATATCAATAATAATAATAATAATAATAATGATAATAATAATAGTAATAATAATAAAAATATTAATAATATAATTAATAATAAAAATTTCAATTTTACTTTAATTTCGTAATCCCATTTTTGTTTTTGTTTTTTTTTTTCTGTCCATTTCTCATATTTAAAAATCGTTCTACATATTATTTAACATAAAAATTAATTTGCCATTACAATAATTAACAATAATATATATGACAAATAATAAGAAGAAAAAAAAAAATGCGAAAAATTAATTATAAATGAAATGAAATAAAATGGTGAAAAATAATTATAAAAGAAATGAAAGAAATATTGTATTATTATCAACATGAGTTTAAAATTCTACGGTAATTAATTAATTTGATTATTAATTAATTAATTTACACGAAATATTATTTCGTGCATTACGATTTTTTTTTTTTTTACTTCATACATTCACGCAATCACAATCAATTATAATTACACTGTACAATGATAATAATTATTAGATAATATTAATAATAATTATAATAATATTAATAATAATGATAATGATAATAATGTAATAATTGTAATAATTATAATGTTATTGATAATATTTAGACGCCCGGCCTATTTTGTGTCGTTAAAATTGATAATTGAATTAAAAATTTATCAACAATTTTATTGACACAAAACAAGGAAAAATTATATTTTTATTTTCTTTCATATTTTTTTCCTTTCTTTTTTCACTTCGCAATTTTTTTTTTTGTTTTATCCTTTTCATTTTCATTTATATACATAAAATAAATATTAACATTTAATTGTAAAACTATGTACTCGCACCAATTTACCCTCGAGCGCGTACGTTTTTTTTTTTTTTTTTTCAAATTTTTTTGATGCGTTTAAAAATTTGAAAATTCGTTCGTGATTTTTTAATAATAAAAAAAAAGAGTTTTTTTTTATTTGATTTACTTGGACACGCAGAATATATTTGAGGATACTGGCTCTTTATTATTTTTTTTTTTATTATTATTATTATAAAATTATATATTAGGTACCTTGTTCTGTTCTTGTTGTTTCATTGTTTGTTTTATTTAATTAATATTTTTATTTTATTTCCATTCGAAATTGCACAGGTTATAAATAACGAAGAGGGGAGGAAGCGGAAGAAAAGAAAATAATATTTATATGAGATGATGAAAAATTGTTTTGTTATTATAATTTTTTTTTTTTTTTAACCAATGGCGACACTGTTGGTTTTATAAACAACCGAACACACGCTCTTTTTGGCACATATAAGTATATTTATCACATCGCGCTCTCACGAAAAAAAAAAAAAAAAAAAAAGAAAATTATATACTCTTTTGTATTTTGTTTAAAAATCAAAAACAGAAGAGAAAAAAAATTTTTTTTTCATGATTTTTTTATTTTTATTCCTACATTTAAACCCCTATCTAATGCATTATTTTTGCATTTATTTAAATATTGTTTGTTTCGTTTTTGTTCTCTAAAATCGTACATCTTTCCATCTTGTGTTCTATTTATTTATTTATTTATTTATTTATTTATTTATTTATCCATTTATTTTTTTTTTCGAACCGTAATTGATATGAGATTCAATAAATAAATGATAATAAAAATACTATAAGTACTAAGCATTTTTTTTTTTCGTTCAATCATTTTATTTGCATTTTCGCATTATTAATCGTGATCATTTTTTTTTTTCACTAATTCATTTATTTATTTATTTATTTATAAACTTGTTTTTCTCTTATTTTTTTTTTTTTCAATATTCTTAGTCATTTTCACGTGTATGAGATTTTATCCATAATTTTATTTTAGTATAAACAAACACGACTGACCAAAAGGTATTGAAGAAATTAATTCACAAGAATTTTCATTCATTTTTTTTTATCGTTTTCTCTCCTTGTGAATTTTAAATATTAATTCTCCCATATATTTTATTGATTTTTAATTCATTCAATGGAATGAACACTCATGTCCAATGGCTACTCATAATTTTATTTCTCAATACTTAAACAACTTTGTGAGCTTGAAAAAAAAAAATTGAATAAAAAAGTCCTAACAAAAAAAAAATTATTTTTACTTCAAAATGTCGTAAATGAATTTTTTTTATTATTTCGTCGTATGGTTTTACATCTTCTTAGATATCCTGTGTATTAAAAAAAAATAACACAATTGATTTTTCATTTACATTTCAACGAAGTTTTACTTCACATTTTTTTTCATATTTTTCATTTTGTTCTCTTGTATTATCATTTTTTTTTTTTTATTCTTTTGATTATCATTGGATCACCTCTCTTATACATCGAGTAAATAATTAACCTCAAATATTCATATTCACTATTAAAATAAAAAAAAAATAAATTAATTTCCCACAGGAAAAAAGAAATTTCATTAAATTTCCGTTATTAATTTCACATTTTTTTTTCTGCTTTCTCAAAATTTTCCATGGCCTAAATATATATTCTCTACTTTGGCGTGTAATATATTTACGTTATTGATTGATTGATTGATTGATAATAATGATATATCAATTAATTTTTCGATGGCACAAAGAGAAAAAAAAAAAAAAGAAAACGTGAAAAATAAAAACAGAAATAATATTTTTATGGCAAATTATTTCAGCAAGATTAAAATAATTTCATTCGTTTCTTTGTTACATTAATTAATCCATATTATTTTCTCATTACCAAAAAAGTTCACGGACAATTCTTGATGCTCCGGGTTGCCATAATGGCTGACCCGGAGCCACTGTTCAATCTTCATCATGATGTTGTCGTGGACTTGCATCATAACCACTAATAGAACCCGAATTATCAGGTGAAAAATTCATCATATCACTTGGCGACAAACTATCTTGTGGATAATAAAATGAGGAATGATCTTGACTTGGTCCAGCGCCACTTGTACCACCGCCATTTAATAAATTAGCTGGTGGAGATTGCGATGGACGCGCTGATGGTCCAGCACCTGGTGGATGATGTTGTGAATTTAAATCAGCACTAACTGGCGATAAAAATCCCATTTCTGGTCCACCATCACGACACCATAATTGTCGCATTTCTTGTCTACGTTGTCGCATTAATGATTTATATTCAGATATTCGCATTTTTTTACCATCAACAATGCACGTTCGTTTTGGACGAGGTCGATACCTATAATCTGGATGTTTTTCCATGTGTAATTTTGATAATCGCGATTGTTCCTCGTAGTATGGTTGCTTTTCTGGATTTGACATTGCCTTCCATCGAGCACCTGAAATTAGTGAATAGAAAAATAAAATATATTGATTAGTTTCAAATTGAACGTGAAATTTTCATTGTGAATTTAAATTTTTCAAAATTATTCAATTAATAAATGGGTAATTATTTTTTTTTATGATTTGTAGTGGATTTTTTATGTAATAGAATGTTTCAATTTACTTGCGAAAAAATGTGTGAGAAATGATTATTCAATAATTTTTATGGTTGACATTTAAAAGTTTGGATTTAATGTTGAATTTTTATTTTGAATTCAATTTTTTTTTTCTGACGTTATTTATATTTTTCACACGTTTCTTCATGTATAAATATGAAAATTTGCATAAGACAGAACATTTCAGAAGCGACTGTTGATTGATTTGATACATAACCTCAAATAAAATTGAAATAAATCAAAAATTTCCATTACAAATCAAATTTTTTTTTTTTCTTTTTTGATTATACATTTATTGATTAAAACATTTTTTGTGGTGTGTAAATTTTTGTTCCCGATGTATTATAATGCAAAACTTTACATGTTAACAAAGATTTACAAAATGAAATTGAGAAAATAAAAATTTTAGACATGAGAAATTTAATTTTTGAACCAAAAAAAAATGTTTTTAAACTAAGAAAAAATTTATAAACCAAAAATTGTTTTTTTTTTTGGAGAATAATTGATCTTAATGTATAATCTGCAAGAAATTTTCAGAATTTTTATTGTTTTAATGGTGAAATTTCCCTGATTTTGCCTAATCTTTTGCTAACGATATTTCAATTTATTTTTTTTACTTACCAAGAATTTTTGATATGTTTGAATTGTGCATGTCCGGACAAGCTTTTAATATTTTCCGTCGTTCGTCTTTGGCCCAAACCATGAATGCATTCATTGGCCTTTTGATATGTGGCTTACTTTCATTCTCTCTTTTTTGTTGTCTCACCATTTTAGCTAAAAATAAAAAGCAGAAAAAATATATAAATAAAAACTCATGAAATTAATTCGTAAAAATTAAATAATCAGTGAATCATTTTGTTCGAATGAACTCTATTATATAAAAAATTACACGACGTAAAAAACAATTAAAAATTTGAAAAACTTTGAATATCTATATTAATTTTGAATCATTAAAATTCAAAGTTTTTGAACTGGATTATATAATTAAAATTATATATATGAATTTATCAATTAAATATGGATTAAATTCATAGTAGAAATCGCAACAAAGAGAAAGAAATGTCAAAAAGTAGAAAGTAATTTTTATTTTTCGTTTAAATTAATTAAAATTCGTTTTTGAATTCTGATATTTTATTCATTATTTTTTTATTTATTTAAATTGGTCAGATTAAACAATATTATATTTTTATCTCATAGAAAAAGAGTATATATTCAATTTCTTTCATTCATTTTTGTCGATTATTTATAATTCAAAAAAATATTTTTATCTTTATCTAAAATCGATTTTTAATTTTTCTTTTTCTCATTATATTTCATGACTAATAATTAATAAGTAATCAAAGCTATTCACAATATTTCTGAATGCTCAAACAATTCAATTTTAGACGACAACAATCGATAATACAAAAAAAAAAAAATTTTTTTAAAAACAAAATATCCAAAAAAATTCAACTGAATTTAAAAAATTCTTCGTTAACTTAATTATTTATTTAATTATTTTTACTATTCACCTTTCTCCGTGATATCATCAGGAACTTTATATGGATGATCACGCCACACTGTTATAAATAAAAAAATGCATTAAGAATTTATTCCTTCAACAAAATAAATATAAATAAAAATAAATAAAAAAATTATTTCAAATAATTCGACGTCAACATAAATTTATGTAATTAATTTTTAAACTCCATTTGTTTAAAATAATCCTAATTAATTCAATCCGAATAATATTCATTTATTTATCTATTCATTCATTCATTTATTCATTCATTTATTTATTTATTTATTTATCAAGATCAATTTAATTTTTTTTTTTCCAATTTTTTTTTTTTTTCATTAGTGACATGTTTTAATTTATTATTTGCAACTCACTGTGAGGAGATGAGAGAAAATCTTGATCCTCTTCTGGTCTATCATCGCCACGATTACCAGCTGAATGTTTCATTGGTCGTTGTTGTTGTTGTTGCGTGGGTGCAATAGTGCCTGGATTTGGTGGTGGCAAACTATAAATTCCATGCATGGCAAAATGTTTTTCAACTGCTGCTGCTGCTGCTACTGATCCACTTGCTCCATTATCATCTTTAACCATCACTTTTCCAACTGCACAAAATATTAAATCAATTGTTAATCAAAAAATAAATTTCTTTATTTATAAAATCGTTAAATGTAAATTCATTTGAATCAACAAATAAGAAATTAATTTATTGTATTTTTTTTTTTTGCAAGAAAATTGAGTTTATAAAAATGAAAATTTAATTTTGTGATTTTTAATAATAAACAACAGATCATTTGTGCTAATTCAATCCATTTTATTTTATAATTTATGTTCAGAAAAATAATAACTATCTAGATTAAAAACAATTAATTAATTAATTAATTAATTTTTTGTTTTATTTTACTTATTAATTATTTATTAATTTTTCAAAATAGAGATTAATTCATGGAAATAAATAAATGAATAAATATCCAACGTAGCAACTAAAAATCAATGAATTCCCTCCTTTATTTATATTCACAATAATTAATAAATAAATCGACTGTCACGACAAAATTAATAATTTTTATACTCAATTTATTTTTCATATAATTAGACAATTCATTTCTATATTCCACCCAAACAAATAAATAAATAACCCAGAAATAATATTCGAAAAATAATAATTTTTGTCTTTTTGGATTTATAAAACTAAAAATTAAATTTTCTGATTTTTATTTTTTTATTTTTATCATCTGATTAATTTTTATTAATAAAAAATAGATCATTTGTCCTAATTTAATCCACTTTAATTCATGATTTATATGCAGATAAATAATAACTATCCAGATCATTAAAAATATTTATTTAATTAATTTCTTTGTTTTCTTCTGCTTATTAATTATTTATTAATTTTTTGGCAATAGACATTAATTCATGAAAACATTTCTACAATATAACAAATTGCTTCAACTAATTCTTGACTCTAAAATATAATTTTAATTAATAATAAATACCAATATAAATGAATAAATAAATATTTAACGTAGCAATTAAAAATCATTGAATCCCCTCCTTAATTTTTATTTACAATAATTAATAAATAAATCATCTATCACGACAAAATTAAATAATTTTTATACTCAATTTATTTTTCACATGACAAAATAATTCATTTATTCAATAAAATAAATAAAAAACCCAGAAATAATATTCTGAAAATAATAATTTTTGTTTCCCCATCAAACAAATCAAAATGAATACTCACTTGGCGATGAAAGCGAACTCAAATGTGGTGGTAACCCAGCGTAAGATAAATTTGGCAAATAATTTCTTGACACTGGTAAACCAGGTGAAAATAGTTTTGGTGCAGTTGCAACCAACGGTTGTTCTTGTTGTCCACTGCTGCCAGCACCCGTTGAATGATGTGAATCACTACCAGGTGATGCACTAGTAGGTGCTCCAGTTGATGACGATGATGATTTAGGTTTAGTTAAATTTAATGGTGCATCAGGATCTGGCAAAGTTGCTGGTGGTGTTTGAGCTATTGCTGATGATGTTATAGGCGTTGGTGAACGTTCTTTTTCCAATTGTGTTGTCGTTTGTGTCATATGTGGCGTTGCCCAACCCTGATTTTCCCTACGACTGCTAATCATCTACAAAAATAAGAAATAAACAAAAAAAAAAAACAATAAAAGAATTTTTCTTTTTAATTTACTTTTAAATTAATATTTTAATTTTTATATTATTTCATTAACGTACATTTGCAATTGAATTGATATGTTTATTTCCTGTTGTTGAGGCTGAATTTGGTGGTGGCATTGGTGATGACACTGGTAATCCACGAAATTGTTCAAGAAATGGTAAAAACATTAGTGATTGTGCAGCATTTGGCATATTTAACTGGCCTTTTGTTATTTGCGCTTGTAATTCTTGTATATTATTTTGATGCATCAAATGTTCTTGTTGACGCTTCCAATGTTCCGTTTGTAATAGTTGCATTTCAATTTGTTTTTGTGAATCGGCAGCCATTTGATTTGAATACTGAAAAAATAAAAAATAAATTTATATTTAAAATTATTCATTTTGATTAAAATTTACGTTTAAATTTACACAAGTAATTTATAATATTTGTTTATCCACAAAATACCAGGGGATATATTATGACACAATGTGCGTAATGTTATTAACTAATAACACACAGTTAGATCACGAACGTTATGTTATACGTAGGTTTAATGATGTTTATTCCTTGAAAATTATTGCGAGAGTGCTCGACACAATTCTGGTTTATGGAAAAGGTAAACTGTTGCAGGTAATGACCCCTAGCCAGTTCTATCCTGCTTCAGGTCACCTTATTGTTTTGGCTGTTCACATAAATTATTGTGAGTTTGGGGAATTTTAATCCCCAATTCAATTGTTGTGAATATTTCTGCTGTTCAAGTTTTGTTGATTGGGGGGACACAAGAATATTGATTTATAATTTATTCGAATGTTTCTTATATATACTTAGTAAAATAGAGAGAATTAGAGAAATAGGAAGAAGAATCACGTTGAAATTGTATTATTTAATTAATTTAGTATATTTATTAAGTGAAAATTAAGTAAAAAAAATTTTCAATGTAAATTTTGAGTAGAAACAAAACTTTCACACAGAATTTTTTTATTGTGTAGTGATTGGGTTTAACAAGGAAGTAAACCAGGAATATTGATATAAATTTTTTGAATACGCTTTTAATTTCAAAAAATGAATAAACAAATGAGAATTCTCATTGTAATTTTCGTTTTTCTTTTTAAATAACATGAAAAAAAATTTTTTTTTTTCTTTGGATTTTTGTAGCTCGGTATTTGTGTATGATAAAAATGAGTTCATAGCATATTCTTGTAGGGAATCAAACGCTCTACAAAAAAGGTCTCTTGCACTTTTTTCATAGAGACAACTATTCTAAAGATATTCAAACCCAAAGTTCCAAATGTATGAAATTTTTACTTTTTATTTTATTTATTTGATATTATTTTTTATTTATTTATTTATTATTATTATTATAAACAAATGTCTTGTTATTAAATCGATACTAATCACTTTATTATTGTCTTATAAATTATTATTAATCGGAAAATTGGTATTAGTGTAGTAATATTCTTGTGAAGTTGTAAAAAAAAAAAAATACTCACGTGTCACATAATTTTTTTTCTTTATTTTATTTACTATAAAAAAATTATTTATAATTTACGTTAAATTAATTTTATTATTATTTGATAGCAATAGAAATGATGCTGTCTAAACAAAATTCAATAATGTAACTACAATTATTAAAGTGTTATTTTATTACAATAATAAAATGATTAGTTTCGATTTAATAACAAAATAAAGTCAAAATTATACACACATTTGCAACTTTGGGTTTGAATATCTTTAGAATGGCTATCTCTATGAAAAAAGTATAAGAGACCTTTTTTGTAGAGCGTTCAATTCCCTACAAGAATATGCTATGAAATCATTTCTATCATACGCAAACGCCGAGTTACAAAAATCCAAAGAAAAAAATTATTTTCTCATGTTATTCAAATAGAAAATAGAAAATGACAATAAGGCATCTCTAAATATTAAAACTAAGAGCTCCGCTTCGATCAGACTTTTCTTTTCAACATCTAGTAGGTTCTTAGCCTGTTTTTCAATGAAAAAAAAAAAAAAAAAGTTGCCTAAAAATAGCGCAATTTAATATTAATAAAAATTGATAATATGTATTTTACAAAAATAATTTAAAACTATATTTTATTTTAATATTAAATAAAAATAAAGATGATATGATGGCAGTTGATTTTAATTCCTCCAGAAATAATACAATGAAAAGTACAAAACGAAATTTATTTGATGAATATTTTCCTAAATTAAATATGAATAATAAAATAATTCAAAATTTCTATGATACGTGAATATATTGCAATGAAGGATTGCAATATTCTAGGGTTGCTCTCCTCTATCCTTCTCTTTCTCTTTCGCTGGCTATGATCCAGATATGCATGAAGTTTACAGTCTATTTTAGACGATAAGGAAGACGTTTATTCATCCAGGCCGGTCCACCGCCCGGGGACGTCATATTAGATGCACCAACCAGAGTGAGAAAGAGAAAAATGAAAAAAGACACAGAGTACAAGTGCGCACGCGGCGTTGCATTATTAACTCTCAAGTAGCATTTGCCATTGGTGGGCGAGAGCAAGACCTATGTCAATTGCCTGTGTGTCATATTTGTTCACAGCTTCCTTTATTTATTTTTTTTTTTTTTACCATAATAAATCGATAGAAAAAAAAATTTTTTTCACTCTGGAAAATTTTTTTTTTTTTATTTTATTATTGTATTGAATAAATAATTTAGTGGTATTGTTATTAATTTGTTTGTAGGGTGAGAATAAGCACAGCTTAATTTTATTTATTATTTTTTAGTTGGTTATATTATTTGTTTAAAAAATAAATCGATAGAAAAATTAATTTTTATTACTCTGGAAAATTTTTTTTTTTCCATTTTATGATTATGTTAAATAAATAATTTAGTGATATTTATTTTAATTAATTTGTTTACAGTGCGTGAATGAAGACAACATTATATTGTACAATATTTTATATTTGTTTATATTATATGTTTGAAAATAAATAAAAAAACAAAAATAATTTAAATAAAGTCGAATTTTTTTTTGTGATTTGGAATTTTTTATAATTATCATAATAAATTCATGACCTCTTGCATAAATTATTTTTATAACTGTTAATAATCTCTTGACAACTGTCATTTCCGGTGGGACTGGAAGTTATATCGGAATTATATTGTGAAACAATTATATAAATCCTTGAGGTCTTTATTTGTGAATTTATCAGAATTTTTCAATTCTTTTATTAATGTGGGTACCAAATATTTTTTCTATTTCCGGTTGAAATGAAAGTAATATCGAAATTTAGAAAAAATATTCAAAAACTTTGGATTTTCGACAGAATTTAAAATCCAAACATTTTTGAAAAACTGTCACTTCCGGTGAAATTCATAAACACAAACAAAATATTAAAATAAAACTTTAAATTCTGAGATTAATTTATAAAAATTAAATTACTTTTATTTGACTATATTAAAATATAACTTCATTTAAATATTGAAAAAAAAAAGAATAGAAATTATAGCATTTCCGGTTAAGCCGGAAGGTGAATTAAATCCCTACATTCTTCGATTTTTCATATTTTTTTTTTCATTTACGCTGTAAAACAAATAAAAGAAAAAAAAAATATTTCTCTTATTTTTCATTAATCAATTATCAAAATTAATAAATCAAAAATCCGAAATATTTAAACAATCTTCTCTGACCACTATCAAAATAATAAAAAAATAAATCGAAACACAAAAAGAAATATTTTCTTTCATTATTTCCCACGAAATAGAAAAAAATAAAAAATAAAAATCCAGGATTCAAAATTAATTAAATATTTATCTCATCAAACCGAAAATAAAACAAAATTCAAAAACGATCCAAATATAAATAAACCAACTAAATTTCCCATAATTATCAAAATAATACTAAGAAAAAAAAAAAAAAAAATTCTAAAATATATTCAGAATATAAAATCAAACATTTGTCCATTAATTTTCATGTCTAATTGATGAATAATTAAATTATTTATCCATTTGGGGTATTTTATTTTGTTTCATTTATCGTTTTTGGTGACATAGCCAATGGCAAATCATGAAAGTTTCCATTATTCATCACCAGAATGGCCAAAGAGTGTACCAGAAAGAGCAAAAGAGAGTGAGAGAGTGCCTCGTGTGTATGAATTTATACATACGTATACATGTCTATATATGTATTTTTATACGTTTGTGTTTGTGTGCGCGCGCGCGGTCTCAGTTATGCCGCGATGATACGTATCCATGACAGCTATACCGCCCACAGTAGCTAAATATAAACAGGCGGGGTGCCAACCAAGTTCCATTCACATTTATACGTACACATCATATAGTGGGGCACGCGATTTTAACGCGACTATCTTGCGCACGTTTCACTTCTCTACATTTTAGGCACTCAAATATCTACATGTATATATATATATATATATGTACACATATAAATACATATCAATATACATATTTATATCCGCACATTGACGCCAAATAAAATTATTTCAAAGTCCAAGTAAATTGAATATAAATAAAAATTTGTTATTTCGAGGTCAACAAATTTTTATGTATCAATTTTTTTATTTCATTCTTTAATTGTTATTTTTTTTTTTATTTCATTTTATATATTTGTGCATATATTTTTTGTGTAATTGTGTTGGTAAAAAATTTTAATACATTGATTTTACTCAATTGAATGAAAATGAAAATTTATTATTTTGGAGCCTACAATTTTTAATATGTAAATTTTTTTTTTTTCTTGTATTTTTTGTTTCATTATTTCATTATTTCCTTTGATATTGTGTATGTACTTATATTTTTTATGTGATTGTGTTAGTGAAAAATTTTTAAAAATTGATTTCACTCGATTGAATGAAAATGAAAATTTATTATTTTGGAGCCAAGAATTTTTGATATATTAATTTTTTTTTCTTGTATTTTATGTTATTATTTCATTATCTCCTTCGGTATTATATATATGCATATATTTTTTATGTGATTGTGTTAGTAAAAAATTTTTAAAAATTGATTCCACTCAATTGAATGAAAATGAAAATTTATTATTTTGGAGTCAACAATTTTTGATATATTAATTTTTTTTTCTTGTATTTTTATTGTTATCATTTTATTATTATCTTTGATATTATATATATATGTATATACGCATATATTTGTTATGTGATTGTGTTAGTAAAAAATTTTTAAAAATTGATTCCACTCAATTGAATGATAATGAAAATTTATTTATTTCGAAGCCAACAATTTTTAATGCATCAATTTTTTGCTCTTTCCCTATTTAATTTTATTGCTTTCTCATATATTTTTCATTCTGTCTTGATATTCATTTATTATATAATCTTGTCAATACACAATTGCAATAAACAAATTTGAATAAACTACTGAGAACAATTAAAAAATTTATCATTTCATAAATCGAGCACTATATAATTTAAATATATAAATTTATTTTGTTCCTTCAATTTATTTAATTCTTTCGTTACATAATTCAAATTATTACATTTGTTTATTTCATCTACATATATTTATCATGAAATATACTGTAACACTAAAAAAATTCAATGAATAAATTAAAATGAATTGAAAATAAATAAAAATTTATTATCACAAAATCAACTGCAATTTTTGATGTATAAATTTTTCTTCAATATTATTTTATTTTATTTTCATATTTTTAATATCATGCATGTGTGTATTTATTATATAATATTGTTAGTATAAAATTACACATATATTGAGAACTATTTGCCAGAAGCTGAAAGCAAAGGCAATATTTTTCTCATAAAAATCCATAAACTCAACATCAAGGAAGACATAATCATAGATCAGAGATGAAACTTTTGTGGTTGTCTGTGTACATATATATGTAATATGTAAGTTTATATTTATATGTGTGTGGGTGATGTATAGTAAAAACGATGTTCTGAAAGATATTCTAAGGAATATATATCTTTATAGATAAATGTTTATTATTCATATGTATATACGTCTCTCAATTTCCTTTTGATATTTCTTCCATTTTATGAACAAACAAAATTGCGAAAATCTTAATAGAAATATGTATTAACACCCGCAAAAATTTTACTCTATTTAGGTTTGCGTGGGTGTTATAAACATGCTTTTGTTTAATATATAAGAAGTGATAATGTGATGATTATAATGGAGATAAAAAATTATTTGATTGATTGAAAATTTTTTTAATATTTTAATTTGAGGGTGAAATTGTTGAGTCGATTTTTTAAAATCACATTTTGTTGTTGTGTTTTTTTTAATTGTTATATTTTGTACTGTTGGAGAGATTGTTTGGATGTAATTTTGAAAAATTTTTTTATGGAATAAAAGTAAGAAATAATTATTTATTATTTTTTAATGAAAAATTAAATCAATTTGTAATTAATGTTGATGAATTAAATTTTTTTTATGACAATATGTGATGAAGATTGTATTCTAGATATTTCAAAATCTATTATTATCAATTTAAACGTAAATTAATTATCAGTTTTGTTTATTTTTTAATTATTGTAATCAAAATTTTGAATTTATTGTTAATATTTATAATTTTTTTAAGGAAGTAATTGCAATTATGAAGATAAATTGAATTATTATATAATGACTTATCAAACTTATAAAAAATACTATCATTATTTATAACTATTACTCTTTTTTCATAATTATCAAATTGTCAATTTATAAAAAAAATTAATTTTTTTTCTATAGAAAAAAAAAAAAATTCATGATATTTTTTTCATCGAATGTGCAATTAATAATTAATAATTATTCATAACAATCCAATAAAACAATCCCACCATCAGATTAACAACAATAAAAAAATTATTCCACTTTTTTCTTTCTCCAAAAAAATTTATCAAATCAATAATAAAACCAACGCAATAATTTAATTTATTTTCAATTCCCACAAACAAATCACAATAGTGAAATCAATAATTCTGTTTAATAATTCTCCACAACTACGTCTTTTTAATTATAACTTACACTAACTTAAATATAATTCAAATAAAAAAAAAAAGAAGATCATCACAACACATAAAAAATATAATCAGCTGCATAAAAATTCCCAACAACCGATTTTATTTTCAAATGATCATTTATAAACAATTATATTTTCACTCTATACTATCCTTCAACAATAATCATCCATCTACTATTTCTCAACAACAATTATCCATCATCAACTCAATTAAAAAAAAAAAAAACCCACGCACAAAACTATTTTTATAAATATACATATTCAATTTACTTATTCATAAAAAATTCAAAACAAATATTCAATCAACAGTCTCTCAACTACCTCTTGAACAAATATATATATATATTTAATAATTTTCATAACACACATAATACACATATCTAAACACAGACAATATATACCATACAAACTATTCAAATATTTATAATTTACGTATATACATAAAGTATCTATTCACAGTATTCATTCACGTCAATATTACAAAGCACGACATTGTGTCTCAATATATAAATATATATATTTTTTTTTGTTTACTCAAACGATTGAGATAAGAAAAATCAAATGATTATCGCTACACTGAAATGTGTGTGCATTACCCATACGAACACAATATCTTTTGTATTATTTTCCTACGATAAAAAATAAACATAAATTTTTTTTCTCTTCATATTTTATTTTTTTTATACGATTTCAACGAATAATTCGGTTGGATGAAACTTGTTAAGACTGGTATATACACACACACACACACACACACACACACACACACATACATGTGTATAATTCATTTGCTCTGACAAAAGACGTTTATCCGATTAAAGTGCATCAAACCCATGACACGAACGTGTTCGATAGTGACTCTCTCCATGAGAGAGAACAGGAAAAAAATGAATATGAAAAAAAATAAATAAATAAATAAATGAAAGAAGAAATAAGCCGACGCACACATCGAGTCAGCCGTCAGAAGGATTATTGTCTTCAGCTTCTTATCTCCACCCAAGAGAGAATGAGATAGAATAAGAGTTTGAAAGAAAAAGGAGTCCTCTCATGTGGGAAGACAGGGACAACTCTCTGGAGACCTTGCTTCCACACACCAATGCTCACACACATGTTTTTTTTTTTTTTTTCATACAAAATATACGTTAAAAAAAATAAAAAAAAATGTGTAGAGAAGAGACGTCGACGCATTTCAGGCTTTGGCCCTTGTCGTCGTTTGTGTCACCTCGAGGCAAAAGAACACACCAAAGTCGAAGGACTACATTTCTTTTTTTTTTTTTATATTTACTCATTTTTCTTTTATTCATTCATTTATTCATTTTATTTTTTTTTATATATATTAAACCTCATTCCACACACACTTTATTTTCTTCACTCGATATAACGTGTCAGCAATAATCGCGGATGTGCGAGAATTTATTTTACGAACTAACTATTGTATATTTAAATATTGTAAAAAGAAATTTTTTTTATTTTTATAAAATTCGTGATGAAAATAATTGTTGAATAAATATTTTTTTTTTCTTCTTCTCATAATGTAAATACCGTGCGCACAAATTAAACACGCGGAAGACAATTTGTTTTTTAATTGCAAACATACGGAAAATGATGTTGTCATGCACATTCAACCCCATTGTAAATAAAAAAGAAAAACAAAATAAAAAATAAAAATAAAAAATATGAATATAATGAGAAAGAAAAATGATGAGATGTTTATATACATACATTCCTGTACGGACTTTTATTCTCTCGCTGTAATTTGCTTACAATTAAAATAATACTTGCATACATATAGACTTTCATCCCCCCAACAAGAACATACACATAGAAATATATTTTCACATTTAAATCTATGTGCATATATATTGCGCTAGAAAGTGATTAATTTCTTAACAAGGCGAGGGGTTTTTTTTTTTGCCTCTGGGTACTTGAGAGACCACCGAAGAGATGGTGAGAGTCGAGTGTATAGGGAAGAAGAGAGAAAAGGGAGGAAAAGAATAAAAAAAAAAAAATGTTACAATACCCCTTGTGGTAGCTTAAATCCAACCCCTAACATTTTTTTTTTTTTTCACGATACTGGCACACGACCCCTTACCATATCCTTCGCACCCCCTCTCTGATGAAGAAAGCATAAGGTTAAAAAGTGGGGGTAACAATAAACGCCACCGCCACCCTGATGCAATATGAAGACCTCGATACGCAGATTTTAATTAATTTTGTATGTGCCTACCCCCCTTAAAGAATAAAGTCATCATGAGAAAGAAAGAAATGATTTTTTTTTTTTATTGTGGTTTTGTATAAGTTGGATATGCGGTTTTTTTTTTTTTTTTTTTTTGTTTAGTATGTGGGGGTGAGGGTGGAGGGAAGTTGTGGGTGGTTCTTATGTTAGTACAACGACCGCTGTGAATATTTACTTCAAGTGTGTATGGATGTGTATGAGAATATGTATTATACTTTGAATGCACGTGGTAGATTGTATGTGAAACAAAAGCTTTGTGTATTTGTATTGTGGAGGATGTTGAATATTTTTAATGTGAATTATTTATTTGTTTTTGAATGTTTTTTTAGATTGGAGTTTTTTTTGTTTTGGGATTTTTTAGATTTTTTTTTTTTTAATTTTGATTGTTTGTTTAGATTTTTTTATGTTTTGGAATTGTTTTCTTTTGTTTCAGAGTTTTTAGGTGGTTTCTAATTTTTTGGTGTGTGAGAATTTTTATTTTCTTTGAAATTTTTCATTGTTTCAGAATTTTTAGTTCATCTGAAAAATTTTTTGTATTGTTTTATATGTCATTTTTTCAGATTTTGGAATTTCTCCTCATCAGTCTAGAATTTTTTGGTGTAATAGAATTTTCCTCCTAAAATTTTGTAATTTGTTTCAAAAATTTTTCATTGTTTCGAAATTAATGATTGTTTTCAAATTTTTAATAGTTTGGGGATTTCAAAATATTCTAAAGTCCTCAGTTTTTAATGGGAATTTTGTATTGAATTCTATTATCTATTTTCTGAACTTATTGAGGATTTTAGAATATTTTAAAATTCTTAAACTATCGAAAATTTGAAAACAATCATTAATTTTGGAACAAAGAAAAATTTTTGAAATGAATTAAAAATTTCAGAAGGAAAATTCTATTACTCTGACCAATTCTAGAATGATAAGGGAAAATTCCAAAATCCGAAAAAATAACAAGAAAAAATCAATTATAAAACAACTAAAAATCTTTTGGATTATTGTATTATAGCATTCAAAGGGAATTTGGTATTGAATTTTGTTTATCTATTTCATAAAATTATTGAGGATTCCAGAATATTTTGAAATTCTCAAACTATTAAAAATTTGAAAACAATCATTAATTTCGAAACAATGAAAAATTTTTGAAACGAATTACAAAATTTCAGGAAGAAAATTTTATTACTCCGACCAATTCTAGTATGATAAGAAAAATTCTAAAATCCGAAAAAATAACAAAAAAAAAAACGAATCATGAAACAACTAAAAATCGTTTAGATTATTGTATTATAGTATTCAATAGAAATTTGGCATTGAATTTCGTTTATCTATGTTCATAAAATCATAAACACAAATTTCAAACAGAATATTTTGCTCAAATTATTTTCCGATAAATTTACTCCAAAAAAAAAAAAAAAAAAGAAAAAAACCATTAATACACACTCTTCATCATTCAACTCCTCAAAATTTTCACTATCAAAAACAATTAAATATTATCAAATACCCACACATAAAATAATAATATATCTCGCTCATCACAAGCCGATACGATGCGGCAACATCAAGGGTATAAACTAAGCAAAAGAATAAGAGAAAAAGAGGGTAAGAAAATGTCAGTGACGGCAGAGAGAGGAATGCTCATAGCAGCTGCCCCAACTCATTCACATCTTCGTGGTGGAATTCTTACTATACATAAGCTCGCGCAATGAAATTCAACATGAAACTCTGAGCAAAAGAGAGAAAAATATATATATTCCTATATATTCATTCTCGTCGTCTTCTGTCCAAGTTTATAAGTATAACCCACGTATATAAACTCCTCTCTCATTTCCCTCTTGTCACTCTCTCTCTCTCTCTCTCCCTCTCACACATACACACACACTCATATATATTCAAAAGTGGCATAAGTATTTCCCATTTAATTCCACAACGAGTATTCACAGATATTCTACAACGATAACACACTGCAGTTTGTGGTACATTGCTCACAATTGATTGCACCGCTCTTAATGTAATTATATAAACATATTTTGTCGCTTTACTTACAATAATTATGATGATGATAATAATAAAAATAATAATAATGATTGTTATTATAAGTAATTATTTATATATAATATTTTTTGTTTGAATAAGCAAACGAGTAAAATCACATTTGCGTATATCTTGAAATTATTATTTTTAGTTTTATTATGGAAAATATATATTTAAGTGAATAATACAATGAACTATTATTATGTTAATGAGAAGAGTTATTAAAGTAAATTATATTTCAAGAACGTTAGTGAAAGTATGTGGATATTTATTTACAGAGTTACTTGAAAGAAAAAAAAAATAAATAAATAAATAAAAAACAAGAAAGGGAAAAAAAAAACATCATTAACTCTTTTTCTTTGGCGAGAAAACGCCCCCGAGTTGCTGAGCTGCGTCAGCGTAAATGATTCGGCATTTATATAGTTAAGTTACTTTTAAGGTGGTTCATTTTCTTGTGTAAAAAGGTTTTTTAAAAAAATTTTTTTTCTTCTTATTTTTAATTATATTCACGGCGAAGTAATTTGTCTAGTGGCTATATATATTTGATGGAAAAATATTTGTGTGTGATTATTTATGTGTTTTATGTATAGTGAAAAGTGTGTGCTATTTATTTTGGTTTGTTTTGATTTTTTGTGTAAGGAAAAATTATGTTGGAGCTAAATTAGAATTTTTGGGTTTTTTAGAGTATTTTTGATGTTTTTTTTTTTTTTTTTTTTTTGGTTTATTAGTTAGGGGTGCGAACAGGGGAATTGAGGGGTAGTAATTGATAGATCGATTGTACGTGACTTAGGGTTGGTGGTGTAATGAGTGTTGTGCGTGAGAAGAATTTATTTTTGTATTTCTGATGGTGACAACTTTGTGTCGTTCAACTCTCACATTTTAATAATGTAATGTATAAACTGCTGAGTATGGAAGAAATTTTGGAAAATTATATACTGCTTGTTGAATATGAAGTATTCATTTATGAACATTGTATGAAGATGAATGAATTAGTTTGAGAGTGAAGTGGAATTGATAGAAATTGAGAGGGATTTTTGATAAGATTGAGATTATTAGAATATTTTTAATTGTTTGGGAAATTTGAAATATTATATTTGATACAATTTTGAAAGAATGGGAGCCTGTTTTTCTTATAGTAATTTTTTTCATATTGAATTAGGGTTTATTTTACAGACAATGGAAATTTAAAATAATTATAATTGATACTAAAACAATTGAATGATATAGTGACACATAAACAAATTAATTTCCATCGAATTCCTTGTTTCAAAATTAAATCCACCAGATTTTGAAAAATTGACTATGAAAGAACGAAATATTTCCACACAAAACATAAAAAAAAAATCCACAAGACAGCTTTACAAAATTCCCAAAAAAAGAATCCAACAAATTTCAAAAACCATTTTCCCTCAAATGGTTTTTTTCATTTTGAAAATCATGAATAAAAATCACCAAAAACTACAAACTAAATCAAAACAAAAATTCCCAAGTTTCTCCACCATCACTACAACAATTCTACACAATAAGAATAAAAAAATGCAAAAAACCAAATTAACAAAGTTAAATTCAGTCAAAGAGAACGCGATAAAATGAACGCACTCACAAGAGCAGCAGATACATAAATTCGACAAAGAGTACATCCTCCCATAATTTGTTGTACATACATACATACATACATACATACATATATATATATAAACAAATATATACATAATATAAGGGCATCAGGGCGGTGTCACAGTCAGTATAATATTCGACGTAGATTTAATGAGGTTAGGTGCAATTACATGCATTACGCCACGTTGGCAAAAGGTAGTGGAAAGACGTTGATGTGAGAATATGAGGATGGAGGATATGCGTGCTTGACTTTAGCTCCTTCTCGTCGAGACTTATAAATTGTATAAATATATAGAGACACTTACACATTTATATATAATCCGAACCCTGGAAGGTCGAAAAGAGAATTATGGAGCCAGGCGGAAAAGCAAAGGACTAAGTTGAGGAAGGTAAAATATGTGTGCGCTCGTTGTCGCCTTCATGTAGTCATATATATATATAAACACATATATATATATACATTGAACATCAATTTCAAACAGGCGAATAACTTTGAACGCATCCGCATTTGTATCTGTATAGATATGCATGACTGGACTGACGATCAAACGTGTATTATAAATATAAACGAATAAGACAAGTATTTTCAACTGCTTTGTATAATGGATCGTTCATTTTATTTTTCAACTGCTGGTTGCTCTGGGTAACGACAGAAATTATTCTTTAGATTGTACGATAGATATGGGCGTGTGTGTGTGTGTGTGCATGTGTGTTTGTGAGTTGAAGAAAACTGGATTTGAGGTATTTATGGATGGTTTTTTTTTTTTTTTTTTTGGTTATTTTTATTTTTAATTTACATCGCAGAGAGTTAAATAAAAAAATTGTTTAATGAATTCATATAAATCAACGTCTGACTGGACATATTCTGTCTACATTTTCACGGTTCATTAACGAAATTGTTTGATAGAAAGTGATTTCATTAAATGTTATGTTGAATGAATGGAATATTGAGTTGGAGGAAAATTGTTTGATGGAGTTGGTAAATTCATAGAACAAATAAACTTTATGATTCTTTTTTTTTTTATTTTGGGAATCATTTTATAGGATTTTAAATAAATGAAGGAATATTAATTTTGTGGTTCAATGATATTCAGAAGTTCGAATTTAGCTTTATTATGTATATTTTTTTTAATATTATGAGTGTTTGAAGAGTTTTTATTTCGTTGGGTAATTTTTTATTCTCGATTCGTACTTTTATGAAATAAATTATTTTGGTTGTATCAAGTTGAGACATTTGTTGGGCTTATAATTTTTTCTAGACTTCAATAAGACTGCATAATAGAACAGTTGTTTCTTATATAAAAAGTTGAGCCCACCTGCTAATGAAATTTCCTAATTTGCCAAACAAGTTTATTTATTATTAATTTCTCTTTCAATGTTTCGTATAATAAACTTTGCATAACTTGAAAATTCTACATTTACATTAGCTAATACCTACAGATATTAATATTCTAGAATGAAACCATGTTTAATCTTGTGACAGACCCTGAATTACGAAAGACCGTTTTTCCAAGATTAAACATTAGTTCGGAAAATCTTGAAAAATTCTTAGAATATCTATACATTCATTAAATTTCATAATACCCTTTCAAAATACATAATTCCACACACATTCGACAATACAAACCTCTATTACTCGAAAAAAAATAGCAATAACACAACAAATCAAACCTACAAAAATAATTCAAAAAGTAGGGTCCATCCTCTTCAAGGAGATTTTCCAATTCATTTCAAAACTCAACTTATTTCACAACTCTCCCCAATATACCCACTACACATCACTTAAATCCACTTCTAAAACCAAGATACGTCACCCCAATCAAAAAAGACACAAACATCCCTCATTCAAAAAAAAAAAATTCCCACAAACAAAAAATATCTTTCTCTTCAAAGAACTAATAACACGTCGTCACAGTAGTAATAACAGTTTTTCACAAACAAAAGCGTGAAACATTTCATTTCATCTCATACACAGCCACACATAAAATAAAAGAAACGCCGAGACACAGAGATTTGAATTCGCAATCATATTCAAACAAAACCCGCCAACCAACCAACACAAATATACACACATATATTTTCTCTCAATCTCATCCTCTCACTTTTATAACATATATAGTCACAAAGTAACGTCATTCTATTGACAGAAGAGACGAATAGATGCGAAATGGATACACATATAAAGAGAAATATATACACAAACGTTTGGACAAGGGTTGGCTGGATGATAGCAGGGAGAATATGATGAAGGTACATATGATGGGGTTGACGGGGGGGCTACTGCCGTGTGTGGTACGATCCCTGATTATACTTGGTGATCATATCGCATCGCATATTGACAAACAGCCGCACAGAGAATAATCGTCGTCCCCATTTCAATTGCTCTACTTGCATCATTTTGTCTCATTCACTCATTCACTCTCTGTATCATCATCCCTTATGCACATTTCTCTCTTATACACACCCCTGTCGGTATTTGGATATATATATTCTATGTTACATATGTATATATTTCCATGTATCATTTTCTCTGTTACTCTTTGTACGTTTGTGTATCTATACAATTCACATTTTGCCGCAGCCAACAGATCGTTGATGTTTCTCTTGCACCAATGCATCGTTACCGCCCATCCGCCAACCCACAATACACCGCTAATTCCTATAAAGCTCTACGTCGATACGCAAATGGACAAATGGACGCGTGTACAAACATCGGAGTGATCCCGCCTCAAAATCAACCAACCCCTCACTATCGTCGTCGTTGTTTGTATGTATTTATTTGTGTATTATTTCTATTTTTCTTTTTTGTATATCTGTGTATTTATGTCTCTCCCCTTGACGTTGTATTTGGTTGTAGTGATATATAGTATTTGTACTAATCCGCGTATTGAAATGAGGATGATGGTATGGATATATTTATCGTAATTATTGTGGGGGAAATGTAGATTTAGTTATTGTTTATTTTACATTTTGTTGATGATTGAGATTGGATTAACTGATATTTGTTTGATGTGTTTCGAGCTTTTTCTTCTTTTGTATTAGTGCAATTGTAAAGATATTATTGCCTTGGGGTGGTGAATGTTGTTGGGAATATGAGAAGATTTTGTATTTTTTACGGTCACGGAATTTGGAAAATACTTTTATTGTGCTCTTTTTTTTTCGTTGATCTTCTAGCGCTGATGGTTTGTTTGATAATTATTTGGTATGAATTACAGATTATTTATAATAACAAATCTATCACATTAGCTAAATGTATGAATCACTTATACGGACGCCATTAATTCCTTAAACTTGTAAAAAATTCGGGTGTCAGATTAGGAACCAAAATCTTCATCACTTTCATTATCACTTATCATTCTACTATCATCAACTGAAAAAATATTTCACAACTCCTTGTTCATTTACTGAAACCTTTCAGAGCAATTCCTACTAACTGAATCGAAAAACGAATAAAAACGAACCGAAACTTATCAAAAATTGTCTTCAATCATCAACAAAAATCATTTTGCTTCAAATAATCTCACGTTAAACCACTACAAAACCCCAAAAAAACCAAAAACTGACCACACCCCAAGCAACACAATATATAAATATCCCAATGGGCGTGACACTATCTCAAATAAAAAAGAAACCAAGTAAAAAAAGTCATACTGCGCCCACGCAAACTCTCTCCACCCTCCAATCCAAGACGTTGTAACTGTAACACATCAAAAAGCACCCAAAAACGAACCAAACAAGCCAAGCAAACAGACACACAGACAAACTAAAAAATAAATAACAACAATAAACCATCACCGAAGCGCAATCGCCGGAAGTATCGATCAAAAAACTAAAATATAAAAAATAATAACAAAAAAATTGAAAAAAAAGAAACTGACTTCGCGTTCAATACAAATAAATACAATCCAGCATTACATAAATACATACATCCAAACGTCATTATGATTATGTATCTACATATATACATCTTATATAAATTCTATTGCGACACAGGAGTTTTGGATGCCATCGGGCGTCGTAAAACAGGTGAGGACTCAGAGAACGAGTAGAGTTGAGAGTCCAAGACAGGCGCATAGCTCGCTCCCTTCTTCAAATTTACTTTATATATAAGCTTCTATATATATAATATATATGTACATATGTATGTATACATATAATATATATATGTACGAATGTCCACCCCACCAGGTCTCTGTTGCCGTTCTCTTCCTCGACAACGCCGCCGCGGCTAACTCGAGCTTGGTACATTGCTATACGCCCTCTCAGTGCTACCAGTGAGGAGGAGAAACGTCGAGACCGCCCTCCCCTTTCCCACCCATTTCAATTCTCTTTCTCTTTTGCTCTTGTATAGGTTTGTATACGACGGTTGTTCGCTGCGACTGCACCTACCTTTCATTCGTCTAGTCTATGTAGAGTCCACGCGCGCGCGCGTTCAGTTTTTCTTTCAGGTTCGTTTTTGTTTTGTTTAATTTTCTTTTTTTTTTTTTTTTTTTTCGTGTCGTCTTTATTTTCTTCCGTTTTTCACTTCTATGGAGAAACCCACTTCCGGTGGAGCGAGGAAATGCACGTTCTGTGAACGCATAGTCGAATTCAATTCATTGCGTTTTTTTTTTTTTTTTTTGAGGGGTTTTTTTCTTTCTGACTTTTGTCTGTATTTTTGTGTGTGTGTATGTTTTTTTTTTTTTTTTGTCGATGTCGATTTAGTGTCCTGGGGAAAAATGCCATCGTGGGAAGCTTTGGGCTATTGAATTTATATATTTGGTTTTTTTTGAGTTGGTTTTTTTGGATCTGATAAAATAGCCGATAACGATCGATAAATTGTCGAGTTTATTGTATGGGGATGAAATAGCAATTTAGATTTTTTGTTTTGTGGAAGAAATAAAGGGATGTATTGATAGTGTGGCGAAGGTATTATATATAAAGTTCGAATTAATTGGGTTGTTTTTGTGTTATTAGGTAATTTGTATAAAAAAATATTATTTTGGAGTGGTAATTTTAACTTGAATAATTTCATAACAGGTGCAATAATGTTTCCTATGCTGCAAATTGAAATTTGGCACAAAAAATATAAAATTTCATTTGTTTAAATAAAAAAACTTGCCGTTATTAGATTGTAATTTTTGTTTTCAACAAAATTTTTGCCCCATTCAACGAAATAATCGTGAAATGATTTAGTATTTAAAATTATTGAAATTTTCTGATTCGCACGTAGAATAAACAAATAAACTATTTAATATATTGATTTTGTATTTTTTTAAATTATCATCAAATATTGTTACTCAATATTGTTATCTTGCTCCATAGCTTGTACTATAGCTGGACATAATAAAACATGCCAATAATTGAATTAATAAATCTTTTTCAAAATAAACAAACTGAAAAAAAAAATTTTTTTTCAACAAATAATACCTAATCAACAACATATTTCATCAAGCATTAATATTCCAAACAATTTATAATCACTCAAAATACAATTAAAATATTCATCTCAATATCCAATATTTCCAATTTTCAAATTCTCAAAACTTTTTTCTCCTTTTCCATTTTTCCATTCGTATAATCATAAACTCTTACTTCATAATAACACAAAAAATCGCGACATAATAGTTCAAATCATTACAATATTCATTCTTCATTTCCTCATACATATCTCATTGCACAATAAACACTCAAAAAAAAAAAAAAAAAATGCATACATACTCACATAATCTTCAAAAAAAAAAAAAAAAAAAAATAAAAAAAATTTTTTCCACAAAGGCTTTCAAGTAGAGAAAGAGGAAATAAATTAACGGAGCATATGTATCCATATATAATTTCTCTCTCATCAAACCTCAGGTATGCCGAATACAAAAAAAAAAAAAATTAAATGGATAAAATGAAAAAATAAAAAAAAATTACATGCAAGACTTTTTGCACACGCATCTTTGTGTGTTTGCATAAACGCATTCGCGGAATTGTGTAGAGAGCATGTTGGCATATATCGAGCCAACGTAATAACGGTCATATATATACATATGATACATACACATATATACATATACACAAATATATATAATATATATGCAACGACGCGATCTCCGGACATTATTATCTGCACGCGCAACGCATTTTTGTGGTTGCAAAATACGCGCGCGACCTCATCTCTTCCTCTCTCTTACTCTTTTATTCCTCGTATTATTATTTTTCTTTTCCTTTTTCATCCATCTCTCTCATAATATAATTCTTGTATTATAAATATTTTTCTCTTACATTTGATATGTGTTTTTTAATATTTTTTTTATTCTTTAAATTATATCCGCAATTTTTATTCTGTTGATACAATAATTATTTTTTTCTATACTTGCACTTATTTTTATGGAAAATAAAAATATAAATTCGATAAAAAAAATTAAATAAAATATATATATTTAACAAATAAATTTTCTTTTTATTTATTTTGGGGTATTTTATATTTTTATAGATATTTATAAATATAATTATGAACTATTACTATAAGCACGAGATTGCGAAAATAATTTAGAAAATTAATTTGGAATTATATATTTTATTTATTGACTTTTTTATTTTTGTTTTATATTCATTTTATGTGGAAGAATGTGGAGGATGATATTTAAAATGAATTGAAATAAATGTCTATATAGAAATAAATTATTTTGTGGATAAATTTAGTAATCATTATGACGATATCTGGAATAAATTTCCTCCCCCTCGTACATTATGTCTCTCTCTTTCATCAACATGTGTGTATGTTATATGTTATCTCACCGGTATTATACGATCGACTGTGATATTTCAGACTACACTGTCCCAGCCATATACATTTAAAACATTTTTAGACAACACTGCAGTTCTGTTTTTGTAAACTATTTTATTCTTTCACTGCTCTCGTTTTTTTTTTTTTTCATTTTTATTATTTTATTATTCATTTCTATTCTTCGAGAGTATTTCAAGCGATTTAATTACACAGAGGGATTGGATGAAAAGTTAAAAATGTCCTACACATAAATAAAAATGATTAATCATGTGAAATTGTTTAAGTAAATAAATATATTTCGTCTGTTTGTTTTTAAGTATAGAAAATAAATTAGTAGGATTATTATAAATGATGATTGTTTTATTTATGATTGATTTTTTGGGAATTATATTGATATTTAGACATTCAAACTATTGCTTCCGGTTGAACAGAAAGTCAAATTTAAATTTTATGTGAATATATTTTTTAATATTAGAATTAATTATTAAATAATGTTACAATGGGGATTTTAAGAATTTCTATTGAATTGTTTTTTTGATTATTATTGTCACTTCCGATTCAACCGGAAGTCATATTTTATAATTTATTCGAAGATTTTGAGTTGTCATATACTCTCAAATAAAAATATAATATGTTGTAATAATTTTCATTTGCAGTTGTACCAAAATAAAAATCAAAAAAGTCATGAAAATATTTTGAAACCTTCAACTTCTTCATAAAAATTATCGCACAATTTTTATATTCATTAATTATTTTGTAGATCATTTACTGACTTGCTCTTTAAACAATACAATCGGTTCCAATAAAAACCGGAGTCGCATTTGAACGCTGCAATAAATATTCATTCGACCTTTTATATATTATGAAAAAAACCTACAAAAGATTGTGAACGATTTAACCGAATTTATCTGTAAATAATTTCAATAAATTACGAAAAAAAAAAAACCTATATACAATAATTATTCCTAAACAAACCGGAAGTGGAATCAAAATAAAAAACACGCAGTAATTTTAATTCCTTTCACATAAACACTAAAATTGAACAAACACAAAAATTTTTTTATTCAATAATTTCTCGATCGTTTTTAAAATAATTAAAATTATTCAACTATAAAAATTACTAATAAAAAATAATTAAAACCTCTCAAGTAAAATATCTATCTTTTTGTTAAAACTAAACTAATAAAACATAAAAAATACTGAAAAATAATAATAAATTTCTATTGAGTAAAAGTGAAACAATAAAAGTTATTTATGTATCTTTTATTTTTATCAAAAAATATAATTAATATCCCAATAATTTTCCACTTACTTTATTTTGCGCTTGCTGTTGTACAAGTTGCTCCCTGAGATATTGCAGATGTAAAATCATTTCGCTCACACGTCGTTCGTTTTCAGCAAAACTTTCAGCGCAAAGTACACGATGTAAAACTGCCGCAGCGTCTTGATTATTGCAATCCGAATTGGTCGTTGCTAATCTGCCATTACCCGACGGTGACGTTGACGATTGTTGTGAATTATTAGTCGTTGATAAACTGCAATTACCACTGCCACTAAAAAGAAAAAAAAAATAAACATTAAATTATCAAAATACCAATTCCAACAAAAAAAAATTAGAAAAAAGAAAAAACAAAAAATAACAATTTTATTTTTCACCTGACATCAACTACAACTGAATCTTCTCTTTTGTAGATATAAATAAGACGACATGTATACATAGAAAAAGACTATATATAGAGCGGAAAAAGACTTTTTTTCTTTTTTTTTATTATGGTGGAAACGCGACTGGCGCTGTACGGTCGAGTTTGTGAATAATAAATGAGGTCGCGGCCGCGCAATCTCAGCGGATCGAGAGTGTATGTTTGCACCGGTGATGGGTCCCGGGATACCCAAGAACATATACACACAGTCATCTCTTTTCTACACTGAAAGTTCCCTCCCTTTTCCCTCCCGGTGTCTATCTCACAATGTTCTTGGACACCGCCCTCAGAACCCACGCTTTAAATTCATACTCCCCCATATATATGTTTATCGAGCAGTCTTCTTTCTCCACCTACTTGTTTTATATATACAGTGTGTCCCTCGCGAGATTTTCCAAGTGAAAAATAATCACAGAGGTCGAAAAATGAGTGATATATACACTAGAAGAAAAAATTAAAGGGTCAAAAAAATTTTTGAAATTTTTTTGTCATTTTTTGACAGGTTGTATTTCAGTGAAAAATGGTTGTATTGAGTTTTTTGAAGAAAGGAAATGAAGCTGAATGAACAAGCTATCTAATCCGAATAATGGCTTGATTGAAAAAAAAATTTCAAAAGTTCGTGGACTCAAAAAAAGAAGAAACCAAATTTGCGAATTTTTTTTTTTTCTTGCTGTTTCTTAGAATTACGTAATAACTGTGGCTCCTAAAATTTGTTGAACGCAAGATCTGAAAACTAGGATTTCAGAGCTTCAAAATGCATTTTTTTAAAATTTGATACGACCATTTTTCACCGAAATATAGCCTGTCAAAAAATGACGGAATAATTTCGGAAATATTTTTGACCCCTTTGGAAGTATTTATTTTTGATTAATGGTGTAATTACTCTTTTAATTTACAACATTTTGCTATGTAGTGTGTAAATTTTGAATCCCAAATAAACAAACAATTAGGGGGTTTTCAACGAAATGTATTAACAATATGCATAGAGAGACGACATTAATATATTGATTTAATTTATTTAGTTTATTTATTGCATATCTTTTGTAGGATTATTTGGAATTTTGTTCATTGTGAAATTTTTATGCATGTATATGTATGTGGGTATAGGGTTAAAAAAAAATTTATGAATGAAAATTGATTGATTGAAATGAATATTTTGTGTCTGAAACAAATTTTTAGAATGATTTATTAATTGCTTTAAATAATTTATTTATTTTTTGTGTATATTTGTATTTATTATGTAGTGGAATATTGGAAAATATATGTGGATATTATTTGGCGAGATTGGCATTGGAAAATAATTTTTAGTGGGGTTGAATATTATTTTGATTTGAATGAGAAAGAAAAATTAATTTGTGCTTATTTTTTTTTGTTTTTTTTTTTTTTGATATTTTCGAAAATATTTATTTTTTTTTGCATTGAAGGAATATATATTGATTGGATTTATGGGTATGTATTCGTGAATGATGAATTATTTTGAGAAGATTGTACGAATTTATTGATTTGTATTTTGGATCTTGAATCAAATTTTGATTTTTTAATTTGGATTGAATTGGGATGAATAATAAATTTTAGGCTTTGTAACAGTGTAAAATTTGTGTTTTTAATTATAATTATGTCGTTGACTTATAGATATTGATTTGTTTTCATTCAGTATTGAAAATCTTGAGAGGATTAGAAAATTAAATGCTAATAAATTAATTGAATTTTATGAATAAGTATGATGAATAAAAATTAGTGAAATAAATATTTTTTTTCACTTTCTCGTTTGATGTTTTGATTTTTTCGAAATTTTACAAATGAAAAAATATTTATAATCATATTTTTCAATCAAATGCAGAAATATTGAATTACAAATTAATTATTTTGCTGGAAAATTTAATTATCGAGAATTTATTTTTTTTTTTTTGATATAAAAACAATTATGTGAATATTGGAAAGCTTATGAAGTTATTTAGTGTGAAATTGAGATCAACCTCCAATATTTATTGGAAAAAAAAAATATAAATTGGCAGATAAAAATTAATAATTCAAATGTCAATTATAAAATTCATTTTATTTTGCATTATTTTCAATCTAATTATTAAATTAATCAATGAAATTTATTCTACCTACAAAAAATCCCCAAAGCAAGAATATACATCTCCCGAAATATCAAAATTATTTTTTCACACTCTAAATCATTCATAAAAAAAAAAAAAAAAAATATCTTTTGTCGTAAAAAAATCTCAGAAAAAAAAATCAAACTTTAAAAATTAAAATATAAATATCAAACTATTTCTCTGCAAAATTCACCACTCTTCCCAATCCACCCTCTCACTCTCACAAATTAAAAAAATACTCAAAACATATTTCCAATCCCCAAAATGAAAAACATGACTAAAAAAAGTTGAATAAAATTTACAAAACTCGATTGAATAAAATAAATAAAAAATTCATCTGATCTTTCCTCAGAATAATTGTTCAAAATATCCATAAATAAATAAATATTTCCATCAAAATGATTTGAATCTTTGAATAAAATTGTCGAATAAATAATGTAAACAAATGAATCAATTTTTAACATTTTTTTTCTTTCCATAAAAAAATATATTATTAGTTTAATAATTTTCTTTTCCCACGCGCAAATAAATGCCCCTGTGTTCCTATCGTCACGATTATTATCAATGAAATGTATATGTACCCATATACATGTATATATATGTATGCTATATACAATATACATGTAGCAAAGAAGTAATATAGAGATTTTCTCTCTCTATAGTTCTTTCTCATTCGCGCCCACCATCCAACAAAAGACTCATTCTGTCATTATATTACCCAAGGGCTTATTTTCTTTTTTTAGACTCAAGCGCACATCTTAGTCTTTCATGATACACTATTCATTCGCAATGAAAAAGAGAAAAAAAAAATAATAAAGAATAAAAGAAAAGGAAAAAAAAAAAAATAAAAAAGAATAAAAAATATGGGAGAAAAAATAAAATAAAAAGGAAGTTGTGAGAATAATTTAAATATAAAATATAAATGAATAGTTTGAAAATGGATATTATTAGATAGTTATTTTCTAATGTTCTTGAGAGATATTTAAGTGAAGAAAAAAAAAATATAAATGGAGCAGAGATGAAGTGAATGGGAAGTGGAAGATGGATAGAAGTTTAAGTTTATGTAGAAAATTGAACGATATCCAGATTAAAATCCTGCACAAAATATTATTCAATTTTATTTTCGTATTTGTTAAATAAAAATCTTTCTGTGTTTTTGGCTCTGTCGCAGAATTTCTAACGTCCCACACATGTAAATATTCACAACGATACAGATTTATAAGAATAATTTTAGTGCACGAGAAGAGAGAGACGAAGAGAAAAAAATAATATTTAATATTTTTAAACTTGAAATTCAGAACAATTGTGGCGTTTTGGAAATATTGTAGATTGAAATTTCGGATTTTCATTTGAAATTAATTGAGATGGGAATAATAAATACATAAAATTAATAATGAAATATAAAAAAAATATTCGTGATTTTTTTTTTTTAATTTTGAATAATTTTTTGACTGTGATTTTTGGCGTTTTATTTAGTAAAAAACTGAATATGTTTGTTGAATATTTGGAAACATGCAAAAATTATTTGGATTTTAAATTTTGATACAAATCAAAATAATTTATATTTTTTGTAAACAAATAAATGATTATAATATGATGAAGAAATCATATAAAATATATCAATTGATATTGTTTTTGTCATTTCTGATACATATTTATTAATTTTCCAAAAAAAAAAACTCAAATAAAATTTTTGAAAAAAAAAAATTTTTCAAAGTCACAAATCAATTTTTATTGACGAATTCAGTCACTGCCTACCACTATTCTTATCAAAATCCAAAAATAAATATCAAATTCTATTCAATTTTGAACCAAACATAAAAATTCCCATCTCCAAAAAAAAAAAAAAAAAAAAAAAAAAAATCAAAAAAAAATTTTTTATATTCAATAAACTCTCTCTTTCTCTCTCTCTCTCTTTCTCTCCATCTCTCCTCCCTCACCCACGAAAAAAAAAAAAAAAAATATATCAACAAACAAAAAAAAAACCACCAAAATAAAAAACCATTCAAAAATCCCTCCAAAATTTTCGTTCATAAAACCATACACACCCCAACGATTCCCACTTCCTAAAAAAAAAAAAAACCCCACCCAACCACCCTCTTTCAAACCAAACAAAAAAATAAATTCTCCCACACAAACATTCATTTTTCTCTTCTCCTTCTTCTCTCTCCCTCCATAACTCAATTCCAAAACTAACCTATGCGTATTGTGATTCGTCGGCGTTGTCGCTGTTGTCGTTGTTGTCATTGTTGTTGTTGTTGGCGTTGTTTTTTTCGAATTAACACAATCCATTTCTAAATTTGATGACGAGCCACGTTTTCGTTTACACGTTAATCTCTTCAATACATCATCCATTGAACGTTTACTCGTAGCAACACTCGTTGAATTACCATTCCCATAATTATTACTCATATCATTATTATTATTGTTATTATTATTATTATTAATATTATTATTATTGTATGTGACTGTGTTATTATTATTATTGTGCAATTGATGTGGATTATTCGTAAAATATTGTTCATTAATAATTGCCGGTGGCGAATCACATTCGGAATTTGTTGGTTCAATTATTCCCAATTGATTAATATTATTATTATTATTATTATTATTATTATTAATATTATTTATATGATTTGTTTGTAAATTATTTGAATGATAAGTATTTAATTGTAATTGCTGTTGCATTGTATCTTGATTTTGATGATAATGCCTCTGTTGATTTTTACTTGTTGTTGTTGTTGGTGAATTTGGTGATGGCGTTGGTGAATCACCAAAATCTGGATCAGTTATAATTGTATCGGGTGTTGAACAGCCAGATGATTCGTAATCGCGACGATAATCACAATCTTCGTCTTGATTAGAATGGGAATGATGATGATGATGATGATGGTGATGATGATTTGAATGAAGACGATCAATTGGATTTTCTTGATTGTCTTTGATGATATTTAAGACAATTTCACTACTGTTTGGTGGTAGTTCAGGTGAAATATCAATGGGAGGATTATTAATAGTGCTGCTGACGCCACTTCCAACGACGACGACACCAACACCAACGCTACCACCAACCAATGACGACGACGACGTTGTGTCCTCTTCTTCTTCACCACTCGCAACTTTATCCGCACCGCCCCCGCCCTCCGATAGCTTCGTTGGTGGCGACTTCCTCTTAGAGGACATCCTTACTCTGCAACACAAGCGCAAGGACAGAGAGTCTGAGTTTATTTTGTAAAATTTGAATTTTTTTTTTTTTTTTTCTTTGCAGTTTTTTAATTTTTGTTTGTGAAATTAATATTTTTCTTTTATTTGTTTGTTGTGCGTTGGAATTTTATTCTTGATATTTTATTTTTGGTAATATTTTGTGTTTTATGATGCTATATTTGATTGTTGGAATTTTGTTTTTTTTTTTATTTTTGGAGATGCACGAGAGGGGAATTTAGATATTATCAAGTGTAAAATCGATATATTTGTATGGAGGATTCAATCTTGAGTAGGAAATTGGTCACTCCTTAGAGAGTGTCACAATTATTATTTCAGTGTGTATATATGTATGGAATATTAATTTACTTGCTGTGATGATGATGAAGATAATATGTTATCTATTAATTTCCGGTTAAGATAATTGGCGATGTTGAAATTGTGCAATTTGAAATAATATTCGTACATAATTTTATTTCATTTTTTAACTATAATCATATTTTATATTTTATGATTTAATTTTTTATTCGACACAGGAATAAAGAGGGCATTTTGGTCAATTTATTTGAAAGAGAACAAATAACATAAATAAATAAATAACATAAATAAATAAATAAATAAAACGATAATAATGAAATAGGAAATTGAGTGTGAATTTATAAAGTGTTATTTATTTAAAAAAAAAAATAAATGACGCATAAAATAGTGGAATAAATATTTCTTCCGGTATATAAATAAATCATTGCAGTTTATATTAATTTCTTAAACAATATAATTATATATATGTATACATAATTTATGTGTGCATGTATACATTATATTCACAATGTTATATCTGAGTTATATAAGAAAAGTCGCAATAATTTAATCCGTCGCGTATTATCTTGCCCAATAACGGAATAATCAACGATTCATTATTGTATATACATTCATCTTTCGCAATATATAAACACGAAATATATATATCTATGTATCCATTATCTGCTTATCACTGAGCAAGAGGTCGTTAAGGTTATTTCTCATGTTCGAATCAAATATGTTAGTATTTTTGTGTTTTATTTTAATATATACACGCGCGAAATTATCGTAAAATTAATGGGAAATTTGCAGGGATTTTTGTAATGTTGTATATTGAGATTTGCGAAATTGATTATTAAAATAAATTGTTTTGATATAATTATTCTGATATTTTATAAAATAGAATTTTCGATGAACGTTTGAAAATTTTTTCTATGCTGAAATTGAATTTATTTTATTTATTAAGAGAATTTTTAATTATTATTACTATTAGTATTAAAATACTATTTTGGCAAAATTTTGTTTCATTTTTCTAAATGAAATTTTTTATAATTTTCAGTTTGATGAATTGGAAAAATTTTGTTCATTTTTTCTGGCCTTTTTTTTATTTTTTGATGTGTCCTTTTAGCAAAATTTTATTCACGTGATTTTTTATATATTTTGATTAATTATGAATTAATTCATATTGATTGTGATCAATTGTTAAAATATTGGACTAATTGAAAAAATGAATATTAATAAATTAAAATTATTATTTGATGTTTTAACAAATTTTTTTTTGTTTCAAAGTTGAAATATTTTTTAACTGAAATTTCAAATGTTGCTTTCTTTTTTTTATTAATTTTCTGTGTATAATATATTAACAAATTTAGAAATATTAATAATGAACAATATAAAATAAAAAAAAAAAATGAAAATAGTAATTTTTTTTGAATCACCAATTGATTAATTGACTAATAAATAAATTTTCAATTTGTTTCGCAAATGAACAAATGAAATACATAATATAATCGAATGAATATACTAAATAATAATCTCAAAATCAAAAAACCATAAATTCGATATTTTCTGAATAAGAATTAATTGATTAATAATTAATTAAAATATTAAAACTCTGAATTTTCAAATATTCATATCTCAAAATAAATTCATGATAAAAAATAACATTTCTCTTTCAAACAAAAAAATCAAAAATTCCACAAATAAAGATGAATAAAAAAAATATTAATAAATACATTAATGAACATTAATTAAAGAAAAATAATTAATCAAAACATTTACTCTAAAACTTTCAATATTCATATCTCAAAAAAAGTTTACATATTAAACAAACTAAATTTTATCCTTAAAAAAAAAGAAAAAAAAAATAATAAAACAAAATCGAAAATTCATCAAATGAAATACTGAAAGAAAAAAAATAAATAAATAAATAAATACATTAATAGAAAAACAATATATCAAAGAAAATAATTAATTAAAAAATATATATAATCCATTATACATAAATTAAAATTATATTTTCATAGACACAAAAAGAAAATAATTAAAGCAGATTAAAAAATCACGAATTAGATCGAAACAATCGCGTGTTTTACTCTTTGATAATGCATATAAGAGAGCGCACATGCGTTCTGTACTCGTCGCCTCATCATTTACGCTAATTACGCTCGATATCACTCCATGGTTGGTTGTACAATGTATATCACTACGAGCCGATATGAAGAAAATGTACTGCAAATACATATATACATATGCACCAAGCGGTTTTGAACCAACGACAGTTTCAGAAAGAGAGGAAATAATATAAGTAGGGAGAAACGACAACGACGACAGGGATATTGTGCGGTGGAATACGAGAGACAAGAGAATATAAGATAATCACCACGCATATATTGAGAGTATATATCCTCTTTTCTCTTCCATACATAAAATAATATATATATATACCCACGAGCAATTTATCGCACGAATGAAAATGAAAATTTGCATTTTGTTTAATATTAAATCTAAATATTTTCATCATAGCCATTATCATTTTTATTCACATAATTATTTAATCCAAAAATAATTACACATTAATAATTTTACTTTGAAGAGATGCCTCAGTAATAAACAATTTAAATAATTCAACGGATATATATGTATGTATGTTTGTAGGATAAGAATATAAAAATAAATTAAGATGAAAGAAATGGTTCAAGTACAAATTTTTCTGGTATTTTTTTTTTTCTTTTTCTAAATGAATTATTGTTAACGGTTTCTTTCCAGATGTTTTTTTTTTTTTTTTTTGTCTTCTTAGGTTTGTATAGTATTTTCAAGACGAGTGAAAAGCGACCCAGCAACTTCTGTTTAAAGTAATATCTTTGGAAACGTGCGCATTAAGTCAAAAATTAAAAAAGGAAATTGATCGAGGTTTTTTTTTTTTTTTTTATTCATTTGTGAAGGTGACGTAAAATTAATAATGAAGAATGTTTTCGTGGCTATTGAATGGATGACATTGTTTTTTTATGGATGTTGATTATAGTAAATAATTTTGAAAAATTGAAAAAAAATTAATAGTTCATTATTTTTTGAATAATTAATTAATCAAAATTTTTATTCTGGAATTTTAAAATGCTTATTTCCCAAAATATTGATGCATGTAAAAATTGAACATACTCATTAATAGCATCCCGTCAGAATAGCAAAAAAAAAATAAATAAATGAATTCAAAAAATTAAAAGAAAACAGAAAAAATTTATTTATTTTTTTTCTTCATTTTCAAAGTTATTAAAAATCAAAATATTCTCGAGAAAATATTAATAATTAAAAACGAAGATTTGCATTAATAAAATGAATTTATTTTGTCCAAAAAAAACATAAAAAAATAAATAAATAAATTGAAAAAATCAAAAAAACAAATAAAAAAAAATTTTTTTTTTCATATTTGAAATTTTCAAAAGTCAAAAAAATAAAATACTCTCATAAAAATACCAATAATCAAAAACAAATATTTGCATCAATGAAATAAATTTATTCTGTCCAAAAAAACACAAAAAAAAAAATAAATAAATTAAAATATCAAAAAAAAAAAAAAAAAAAAAAAACTTATTTTTTCTCCATATTCAAAATTTTCAAAAGCCAAAAAATCGAAAATACTCATAAAAATATAAATAATTAAAAACAATATATATTTGCATAAATAAAACAAATTTATTCACTATAATAATTTTTTTTAATTTTTTTTCTCTCAACAAATAACTCAAGTTTAAGAATGAATATATAAGATAAATTACAAGGCGCTTCTGAACTAATAAAATTGATGAAATATATGAATGTACACACGCATGTATAGATAAATACTTTAGTTACTCACTACTACGACTCTTTCATATAATATGTAACTATAACACACAGAGAAATTCACGACGACGCCGACTAATCTCCATTCATTCGGTGCCTTGGGTCTTATTCATTGACGAGTTCACACACGCACAGACATGTTTAGCATATAAGAAACCAAGTGAGAGAGAAACATAAAGTAAAATGAGCGAGACAGTGATAAATTAAAAAGAAAAGAAAGAGAACAACGGCGTAGTGTTGTTGCCAGAGTGATATCGACTCCACGAAATGCTCTCATTCTTAAAGCAAAAAAAAAATAATTCTAATAAATAAATAAATAAATGAATGAATAATAATAACAATGAAAAAACAAAGGCAGGAAATGTGAACAAAAAATTATTTGTATATGTATATTTATATGAAACACTATCTGTATTGTTATAATTCATTGAAACATTGTCCAATAGTTGTTTATTATTTATCTAGTTAATTTAAAATAGCAGAGAAATTAATTTGTTAATTATTTATAATTAAATTATAATAGTAAATTGAATTTAATGATTATTTATAATTGAATTAAAATGGTAAATTTATTTGATGATTATTTATAATTTATTGGAAATAGCTGAGGAATTTGTTTAATAATTATTTTCAATTAAATAAAAATATTAGAGGAATTTATTTGATTATTGAATGGAATTTTTTTACATCTTTTTTCGTGAATGAAATTATGAAAATTTATGGACGATAGTGGATTAATGTTTGTATATGTATGTTTAATTTATATTGTGGTATGTAGAGATGAGCTTATCATTTATATAAAGGTCGAACATCCCGGTTACATTTACTCCATTTTATGATAAAATTTATATCATTGAGAAAAAAAATGTTATGACTATGTAATAAAAAGTGGAACTAAATTTGATCATCGTGTATGCTCATGACATTATGCTTGTTATAATTATTGTTTAATGGATTAAATAGGTTATTTATATTGCACATTACTCTGACAATGTGTTCGATGGAGATTATTTATATTTATTTGAATTATAAATAAATATATTGATTGATAAGAATTATTTTAATACGAAGGAAAAATAATTATGAAATGATTTTTATTCTTAAATATTCATTGATTGATTTCTTTTTAATTTTTTTTTTTTTTGTTAATGGTTATACGATTGTTGATAAGATGAACAAATGTAAGAACAATATTTGAGCATGCGTATTTTAAATGTTTATTTATTTATTTATTTATTTCAGCAATTTTTTTTTTTCCTTTCGCTTTTTTACTCGACTGAAATTTTCGTTTTGACTTTTGACTTTCTATTAATGGCGATACACAATGGGAACTATTGCTTTTTTCTTTTTATTTTTGTTTCTAAGAGGAAGTCATGCGAGTTATAGTGGCATCTGTTTGGACTCAAGTAGCACACAAACACGTTTCGAGAAGAAATGTAGTGCCGCGTTTAAATATGATTTTGTATTGAAAAGAAAAGAGCGTGCGTGTGTGTGTGTGTGTACGCCTTGCGCCGGATAGAACTATATGAAAAAATATTATATTAGAACTAAAAGCGACTTCCGTCACTTGAGCTTTATGTTAATTTCAGTCAGTGAGAAATAAATGAAAAGAAAAAAAACAAAAAAAACAAAAATGATATTTGTGAGAAAATAACGAAGAAGAAATAAATTGAATTTATGAATCAAGAAAATAATTTTCTTTATTGCTTTTATTATATTTATTTATTTGCACACTAAGAATAATATTGAATCGAAATTTCAATACTCTAAAAATTAACTTAATGAAATATAAAATAATAAATTAAATCAAATTCGGATTCAATTTAAATTGAAAATTAAAATATTTTCAAATTAATTTCATTATCACTTTTATAATTCTTATTGTTTATTGTTATTTATTTAATTATTAATCTAATATATATTCATTCACTGATATATTTGTTAGCAATTGTTTTTAATTATTGTCACTCCCTCATTATCATTATTACTATCATCATTAATTATTTATTATTTTATTTATAAAATATTTTTTATTATGTTATAAAATACCAACAATTAATTTTTTCAAGGGCCATATTATGATTTATAAAATAAACAACAAATAACAATAATTAAATGATAATAAATACTACCAGAAAAAAAATTATTAATTATTTTTGCTGAATGTAAAATTTAAATTGTTAATTGCATATAAAATTAATTGGATTTAATAATGTTTATTATTGATCTATTGCAATAATTAATTAATTAAATATTTAAAGTTACTTAATAAAGCATCTGCAAATTTATATCTCATTATTATTGTTATTATTAGAATTATTGTTGTTACTGTTGTATAAAATGAGAGAAATATATTTTTTTTTTTTTTCGTTTTTTTTTTCTGTACGCTGTGAAAATAAATGTATGGGAAGAGGGAGAAAGGTCATATCGTTAGTATTCTTTATAGAGGCTACGGAATATGCTCTACATAATGGAAATATACTTGGGTAAAAATTTTTTTATTTTTTATTTTACGTTAGTTCTTTTGATGATGACGCTCTTGTTTATTTATGAAGTGGGGACCACACCCAATATTGAGAAGTCTCCTGGTATTGTTATTTAAAACTTCTTCTTCATCTTTGATAATTTTGAGTGAAATTTTTAGTGATAATAATTTGCTGGGAGAATTAAAATATTTTTGAATATTTATTTGGGGAGTTTTTTAAAGTTTCTAATTTTTTTTTTTTTTTGTGGATTTAAATTGAGTTAATATTTTAATTTATTAAGTATACTATAGTGGTAATTTATTTTTTTTCGTGGGACTGTTTTGTCTGCTTATAAAAAAAAAATATGTTAATTATTAATTAATCACTTGGTGAAAAAAATATCACAGTATTTTTTTTTTTTTCTATGATAAAAAATTGATTTTCGTACGTGTTTTATTTATGATGATTCAATTATCTTTGGGAGAAATTTTGGAATGTTTATTATGTTTAATGTTCGTTTTAGATAATGGTTTGAATAAAAGGAAAATAGTAGAATTTTTTATGAAAATGAAAAAAATTTTTATTCGTTCAAGTGCAATTATTTTCTTTGAATATTTCTTAATATAATTCGCAATTAATTTAAATTATTATAAAATAATCGACAAATAAACAATTATAAGAATGAATATTTATATCTAAATTGATAATAACAACTTTTGAAAAATCTGAAATTTAATCTTTATACTAAACATAATTTTTATTACATCACAACAGAAAATAAATTTTATCTATAAAAAATAATTACAAATTAATTCATTCCCCATCAGAAAGTAACAAAATAATATCTAATAATTTATTTTCAACAATAAAAATTACAAAGTGTTGAATAAAATAAAGAATAACTCAACCAGACTTTATAAAAAATTAAATAACTTAAAATTTATAAACACTCAAAAGAAAAAAAAAATATATTGAAAAAATAGAAAAATTCATTAAATTAAAAAAATTATTTATCAAGCAGAAAAATTAGTAAAACTCAATTATTCATGAAAATTTTAATAACATAAATGTAATTAACCTCTTCCTCATAATAAATTCTATATTTTCCCCCAAAATATAATTTCAAATCATTCACAATTCTCCATTTCTTAAATTTCAATGACAAATGTTTGGTACCTCCTGGTGTTTTGTTTGCAAGTCAAAGGGACAAATTCATTTTCTTACCCACACATTTTCTCACTACAACCTCATACATACACATTCAAATATATCACTCTCATATATTTGTAACCTAACGAGCAAATCGATTAATATACAAAACCGATTGTCAAAGATTAATTCAACACCGCGTGAAATCGCAATGTACCAAATTAATCATCAAACATTAAATTACCATGAACGTTTGCCAATAAATATAAAATAATAAAAACAACAATAATAATAATAACAAATACATGCATATAAATATATTAATAACGACAAACGAAGCTACATAAAATCGTGACCAACTTCAATATATCTCATGACAGAATAATAAATAAAAAATAAATAAATAAATAAATAAATAAATAAATAAATATTGAGGAAAATTTTTTTTTTTATTTTTTACATTCATTTTTATATTCAATATATATCTCATGACAGAATAATAAATAACAAATAAATGAATGAATAAATAAATAAATATTTGGAAAAAAAAAAAAAATTTTTTTTTTTCTTGTTATATTTTTATGTTGTATTAATTCCGTTACAAGCCCTCTATGTACCAAACCACGTGTGACCCTATATATCAATATATATATATATATATATTGTATATACATATTGAAGTATATATAGAAGCAGACAAATGCCCAAGAAAATTTTTTTTTCTCGCGGTCTGAACACAATCTCAACAAAGAGGGGAAACGTGTTCATGCATGCAATAATCATTAGAATAAAGAAAGATATAATGTGAAAAATCAAAATGAGAACAGAGATGGTTATAGAGAGGGCCTTCTGGTCGAGTGTGAGCTTTAAGAAGAAGTGGGGCCATGTGTTTAGTGTCAAATTGCTGTACATAAATGAAAAAGTGAAAAAAAAAAACAAGGGAAAGAATGATAAATAAAAAATAATAAAAATTAGAAAAAAAATATTATAAATTGTTTCCGAATAATTTTGAATTGAAATATATCTATCTGGAATTATCGACTAATTATTGTTGATTGTTATTGATAAATATTATTAATTATTATTGATAAATAAAAATAATTTAAATAAATAAAAGTTTTGAAAAATTGAAAGAAAAAAATTATTTTGTAAATTTTTTTTTTGTTATTAAGTTCATTTATTTTTTATTGTTTACTTTATTAATTTTTTTTGTATAATTAATTGTGATTCTTCTGAAGATATTTTTGTGATAATAACAAAAAAAGCTCAATTATTTTCGTATAACATTCGCAAAATTAATTCTCAATTTTTTATTTTGCAATCAAAATAAAAAAATAAAAAAACCATGAATAAATAAATAATAACGCGTCTAAATATTCTCAGAATACTCTCAACAAAACTCACTACAATAATTACAAAACCAAATACCAATAAATTATCAAAAAAAAAAAAAAAAATAAAAAAAAAAATTCAACAACAAAAAAAAATAAAAATTAAACAAATTCCTCCATCATCCAATACTCAATTAATAATAATAATCCTAATTGCAAAATCACCACAACAATCCTTCATAAAATGATAAAAATAAATAAATTCTCCCCATCCCAAAATTAAAGAAAAAAAAATCAAACAAATAAAATTTAATAATAATATCACAATAAATCATTCATTTGAAATACTCATTCCTTTATCTTTTTCTTCGTCCCCCCCCCCCATCCCTCCGAGCGGGGATATATCGAGATTGAATCTATTGTTTATTTAAATAATACACAGTGTAGTTAAAAATTTCGTAGGACATTCCAAGAAGTAGAAGTGAAATTGAAGAACAAAGCAATATAGCGGCATCTGGAACGCGTTAATGTTACCCGTCGCATCGTTTTCCCCCTTTACTCCACTTTGTCCACCCTCTCTCTCCCGCCTACACTATATATGTCGACCCCGTCACACACGTGTCTATGTTATACATATATATGCACAGAGCCTCAAACTATAAATATATATATACAAAGCATCGTCACTCATACAAACATATTTGTAATACATATGTGTATTTTTTTTTTTTTCTTCTTCCTTTTAGATTAGTCTACGCGAGCATTAGCAACGCGCGTTAAAACCGGATAGAACGAGTACATATATCCCTTTGGAATAATATATATATAATATGTCAGTATCCAAAAGCACCCACGTGCGCTCAAGGAATAGAAAAAAAAAATCAGAGAGAAAAATAAAATAAAGAGATGAAGAGGAAAGAAGAATAAGAAGTTGAATTTTGTGCGTGTGTTATTATATGTATTCATAAAATTATTTGTGTGCTTGTAAGAGGCAAAAGAGTAGCTATACCTCTCACTCATTTTTGATGTACAGTGAGGAGTCTTCTAACTCATATTGCCCTCCATACATCAAGAACAAAAGCGTTGTTAAGCTAATGCGTTGGGCCTGGCCTTATGGATTTTAGTTATGGGCACTTGGAAGAATAATCTTTGGCTGTGATGATGTTCTACTTTGGTATTGTGTGTGTGTGTGTATAGTTAGAGCGAGTGCTCGAAATCTTTTGGTGGAATTGTTTGGTATGTTTTTTAGTTAGAGTTATGATTTAGAGGATAGATGTGTGGGTTTTGTGGTACTAAAGAGATTGGTTGGATTATTTTAATGTTGGGATATATTAGTTGATGAGAGAGCAAAATGAATTTTGTAATTTTTCGATTTTTATTGATTGGAAATGTTTTTTTTTTTATTGGGGAATTGGGAATAGAGTTGGTCCAGTTTTTTAATTGATTGTTGAGTTCATTCTGATTTTTTTTTTTTTTTTTTTTTTTTGTGATGAATGAAACAAATGATTTTATTTATTGGATGAAATTTTTCTATTCGTTTTTTCTTTTTTATTATTTAATATATGTTTTTTTTTTAGAAAGGAATTTTGAGTTGTTTATTTTTTAAAGTATGTTTTATTATTGGATAGTTTGTATTTTGTATTGCTGGAGAGTTTGTGTGAATAATTTGGAGAAATTTCTGGCTGAATTAAATTGAAAAATATTTTTTTGTCACTTTGGGAAATTGATAAATTTGCAATTAATGTTGATGAATTATATTAAATTATGATATGATGTAATAAGAATAATATGTAGTTAAGATTAAATTGTAGATATTTCAAAGTTTGTTATTATCAATTCGAATAGATAAGTTAATTGTCATTATTGTTTAATTGTTGATTAATTATTTTAAAATCATCTGAATTTATTATGAATATTTCGACATTTTTTAAGGAGATTTTTGCATCTATAAAAATGCAAGTAAAATTATAACAATTTTTTTTATTATTAATAAATATTACTGAGAGCTCTTTATAACATTAATCATTCAAAAAATTTATAAAAAAGACAATTTATTCATTATAATTTTAATATGTTCGAAAATAAATTTTTTATTATAAAAAAACATTCGATATTTTTTCAACTCATCGGAGAATTTATTAATAACTAATACATATATCATATTAAAGCAATTATCATGAATGTATACATACTTGAAATAATGAATATACATATTCACTATTTCCAGTATTAATTTTTTTTTCTCTTGATAATTTATTATCAAATCAATTGTTAATTGACACTACATTTAATCATTTTTTTACATAATGTATTTATAATCAAAGTTATATTGATTTATTTAACGAAATAAAACCACCCACAATCTTTCAAATAATTTCTATAACTTGGAAAATTGTTTAATTACTACTAAACCAAAAAAAAAAATCAAATAAAATAAAGTTAAAATATTAAAATCGTTTATTAATAATAATAAACAATTAATTTATCATTGTGCGCAGTATTCAGAATGTTTTTAATAAATTGATTGATAATAACGTCACTTTGATAAATAAATATTAGCTACGATATCATCTCGAAAAATTTGAAAGGAAATTGCATTAAACAATATTATATTTTCATTTTTAATTTATTCTTATAAGTACAATAATTACTAAACAATTTGTTTTTCTTTTATTTCTTTCTACTCAAACAAATAATCATCAAGAGTATATATACTCAAATGACTTCAAATAATCTTGCACCAATCACAATTTTATTAAATTTCAAACACTATTTTAACAAAAACAAAAATTTTCTCATATTCATGTAAATAAAAAATAATTCAAATTTGATTTGTATTATAAATTTCATGTAATTATTTAACAAACTTTGATTCTTAAATGACTCTAAATAATCTTGCAACAAATTCAATATTTAATGCAATTAAAAACCCCATTAAAAAAAAAAAAACAAAAATTAAAATTAATTCATAATTTCGTAACTAAAAAATAATTCAAATTTGTATTATAATATGTATTGTATTGTTTCAACAAACTATTTGATTCTCAATTGACTTATTCAACAATCTTGTAACAAACCCAATATTTAATTCAATTAAAACCCCCATTCAACAAAAATAAAAAATAAAAATTAAATCATATTAATTCATATAACTAAAAAATAATTCAAATTTAAACTGTAATAATTTTAATATAATTATTTCAACAGACTTTGAAACAAATATACACCCGACGGATTCAATTGCTGCAGTCATGGTTAAAATTATAATGAGAGATATAATTTTGATTTGTTTTTGCAATACCTTTTAATACACTACTGCAGTCACATAATTTTCCTCCAGCTTTATACACATTCTCTCTTCTTCCTCTCTAATTTTTATTTTCTTTTTATTTATTCCTATCTCACATATTCACATATACTCTTTTGCTCATATTCTATCTCGTTTGGTGGAACAGTTGTCGCATATGGTGACTGCCGAACAGCTTTACAGCTACGATTACTCATCCACGCGGTCCACGCTCTTTTGCTTTGCGAGGACAAAGAGTAATTATCCGGAAATTTCGTGGAAGACGCTTCCAAAACTGTCCACATATTATATTATATTCTTTTCTATATGTACATATTTTTTTTTTTTTTTCAAACCTCCCTTATTTTATACAAATTAAAAAGTTCAATAGACTCTTTCGAATATGACTGACGAGAATTGAGAAAAAAAAATTTATTATTGTGATGATGAAATAAAACAATTGAGAGAAAAATAGAGAAATAAATATTTTTCTATTGGGGACGTGGAAAAAAAATCTTTTTTTTTTTTTTTTCATGTGTTATTTTTTGAATAGAACAACAGACACGTTTTGTCTATCTATATATAAACTCTCTCTCTCTCTCTCGAGCATTATTCTTCTTTACGATGCCCCCGAACTATTTTAAAATCATCTTTCTCGACTTTTTTGTTTTATTTTTTATTTTTTTCTCTGTTAATATATATGTATATGTATATTAACGGAGACTTTGACTTTTATAATACTGCTTTCATAGAATAAAAAAAAAATTTACAAGTGTCGATTCTTCATCTCAACAATATAATTAAAATAAAATCACAAATTAAATAAATATTTAATTTGAATTCTCAATTTGGAAGATTATTAAACACTAATTATTTAATATAATAATTTCTCTTATTTTATCCTCTTATTCCTCACTAACAAAAACAATTCACACAATATTCAAACACTGTGTCAATTATTTAATTTAAAAATTTGAACAATCAAAAAAAAAAAAAAAAAATAAAAATTATCAATAAAAATAATTCTTCTTTTAATTCCAAAATCACTTTTAAAAAATTAATTCAAAGTTAAACAACGCTCATATTATGGCTTCACGACATATCAATAATAATATCAACAGCCAAGATAAATTAATAAAAAAAAAAAAAAATATGATTAATATACACAAGAAATAATTATATTAAATAAAAATTGTTTTAATTCACGATTAAAATTTAGAGGATTGTCTTAACCCATATTTTCAAACCTGTCGCGACCTCCAAGTGTACCAAAAATAAAAGAAAAAAAAAATATATATAAAAGCGACATAATAGAATTCTCGTAAAGACGTCAAAGTGTAATACGATCTCATTTCCTCAACAATACAAATTTATAAATATATATTTACACGTATATACATACACATATGTGCGGAATCGAGGGTCGTGTGTAGGGTCTACACGTCACTAATACTGTCACACACACATAATAGCAAAAATATATAGACAAGAATGAATACACGAAGGGTCACTGGGTCAAATGCATTGCATGGTTTCTCCCTTTTTTTTTTTTTCCCGCCCCTTTTTCAATTCTTCCTCTTTTTCCTTCGCTCTCTCAATCTCAGTCCACGTCACACATACACGATCATAGACACACAACACACACACACATCATTCATGCGTGGCTGAGAGTCATTAAACTACGCATGACTCCGTGTAATTATCATTTTTATTATTATCCCCTTTTATCATCGCATTTTCCAAACAATTAAATTTTTATTTTTCTTCCACAAAGTTTTAATTTTTTTTTTTTTATCTTCAATGTAAATATATTTATATTTTTATTCACTTTCTAATTACTCACCTGAATAACGTGCTCATATCATCCTGCTCTGCACAATATAATTTTTCAACAATTTATTTACTACCTAATTATAAATAAAACCAATATATAAATATTTTTTTTTTTTTTCGAGCTCACTCACGATTAATTTAAAACACACCACACTATTATTCTACACTTGATCATCAGCATTTATTATTAAACCTCTCTTTCACTTTCATACCTGACGTTACATGAAATAAATAAATTTATTTTCATTCAATAAATTAAAAATTCAATAATATAAATCCATCGAAACAATAATAATTCCACTGACAATAATTAACACACAATTTAAAAGTCCCAAATTATTTCCCTCTCTCTCTCTACAACACCCTCGAATATTTTTGCACACTAAACCGGAAGTTGAATCCACCAATTTCAAATTATTCAAATAAAACAAATAAAAATCCAAACATAAATTATATCAATTTTAAATCGTAAATCATCAACAAAAATTATCAATTGTTCGTCGTAGACAATTTATTATCTCTATCATTATTTATTATTAAATAATAATATTACTACTATTATTATTGTTATCAATATTACTATTATTATATGTATATTTATACATATATATATATATGTATATATTTTTTTATATTTTTTATTAGAATCCGAATATAATGTCACAATGGAGAATAAGTATAATAATCACCACGTTCTGTTGCGTCGGCTGTGACTGACTGGTGAGTTCCGGCAAACGCAAAGGAGACGAGAGTTTCGGCGCGGGCGCTGTCTCATCGCCGACGCGTACAAACCGGCGCCGTAACAAAACCGCCAACCAACCCCCCACCCTATTGCCATGATATAAACTCACGTTTTTCTCTCTGTCTTCTCGCATGTACCGCGCGCGCCCACTCCCCACCCTAAATAATACAACTATATATGTATATATGTATGTATATGTATTTTCATCTCCCACTACTAAAACTGTAATATACTCCAACACGTTGACTTATATTATACAGAGAGTTTTCTTCTATGCGCAGAAGACAAATTGTTATATTTTATATTTGTGTTTAATAATTTGCATTTGGATTTTATTTTTTTGTAAGGATATAAATTAAATAAAATATTTTGTTTATTTATTTTTAGGTGGGTGTTTATTTTTTTGTTTGTTTTGTTTTATAGAGAGGAATTTTTTAGTTGAGGATTTTTTTTTTTATGTAATCTGGGGAATATTTTTTTTTTTTTGTGTTTTTGGTGGTTTTGTTTTGGCTGATAGGGGTTTGGGGGTGTATGAATTATTTGGTGGGGTGGATGGAAGGGTTTAGTGTGCATTGTTTGGTTGTGTGTGCTTGTGGATGTCTATGTACAATGTTGGAGGATGCGCGCGGGCGCAATTGATGTTATGTATAGAATATTGCTAGTAGTTCTCTGGTCTGGATTTTATGCCACGCCCTTTTCGTCACACCAAGTTACCCGCCTTCTTTTCTCATACACCCACACTTTGTGTGTTGGTGAATATCTCAATCTATCTCGCTCTGTGTACTCCTCCCACCTCCCCACGCCGCTTTGTCGTTAATAGAGAATAAATATGTAGAGTTTGTCGTTGTTATTATTTTTCAATTGATGGATGTATTGAAAATTGTGAATGTTGAAATTTTTATTTATTTATTTCTTTTTTTTTTTTTTTTTGTGATTGATTAAATGTTTGGGAGGGAAGTTATTTGGTGGGATTTTCAAATCTCATTTTACGTAGCATACATATAGGGATAATTGGGAAAAAAAAAATTATTTATAGAGGAATTATTTTTAATTTTTTTTTTATATTGAAGATATTTTTTTCTATTTTTTTTTTTTATTGATGAAATGATGGGGAGGGGGGGAATTATTGGGTGGAGTTTTTTAATTTTGTATTTTATGAAAAGTGAGTATAGGTATTTTGGGAAAAAAAAAATTATTTGGAGGAATTTTTAGTTTTTTTTTTTTGGTTTTGGAGATGTTTTTTTTTTATTTTTTTGTTTTGAACTGGTTGGGTTTTTTTGTTGATTGTGGATTTTTTATGTGGTGGGGAATTTTTGTTTTAGAGTGTGTGAAAGGGTTTGTTAATTGTATAATAGGAAAAGAGGTGGAAATAATTTTTTTTTTCGTTTCTTTTTTGATTGGATTTTTTATTGTTGATAAAATATAAGTTTGATGGATTTTATTGATTTTAAATAAATATAAATTATTTGTATAAAGTGTATTTAATAAATATTATATGAAATTATGAATTGAAGTACTTCATATTGGAATTTAGAATTAATATCCTGAAGAATAAATGTGAATTTCTGATTTTTTTAATCGAATATATATTCTCAATAATTTTATCATTTTTTCAAATTTTTTTTTTGCTCATCACAAAATTTCAACATTTGTGGAATATTCAACGTACTGTATTGAATATTTTGGAGCTATGAAAACAAAAAGAAAAAAAAATTAAAATTCCCAATCGCGGAATTTTAAAATTTTTGTTCAACACACTTAATAACATAAACATTAATCTTAAAAAAAAAAAAAAAAAAAAAAAAACAAAAACGAAATGAATATCAATTCAAATCTTCCCAGTCGAATTTCTCAATCAATCTTGAAAAAAAAAAAATCCCCCTTCAAAATTCAGAATAAACTAAATCAGAAAAAAATTCCTTATCTTTTCTTTCCAATTTTTCTTACTATTAATTAATTCAACCTCACATATTAATAAAAATACGTCACATATCAATCAATATATACCCTCAAAGCATGAATAAAAAAAATCTAATCCCAAATTTAAATTAAATATTGAACCTTCAATTGACAATAAAAAAAAACAACAATTCTATCAAAAAATTTTATGATTTTGATAATTCGACAAATTTAAAAGGACGAAAGGAAACAAGGACAGACAGATAAAGCAAGACAGGATAATATACATATACATGTATTTTGAATATATATATATATAGTTTGCTTTTGGCGTATCCAATGGGGGCAATGGGGGTGGGAGGTCTCGAATGGTGAGACGAGTCGACCAATAAGGTGCTTTCAGGCACCACCCGCACAAATCACAATGCTCATTGTTATCGCGCCGGTTTTCATACGCCCACACCCCGTGACGTCAAATATACATGTATAACCTTACACACATACAAAATATCCATGCATATACATTACAAAATAAAAATTGTCTAACGACAATTTTTCTTAAATCAAAAGATTCAATTAAAAAATATTCTAAAAGAATTATACTTTAAAAATTTTTAGCTAGACACAAAAATTATTTGTTATACACTCAATAATTTTTGTGTATAGCTAAAAATTTTTAGAGTAATCGTACTTACATACACCTTTAAATAATTGAAAAATATTTTTTTTAACAAATTTTTAATAAGAAAATAAAGTCAAAATTTCATACATTTGGAAGTTTGGGTTTGAATATCTTTAGAATGGCTGTCTATATGGAAAAAACTTCGAATACCTTTTTTGTAAAGCGTTCAATTCCCTACAAAAATATCGTATGAAATTCATCTCTATGATGCGCAAATACTGCACTACAAAAATCCAAAGAAAAAAAAATTTTTTCCCCATGTTATTTAAATGAAAAAACAAAAATTACGATGAGTCACATCTAAATATTAAAATTAAGAGCTCTGCTTCAAACAGGCTTCTTTTTTCACCGTCCAATATAAGTTTTCAGCCTATTGTTTTGATGAAGAAAAAAAAAACAGTTTATAGATATATTATTACTAGCACAATCATTACTATTATCACTATTAATATTGCTATCACTATTATTACTCTTATAATTACAATTATTATCAATATTTTTATTATTATTGATATTATTACTATTATATTGCTATCACTATTATTACTATTACTATTATTACTAATACTATTACTATTGCTATTACTATTATTACTATCATTACTATTATTACTAATACTATTACTATTGCTATTACTATTATTACTATTACTATTATTACTATTATTACTATTACTATTATTACTATTATTACTATTATTACTATTACTATTATTACTATTATTACTATTACTATTATTACTATTACTATTACTATTACTATTATTACTATTACTATCACTCTAACTATTACTATTACTATTTTATTTTTATTTCTTATTCATTTTTTTAGTTGACGAATACTAACTCACAACGTTAATGATAATAGTGTAAATAGACACGCCTCACTATTCGTCCGGTTGTTTCCCTGGCGCTCAATTGTAATTATATATACATATGTATATAAGTATGTGTATATGTATATGGATGGATGTAGGTGTATATATATGTATGTCTGTATGTATTATATATATAGATATAAACGAACGAAACGCAAGAAGAGAAAACAGGAGGAGAATGGCGTCGGTGCGCGCATCCCTTTCATGTCTATATACTCGCAAACTCGCATCGTATTCTCTCGTTCTATCTGCAGGCTTTCTTTATCATCTCGTTGGCTATTTTGCTCGTTCTCTTTCTGTGCGCGGCCATGTGTCCCTTTGCCCTTGCAACGTCTCTCGAATGAGCACAGACTTGTGCTTGCAAGCACCGTACCTTTCTATATTGACATCTCGCGCTGTTGTACATGTGTCTGTATTATATAGTTTATTTTATTATTTTTCTTTTTCTTTATCGGGCTTTTTTCCAAGCGCATTTTTTTTTTTCTGTTGTGGAATTTTCAGTTGGGTTTATTGATTGGAATGTTTTTTTTTTTTTATGTAGAAGGAATGGATTATTTAGGTGAATATATAATATAATCAAATATATATATTAATTAATCTTGAAATATGAATTTTTTTATTTGATGAATTTAAAGATTTATTTGAAAATTATCATTTAATTAATTTTTTTTTTTATTTTTGAAGATTATATTTGCTAATATATCAGAGAATTTTTTGATACTTGTATATGATTAATTTTTATGATCAAATTTGAAGGAATTGTTTTTAAAAACGAAATTCAGCCGCACAATTTTTTTTTTAAATTAAAAATTTTTTTTAATTTTTTCATGAAAATTGAGTTCAATCATTTTCATTCCTCAATTAAAATTGAATACTTTTTTTTATGAATAAAAATTTCCTTTCTACCTATTTATTTTTCATGAATTTATAAAAGATCAAAATTCAAATTATATTTTAAATAAATTTGAAACTAAAAATTGTGATATAATTATCAAATAACTTCAAGTTGCATTGTTAATTTCTCTAATTCACTAAGTAAATAATTAGCATATATCCTAGCTTATAAGCTAAACTCCTTCATAAATGAAATTTCATCTGATATTTTTAAAAACCTCTTAAAATCTATTTGAATAAATTTAAAAAAATGACGACAAATATCCTGCATTCCTAAATTGAAATTAATAAAAAACTTCTATTTCTAAACATGTTTATAAATATTTATGTATATTAATTTTATCCTCAACCGGAAGTACACGAACATAATAAACACATTCAAGTTTTTCTAATGTTGCAACGACTTTAATTGAAATGACAACGTACATTAAAAGAAATAAATCAATAAAAACTTTCTTATTATATCAAATGTTTATTTTCCCTCTCATGTAAAGATCGATACATAACTTTGTATATACGCGCATATGTGTATATATAAACTAGCAAAATTAATTCCAACCACGATTGTATTTTATAAATGTTATGATGATGACTGATCACGAGGTGACACACGGACAAAAAAATAAAAAAAATAAATAAATACAAAAAGAGAAAAAATAAAAACAGATAACAAACATCGTCCAATTAAATCTTCAACATTTTCTTCTGTCCTGTTTATTTTTTTTTCTCCTCTCAACTTTATATACACATTACGACATGGCAACTTTATGACTTAATCAACGTTCACTTCATTTCAGCAGTATATACATACATACACACCTGTATCGTATATATAAATAAAAAAAAAAAACATGAAACAAAAAATTCCAACCGTTTAAAATAAAAAAAATTCTATAAATAAATATGTGCATAAATATCATAATTAAATTTATTATTGATCTCATAACTCATCATGTCTGGCAAACTATTTATTTAAACAATTAATTCCAAAAAAAAAAATAAGAGTAAATATATATGAAAAAAAAAATTTTTTTTTATTCTATTTACGAAGGACGTGACATTTTTCTGTCAATGAAAATAAAAAACTCAAAGAGTTTTGAAACACTGTTGGCGTATCACATCTCATCATATATCCATACAGTGTTACAAACAGCACAAGAAAAAAAAAAAACATGACATATTTCTATTTCCCTTTTCTCTTTTACTCACACATATACATACACACACACACACACACACTAGTTTCTGGTCTCTCGACGACGACATTTGTGCTACGATGCATGTCCAAAGTGAAACGAGTCAGCAGTACGTCCGACAAACTTGCCAACTTTAGCCCACTCTTCATTCATTAAAAATATCAACAAAAAAACAAATCTCACAAAAAAAAAAAAAAAAAAAAAAAAAGATAGAAATTAAAATATTCTTAAATATTTAACTCCTACAGTTATTCTATTCATTCAATCATGTTGAAGAATTTTTAGCAAATAGAATTGTATAAAAAAAAAAAAAAAAAAAATTCTAAATCTAGAGCTTTTTTTCTGTCAGGCAAATTAATAAATAATATTAATTAGGCTAGAAAAAAATAAAATAATTAAGTACCTCTGTTCGAATATGAGTGTCTAGAAAGGTCTAGAAATAAATACTAAACTGAAAAATTTCTATCATTATAAATATATATATTTATTGTATATATATTTTTTCATGAAAAATATGAGTTTGAACAGATTTTTTTTTTTTATTTGAGGAATTTTTCTAACAGTTTTATGATGGTTTGAAATCAATGGAAGTATACTATATCGATTGGAAATTGCACGAGCTTTCCAATGGTCATATTATTATTGAAAAAAAAATTGGAAAAAGACGTTAAAAGTCCATTTGAATCGCTACAGTAAATGGCAGGAAATGAATTGAGAATATATAGTTCTGATTGTTAATTTTATCTCTTTTTTTTTTAGGAAAATTATTACATGCTATTCTAATCATTATAGAAAAATGATGTTTGTATGAAATCGATCGGAAATTGTATGAGCTTTCTCACAGTCATGTTATAATTGAAAAAAAAAAATAAATAAATAATTCTAAATATACACAAGTGCATTGTACATATCTAAATAAAAAAGTTTTAAATTATCTCTCAAACAGTTAACTTGTAAATGTAATTAAAAAATAAAATCTCTCTCACTATATTCCGATTAAAAGTGTTAATTAAATTTTATAAAACATCAACAAATCATAATTTCCTCAAAATTCTCAACCGCCGATCAATTATAAAATAAATTACGTGCACATATATAATAAATTAATTCGTTTAATGAAATAACCATTTCTTTATTCATATCCATTTGAACCTTAATAAGTCCTTAGTTTTTTGCTATAACTTGTCCTTTTTTATACCTCTATTATCATCCATGTAGGGTAAGTCGAAAATAAACTTGATTCAAGTTTTTTCTAGTCTTGATTCAAGTCGTTCTTTTAGTCTTGATCCAAAACTTCTAAAATCTTGATCGAAGATTTTTTTAAACTTGATTAAAATTTGTTTTTAATTTTCAATGGGGATTTGATGAAATTATATTCACTCACTATTTTCTAAAAATAGAAATAAAAAGCAGAAAATAGATAATTCAAAAAATGAGTATAAGCTGTTTTTATGTGATATTCATTACATGAATTTAATAACAATATAAAAACGACACTGAACAATAATTTTATACTTTTTGTATGGACTGTACGTTAGGGTGTGCCATTTTTGGGCAACTTTTTTTTTTCATCAAAAAATCGGGCTGAAAACTTACTGGTCGATAAAAAAAGAAGCCTGTTTGAAGCGGAGCTCTTAATTTTAATATTTAAAAGTAGCTCTTCGTAATTTTCGTTTTTCCAATTAAATAACATGGGAAAAAAATTTTTTTTCTGTTATTTAAATATGCACATTTACGTGTGAATTGTGACACTTTTTATTTGTTTAATCAATTTATTATGTGACCATATTATAAAATCATGTATGAGCAATAATAATTAAAAAAAATAAATAAAGTGCAAATGATTAATATATTAATTGAAATTAATTAATACATTGAATAAAAAAATATATTAATTCATTTTTCTTTAGTGAGGTTCAAGAGTTACACTACCTTAATTTTGAATACATACTTACTACGATATATTGTTTAATAAATTATAAATAAAAAATACGATATAACCTATCTCTCCCCTTTCTCATGCAACTTTTACATACATGTAATATATATAAAAAAAAAATATATAACAAAGGCATTAACTGAACAGGACTTTGGAGGTCTAAAGTAAGAACAAAATTTCGACTCGGAATATATTCACAATTGTTTAACTCCAACGTAAAAATAATATTCATTAGAAAAAAAAAATGAAGAAAAATATATATATATTTTGACAAGAGAGAACGCACGAATGTATGAATTTTCCTCTCTGTATTTGCCTTAGTGAATGAACATTGAAGCTCAGTAACATTTCCGGTGCACGCGGTCTCTCAACTCTTCCCCTTTCAGTATTTGCAATCTCTTCACCTCGCACTTCTCTCATCATTCCTCATTTTATTTCCTTTATTTTTTATTTCTTCTTTATTTTCCTTTTTCCCTTCATCTTCCTCTCGTCTTCTCTCACTATTTCTCATCTTCCTTCATTTCTCTTTCTTCTCCGCTCATATAATGTTTGTATTCGTGTCCGCGCTCACGTTCTCTATTCGCTTTTCTCATGAATGAGTCGCCCTGAGTTGGAATTATATTGAGAATGAGAAAGTGAGACAGGATGGAAAATAAAGCGAGACAAAATGCACAAGTTGCAACTGGCTAGGACAGATTTAGATCACCAAGTGTGTATATGAATCTCTATACTGAGCTTGTCGACGTAACTCCCTTGCACTCAACAATATTTTCTTTTTTTTGTTTTTTTTTTTTTGGGGTTATTATTTTTGTAATATTTTATTTTTTATTCTTTTGAATAAAGAGGTAGAGTTATCTTTATTCACTTCGTGTTCTTCTCGCTTTGTTGGTTGTATTATTAATGTTTATTGCTTATATATGTTGGATATTTTACTTATGTGTATATGTGGAGCTTTTTGACAAAGCTCTGTCGCAGCCGTTTGCGCACAATTTATAAATATAGTCCACACACGTCTTTGTCACTGTGTTGGTGTATAATGTTCTACTTCCGCTTTATTTATCTTTGGTATTTTTATTGCGGAAAATATTTTAATCGTTTGGGTCAAGAGTTTATTATTTTATTTACAACGGAATATTTTATTATTGAATTATATTTTATTTTAATAATACACACAGACTAATATTGGGTTGGATTTAAAGGAATTTATATAATATTAATATGTTAAGCTTTGAATTAATTTTATGTATCAGATTGGATGAATATTTTATTTTGTTAATTTGTCAATTGATAAATTGAAATAAAAAATTCAATGATTTCATTTATTCTAGTAAATTATTTTGATATTATATTTAATAATTAATAGAAATTAATGATTCAGTTGAATTTATATTTATTTCATCGCTGAAAAATTTATTAAACAAATTAATCCGTCTTAATTATTTTATTCGATTCGTACTATCAGAATAATTATTCATTTTTTTATTATTCCACTTTTTTCAATATCGAATCAAAAATATTTATTTTTTACTCGATAATTAACTTTAAATTAATTTAATATTTTCGATTTATTTGATAATTTCAATGGCATAATTCTTTCAAATTAAATCTATTAATTTTCTTAATGTAATAAATGAGAGAAAAATAATTTCTTTCATAGAAATGTTTTTGTTATAATTTTATTTTTTGATATTTTTCATAAATTTTAATTGTTCGGTTGATATTTTCATTTTATTAATTACTTCAATATATACATAACTTTCATTAATTACTTGTGTAGTTTATTTTAATGAAGTTTTCAACTGGAGTTTGTTTAATTATTAAGTATAGAATACTTTGTGTGATTTAAAAATAAATTATGATGAAAAATATAATTTTTTTTCATTATTGCTGTAATTTATTTATGTTTATGGTGGTATTTTTTATGTTTTCGATGCAAATAATAGACAGCTTGTGCGATCCACCATTGAATTGGTGAATGAATTTCATTTGGAAATGATGAAAATTTATGAAAAAAAGAAGAAAAAAAAAACCTTTATTGCAAATTAAAATTTTATATGTTTAATTTAATTATTAACAAATTTCTCGGTCATTTTATTGTAATAATAATATGTGCGTTGGTAAGTACATAAATTAATTGAATATAAATATTTAATTTCGTTGATTTGTAAATGAATAAATTGAAATAAAAAATTCAATGATTTAATTATTTCAAGTAAATTATTTTGATATAATATTTAACAATTAATAGAAATTAATAAATCAATTGAAAGTATATTCATTCCATCGCTTAAAAATTTATTAAACAAATTAATCCGTCTTAATTATTTTACTTAATTCGTACTATAATCAAAATAATTATTCATTTTTTTATTATTCCACTTTTTTCAATCTCGAATCAAAAATATTTATTTATTACTCGATAATTAACTTTAAATTAATTCAATATTCTCGATTCATTCGATAATTTCAATAGCATAATTCTTAATAATTAAATCTAATATTTTTCTCAACGTAAAAAAATGAGAGAAAAATTCTTCCTCTTTTTTTTTTTCACCAAGTAAAATTGAAGTGTTTGAGTACATAAAGTGTGAGGGAAAAATTTACGCCTGCCAGAGAGAGTAGCATTCTGCAAGAGTATTACATTATATATGTATACAGAGTATGTGTAGGAGAGAATCTCTACTTACTCTTTAGTACGAAATTGTTAAATGTTGATTCGTATAAATAGGATACGACGTTACAAACTTGTGTCGTACCGTGGCAACGGGTGATAAGTGTGACAGGTGGTCAGCATAGTATATATAATATCTCATATGAATAAATAAATTTATATATATTTGTGAATATACTTTTATAATAATATAATATGTCATGTTTCAAGTATTATCTAAATCTAGGTAAAGTCAACAATAAAATAAAAATTAATAAAATAATTCTATTAGAATTTTATTTTATAAATTCATTTTTGGAGTCGGAGAAATTGAATCGCACTCTTGAATAATATATATTGTGTTGTGTATATATGTGTATATCATGTATTATATTAGGGAATTATATGTGGAAGAATAAGATAATTTGTATTATTTATTTATATGAAAAAATATGAGTTTGAACTGATTTTTTGTTTTCTTTTTTTATTTTGATGAATTTTTTTAAGAGTTTTTAATGGTTTGGGAGTCATGATAGTATACTATATCGATTGGGAATCGCACGAGCTTTCCAACGCACATATTATTATTACGAAAAAACCACCGAGAAATTTGTTAATAATTAAACTAAACATAAAAAATTTTAATCTGCAATAAACGTTTTTTTTTCTTCTTTTTTTCATAAATTTTCATCATTTCCAAATGAAATTCATTCACCAATTCGATGGTGAATCACACAAGCTGTCTATTATTTGCATCGAAAACATAAAAAATGCCACCATGAACATAAATAAATTACAGCAATAATGAAAAAAAATTATATTTTTCATCTTAATTTATTTTTAAATCACACAAAGTATTCTATACTTAATAATTGAACAAACTCCAGTTGAAAACTTCATTAAAATATACTACACAAGTAATTAATGAAAGTTATGTATATATTGAAGTAATTAATAAAATGAAAATATCAACCGAACAATTAAAACTTGTGAAAAATATCAAAAAATAAAAATTTAACAAAAACATTTCTATGAAATAAATTATTTTTCTTACATTTATTACATTAAGAAAATTAATAGATTTAATTTGAAAGAATTATGCCATTGAAATTATCAAATAAATCGAAAATATTAAATTAATTTAAAGTTAATTATCGAGTAAAAAATAAATATTTTTGATTCGAGATTGAAAAAGTGGAATAATGAAAAAATGATTAATTATTTTGATAGTACGAATTGAATAAAATAATTGAGACAGATTAATTTGTTTAATAAATTTTTCGGCGATGAAATAAATATAAATTAAACAGAATTAATAATTTTTATTAATTATTAAATATTATATCAAAATAATTTACTTGAAATAATTAAATCATTGAATTTTTTATTTCAATTTATCAATTCAACATCTAATATTAATCTGAGTGTATTATTGAAATAAAATATAATTTGATAATAAAATATTCGGTTGTAAATAAAATAATTGACTCTTGATCCAAACGATTAAAATATTTCCCGCAATAAAAATACCAAAGATAAATAAACCGCCAATGAATTCATTTGATCATAAAATTCAAAGTATAGCATAAAAATAACGTGAATAATAAAAACTGCAGAATCGATAGTTGTCAAGAAAAATCTAATTGAACATATGGAAATTTGAACTATATTTATATACCTTGAATTGGTCTTTTATAATTTGCACAATGTTTTAATTGGATTTTTCTCAAAAACTATCAGCTCTATGGTTTTTAGTCAAATAAACTATTCTATAGAAAATTTAATTTCCTACAAAAAAGGTATCATTAGCTTTCGCTGTAAAACTGATAGTTTCCGAGAAAAATTCAATTGAAAATATGGAAATTTGAACCATTTATACCTTGAATTGGTCTTTTACAATATGCATAATGTTTTAATTGAATTTTTCTGAAAAACTATCAGCTCCACGGTTTTTAGTCAGGAGAACTATTCTATAGAAAATTCAATTTCCTACAGAAAAGGTATCATTAGCTTTTGCTGTAAAACTGATAGTTTCCGAGAAAAATTCAATTAAACATATGGAAATTTGAACCATTAATAACTTGAATTGGTCTTTTCTAATTTGCAAAATGTTTTAATTGGATTTTTCTCAAAAACTATCAGCTCTATGGTTTTTAGTCATGAAAACTATTCTATAGAAAATTCAATTTCCTACAAAAAAGGTATCATTAACTTTTGCCATAAAATTAATAGTTTTCAAAAAAAAATCGGAAAAACTATGAAACACCAGCATATAAATCGGCTTCAACATTTTTCAACAATGGATCAGTTACACAAAAAAAAAAAAAAATATAATAATTTCCACTTAAATATAAACAAAAACTAATAAAACAAACACTTCAGCACAAATATTCTAAATGAACATTCACAAAATTTCATTCATCATGCACAATAAACCATTCACTATTAATTCAACAATTGAATTAATCACCTAATCAATCTCTCACTTCTAATATATATTATAAAAACATTTAATAATCCCCTCAAATAAAACCTAATATTTTTCTCAACGTAAGTACATATATTTAGCACGCATATATAAAATGAGTGGGACCCATATAATATGGCGTTCAGGTATATAATCGAGTGCGACGTGACCGTGCGCGTGCCTTGACTCTCGTTGCACTTGGTTAACCATCATACACACATATAAATATACACATATAACGATGCGTGGGCACGTGAATTACGGTATATATACATATATATATACATATATATATATGGAGAGAGACCCTGCAAGTTACTGCGTGCATAATATTGAAAGAAAAACAGAAAGAAATATATACTAAATGTGTAACGAGTGAAATCGAGCGTGACATTGGCTTCACCATTGTCCTACACATTATTTATATATTTTATTATTATACATATATGTATAAGAATATAATAATATATTGAGCTGGATATGTGTATTTGTATTATACCTGGGTTTTATTCATAAGTCTTTGGTTATTTTTTAGAAATAAAACATTATTGTTAATTAGATTTTGCTGTTGTTAAATGAGATTAATTTTCATCAGATGGGAAAGTTGTGAACTTTGGAATAGAAAATTTTATGTTGTGTGTGTTACTCAATATTTATTATACATGTGTATATATATATGTGTATGTGTGAAGTTTTATGTTTTATGTGACATGATATAGATTAATAATTGTCATTTATGTAATGAATTTCTTTTTTTTTTTTTTTTTTGGATTATAAATATACGATTGAGTTTCGCTTTTTTTTTTTTTTGTGGTTTTTATTTTCTGTTCGGGGAGATGTTGGAGTGAATTTTTTGAGGGTTTATGTTATTGAGATTGAAGGGATTGAATTTTGTTTTTTTATATTTGATATTAATATTTTATATTTAGATTTAATATTGATATTTTTTTTTTTTTTTTTTTTTTTTTTTTTGGTGAAATTTGGACGAAAATTTGGGTTGAAAAATTATAAATTAATTTGGAGTGTGTTATTTAAATACAGTATTTGAAATGTTTGAATTAAAAATTTATTCATATGCTAATTTATTTTTATAAAAAGAAAATTTACTGATATAAATTATTTATTTGTTTCAATTATTTTATTCAATTTGTATAATTGAAACGATTTATTATAAATATATTATTCGAATTTTATCAGTCGTTGATTAAATGAAACGAAAAATATTTATTTACTATTTATATATTTAATTTTTTTTTTTATTATTAAAATTAATTAATTGATCAAATTAATAATTATTAGAATTATATATTAATATAATAATTGTTCAACTTGATAATTATTATAATTATATATTAAAATATTAATTTAATAATTATAATAATTATTAAATTTTATTAAATTAATTTATATTTATTAAATTTATTTGAATTTAAATAAAAAAATTAATTAAATTGAATTAAATGAAAAATAATTAATGATAAATTGATTTATTAAATGATTTTTAAATAATGTAATACTTTGGATTTATTTAATAATTTGAAAAAAAAAAAAAAAAATTTTCCTAATTTCAAGTCAATATTTTTTTTTCTTTTTTTTTTTTTGTTTTGATTGACTTGAGGGAGTTAATTTCCTTGTTGGAAGTGAAATAAACACGTGAATATGTTGTGAATCAAGTGTCAAAGTGAAGTAATTTATTTATTGCAATTGTTTATTTTTTTTTTTTTTCATTTTTTAGGGGGAAAATTCAGAACAAATATTGAAGATACTTCGAGGTGTGTTTGTGATACTTTGTATGCTGCAGTGTATTCTAAAAGCTAAGTGAACGTTATATAGTTGCTATAAATATAATTCGAGCCATCTTTTCTTGCTTGTGAATGTGTTGCGGTCTTTCAGTTGGTTGCCCAGAGTATAAGATATTCTGTTTTGATGACGAACGCAAAAGCCTCGGTGAAATTTCTCTTTACTCTTTTCTTTTACATCGCGAGCACGACGTTGTCGTTAAGCTATTATTTATAATTATATATTTTATGTGTGGATATTATAACGCTGTTTATTTCATGGCAAACAAACAAATTATTTTTGTTTTATTAAACAAGTTTGGGATATTAATTGTCATTGTTGAATTAAGAGGAATAAAAACAATTTTTATTGTTAAAAGAGAAATGAGGAAAAAAGTTTTTTTTTTTTTTTTTTTTTTTTTTTTTTTTTTTTTTTTTTTTGAACAATTAAATATTTATTATGACTGGTGGAATGTGTGTTTTAAATTCAAACAATTGTGTTTTTTTTATTTTCGGAGTGTTTGAATAAGAAAAAAATTGAGAAATTGATTTTTAAAATTTATTAAATAATTTTATTTGTTTTTTATTTTAGGTTATTTATTTTTGTTTAGTAAATGAACAAGACTAATCAATATTTAAATGGGTAATTGTTGATCAAGAAAATTTTTTTATTAAAAATTGAAATTTTTGATCGAACTTACATTTTTTAAATTTAATGTTTTCATATTTTAGTAATAAAAAAATTCACTAAAATTATGTGGAATAATTAATTGAGTGATTATCAATTACACAAATGAATCATATAAATTATAAAAAAAAAAAAAAAATTTCCCGTACCGGGAATCGAACCCGGGCCTTCTGGGTGAAAGCCAGATATCCTAACCACTAGACAATACGGGAGTGTTGAATACATAAAACAGAAATTATATATTTAAACCTCGAATAACAAAATGTCAATTGTTATCATTAAAAATCAATATTAAACTCATGTTTGAATGATAAAAATAATTCATTAAATGTCTAAACAATTATACACATCTAAATTCCAGTGAGAAATAAAATTTACTAATAAATTGGCGTTTAGGGTGCGCGTGAAAATTCTCATTGCAGGGTAATTCGATACACGAGTGAGTCGAGCGTGCACGTGAGGTCACAGAAGATCATCGGGTCGGGTATAAATTGAGAGAGTACCGTCCTTGAACTCGGTCGTCAGAGAGATCTCACAAATGTGCGACAAACTATACATATATGTATACATATATATGTATATATATGCAATGCGTTGTATTTTTATTGTTGAGCCACTACACCATTAGCTATATTTAACATTAATGCGTTCATCGAGCTTAAAGCACTGTTATAATTGTCGATTAATATAATTTTCATGAATTTTTTTATTGAGATTTATTTTTATTTTGACATTTTTTATTTTTTTTTATGAAAAATCGCTCATTTTGGAAGCTTTTTCCAACACGATAATGAAAGTTCATGAGCTTAGACTTTTTTTTGGTGATGCAAAAAATTTTTTATAATTTTTTTTTAATGAATTTATTATGAAAAAAATTATTATTGGAAATAGTAATTTTTTTCTGAGATTTTTTTTGCAACTGGAAGGGATAGCAGTGGTTTAAAAAAATTTGGAAACGCATAGTAATTTTCAAAATGAATATATAAACTCAAAAAGGCGGTAATCCTAATTTTTTTTTGTGATTAGTGAATTTTTCTGGGGATTTTTATTTATTTATTTTTGTCTAAGTGTTATTTTTATTTTTTTTAATTTTGTTATTAATATTTTTATTCAATTAATGTTATAGCATGAATTGTTGAATGTTGATAATTGAAATTTTGGATTTATTGGAAGTTTAATACTTAATTTTTTGTTATTTATATAATTCAAATCTGAATAAAATTAAAATCTAATTTATTTTGAAGCTGAATAATTCATATTTGTTTCTTGTATGTAATTTAATCGTTTTGATTTTTCTATTTCATTTTATTTTATTCTATTTCATCATTACACCAGCATTTTTATGTACATAATCATAATATTCGGATCAAATAAATAAATAAAGACAATTTTAATTCCCAATTTAATAATCTAATATAACTTTTCTCTCAACAACTTCTAAATATTTCAATTCATCTAATCTACTCCATTTTCAATAAATCTAAACATAACCTCGAAAAATTAAACACAATGAACCTTCCAAAAACTTCACAAAACACAAAAAAAAAAAAATACAACAAATAAAAATCACATAATTTAATAATTCAATTTGCCTCAAAAATTCCAAAATTTCCTTTCTCATAATTAAACAAAACTCAAAATAAAAATCTCAAAAAACTCACAAATATACAACACACAAAAAATATTTCATAATATACATATTTTCAACCTCTAATCAAAATTATAATTCCATTTTATTATTTTCCACTGCACTTGTCAATTTGAATACAAAAAAAAATAAATTGTTATTTTATTTTCATATCAAATCTGGTATTTTTTGAGGGTTTATGTTATTGAGATTGAAAGGATTAAATTCAATTTTTAGATTTGATATTAATATTTCATATTTAGATTTAATATTAATATTTTATTTTTTTTTTTTCGAGTTAAAACTTGGATGAAAATTTGGGTAGAAAAATTATGAATTAATTTGGAGTGTGTTATTTAAATACAGTATTTGGAATATATTTGAATTAATAATTTATTCATACACTAATTTATTTTTATAAAAAGAAAACTTACTAATATAAATTATTTATTTGTTTCAATTGTTCCATTAAATTCGTATAATTGAAACGATTTATCATAAATATATTATTCGAATTTTATCAGTGTTGATTAAATGAAACGAAAAATATTTATTTACTATTTATATATTTAATTTTTTTTTATTATTCAAATTAATTAATTGATTAATTGAATAATGATTATAATTATATATTAATATACTAATCGCCTAACTTGATAATTATTAAAATCATATATGAATATAAAAAAAGAAAAAAAATATGTATTAATATAAAAAAAATAAATTGATAATTTATTTTCATATCAAATCGGGTATTAAAAAAAAGGATATATATAACTCATATATATATGTATGCATCCATATTATATACCCATATATCTATTTATTTATATTTGCATAGGGGAAATTTAATGTATATGTGAGTGGGATTTTAATGTGCGATATAAAGAAAAGAGGTGTGAATACGACAGGACTCTCTGGTGGGTTCAGTATCTCTGGGCAAATCGGGCGTTGACAGGAACGTCTAGCTAAATGATTAATGGCTTAATGCATTAACACAACCTATTGACAAACATGTTTTTCATCGTACGATAACCCTACGTATACTCGAGAAAAAGTAAAAAAAAAAATCATAAGAAGAAAAATATTCAAGCACGAAATAAAAAAGAAGAATTGTATAAATTTTTTTTCTCAATAAAAAATAAAGATTATATATGTATACATATTTTTTTGTTGTTGTTGACATCATATTTAACCCCTTCAATGGCACCTTGAATTGTATAGAGTGAAGGGGGCGTTGTGAGAAATGGTGGCATTGGCTGATTATGTCAACGATGAAAAGGGGGAAGAAAAATATAAAAGAATATATAAAAGAAAGAAATTGTGTAAGAAATGAAAATGAGTTGAGAAAAGGTGGAGCTTTCTTAAATGTTAACAACCAACCATCAACCATCACCATTAACCCTTAAGAAAATAATATAAAGAAGAGGGTTTCACAAAGCGTTGAAATAAAAAAAAGTGAATGAAAGAATAAAAATAAAAAATAAAAAATAAAAAACAAAATGTGAATTAAAATGAATTTATTCAACTGTCTTTTCTCGGTTCACGATTCTCTTGTCGATCGTGTTACACAACCCTTGTTAAAGTATCTATAAAATTTCCACCCTTCGAATTTTTTCTTTTCCTTCTTCTCCTTCTTTTTCTTTTTCTTCTGCTGTTTCTTGTTCTTCTTCAAGCGATGACTTTAATCGTTGGATAAATAAAAAAAGTTTAGTATTGGTTTCAATTTTTTTTTTACACACCCTTTTGAACAATGAACGATCGAAAACGATGACGATGATGATAACATTCAAGGGTGATTTTTATTTAAATTATTTCCCTTCTATATTTAAAGCTGATAAACGATTTTTAAATGGTTTTATATTTTTTTTTTCCACATGTGTGTCGGGAGATTGAGTAAACTGATAGCGTCTTCTCTTCGTTGGGATGTTTAAAATATATTTCAATCAATAAATATAAATTTGAATACGTGTATACATTGATATTTATTTATGTATGACAATTTTTTAGAGTTATTAAAATGAATTATTCGATTTTTGGGTAAAAGAAATTCTGTATTTTGATTGCGAATTGTTTATAAATATAAAAAATCACGTGGATGAAATTTATACAAAGAATTATTATTAATATTTAAATTATTCATATGTAATAGAGGTTGAAATTGCAATTGGAATAGTAAATTAGATTATTTGTTTAATTGATGTTAATTAATCAATCAGGAATAAATTTTTTTTATATTAATTAAATGCTTTTATGGTTTATTATATATAAATAAAAAAAATTATATATATTAAATTATTTATATATTATATAAATGGATGAATAAAAAAATTTTCCTATTTAGTAAAGGACAAAATTTTTACGCTAAATATTAATTAAATTTGATAGAAAAATTATGGAATGTTTTTTTAATGAATAAAAAAATATTTAAATAAAATTTTTTTTTTATCTCAATATTGTGATCTTTTCAGTGACAAATTTATATTATTTGTAATACTTAACAACATTGATTGTAGTATTTATAATTATTTTAAATTTCCTTCGCGAGTGAAATAAAATAAAATTTATTTACAAATCAGCATTAAAAAACATTTCCAGAACCATAAAATGAATTTGTTCACATTCTCTGTAAACTGTGTCACATAAAATATTAATACTTATCTAAATAATTGAATCTATTCCAAGCATCACAATTCTGCCTACCAAATAGTTTCGAAAATTTACAAACAATTTTTCTATTCAATTCAAAATTCTTTAATATTACAAAAATAAATTCCATAACATATTTCATCAAAAGTTTTATATTTTTTCAATTAATTTCTGTGATTTACTACTACTCAAAATTTCTATCGAATATCATTCGTTTAATGATACTTGAAAAATAAAAATATTCCAATTGTACACTGGAAAAAAAAAATTATTAAAATGTTTTCTTTTATTTTATTCTTTTATTATCACATCCCAATATAAAAGTTTTATATCCAAAATATAAAGCCACTTTCCATTCACATCTTTACAATTTTCAAATAACCATGAGAAATAAACCTTTCATACACACACACACACACTTGAACATACATAGTTATTTTACAAACTATAAATTCACACATGTAAAAAATCTTCCATACATAGAATAAAAAATGCTCATCAGCTTTTCAAATAAAAATAAAACCCAAGCACATACACCAACAAATTTTTATTCTAAAATAATTTCCAAATAATCCAATCCACATTCCTTCAATTGAAAAAAAAATTTCCGATATTGAACATTCACTTTTCCTATAAATAATTTTTATTTTCTCATATAAATTTTAAAAACAATTTTTTTTCTTCTCTTATAATTAATGAATGAAAATGAATTATTTGTATATAGTATTTGAAGAAGTTTCGAGAGAATGAAAAATGGTGAGTCGTTATAATACACGAGATCGAATCGAAGGATGTATGAAATAAAAAAGGAGAGACAGAGGAAGATAAAGAGAAAATTGTAAAAGAGAGATAAAGAGTTGGATGGAAAAAGGAGAAGAGAAAAGAGACGAAATGTTGTAGACTTCTGGGTGGATGTGCGGCTCAACTCGTTCGAGCTATTCATGTCTGGAATGAAAAGGCCCCGCGAACAGACGTCAGTGAAAAGAGAAGGGAAATTATTATGATTATTATTATTAACGTTTTCTATAGGAATGATTTTCCCTTTTGCCATTTCTGCTACTATCTCTCACTCATTTCTATTTTATATCCTCTCTGTCAGTTATGTCTTCGACTTTTGGCAGAGAAAAGGTATCCATATTCGCGAACAGACAATTTTCCTTCACAGAAAGTTCCTCGTTTTATTATTGTTATTATTATTAAATTATTATTGAAATTTTTATTCGATGAAATATATTTTATTTTAATTTTCAGTTGGAGTTTTTTTTTTTGTTTTTTTTTTTTATTGAGTGTTTTTTTAGATGTTTTGTTTGGGGGAATAATGTTCATGGTCGTTGTTAATAATTTGAGGAATTTTTTTATTGTTAGTTTACTGGATTATTTTTTGTTGTGAAAATTTGTGTAGCAATTTAGGAACATTCGATTTTATTTTATATTTTAATTATTATTATTTTTATTTAATTATTTATTATTTATTTTATGTAATTTCATATTAAATATAATCAAAATGTTTATGATTATTATCAATAATTATTTGAATTCATTTATTGTTAGTTATTAAATTATATTTTGTTAAAATTTGTATCAGAAATTAAAAACACTCCACTCTATTTTATATTTTAATTATTATTATTATTTTTATTTGTCTATTTATCATTTATTTTATGTAATTTTATATTAAATATAATCGAAATGTTTATAATTATTATCAATAATTATTTAAATTTATTTATTGTTAGTTATTAAATTATATTTTGTTAAAATTTGTATCAGAAATTAAAAACACTCCACTTTATTTTATATTTTAATTATTGTTATTTTTATTTAATTATTTATTATTTATTTTATGCAATTTTATGTTTCATATAATCGAAATGTTCATGATTATTATCTATAATTATTCAAATTTATTTATTGTTAGTTTATAAATTATATTTTTTTTAACTTTGTGTCAGAAATTAAAAACATTTGATTTTATTTTTCGTTTTAATTATTATTAATATTATTGTTTGATAATTTATTATTAATTTCATGCTATTTTATGTTTCATGTGATTAAATTGTTCATGATCATTGTTGATAATTTTTGGAATTTTTTTATAGTTGGTCAATGAATATTGTTTTGTTGCGAAAATTTGTGTAGAAAATTGAGAGAGTACTTGACTTTTCATCATTATTATTGGTTTTTTTTTTTTATAACACAGGTGAATTGTGTATGTATACATATATGTATTTGTTTGTGGAAGAAGGGAAGAGATGCTTTCACTATTCAACTGATGTGAGTGCTCATTCTTCTGGCGCGAAACCAACATAGGGTTGAACTAATATGAAATATATATAATTCTCCATACAAAAGTGTATGAGGCCTCCCTTTTTTTATTCGTTGAATAGAGCACTAGTCGAAGAATGAAGAAGAAGAAGAAGAAGAAATAGAAGAAGAAGGAGAAAAAAAAAAGAATATAATAAAAGCAATGTCATCAATAGAGTGCGATGCATTAATAAATAAATAAAAAATAAATTATCGAATTTCTCAACAATTTTATATGCAAGATGATTTTATGTTAATATTTATAAAGATTATTGTTAAATTTTGGAATTGGATGTCAAAAATTAAAAATATTTTTGTATAATTTTATAAATATGAATTTCATAATTTTTTTTTCAATTGATAATTAATAAAAATAAAAATTGATGGTACAGAAAATGAGAATATTTGAATCACAATTAAATTCAACTTCCGGAAGTGCCGGAAATGACAGACAATTCAGAAAAACTCGCACAAAAAATTTTAAAAATACACAAAATTTCGAACTAAAAAATTTTCAAAATCTTTTATCAAAAAATTTGAACAAATGATTTATTAAAAACGCAAAAAAATAGTAATAATAATAAAATATAAAATTATTTCATCATGATTAATAAAAGCGCCAATAAATAATTAATTTCCACAGAAAATTCTAAATAAAAAAATCCAAAAAAAAAATAACTAACCTCAAAATTCCTGCTCAAATAATTAAACCTGTATAAATATGACGAAAAGGCGTCAAAACAATAATAAAAATATCCATAAATATAATTTTAATTTACCCAAACAAATTTTTAAACGTAGAAAAAAAAAATAATCAAACAATATCTTCACTTGATAAAATAAAATCTTTTTTATTTTATATAATCAAACTCTCATTCTTAATTCACCTAATAATTATAATTATATTAAGATCCATTGACCTTTTCAAAAATTGCATGACTTGTCAATAAAAGGACTTAAACATAATACCACGATAATGATAATAACCTAAGTACATATAACACAAGATAATTTCTCGAATACACCCAGAAACCCCCAAAAAAAAAACGATATATAAAAGAAAGAAAAAGTTTCTTCATTCTGCTTTTATAGATATATTCTGGTCACGGGTTTGACATATACTATACACATATACATATATTGACAGTGACATTGGCAGGAAAATTCAACAGTATATAATAATAAAGATGGCTGTTATATACCGCGCTTTTCTACTTGTACATTATTTTTTTTTTTTGCTTCCTTCTCTTTCTTCATCATTTTTTTTTCTTTACTTATTTTTTTTTTCCTGGTATGAGGCATCTCATCTCCCGCCCATTCTCCTCTCTCTCTCTCACTCTCACTCTCCCTCTGACGATGATATCATGTCATAAAAATAATCAACTCCATCCAATGAACCCCAAGGCTACTTTGATCTCGCGCATTTGTTTCCTCATCACAAGATTTTTACTCCCCACTATGAAACATTCTTTTCTGTATATTTTTCTTCTCTTTACAACCCCTCAGGAATATAAGTAAAAGAGGAGGAAGAAGAAGAAGAGGAGGAGGAGGAGGAGGAGGAGGAGGAAGAGGTAGATGAGGAAAACGAAGTGGTAGACGAAGAAGAAGTGATGAGAGATGAAGAAAAAAAGTACATAAGCTGGACGTGAAGCTTCTTATCGACGTCTTGTGCAACTTTCAGTACTGGTCCGGCTTTTTTTTTTTTTTGCTACCCGAATAAAAAGTTAATGAGAAAGGGGATGTTATTTAGTTATTGAGATACACACAGCATCATCACCTTTATGTCAATCATTTGCGCCAGAATGGAAATAAAAAATTGTGGCTTCGCCGCAAATTAAGGGTCAATGGAAAAAAAAAAAAGTATTACTTAACGATTTTAATGGTTATAAATATTTTTGAAGTGGTATTTACTATAGTTAGAAAGAGTTTTTTTTGTTAATTATAAGGGAAATTTGAGTATGTGAAACAGTGTTAATGAATTTTAATTTTTAATACAACACTTTGGCAATTAATGTTGATTTTAATGAAAAATATATTTCAATGCAAATTACTGATAATTTTCGTGAAGATAAATTATTTAAAAATTTGTTCTTGAACAGTTGCTGTTTATTGAGAAACGAAGATTATTACAGTGAAAAAATTTTTGTAAAAATTCAACAAAATTTGTCGTGTTGAAAATTGATAAAAAATCTGTGTTAAAAACAGTTGACACAAATTTTGAGTAGACTTTTACAAAAAATCAGTCACTGTACATTCGTTCAATGAGATTATTTATAACTATCACTATTCACATATCATTCCTCTTAATTTATCATATAAATAATCGACTATCCCTATACATACATACATACATACATACACCTAATTGACAATTAAAATCCAGTTATTTACTCGAGTCGAAATTTTTGTGCTTCTCTAAGTCTTCTAGTAGTTGATTAAACATCCTATATCACTACGGTTGGCTTATCAATTCTACTTTGAATCTGGGGAACCTCAAAAAGTCTAGGATTGAATCTAGTTTGATGCTTTTTACACCCAACACAACATTGTAATATTTTATTTCATAATAAACTTAGATGCAACTTCCTCCTCTGCGCCTTAGAGTATGTTCCATTCGGTAATATGTGACTACTTCGTGGTGTCGAGGAAGGAGTTGTATTTTCTATTAAAATATTTCTAAATAACTTACCTTTGAGACATTTTTTTTAATAGTTTGAAGATAATCGTGTCAAAATTTGAATGAAAAATATTAATATGATCTCACTGAGATATCACAAGTTGAAGTGAAAATTTTAGAATATCAGTGCCACAGAAAATACCACATTTAAATTAATTTTAAATGTATTCTGCATCGGTCAATCGCCGTCAAAATTAACTGAACATTCCTCAAGGTAAATATAATCAATTAAAAAAAAATTCCAACCGCTTACTTCGATCTCAATTGATCGATCAACATACATACTCATCTAAATATATTTATACACATTTACGTAAAGTCCAATGGGGATTTCTTGTCGATGCTTAAAGTTTACCATAGATGGTACATGAAACGTCTACACGTAAATCCATACCAAAACCATTAACGCAATAGATGGCACTCCCAAAGGATATAGTCAAGAGACGAAGAGAAATATACAGAGATAGAATAAGATACATAGATTGAGAGAGAGAGAAAGAGAGAAAGCTGTGGACATCAGTAACTGCCCTGAAGCGCTGTCCCGTCAACTCAAAGGACAAATATAACTACTTTATACCAAACCACTAACTCAAGGGGTTAAGCGAAGCCTCCGTTACGCTTTGCTTCAACTCACGCGAACCCCCTGTATATATAAACATAATGTTATATATGTATACGTATGTATGTATGTATATATTTAGGAATATCTTTTACCAAGCATCGAGTATATAATATGTAAGTTGTCTTCTGGCCACGCGACCCCAGAAATATAACCGTCATCCCCGACAGGATTGAACTCGCTTGAATATTTCATGCTCAACGACCAAATTCGCATTTGCTTTATCTCTCTATTGGTCTCTCGCTCTCTTGCTCCCCTTCATTAACTTCATTATTTTACTCGATGAGTTTATATCCGTCTATCATCACTTGTGATACTCTCAATGTACGAACTCGCTTTTATCCCTATTGGCATTCAACAGTGTATAATAAGGGGGATGTAGAGGGGAGTAATGCAAGCAAGAGCCAGCTTTGCTTTATTGTGAATCATTGAAAGGAAAAAATATGTATATGTTAATGGTATGTTTATGTGTGGATGCGGGTTTAATGGAAATGTGGAATTTGATTGGTGAATTGGTTTTTTTTGGTTTTTTTGGGACAAGAATTGGCTGAGAGGTTTTTGCAAATTTTTGAAGTTGGTTTTGATTATTGAATTTTTGGTTGTTTGATAATTTATTAATTGTTGGGGTTTAGTTGGTTGATTGAATTAGTGATGGTTTTGGAAATATTTTGAAAATTTTGTGGTTTATTTAAATTATTGAATTGACTTGGTGGAGGAATAAAAGCTGGAGATATGAAATATTTAATAATAAAAGTTTGAGAGTTTTTTGATTTAAGTTTCGAAATGTTTTAATTGGAGTTTCAGAATATTTTGATAATATATTTATTATGAAAGTTATATTTTGAAAATCGATGAATAATGATTTCTCATGATTGAAATTGTATTAATAGAATTTTTTTTCTTGTCTTTTGTTATTCAATTCTTTATTTTTATCGTCACAAAATTATTGTGCATAGAATAAAAATTGTAATTTCAATATCAATTTATCAATTCATCATTTAATAAATAGATAAATTATAATTTACATTAATTTCTCAATTCAATTGGGTACAAAAAATTGCTCAATTCAAAAAAAACTTTTGTTGATTCACCAGTTGAATTTTTAATTTATAATAAATAATCTTACAATATTATTTCAAGAATTATTCTGATCATTATTACGATAAATATGTCACTGCAATTTTTATGCAAAACGTTTCTTTGTCTCCTTGTATACAATAATTAAGTAAAACAAATTCAATCCATTCAATTCAACAAATTCAAGTTATGAAACAAAGTGCAGAGTAATTATTGTCAAGTAGGAAAAAAGTACATTGAGATGAACTGTGGAATTTGATTTCTTCTGTGGTTCAAATGTGAATGAGAAATCGCTCGATTATTTTGACATGAAGAGAATAAAACGTGATCCATCTAGTAAATGACATTTTAACAATGCCTAGCAGGGATATTTATGGCATGATATAATAGAATAAAATAGCATATGATATAGAAAGTGTAAAAAAAAAATAATAAAAGAAGAAAAAAAAAATATAAAACATTTTTTATACAGTAATATTCATCATCACTAACAATATACATGATGTTGCATTCAACATGCACTGATTTGTTTGGCCATCAACACCACCCTTATAAAAAAAATGATAACACCCTGGTGTACACACATTCATGCACATCTGCGTTTAATAAAAAAGAGAAAATGACTCGCAAATATTCACGGTGTATTATCTGTGCACTAGAATTCACACTATCATTAATATTCGTCCAGATTGATCATGTCTATCCAGATAATAGTAGACCAAAAAATATCTTATCAAAATAAAATTTGTTTTTTGTTGAATTTTTTAAATGAATTAGTTTTTTTTTTGTGTGTTTATGAATCGATTTAATTAATCCAAATCGGATTAATTTTAATGGTATTTATTTATATAATTTTTTTACGTTTTATTATTTTTAATATTTGTTTACTTCTGATGAGATGGAATGTTAAATTTGAGTATAGATTCGGCTGCGAATCCTTCCCGAGTTTCAGAATTTTCAAACTAGAAGTCTCATTCAGATTTCACGAATTTATTTCCGAATTATTTGTTCTTAAGTTATATTTTATATTTTTTAATTTTTATTAATGAGACTGTTCCCTTATTAGCAACTATTTTCGCTATTACTGAAAGTTACATGAAGAGTTGATGAGACTTTTTAATTCTTTAATACTTCATTATTTCATTCCAATTAAAAAAAATTTTACTACTAGTGTAACTAGAAAAATATTTTTTTATTTATATTCATTTCGAGATTTTTAAAGCTATTTGCAAAGTTAATTAATGAATGTGAGTCGCATTTCATAATTTTTTCCATTTGGAACAATCAGTTTGAAAAATTTGATAATCAACTTCATTCTCATTAAACTAACAATGAAAAAATGGAAAATTTAAAGAGTTTTTTTTTTTATTTGAACGAATGATATCAAAAGTTTAAGTTGCTACAGTATATTTATCATCATTCCACTAATAAATTTAACTTCTTTCTCTGACAAATAATTGAAAAATACGAAAAATTATGCAACCAAAAACAAACTTTTATATTTGTTTATTTTCTACGATAATTCAAAAACTTACTAACCGATTTTGGTTAAATAGATTGCATTATTTTTTGGAAAATCCTTTATCAATCCGTTATTTTCCTTCGAATTATTTTTTTCTAATTCATCAACCCCATTCTCGAAAATAATATCAACTTCCTTAAATAATTTAACTTTTATTTTCCTTTCAGATAATCAGAAAAGAAATTCTCATGAAAAATATTTAGCACAAACAATTTTAGACCGTCCTCTTCAACCCTCAATATCCCTCATGAATAATCATTATTCTCCAATGAAATTTTGCCATTTCATAGTCGAATTATCGCTAAAAAATATCCTAAAAATAAAAACTTGATAAAAAAAAATTTTAAACCAAAAAAAAATTCCTAAAATTCACCTTTATTTCTCATTCCATCGACTCAACAAAAATTCCTCTCTACTAAAATAATATTTTTTTCTCTATCATAAATATAAATAAAAATTTTCCAATACAAAAGATTAAATATGTTCCATGAATTACTTGGTAATAAATCACATGAGCGATTGAGTGGAATTACATTGACGATATTAGGGGGTATATTATATAACTATACAAGCATGAAAAACCAGCAACGACCACAACAAAAATCGTCTTTTATTTGACCCTCCAACGACGAGAGATTTGCGTTCACTGAACTACCCCCTCTAAATATATCTACATATACCGGTAATATAATAAATATATACATATGTATATTGTTCAAGGAAATAAGAGCACATAACAGTCACGATGACGACGCTATTGAATGGAAAATGAACTTAACAACTCGGGCGCGAGAGAAGATAAAGGTATATGAGAATTTCTGTATGAAACGTTTGTACGTGTATAGTAAAAGGGAAAGAGAGAAAATGAAATACTCTTGTTCAACGACGAGGCAAAGCTTTAGGGACTAAAGTATATAACTGAGAACAGGATAATGGTTAAAGATGGTTGAGTAAAGAGTGTGTATGTATGTATATACATACAGAAAGTGCTGAAGGGAAATGAGCGAATAGGTGAATCAATCATCCCTCGACTCATTAGCCACTGCTATGTACTATGTGGTGGTTTAGTTAGTGTGCTTTTGCCTCCCTTTAACCCAAGTCTCATTCACTTCCTCTTTCGTCTTCCGTCTCGACACTTCGATCAAAAAAATACGTCTAGTAATTATATGTATATTTAGTAAGATGGGAAATCATTTACTAAAGTGAATTGTTATTTTATTTTTCAAACTGGAGCATTAATTTAATGGTTGTTTATTATTTTATGATTACCCGAGTCAAAATTTATGTCCTACTTACATGCTTCTAAGAGCTCTTTGAACCTTATATGATACTCCAAGTCCTATGAAGTCCTTTTGTACGCCTTCATCACCTCGAAAATTAAAAGTTCAAGCCTATACATGTGTATTCTTTTCAAGCCTACTTTTATTCATTTCCCGAAAGAACAATGGGTCGGCCGATTTCGTAAAATCATCGGCAACTTTCGACCATTGCACAACAGCGACGTAGTAAAAAATGTCTATATACTACTACAGACTGTTCCGAAGTTTCGTTATACATGTTTAATCTTGTTTTGTCATTTGTTCCACTTATGCCAATGTAATTTCGCGCTTTGATCAATATAATATTATATTCACGTGATGATACAATATTCATAAAAACTATATTATTATATGATTTAAAGTAAAGCGCTGGACTTGAGTTTTACTTTGTGCAGTATATTTTGATCAGTGATTTTTACACATTCTCTATTGTCAGTAAAAATGCTTGATGATGTACTCTTTGACATATATGCGATGCGTAAGTGATGAGAAATAATATACATCTAGTGTAAAGGTGGTTTTGATGTGAATAAATTGAAAAAAAAAAAATTTTTAATCAAGGCTTTGAATTTTTTGATGTCTAACGACCTTACTTTTTCGTTAATTTACGTAGTTTCCGAATATTCAACTTAGATGTATATTACACGGATTTCTAAAATTTTCTTCGTGTAATGTCATCATTTGTGATGCTCAATAATAATAATAAAAAATTACTACGAAGGATTAAAGAGTAGGGAACGAGGAGTAAAGGAGTATCTAAATCACATTGGAAGCAACGATACGTTATAGGACCTGCTTTCCTACTTCTATAACTGCTCCATACTGGAAGAGTTAGAAGCTGAAAATAGGACTTAAATTTCGACTCGGATACATTTTAATGTGTTTGAAGTATTGTGAAGAATTTATTAAAAGATTTGAGGGATTTTTTTTCATTTTTTTAGGACTTTGTTTTGAGAGTTTTGTTAAGGAGTTAAAAATTACTTTGTTCTTTTTTTTTAATATTCATCTGGGAATGGGAAATGAGCTGCAGGAAGTTGAAATAGATGTTGAAGTACTTTGAGATATTTTGATATTTGCTTCAGATCCATATTAAAAAATCACTGAAAATCAATCATAAATAGATAATCAACTTATTTAATCACAGCAAAAGCGATAAATCAAAGTGAAATCTCTGTAAGCAATACAATATATAAATATTGTATTATAATCTTGAATAAACATTTGAATAGTTATATGAATTTAAACTAAATATAACAGCCAACTATTCTTTCACCTAGCAAAACACTTGGATTAAATTAAATTAATTTTGCAAACGAAAATTTTCGAGTTAAAAATTGATAAAAAATTAACCTTAAAAACAATTAATGACACAAATTTTGACTTGACTTTAACAAACATTTTACGTTAGATATTTTACTCACAAAAAAAATCTATACAGACATACATATAATACTCCATTTCCAAGACTTTTCATAAGAGGAAACTAAAAAAAAAAAAAAAAAACAAGCAAATTACAGAAATAAACAGTAAACAAAAAAATGCTTCAAGCATTTATTGCTGATGAAGTTGGAATATAATTATAACTATTATCCAAAGATATACATTTATCGCGTCATGAAATAACGTAAAAAAAAAAAAATAAAAAAATATTTATAAATATATATACACATATATATATTTCCGTGAATTAATTTATTTATTCTTTATTTTATACATATGTTTATGGCGTGCGTGCAGTAGCGAAAATATGTTCTCAAGAAGTCGATCTGCACCTGTAAATGTTATATAGCCATATACCTACTTCGTTAGAGCAATGCCTTACTCTCATCTCAGTTCAATACATACATACTTATATATGTATGTATATTTCTGTCTATATAGCACACAACTTCCTGACTTGGGGATCGACTTAACGGGTTAATCAACGTTTTATGGGATTACGCTCATTTCGAAGTGATTGCAGGCGCGTTTGAGAGAGTGCCGGGATGTAAAGGACAGAGAAACGAATGAGGAGTGTGGTTGAATGTTTCTTCGAGGTGGAGAAAGTCCGGAAATTAAAACAGAGCATCGCATCGAGTTGGTTTGGTTTAAATATTGAGAGTTGTGGTATAATTGATCGACTATATGAAAGATTATTGGGAAAATATACATGTTACATTTGAGATGGAATAATATAATGGTTCGTTCGGAAAGTATAATGTCGTTTTTGGGTATATTGTTAATCATTTTGTTCTGCAGAAAATGAATCTTTTTTTTCCGATCCATCATCGACAAATTTATAAATTAAATTGTTGAAGGTTGTTGATGACCAGAGTGATATTTATATTATTAATTGAAAATAAAAACTTGGAGAAATTTTATTTGTTTGAATTTGACGACATTTCTTTCCGATGATTAAACTTTGATATAATTGTGTATTACACGTTGATTAATTATTTATTATCAAGTACATTGCATGTTTATGAATTTTGTATATAAATCTGTTGGAATTTTGTGTTGAATTTTTAAATAAAAATTTGTGTTGGTGTAGACAAATTTTTTGTGTAAGATTAATAATATTTTACGTTGATTCGAGTTAAAATATTTATGGCATTTTGAAACTACTTATTGTGAGTTATTCGATGAGGTTGTGTAAGGTGAAATTTTTTTGTAAAAATTCACACAAAATTTGTGCTTACTATTAGTTACTTTAAAAACCAAAAATTTACTAAATCGAATGTATTTCATACACATAGGGAAATGAAGACATATAAATACAATAGTTTATATATATTTCACACAAATTATTGTTAAACTTTGATTTCTTTATACATTTCAACGAATTTTTGAATTTTCTGCACATTTTTTTATTTTAGTAGTTACGTTAGTTAATATTATTTTACTCGATTTTTTTCATGTATACATTTCTGTTATTGTTCATGAGCATTTTATTAGACATTTTCATCGGTAGAAACAAAATAATATAACTTCAAACACGAAATAATATCAAATTTTGAATATATTTTGAGTAGTATTTTATTATTTACTAATGATCGCTTAAATTTTTGCATTTTCCTCCAGTGTTAGTTTTGATAATATAATCTTGTTATACTAATTGAGTTTTAGTATTGATACACTCAAAATTATTTGAAATAATAAATTATATATTTTTATCAATTTGAATCTGTTGAATTATCGAGTTTTTTCAATTTTTTCGTGCAAGTCGAAATGTTGAATATTGAATATTTCATAAAATTAAATTCATTCTCCCAATATTAAACATAAATAATAATTGAGAAACGTTGATTCGGATATTTTATAATACAGAATTCAATTGTTCGATATTAATTAATTGAATTGAATTGAATTGAATGAAAATAAAAATAATAATTGAAAAATGCTGATTTGGATATTGTATAATATAAAATTCAATTATTTCATATTAATTGCTCGAATTAAATTTTATAAAATATCCAAAATGACAATTTTTTATATTCACTTTCCCTAATAAAAAATTCAACATAATTATTCTATGCCATTCTCAATTACCATGTAAATAATATAAATTCAAGTTCATCAAATTAAATAAAATTTAATCATTAAATTCAATTAATCGAGAACTCATCATCAAAATATACTCGACAAATAATCACCCAATAAAAAATAAACATTGAAATAAAATATCATAATTATAATTTTTATTAAATATTTCAATTGAACAAAAATGCATCAAGAGATTTAAATGCAGTTTAAAGGATTTTATTTTAATTTGTTATTATATACATATAATAATTGATCTGTTGAACATTACGATAAGTTGAAATAACGTTTAAATGTCATAATGACTTAATAACAACTAATACTCAATTGGTCGCCGATTCATCCATCCGATTGTGGGCTAATAAAAGCCGACAGAGTGCAAGGGGGAAAATCGCGTGTGTCGCGTTGCGGCAAGAGACAAAAAGGGTCGCCGCGTGCGCGCGACCATATACTCTCCCATCAGGGGGAGCCATGTATACATATATATCTATATATATATGTATATACATGGTATATAGTATATATTGTCGTGTTAAGGGGGACGAAACGAGCGCTACCGAGAGCGAGCAATCAAAGGGAATAATTCAACAGGCGACCCACATTGTTTCTGTATATAATTCACGGATACCTGGACAAATCCCCCAGGATCAAACATGTATAAAGATTATGAAAATAAATAATACAATTTTAAATTTTCTATTATAATTTTTCTTGGTTTTTAATAATTATTTTTGTATGTGACTAGTAAAATATTTTTTGGAGAAAATATGATAGAATTCTTTTGAAGGAAATTAATTGGGTTTTTATGATGTTGAATTTAATATGTTGGAGTAACTTTGCGAACAATTAAGAAAATTCTACATCCAGAGTTTTCTAGAAATAACAATACTAACTTACGTTAGTAATAATGTAATATTAATATAGGTATGCAATTAAGTTCGATAGCTATCTAGAAAAATCTAGGTATATAGGCTTAAAGTCTCTATATAAGGGTATTCTAATGTACTCAGGTGACAGGTCAGTCAGTATAGTGTGAAGCCTCATGTTGTTAGGTCAATTTGTATTTGTATAATAAATTCACATAGAAATAAAATTGTGTCTTTATTTCATAAACTTCAACATAATACAAAATTTTTGTTTGTTCAATTGTATGAATTTTGTTTTGATAAGTTTTTGAATTGTTTGTTTGGCATTGTGTTTGTGTTTAGTCGAATTGAATATGTTCATTGTGTTTGTTTCAATTATTCGGTCAATTTGGGAAGTAATTATATCTTCGAATTATTCAAATAGAAAATTTTTTTTTACAAGATTTCATTTTTAATTAATTATGAAATTAATAGTCGTTATTTATAATCTTTTGCAATATAGTGTGTCAATTTCTGATGTCAGATCGGAAAGAATTTTTATTTTTCAAAAACAAAATTAATAACAATAACTTTTTCTAATCGTCGGTTAAACCAAAGTATGATAATAATTTGTGTAAAATATATAAACTATATATTAATTTCATCATGAGGTTTAAAGTAACGTATAAAAATTTCAATTCAGATTTGAATGAAGTTATGTGAAAAAAAAAAATTTTAACAGAAATTACTAAAAAAATATTCTACATTCTTTTTTACACGTGAAAATTTTTTTATTTAACAGTTTCATAATTAATTTTATATAATAACAAATATAAAAATCGTTTCCGAATTCCCCAATATTTTATTTATCAGAGTTTGCATTTTTATCAGCAGAAAAAAAAATAATATAACTTCAACCATGAAATAATATCGAACTTTGAATACATTTTAAGTAGTATTTTAATATTTACAAATGATCGCTAGAATTTTCGCATTTTTTTCTGGTGTTAGTTTTGATAATATAATCTTGTAATAAATACAATTAAACAATAATAATTAATCCCAATATCAATTATCAAAAACTTCTCCCCAAGTTTCCCAATATTTTAAATAAATATTTATCTGTAAAATTTCCTTCAGCTATGCCGCAATAAGAAATACATTCTTACAATATTTTTACTCATACAATTACCCCTCTTACTGACACACACACATTCATAAATATACATGTGTATCAATGTATAATGTATATGTAACTCGTAATATTTCACCCTTCAGCCCGGGGTAAGTACACGATATTATATTATAATCCCTGTGCGGTCGTGACTCTCTCGCGAGTGGTGAAGAGAGAGCTTGTCTGGAAGATTAGCACCTCGTATAAAAGTAGTGGGAATGAAGTGTTGAAGGCGCGCGCGTAGGTATAAAAAAAAAAGACGAACAAAAAAAAAAAAGGGAATAATATAAAAGAAAAGAAAAATAAAAAAAAAAAAATGAACCAGTAGGAGAAAAGGTGAACCGAAGGTTGTTCTCCTTTTTTCTTATACACATCACCTCCCTCTTCTCTTTTACTTTCTCAACCCCCACATTCTCCGCCTCCTTTCACCACCCCCCCTCCATCTATACATACACTCACTTCAACCCCGTCGCGTCTTTACTAGAAGGAAAATTAGTTTTCAGAAAAATTTTTATGAAAGCGGTGAAAGGAAACTGTAAGGTTCCTTTTCTCATTGGAAGCTATTTTTGTTCCCGTGACGACGCGTAGTAAGAAAGAACCTAAGAGAAAGAAAGAAAGAATGAAAAGAAAAATAAAAAGATAGAGAGAAAAAAAAATATAGAGACAGAAGAGCCAACGAATTTAAGGGGATGAAAGATGCAAGGAGGGAAAATGATGGAAAGGGCCAAGAGATTCAATAGCTTTTATTTTTCTTCTTCGTGTTAACCTCGAACGCCACATTCGCTAACAAAAAATATATCTATACATGTTTATAAATACATATATATGTATATATATATATATATATATATACATATATAATATGTATATACATAAATATAAATATATAAATCAAAAGGGTTCTTTATATTTTATTTTATTTTTATTTTCGTTTCTCTTTTCTTTACATCCACATTTTCTTTTTCTCAATTCGCGCGCACTCATCTCCCTTTATATATATTCATCCAATGTCAAACGAGATTGAGTTTATTATGTATACGCACAAATGAAAAAGTATGTATATAAAATATATAATGTAATATAGCATTATTTTTCTTGGTCATACTAATTAGTTTTACGACAATTGAACACAGAAGAAGTTCATGATGTTAATTTTAATTTTAATATTCAAATATATATATATAAACATATTTGTAAATACATGGATATATATATATACATTTTTTTTTGTATTTGTTGTTATTATTAATTTTAATTAGGCCGCGATTCTCTACACACACTGTTGTGCGATATTTTTATAATGTAAAAGGGAATGAAAAACGTTATTTTATTATAAGCTGTGTGGTGCAACCTATTGAAACTCTTCATCATCGTCGTCGTCGTCGTCGTCGACGTCGACGTCGTCCTCCTTCTTCCGTTATATATTATATCTCAAGTATATTATTTTTCCCACAATATATATAATACCTACCACCTATTTTTTTATTTTATTCTTTGAATATAAAAGATTGCATTCGCACCAATGTGAATTAAGAAAATATAATATAAAAAAAAAATATAAATAAATAAATAAAAATATGTATGTCGACTTTAATTCCATAATTGAAAACTTTTAATTTAATTATACAATTAATGGCTTTGTGCATTCGTATATAAATATATAAATATATATAAATATATAAATATATAAATGTGAAAATTTGTTTCTTGCGACAAGAAATGAAAAAAAAGAAAAATAATTAAATATTATTTTAAATGATAATGAAGAGTGAAAAAAAAATTATAAGGAAAATACTGGGTATTTAATTGCTATAGTGCATTGCAAAATAAGCCAATACGGCTTCTGTATATATGTAAGTGTGTGTGTAATATTGCATTGTGGAGAAACCTTGTGGTATTTTACTTCTCATCTCATTGCACTCTAACAAACAGCCACATATCATCGCACAAATCGTGCTATATTTTATGTGAATATGTATGTATATGTGTATGAATATATACATATGTATAGTGACCGCACATACAGGCCACTTAGCATTGTCCAATAACAACCATAATTGCCATCGGCGCAATAACGAAACGACGACCATCAGTCTCTCGGTGTAACTCATACACGAAGCAAGCAAAAAATATATATACATTTGATGTATATACATATGTATGTATTATATGCAACTTCTACTATGTCTTATTCTCTCATACACAACTTCCGAGCCAATTATCTGGTTTGTATGTATATGTATACAGTTGCAATTCTAGTCGGTGTATAAATAAATAAATAAATGTCTTTGTTGAAAGTTCATCGAGAGAAATAGAAATATGAAGATAAATAAAATGAAATTAATACATGTTTTGTTTTATTGAAATTATTATGTTGTTGATAATATTTGTAATGATATTTGTGAATTTATTTTGTGAAAAAATATATTGTTTTTATGTGAATTATTGTTGGAGTTTTGTGGTGGAATTTTTGTGAAATTTAATTGTGGAAATTATTCTCTCGTTGGTTTATAAATTCTTGGATTTGGTTGCGAAGTAAATAAATATAAATAATTGGAATATATTGCATGATATGTGCTATATTTTTTATTGAGGATTTATGAACTGTCATGTTGGAAATAATTGAAATTAATGCATAGTGTATAATTTTATTTTTAGTTTAGAAAAATGCTTGGTTGTAAGTTGGATAATAATTTCATTGGACTGTTAGAAATTGATTTTTATTTATCATTTTATTTATTTATTCACAACTGAATAATTGAAATTATATTCGATAGATATAATACTGTGCATTGTGGTAATGATAATTTAATAACCAAATGTAATATTTATTTATAATGTTTGTGAGTTATTTTAATCTGCAGTGAGAATATTTTATTTTTCAAAACTTTTTTTGTTTTGTTGCTAAGAAATTATTATGCATTTTATAGTTAATTTGTTGAAAGTAGAAACATTATAGAGTAATGATGTAAATTTTTGTGATTGACGTATGCTCTAAATTACTGCTTATTATGTGCAAGAAAATGATTTTTAAAATTTTTATTTCTAGAATTATTATTGCATAATAATTTTCGACATAAATATAAAAATAGTTATTTATAAAATATATTACAAACTAAATTTTTATAACGATTTATAATCTCTGTACATGCTAAATTGTCAAATAAATATTGTGATATTGTCCTGGTGAAATTATTAATTTTTCGAAATAATATTTTTCACTACCGTGTATCAAACCTTTCATTTTATTTTGTTTTACCAATGTATTATAAACAAATAAAGACTAAAATTTTTCAATTTAATTACCACAAAATGGCAAGTAGACTTCAGATTGATATGAAAGATTAAAGTGATTACGCTCCTAAATCAATAATATATTATCGAAAACCTGCGAAACTAAAAATCTATCAATTTCCTAATTCCTAAAATGCAAATAACTTTTTCATTTCATCGACTGAAATGTATATACCTGAATATAAAAAAACACTAAACAAAACAATAAACTCATCCACTTGTCAAGAGTCTTTGAAATATTCATCAAACAAAATATGATTCCCAAAATAAATTAAGAAAATAAATGAAAATAAAGAATATAGTGAATGTCGGAGACAGTCGCATGAGGAAATGCTCAATAGATGGGTGTCAGATACATAAGATACATTTGTGTATGTGTCTTGTGTGTTCTTAGCCCAGAATGTGTAGCTGGAAAGCCGCGTCAATACGGTTTGCCCGGAACACGATATGCGGAAGGGATGATGGTATAGGTGGTAAAGTGAGAAAGGGAGAGAATGAGAGGTTTGAAAGTAAAGGGATGAGTGAGAAATGTTACGACAGATGAAGGAGAAGAGAGGAAAGCTCCTATCTCTTTCTCTCCCTTCTCTAACTTGGTCTTTTTAAGGAGAGGAAGGGACCCACGGGGGTAGGGGGTGTTGAAGAGATCACTGCGCCTGCCAATATTACTGCCAGCACCAAGATTACCAATATCCTTGAGAGGCGCCTTCTAGTCCTGTCATAAAAGACGAAAGCTTATATACGAAGAAGATATTACCTACCACACTAGTAAAACTTATACTCAACCATCATCATCATGGTGAATGTTATCTAAGCTTTATATACATATATGTATAGTCATATTGTTGACATACACGTTGACAATATTTTTCTTTTTTAAAAGCACTTTTTAATACGGTTCACAATTTTCATATTTTTGGTAAAGTATAAAAACCCGACTTTTGAAATTTGAAATTGTTTAAGGAAATGAAGGTAAATCATTTCATCGCCATCAATGCTAACTTTTCTTCATAAATATGTCGTTCCTTGATAATATTGAAGAGTATTAAGTTTAGAAACGTTTAAGAAAATGAAAATATTGTCATTTTGAATAAATTCAATTGTTCGATTGGCATTAAAATCTTTTTAGCAGGCCTTTCAATGGTCTCATGCGCGCATATGTATGTTTGTGTGTGTGCCAGAATCGAGAAGAAGAAGTGAAAGGGAATACTGGTATGGGTAAAATAATCCACCCCAACTTGAATAATAATCGTCAAAAGCCTACGACAATGTTTCCCCCGTGTTCTATTGTATTGCTCCCGTCCAACAAGAAATAAAAATCTCCCCGAAGCAATTTTAGTATTATCAGAATGGATAAACGTTTTCTCTCACCACTTGATGACACTCTCTATGTTCTTATGCGTAGATTCATAAATAAATTTCATATTACATGTGTGTAATACACAATGAAGTGAATGATAGTGAGAATAAAAGAGAGTATGAAAGAGATCCAACGAAAGGAGAATTTTATTATCGAAACATTGAGCATTTGTGACGTGACCAGGCAAAAATATTATTTGAGAAATGTAAGCGGACACGATCTTTTTCTGTCGTCACAATGTAATTACTCGTGTCCTTAAGGGGAAAAGTAACAGTAAGAGTAACGGAGAAAATGAAAGACAGAAAGGTTACAAGGATTATCACTGATGTGAGAGCGAGCTTATTTTGACATTCTTATCGTATAGAATCAGAGTGAGGTAATCCCCCAGGCAGCGTGTGTGTAATCTCACTTCTCTCTTCACCCTCATCACCCCCCCAGAAAACCCCTATATATATATATACACATACATACACACGCCCTCTGTTCATGGGTTCGCTTTCTTCAACACGACCCTACACAACCTTCTACCATAGTCCAGTAATCTACTATTAATTGCCACCACAAAGAAAAAAAATCCCCAAGAGAATATGGATGAAAGTTTTAACAGTCATCACCATCATCAAAAAAAAAAAAAAAATAAAATGTATATATATTTATAAATAAATGCATACGTGTATGTGTAGTTTAAGTATGCAATCAGTTTTTTATTTGAATGAAAAATTCGTTTTAAATAAATTAATGTGTCTTCATTACGTATTTTTATTTCGTTTTTTAGAATTTAAATTTTCTTCTTTTTTTTTAATGTCACCCAACACGTTTTCTTTGATAGTAGCCAAGGGTGGAAGGTGGTTAAGTAGGAAGGGGACAATTTCCACTCTATGAAGCACGATGTTTACATATGTCTGTAGATGTATATGCATACATATATATAGAAACAATTTCAACGATTTGCCCGCTTTGAAAGCAAAGCTCAAGTATAGAAGTATCCACATCTCCAAGCGTATAGTAACCATCTATATGTTTCTCTTTTCCCGTCATTGGCGCGGCAATGCCAAGATATATATATTCATGTATTTATGTATATATGAATGTACGTATGTATGTATGTATGTATGTATATACTTTTCGCTTGCTAGGTTTGCACTGGAATTAACGGTGCGCATCCGCGCAAGCGGCGTAGCGCTTTTAACGATTTCCCCATGTCGTTTAATTTAATTTGACGATTGCTCGTTAAAGCCCCCGCAGAGAGACGCGACATTAAATTTCCACACCTACAGAAAATAAGTGAGACTAAAAGAGAAAGAGAAGTAGAAAAGCGAGAACTTTGTGATACTTATCCACTATAAAATGTATCAGCACTTCTTGTCGAAAAATTTAAGATTTTACAATTAGGAGATTTTTTATTCAAGATTTTTAATTGTCTTGATGTTGAGAGCATTTTTATCGAGTTTATTTTTGGCAAAGTTGAAGTTTATATGCTATAGTAAATGCAGTAAATGTTTATATTTCATTTGTTATTTTGGATTTATGATTAAGATTTTTATATTTAGAAAAATGTTCAGTTTGTTATAGAAATGATCAAGCTTTAGCGAATATTACAATGCTGGGCAGTGTTTAATTTTGATTAATTAATTTTCCTGTTTTTGCATTGTCAATAATTTGAAACACAAAGTAGCGTAAAAGAAATTTTTATACGGGTCTAGAATAAAAACCTAGCGAGAAGGTTGAAAAGAAAAACGTAAAGTTTTGTTTGAATAAAGAAAAATTTGCTATCAAATGTAGTTTTTTTTTTATAAAAAAATTTGCTCATATTTTGGGTGGATTCCGACACATAGAATACATCATAAATTACACAGCCAATCAAACTGATTCCAAAATCCTCTAAATATTTAAATATTTCCTATAAATCATTCATTAATTTTAGTTCAATTCCAAACGTTCTATAATAAAATTATCAAAATTGTTGAGAAATATTTTCATGAAATTTTAAACTACATAATAAATACGAATCTTCATGTTCCTTTTGTTTATTATTTTGAATTAAAAAAGTAGTATTAATCCTCCCCCATAACTTGTTAAGAAATGATCGGCCAAGTCTTCAACTTGAAAATAAAAAATAAATTTTTTTTTCTTCTGCAATTAAAACTGTCGGTTTAATTTTTCCTTTTTCTTTCCCCTCTTCTCCGAGGCGATTTCCGGTTGTGACAATGATGTTTTTGAACACACACACGTTTTGTATTTCAGACAATAATAATTTAGACACGTGTGGACCATACGTGACTCGTTGAGAGTCATCGAGGATTGGACATGTATATTATATATCTCTCTATATATATACATGTATCTTTGTATATACATAAATGTGACAGGGTCCATATCTATTCAGTCTTGTACAGTCGAAGATACAGGGGAGACTAATAAAAACAAAACAAAAAAAAAAAAGCAAATTAAAAATACGTGAATTATTTCATTCACTTTCATTTATTAATTTATTTATTTATTCATTTATAATTTTTTTTCTCCTCAATCAAAGTTTAAAATTTACTCATGAATTCTTCTCATTGTTTCAGCTGAAGTTGAATGCAAACAAACTGCAGAGATAGTTAATTAAGTTAAAGTCTCTCCGACAATTAACTCGCCATTATTTGAATGCACTTATGCGCATATGTATATGGTAAAAGAGAGGGCGATACAGTAAGAGAGAATAAAATAATAATCAGTATCGAAGATCTTTGTGTTGTAAAACCGTGTGCTCGTAAACTTGCCATTACATATATACATATACATCCCAACCTATTATCGTCAACATGACAGAAAACATTCACCATTTAACAGAAATAAAAAACAAAATAAATCAAGCTGAATTAATTTAAAAAAGAAAAGAATAAATTAAATTCATTGACATTATCAATAAATTCTGATCGAATATAAAAATTTCTCTGAGAGATTAATTTTATATATTTGAAAATAAGTATGAAGAATACTTAAAATACATAAAACCTTAGTGAAATTAAAGGCAATTGAAAAGAGTGAATATAACAAATAAACGAAAAAAAAATTTAGAAAGAATAAAAAAAAAAAATACCATATGTATAGAGACTCATCGAGTTCACTGAAAAAGTGAGACAGGGAGGGAGGGAGAAGTTAAAAGGGCGCAAGAAGCCAACGAATAAATACTTGGAGATGTAATCGCTGAAGGAAACAAGCGGCGGGATTGTTCGGAGAATAATTGAAAGCGCCGCTTGAAGCTTCTCCTCTCATTCCCATTCTCGGGGCGGCAAGAGAGCGCCCAGCGTTCTTCTGTTGTATGCTCTCTTGTAACATAGCATTGACTATAACTGAAACTCTCTGTGTTGTGTTATGTTACTTCTATGGCTGTGTGTCGAGCAAACCGATCGGTAGCAAACCCACTGCAGTGTAAAACTAAAGAAGCTAAAGACTAAGGCGAGGAGTCACAGTAGCCAGCAGCGAGCAGTTGTGCACGCTGATCTGATCTGGAAGGCAAGTGATCGGCGGGATCCTAATGTATGCGTAATGCCGCTGTTGGCTTGGCGGACATATAACCAAGATCAGTCGCTCTCTCTCTCTCTCTTGTGAGTCTTCTCTTTTCTATCCTCATTAACGCCCCGGGTCTGCCAACCGCCACTCGCGCGCGCCTTTATCCAAAGTTCAAGTCGAAGAGAAGAAGTGGACAGACACAAGGGAATATAAAGACCTCATCCGTTTTATCTTGTTTTTCCTCTCTCTCTCTCTCTTGATTTGAATTTAAAATGAGAGAAAAAAAAATATGCTTTTTTTTTACTTCGATTTTTTTTATTATGAAGTTGTGTAGGGGAGAGGTTTGAGGGTAAGATTATTTCACTCAATTTATTGGTAGTGTGATGAGAAGTGAAGTAATTCAGCCGGAAATTACGGTTTTATATGGGAAATCTGACAAAGAAATTAAAGGCGCCTAAGTCGGACCCCCATGCAAACAATATTGAACGGGAAAAAGTATCAGGTTGTGGTATATTTCTAAAAATTTTGATGCGCATAGTGTTAGATACTACACTAAATTCGAACTAATTATAAAAAATTTCTTTAATGATAATTGCTCAATCTTAATTCAGTTTTTAATCCTCATTTCATTCGTTAGAGCACATTTCACTAATATTCTTCAAATGATTTATTACGTAATTGTTTTATTGTACCTTAAATATTTTTCTTATAAATTGTATTTTTATTACCGCCCGCATTAGAACTTAAAATGCAATAAATAAATAAAATCCTTACTTCTATCCATTCCCACTACCTATCCTAATTTCCACCAATAATCAATTAATATTTACAATTATTCCTCCCTCACCTATCCCTCTCCTCGTCCCTAAAAACTTCCTTATCCATCCAAAAATTCTCAAATTCACTACACTTCTAACTCAAACCTTCAAGCTATCAACATCTAATAAAAATCTACGTAAAATAAATAAATACAAGTCTAATATTAAAATAAAATACAACTTTGTTATTTTTTTTCTCAAACAACAGTGAGTCTACAATAATAGTTTGCAGTTCTTGTTACCACAGAAGATTTTATATTAGAATCGAAGATCGAAAAAATTATCAGATATTTTGTGAATTTTTATATTAATTTTACCAAAAAACTTTATAATAACCATTCACAGAGAATAATTTTAAAAAAGCTATCAAAATTTATACATTTTTTAGAATTCTTAGATTCTAATTAAATACACAAAACACTATTTTTTTCGATTCCACAGGGAATGTTTGGACTTTCCAATTAATTCACACGTGCCCGATGAAAAAAAAATCACAATCGTGATAAAAAGTGCAGTGCAAGTTTAGTCAGTAAAATTTTTTTTAATGGGGCTTGGAGATGGTTTCTTTGTGGGTTTAACGTTGAGATTATCTGTGCAATGTAGATTCATTTATACAAGTATATATATATATATATATATATATATATATGTACATTTATCCTTTATACATGTATAAAATTTCTTCTTCATGGTTTGAATAGAAGAGAGCGAGAATTTTGCGCACTGAGATATGAACAATCCTCTTGATGGATTACATACGCCTCGCAAGATTTTAATTCTCTCTCTCTTATTCTAGTCTTCAGAGCGACCGAATTTAATTGAAATAAAATAATGCTACAAAGGATAAATAAAATACTGTTGAAAAAAACTATAATATGAATGAAATGAAAAATAAAAACGAAAATTAATTTCAACCGGATGAAATATTTTTTCTATCCTATATATTGTTATTCTATAGATATTAAATAATACATGAACTTAAAAAAAGGAAAAGGGAAATAATATTGGAAAGCAATTGCTCAGCCAACGCGGTATCCGGACGTTGAATAAATAATGTTACAATATTTTTAAAACGCCTATAATTCGCGAGGCGGACGTCGGTAAAAACGAGCCAAAGCGTGTGAGGATATAAGAGACGTCAAGGGTTTGGACTGAGTGGGGGAGTTGAAATCGAACACCTTCCTCCCTTATTTCCCCTCGTTCCTTACCTCAATGGACGGATGAGTATTTATCGGCCCGTAGAGTATATAACCACCATTGGACGTCAAGAGAAAGAAGGGTGATCATTTATTTCGAATTTTCGAGGGAAATTGATCTGGAACTAACAGAAAAATTCCCCACTAAATAATACTTCAAATAAAACTTGTACCACTAATAATAATAATAAAATAAATAATGTTAATAATTAATACTAATGCTATTAAAAAATGAAAAAGCCCTATCAAAGTTAGTAAAAGAATATACGAAAGAAATGTCATTAGTTTTTGTATAAAAAAATGGTTATTTTTGGATTTTAAAATAATCTCAGAATGTGACTATCAGAAAATAAAATTGTTTTCGTTTTTAATAAATATAATTAATATAAAACTTAATTGACCGAAACTAACACTGATAATAAATAAAATGACAGTATTAAAATTAGTAAAAATTAGCTAAAATTAAATTTGGTATCCAATTAGTTATCTTATAAATTATTCGAAAAAAGTCATTAGTAATTACACAAATATGATAAAAATATATGAAAAAACAATCGTGTCTGTCTCTAAAAGGAATAATAGTAATTAAATTTTAAAAAATACCAACTAATACAACAAAAATATCTCAATACCTAATACTTAAACTATCGTAAATCAAGTTTTATAAATTTAAAGAAAACAGTACATAAATGGCACCACGTTCTACGACTTTTTTTTTTTTTTGAAACATTGTATCTTAGAAACTGGTAATAATGGACATAAGACTCATTATCATTATATAATTTAAGCAACCTGCACAAACTTGATTTCGATAAAAAAAAAAAGAAAAAAAAAAGAACTGCTGTTATGACGCCGCAATCTTTAACGATCAATTCCTAATAGGATGTGAATGTATTTCCAAATGAAGATTATTTGTAAAAATATATAGGTGTCTTCAAACATTATTAAAATTCCAATATATCTTCTAAAGTGTCTTCAATCCAACTTGATACCATCCAATATCATGATACCATCGCGTTACAAGTGTACCCTATATATAAATTTTTTGTGTTTAACATTTATTTATTCATTTTTTTTTCTTTTCTCAAGTCTACAATCATCTCAGAGCAACGTGGGGATATCTTCGGAATTATATTGCGGCCATTTATCGAGGCTGCTTACTGTTTTAGTCATGACGTCCGACGGCTCCTTGCGCGCACGTGCGTTCTTCATCCTTTTCTCTCTCTTCCACTCTTTATATTTATCTTTTTCTCTCAACCACAGAGCGGTTTTTCTACATTCACGATACACGTAGACTATGGCAAATAAAAATCCACACACAAGGGAGGGTTAAAAGCCCGAATCGGGCACACAAACAACCGATCACGTGTCCTAAAATTATAGTAAAAAAAAAAAATAAGAATCACAAAAATCCAAAGGATTCCTTTCATTTATTTATATATTTATTACATAAACAAATTTTTATTTATATCCAAAATAACTATCATCATAATTCACATCAAATTAATTCACAATACGTTGAATTTATAATAATATAATACATGAATAATGATTATTATCTTGAACCAACGATAGGGAAGAGACTCTTTAACGATTTTTGATTGCCTATAAAATTTATTTATCTCTCTTCGTTCTTTCTATATCTTACTGTTCATTTGGCTTTCTATTCCATTGGTATGTATAAAGGCGAACACATGGAGAACCCGGCTACTTTCACGTTGCCCACATTGGGGATATTGTGTGAAAGCAGGACGCACTTCTTGCCGGTCGACTGGGCTTTGACCAACAACAACGACCAATACAAATGCTCAACACAAGCACATTTATTTTAACATAAAAACACATGAGTTGTTATACTGTCAATGGCTATATACGTTTTCCGATCGTGCAAGTATCATCTTGCTTACCAGTGTGCGTATTGTCGCATTCTGTTTATACGATCGAATGTGCGGGGACAAAAAAGAATGAAAGGAAGAAAATGAAAATAAATAAATAAATAATGTGAACAGTGCGCGAAAGAGGAAGGAAACAGAGAGTCATTGGCCAGCTATATACAGATCAATGTTGCAATTGTATGTGTGTACGTGAGACAGAGAATTGACCAGAGAATATAACAGACAGAAATAAGAAAGAAAGAAAGAAATAAATAAATAAATAAAAGAAAAAGGAGAAAAATAAATGCATTGAGGATGGGACAAATAATTTATTGCCGACGATAGCGAGAACGTTCGCGTATCTCCTTCCGTGTATAACTACCTGACTTGTACTTATTCGCTTTGCAGATATTGCTACCATGAGAGCACATCATGTCGTGTGAGCAGTCGTATATAATACGCCTCTCAGGAATAAAACGGAAGAAAAAAGGGATATTATATGTGGAATAAAAATAAAATTGTGCGTGTCAAACGTTTTACATTTGCCCACATGAAATTATCTTTGTTTTATTTTAATTCTGTCAGTTTAACAATCGATTTATTGAAATTGTCTTCGAGGACATGGAGGAAAATATTAAATTAAATTTGAGAAAATTATTTTATTCGAATTGGTCATTTATTAATTTTATTATTGGATTGAAAGAACTATTTTTATTTATTTCATTGAATCTAAATGAAATAGAAATTGAATATCGGTTTGTTTCAATTTAACTGTATACATTTTTTATTTTAGGGAGTAAAACAAAATTTGTAAAAGTCCACTTGGAATTTGAGTTACAATTTTTTTAATCTGAACACAATTATAGTTTAATCTTAAAATGATATCGAAATAGCACATTATTTATGTGACTTAATTCAACTTCGATGGTATGTTAAACACTCTTGAAAAATTGAAAAATTTATTAACTCAAAATTTTTATAGTCTAAAAAACAAAAATTTTTAGTTTGAGATTTGACATGAAATATTATTCATTTTACGTAAAATTATTTTTCTGCTTCAACACCAATTCTCGTGTTGAAAATTAATATAAAATGTACGTCAAGAACAGTTGACATAAATTTTGAGTGGACTTTTACAAAAAATTTTTTACTGTGTAAAACAGAAGAATTTACTTACCAGATTATTAAACTGTTTCTAGTATTTTATTGAAGTTGTTTTATTAAAATAATTTACCGTTAGTATTTTATTTCGATATATTTGCTCAGTCTTGAATCAATAAATTAGAATATTCACTTAATTTAATACTTTCGAATAAATCCATAATTTGAATAATATATTACGTTTTCAAATTTAATCTAATATTTTTTCCATAATGTCTGAAGTATAAAATAAATACTGCTCTTCAACACTGTAGGATAAATTTGTGAAATAATCTTTTAAATTCTGAAAGTTCTTTATTATTATTCGGAATATATGTTTTGAAATAATTAATAATGATTTTGAAATCAGCTAGTAAATAGTAAATACGTTGATAGGTAATTAAGAGATTAGAGAAACGTAAAAATTGTTATAATCATGGTTTTGAGAGTTAGTTAATTTATTTAGTATTTTTGATTATATGAAAATTATTTTTCATTCGTCATTTTAAAATGAAATTATGCATCCGAATAATTTTTTCTGTCACTTGTATTGGAATAAGTTTATGCAAGAAAATAAGACGAGGAATATTATAGAATTAGGAATATTTCGAATTAAAATTACAAGATTTATCAGCTGGAATAGATAATTTATAATTTGGAAGAAAATTGTTTGATAATAATTGATGGAATTTGAATTTTCGACAATTAAACATTTTTTATTTGAAAATTACAAATATATTAAAAATTTATCGAACTTTGTGACGATTTTATAACAGTATTTTCATTTTATAACGGTATTTATCAATATTCCATTCCTATTTGATTAATTTGAGTAAAATTCATAAAAAACTTCATTCAAAAAATTTTCTGTTTATTTTATTAAACTAAAATTTCACAAATAAAATCTATTCAACAATATCAAAAATACATTCAAATTATCTAAATTATCTGAATAAACCTCATCAAACAACCCTTCTCCCCACAACCCCAAAAAAAAAAAAAAAATATAAATTCCCCCTAATAAAAAAGCAAAACAAAATCTCACACAGATAAATAATCTCAATAAAAAAAAAAATCAAAAAAGCCCATCTCTCTCTTCATCTCACTTCCATAAATTCAAAAAAACCAAAAAAAAAAAAAAAAAAAAATAGAAATAACAAACCAAAAACCAAAAACCAAAAAATTCTTCCCCCATCAAAAATTAATCTCCAAATCTCAATTCCATAAATCGTCTCCAAACGATCATCGACTTATCAACCACAAAAAAAGGAAAACTCGGTAAAACAACACCATAAAAAAAAAAAAAAAAAACCCAAAAAACCATATATTTCCCTCAGGCTGTATCCAAGACAACGTGTGTCCATTCTAAAGCCAAAAAAAAAAAAAAAAACGCCATGGGCGTGAGAGAAACAGTGACGCGATGGGGACAAACACATGTTGCACACACGGTCCACTCTCGGGATAATATAAAAGAAGAGAGAATGGTTTTACTTATACACACACACACACTCACATACACACATATGTATATACATTTGTTTATCTCTGTCATTGCAGCGTACAAGTATATAGTCGAGTGAGAGAAAAATGAAATAAAAAAAAACCAACTAGAAAGACTTTAACCAGAGAAACGTAACGTAAGACTAACAACACAATGGAGGCAACAGCTGCATGATAGATGAGACACCGGCTAAAACCCAACGAGCGTCGCGTCCGATCTCGCGTCCTTCGGTTTTTCTTACCCTTTATCCCGCACTCACCTCTGCATGTACTGAATATATATACTGTGTATAGATATATATATATTCACAAAGTTGTCTTCGCATTGGCCACTCACACGCGCGCTATCAAAGAGATATAACTTGACTCGCGCTTTTACTACCCGCGCGGACTTATACCTCGTTATTGTCGCGCGTAACGGACAAGCAAAAGAGATGCGCTCATCGGTATATAATATTATTATGTATATAGTATTATTTATATTTTATTATTCATTTATTTTTATAAATACTTAAATCATCAGCGATAAATATATAAGTAAATTTATTTATATTATATATGAATAAAACTTTTGTATATTCACAATGTTACACAAGGAGGGTATTGTTGCAAATGTTTTATTTGCGTATGTATATAGTTTTTATGTGTATATGTATGTATTTATACATCCGATGATTATAATCGGTTTGAGAGAATGAAAGAATGAGAGAGGACAAGCGTTTATTGTGTTGTCTGTATGTGTAGAATATAATATGTTTGATACTTTAAAGGCAATGGAGAATCCTCTACACTTATGCCTAAACGCGTACGTCATAATAAGAAAGATAAGAGGATTTATTTATATGGGAATTATTAGATATTGTATGCCCTGTGATTTTAAATTCAATTTGTTTAGGGTGAGATTTTGTAAATTGTGTTTTGGGAATTTATTTTTGTGTGAGATTGTTGGGGATTTATTTATGGAATTTGTTGATTTAATTTATTTTCATTGTTGCGTTTAGCTGTGAGGAAAGTTTTTTGTGTTTTTGCAGATATAATTGGTGATTGAAGGTGTTCTGATGATAATAATTTAGTGAAGTAAAGATTTGATGTTGTTTATTAATTTTTTGGAGGGAGAAATAAATTTTTTTTTTAGTATTTAATTTTTATGGAAAATTGGTGGACTAATTATGTGGCAGAAAAAATGTATTTTTATGGTGAATTGTTTTTCTTTTGGTGTTGCAGTTGATCAAATTGAACTATTTGATTTTTTAGAAAATTATCAATTTATGGGTTTTATAAATTTTTAATGCGTTTTTCTATGAGGAATTCCTTTTTTTTATTTGCTGAGTTTACTCGAAAATTATTCAACAGAGAATTTCGGAAAATTATTCAAGGAGTTAGGATGATAGCCTGACTTTCTAAAAATTTCTTGGAATTTTTCTTGGAAAATTTCAAATAATTTATTTTATATGTATATTCTTCTTATGTTAATGGATAATTTAATACTGGATTGTTTATCAATTATTCAAGACTACTAAACAAATTTTTTTAATGAGTCGAAAATTGTGACGAAAAACAATTTCCAATATTGAAAAATATATTTTTTTTCTTGTCAAGTAATTATATTTATTTCAAAGTAATTCAATAAATCGATAGAGTTTCGACTTTTGCTCATTTATTGGCTGAATAATATCTGTATCGACTAAAAAAATTTATCAGAAAATATTAAAAAAAAATTAAAATTAAAATATGTTTCGAAATTTCGCAGAAAAATATTTTTACCATTTCTAACTTGATTAATTTTTCTTCCAATCAATAAAAAAACTCTCCAATTATATTTACCGATACTTTACCGTAGTTCAAATCAATCCATGACAAAATAAAAATTACATTTTGTAACCAATTCAAAATCATGATTTATATCTAATTAATTTTTGAACAAACATAAAAAAAATTTCCATTGACAAATTCCGTTTTTAATCTTCGGGAATTCCACTATAAAAATCCCCGAAATAAAATAACTAATTCCAAAATACAAAATTTCTTTCTACTATTCACTTCTTACATTAATAAACAATATTTCAAGATTACAATACACATAATAATTTTATTCATGACATTTAGGTGTAAACTACTTTTTTTTCTTCATTTTAATTTTATTATATCTGATAAAATAAATTTAACTGATTAATTTTTTTTATCTTTCATATATACACATAAAAAAAAAAGGTTAATTATTTTTTTTTATTCAAAAGTTTTTGTATAAATTTATATAATTTATTGTATAGATGTGTATTTTAATCGTAGCTAATTAATCTTTTTGGTGAAAGTAAACTCTCTCATCTTTGTCCTCATTTTCAATTGTGATGAATGATTATGAGAGGATGTTATTCATATACATATTACATACATAAACACATGTATATCCATAAAATAAATATACATATACACGGTTAAATGTTTTATAGTTTAACTGAGAATGTGTTGGCGTCCAATTTACGTTTGAATATTATATCATGACACAATAGTCCCAATGGCTTACGCATTAAATAAGACGCGCAATTGTGCACGTGTAATGTCAGTGAAACCTTTGTTAATGCTCAAAGAAACACACACAAACAATGTCTAATAGTTTACGACCGACAATATTTTTTTTACAGCGCAAATAAAATAATTATAGGAATAAAAAAAAAAAAAAGGGAAAAAAAATATTAATATCAAGGTCGTTTTAACAATAATTCTATTGCATGATACAATGAATATTATATCAACAATGACTTTCACCCACGCAATTGTTCAATTAATCGATTGCACAATATTTAAATATTACGTAATCTTATCGTTCTTTATATTCTGTAAATAAATATATATTATTAGGTCACAATGATAAATATATCAATATAAGGAAATAATTTTTAAATTCATTTGAAGGCCATCGACGAATTAAGAACAGTTTTGTTGATTAATTTTAATTCATTGAATATAATAAAAATAAAAAAAAAAAGAAACTATACTACAAATGAGATAATTTTGACGTGGATATTTCAATGCAATTAATTATTCACAGGCTGTCGAATTACAATTGACAATCGCACGCAAGTATAAAAAAATAAACAAAAAAAAAAAACATTATAAACATAATGATAAATTTAAGTGAACAAATTGGCCAAATATCGCCTTCATTAATTCCCGAATGAATGGATTAATCAAGTAACAAAAAAAAAAGCCCCCCCCTCTTCACTTGTAATAAAACAAAATAAAAAAAAATAAGATCCTTTGACCGATTCGCAAACAAAAAACTACATTTATTTTATCTATTATTTTTTCTTTATTTTGTTAAATGTATATATTGGTGTATGAGTTAGAATGGGTAAAACGACGAGGGTGGCCCAACCAATGAGTGGTAGAATGGGGTGAAAACAAGAAGGAGAGAAAGGCCGTGTACGCCAAAAGGGATATGGGAACACAGGAGAGAGATTTTGTGTTCTCTGGGGAGCAGTCAAAGCGCGTGGCCCTTGCCATGAAGATCTGAGCATCAAACAAGTCTATGGGCTGCATTGGCGTGCGATGGTAAAAGGAAGGTGGCGGGATAGGGAGAGAAAGAGAGATGGTCTCTCGAATCGGTTTGTAAATATATACATATATATATATACATATACCTACATATGTATAAATATATTCGACGCCACCCGATCGTATCTATATCTCTCTATATTCCTACTTACGATGCGCCACGACAGCTCAATGTATTATCATACATGTCAAGTTTGTGTCTATATATCTATTGTATATGTATTATATATGTATATATAGATATATCTATGTATGTAAATATGTATGTGTAATGTTGTAGGGGAGATTGTTACGAATAAAAAATGTGGATATTTTAATAAGTTGTGAGATATTTTAAAGAAGTTTTAATTCAAGGGATTTATCAAATTTATGAAAGAAAATGGAATTGGAGATACATATTAAATTGGTAGTATTGATAATAATGATAATAGTTATGGGTATGAATATAAATTAGTGAAGATAATTGATTGGAATAAAATTGATTCGAGGAGAGAAAAATCGTAGAATTTTTGTATAGAGAAAATCAAACAAAAATTACCATGCTGTCGATATAAGTAATCGAGTCTAGCTTTAAAATCAAAATTCACAATTAGTCTGTCAGAATATCATATGACGTCTATATCATTTAATATATAGGAACCATTTTACAAGTAAATGTATTCATTCATTTGTTTATAAAATGGTTTTTATACAGAATTATATACAGACGTCATATGATATTTTAAAGGGCTATTTGTAAATTTTTATTTTAAAGCAAGTATTTTTTATTGAGCGCCACTACTAATTTTTAGACAAGAATGGAACAAATTGATAAATATATATTGAAATATAAATGAATTATATGATAAAAATAAACGGAAAAATCAAATAACTAAATGAGGAAATAAAATGAATAAATAAATGAAGATGTAAATAATTTGAAAATTTAATACGATTAATTTGTTTCCAAAGAACACTTTTCAATGGCAATATATTGACCGTTAAAACAAAATTCCAAAAGGACGTATCCAACATACATAATAAACAAAAGTATTCTAAAGATTAAAAAAAAATATTACTAAAAAATATCATCAACTTTTGAGTTTTCTTACCATTTTTTTCAATATCGGACTTTTCAAATTTCAACTATCATTAAACTTTTAAACATGGATATATAATCAACATAAAACACTCTAATTCAAATTTTGAATCTACAATAATTCATACTAGTTATTTTATTAAATTGTCAACTTTATATCTAAAAAAAATTCCTAAAAAAAAATCAATTTTCCCCCATGAATTACTTCAAATTCAACTTCTCAATTAATATTCCCAATTAATTTTTCACAACACAACAATCTCAAAAGTCCCTAATAAAATAGTTTTTCTCCTCAAAATGAATGCGAATAAAATAAAAATCCATTGATAATACACAACTTTCAATGCACACACATAAGTAAAACGTTTAAATAACATGTTTAAAGTAAAAACCTACAATTTAATGCAAATTTTATGTAGAACATTACATCGTTAACATCACACAAAATTGCACTTCTCTTTTGCAAATGCTTTCATATACTCATTCAACGTGCAGTGTAGCACGCGCCCATCATTTTACAACTTCATATACATATATACACAAACATATTACATACTATGTATCCTATCATCTATATACAAGTGTGTCGATCATCATGGATATTCGACCCCGGGCCATTTCCATCGAATGAGAATGACTCTAACTCTCATCTATAGATATAATACTTGGTGTTATCAAAATTCTCAAGAGAACAGCAATTTATAAATAATTGATACGCGTCCGGTAAAAAATGAATTACGTCTCCCTCATATACAATATGAGGAGTTGCTTTACAGTAAAACGAGGAGCATATACCCGCGAGACACAACTTACTCTATTCCTGCATATATATATATAAATACACAACGGAATATATACATATATACGTTGAGGAAGAAGAAGAAACGTAACATAAGCCACATCAATTTTGCAATTGGAGAATTTTTATGTCGCCCGGACGTCATATATTATGAATGAACGTAGTAGTTGGTTGGTCGACGGTAGCTCACACTCTCCTACATCTTCTTTCCTATTTTATTTTACCTTTTTTTTTTTTATTTTATTTTTTTTTTTTCATCTTTCACTGTTGCATATTCGACGCCTCCAGCCATTATTTTTTTTTTTTTTATATGTATTATATATTTTCTCATTCCTCCTATTTCTTTTATTTTATTCGTCGCGTGCACTCTTATTATTCCTTTCAGTGTCACTCTACTGTGAAATAAAAAAAAAAATAATATACATATGTATAAATATGTATATCCCGCCCACATTGCTATATCCTTACGAGAGAGTTGAAAGAAAGTGTGTGACATTTCATTTTTCATTGCTACCAATATTAGAACATCATATAAATAAAAAAAAAAAAATATATTTATACGTATAGAATTTGTTTTACAAGCACTGACACTTTAAGAACAAAATTCATTCCATTTTATTTCTCGTTTGTAATTTTATTTAATATAGAAAATGAAGAAAAAAAAATTTTTTTTGTGTATGAAAAAAAGGAATTAAAATTATGAATAAAAGTTTAAATATATATGTGTTTAATTTTATTTTCTTGTTATATATAATATTGAATGTGTATAGTATATATAGTGTAGGATATTATATATGTATATGTATGTGTATATAGATATATGTATATTAAAGATAAGAGATAAAAGGAAATACTAATACGACGTACTTCAGAAGATAAAGTTTGTATAAAGGCATTTGGCTTTCACGCAAACATCATTTTAATCCGTATATATGTGTGTATGTATATATTTAAAGTGAGAGGAGAAAGAGAAAATGAGGGGGAGAGAGAGAGAGTCCGGGGAAAAATTGACGGACCAACGAGCGAACGAAGGGACACAGTCAACTCCACTGAGGCGAGTAATCAGAGAGACATTATTTCTCTTTGAGCACGCTTGCGTTTTAATGTTAAAGAAAATATTACATGTAAATGTATACATATACATATAATATATACACGTATAATCCGCCATCACGTTCTGAATTATATGAAATTTATTTTTCTGTATCTTGTGTGTATTTGTTATTATATTTTGTGAAACTTTTGAAGGGTTTGGTTGGTATTTTTGTATGACTTTTTATTTTTATTTCGGTTTTTTGGGTAGAGATTAGTTTGGATTAATTTTTGTGAGGAGAATTGTTTGAATTTGAAATTTTATTTGATTGATGTTGTGAGTGTTGTTAAGTTTCATTAATAATAATTAATTATTAATTACAATTAATAATTAATAATTAATTTGAATTTTTTGTGGCGAATTATGGATGGATTTTGTTCCTTGGAAGTTTTATTTATGACAAAAAGTGCTGGGAGAAAATCATAAAATTATATAATTTTATAAATATTGTATGAAATTTTAACGAAGTTGATTAAATTAGTAGTTTATTTTATTTTGGTATTTGAAATAGAGTTTTATATCTTTTATTTTTCAAAAAATGTCTTCAAATTATGTTCTCATATAAATAATATCATGATTATTGATATGAGTATTTATCAACAATTAAGCATGTCTAAATAGCACAATACTGCAATATTATAAACAATAATATTCACAGAAAAATATCATCTTAAACAAAAGCACATGCAAATAAAGCATCACATAATATAATTTGAAATAATACTATACAATTAATAAAGTAAATATATTGATTACATATAAACTATAAGAATAATGTTTTAATTATGAACAATATCGATTCATAATATTTAATAAAATGGATTTCAATTATTAGAATTATTTAAAGAAAAAAAAAAAAAAACCTCTCAGTAACTGGAAAATTAAACAAATGTATTTGTTTGAATGAAGAAAATTTTTATAAACATCAAACGATAACTAAACTCTTCCCCGTAATCATTAATTTATATAAAAAATTGAAACTCAATTAAAAACCAGAAAATTTCTCCAAAAAACCAAACTCAAAAAAACCAACTTCCCCAACCTCCTTACTCCAACAATTCCGATTCCGCCGTTTACCGAGACACATTTTATAATAACTTCCAACCAAACCCCGCACTCCATCATTTCCAGAAACAAAAATATTCCTTCTACATACAATTCAAAAAAACCATTCTAAAAAAAAAAAAATACAAAATCTACAAATCGGTGGGCGTTGATGGCCTAAGTCAACGTTTGTACTTTCATACATCTCCATATTTCATTTGACATCTACACAAACAAACACACACACACACACACTGTGTTGTCTTTATTATTATTTTTATCTTTTATAAAAGAATACGAAGCTTCACTGTCGTGTGGCGTTTTAACGACGCGCTTCTGTGTCTCTTGTATATTTGTATATTCATCTCCTCTCTTTTTTTCCCTGTATAATTTCTATGTATCTCTTTGGCCGGATGTAGTATAATGGCGCGTTCACCGACAAAAGCGTATATACATTTTCTTCCTCTCAACATTTTCGCCGCTTTCTCACTCTTTCGCCCTTTCTATTTTCCTCTAGTCTATAATCCACACATTCACATTTCTCTACTTCTTCCTCTCCCTCAATCTTTCTCTTATTCTAGCTATCACAATTTATACATACATACATACAAACATATATAAATACATGCATGAATATATATACTTTGAGCGTAGACTGTTAGACACAGTACACTATCTGGCTAAGTTTATATGCTCGCGCAAGCGGAGGATGTGACAGCTCGAGAGAATATCGCGTTTATATTATTACCAACCGACGTCGTCGTCGTCGTCGTCGTCGTCGTCGTTGTCGTCTTTCTATTTATTTCTCTCTCAACTTCGTCTTCTCTTCGTCTTGATAAAGGATCCTCGTTACAAAGCCACGATCCCTTTGTGCCTCGCACCCACAACAAATATCTCTCCTTCGTTCATTTATGTATTATATATGTGTATAATATATTTGTATGTATGTAGTCATTTATTCATTTATTTATTTATAAATATATATTATCGTTGGAAACTACTTTCTATATAACTTTACACGACGATTAATGGCGAGTTCACGTATGCAGGGCGGTTTCACACGTAAACACTCGAGAGTATTTTTATTTTCTTTTTTTTTGCGATATTGAAAATTTATGTTTATATGGTGTAACATTAATTTTGAAATTTTATAATGGGATTTATGAAGGGGTTTTATTTGTTGCTGTGAAGATTTTTTTGTTTTTTTTTTTTATGGTTAGTGAAGTTAAACAAATATTCAGAATTTATGTTTTTTGATTTTATTGTTAATTTATTTGTTTTTTAATTTTTTTTTTTTAATGATGATTCATAGTTTGGTTCGTTTATTGGATTTATTATGAATGTGAAGTTGGAGAGAAGAAATTTTTGAAATCATCCGACACTCACTTGAAATTTTCAGGTACGTTTTTGTTATCTCCCCCCTAACAACAATTCAAATCTTTTTTGTTTTTATCAATCTACCCTAGAAAATCCTATTCAAATACTGATAATATTGCGCCGATAAATAGTTCATTTACCATCCGTACAAATAAAAGAATTTTGTTTGAATAGAATATCGAAAATGAGTCACACTAAAAAAAAATATCGAGTTTAATTATTTTGAGAATATTTTATTATTGAATATGTTGAAATGATCGGAAATAATTACACTGGAAACAGAGAAAATAATTTGGGGTCACGAAAGCAATAATATACGATTCCAAATAATTATTTATTGTTTGAAATAAATATATGGGTTAATATATTAAATTCATTTGTTTCAATAAAATTTTTTTTCAAATTAATCGAAAGTATTGATTCAATTCAATATAAAAATGAGTCAGTACTTTATTTTATTAATTCGATAATATTTACAATATGAAATAAAATATTGAAAATATATTGTTTTAATTTTTCATATTAATTAGAATTTTTTTTATTCTTCCAATTCATGCCAATAACGAAGAACATCAACTTTGATTCATTCGAACTGTAAATTACTTTAATATAAATTAATTATCTCAAATTGAACTCAATAATTTTTCTGTTGTTTAAAGTAAAATCTTGAAAGCATTCTAAAAATTAATTCATTCACAAAACCTAGAAATTTTTTATATTTAATATTATTTCCCATGGTTCTAATTAACTGAATCAATCAATATTGTAAGCATCGTCAATTAATTAATAATCAATAATAATATTTCAAGAATAGAGGTCAATAGCACTAGTAAATTAACAATAAAGTAAAAATGATAAATAAAACGGACTGTTTATAATATTCCATCTAATAATATTAATAATTTTCCATAAAATACACTAATAAAAGACAACCAATTTTGTTTTAATTCTATTAATTTTTATTACTAAAACTTTTTCGCATGAGAATTCTAAAAATGGATTCATTAGCAAAACTGGGTTCTTTAACATACAAAAAAAATGTAAAACCCCAATATTTTATTTACTTATTCATCCCTTCCTTTCATCCAATTGATATTCAGAGCAATTGGTAAGATATGGTGGTATTATTCTTTTTTTTTTTCTCTTTTTCTTTTTCATCAGTGACATTTTGTACTCGAGTATACAATTCACATGCATGTATGTATACACACATTGCATGGGAAAATAAATCTTGTGCGACACTCACTTGCAGTGGGGAGAAAGGTGAAGTGAGGAAAGAAGGTAAGAGAATGAAAGAGGAAAAGAGACTGGACACTGAACGCTGTCACCGGACACGGGTTGCCACGACTCTCTGCAACAGATCGCGTGCGTGAAAGAGAGGACGGCTATCAATGGTTGCATTATATGGTGAACGATGTTGGTGAACGCCAACACGAGCTCAACACCATCAACACAATCCACTTCCTATGTATGTAATGGTACGATCAACGTATACATATCACCCAAGTAAGACTCGTGCAAAAGAGCGCGCAGTGTAACGAGCAACTGGAATGTCCTGTGGCAGGTAAGCCAATGTGTTTCCACGAGGTAAGATCGGACGCGTGAGAGTCCCTTCTTATTCTCCTTCACTCTGTTTTCCAATTTTTTTTTTTTAGTCTTTTTGCTTTATTTTATTTATTTAATTTTTTATTTTTAATGGGCAGGTGATTGTGCTGACACTGTGCGTTTTATATTTCCCTCCTTTGTGCATATTTTTTTTTTTAATTTATTTACTGATGTATCGAACGAGTTGAATAAATAAATAATGAAGGATTGGTTATTTTTCTTTCTTTTTTTTTTTATTTGAGTGGGAATTTAATTTATTTTTAGTTGAAAACTCACCGGATAAAATCCCTTTTTTTCTTCTTTCTTGATGAGATGAATCGTTTTTGGTTTTTGTTGAATTTCTTTGTTTGTTTTTTTTTTAATTATGGGAGAAACAATTCCACCCACCGCACTTCCATCAGCTCCACAACATCAATGGACATTTGAAAGCGAATTGTTTCTGTGGCAAAGAAAAAAAATTATTTTGTTTAGTAAATTTATATTTATTTGTTTTTATGTTAAATAATTTATTTTTTGTACGTGTATATTTATTTATTTCTGCAAGCATATTTGTAGTGTTTGATGATGAATAATAATTTTTTTTTTGCATATATGGTGAATGAATAATAGAAAATTACCTAAAAAAAATTATTCAAAATATATTAATTGATCATAAAGAGAAGAAATAATTTTCTTTTTATTCAATCAACAAATTGCTTAATATATAAAAATTCTCTAAAAATAATATCTATAAAAAATTCAATAAACAAAAAAATTTAGCCATGAATGAATAGACAATTATATCAACAATTACAATACCGTAAAAAAACTTCTGTAAAAGTCAACTCAAAATTTGTGTCAACTGTTTTCAACCCAGATTTCGTATCAATTTCCAACCCAAAAATTTTCATTAAAGCCAAAAAATAAAACCACAAACTCTTAATAAACTTTTACAAATAATTATTCACTGTAATTTCAAAATAATCCAACAACAAAAAAAAAATTTTTCCCCCACAATAAACATATAAAATAAATAATTCAATCTATCTGCACATCAGAACTATCCCGTATCAAGTCACACGAAAAACCCCCGGACTTAATACCCAACAGTTCTAAAAAAAATATATATATGTATATATAAATATCACCCCGTACAGACTTGTTCATTAAAAAAAAAAAAATATATTCTTGCTTCAATCATTTTCGTAAAAGCAAAAAAAAAAAAAAAAAAACTGATCCAATGAAGTAGGAGTTTTGGTGGGTGAGCCGGTTAGCAGAGTCCCGCCGCAACGAGAAATACACGCACGGATTCGCATACCACATTATACACACATATGTATGTATAGGTGATTGTATACTACATTAATACTGGTAGTAGAGTGAGTGCGCGCTGCGGGACCAGTCTGGTGAGTCTGTGCGCGCGCGGTTTAGTTCACCGTCCGTGGCTAGTGGAAAGTCCGAGTGGTGGCGCGCCACGGCCGGCATGGTCAGGTGGCTCGCAAGGACGCGGCAGGCCATTCACCCGTTTCTTTGGTTCCGATATGTATATACAAGTTAGTAGCGAATGATCGTGCGCGCGCGCTTTCGCCCTGGGGACTTTTGCATTTGCTACCAATCTTTTTCTTTCCATCACTTCTCCACTCATGTATATGCGTGCATATGTATGTATTTATGTATGCATGTGTATAGATATGTATATATGTATATGTATATTTAATGTATACGAGCATAAAAGTATGTATCGATAATATACATATACATTTTATTTATTTTATTCATAATTTACTGTGGTTTCTTTTTTTTGTTTAATATATATGTGGATTTTTTTTTTTTTTTTTGCTTTTTGATACATTGTTATATGGAGCACGATGAATTAATACGTCTCGATGAATTTATTTGTTCGATTAAATAAAGAGAATAATTAATTATTCTTTTGCATGTCAATATTTTTTTCAACTGAATAATTTATTTGAGGTAGAATAATTTGTGATGAAAAAGGAAAAAAAAACTGTATCGATTATTCATTTGTGATTTGTATAATAAATAATTATGTTGGTGTGTTGGGAATATTATTATTTTCTGGTTTTTTTCTGTCAAGCTCGCGAAGAAAAAAGTTTTGTTTTGGTTGGAAAAATTTATTATTGAATACGATTGTGAATAATTAAGTATTGAAAATTCAAATTTTTTATGGAATATCGGACCCAAAAAAAAGGGCTTGAATCAAGTTTCAGCGACTTGATTCATGTCTAAAATCCACTTTTGTCAAGACTATTAATATTTTTACGAATATAATTAAAATCTTGGACTTGATACAAGCGGAAAATCGACTCGATGGAAGAATAACACCTCAAGTCTACAAATGTTTTGATCCAAGTCTAAATATGACTTAACCCAAGTCTGAAAATGTCTTAGTTGATATTTGAAATTTTCTCGCTGTAAAATTAATCATTCGGACAATATTTTAAGTCAATATTAAAATTAAATTAAATTTCAGTTTTATTGTTCAATTGATAAATTAATTAAACAAATAAAAAGTTTCACAATTCACACGTAAATGTGCACATTTAAATAACATAGGAAAAAAATTTTTCCCATGTTATTTAATTGGAAAAACGAAAATTACGAAGAGCCACCTTTAAATATTAAAATTAAGAGCTCCGCTCCAAACAGGCTTCTTTTTTTATCGACCAGTAAGTTTCCAGTCCGATTTTTTGATGAAAAAAAAAAGTTGTCCAAAAATGGCACACCCTAACGTACAGTCCATACAAAAAGTATAAAATTATTGTTCAGTGTCGTTTTTATGTTGTTATTAAATTCATGTAATGAATATCACATAAAAACAGCTCATACTCATTTTTTGAATTATCTATTTTCTGCTTTTTATTTGTATTTTTAGAAAATAGTGAGTAAATATAATTTCATCAAATCCTCATTGGAAATTAAAAAAAATTTTAATCAAGCTTAAAAAAATCTTCGATCAAGATTTTAGGAGTTTTGGATCAAGACTAAAAACAACTTGAATCAAGTTTATATTCGACTTACCCCTTTTTACCACTGATTTAACTCAAGACATGTGTAATGTCTTGAGTCAAGCATATTTCAGACTTGTATCAAGACTATTTGTGTCAAGTCGGAATGGCGACTTGATTCAAGACTTTTTTTTTAAACACTTTGAATTATAATTGATTTCGAAAATGGTTCGATTTAGTCAAATTTGAATTTCAGTAAATTTTTAATATAAAATATAGATTCAAAATGGATAAAGTACTCTCGGATTTCACTTCCGGTTCAACCGGAAATAAATATTATACATTACTTTTATCCAATTTCTTTGAATTATCTGCAAAATAGTTTGACTAAAATTATTTATAAATTAGTGGGAATTTTTATGTAATGATTTAAAGATAAAAAATTTCTGTGTAACGTTAAAATGCAACTTCCAGATTTTATCCGAAATAATTGCTATTAACCAAATGACTCAGTAAATAAATATTTACAATAAACAAAAAGTGATATGCTTTCCATTTTTCAGCTCGAGATTTAAAAATTTTAAAATACCTCCATGACATTTAGATATTTCCTCCAGCTCGACTGCAAGTGATAATTATCAACTAAATAGTATAATAAAATTTTTCAAAGTTTCACATATTTTTATATTAGATAATAAAAAAAAGTAAAAATTGAAATAATAATAAATTTCAATAAAACGTCTTGATAGAAATTCCGAAAAATATTCACATAATAAATATTTCAATGAAATATGTACATATATACATATATATATATATATATATATATATGTATATATACAAATTTACATATATTATATTCTCATATATCAAAAATTAATACATGAAATATATTGGCAGTTTATTTTTTCCATCAACTGCACGGATGTTATTACCTCGATTTTTCTTTTTTCATTTACTATTTTCTTTCTTTCATTCATTCTTTCTTTTTATTTATTTTTTTTTTTTTACGTAATACTTACCCTGTCAACAGCAGGAAATAAGAACAAGTTATCCAAAGTGAACGTTGTTAGTGCTTGCAACGGGGCTTCACAATACTTTTGCGCTCTGCTGTGAGCGACGATTAGTTTCCGGGGTTATTTCATCGAACGTGTAGAGGGATAAATACGTATACATACGTATATATAAAAGAAAGAAAGAAAGTGAAGAATTGGAAGAATGGCAAGTGTGGAAGGGAGAGAAGAGAGAAAGGCAAAGTTGTGGGAGACGATGGAGGTAAAGGCAAAAAGTCGATTGAACATAAATTGAATGATTGGGGCGTGCCTCGAGGGTGCTTGATTGTTCATTCAAACAACAATCGTAATTGCGTTACACGATGAAGGAAAAGAGTAAGAGCAAAGGAGAGGAGGGAGGATAAAGTGCGGGGGACAGCCAGAGAATAAAGAATATACATACGTTTTATTGTCTGACACGTGGGAACTTTGTTGATTGAAAAAAAAAAATAAATAATAATCTAATGAAATAATAAATAGAACAATGAAAGTTTCGAGCACTTTTAACACTTTTTAAACTTCTCACTCACTACGCACTTGACAATACGGATTATTATTCAGCACGTGTATGTAATATTAATTTACTAGTGTATTTGTTTTATCATTTGATTTATATTCGACGATTTATTTTTAAATTTATTGTTCAATTACTTTGAGGATTTTGGATTTTTCTGAATTATTTTCTTAAATTGATTGTGTTGCAGGTGTTTGTACGAAATATATTGGAAGGAAGATTGAATGTTATTTATTAGTTTATTAGGTAGGATATAAAGTTTATTAAAAATTTTATTCGATGAAGTTTTTTATTCAAATTGTGATTAAAATTTCAAATAAATATAATCAGGTTATGAAAAAGAGGAAAGAATTCTTGTAATCCATTTTTAGTGTCATTGTTTGTCGAGTTGAATTTTTGAATTTCAAAAAAATAAATCATTTAGAATATTCAAAAATTAAATTTACGATTAATTTCTTTCTTCAATTGTTTATGAAAATTCTATGAAACAAACTATTTAAAAAATGATTGAACAGGCAATGGAGAAACTAATCCCAAAAACCCTAAGAAATAAAAAAGAAAATTAATGATTAAAAACTCTTTTAGTAATTATGACAACAATATCAAAAAAAAAAAAAAAAACTAAATCCACATAAATAATTCAATATAAAAAAAAATCTAATAAATTTCCTTCTACACCTAACAGGTTTATCAATAACATCCCCTACGTATTAGATGAAAATTTCCACAATAACCCTCAGGAAAAATTCATTGCCAAATACTAATTTTCCAATTCGCCTCAAATAAAAAATCTCTCAACTATTGTTTTTTATTTCTTTTTAGATTCTTTTTCGGTGATGATGTGTGAAATTAAAGTAAAAGAATTGACGAGTTTGTATTCATACACGATGGTATGATCTCTCCCCACATTTACACACACATATAACATACACACACACACACACACACATCAACAGTCAAGGGGAAACTAATGATTTGCTTAGTTAATATTTGTTCAGCTACATGTTCCTTTCAAGTCGCTTCCTAAATTAAGGTTGACGTATTGTCACCAATTTTTTTTTTTTTTCGTCTTCTACACATGTATATATATTTATATATGTATATATAGCATATGCATGTATATATATATATATATATATATTTCTTCTCTTTTTTTTAATAATTAACATAATAATGCAAACACAATGACGATGACTAAACTGCCAGACTTTTGTTTGTCCAGGTGAAAATTTTACCACGTATATATAATACTTTAAGGACACATGCATGTATATATATGTATGTATATATTTATTTATTTATTTATTTTTTTTTTGTATGAAGCAATAATTCTCTTTTCTCTTTACTTCGTCACCTGACAATAGTTTTCTAATGCAATTAGTGGACAACCGTGAAATTACGCAATTGACTGTACGTTGAGTTATTTAAAAGGATTTTTCATCTTTTTTTATTTTTTGATGGTGAATTTTTGAGTGCAAGAAAAAAATAATGAAACGAGAAGTAGATGAGAGAATATATATATGGGGATGCGGGTTGTAATATAGACATAATAAATATACTTGAGAGTATAAAATGATCCTTTGAAGGAAATGGTTTGGAAAAAAAAAAATAAATAAAATGTACAAAAATGACCAATGTCCAGATAGAGAAAAATATTTCAATGAAGAAAAATTTTATGTGTGTGTGTGTGTGTGTTTGTATATGGTAGGTTGTATGGATCAAAGGACAATTTTTACCTTTCATTGAACTCATACAACCCCCCTCCCCCCCTCCTCTACCCCCCCCTGTCCACCCGTCTTTACCCACTTTATTGATGGAGTGAAAATAAAAGAAGGGAAAAAGAGTCAACCGGAGATTTCTCATTTCCAGGTAATTAATTTACAATGATGCCATCAGTAGTCACGGTCCTCTTCACTCTTCTCGAAGGGGAGCTAATTTTTATGCTTAAGGGTTATATAATATATGTGTATATGTGCGTGTGTATGAATGAATTTAATTGTGTATTTAAGAGAATTAAATTTTATGCTTAATTGTGGTAAGAAATTCTACTGGAATTTTGGATATGTTGACGTCGAATTCTTGGGATGAATCAAACTGTTTGTGTAATTTTTAATATATTATATGACACAATTTCTAAATTGTAAGGAGTTTTTTTCGAATTGTTTTATTTATTCATATGGAAATTAATTATTTATGATGAGTATTATTTTTATTGTCCATTTTTGTAATTGATATTACAGTTTTAATTGTATTCAATTTATCAAAGTTTATTCTGTTCAATGTGTTGGGTGATTTGTTAAGATCAGATTTAAACGATGAAAGAAAGAAAATGCTGTCGAAGGAAAATTAATTAGAAAATTACTTAATCATAATTAATATTCTTTATTATATGATTTTTGACATGAATTGTGAATATCGTAATATTATTTTATGTAGCATTTTATTTCTTTTCAATTGATCTTCAGGTTGACTTCTCAAAACTAATAACAAAAGAATCAAAAATTTCAAATGAATAATATAATTAAAAAGTAATCAATCAAAATCAAAGTTAATTAAAAATATTATTTATATATTATTGCAACATTTTCCATAAACTTTCTAATAATTAACTCACAATTCTCACAACAATCCCAATTAATTTTCTACTTTATAAATCAAAAAAACTAATTAAAAAAAAAACAAAAGAATTCAAAATTCAACCTCAATTCATTTTTAATGAATTTTCAAACAATAACAAAATATTTTTCTCGTATAATAAAAACGAAACAAACTTTTCAAAACATAACAAATACTATAAAAATAAATAGAACTTTACATACTTTTATTTTTTATTTCCACTAATTATATATTTATTTAATACATATATACATAAAATTTTTTACATTCACAAAGCACTTAATTTTTCCATAAGCACGAATAATATTACTCTTTGAAAAACATTAGTAATAATTCTTTGATTGCCAACCTTTTATTTTCATTCATTTATTTGTCTTCATTTTCTCTTCTCATTTTTCATTTTCTCATTTTCATTTGACGAAATAAAAAGAGTAAATAAATAAAGCATACATATAAATAAATAATATACAAAAAATAAAAATATTTCTATAAAAGAATATACATTAATATTTATAATTCACACCCGAAAAAATATATATAGACGATAATTTAATTAATGGCCTACTTGAAACAAATTATCTTGGTATTATTAGCACATTCATTCATAACGTTGATACACATATATATAGACGTTGTAATTTTTACTGCCCGATTTTTTTTTTTTATTATGTTTATTCATTTCCTCTTTTCTTCTTCACATAAAAATCTATATAAATTTTATATGAATATAATATTATATTTATATGAATGTTTTATACAAAGTTCATTATTTTACGACGAATATATTATTTTATACACGTTCACCGCCTTCTTGATTCATAAAAGAAAAATAATAAGTCACTTCAAGTGTAGTTCAATTCACGAAATTATTTTCGTCTATACGTTGTGGATCATTTTTTTAATTCTAGTTTTTGTTTTTTTGACTTATGTGTATTTTTTATTTATTCATTTTTTCATTTATTTATTTATTTATTTATTTATTTATTTATATGTTTATGGGTCTTTATATCTATGTATGTATGTGTGAGTGCATCGTATAGTCATTAAAGTAAAGTCGTTTTAAATTACAACCTTCAGGTCAAGATGTAGCACCGACTGACGTAGACTGATTACACCATCGCCTGCTATGGTTTTTGTCATTGAATAATTATTATATCTACCTTTTTGGATAAGAAACGAAAAAGTATGGATGAATGAACAAAAAAAAATTCGCGAAATTACAGTGAGCTTCTTGGTTATTTTTAGAATTTTTTTTATTGAGTATGGAGGAAAAAGTTTGTGAATATAACGTGGAGAAATTTTTTGTGTTTTTAAATTGTTGCATTTTGATATAAACATATGTAAGATTATAGTTGTGATTGTTGAGGGTTTTTTTTTTTGTTTATTAGTAGATGTTTATGTTTGATGAGAGTGCTATTTTGTTTATCGTATAATTGTTGTGATTTGAAAGTGTAGATTGGAATTTGATGGAGAAATGTAGTAGAAGATTTTAGTAATTTACTTTTGAAATGTTAATTTTGTTTTCTTTTCGATTAATTTGAAAGTTTTAATGTTATCAAGAATATTTTGTTGTCATTTTTAAGGGGAATTGGATTGAGGGAGGTGATTGAAAGAGTTTGGAGCGGAAGTTTAGAGGAATTTGAAGGTTATTAATAAAAAATTAATTGTGAACGTCTTACCAAAATTATTTTTTTTTTTTTTTGAATGAACAAAATGATTAAAAAAAAATTAAATATTCAACACATTCAATCTGAAATTTTAGTATATTATTCTACATATCAGTGGCTATTTAATGAACTTTGAATTTTATTAAATGATTAATATTTACACATTTTTTGTTATCAATAAAGTTAATAAAAAATTTCGATTCCGATATTTTTATTATAATTTAAATATCTGTCATTTTGAAAATTGTCATTCAACACTTTTTCCCATATAGTTTATCGAATAATTTCACTCATGTAAATCAATAAAAAAAATTTGCTTTATGCCATAAATTATTCCAATATTTATTATCGATCCTATTTTCAATAATTAATTTCTTTATGATAAATTCATTAAAAAAATTTCAACAATTTTTTTTATACATCTCAACAGTTCATATGTAAATTATAAAAAGTTGGAAATTATTATACGTTAATTTTACCGTCGAAAAACCATCTTGAATCTGCCAATATCCCGGAAAAAAATGAATAAATAAATTTTAATTATATTAAGTAAAATTATTTTCAAATTGCATTTAATATTTGATAAATTACACGTAGTTAGTGTTGATGATACTTTTTCCTAGTAAATATTAAAGATTCGTAAATTTCTAGAGAAGATAATTTGACCAGAATAAATTTATTACATCCGGAGTTGAATTTTTTATCGTACAACAAAAAAAAGTTCGCATTTTTTTTTTTTCACTGCGTGATTAATTCATGATGAATATTTTTTTATGACAACGTAACAAAATACTTCAGTCAAATTAACACCCACAGGTAAATTACCAGCTATAAATTAATTTATTCACGGTTGTTTCCTTTTTTTTTCCTAATCATCCATTTTGAAATCGATCTTAACTGATGCATTTAATTATTTTCATACATAATCTATTTGCATATAATTATATAACCCGACAATTTTTTTTATGCATAAATAAATCAAGAGAAGTTAATGGTCTTGATAAACATGAAACTATCTTCAAGATTATAATTCATATTCATTTAAATATTGGATAAATAAAATTAAAAAAAAAATCACTCATTTATCAGGAATAAATCTGATTTCAATCGCTATAATTTGATATTAATTTTTCAACAGTTACAAAAATAACCATCTTATGAGTTGGATATTATTCCTAATATTATTTCTTCACAATACAATTAAACAAAAATTTATCCCAGACAAAATAAAAGTTATAAATTAATTTATTCTCTTCTTAATATTTTTCCAATAATTAATTTAATTATAATTAGTGCATTGAGCTATTTTGATTCATAATTAAGTTCTTATTTAATCTCAAAATTACATTATTTTGATAATCAAACAAAGATTTTAAGATGAATAATTATTTGAGTGAATAATTCTTCACTTAAATTCACGATTTTGAACATGAATAAAATTTTTTTTTCTATTTTAGATTTCAACTATTCTAATATAAAAAATTCTATTTAAATTACCGAAAAACCTCATTGATGAATAAACATAATTACTGAAATATCATTTATTCCTTCATTTTATTTTTTAATATAAATCATTAAAAGTTAAATTTATTAATTCATCATCAAATTTAATTTGAATATACGAAAAAAAAAAAAAAAACTAACTCTTAATGTTTATTAATAACTATTTTTATACTCAATCCACTATACTGTATAACGCTATTTTTATTCTCCAAACCAAAAAAACTAAATAAATTTAAAACAAATCAATCAATTACATTAGACAATAAATTACAACAATCCATTTAATTCCACAAAATATTTTACCTCTCTAAAATATTTCGCATGATTTCAAATTACGCATATTTTAACAGCCATTCGGAATGAAAGAACATAATACTAAATTCCGAAAATTCGCATATTTTAAAATAAAAAAAAAACATATATAATATATAATACATGCAGATATTTATATATATATTTTTTTTATTTTTTTTCGTTTATAATGAAGAGAAGAATGAGCGAACGAAAAAATACCAGTATGAAATACGTCAAACATACACCACAATTTACAACTAAACACAGTGGTGTTCATTCTCTACTTAGTTTATTTATTCCTCATATAGGCAAGTTCGCATAAGCAATAACCGACTCCAGAAAAAGAAATATGGAGAAACACCGAAGAGATAGACAGTTAATAAAGTGTGCAAATAGAAAATATATATTCTAGTATATGCTAATCACTCATACGTGCCAACATATAACGATAATAATCATGAAATAAAATACCGTTATAACTAACAACTACACACACACATACATACATACTTATTATTGAAAGACAAACTAAATATATTTTATAATCGCGAATATTTAATTTTATTATTCTTAATTTAATCCTGATATCTCCAAAATTTTGTTGTTTTCATAATTTATTCCTTCATATATATTCATTCACGTCCATATAAAATATATAAACTTTTTTTTTTCCTGTTCCTTATTATTTCCCCCAAGATTCCTTGCACGATAATCGACTAAGAAACATTAACACAAGATCTATTTCTCCCTCGTCAAATGATTAATTATATTGTCGATATAAATCGATCATTGTCACACGAAAAATAAAGTGACAAAATAAATATAAATATTAATCTATCTTTTTAATTTTTTTTTCCAACTCATAAATAAAATATTCCTCATAAATTTAATTATCGTGAGAACATCGTTAAATATTTATATTTATATACACATAATAATAATAACCATTATTAAAATAATAATAAATAAATAAATATCTATATAAAAATATGTCGTTTGCGCCAGATCCAACAGGTTTTTTTACCTGCAATTAGGCCACGAATTTTCTTCTTTATTTGTCTCTCATTGGCATCAAAACAAGAGAGCTAAAATGTATATATATATACAATGGAATGAATCAATGATGGAAGAAATATGTGTATGTATAAGAGAAAATATATATTTATGTATGTATCGGTTTATGCATGTGTATAAAAGTGATATGGGAGATGAGAAAGAGAGAGAGAGAGAGAGAGAGGTAAAGGGAGAGCAAACAAGCGAACGAGTCAAGCAAAAGAGGATATAATACAACTCGATGTTTGAGATGAAACAAGTAAGACGAAGACGTGGATGGACTCACTCTCTTGTCCGGACAGGCATCTCTTCTTTTATTTACTTTATTAAGGCTCCATTCGCTAACGGTATCGAACTTCACTGCGCGCAATGTACCAACATATTCTCACTGTGTATAGATGTATTAATACATGTGTATATAAATATTTTTCACTATGAAAAATTTCAATTTTTCCTCTATGAAAGTTTTTCAATATTCAAATTATTTTCTTCTCATTTTTTATTCAATATTATTTCATCTTTTGGAATTTATATTGAAGCGATTAACCGCGAGTGTGAAAATAATATTATAATACGGTACTCTTTATTTTTATTTTTCTTATAAGAGAAAAAAAAATAATAAAATGATGAAAAAAATATATATATACACATATGTATATGAATAAAATAAAAAAGGAGAAATCTTTCGAAATCCTACAGCTTGGAGATAATTTATGCGTCGTCTCGGCCCTTTGGTCGACGATAAGATTGGGTCGTCACAAGGCAAACAACTATATGTATTTATATTTATATATATATCTGTATATATTTTTCATAATGACATAGAAAGAGAAAACCGTCAGACGACAAATGGATGAATAGAAAATTACGGTTATAAACATTAACTCTACAGATATATACTAAAAGTGCTCAAACAATTTTAAAATGAACACATCTTACATTTAATATTTTTTATAAAAATTTATTTACTTATTATATATATACTGTGCATTGAAAAAAAAAAAAAAAAAATTGTATGACAAACCAGAAGTGAGACACGCACTACAGGTCGGTGACAGTGAGCAGCTGGTCCAGGTCCAGTCGCACGAAACTCACATGTATATATTTTTTTTAATTTTTTTTTTATCATTCTTTTTATTTTTATTTTTTATTCAGGGATCCCCTCTCCAATGGGGGGACATGAACGCTTCATCCCCACCACTCTTTACACACGACCGGAGCAGGTCCACTACACCCAGATTTACGCGCGTTCACCTGCTCATCCGTTTCAAGCGTGGCCCACTTGCCGCCTCGTCGCATACTCATTCGGGACTGCTTTACGTACTTGTCGTCTTTTATATTTGATCCCTTGTATCTTTTCTCTTGCTTTCGCTTGTACTTTTTCTTTTTATATATACATATAATATGTATTTTTTTATTTTCAAAGGTTGATATGTCAAGAGTATATCTGTTGGGTCGTTCGGAAAGTCAGATTGTTTTTTTTTTCTCAATAGAAAACTTAATTGTATTTTTTCACAACCGACTTTACACTTTAACTGCATAATTATTATTTATTTCAATAATTATTATAACAAGGGAATTCACTCAAATAATTATTTATTCTAAAATCTTTGTTTGATTATCAAAATGATGTAATTTTGAGGTCAAATAAAAATTTAATTATGAATGAAAATAGCTCAATGCATTGATTATAATTAAATTAATTATCGGAAAAATATTAAGAAGAGAATAAATTAATTTATAACTTTTATTTTGTCTGGGATAAATTTTTGTTTAATTGTATTGTGAAGAAATAATATTAGGAATAATATCCAACTCATGAGATGGTTATTCTTGTAACTGTTGAAAAATTAATATCAAATTATTGCGATTGAAATCAGATTTATTCCTGATAAATGAGTGATTTTTTTTTAAATTTTATTTGTCCAATATTTAAATGAATATGAATTATAATCTTGAAGATAGTTTCATGTTTATCAAGACCATTAACTTCTCTTGATTTATTTATGCATAAAAAAAATTGTCGGGTTATATAATTATATGCAAATAGATTATGTATGAAAATAATTAAATGCATCAGTTAAGATCTTGTGAAAAAGTTTAATTGTTTTAGTGTAAGAAAATCGTTTTTCATTTTCCTAAAAAAAAAAAAGAAAAAAAGCCAAGTGATTTTTCGAACGATCTATGTATTGATTGTTCTCTCGGTCAGTTTATATAAATTTCCGCGCGTCTTTTTCGTTTCCGTCACTTTGGAATAAAGAATTGAAATAAAAAAAAAATATATATATACATATATATACATATATATGTATAAATAAAGGAGATGAGAGAGGCGCGCGCGCGTACGCGTGGCTAAAAGTATTTTATTGCCTTTTGCGTTTCTATTTCAGAGGTCAACATACATTTACAATCTCACATGTATATGTATTTATACACACGAGAGACGAGTTGATCGTCCTGGAATTTAAATTGCCCGCAGTCCAACCGATGAATTGATATAATGGTTGGGATTAAATATTTTATTTTCGATTCTTGACGGTTTTTTATTTATTTTTTTCTTTTTCATCGTCGATTGTGCTCCTCTTTTCTTCGGGGGCTTTTTTTTTCTCTTCTGTCTTATTTTTTTTGAGTGAGATTCGAATTCTTTTGTGATCTCACAGAGTGGTATGTGTATATAGATTTTTTATACACCGGTTTCGTGAACTTGGATTAATTTTTGTCTTCAAATTCGTTATTAATAAAATGAGGAATTTTTTTTTTCTGATTATTGTATTTATTTTTTAGGAGATTTGGAGAGGTTATGTATATGTGTATTTTCTTTATTTGTTTTGTTGACTATTATATCGATGTATTGAGGGGTTTTATGAGGTTTGTTGCAGAGGTTGAAACCTATATTTAGCTTTTTAGAGGATTTGAAAATTAAGTTTAGATAATAATAGTTTTTATCAAATTTTATTTGATAGTTTGGACTAATTTTTAATAGTTTTATATAATGATAGTTGAAGGGATTTTATTTATTGGATGTTTAAATATCGAATAGGATAAATATAGAGATTTAAAGATTGGGAAATAAAATTTGTTGTGATGATTTTTTAGTAAATTACGAATTTGTAGAATAAAATTATCAGAATTTGTTTAGAAAAAAAGAATAAATCATAATTTCATGGTGAAACTTTGATAATCAAGTACTAATTGATGAACTTTCCTTGTTATTGAACAGGATTTTTGTATAGAAATGTCAGGGCAATTTGGAATTATCCATTTAATATACTGTAAAAAGAAAAAAATGTAAAATTAATTTCTGTAATTTTTTTATCGATTATAATTTTTTCTTGGTCTTCTTTATATATTATTTATAAATAAATTAAAATCTACTAATTAATTGTAGATACTGAACTTCTGAAGTGATATAAATATTTTGCGAGGATAAAAAAATATTCCTATTGGAAAATATTTACTCAAAAGATAATTTTCCTACAATCTCGTGAATTGAGTGAAAGTTTTTCCACGTCTGCATTTACAAAACTAATAACAACTTGTTTGAATACAATTCAACAACAATAAAAATAACTCACAGTGAGCATGAACGTCATGACAGTTTACAAAAAAAAAAAATAAAAAACTCTTCTAGAGTATTCAACAAATATTTTTCAAACTTTGTAGAACAATAAAAATAAAAAAATACTCAAATAATTAATTTTACCATCAATAAAAAAGAAACCCTTGTCCTCAATACAAAACAATAATAGAAACCTCATACACACAGAGAAAAAACTTAGTAAAAGTCTACTAAAAATTAGTGACAACTATTTTTTTGAACGCAGATTTTGTATGAATTTTCACTACGAAAATTTGTGTTGAATCAAAAAAAATAATTTCACTAAATTTTTGTCTCTCAAACAATAAAAAAAGGGAGTCAACATATTTTTCAATTATTCCCAAGTGCTTAACACACCATCAGAGTCAAATCTCCACACATAAATAATCTGCTGTTTCAACATAATTCCCGAATTAAATTTGTATTAAAAGAAAAAAAAAAATTCTAATTAGACTTTTACAAAAATTTTTCAACTCCACATACACCTATATTAAAAATGCAACAAACATCCACATAAATACATTAACAATAAACACAAATATGTAGAAAAGATAAAATAAATAATCAAATACAAATCTCTAAAACTTTCTCTCGGCTTAAAAATAAAAAAATTATATTGTCATTGCCATCAATTGATCAAAGTACTCTCACTCTGTCTTTAACTGTTCAACCGTCGCTATGCGTTATGCCACCAGGTTTATACACATACACACACATAAATATATACATATATAAATATATAAATGTATAAAGACACATTCACACTCATACAAATACAATTCTCTAACGTCGCTTGGTTATAAAATATATAAAGCATTAAAGCGTTAATCTCAAGACGACGCTCTCCGCCGGTGGACAAGATAATGCTCCCAACGTCGGCGTCCACGTGAGAAGCCTTTGAGTGGCTATTTATCTCGAGTTTAAATCGATTTGTATGCTAATCCCCGCCATCGAGAAATCCGCCTGCGTATATACATAAAACTGAGAGAGGAGGCCTACAAAACTCGCCTCCATGAGATTCCAGATATATCCCTGACTAATTAGGCCCTCTCTTTAGTCTCTCTTTTGCCCTCTCGTCTCACTCTATCGCGTTTCTATATACTCACTTTAGTTCGGGTATATTCCACCGACCCGCAACAACCGGAATTCCAGCGTCCTCCTCTTTTAACTCTCCTTCATTTATATATGTATTCTTTCTCTTTATATATGTATGTATATATTGTTGATTTTTCTTCATGCTCAAAAAACATACAAATACGTTATACGAAACGCACACGAAGGATAAAAAAATGAGGGAAAAAAATACAAGACATGAACGGAGTTGTCTTTGAGCCCTGCACATCGATGTATATCATGTTGCAATTTAGAAAGATATTCTCATTAAACTAAAATGAAAATAGTTAAAACTTCAGGATTTTTTTTTTTTTAATGACAAAAAATTCTAGAAGTTTATGGTTTTGTATAGGTTTAATTTTATATTATTTGGACAAAGAATATACTGACAGTTTTTATATAGAAATATAGATGAATATATAAAAGATATTGCCTCTATTCAAACAAATTAATTTTTATATATTAATTAAAAAATTAATTAATTGATTTTCATGAATTTAAGTTTATTTTTTTTTTTATCATTTTCTCTCTCGTTCGAACTAAAATTTTGACGAGTGAGTAATATTTTTTTATGTCTTGGAAAATTTTAAAACAGAATAAATACTAAAAATTTTGAATTTTTTGTTTATCTAATTTGTGTTTGGATTTTGTCATTTCTCACAATAATTTTTATATCCCGATAAAACTCTATTAAGCTTTTGTTTTTGAAATATCACTGAAAACCTTCAAAAACAATCACAAAAAAAAATAATAACATTTCATCAGAAAAAAAATCGTAAAACTCATTCTTCTTTTTTTTTTTCACGGGTTTAATGAGAACACCCCTTTATAACACCATCGGAATTTCATCCAAAACATTTAATTTATACACGTTTGTGTGTGCCTGTGTTTTTATACACACACGATCATTATCGATACTGCCATTGACTTTAATCCCAGGAGGTCGATGCATTTTTTTTTTTCCAACCAGCTACTGTCTTCCACTTTTGGGTTATCATTAACCTAAATTATAGTTCAAACTTAAAGACAGTATTATGTGCGTGGAGAATCGTTAAAAAAAAAAAAAGAAGATAATAATAATAAATATTATAATTTTAATATTCATTTACTTTTTTTTTCGTTTTTTGTTTGGGAGAATATTTATTAAAGTCTTTGGGTTATTTATCATCGGTTTGAATATATATTTTTAAAAAATATGACAATGAAAATGAAAGACAAAGAATTAAAAAATATATATATTAGATGAAAAATGAGAGAATAATTCTCAAAATGTATTTATATATATATTTTTTTTTTTGAATACCAAAAGTGTCGCAGAGAAGTTGAAAGGAGACCGCGCACGCAAGTCAAGTCGCGTGCAAAGTTCCTATAGGTTTCTATCTCATGTATGTGTCGTCCATTATTCTTCATATTTTCTATCGTCGTATTGAGAGTGAGAAAGTATAGCGCGAAGGATGTATATGAACAACAAGAGAACGCGGTGAAGAAGAAAAGATAAGAGAACGGGAAAAAACAGGGGGAAAAAATAGAAAATAAAATAAAATAAAAGAAATATATAAAAGAAGAAAGAATTCTCATAACAAAGAAACCCATTAGCTTGCCACGCATTTTCCATACCAAGTCAGAGAAATATATACACACTATAAAAGAGAAGTTGGGCTGAAAGATTATTTTATGAGTATTTGTTTGTGTGTGTTTGTATGTGTGAGAGAAAAGAAAGGAACTTTGTGACATATGAGAAAAAAAAAAAATGAGAGAAAAAAATAAAAAGAAAAGGTGAAATAGATTTATATAAACCACCTGTTTTGCAATAAGATAAATAAAATTATCTGTCAGTGTATTGAAAGTGGATAAAAGTGTGGTTGAAATAGGAATAATTATATTCTTGAATGAAAAAAATCTTGAATTAAAAATTAATATTCATGTTTGATTTAATTTTTTTTTTTTTTGATGGATTTTCATGGTTTCTTTTATTTATGTATAAATATTGTTGGAGTATTTATTAGAAAGTGTTTGAGTATTTTGCTATCGAATTAAGATTATTTTATAATTCTCATTTCGTTTGAATTAGAGAGCAATTTTGAATAAAAGATTAATAATTAAAGTTTAAATTTTTATCTTTGTTTGCTGTTGATTTTTGTGATTTATTTTAGTATTTTTATTTTTTTGAATCTATTTTTTATTGGATAATTAGGTAAATGGTTTGGGATGGTGTTTTGTATAATTTTAAAAATCATTTGCGAATTAAGAATATTTTAATTTTGGATTTTATTTTCAATTTTTCGCAGTTGAGTTAAAAATAAATTTTAAATTTATTCAACGTGCAAAAAATAATCTTTGAAATGGGAATTTAATTCATTTTTTATTTAATACTACGGTTTTTTCATTGAATAATAAAATTTTATGATTATTACAAATCAAAATATTATTCTAATTTTATGAATTTTATGAATTGAAAAAAAAAATTAAAAATAAAATGATGAAAGTAAATTTTTATTTTGTAATTTCTCTACTTTGACATTTATCTGTCTATTGTTTATGTAAAAATCCTCTTATATACATCCTTGAATTTTAAATAATGAAAAAAAAATTTATTTGAAAATTTAATTTTTAATAATAATTCAACGAATTTTAATATAAAATAAATTTCTTGACATGTTGAATGATATAAAGTATTATTTCAATTTCAAATAAGAAGAAACAAACTCTCTGTTCTTATTTCAAATAAAAAAATGAATTTCAAGTAAAAGTTTAAATTAAAATATAAATATAAAATTCATTTACACTGCATTAATTATTCTCATTTTTTTCTTTCACGATTTATCTTCTGTTACTCAACAAATTAACACATTAATCAAATATTTGATATCATATTAAATATTTTCATGCACAAAAACTCATCCACGAATGAATAATATTCGAATGTTAAATAATCAATGATAAATTATTCACACTTGAATAATCAAAAAAATTTAATTGTCTTCATAACTTCAAAAATAATGTTAAAAACAAGAATAATAATTATTTAATTTTTTGCTGTAACAATTCTTTCCAAAAAATATGAAGAAAAAAATCACAAAAATAATTTAAAGATGAAAAAATATAACGAAAATTTTAATTAAAACCGAACTAAATATTATTAATTATCTAAACAGCATTTTAATTTTTGTTTTCTTCTTCAAAAAATAGCAAAATATAATCTTCAAAGAATGTTGAAGTCTCATGTCGTGCGAATAAACGAGAAGAGTAAAAAAAAAAAACAAGAAAAAAAAATCATAAAAAAATAAATTTTATATATGATATAAAAATGCTTGGATGTTTCACCTTTGTGACGTAGCCCGTAAACTATAGCGTTATATAACCACTACAACAACCCTCGTTGCCGTTTGTTGCACAATGTTTACGGTGGCAAACACATAAAACAACAAAAAAAAAATTATAAATATAATATGTACATGTCCCAGAGTAATTTCACCGGAATAATTTGGAGCATAATTATTTATTCTTTGATATTAACACAACAAAAAAAATATATCCATTTACATATACACATAAATATATATGTTATGTACTCTTATAAAGATAAATTGTTACTTCTATTGTAATTCCGTATTGTTGTTCAGTGTCGTTGAAAAATTAATGGCAAATTTTAATGTTTATACCACACCGCTATACGCAAATTTATAACCGCAAAATATAAAACCACAATTTTATTTTAAATGTGTTATTACCACTTGAATTTGTATATACATATAAGTAAACACATTATGTGAAAAAGAGGTAATATACAGTAATTCCTGACATAAAAAATTAATACATATATTAAATTTAATTGAAGTAAAAAATAGAACGTAAAAAACAAAGTATAAAATAAGAATAAATTAAATTAAATATCTTTGTGTGTTTCTAACAGAGGTATAAAAAGTTATAAGATATTTATACTTTTAAAATGCGGTCTATATGACAATGTTGTTTGTTGTTTAATTGCTATATATAGAAAAAGAAAAATACGCAAAGGGAAAAAAAAAAACTCACCGTCAATTCTGCGTACAGTCCAACCATGTATAGTAAACCGTTTTTAAATAAAGTCACTGGACACTTATCATTCTAGAAACCAATTCAAAAAAAAAATAAAATAAAAAAAAATCTTCTTTCGAGTACACAATAAAAAAAAAAAACAATTGTCCAATAATTTTCATACACCAAAAAAGTTCACTAAATTCACACGACAATAAAAATCACTCACGATTCATTGAACATTTCTCGTCAAAGTAAAAAAAAAAAAATCACCGAAGTTAATAAAATAGAAAACTTAATAAATTGAGCAACATTAAATTCACAAATGAAATATATTTCACTGGTAAAAAATCATATCACGACTTGCGTTTTATTATCACAACGAGATTGTCTCATATGGCAGGTAATACATTGGCGCATGTATTATTTATATACTTACATATTAATATATGTTTAAAATTGTCGTGTCATGCGCAAGAAGAGGAAAAGGCAATAGATGATTGAGTGAGTATATAAATGGTGTATGAATAAGAAAAAAAAAAAAAATTAAAAAATATACACGTAATATAGAGAGTAAGATAAAAGTGGGGATGAATTGAAAATAAACGCGTCTTTACAGGTACAGTAAATGGAAGGAGAGAGAGAATGAAGGCGGTGGCATGAAACGAATGGTGGGACACCAGCAGCACAGTTAAACAGAAGGAGGTGTCGAGAGAATGATGACGACAATTGTACGTTGTTGTTGTAACACAAATGAAAACGTAAAATAAGAATGACAAAAAAAAAAAATATATATATATATTAAATAGAATGAGGTGATGGTTAAATGATTTGTCATTCACCTTGAATCCATATAAACAGAATGAAAATTAATATAATAGACGAAGAAGACGAAAAACAAAAAAAAAATTATGAAATAAATAATAATTCATGAATTATAATTGTTCAATAATTAGTTGTTTTAAATAATTCACTGGCACAATAAATCAGGCACATAAAAACATTGCAAGTCCTTCACTCGACCTTCCATGACGAGGATTTGATTCGATTAGAGAGTGAACAGTTGCCACATTGCGTTCATTGTACCCGTCTTGGTATCATTTATCTCCTTTTACTCAAAGAGTAAAATGTCCTTCTTCGTTAGTTGAATGATGAGATGAGAAAAGGGATACTAACTATAATATACATATATGTATATTGATAAAATAATTATACACTATATATTTAAGAGCTTCGACGTTCCAGAACAATTAACCCCAAAGTCTAATCGATTTAATTAGGTGTCCGAAACCCTCTCTTGGCCTCCTTTCCCATCAATTTCTTCCTTCAAGTTATTGACCAAGTGCCTTTACACAAAACCCTTTTCTCATGCCTGTCATCTTCGTCCTCATCGTCCACGTCGTCATTATTAAACGTGCATATCGATTGTCAAAACACATGACACACAAAACTGTCTTTGACAACGTCACAAAATATTATAAAAATAAAGCTTTAATCATTTGTTTATAAAAACAAAACAAAACTATTCTTTTAAAATAAACCTTCCAATAATCACAAAATCCTCCACGTGTTTTACACGCGTAAATAATTTCACAATTAATTATTCCCAACACAGTGTGCATCCAATATCACAAGTTGCAATTAAACAAATATAAAATAATAAAAAAAAAAACAATATGAAAACAATGAAAAAACAATACATAAATAATTTTCACAAATAATAATTTATTATTTTCAATTAAAAAAAAAAAATGTTCAATTTACTGAATGATATAACAATAAATTGTCCCGTGTGTTGTGTGCGTTCTCCACTGGTTCGAATCTTACACTGAACACACAACCGGCAAGAGAGACAAATACACACATACGTAAAAACATACGTGGATAGATACGTGTGTTTATAAACCATATATGTGAGTATGCGTGACGGTGAGGACCGGTGTGCGGGTCCCCTGGAGCAGGTAAAGAGAAGTAGGAGAGATAGTGGGCCGTGTATAAGAAGAAGGCACGGGGTTATAAGAGAGTAAAACGAAGAGAGGTGGAGTGTGCAAACCAAGATGGTGCGTAGTGGTGGCAGAGGGGAGGGGGGATATAAGGCCCCTGTGGGCCCCGCGGAGACTTGTATAAACTCGCACTGAGATGAAGGAATAAAGTGGGGAGAAAGACAACTCTTAAAACACACGAGGTTGGGAAGAATGAAGTGGGGCGCGCAAAGAAGTAAAGAAGGGAAACGATGGACAGCTCTTGTATATAGTTTCTATACATATATATGTATAGATTGTGTGTAAAACAGAGAGGGAATTATAGGTTTGTGTGTGTGTATAATGAGTGAGTGAGGAAATATAACGAAACGACAAAGAGAAAAATGAATTGAAAGGCTCAGGTGAAAACGAAGGAGACAACCTCGTACAGTGAGATAGGTATTTATGGTTATATATACACATGTATATGTATATTATTTTATATATATATGTGTGTGTGTGTGTGTGTGTGTGTGGGTTGGTATTGTTGTGTGTGAGCTTGTTTGATATTTGTGAGTGGAGAAAAAATAGTTGTTACATATACTCTTGTCTGTGTGTGTTGGATTGGAACAGAGAGAAGACAAGAGTATAATATCACAGGACACCATATATGTATTTTTTTTTATATATATAAATATGTGTATATGTGTGTGTGTGTGAAAGAGAGAGGAGACTATGCAATGAAAATTAAGTGTAATGTAAAAGGTAAATTTATTTGTATTAAAATAATTTTAATATGAATTAATTTTTATGTTTTAGAATTATTTTCTATTGGGATGAGAAAAAATTTAATCAGGATGTTAATTTGTTTTTTTTTTTTTCCTTTCGTGATTATTATTTTAATGGATGATGATGATAAAAATAGATTTCATTGACCTGAAGGAAAGAGAATGAGGCAGCTACTGACTCTCTTTTATTATATATCGCGCGCAACCTGTGCGAGTGACCGCGCAGCATGTCAGTTGGTCCAACGGGGCATCTAACTCTCTCTCTGTTATTTTTATTATTATTATTATTTTTTTCATTCTCTTTCTCATTCTGTCGTGGGTTTGTTATTGAGATCCTTCTCTCGTCAGGTAGATCAATAGTGGTAGTAGGACTCAGTCGTGACTGAGCAATTCAATCATTCACGTATAGATTTATTCATCTCTTTCATTCATTAAATTTATTTTAAATGAATTAACAATGCAAAAGTATTTTTGCCGGAATATTTTTGTTGGAATATGACCTGTTTTTATTAATGAATGATCGGTTAATATTGATTATTTTTTATTTGGTTATGTAGAGTTATTGTTGAGAGATCATTTCAGTTTACGTTTTTAAAATGAATAATTGATAAGAAAATTTTTGATTGATTAAATTCATAATTTTTAGTTAGTTAAGTGATTTTATATTTTGTTCTATGATGTATTAATTTCAATTTAGTGACCAATAAGCTTTCGATGTTGATAACTGATGAATAATGATTTATTTGATTATATTTTTTTCGATTTGTTATCGAAAATATTTATTTTTTCATTTATATTCTAATAAAAAATTGACATTTTGCGAAGTTTGTCATACAAAAATTCACATACTCAAAAAAAAAAATATCACTCGATGGAACTTTTTCAATATTAATTCAAAAAAAAAAAAAATGTTCCAAAATCATTATGAAATAAACAAAAAATGATAAAATAATTTATCCTTCATTTTTTTCACTACTTTATAAACCATATATGCCTATATTTATTCGCCTCATTAATTTTCTCAATTAATAAAACAAAAGCATGATAAAATAATTGCGGAAAAATAAATTTTATCAATAAAAAATGAAGAAAATGAATTAATATTTCCACATAATATCTAATTGTCAATATATATTAACAACTGATCGTATAATTAATTTTTCTTGTGAGTGAGTATGGAAATTAAATTGATACACAGTGCACCTACATCGTATATGTTTATTATTTATTTATTTATTTATATTGTCATATCCATAAGTCATTGAGTGTGCGATATCGTGCACGCAGACATGGTCACGTTATAAAAGAGCATTGGCAAGTATTAAAAGAGCTGGATGAGATAAGAATTATATACACATATACCTATATGCATTGGCATAAGTACTCGGGTCCAATTGCAACGTTAGAGAGACAACATCAGCTTGTTGTAAAGCTTATACAAGAATTCTCACGTAGAGAAAATTGTTGAGTGTGTATTGAAATGGATGAATGCATTTTGTTCGTGTATATATTGGATCGTTGGAACATTGTAGCAAGTGTATATGTAATAAATATGGGGGAGGAAGAAGGAAAGCTAAAAGGATAGATGATAGTGTATATGTATATCGTGTAGGATATATAGTATGTCTAGACTCTAGAGATGGTTTTGTATGTCGTTGAAAAGTGCCCGCAGGCAAAATTGACCGTGGGGCAAACGTGAACAGACGTGTCTTGGCCGAGTGTTAAGGCATCGATAATTTGATAATAAAGTTACTTTGTGTGTGGATGAGTATAGGGTTGTGAGTGTGTATAATGTACCTTCCTCATTACAATATTGATTGCTCCATTGTCCGGTCTGACACTCTAACTTGACCCAGGTTATGTATGGGTAGATGGGAATATTAATTTGTCTTTAAGGGGTTATGTTATGTACCTGCAGAGTCTTGAAAAATTAGTGTTGGGAATAATGATTTTGTTTTTTTATTTATTTTTTTTTTCAAGAGTATATTAATGGGAAATAATTCAATGGAATAAATACTGTGTATCGTATTTATTAATTCTTTATGGACAGGGTAAAAAATTTTTTGTAAAAGTCCACTCAGACTTTTTGTTGAAATTTTTTTAGTAAAAATTCTCTCAGAAAATGATGTTGGAACAATACATTGTTTATTATGTGATAATTGATTCAACTCCGATGGTGTGTTGAATACTCGAAACAAATTGAAAAATTTTGTTGACTTCAAATGTTTATAGTCCGAGAGACAAACATTTAGTGTGAAATTCAACATGAAATATTATTCATTTTAACCAAAATTAATTTTCTGCTTCAACACAAACTCTCGTGTTGAAAAAAAAAACGGTTGACACAAATTTTTAGTTGACTTTTACAAAAATTTCTCTACTATATATATAAATAGTTATATCAAAAATCAAAACTCAGTATTATTTAAATAAAAATATAATTTTTAGTTCTTTTTTTAAATATAAACTTCTAAATTTCACCCTTCATAATCACTATAGTAATTGTTGTTGTACACAACCAAAATTTCATATAAAATAAACTCTAAATACTCATTATTGAAAAATCATCATCAAAAATAACAACAACAACAATAAGAACAATAATAATAATATGTTAGGTCCCAAGTGACCTTTCTTCTCATTTCTGACGTCGCGGTCAATTCTTTCAAATAAATATTCTCGCATCTCGAAACATTTTCTTATTTTAGTAATTAATCGAATTATTTTATTTTATTGAATATTCTTTATATAACATTATATTCTCACATGAGAACTTTCCACGAAAATCGCCTTACGATCAAACAAAAGAAATTAGAACTGCGAATAACTTAATTCCTACACTAAAATGCTTATTTTGTATAACGAACGAAAAATGAAACTTCACTAAAACTTTTAATAATTAAATCCTGTGCCATTTCCGATATATATTGTTTAAAACATCAGCGAATTGTGAAAATCCTCTACTATTATCGAATCTTTCAACCAATATATAGAATTTATTTTGTCATTGTTAACTTGAAACCAGCCAATAAGAAATAATGTTTCAAAACTGCTGACGGAAATATTCAAACATAAGTAAAATCTTGTCTATATAAACTAAAGCACAACGAATCTCATCAGTTAGTACTCGATCTACAACTACGACTATATTTAGTGTTACTATATAGTTATTTAATCTATATCAGTTCACGAATATCAAATACGACTTATACAAATTCTCAATCAAGTTCACGAATACAATCATAATTCACAAGATCATTCTAATTCAAATTCATAAATCACGAAATCCAATAAATCCAATAATTCATAATCTTTATTGTGTTAATTATTTTTTATGACGCTAATTCAAGTTCAAGTCAGCGACGAATTCAGAACCATGTATAAATCGTTTTTCTATAATAATAACTGTCGTATCAAGTGCTCAATTCAGTTTATATTTAACAATTATAATATTTAAATCAAATACAAGTTCTCACGGTATCATTAACATTAAATCTAATCAAAGACAATCATATTCATTATAAAATATTGTAATTCACCAGTTTATGTGTTTAATCAATAAATCTGCAATCAATAAGTGTTTCAAATAAAATTATAATCATCTCTAATTCACTTTATAACATCCTACGCTCCAGCTACGCATAGTAGTGGCAGGCAACGATCCTCTACCAAAATAAAATAATATTTCTGTTTTAAAAACCACGTCCAACAACAACTGAGACGTAACAAATAATAATTCGAAATTTCCTCTATAATATTAAGTCAATCGGAAAACATAATGTCGTTTTTGCGCGTATTATTATTTATCTTAGTCAAAAAATAATAATTTTTTCCGATCTGGCATTGAAAATTTACACACTAGATAGCAAAACGTTGCAGATAATTACGAGGATGATAATATAATTGATTAAAAAAAAAATTGTAAAAATTTTATCTGTTTGAATTTGACGACATTACTTTCCGATTGACATAATAAATTTCAACTCACATTCACAACAGTAAACACAACGCCTTAAACATAATATTCATGACCTTTTTAATAACTAATTTTCAGAATTTATAATCCTATCATATAAATATTAGTACAAAAGAAAAATAACAACGAAATGATTTTTTTTTTCTTCTTCATTATTTCGCATGTTGAAAAATTCATGTGTGCCAAACCTATAGGCACGGAATACATATTACATGTATATATATAAATACATATACATATACATATACATATACATATACATATACATATACATATCTATATAAAATGCCGCAGGCGAACCGGTAGCCACGTCGACTCGATCTACCCATCGACAATCGATGCGCTGTTGCTAGTCTCATCCCATTTCATGTATATACATACGAATGTGTAAATATATATAATATATATAGTCTTGCATATATACTGTACGGACACTGTGTATTGAACTTGTGTTGGAGCAATCCCGAAGGGGGTTTATATACATGGGTGCTATGCACTTTCTGTCCAGTGTCTGTGGGCGGGGCACACACTCCATCCCATTCTATTTCAGCTCGCAACGTTCTCGCATTTTCTCATTCATAACTCTCTCGCCAGAGTTTTTAATAGCTCCCTCGCTCACTTGCTCACTCTCTCTTTATCTCTAATGCTTTTCTCACTTACTTCTATATAATATTAACGGTTTCTCAACAATATATTATACATATGTACATATATATGTGAATATAATAACCATTTTTTTGAATCATCATAATAAAAAGATTGTAAAAAAAAATAAATATTGTGTGGGAAATATATTTGTTATTAATTAATTATTTTTTCATATTTTTTGTTTTTTTTTTTATTTTTATTTTTTATTTGTGTTGAATGAAAAATGTTTTTTTAATATCTCAATGATGAAACAACTTTATTGATATTTTTTTTATTTTTTAGATTCAGTTTATGGTTAATTAGTTTTTTTTTTTTAATTTTCTATAAATCAATTAATTAATAATCTCTATTTCTAATGGTTTTTTTTACCATGTTCTATTCAACATCAACGCTTTCGTCACAACATTAATTAAATATCTGTTTAAATAATAATTAATTTTTTAAATTATCATAATAAAATGATTATATGGAAAAATATCAGATGTTTTTATTTATTTTTTATTTTTTATATTTGGATTGGATGAAAAATATTTTTTCATTTATGAAACAATTTTTTCGATGCGTTTTTTATTTTGCGCATTTTATCTAATATTTTTTTTCATCAATTATATTTTTTTATATTGAAGTAGTGTTGAGTATATTAGTTGTCAAAATTTCATTGTAAATAAAAATTAATTAATAAATAAATATTTTTTCCGAGCTGAATTACCAGCAGTCGACCAAATATATCAATTTAACAACTAAAAAATCATTCACCAGCCCATTCATCTCACGAATTACATTATAAAAAATATTTTAATTTTCCTCTTCAAATAAACATTTTTAAAATAACTATATCAAAACAAATAAACTATAATATCAATATTACTATTATTAATAAAATTCTCCTTCAAATTATACAATCGCTCAACGATTAAAATAATATTTTTACATATTAATTATCACTAATCCTACATATATATTTATTTTTCAATAATAAATATAAGGAAGTGATAATTTAATTGAATTTAATTTCATTCCATTTTAATTTTCGTTTAATATTATTTATTATTTTATACAGAAAAATTGCAAAACTAAAAGAGTAAATTACTTTTACATAGTTTTATATACATATGTGTGTATATGTCAAGCCTATAAATAGACTGCGTCGGATAATCACTCTGGATTTATGGTAACTACGGATTATCAAGTTGTACAAGGGGATATATTTCATATCGCGACGTTGGGCTTATTTCAATGGGATGAAATACCTGTTCTGAAACGCTATATATACAACGCTAAGAAAGAATGAGAGAGAGATAAAATGAGAGAAGAAGAATATATATATCTCGTGTCTTCTTCGTATATATATGAAAAATTGCACGCGCGCCCAACCGTTTTACATTCCCACTCTCTCTTCATTTTTATCCCTTCTTTTATCATTCTCTCCTTGTCTCCTACAATTCTTTTCTTCTTACCTTTCGCCTCTCATCATTCTTCAAACAACTGATGCGAAAACTTGCCTCGCATAACGATTTCTATATCGCTTTATAACCACACGTCTTTTGTCTTAAAAAAAAAAAAAAAAATAAATAAAAAATAATAAACAAATTATACATGTAATAATCATCGATCATTTTACCATTTTTTTTTTTTTTTCTTATTCCTGTATGTGTGTTATATAAAAATGAATCATTAATAAATAAAATAAAACATTACTTTTATTAAATATATCAATTGTTAAACGAACTGTAAAATTGATGACATCGTATCAATTATTTCAAGTAAATCATTTCACATTATTATTATTTAATTCTTTAATTCTTTGAAGGATTTCTGTGTTTTATTTTTTAGGGGCAGGTGGGGGAGGGTATGTAGAACACTCGACAACGCAATGTTCGGTGTTTCATGAACAAATAAGTGCACGCGGTCGCGGCCAAAGAGAAGTTGAAAATGCATTGTTCTGTCCCCTTCGTGCCACGATCTTCTGCGTTCATTCGCGTTCAATATATATATATGTATATATTTATATATTTATATGTTTTTGAATGTATGTGTTGTACCTCCCTCACAATTCATAGTGGGGCCCTGATGGCAACTCAATATATGTATATATATATCCCTTTAGCAATGTACTCAAAAGCCGACTATTGAAGCTGCCGACCGATTCTCAGGTAAGTTACTGTTTAACCTGTTTCATCTTGTACTCTTCTATAATAATTTCTCACATTACTGATGTGGGTAATAATACAAATATATATGAGGCTTTAGGGAAGAAATCTATTCGACTGCTGATGCGATTTTGTTGTGCTTTGTTTATTTATTTTATTTAGGAAGGAAATTGAAGATTTATTTTCTGTTATGTGGAGATGAATTTTTGTTTGCGGATTTTTTTTATGTTGAATGACATTTTGTTGTGAATAGTTGTGGCATTTTTCTGGAAATTTTGGTTAATTATTTTCCAAACTATTGAAAACAATTTGTTGAAATAATGATTACACTATTGCATTATTTGTTGGTATTTTTGATAATAGGAAGAAAAAAGTTATTAAATTATTTTGAGATTATTTTGTCTATAGTCTTTTGATCAAGTTTCTTCATTTTTCGATTAATAGAATTTTTATCAATATTTAAAGAGCAAAATTTTTTATAATAAATACAAATTTAATTTTTTTATCCAAAAAATCGGTTATATTTTTTTTTTTTTTAATAAACATTCTGAGTCGACAGACCATAACGAAAAAAATATATTACAAAGATCTTTTTGAGCTTTTTAAATCCATTTACCAACTTTTTTTCTGGCGTTGAGAACAACAAAAATTACCAAAAATAATTTACAGTTGAAAAATTCTGTCCATTTTTTTTTCTTCAATTTAAAATAATGATGAATAATGTCTGAAATTTATTTGGACGAATTTACTTTCAAAACACTTTCGTTCAAACTCCTAAAAATGAAAAATCTTTAAATTAAAGTCAATTTTCTACAATGAGAAATACAAATTACCTTTTAAATTATTTTGAAACTATTTGTAAGATTATTTTTTCTGAAATTTTTCCTCAGTATCTACATCTCCACCTATTCAAGAACACATCGTTAATAAACAAAAAATAATTACTAATATAATTTCACATTTTTAAAAAAAAAAAAAAGATGGCATTGTAACTTGCAATAAAAATGTAAAAAAAAATTTTTTAAAAATACTTCGCATACTCTGGAGTCTCCAGTAATTATATTTTTTCTTTTCCACCTCTGTAAACGACACTGCAACATTCTCGTTGATGCAATTAATAATTCACATCATGCATAAGACTGAATAAGTCATTGCTTTGACGTGATCGATTAAAAAAAATTGAAAATAAAAAATGACTAATTCAACCTAAAAGTAATTTAATATGTCGGTAAAATCTCTTTGACTAAATACATAATCGAACACTTAAACATTACCATTTATAAATAAAATTTCCTTTCTTTGATTCATATTAAAATCCAAATATGAATATACAAACGAAGAATATATTTAATCCAACAACGTCTTCATGTTGAATTAAATTTTTTATTAACCTGCATAAAATACTTAAAGGAATTCATGATTCTTAATTCAATTAATCGATATAAAATTTACTTAATTATGTGACTTAATAATATTCGAATGCTATTGATTGAAACGATGGCAAATAGAATATATAAAAAAAAAAATGTTATTTGTATATTTATAATTAAATGCAAGGTGCAATTTTATGTTATGATAATTATAAACATGTTCAAACATGTAAGGCTGTGGCGACATCTACTTGGCGCCAGCATTCACGTTCCTTAACCAATCACAAACACACTTCAACATATTCCATACATAAATAAATGAATTAATAAATAAATAAATAAATAAATAAATAAATTGCATTTCTCTAAAACAACTTGACTCAAACTGTGATTATCACGAATACTATTCCAATAATGGAGGCGAAAATATTCCACATTTATATTTATTCTGAAGCTAAATTGAGCACAAACATTTATATTTAATATAAAATATAAATACATACGTAATATTATTATCAATTTTATTCAACGATGACTTGATATTAATTCACAAATAGAATTTCCTTATTTGCGATTGCAACGTAATATTGAAACAAAAAAAAATTAAATATAAAAATGAATTAATAAAAAATTATATATAATTTATATAATGTTAATGGAAATAAATAAATAAATAAATAAATAAATAAATAAATGAATATTCTGAATACATCGTATAAATTATAATATTATATTTAATATTATTAAAAGACAATAAGTCATATAAAAAATTGTGTTAATAAAATTGAAGTCGAGAAGTTAAATCGAACTTTCACTCCTGCATGTGAATATTACTATCGTATATATAAATTCTTTTATTAAATATATATAATTATTGCTTGCCAGTGATTGTAAATGTGCCGACACTCATTGAAGCTATGTGTCCGAGAGCATAATAACGTTGAGATGTTTATTGGTTTTGTATTTATATTTGTTTATGTATAAGTATGTGTGCAGGAATAAATGTTTGTGTATGTTTTGTGATGTAGCTACACTTTATTTAACTTCTTTAACCCTCTTTGGAAACCGGCTCGATGGACTGTACCGTTAATGCCATTTTATTACACACGTCTAGTTGTGTGGATGTTTAAACATTTAAAAACACATCATCTCATTCCTTTCTTTCATTTTTGCTTTTAGTGTGTGTAGTGTAGTATTAACTTTTTGCCTGCAATTCTCTTTGTTTGGATTTTTATTTTGCTTCGGATCTTGATAAAAATATATTAGGATAAATGATCAGCATATTCAATAACACAATATTGTGTTATTGAATTATTAGTTAATTGGTGGGAAGTATTCAAATGATTTAAAATTCAATTGAATTAATTTTTTGTTTTATTGATTTGAGGCTGGATGAATTGGAATTAAATTTCAAATTGTTTTGATGGTGGGATAAAAGTTATAATGAATGATTTGATTGACAAATGATTTTGTAATGAAATGAATTTATGTTTCGAGTGAATTATTTATTGGTGTGAAATAATGCAGTTGGACTGAATTCATTTTTAATCTTTTATTCCAATTTTTCTTTTTGGTTTATAATCAACTCAATAAAATATTCTTATAATTTGACAATGGATTTGTTTGATGCCTCGATTTTAATCATATATTTTTGTTAAATTCAGCTCAATATACAATCATTTATTTTTAATGTTCAAATTCGATATTAAAACATGCTTTGGCACTTTTTCTTGAGTATTTTCTTTTTACTGGTGACGAGATATTGTGTGTGATTTATTTGAGAATTGGTGATAAATCAATTGAATTGAACACTGGGGAAGTGAAAAAAAAACGAAAAAAAAAAATGGGAGAATGAAACACGATATGGATGTAAGAGATGAATTGAAAAGGAATAAATGGAGTTGACATTAAAAACCATTAATCTTACACTGAGAGAATTTTCGAGTGAATATTACCTCGTAACCCAGAGTAAGCCTGAGATATAACAATATTTGATAGAAAATATATTACACATTTCAAGTTATTTTAGTAAATATTACGCGAATTAAGAATATATTTAATTTCGAAGCAGGGAAATAAATGAGAACAATCATTAATAACTCAAAATATGCTAAATTGTACAAAGTATTCATATAATTTTCACAATGTACAACGCTAAATTTTCACCCCCCTACATAGCATTTATTCTAATGGCAAGCTAATGTGGAAAAAAGCTACACAGAATCCGAGTATTGTTTGCTACATTTTACAGGGTGAACGCGTTTGCTAATATTCGATTAAGTTGGGATATTTTCATTCACGTGACAAATTAGCTACCATCTTCAAAATAATAATATGATAGATTTATAACGTGGATTCTGAAACTACAATTTTTATATGTTCGTGGATGAATTGTTCATTTTGAAAATTCGAAACAAAGAGTTCATTCAGTTTTTTTGATTTCTTATACTCAATATTTTTCCTTTTCTGCAGTAATAAATTAGAAAAAAAATACAAATCTCATACCAAATGTTAATTTCTTCAAGTTATGTATTCCTCTTTTCGAAGAATATTTCTATCCTCAAATATTATGGATCGAATTGCCCAATATTGTGACATTTGCTAATTTCTCATCCGATATATAATTTTAATAGAAGATGATCTTCATAAAATAACTGACGTACCATTATATGATATGAATTCTATTCATTTTTTGGAATGATGTTCGGGAAATTATGAATGCAACAAATGAAAAAAGAGTAACTCAGAGAAATATTGATTTTTATTGAAAAATATCAATGGTAAAAGTCATTACGGACTGTTTAACCGTATCATTGGGTATTTTCTCATCTGATGATATATTTGATAATTCATTGGTCTCTTCAACATCCACAATATTTTGTATTATACATTTCTTGTATATTTTAACATTCATTTGGTTACGTTCTCAATACACACTGCCCTGCCCAGCAGACCTGCAGTAGAAATTTCGTGATAGAGCAGCTACGATTCATTTTTCATTTCATACGATGATTATTATTCAGTAATTATTTTGAACCTTAGTATGTCCACATGGTGTACCGTCGAATGGCCATATCGGAATTTGGTGAAGTTGTTCTATACTTTTTTTATTGCATTGCAAATGTTTTGAACACTCTGTAGATGGAACACGTTCAGCTGATTTATGCAATCCCTGTATACAAGAAAATTTGATGTTACTATTTTAAATCACAATTATGGGGCAGAATATATATAAATGCTGGTCGTTGACAGACCACATACTTTTTTATAATAATCATATCCGAAGCATTTGCATTGTGCGTCCGGCCATAAAAGCACATGTTGGCCAGGTGGCAAAAGTGATCGTGGTTTATTTCGATAAAAAACGCGATTTGGATTCTTACTGAAGCATGAAGTTTATATGAATATTATAACACCAGGATTAAATCCTCAATTTGGAATGAACTAAATTAAATGACCCAGTCATTTATTTAAAATACCTGAAAAATATTTTGAATTGATTCAAGCTATTTTGACTCCATTCCAAACGTACTATGTATTCCAATTGATCGATATTTGGACTGAACCTAAAAAGTGAATGAGGAAATGAATGTTCATTATGCAAAAACTATATACATATGCAATTTTAAAATTCCTTTCTTCGAACTTGTCAAGTTTTGTATTATGATAACTGAATGATCTATATATGAAATTCAACGTAATAACTCCTCAACTCGAGCATTTAATGAAATATGTTTAATTTTTAACAAACTTCATTATCATATTATGGGGTGACGAAAGGAACCTTACACCTGGCTGATTTCTTCAGCCGCGCGAGAATAACCGGAGTAGAAGTTTTCGGATCTGATAACTGTAAATGGAACAGCTTCATAAAATTTATTTGCGGCTCTCGCTGAAATCAAGTCGTCACCACTCTTCGTTAATGCTACAATTGTAAATCAAAATTCAATGAATAACATGAAGACCAATGAATAGATTTCTATCTATTCATTGAATATGTTATCATCATTAACGACATTGTTCTTACCACGTGCTGATGTAGTCTCAAACAAAATAGGGCGTCTACGAAAAAATGGTGTATTCACGAGATTAATATCAAAACTAATTTAAGAAGAAAATTGTTAATGAAAATACGATTGATACGCACTCTGTAACTATGAAAACGTGGTCAAAAGAATCGGGCGGATATTCGGCGCTATGCTTTTCCAAATACATTGGTAATTGGGACATCAAATCGGTGAAGTGAACCTCGCGTTGACTTGTGAAATCGAAAGACGTCAATATATCCTAAAAGATGATACAAGTTTTACAAGCCATGTACTTGATCGGAATATGCGATACCTACATCTTCAAAAACAATTTTAGCAATATTGATGCATATATTCACGCCATGAGAGCGCAGTTTTCGGAAAAGCAGATCAACAGCATTAAAATAAACGAGGTAATATCTCACGACTTCATTGATGCAATCGTCTTTGAAAACATTACAGCTGAAGAACAAAAAAAAATAAATTTTTAAACATATATAAAACGCGTAACTCTCAAAATATAGTGGAAAAACAAATTCTTGCGAAAGTGATGCTGTTCAGTTCCATTTTAAGAGATCGCTTTGAGAGTTTGAAATTTTTCAATTTGAATAATACTATATTATCGACAATGTGATTCTTGTTACATTATTTTCTGTTAATTTTTATTGTGTAGTATATATGTAATTTCATTCGAAACATTTTTTCAGAGAACATGCTCTACAAGATCACCTGTGAAGCGAAACGTGTGCACTCAACAATGTGTCTAACATAATCTTCGAAATCGATATAACACAAAAAATTTATCTAAACAAATTCGTGCTATGAATATTTTGCGGAATATAAACTGTAGTAATTTACTTTTTGTTAAAAATCATATTAATAATTATTTGTTGATAAACTCAAAATCATTTGACATGCACATTTGGCTCCGTTTGCAATCTTGCAGGACATGTCCTCCATAAAATGACTCTTAAAAATCTCGATTCATGATTATTTGAAATTCATTTACTAAAATCACCAATGAATCGAGTCCAGTACACAGACACTTCTTTGCATTTATTCTTTTTTCACTATTTATCAGAAGTTTTTTAGGTGCAAGCTCAAAAAAAGCAATTATTTTCATGTTCATTCGAGACTGCAATATATATGTTTATGCACAAGTAGTATGAAGGTAGTTACTAAATTTCAGTGACGCCTTTGCTGATGAATAATATAGTTTCTAGATAATATTTGGCTCGTTTTTGTACCGGATCTAATTCTATATTCATATCATCACTGCTACCACTATCTGCAAATATCACACTGCTTTCATTTTTGCAGACTTTGTTTTGTCGATCTTATTTCGAATTTGTATAAACAGTATTACAAATATTATAATCTTACTTACTAATTCTTTCGAAACTTTCGGGTAGCGTACTTGGACCTGCCTGAGGATTCATCATTTGATCGTTACTTTGATCCACTTCGAAGAAAAGAGGGCCTCCAGTTTTGACCAAGTACGGACTCGCCACTACTCCCTGTACATGACCGCTATGATGCCATTTCAATGGGTATCCTTGGATGTAATAACCCGAACCACACACTCCAAACTACAGTATGAATTCCCATAGTTTTTGTTACATATAATTAATTTATAATGTTTCATCGAATGCAATACTTATTCTGGAATTTACAATAGCTTTCAGCTTTTCAAAGTATACAATTGCGGAAGAACTCGCCAAATCCTGATACATCACAAACTCGCCTACATCTTTCATGACCTATCAATGATAAAATATTGTAATTTATTAATGCAGTATTCTTGGATTGGTATTCATTTTAAACAATTATTCGAACCGTATCCCGGAATAAATAATCAACAGGTGCGTCCACAGGTAAATTCTGATTAGCTAAATCTTGCTTCGTCTGGACAAAAACCAGATTGTCTGTTATCCAGGTCGTATATTTTATTTGGATATACAATTCAATTGGCATTGTATGAGCTAACGATCGCTTTGATCTACCTGCGATAATGAAATTAATGTCCTTAGATATTTCAGTGTAAATGAAATATTCCATCAAAATTGAAAAGAGATCAAAAAATTGTCCCGAAACTAAAATATTCATATTTTATATTTATTTACCTGATGTCCATGATGATTCGTGATCAGTTGCGTTGTTAAATGACGTAAGATATTTACCTTGTGCTCCGGTCAAAAAAAATATTCGAACGAGAATGAAACATATGGCACAGAATAATCCAATAGTTGAGGCCATTGTTAGGAGCGATGATAAAATTTATATAGCCAGTTGCTAACTTATGATTCAATGTTTGATGGAAAATCGTAGATCGATGATTATATAAATTTAATTCACCAGAAACTGTAATAGATATATTTCAGGCAATCGGAAACTGGCACGAAAATAATGTATAACTCACTGCGTTAGCGAATTATATAAGCTCTCTTGTTATCATCTTTGACACATATATGTACAAAAATATTTTTTATTTTTGCTTTATCGGTATTTCATTTTAATGTTCATGTCTATAAAAACTCTAGAATACGAAAACGAATATAAGATTGTAACTGTTTAATGTTTATTTGTTTATCAGTAAGTGACAGTCCTTGAGTAATATTCCATTTCTTACTGATTATTTCTAGAGTCCACTGCAAATTTCAAGACCAAAACTATTGGTGTGTTTATCAGATTCGATCATTAGTGTTGAGAAAAAAGTTCATTTCAAATTGAACGCGAAAAAGTGCGATACGTGATTTGTACATCATTAATGATTGCAGCTGATGAACATGATCCCCATAGATTTTGGTCTTGAAAACTGTAGCACGCTTCATGAAATATTCGAGTATGAAAATGCTTCCGTACAAATTATATAAATCGACATGTATAAATCAACAAATAAATAATTTTTCAAGGACTACTGTCAATCAGTGGGGGAAAAAAAAACATTAAACAGTCACTATCTCACATTTATTTTCACATTCCAGAATTTTCATGATGCAAATAACATTGAAACGAAACCACCGATAGCAAAAAAAATTTATTTTCAAACTTTGTTTTGATAGTCATACTGAAAAATGGGAGAGTATTTTCGGAAAAACTATACATGTGCGTTGTGAATTCGCAAGAAAGTGTGGATAATCGTTTGTCGTCACCAGTTTTCCAATAGTAGAAAATAAAAAAAAAACTAAAATGGACAGAGAACCGTAACTATAGATGATTTATACATTCCGAGTTCCGATTTATGTTCATTGTACGAAGACATTTTGATACTCAAATATTTTATAGAGTCTGCTTTAGTTTCCAAGACCAAAAACTATGGGTATCATTTGTTCATCAGCTTCAATCATAAATGATGTACAAATCACGTATCGCACATTTCGCTTTCAATTAGAAATAATATTATTTCTAATCATTGATAATCGAATCTAATGAACACATCAATAGTTTTGGTCTTGAAATTTGCAGAAGACTCTATAATAATATGTGAATATTGAAATGTTTTCATAAAAAAAACACAAGTCGAAATGTAATCAGCAAGAACTGGAATATTTCTCAAGGACTGTAACTTACTGATAAACAAATAAACATTAAACAGTTACAATCTTATATTCGTTTTCGTATTCTAGAGTTTTTATAGACATGAACATTAAAATTAAATACCGATAAAGCAAAAATAAAAGTTATTTTTGTACATATATGTGTCAAAGATGATAACAAAAGAGCTTATATAATTCACTCACGCGGAGTAAGTTATTATTTTCGTGCCAGTTTCCGATTGCATGTATCTATTACAGTTTATGGTAAATTAAATTTATATAATCATCGATCTACGATTTTCCATCAAACATTGAATCATAAGTTAGCAACTGGCTATATAAACTTTATCATCGCTCCTAACAATGGCCTTAACTATTGAATTATTCTGTGCCATATGTTTCATTCTCGTTCGATTATTTTTTTTGACCGGAGCACAAGGTAAATATCTTACGTCATTTAACAACGCAACTGATCACGAATCATCATGGACATCAGGTAAATAAATATAAAATATAAATATTTTAGTTTCGGGGCAATTTTTTGATCTATTTTCAATTTTGATGGAATATTTCATTTGCACTGAAATATCTAAGGATATTAATTTCATTATCGCAGGTAGATCAAAGCGATCGTTAGCTGATATAATGCCAATTAAATTGTATATGCGAATAAAATATGCGACAGGGAGTACAGACAATCTGATTTTTGTCAAGACAAGGCAATATTTAGCTAATCAGAATTTACCTGTGGACGCACCTGTTGATTATTTATTCCGGGATACGGTTCGAATAATTGTTTCAAATGAATACCAATCCAAGAATACTGCATTAATAAATTACAATATTTTATCATTGATAGGTCATGAAAGATGTAGGCGAGTTTGTGATGTATCAGGGTTTGGGGAGCTCTTCTGCAATTGTATACTTTGAAAAGCTGGAAGCTATTGTAAATTTCAGAATAAGTATTGCATTTGATGAAACATTATAAATTAATTATATGTAACAAAAACTATGGTAATTCATACTGTAGTTTGGGGTGTGTGGTTCGGGTTATTACATCCAAGGATACCCATTGGAATGGCATCATAGCGGTAATATACAGGGAGTAGTGGCGAGTCCATACTTGGTCAAAACTGAAGGCCCTCTTTTCTCCGAAGTGAATCAAAGTAATGAGCAAATGATGAATCCTCAGGCAGGTCCAAGTACGCTACCCGAAAGCATTCGAAGAATTAGTAAGTAAGATTATAATATTTGTAATACTGTTTATACAAATTCGAAATAAGATCGACAAAACAAAGTCTGCAAAAATGAAAGCAGTGTGATATTTGCAGATAGTGGTAGCAGTGGTGAAATGAATATAGAATTAGATACACAACAAAAACGAGTCAAATATTATCTAGAAACTATATTGTTCATCAGCAAAGGCGTCACTAAAATTTAGTAACTATAACTTCTTACTACTTGTGCATATATATATATATTGCAATCTCGAATGAACATGAATATGATTGCTTTTTTTGAGCTTGCACCTAAAAACTTCGTAAAAAAAGAATCCATGCATAAAAGTGTTTGTTTACTGGACTCTGAAAAATTTCGATTCATGATTTTGAAATTCATTTACTAAAATCACCAATGAATCATTCAGAGTCATTTTATGGAGGACATGTCCTGCAAGATTGCAAACGGGGCGAAATGTGCATGTCAAATGATTTTGAGTTTATCAACTCATAATTATCAATACGATTTTTAACAAAAAGTGAATTACTACAGTTTATATTTCGCAAAATATTTATAGCACGAATTTGTTTAAATAAATTTTTATGTTATATCGATTCCGAATATCATGTTAGACACATTGTTGAGTGCACATGTTTCGCTTCACAGGTGATCTTGTAGAGCATGTTCTCTGAAAAAATGTTTCGAATGAAATTACATATATACTACACAATATAATTCAGAGGAAATGAAACAAAAATCATATTGTCGATAATATAGTATTATTCAAATTGAAAAATTTCAAGCTCTCAAAGCGATCATCTCGTAAAATAGAATTGGAGAACATCACTTTCGCAAGAATTTGTTCTTCCACTATATTTTGAGAGTTACGCGTTTTATTATATGTGTTTAAAAATTTATTTTTTTTGTTTCTCAGCTGTAATGTTTTCAAAGACGATTGCATCAATGAAATCGTGAGATATTACCTCGTTTATTTTAATGCTGTTGATCTGTTTTTCCATCAACTGCGCCGTCATGGCGTGAATATATGCATCAATATTGCTAAAATTGTTTTTGAAGATGTAGGTATCGCATATTCCGATCAAGTACATGGCTTGTAAAACTTGAATCATCTTTTAGGATATATTGACGTCTTTCGATTTCACAAGTCAACGCGAGGTTCACTTCACCGATTTGATGTCCCAATTACCAATGTATTTGGAAAAGCATAGCGCCGAATATCCGCCCGATTCTTTTGACCACGTTTTCATAGTTACAGAGTGCGTATCAATCGTATTTTCATTAACAATTTTCTTCTTAAATTAGTTTTGATATTAATCTCGTGAATACACCATTTTTTCGTAGACGCCCTATTTTGCTTGAGACTACATCAGCACGTGGTAAGAACAATGTCGTTAATGATGATAACATATTCAATGAATAGATAGAAATCTATTCATTGGTCTTCATGTTATTCATTGAATTTTGATTTACAATTGTAGCATTAACGAAGAGTGGTGACGACTTGATTTCAGCGAGAGCCACAAATAAATTTTATGAAGCTGTTCCATTTACAGTTATCAGAGCCGAAAACTTCTACTCTGGTTATTCTCGCGCGGCTGAAGAAATCAGCCAGGTGTAAGTTTCCTTTTGTCACCCCACAATATGATAATGAAGTTTGTTAAAAATGAAACATATTTCATTAAATGCTCGAGTTGAAGAGTTATCACGTTGAATTTCATATATGGATCATCCAGTAATTATAATACAAAACTTGACAAGTTCGAAGAAAGATATTTTAAAATTGCATATGTATAGTTTTTGCATAATGAACATTCATCTTTTCATTCACTTTTTAGTTTCAGTCCAAATGTCGATCAATTGGAATACAAAGTACGTTTGAAATGGAGTCAAAATAGCTTGAATCAATTCAAAATATTTTTCAGGTATTATAAATAAATGACTGGGTTATTTAATTTTGTTTATTCCAAATTGAGGATTCAATCCTGGTGTTATAATATTCATATAAACTTCATGCTTCAGTAAAAATCCAAATCGCGTTTTTTATCGAAATAAACCACGATCACTTTTGCCACCTGGCCAACATGCGCTTATATGGCCGAACGCACAATGCAAATGCTTCGGATATGATTATTATATAAAAGTATGTGGTCTGTCAACGACCAGCACTTATATATATTCTGCCCCATAATCGTGATTTAAATTAGTAACATCATATTTCTCTTGTATACAGGAATTGCATAAATCAGCTGATTATGTTCCATTAACAGGGTGTCGAAAACATTTGCAATGCAATAAAATAAGTACAAAACAATTTCACCAAATTCCGATATGGCCATTTGACGGTACACCATGCAGTTCAAAAAATAATAAGGTTCAATATAATTACTGATTAATAACCATCGTATGAAGTGAGAAATGAATTGCAGCTATGTAACGAAATTTTTACTGCAGGTCTGCTGGGCAGGGCAGTGTGTGCAGGTAACGAAGGAAAATAAAGGTTAAAATATACAAAAAATGTATAATACAAAATATTGTGGATGATGAAGATACCGATGAATTATCAAATATATCATTAGATGACAAAATACCCAATGATATACGGATGAACAGTCCGTGATGATCTTGACCATTGATATTCTTCAATAAAAATCAATATTTCTCAGAATTGCTCTTTTTTTATTTCTTGCATTCATAATTTCCTGAATATCATTCCAAACAATAAGATAAATTGGCAAACTTCACAATATGGGAATAATTCAATCTATAATATTGAAGGATAGAGATACTCTTCACAAACAGGAGCACATAATTTGACGGAAAAATTGGGTATGAGATTGGTATTTTTTTTTTTTTTTTATAATTTACTGCAGAAAAGGAAAAATATTGAGTACAAGAAATCAAAAACTGCATGAATTTTTTCTTCGAATTGTCAATATGAACATTTTGTCCAAACATATCAAAATCGTAGTTTCATAATGTACGTTATAAATTTATCATTTTATTAATTTGAAGATGATGCAATGGATCCGAAAAAATATTGAAAATGTCCCTGATTGCTCGGGTCATGGCGTACACGTCATGTAGTAACTTAAATTCCATAAAAATATGTTTAGCCACTCAATTAACGTCATGGAGAATTTCACTAAAAATATTTTTCTTTCTCGTATCAAATATGCACTGATAGATTTTTTTGGTGTAAATTCGGATGAAATAAGGCACAATGATTACTCTGTATTCAAGTAAACTTAGAACATAATGACCATCCGGACAGATATCAACATTTTGTAATAGGAAATTTTACTTGGAGCGGAAGCAAAAACTATTTGCATAATTTTTAAACGTCATTTGATGTGAAAAGTGCCCCTAGCAGAGAGTGCATTCAACACACACATCTGATCATATCTTTATACATATCAAACACAGTAAAATGTACCGCGGAGAGTGAAATTAATATATATTACGTTTCCTTTTATCAATTGTAGATTTTTATTTTCATGGCAAAAATTATTGGATTGTTGGATGTAAATTAGAAAAATAAAAAAAAATCATTCAAATAATTAATCAACAAAATATATATTGTAAATATTTTTAGTTTTTTCACGGGGTGATGAAAGAAGTATTTGATTGGAATAATAATTTTAATTGTTTGGTTTGCCAGACAAAAGGAAAATTGTGGAGAAATTTCAATTCAAAGGAATGGAAAATTAAGTAAAGATAAATTAAAAACTTTCGACTATTTAAATTTTGTTTTCGATTCATAAATTAGAATATTGCTCAGAATTAATTAATCATTTTTCGAATGGTTTGATAAAAGTTACGGAAATATTATTGGTATCTTGCTTAAGAATTGTTAGCTTGAGTGTTCTGATTAAGAATTTTAATTCTTGCGACTAATTATATTCGATTTCACCGAAAGATCAAGTTGTCATAAAAAGAATTTAATAAATAAATTAAAAAATTGACGTGTATTTATTTGAAGGATGGAAAGTGTTCGGTGAATAATTCTTATTCATTTTGATGCTACTTCCGGTTTAATTGATTCTAATTTTCTATTTCCGATTTCACTAAAAGCGGTGGTTATATTTAATGAATGACTGTATTAAAAATTCTTAAATTCAGTGGATTTATTTGCAAAATTATTGAGGTTCAAATAATCCAAATGAAGTTCAGATTCAACTCGCAGTTCCATCGGAAATCTTAATCATCACGACAGTGAGCTTTTTGATCCATATAAACAGAATCAATAAGGACTTCACCATGATATAAAAAATAAATCACAAAATATTTTCATACAAATTAAAATATAATTTTTTTTTCTGCAACTTTTTGAAGATCAAAAATATATTCGTAAACAATTCGAATTTAATTTTTGACCTCCCAAGAAAATCATAAATATTTCTCAGTCTCCAGTGCTGAAATTCATACAATAAATAAATAGATGCATAAACAATTTGCTTCCATTCATATAATCTAAAATGTTTCTTAAAAGCCCCTAAAATTTCCAAATAATTTTCAATGATCAATAAAAGAAAATCCTTAATATATATTTCTTCTCATCAGTCTTCATCTTTATCCCTCGTCATACACATAATATAAAAAAATAAAGTGATCAAAAAATAAAAAAGAATAAAATAATGAATACAAAAAAAAAAATTCAATCGAAAACTGTTTCATTAGGAAATGGATGAAACAGTAGAGAGTATTGATGGCAAAAGGAGCGTGTATATAATATATAGAGATAGACGATAGGCGGTTTCGTTTTACAGAGTCGTTATGCGAGAGAAACGCAAAAGAACAGGTTGCAAAAGAGATAGAAAAGCAGGCAAACAAACAGAGAGAACCAATGAGACATGATGAGTAAAAGAGAAGGGAAAATAAATATATATCTATGTATAAATTCTCGATGCAACTCTGATGGAGAGGTGCTTTGAAGCCTCCTACCGATGACTCCAACTGATAATCCATTAGGATCCGTCTACTTAGAGTATAACATCTATTTGAATGCAAATCAATAGCGAATGGCATAAGAGAAATTGTAAGAGTGGGAGAATGGCGACCGGTGGCCAGTAATTGGTCCGGCTTTATTGGTTGCTCTCAGTGTCTCAAAGAGCATCTCGTTCGGTCATCTCTCTACTACTTGGCTTTTCTCATGGCTTCGTCCCCAAGTACTATAAAGTATATACACAGACTCACCATATTTTCCCTCTATCAATTTGTGAATGCAACCTGCGAGTATATGCGTACTCTTGGGTGGACTAAATCTTCCCACATTTGTCAATTTCATTGACGAAAGAAAAAAAAAAAAAAAAAGGAAAAAAATTATGAATAAATAAATATGCAAAAGCTGAAATAATTTTATTATTGATACTGACGATAAATATTCATACTTGTTTATTTTTTATTTTATTAATCCAGATTTGTAGGAAATTAATGAAAATATTTTGACATAATTTTTTTTTTTTCAGGTTTTATTAATTTTTTTTTTTTTTTATTGTGATTGGTTAAAATTATTAAGGTTGAATATTAATGATGTATATTATTGATATGTTCGTCGACTCATTGTTGTAGGCATTTGTTTATATATTTAATTGTTATAATAAGTCGTGAATTTGCTGAAATAAATTTTTTTTTTAATATTATTTTGAAGTATTTTGAAAAGTAACTTGAAATATTGATTTAAATTGTCTTAATTAAAATTTTAGGATCACCAAAATGAATAAAGAGAAAATGCTAATTAACGTTAAATTATTGCAAATATAATCTGCCATGTGGAGAATTTATATTAATTATTTTTACACTACACTAAGAACTTTAGGTTATCAAAATTATTTCATCAATCAGAAGTATTGGATTAATTCAATATTAAATTGCATCAAAATATCATTTTATTGATTCATAATTGTACAAATTAGAATGAAAGACTGAAGATTAATTACATCATTACTTCAACCTTAATAAAATAATTATTACATTAGAATAAATTAGTATATTTTAAGCAAATTACCCTTTAAATTTAAATTTCAAATTAATCCAACTCTTGAATATATAAACAAAATAAAATATCTCGTTAATCTCATAATAAATTCAATATAATATTTCCGCTTATCATTGAAACAATTTCAAACTTTTTGGACTTGAATTCAATTCAATATTTTTCCGCACAACCGTATCAATAATAATTAATCAATTCCATTACATCGCGTCAACAATACAAATATATTCCAAGTTAGTTCCAATATAATTGTCATTCATAAATCCTGTCTCCTCATACAAAATATTTTTCTACAAATCATAAAAAGCCTCCAAGAATTATTACTAAAACCAAACCAAAAAATGAATAAAAATAAAACCTTCGATAATAATTCACAGAATTACTTTCAATGCAAAAGATATTTACAATTTTCACACAACTTCCCCTATTTTGTGTATAACACACACTCACACGAGAACATTTATATGTCTAACTGCACATAAAGTTAAACGCACGATGGGAGTCCTTTCTCAAGTGCTCAGTAAAATATCTATGCATAAATATATACACATGTACAAACAAGCGTATGAAATAAATTCAAAAATAAATAATAAAAAAATGTCATCTTTCATATAATTACTGATATAAAATGCTCAGGAGATTTTTTTTTTTGCTACTCAGTCGTGTGGCCTTTTTTTTCCATTTTCTTTTTCTCCTTTTTCCCTATATGCATTCACTCACTCGCTCTTTCTCTATGTGCAAATATACAAATATATATTTATATGTGAGCGATAGCTTTTCTCTTACTCACTCTGAGAAGTAGAAAATTTTCAATTCCATTCATGTAAATTATTGTAGCGCACCGCGCGCGTTCTCGACATGTGCAACTTGTATTAATGACGCAGTAAAGGAGCAGACGGCCAAGAGAGAGGCTGCCCATTAGCGGATGAAAGCGGAGAGGGCCCTCAAACGCTATATAGCCCCCGATAATAGCCCGCGACTTATACCCACGAGAATGAGCGAGAGAAATAGAGAGATGGTTTGATGTAGTTTAGCTTTATCCTGAGAGCTCCAGCGCGCGCCATCGCCCGCCCGTGTACCAACTTTACTCTCTGTTCCCACTTTGCCCTGGCCGTTTGCCCGCCGACAAAGTATATATATGTATGTATGTATTAACATCCCCTGACCACCAGCTCTATCTCAAAAATCTCTTTCCTTTAACTTTAATTCCTGAGTGATGTTATTTTATTTAGATTCAAATTTTGTAATTATTTCAAAATTAATTTTGCTGGTTGTTTTATTTTCTGGCAACTTTTGTATTTTACTAAGAGGTTAGGATTGTTATGAAATAATGTGTTGATAAAGTTGTGGTGTGATTTTACTAAATGGAAATGATTATTTGTGGTAATTTGAAGAAAAAAATTTGTTAAATTTGTTGATTATTTTTTTCTGTAAATTGGATTTGATTTTTGGGTGAGTCAAATGATCTTTGGTTGTAACTTTAGGGGGTTGATGAGGGTTTTTTGAAGTAGGTTGATCGAGTATTTTATTGTGTTTAGGTAAAAATATGGAGAATTTTAATTGTTAGATGAAATTTAGAAATGGATATTGGATAATTATTTGTTGGAAAATCAATTTGGATAATATTAGTTAATTTTTGATATGTTTTTAAGTACAAAAATATTTATTTTAAACACATGTTATGCATTTGATATTCACAAATTGTGTTTATTTTTTCAATATAACTATATTCATCAAACAGTTCAACGAAAAAATAAAAAAATCCATCAATTTTTTATTGTCAATAATCTGCAATAAATTATTTTCCCCAACACTTCCAAATAAATTCACAATTCAACAGGTAATATTATAATTTATCCTGTACCAATCGATTTTATCTAAAAAACAAATCAACAAAAAAATTCTAAATATCTTTATTCATACCAATTATTCAACCAATTTACTAACGCGATAAAAAAGTACAGTGGAAAATGACTTGACAAAACTGTGTCTTTATGAATTCGTTACTGAACGTAATGTTGCAATTTCGGAATAAATACAATATATTCGTATACATGCATGTAATACATATGTACCTATAGATATTGGAATGAGAGTGCGTAAATACACAAGAAGTTGAGACTACTGTTTACGAGGTCAGGATGACTCTCCACTTATATACACTCCCATCTCAGCATAATAATGTGTCTCGTTAAAAGCAATACAAACTATATTTTCTACATTTTGCTTCCTCGCACTTCGCACAATCGCATGCAAATATATATTCATATATACATGTACGTGAATTTAAATCGTAACATAAAAACGATAAGTCGATTGCACCTGGTTTACAATTTAATATCTAATATTATACATTTACAACATTTTCAACCAACCGATCGCAATATTTATAAGATCACTAAACAATGATATTGATGTGTGAAAAAAACAGTATCGAAAAAATATGTAACAAAAAAAATATTGCAGATAAATAAAATTTCATTTGCTTATTTATAATAGAAATCTTATTCATTTATTCAGTTAAATCATTTGGAATCAATTACAATTTTTATTTTATAACCTTGGAATGCAGTGTTATTGTTTATAATTTTTATAAATTTATATGGTGAAAATAATAATCGATTTTGGTGTGAATAATTTTGCTTTGATTTTTACAGAGTGGTTGAATTAACGTTAATAATAATTTAAATTTATTAATCAGAAGATATTATATTTGTTTTCAACAATTTATGAATATAATTAGTTGCAGCTAATAACAATTGATCTGTAATATAATTCATTTTCCAGATTACTAACGTCGTGAGCTGAAATAAAAATCTAGCAATTTTGATAAAATTAATATTTCAATAATCACAACGAAATGTTTAATACCCCAGTCGATATTTAGTCTTACTTTAAACCTCACTATTAATGGATAATGAATTACGGATACATATATATGTTAAATAATAATTTCATACTTAAATGGCGTTTACAAATTAAAATTTTTTCGAAATAACCGATAGTTTATTTTCATTTGATTAAATATATAATTTCAATCGATTTCTCAAATTTTTATTTTTCAGTAGGATAATTATTTAACAACCAATCATTTATCAATAAAAATATATAAATCATAGTTAATTTTTAACAAAATATATTTATAATTAATGAAATCTAATTTCCTCTGCAGTTTTATAAATCAATAATAAAAAAAAAAACAATCACTATATGTATAAATATATTTCTATCGAACTTTCTCATCGAAATTTCCCAAAGAGAGAAATATTCTAAAACTGTTTATTATCTTTAATCGGTATATAAAGACAATATATCCCATACAAATATCTCTTTATAATACTTCGAAACATTCTCTCGAATGCATATAAAGGAAATGATAACGGTACATTCGAACAAATAAATAAATAAACAAACAAACAAACACATTTATGTGTACATAAATACAAAATATAAAATAAAAATATAAATAAATGCACACAGATGCCTGAATAAAATTGCAAATGTAATGAAAATGAAATTATAAAGTGATATATAATACAAGGAAAATAAAGTAAAAAAAAAAAACAAGGGAGATGAAGATTGAATGCGAGGGAGTGAATGAGAGGAAATAAAAGAGATGTAAAAAAAAAAAAATGAAATAACGAAGACAGATAGATAGGGAATGAGACAGAGTTATATTTCCATCTCTTTCCCATACTGCCCCAATAACATAATACATCACGCGCACATGCCAGACAATACTCGTTGGATTACCCCACAATGGCCGATGATTTACTTCTGCTCTCATTACCTAGCTTTGTCGTAGAGACCCGACCCGACTTCGACGCTATCATTAGAAAAGTAATGGAAGGCGTCTCTGATGCTACCGACCTTTTACTCCTATCTCACTTTGCTTATGTTGGTAGATTTATATAGTATGTATAGTATGTATGAGCTATATCTGATATTATCTGGATGAATCGACGAGATGAGAAGAAAACGAAAAGGACAAATTAGAAAGATTTCATCCCTTTTGATATAATGTATAGATGTAATGGAAAGTTTTTGTTAAAGGAATATTAATATAGGATTCAATATATAGTATCACGATTTTTTGTTCATGTTTGGTGGAATGTCGTTTATGAAATATATATGATGAGCGAAGAGGATTTATTATAGAGTGAAGAATTTTTTTTTAAAAGTTCACTCAGAGTTTGTGTCGACTGTTCTTAACGCAGATTTTGTATCAATTTTTTATACGAGAATTTTTGTTGAAGCAGAAGAGATCGATTTAATTCAATTTGTTAGAGAATGAAAGAAATTATATTGAATATATTGTTGTATGCTATTTCAATAAGTCGGAAATCTAATAATATATTATGCTGTATCTTTGTTATATTTTAGAATAAAACCTGATAATTTTTTACATATATTATATTTTATTTTACAATTTTAGTAAATAAAAGATATCCTGTAGAAAATTTCTTTTTATAATATTCTAATGAATCAGGAATATTAACATAAATTATGTTTGAGAACTGTACGATATCGTACCGATAACTCTTACTCTTAATTTATAATTGAATATAAATAATCCCTTCGGCACAAAAATTTATCATACACGAGAATTATTCCGTAAAAAAAAATTGCAACTCTAATTTTTTATGAAATGAAATAAATATTTTATGATCCATCATACTATCAGTTGAAATAATATTATAATAGAATAACTCGCAGGCACTTTCACTTATTTCTAAGGTATACTGCACAGTAAAATGATTTTTGTAAAAGAATCCATTCAAAATTCGTGTCACTAATTGTTCTGCACGCAGATTAATTTGTATCAATTTTTAACACGAGGATTTGCGTTGAAGCAGGAAAAACAATTTCGCGTAAACTAAATAATATTTCATGTCGAATATATCTCACTATAAATTTTTGTCTTCCAGACTATAAACATTCGTAGTCAACATATTTTTCAATTTTTTCCAAGTGTCTAACACACCATCGAAGTTGAATAAAAAAACAAATGAATAATTGAAATTTGTGTTAAAAAAATTTCAACACAAATTATCTGAGTGGACTTTTACAAAAAGCTTCTCACCGCATAAAAATTTTAGAAAAAAATCATGCACCAAACAACCTTTATAAAAAATCAGAAGAAATAAAAATTCCTTTTCCTTAAATCTCGAGAAAAAAAAATTAAACTCACGATTACGATCAATTTCTAAGCTACAAACACATATTTCACATAACAATAAGAAATATTACACTGCATTTATTTCATCTTTGTCTAACCCACCATAATTGCAAATATATTATAGAGGTGCAGATAAATATAAAAATAATTCTCTCTTTCTCTCCACAGTATTTTTCTTTATTTGCTCGACGGGTTGAACACCATGGCGTGAAGCGATTATGATTTATGATAGTCGTGAACGGTCAAATATACATTTGTATAGAGCGTTATGTGTATATATGTATACATATTCACACACAATATATGTATATACCTATCAGAGAAACCGTAAATTAGATTTAACTTTAAACACAGGGAAAATTTTCATCGTGCGCAAAACTTTCATATAAATAATGTGCATGCGTGCAGGTCGCATTTGAGATTAAATTTATTGAGGATACACATATGTATGAGTGTAGTATGTTGTGTTTATATGATCCTTATGTGTGAGAGAGTCGCGCGTCCACCTTCCTACATCACCAATGCATTCAATGTCCGCAATAATTATTCTATATGTATCTTATTATACTCGAGACGATCTACTATAAATTTTTCACTTTTTATTTTATTTTTTATTTTTATATATTAATTTTTTTTTTTATTAATAAATTAATTAGCCAACGGTTTATTTATATAAATACACACACGGATGTGAAGAGAATGCACTTGACATTATTAATTGAACGTGTTAAGTTATTTAAAAATATTATAATTTATTATAAAGTCAAATTGAATTTCTGTAACGTGAACGTATTGGTTTTTGTGTAGGAGTTGTAGTTTTTTATTGTTGATAAGTGGTTGAAGAATACAAGTGACATTAATGCTAACTTAAGTTATTAATTAATGCGGAGATTATCAGTTAGTAAAACAATTTGAAATATGTAAAACTAGTTGGGTTTATTTATATTTCTTAGGATTTAGAAAGGATGATATGAGATTATCTAGTCATTCATTATGTCTGATTATATTTGATTTGATGATGAAGTATCACAAAAGAAAATATGAGTGCATGAATTCATTTCTAGTTGGAAATTTATCTGAGAAGTGGTATGCGTTATGTTGAAAAGATATCAAAAGTTATCTTGTTACGAAATAATGCTCAATATCAATCAATCACACAGTGAAAAATTAAAGAAAAGAATTTCGTTTTTAATCTTAGATAAAAAACTTAATCTTTGAATGTTTTAAGTTTATTCTGATTAAATTATTTTTAACAAAAACTAAGAGTATTTTAATGTTGAGTGTTGACTAAAAAAAGCCGGCTGTATTATTGCTATGTTCAATTTTTATTTTGAAAAACTAATAAATCAATGAAATGGGAAAACAAAATTCTAAATAACAGGTGAGTAGGAAAAGTATTTCTGAAGTTTATTTGTTTATAGCTTTTTTAACATATATAATATAGGAGTTTCATACTTGAGAAAATCAAAAGACCTGGCAGTACTAGAAATTAATATAATTTACATTTTATAAATTTTTTTCTTTTTTCAAACTCTCTCTATTCTGAGTGCAAGAAAAATTCCTCGTCTCATTGGTTGGCCGCATAACAAAAGACTGAAGAAAAGATTTTCCTCCATCCCGTTTTTATGACATTGTTTCCATGATTCCTAGCCCTAAATATATCTCAACGGTTTTTCAGTTCTTTCGAATTACACTAGAAAATACAGTTCTTTTTCAGTACCAGAATTTCGACTCGGGATACCTCCCAAATTCATCCTAAAATCTTTCTTATACACCCATCCTTAACCCTTACTGTGTAATCTCTTTTTCGGCATCTTAAGGCCTAAAAAAAGCGTTTTTTTGAAAAAAATTTTCGGACGGAAAAAAATAAGCAACTCTACTGAACTTTAATGATTACTTTGTTACATATTTTAACATTATAAAAAAAAAATTTCGAGGTAAAAATATTAATATACAGCAGATTTATACACTGCACATTTGTGTAACAATTTGCAATTGCAATCACCAATCGGCGGGCAAAATGGAGGTCGTAATTTTTGTTTGAAATAAAAAAATCAAAATCAATTTTAATCTTCATGTATTTTTCTTCTATATGAATTAAGAAAAATCCAAAAAATCATGAAATTCGAAAATTTTTTCAGGTTCGAAAAAAAAAATTCATTTCAACTCGTCAAAAAAGGTTTTTAGAATTCGTTTTTTATGAATTTTTTTAGTTCAAATAGAAGAGAATACAAAACTGAATCAAACAAGCTTTGAATCGTTTCGAATTGACATATATTATTTTTGCAATCATGCCCGCCAGTTTAGAAAAATTGTAAAAACAAAAACTCGAGAAAATTCGTTTCAAAGTTTACGATCACTCGTATCTTTGAGAATATTGCAAATTAGCCACCATAACTTTGCATACATATTCTTAGATACATTAAAAATAGATTTAAATAATAAAAAAAATATCCATTTTTTGAGTGTTCCGATGCTTAAAAAAGTACATTAAAGTGTTCTAAAAATCTGAAAAAATTCATGTTACTATACCAACTATCCTACTTTAAGGTTCAATTGATAAATTGCCGATTTTTTTATTTGTTTAAACAATATATTTATATATAAACAAATAAAAGCCTTCGATCTACAGGGGACAGTCACTTTCGCCCGGGGCACGAGTGACCCGACGTTACACAGTAAGGGTTGATAAATCAAAATAGCACTTGTAATAAAATGAAGATTACTTCAAAAAATGCATCCAATGCAAGAATTGATCTATTTACATTGTGCCTTAAAAAGTAATTTGCCATTCTATTGCAAAATATTTTCGAAACCGTCATCCACATAAATAAAAAAAATTTCTAAATGCCATTACCACGCAATACCCTTCATTTTCAAATTCTTTCCAACTGTCACAATATTCTCCCGAGCTTCACAAATCTGCCCTAATTGTTTGCTCGAATCTAAAACAAGAAAAAAAAAACACACCTTTCATTTTACTATTCAACTATATATTCATCATAAAAATTTCTACATCAAAAAATTGTCATACGAATAAAATCCCATCAGTCAACAGCTTATATTTTTTTCAACAATTAAATTCAATAAATAAATATACAACATGTGTGTATACATGTTTGGGAATGTTGAGGGTTGTCTGGTGCACCCAATGATCGATCATTTCCCCCTTTCCCTCAATAAATTATGCAACGTCCCCTCGACCTCGATACGCTTCTGCTACGTTCTATTCCATGCAAACACAAGCCAAACATGTATATATAAATATATAAAGGGAAAGATGAAGCGAGATGGGTGAACTTTTGCGCGCTTTCCCTCATCCTTCTCGTCACCCTCGACAACCCCTCAACGTGCTCAATGCCATTTCCGATACACCACGCGCTGTGACATTCATTGCTTCGTATCAGCGTGCGAGTCGTTTGTACTCTCTCCCACTTTAGTCTATCTTTCTCGTTGTATAGCGATACAGACCCTTCAAGCCATTTAATTTGGATCCGGGTTATTAATTATTAATTGCCGCCAGTCTCATTACATCTCTATCACGCCTCACGACAACTGTTTCTGCTTAACCCTCGCCCCTTGCCTGTCTCTTGAAACATATGTATCTCTGTATCGTTATATGTTTAAAAAATTCTTTTGATGTAATTAGAAAAATGTATAATTTGTAAAGCAGCTGATATGAGTTTGTCAATAATGAAAATATGCAAGATTTTTTACAATTAATTTAAAGGGGATGTATTATATCGTCTCTTTTCTGATGGGTATAGCTCGTTTTTTGCGAAATTGAGATTTTTAGCGGAGAAAACATCGGCGAGTACTCCTATCTAGTGTAAAACAACTTAAGATGTGCAGAATGACAATAGAAATTTTTTTAGAGACGTCTTTATTTACCTCGTATCTGCACTCTCAAATTTAAACATCGCGTATCTACATCAAGTACCGCAGAAATTGTTGGTTAATACGTCAAAAATAAACTAACGATTGTTTTGATTGTTGACATTTACTTCTTACATATAATAATATGATATAAGTGAGTGAAATTTATTTAAAAAATTAAAAAATATTATGAAATGGGACTAATAAATTGAATGTTTATTTTTTTTTTTTTTTGATAATTCAAGGAGAAAATATTTTTGTTTGTTCTTGCGTTGTAACTTACTTTAATCTCAAAAAAACTACTTTTTTTCTCATAAAATAAATCATTGAATTTTTTTCAGCTATTAAAATGACAATAGAAGACTCTAAAACTTCTCACTCATGTAATAAAAATGTATTATTTTTAAAATCGGTAAATAAAATAATGAAACGTTATCAAATTTTTACTTATTTATAAATTTAGAATCTAAAGCAATCATTCCCAGTAACAATCGAAACTTACTGATTTTTCATTTCTTATAAGCTTCAATTTTCATCAAAAAAATCCTATTACTCGTTTATAAAAAAACTCGATATCAATTACTAAAAGAAAATTTAATGATCTACATACTTTGAAGAAGTTACTGTCACAAGATTATCTAAATTTTTATGATAAAATAAGAGTCGAATGTAATCTTGAAGAATAATTTAAATTACTGGTAAAACTTTCTAATAATAATATTAATACTTGAATTGAACTGATAGTTAATTTTTTTGAAAAAATTTGGTGTAATCTATTATAAATTTACTTATAAAAATAACTTGAAATGATTTTAAGAATTCATTTGTTTGAACGTCTAATTACTCTTTAAGAGTATATCAAATGCAAGTGAATAACTAATGATATAATATAACTGAAATGAAACTATTATGTGTCAAAAAATCTTTTTCAATGATCTTACAGTAAAAAAATTTTTTCAAATTATAACCTCGTATCTACATAAAAATTACCAGAATATTTATAGCAAAAACTTGTATCTACTTAAAATCATCATTAGCTCTTGATTGTCAATGTCAATTGATATTTTTTATTAACATTTATGTATTTTCGATATTAAAAATAGTTTTTATTGATTACTGAAAAATTATAATTTTGTAGTTACGAGATATACCCAGAAAAGGGACGAATGCTGTGACATTGTGAAATATATTCGGAAAGTTTTTGAATTTTCTACTTATTTAGAGAGAAACAAATTTAAAAAATTGAAAATTTTTTATACAAAAAAAAAATATCTAAGAATCCTCGATTCGTTTTATTTATTTCCACGTCTCACAATAGCATTCCCCCATAATCATTTTAATTTTAAATATTTTCATTCAGCTCAATTTCAAAAATGTATTATTCCAATATATCCCATATCTTTACCCCAAAATATTATTATAGATTAAAAAAAGGCTATTTCTTTTCTTTCTCTTTTTTTTTTCTTCTTTCGTTTCCCCCATGAGACATTGTCCCATGCAGATTTTATGTCTTTATTCAAAATTGATTCGTCCGTATACTTTTTCTCTTTTACGGTGGGTCTATATAGGATTATTATACATACATACATAGCTCTTTGGGTATAATGGAATGTAATATAGTTATCCATACCACCTACAACAAATTCTAGAAGGTCCAGCTGTGTTGTGTTTGCAAGCGTTACAGACCTGTAAGTAAATTTTGCACGGCTTCACTACAATATATATAAAAAAGGGAGTTTGCTTTACTTCAATCTTTTTTTTTTTCCTTTATTCTCTTTTTCTCTATTTTTTTTTTCCTTTTTTTTTTTTTGGCGCAGTTGTGGATAAGAAGAGGGCCATTGACGATATTGTGGAGTTTCAACGCCGGAACGACAACGTGAGGGGGATGATGGCGAGTGCCTTCCGCTTGTTGCTATTGAGGAGTGTTTCAGACAAATCGCCGGTTGTCGGAAAACTCTATTCTATATCCGCAACCCTACACACAAAATACCCACACACATTCCCGGTACACACACGATCCGATTTATCGCGGTTGTTTCCGGACATAAATAATTCGAATAATCCAAGTAGTTGAGAAAAAAAAATACAGTAAATAAAGTAATAAAGTGCATGAATAATTTAGAATAAATAGACTGAATTACACTGAGAAAAATATTGGGCTAAATTGTTTTGAAAAAATTGTGTTATTCATTTTGTTATGAGGTTGAGAAAATATTTTATTTTATTGATTTGTTTGAATGTATTATTTTTAAATAATAATTAAGATTTAAATTAATAATTCAATTATATTTGTATTTATTTTATCGCAGAAAAATTTATTAATCTAATAATTAATCTGTGTTAATTGTTTGATTGAAGTCATGTTATAATTTCATTAATTGTAACATTCCTATAATTTTTTACAATTCAGAAAATTTATCTAATCACATCATCAAAGTGAAAAAAAATATAAGACAATAAATTAATTAATTCACAACAAATATAAAAAATTACTAAACCACACAATAATTAATATATCTACTATTTTCCTTTCGAATATATATCTCCATGCATCATTGAATATAAAAATTCTAGTAGAAATAAAAAATTAAATTTAACTTCAGACAAATAATAATTACCAAATAACTTAACTCAACTTCTCCAACAATTCCGCCATTTATTTCAACTCGAAAAAATAAAATCTATGTTCTACTACTAATCACGATGGAGATCTCTTTCAGTTGACCAAAAAATTTTCCTCAACATTCGTATTACACTTTTGCAGCAATAAAATATCTGACAAAAAAAAAAATACAAGAAACGGGCCGGCATTTCCGTCGTCCTTATTTAGCGATTATATGCGACAGAGTGTGTGAGTGTATACATAAAGAGTAAGAGAAAGAGAAATATTCGTCGCCAGTGTCAACAGTATGTGTGTGTGTATGTGCGTGTGCCCATAGAGAGAACGCACATGCGTTATTTATTGCCTGCGAGCGCGGTGAATATAAATCCACCACACCGAGCCACTTCAGGCGTATTGTTTTCCAGATCAGGAGAAAATATATGTACCCAAGCGGGGGGTATATACCAGTATATAGTTGGCGGCGTGTGCGCATATATTGCGGCATCTCTACTGTGTCTATTCGTTTGCCTTTTATTCAGTGAGAAAAAAAAAATTGGGATAAAAAAAAACGATATAAAAGAAATGCAAAGAGAAGTAAAAAACTTAGTCTATGTATGTACATATGTTTATATATACTGATGTTTACATTGGTCAATATCTATGTAATACACACAATAAAACAAATTTTGTGACGGTCCACTCAAAATTTGTGTCACATGTTCTTAACGCAGATTTTGTATCAATTTTCCACACGAGGATTTGTGTTAAAGTAAAAAAATAATTTCGTGCACAATAAATAATATTTTATGTCGAATCTCACACTAAATTTTTGTTTCCCAGACTATAAACATTTGGAGTTAATATATATTTTTCAATTTTTTTTTCAAGTATTCAACATCATTTCCAGGTTGGATTTGTGTTTAAAAAAAATTCAACATAAATTCTGAATGGACTTTTACAAAAATTTTTCTTCTGTACATGAACAACAAAAATGAGAAATGAGAAATACAACCAAGTAATTTTTATCTGAATTAAATATCCTCTCACAAATTATTGCAGCAGATTTATTTTTCATTTGACTTTATTATGCATTAAATTATCCCATGGCTATTCAATTCACCATAGGTATTTATGCACTTATATAAAATTGTAGAACAGAATGTAGCGCACAAAAAACGAACATATTAATAATAATTTTAATTACTTTATAAAAAGTTATGCATGATGGCGTTTAATTAGATGGAATTTTGTTCACTTGTATCACAAATCTATTTATTCCAATTTCGTTATAGAAAGTCATTTATGGTAGGACTGGCAATGTCATGTTGGATAAATATCAAAAGTAATAATTGCCATACATAAATATGTATATACCCATACATAACTGTGTATTTATTGAGGATATATGTATAAATCAGGAATTATTAAAATGTAAGTGGATTAATCTGTCAATCCATTTCTTATCTGGAACGAGTCGTTGACAAGAGAGTTAAATAAACCGTAAAGTAAACTTGAATTTTCCATATTTACTGATGGGGTGAAGTGTATTATTTTCTGTATGATTAAATACAGGATTTAATGCCAGGATATCTACGAAGAAAATAAATCCATTGAAAATTTTATATCTACATTGAAATATTATTCATTTTTATTAATACTAAATTCATGTTCCAACTTGTTTTCAACGTGGGATGAAAAATATAACAAGAAAATATATATACATGTGTGGATATATATGTATAAATAAATAAAAATAAATGAAAGAAAACGGGGAGAGAAAGCCTTTAGGCGTATGCCAACAAGCGAATATATTTATGGGGCTACATGAGTACTATTGAAAACGTTTTGATGACAAGTTTAATGAGGACACCCTTATATGATATTGTGGTATGCCATATTTGTTCTTGTCCTACGCTTCTCTGATATATAAAGTATGCTGTATGGGACACTTATATAGACAAACCTGCAGTTGCAGTCAGTAGCTGTCAATCGAATTATATTTTTATTTTTTACATGTTGAATGGTAATTTTTTTCAAGTGATTTGTTTTTTTTTTCTTGGTTTCCCGTTTTTGTTTGAAGAAAAGTGTTGGAATTTAATTTATTATCCACACTGATGAATATTAACGTGATAAACAAATTGAGAATTCACTTGGATTGAAATACTAGTTTATTTTTATAGTTGTAACTTTTTTGTCATTTTATTTTTATATAATATTTTAATTATTATATGGAGTTTAAATGATGTTTTAGTTTTTTCTCTTTACTTTGAATATTTTTAATGATGTGAATTTTCGTGAAGTATTTTATTATTTTCGATATGAATTCATAAGAATGCTATTGTTGAAATTTAATTCAAGACATTTTGTATATTTATGCAAAATATTCAATCAAAATAATTTCAAACTGTTATTGTTTCATCAAATTAATTCATTTCTTATATTGAACATAAATTTTTTGAGTGTGTACAAAAATTTATGTTATATATTCAATTAATTAAAAATATAATTTACAATATTTACAATTAATCATAAATAATAATTTATATAGATATGTTTTTGTTTTAAAATAAATTAACACATGAAAAATAGTGCAACTCAATAATTTGATTTCAATTATGAAAACTCACATAAATGAATAATAAATGAACAAAGGTTTTTGCGTTTACTACTTACAACAATGTGAATTAAAATATATAAAAAAAATTATGTTATTAAAATCGCAAGTATTGAATTGATGCTATTTTCAAATTGAGTAAATATTTCATTTATTTGATTTGAATTCGAATATATAAACCGTAACAAAAAATTGAAGTTTATTTTTTTTTAAATATATAATTTCAATATAACTGCAGTTGACATGAATCTAACTATTAGTTCTCAAGTTTGCTCTATATTTTTCTTTCTATACAATTCATTACCAACCAATAAGGCTAATAATTGAACTATGAAAAAAAAAAAAAGTACACGTCCCTTTATAAACATAAACACATTCACACAAATATACATTTTTCTATCTGTCTATCTACCTACGTATTTATATTTACCCTCCAAGTTTGATGACAAAGAACCTACCGAACGAAAGGCCCCCGCGTGCGCTCGCTTCACTCAATGGAAACGGACGAATGGTTATAGAAACAGCATTTAATTTGCATAGAAGGAGCATCTTTGTCGTCGTTCGTGGTACACACATTTATTTATACATATATCCTACACAGAGAAAATATAAGAGATGAGAGTAGGAGAAAATGCGCGCGGCAAAAACCCCCGAAGGACGTGGAGAGTTGTATAAGAGAAACGATATAGAGTTTAGTGATGATGGCGGTGGGGAAACGACGTCTCTCTATTTTTTTTTTCCTTCCTCTTTCTCTCTCACCTTCATTCGCTTTTACCTCACTCACATTGCAGAGTACCGCTCAAAAGAGCATTGTCCTTTATCTATCGATTCAATCGTATATTTTATTCAGATTACGCGTTGCCAGTGCGCGAACACAGCGAATTTCTTTATGATTGGACATCGCCGACCTCCATTGTCAACGGATATAAAAGAGAGTAAGACGAAGAGAATGGTAAAATGAAAATGAGAAAGAGAAATAAAGATGAGAGACATTATTTTTTTTACATATTTTTATTTCATTTTTATCGATCGTCTATTTCCGTTCGCTTTATTCAATTGCTAATTTTTTTTTTCTTCTTGCGTTTATTTAATTAGATGGTCCAATTTATTTATTTATTTTTCTGTCGCGGAAATTAATATCGTAATAGATTCGTGATGTTTTTTTTCTTTATTTACGAATAAAAGATGAAATTAAAAAGGAAAAATATTAAAGACAAAAAAAAAATGTGTTTATATGTATATATTTCAGTTTTTTTTTTTGTTGAAAATCAACGATTGTTTACGATGGGTAATCAAGTGACATCAAACGAGTCAATCATCAGGAGGAATTGTTTACTCAAGGATTGGTCTTCAACTCTACGCAGCATTTTCTCATTCCATATGTATATATGTATAACTCTCAACAGTGTGTATATATATAAATACCGTGCTCTTCTTTTTCCCCCTATCTTTGTCACAACAATAATGTTAATTTAACGTTCCCCCTTCTCAATTTGCCAAACTCTCTTTTGCTGCCTTCTGTTTTCCGACAATTTGCTGGACACAGAAGTATACACATATATATATTTGTTTATATATATACATATATAAAGATGAAGAGGGCGCGAGAGGGAGAGAGTTGACAACTTGAAAGGGAAATGGAGCCTATTGACGTTACGAAATAAGGGTGACAGTGGTGTATTTTTTAGAAGTAGAAAAATTAATTCATTAATGTTTTTGTTTGTTAAAGGGAAATATGATATAGTTTCTCGGCTGAGAATTTCTGGCATTTTTCTGAGTTTTTTTTAAGGGTATATATCAATTTGAAAAATTTTCACATGTATTAATTAATTTTATATTTCATTATAATGTGTTTATTTATTTATTTATTTATTTATTCCTGTATAGTGCGAATTCATCTTAATCCTCATGTGCTTTCTTTCGCACGTCTTTTGTTCAGTTTCTTTTGTATTTGTTTTTTGCGTTACAAGGCGTCCAATCCTGCATTCATTATCGGCACGCACATACACATATACAAATACAAAGATTTTACCCGGCGCCTCGCGACAAGACCATTAGTAGAGATTGCTGTCGTCGTCGCCACCACCACTATTGTCAAGTCCGTTTTTGGTATTCCACGTACGTAGAATGCGAGGAAGGTGTTGCCTTTTGAAGAGAAAGAGAGGGCCAAAAGCACCTAACAGAAGAGAAAGGGGCTTTCAAGGGTCACAACGTGCAGACGATAAAAAGTGCGTGACGTCACACTATGATCGATTGATCAAAAGGGTCTATCATAATGTATAGCCAATGATCATCTAATATATTATATTCAATATTGATATTTTATCAAATATAATATAGTTATTAACATATTTTAAATTAAATTTATTATTTGCTTTTTACAATTATTGTTTAGAATTTTTATTTGTTATTCCTTTACGAATCGTGAATTATTTTTTAACTCTATCATAAATCCTCAAATGTAAAGAAGTTTAATTTTTAATAATTAGTTTTTATTTGAATAACTGTACTTCGTAGGCAAATGAAAAATAAATAAGGATTTAGTTAAAGGTGTTCATCTGATGATCGAATTGACAAACAGATGTTAATAAAAAAAATTCAAGTTCACTTATGAGTATCTAAAAAGTCATCAGTTCAAATTTCAAACTCTTTGGATAACTCGTTTGTGTGCAATTAATAAATAAAAATTTTCTAAATTAACATGGTCTCTTATGGATTATCGTGTTTTTTCCGTTTATAAACGTTAAATTTGCAACCATTTACAAACAATTTCGAAAGAAACTTTTATAATGGATAAAAAAATATCTGAAAAACATTTGAACAGATTTTTAAAACCCATTCAGTACTTGTGAACTTCAAAATTGATTAATTTGTCTCGAAAAATGCTGATTTTTTGGAGGTTGAGCTTCATATTACTCCAGTCGCATATTATGAGGACAATTACATCGCAACCGTGTACTTTTTGAAATCAGTATTAATACTTTCCGAACGCAATGTGCACTACACTTCTACATCAAATTATATAAAAGTTACTGTAAATTAATGACTGAATCAGTTTAAAGAATCAAATCAAATCAATTAATCGCAAATAAAATCATTGTAGTTATAAAAAAAGCATACGAAATAATCACACATATTAGAAAATTGAATGAAAACACATCCATTTTTGTAAACGAATTTAATGATAACATAATTTTTCAATTGCAAAATACAGCAAATAGAATTTTGAATTTATAAAAAAAATACATTAATCTAAAAATTATCTTTTTGGTTTGCATCTTTGGAAAAAAATCCATGATTATGAAATATTATTTGTTTATCTGATTGCAACGTTGTCAAACTTATTGAACGGACTACGCTAGTCATAACAGTTTTTCTTTTGACTATAACTCGGTTCCAGATAAACTCCCTTAAGTGATCGAACATATTTATAACTGAGGGATTGGGTACATATCTTTAATGCCTTAAAAAACTAATGTCTGAAAGTGTTTTTCAAGAGTATGAATAGATAGCTCATTTTAGTTATTAGTTCTAGAGTAAAAAAAAAAAATTCATTGAAATATGCTCTAATTTAAATTATTTATGTAAATTTTTTTTTTTCATGAAATTAGTTTTTCATGAAATTAGTTCTTTAATTCGAAAACTTTTCAATATTTCTTGATGTTATTCTTCTCAAATCATCGGGATCGCTTTCTATATAAGTAATCTATCTATACATTTTTTTCGAAATTAATTTGGGCGTGACAAAGTATAAGAGCAACAATATATTACAAAAATTCTTTTGAGTTTTCCAGATCCATTCGTCTTGGAAGGGGATGTTATAACGCCGACTGAATGACAATTTACATAAATAATTTAATATATAAAAATTTATAAGAATTGCGAAATTATTTTCTTATTTTAAAAGACCAATCATCAATGTCTAATACTTATTTTGATAAATTGTTTCCAATATATCCGTGATAAAATTTATCCAACACTAATACTTTCAAACATATTTTTAAATTGATAAATCCAAATCTCACAGTAAACAGTGAAAAAACTCCAGAACACTTTCAGAAACTTTTCTATATCAAAACAAATTTATATTTCAAACAATTTTTAATCATAATCCCAAACAATGAGCCAAACATTCTTTGGTAAAATTACAAATATTTGAATTTAGAATTCGAAACTTTAAAATGTTTGATATAACATCGGAATACGTATACACAAACGCAGACAAACAAATCTATCTATCTAAACGTACGAGATATACACCACCCTAAACTGAAGCTTAACAGAGAGAACGAGATGGTATTGAGCCAACGCGAACAAAGTTAGTTGATGAGTCTCTCTGGGTATATACAGTTGTCTTCACTATATACTGAGACACAACTGTAGCGGTTGTAAAATCAAACCTGGTAGTACAAGAAGATGGTGCACAGAGAAATGGTAAAAGCAACTCGGAGGAAAGGAAGGTTGAAAAGGATGCTTACAATTTGCCGGAGGTGAGGCGAAGTGATAAAGAGAATAAGTGGGTTGAAATACCATGGCCTAAAGATCTCTTATTTTATGTATATACATATTGATATTTAAACAGCGCCATCTAACTTCAGTATTATTTTCCCAGGCCATCCTCCATTACTCCTTAAAACCACTCCCTCAATATCAAGTTATACCTCATCTCGTTACCCAATTCTCCTTAGTATCAAACAAGAACCAATAAATATCTGTCTTTGATGTTAAACTTGGCATTAATTAGCAAACGAACAAAATTGTATTTAAACAATAGTACGGTAAAATTACGGAAATGTAGTCATCAGCATGATGAAAATCCTCACGAAATATCTTAAAAGAAATGAAAACATTAAGATCCAACCATCCTAAAAACAAACTCTTTCATTTCCTAATTTAAAATAAATAAATCAGACTGATAATTTAACCATTTTTATCAACAAGTTTTTTTTAATTTCGGAAAGGATAATTAATGAGAACTTCTATTTCTGGTTGATAGTGAATAGTATATTCTAATATATACTACAGTAACGTTACTGTAGATGAGCAACAGCAGCGGAAGCATCATCCTGCAGTAGTACAACAGTCACCACCAATGCTGATTACAAACATCCCACGTCTATTTATATAGCTTAACCGAAGCGAAACACAGAGACGGTATATATCCTTATAAAGGATTACGCCTATACAAGGGTTTGAGTATGGTGTGCGCGGGCGCGATACACTGGTATATCGTATATTAGAGAAAGCAAAGCAAAGAGAATGATATGGAAAAGAGAAGTGAGATGAGTTGGACCGAGTCCGATTCATTTGTATCTGTCGTTGGATAAGAGGGTGGCAGCTCAAAATCAATCAAAACCATTCAGCATAGTGGGCAGATTCACCGGGTATTAATCGAGAATTCTATACTTGAATTCTATACATATGTATCTATTATATATAAATATTAAGCTAACTATATGTAACGGCCTATTGACGTATTCTTATTCAAATATTCAATATTCAGCATGAAATAAATGAATAATACTCACATTTTTAAAATATCAATTTATCATCGGTAAATTCGCACTTCAAAACTAAGAAAATAAATATCCATGCGACTATGAAATGTAAGCGACATTTGGTAAATCCTTCAAAATCCTATGTTACTTCTTGAAATCGATTAACAAGTTGATGTGTAGTTTACAAGGTAGAATTCAGTTGCGTCAACAGAGATATTAATTAGTGGAAATATCATACTTGGTAGTTTAACCAAAATATAGCTTCAAGGCAGTTTTGGTCGTTTGGTTTTGGTTTCCTTATCAACGATATTCACCAATATGTATCTAATGCTAAAGTTTAGTTGATCTAAAATACATTAATCTGAATAAACTTTATATTTACTCATCAAACAATAATTTCTCAAGTTATTTTACTTGTTTTCTTCTTAATATTTGTAAACATAAAATGAAGTCCTTTTTTTTCCTCAGAAAAAACCAAAATTTTTTGTTGGAAATCGTATACAGTGATAGGTCTTAATAAGTGCGGTTGGGTATAAAATATTCTTCAATTGGTATGTGCACATGTATATATTTGTGAATATAAACGCATATTGCATACGTCCAAGGACTCGATAACGTACGTGCTCCTTCAAGGGGCATTGTGGTCACTATGAAATGGAGTTTGTGGCCGGTGAATTGTTGCGCAGTTATTCCATGATTGTTGCATCGCATTGGATGAACAGAGTACAGAACAGTTACAATGCGAATTTGTTCATAGTAATTCGCCTTTATAACTCTCACAATCATTTATTTTCAAATCATATTTTCCCTTATGATTTTGAATACTCTGTAAATTAGGAAAAAACTGCTTAGGTTAATATTATCATTTTTAAAATAATTTCTTATGTTTAAAATTAATTTGAGAATCAAATGCAGTTTATCCACTACACAAATTTTTAAGCTTTATGAAAATAAGAATTTTAGATTTATTTATAATTTCATCTCATCATCTATTTCATACTTTTATTTAAAAAACTTGAATAATGATTAACGTGACAATATATTTATGTTAATGAGCTTCCTCGAGTATCTACTTATATAATTTGCTAGGCAAAGTGAGGAAAATTGCAAACCAAGTTCATCGAAAATATATCCGGATCAAAGATACGTTCTCTAAAATAAGATGATCGTCTGATTTGTGTTCTTGTTGAATATGATCTTGTTAAACTAAAGGAATGAGATCTTCTATTTAAGTTGTACAATCGCCTAATTTTATATATTTGCATGGTGTATATGTACGTATCATGCAAGTATACGAAATTCAATATATAAATTAATAATTTTAAACTCACACCAAGTGTTCATTAAAATGCACTAATTGACTAATTGTTCCATATAGTATTCCATGTTTTCAAGTTATCAACGCATCTAGAAAATAAATATGCAATCTAAACTTATGAATCTCAGAATTGAAGGTGGAATAAAAATATGAAAATTTGAGGTTTGTGAAATGTTTAGAGGACTTACAAAGCAATCTAAATAATGTTAAATGGCGGGGCGTCGCTACTGTGAAATACGAATGTTTGTGATAACATTTACATTGAGCCACGCGTGTTCACCACTAGATGTTTGGTAGTAATTGGAATTTTACTACCATCGAGGTGTGGAAATGTGCATGCCAGATACATATCATTTATGACTCTTTCGTCCGTCAAAATTAAACATGAAGAGTTCTGATTCACGCAGTTGTTTTTCCTACCAGTTTTTTTAATAATATCATAAATTGTTTGTATGATTTCTAGAATTTTGTCTCCGAGCAGATTATTTTATATACGATATTAATAATGCCACGAAACAGATCTGTAAAAATTACGTGACTTTGGAATAGTATCTTGATAACTTTGTGCATTCAGATATGAAAATTTACTAAATGATCGAGATTAATCCTATATCTATATTCTATAACATTTTATTTAATAATTTCGTAAATTGCAAAATTTTTACTGGATATTTTCATTTACTCATTTCGATAAACCTGAGATTTACATGTATGTTATATATTCAAAAATTATATGTTATTTCACAATTATTTTAATTTTCAACGTAAATTCAATATTTTATTTTCGTAAATTGACACGATTGATATATTTATAATGTTGTAAATATTTAGTTATAATCTCATGATTGTATTCTACATGTTGCTTGTGTATTTATTTCCGAGCTTTTTGAAATTTTAATAAATATACAATATGATTTAGCAACTGTTTATTTCCATAATGATAAATTTATCCAAAAAGCTAAATTAATATTACTGTGCGTTGTAGCAACGTAGCTCCTTCCCGAATTGAAATTTTGCTCCTACTTTAGACCTGCATATATCCTTTCATAGGAATTGAAGGTATTATTAAGGACAAGCTCTTTAATTTTAGTCCTTTTTAAGACCTTAGAAATGGAAGATAATCTCATTTCTTCCACTTTAAAATATAAAAAAAGTATAACGAATTTTAACTTGTGCATGGATGATAATAGAAGCTTCTATAAAAAAGAAACAAGTTAGGAAAACTAAGGAGTCATTAAAGGTTCAAATGAATATGAATTAGGATATGAAAGGTATTGGGAAGTCACTATTTCGGACTCACGAGGTACAATTGAGATACAGTAAGGAAATAAAGGTCAAATGCAGGAACAAAATTTTGACTCGGGTTGTTTTATAACTATTCTTGTCCACCTAACTTTATGCAAATTTAAAAAATTAGAACTGAAATGTCGCATTCAAATCATTGCTAATCTATTTGGGTTCAATATTTATTATGTTCGATACCTACAAAATGACTCTGAACCTTTCAAATTGTAAGATAAAATTTTGATAACAAACTTTTTACACAAGATTTTTACATAATTAAAATTATCCTCATTACCAGAATGACTTTCTTTCGATAAATCTCTCTATAGACTATAGTTTATGTATATATCCAATATAATTTCAATGAACTCATTTGCTTTTGTATTTATTCCCAAATGGATGTATCAATCATTTGACGCATATTGCTTTTCACAAAAGCGCTTCTTGTAACACTAGACTGCTATACATCGAACGACCCGACGACTGCAAATTGTTACGCTAAAATTACCACATGGCTCAATTCGTCCAGTGTATATGCAATGAGAAGAGTAAAAGAGGGGAAAACACACGCGTATGGGCCATACGCGATCACTTCAAAGTACTATGAAGCCTGGAGGAAGTCGTAATTTGTGAGATTGTGTGAGAGTGCACTAAGTATTTGCAACCGATCTTTAAATTCAAATTAAAAAAAAATTATTTATGATAACAATAAACTAAATGAACTTAGAATAAAATAAATGAATCAATCAAAATATATAATCAAAAATATTTCAAATCCAATAAATTAAATCATTAAAAATTACAAAGAAAATATATTTATGATAGAAAGTAATTAAATTAAATTAATATAATAAATAAACAACTATATGCATAAAATATAATTTTTGATATCGATCAAATAGATGGAATTTAATATCACAAAAAAGAATCATTCTTTTAACAAACAGGAAATCTATTCTCAATTAAGTATATCAAAACAGTTTCTAGTTATGCTGCACCAACATTTCAACCAAAATTAAAATAACAAGTTGCCAAATATGAATATTTGTACTTGTTGAGTGACAGATCAAATCTACAAACGATGCAATATCTAAACTTCACAAACGAATGCGAAGTGAAAACCTGCTTGCTCATTGCAATGAAAGTTACAAATACATATACACTACATATAAATAAACAAATACATATGTATACATATTCATATATATTGAAACAGTAGCGCCCCAATACTTGCCGTAAGTTGCAGTAGTGGAATCGCAGTTTAAGCTAACCAATGTGCGCGCGTACATTGACTTCTTATTTAATAGTTTAATCGGTCGGGCAACATTCCAATTATCCACTCACTTCATTTTGTATCCATGTGCACATATATATTCGTATGCATTAAAGTTTTACTACTGCAGGACACACGCACAATCATAAAATCGACTCTCATTTCAAGCATTCAAGTGAAAAGAATAAAAATAAAATAAAATAATATTATATTCGCACATAATAAAGCAAATACATATGGAATATTTTATATTTGTTGGATATAATATTCAAGTGCTAGATGCATGAGGTTTGTGACTCTTGTGCATCCCGTCTCATGGCCATAGCACATATCACAACTTGTTTTCAGTGTTACCTATACGCACTTGAAATATATATAAATATATATACGTACATGCATACATATTTCTGTGTGTACATAAATGTAAGTACACGTAAGGAAGCAAAGAGATTGCAAACGCGCCATCACGATCAAACGCATTGAGAAAAACAATTTAACATGGATAAAAGAATCTTTCTGTATGTATATATGTAAACCAATACACAATTAAATCTAGAGTACATACTACATATCAATGTGAAACGACTTTATGTTTGTATATTTGTTTGTATGTATGTATGTATAGATTGTACATGTGTGAGTTTTGCCTTTAAACAATTATCTCTAATGGGGTACGATACTATAAATCGACATGTGCATATAGTAAAGCGATGAAATCGCGGTCTGTTATGTCCGCAATCGGATGGGAAGAAAATAGAAACGCGCGCACCTTGTATCCCGCGATATGTCAATGTGATACATACAATGTACAGGCGTTTATAATATACCGGGTGTATTATTCTATGTATATACAATATTATTGATTGAATTTTAAATGATAGAGAAAGTTAATAAACATGGATTGCTAATTTCTTCACATGTGAATTATTTTTTTATGTTTTTAATTTGATCTAATTCATAAAGTTGTTAGAAGTGGCGAAGAAATTGTGAAAACTGTCTAAATATATTGCTTGCACTTTAACAATTGATGCATGTATCTTTTTCTAATTTATTATTTGTTTGAAAAAAGCGCCAATCATGCGCATTGTTGCCACATTTCTGAATAAGTGTCACCTGACTTAATTAGCAAGAGCTAGATACTTGGAGTTGAGTTTATAAAATTGATTAATATTTTTTTGAACGATAAATTGCGCTGAAATTTTTTCAGTAATTGTAAAATATAGTATTTTATTTGCAGGTATATTTTCAGGTTAAGTTAAGTTTTCAACTTTCGAGATTTTCCTATTACTGAATAGAATGCAACTATTTTTACCGTATTTCTTTTATTGCTTATATATCCCTGAGTCGAAATTTTGTTCTTACTTTAGACTTGCATATAACTCGTTTTGTAGGAATTGAAGGTATTATTAAGAACGAGCTATTTAATTTTAGTCCTTTTTAAGACCTTAGAAATGGTAGATATTTCTATTTCTTTCACTTTAAGGTATAAAAAAGGTATAACGACTTTTAACTTGTACTTTTTTGTATCCACATAATTGGGGTGTCCGTTATTTACCAAGTTGGTTTTTTTTTCGCAGCGCCCCCAAATTATTAGTTCATGACCTAAAAAAAAATATCAGACCAAAATCAGCCTTTTAAATTGACATTAAACCGTGCCGATAAGACGACATATTTTCTCTTTAAATAATGTGGGATTTTTCCACTTTCTACATTTATTTTTTTTTAATAAAAATTATTGGGTTATTTTGAAAAACATTCGATTCTCATTGTATTGTAATGAGAAAAATTCTCGCGATTCAGTGCGCTCACGTGCATAAAAGTTAGAGTTTAATAGAAAATGTTTGTTTTTTATTTCAAATTCTTAACAATCATCGATGGAGTGAAAATTTTTAATGATTGTACTAAAATGTACTTGTTGGTCACATTATTTTAAATTCTTCAAATTTTTTCATTTTAATACAATGAGAATATTTTGAATATTTCTCAAAGTAAACCAATAAATTTTATCCAAATGATAATAATTTTACCGCCAAAGCATGAAAATCTGAAAATTCACTAGAAGTTCAAATTTAACCTTGAATAACTTTTGAAGGAGCGAATTTATCAAAAAATCATAAATACATGGATGATAATGGCGGTATAAAAAAGGAACCATTAAGTTAGGAAAACTAAGGAGTTATTAAGGTTCAAATGAATATAAAGGATATGAAAAGTATTGGGGAGTCACTAACTAGGACTCACGAGGTACAATTGAAATACAGTAAGGAAATAGAGGTCTAATGTAGGAACAAAATTTCGACTCGGGTCTCCATTACAAAATATTTTAAACAATACACGGTAAATAAAGTCCCTATTTTTTTATAATTATATACATATAATTGTTTTACTTTTACGATTATTACCAATAACAAAGAAAGTCAAATTTATTCAATTTAAACTTCGAATTATTTTAAATAATTTTTCAATTGTTTTTTTTTGTTCTTCCTTTTTTCAACGAATGCTTATGTATATACATGAATCATTTGAATACATATATATACTGATCCTATGTGTATTAGTGCGAGGATTATTATATTAGTTATTTAATATATCAATATGTTGTCAAGTTGTCACATGATTTATGATATTACAATTCAAAGTTGTTTATATAAATGTTCTGATTGTATATATATATGTATATTGATGTGTTTGTGTATGCGGGGGCGTAACTGTATAGCGATGTGTCGACTTGATAAGTCACGTTGTCCCGCAAGATATAACGTGACAAATGATGGTAGGTACATTGGCACTCTCATTATACTTTGATGCAACTTCATTTTCATTATATTTATTATGTATTTATTTCGTATGCAAATTATACAAAGATAATTATTCAAGTATTAATTTATCAATTATTAATTAATTATTTAATTATTCAAATATTAATAAATGTAAATATATATTTTTCTTTGGTCCATTCTTTTTTATTGTATGTCATTATTACTAGAGAAATGCGACTACTTTATTAATAAATTGGATGATAACGGTAGTAGGTAATTAAAACTTTGAATATTCTACAAAATTTGCTGTTTTTTGTTTGTTGTTTTCAACGAGCTATTTCTGCAATTTATTATTATTTTGTGTACGATAAAGTCAAGGGTTCACATGACATTATTTGTTGTTTGCTACAATAATAGTATGAATGATAATTTGTAGTATTTTTTTTCATTTGAACGTATAGCTCTTTCCGTGGTTTGAAACTTTCGATTTTATCCGATTAATTTTGTTGCCTAATGTGGACCAATATTTCTAATAATTCTTGAAACTCCAGAGAATTTTGAAAATAATCGCGATTTTAAGGTTTCCCGACACTTTAATATCATAATATATATTCTACTAAATTGTTAAAATGCTTACACTGTTTTTCTAATTAAATAATCCTAGTAGGACATTTCCATCAATTTTTCAATCACAAGAAAACTAACAATAAACTTTATATTCCGAGAAAAAAAATCATCTTCAGTGAAATTAATTTTATTGAAACTTATCATACACTCAAATAACAATACATACACATATAATACACTAAATACAACTGTACGAATATGTTCTTCGACATGTTCATGTACAAATATACATATCGGACATATATTCTAAATGGGGGAACAATCAAGTGTGAATCAAGCGACCATTTGTTCCTATATGAATGTTCAGGGAGCCCAAGCATTATTTGGACACAAAGTCTGTCGTTTCTTCAAGTGCTCTTGGCATCCATTCCCTATCTCACCATCAATAATAATTACTCGACAACCGCCCCAACAAACAAACAGTCGAAAATCCAAATCATTTGAATCACAATATTTTTTGTTTTTCAACTCTTATAATATTTCTAAACATTCATAATATTTTTTAATATTATATTTATCTCGGAAATGTGTTCAAAACGTGATGATACTTTGTTTGACAGCGTGAGAGTGGCAAAATAAATGTGCAAACACATGCAACACACATACATTTATATCAAATAAATTTCTAAAGCATGTACATGTCAAGTTCTCTCTGTTCTTTCGTATGGTAATGGTGAAGCGCCAGAGTAACGATGTCTACAATATATCCACAAGTATATACACACTCACACATAAATACAAAAGATACATACATATATACATATATACACATACATAAATGTATAAATAAATCCAAATGTAAAAGAGATAAAAAAAAAACTCTTTTAAATGACTGATATATTTTTTTTCACGAATAAAATCCACATACATACATTTTTGTATATGTATCAAACTACGCATTGTTCCTTTGGCCTCGCTAATTGCACATTGTATACCATTGTTACTCCACCACAAACGTTTACCACCATCTTCATATATATTTATATCACATGTACATGTTAGATACAGTGCATTAAGAGTCGTCGCTATATTTTCTTTATATGTATTAAAACGAAACAACGTAATTAATTGCCAGTCTACCATGCATTGTTAGGCGATAAATAACACTGAAGCCATGGATTTTACAACCAATTAAAATATTCAACGGAGACAAACAACAATGGATATATACGAAAGATCCCAATGTGATATTCTTATTCATTTATTTACTCTTCTTATTGTATTTTTATTTTTGTTTGGGGTTTCTTTTTTAATTTTATTGTTTTTTTTTTTTGGATAGTTTATTTTTTGACAAAGACGTTTATACTCAAAATGCAGGGAAACTATATTGGGACAAGATTAAGATAATTGTATGTATGTTTCATTGTTTAGGACGTGGATTATTATAAGTAATTCATTTATTAATTATATTGGAATATATTCATGGTCTTATTGAAGACATCGCTTTTGCACTTTATTTTATTTATTTATTTTTTTTTTTTTGGTAGTCGATAAATTTGAGATTGGTGAACGTTTTTCTATGAATGGGTTCATTTATATTGCATATATATGAGAGATTCAAAGATGGAGAATGTAATTATACAATACGTTTAACAAATAGAGTTATTTTTCCTTTTAATTGAATCAAAAACAAAAATATTCTTAAATATTCAAAAAATTACTTTATTTATTATTATACATTTGATGAATATAATTATTTTATGACATAATTCAATAAAAGTATTACAATAAGAAAGTACAGGATGTTCAAAATTTGTATTAATGAAAACAATAATAAAAGCTGTATTTTTTCGTGTTTTATTTTACTTCATTGAGACTTAAATTAGTGAAATAAAATATTGGCACAATCTAATGATAGAATTAATTAAGTATTTTTGAACTCCCAGTAAAATATATTCAATGATATACAATATTTAAATAATGTATTGAATTCATAAATTAATTTGTAAATTTATTTCTTATTTAAAATCGAAAAAATGATATTAGAACTCATCTGCTAATTATTATTTTACCTCAACATTAAAACAAAACTTACTCATCTTTACCGTTAAATTACAATCATACATTCAGATATATATATTTAAAAAAATACTCAAACTTTACATGTATATATCTCTGTACATGTCATGTTAAAGCACGTATAGAACTTTAAACTCTATACGTAAAATGAATATCTCTGGATCTTTTCGCTTTTTTCTCTAATACCACACACAAGTTCATCTTTTCTTTTCTATCGCGCTTTCTCTCATTCTCCCTTCTTCTTTATTTTTCGCCAAGCATCAGACGCTTTATTTATTGCCACGTAGGCACACACACAGTCGAATGCAACTAAAGCTCCTCTCACTCTCCTGTTTTTCCCCCTTCGCCGTTCAACTTTATTTGTGTTTATGTCTTTTGAATGTGTGTATATTATTATATGTATTTATATATTTGTATACATATAGATATAATACATTTTATTTATCTCCGTTTTACCCTTCTCGCGGCTTGTTTTTACACTGTACATTACAATACCTGCGCCATGTACGCGTTACACGCCGCGTGATTAATCGCTGCGAGATCCGACGCGCCATAAGACAGAGGAAATACGGAAACTATATATATATATATATATATACATATATGTGTGTATATGTATAATTGCTGAAGACTTATGAAGCCAGTTTGGAATGTGTGTGTGGCGCCTATTAATTTACGTGACGCTTTTGTAAAAAAAAAAAAATGAATAAAAGAAAGGAAGAATTTATTTAGCATTTAAGAGAGTGAATTTTTCGTGTTATTTGATCGTGAATATCTCGATGTAGATTATATTGAATTTATGATTATATGGTCGTTTTTTGTGCGCCAAAGTCTGATCTACAATTTCATATTCATATGTATATAGGTGCAATATAATTTGTAAACGTGAGAGTACGAAAATAAACCGTAAATCTGTAATTTATTGAAAGCCAATAATATTGCTACTGTCTATTTTATTTTTTTTTTTCTTTTTCGTATTTTATTATTATTTTCTTTATTTTATGTTTTCTGAATATTTTCTCAGATGTTATCTTGATGCAATGACAATAAATACCAACATTTTATAGGCCTAGGTAACTATTTCAAATAAAATATCAACATGTCAGTATTATGACAACGTGTTTCTGCATTCATATGGATAGGTCAAATCTATGGGAAATAACACGATGAAATGCACAGTATTTTTTTTATTTTTCGTTTCATTATAAACATTTATATATTTATTTATATATGCGTGTAAGTTTTAGAGTTGTAAATGTGTTGGAAGAGAATGTATGTGTGTGTGCGCATGTTGTTCAGCAAGAAATTACCAGCCCCGCTACCATTCCCGACAACAAACACGATCAAACCACTCATCCTTCGACAACGTGATTAATAGCCTTAATTAAGATATTTAATTGATATTATTTTTATTTTATTTATATATCGATATAAATACGTGGTGTATATTGACGTGTCATGTCAATGGCGCAATGAGTGCGTGATGCGATATAAAATTTAATTATTAAAAATTCTCAACAATTAATTTGTTTTAATTTTATTATTTGATTCGTTTTTTTTTTTTGAAGGAAAAAAATATTTTTATTATTATTCATTTGATTGTGTAATTAGTTCATGATTAATTTTTATTTTGTGGAGATAAATGAAGGAGAATATTTCATGTAGGTGGAAAATTTACATTATGAAAATTTTTTTTTATGTTCTCAGGATTTATTTTTCGCTTTTTTGGAGAGGGAAAATATTATTTTTCATATGTTATTATGTCATACCAATTGTTTCGCGATATTAAATATAACAGGATTGCATATTGAATATTTATTATAATTCAAACAGAATTAAATATTTTTTATACATAAATAAATAACAATTCATATCGAAATAATTATTCATATAGAAAAATACAACAGAAGAGAATTCTAAAAATTGCCAAATTTTTATATTTTTGTTAGAAATTAAAATTCGATTCAATAAAATGATAAAAAAGAGTTGTTAAACATTTCAATAAACTCAAAAATACTGCTATTATATAATTCATTAATATTAGTCTCAATAACATCAAAATACACAATTTATTTACACAAAATTATTTTGATAAATAACAAAATTTAATTTAATAAAAAAATCTTATATTTATTCACTCAATCAAAGTCTTATTAACAATTAAATTCAAACTTGATTATATTCAACCAACATTTTACTTCAACTTATTGCAAAAACACTATTATTATTTATTGAAATCATTTATATTTTTTCTATCACTATTCTAAATCTTACTATACACCAAATAAATTACATTACAATACAAAACTTTCATCGATGATCCTGAACAAAAAAATTTCATTCAAAAAAAAAAAAAAAATAAATAAATATCCGACCACTAACATTATTTAATCTGCAACAATAAAATACAATTTTTCATGTATATATTCCATAAATAAATTCTCCTGAGGCTATCGATTGCATGTTGATAATGGTTGCTGATGTCCTGTCGTTTTACCATCATTCTCTAAAGTGCGCGAGTAAATTTACCATTGCACGTAAATTGCTAAGCGGATTCTTTACAATGTATACAGGCATGTAATACACATACATACATATATACATGCATACATATGTATAATAGTATATGTATAATGGGGCATGAGCAGAGCAACTGATTGCGCGATCACGGAAGGGACTGTACAACCAGAAACTAAATGACCGCTCTGGCACTTGTGTTATTCATCTACGTGTTCGCCTTTCTGTCTGCCTGTGTGTGTCTGTGTGTGTGTGTGTGTGTTGGGCACAAATGTATAGAATGGTGTTGGGAAGAGTATACGAAACGTCTTGAAAGGGGTGCGATATAAAGCCGGACGTACATTGTTCATCCTTGGCAACGGGCGGACAATACGTGCAATCACCGAGCGATGAGCTCGTGTTGATTGTTTCGCTTTTTTTTTTTCTTTTTCATTCTCTCTTTTCATTCCGCTTTCATTTTTTAATCTACATTGTGTGATGTGTTCTCAACACCTTGCACGCTAAAGATATGGTCAGGGGTATAGTAGCGATTTGCTATTATGCTGTTTTATTTATTTATTTATTTATTTGTTTAGTTGTTTATATTGCAGTAATTTTCAAAACTTTTTAATCGGTGGAGAAAAATGTTTATAACTTTTCGGTTTTTATTTGAACTAAGTGGATATGATGGTGAGTTTGAATAAATTGTGTTATAAAGTTATTTGCGGGATAAAAAAACATTTTGAACGAAATTGTATAAATTTCATTTCCGAACAAACCGGAACTTGAATTCGAATGAACGAAGCAATTTATACTTTTCTCCGTCTTCGATTTGTTGTGGACAAATATAAATACTTTTTTTTTTTATCATTTTACGGGATAGGAGGAAAAAGTAGGATTTTAAAAATTAATATCTCAGATTTTTCAATTTTTCTAATTACAGAAAAAAAATATTTGCGCTTCGTTATAAATTGATATAATAATTAAATTTACTGTCTAATTCGTGAAATATAGTCAAGTATTTTGGATAATAGTTTCTATAATTTCTAAAAAACTTTACTTTCATTCGATATATTAAAATGAGGATGAATAAAGTTTCAGGATTTTTTTATAGACAAAAATTATTTGGGAAATTCATATTATTCTGCAGTATAATTATTATCATTTAGATAAAATTTGATCACCAGTTTTTATGAATTAGAGTGCACTTTTAGTAATTACTCCATCGCCCAAATTAGAATGATCATAATTTAAAAATATTATCGATTATTTAAAGTTTCTAATATTGAACAAAAGAAAGTCAAAAATTAAATTGTTCGTTCATCAGACCGCCATTTTGTATTGAATAATTACAATCAATTACCCAAGTTCCAGGAAATATATCCAGCCCTTGTCATTCTAGACTATCTACTTTTTACCTCATTATCTTTTACAATAATTATTATTTATCAATGAAATTTTGTAGAATATGAATGTTGAAATTTCAATAAAAATCTCCCATGGATAAATAATTCAATTAAAAGATTTTTTAATCAAAAAAAAATTCTTAAAAACTTTCTCATTCAAGAGTAAAATTATTTCTATCATTTCAACAATATAGTTTATTTACCAATTCAATTTGTAAAAACTTGTTAGGACTTGTTCCAACTCAACCAATCAACAATCATCGAATAAAAATAGTTAATTTTTACTTCCTTTATTCCCCCGTCATTTAGAAATAATCAATCACACGAAACAATTGTATTTCCTGCCAACTAAATTACTTGACAGAAACCCTAGAATATTATTCAGGACTAAGGATATTGTTTCTATCACCTTCTCCTCTTCTAATTCTCATTCTTACCCCCTGCATACAATACCATATATACAAATAAACACATACACAATACAATAATCGACAATGAAATTGTGGGAGCAATTTAGCGAAAGCAGAGAAAATTATTGACGTTTGTTTCCATTCTCAATTCTCTCTATTATTATCATCATCTTCACGATAAATCTCAATATCTCTGTATATATATTAAATCGTTCTCTCTCATTCGCATTAGATTTAGATAGTAAATGCGGTAGCAAGCAACTTAGTCTTCTACTCTGAGCTTTGCAAGCTCTTCTCACCCTTCCTATCCAATACCACTCTACCATCAACGTCGCACTGTCGACCTACCAAGCGTGGAAATACAATTACCACGTCGAATACCACCATATAACTGTGGTGCAACTCTCCCTTTTCCGTTTGCCACCTACAAACCACCACCACCACCACCACTACGAACCACCCTGCACCCACCCTTCTTCACCAAGTAACGACGCTTGATTGTATAAGCTTTTGAAAGGATATTGCCTTAAATAAACAATATTAAATCTGCAAATGGAATTTTCGAATGGCATTTATGCGAGTGCAAATTCAATATAACACAAATTGTGTATAAAAAAAATTATTATCAATTGTTTTATGTAATAATTGTTGGATCTTATTATATTAATGAGTGGTATTTCTTTTTATAGAAATTTTTTTCGTAGATATTTATTTTTGGTTTTTTTTTTTTTGCTTGTTTTCTTAATGGAAAGCATAAGTTCTTCGGGTTCACTTGTATGTAAGAGTGTCGTCAGGAAAATCGAAGGTAATCTTAGTTTTCTGAAGTTAATATATATATATGAAAAAATAAAATAAAAAATTATATTACGTTTGTGCCTTACGATTGCGATTTTCCTGTGGTTTGATTGAATGCAAAAACTCGATTTTACTTGATGGACTATAAAGGATTTGAATCGTAACATGAAGAAAAAGTTGTTTGACTCCTGCATAGATTGGCATCTTCAAACAAAAATATATTCATGTGTGCGCGCGTGTGCAAAGAAATTTTATTCTAAATAAAGATTCGAATTGAATTTTATATTAATTTTTTTTTTAATGCTACATCTTTTCACGTCAATTGCATGACGGAATTTTTTTATTTGTTTGTAAATTTATTTGAAGAAACTTTGACTGTTTCGCATCAATCTTTGGAATTTGTATTCATTATTGTTTCACAATTTAATTATCATAATGAATAGAACTATAATAATAATGATAATGATAAAATTTGTAAAACATGTGTTTGATTGAAAGATTTTTTTATTGATAATTGTTTAATTATAATATAGTAGATATAAAATTTTGATACCAAACATAATAAAAGAGAGAAGAACAAATGAAAATATATTATAAATCGTTAAAATGTGAAACTTGAGAGAAAAAATATAAATTAAAATTTTTGTTAATAAAATTAAAATCATAATATTGTCAAGAAATTAATTAATATCGTTTTTAACAAATCAATATACGATTCATAGAGGATCAAAGGATGCTAATTTGAAAAATTACATTATAAAAATATAGGAAAACACCATCCATTAACAAATACCAGTATTACGTAGTGTGAGTATTGTCAAAAAAATTGAGCATCGCTTAAAAGCAGCCATATTGATAGTGCTGTGATAAACTGCATCGAAGTAAAAATGCTATCTAGAAAATTTTCAAAGTAAGTTATAAATCTGCTTGCATCTTGAGTGTAACTTATATTTATATGTTTATATTTATACAAATCTATAGTTAAGTGTCTTAGTTGTAAAAATCAGCGCTTATTTGAGAAATTATTCGTAACACAAAATGATAAAAATATTTTAGGTTACAAATGGTTATGTTGCTAATTTGGAATATGGCTCAGGTTGCTACGTTTGTGATTATTGCAAAGACTACAAAAAATATAATTGATTTAGATATAAGCTTGAAGTTGAATTTTTTAAATTTTATAGTTGAGATTTAAGTTTAAAGATATTTATATAGTTAATTAAAGTTGATTATTAAGGTGATTGTAATTTGAAATACCCTATTCCAAATTATATTCACATTGGTTAAACCACGCCAATCTGCAATTTTATGATTATAAACCAAAATTTATCCTATTTATAATAATCCGAGGCTGTTTATTTTTTTTATTTAAATAAAATATAAGTTTCTCTAACATTTAATGCGGTTCTTACTTTTTTATCTCGTAACCCATGATTAATACGATTTTTTTAAAAAGTGGTATTCAAATTTGCATCTTTTCCTCTACTAAATTATTCTCCAATAATAGAATAGTTGATAAATTTAATTAATATAATAGAAAAAACAATCAATAAAATTTTGTATTGGATTCAAAACTTGACAGTATTTTTATTTCAAAAACTATTATTTTGATATAAATACTTGAAAATTTTCTAAAAGTGCACAATAAACTTCAATCTTATAGCATGAAAAAAATTCACTGTCACTCATAAAAAATAATTCAACAAGAAATATAAAAAAAAGAAATTAGAATTAGCAATTAAAATTAATTTTTTCTAAAATTTTAATCCACTCTCAGTACGGTTCCAAACTTCATTCCAGCCATACATGATAATCATTCTGTCAATGAATGGCGGCAATGTTTGAATTTGTTGACAAGACGTAAAGTCTGAATAATGTACATGCATGCGTATATAAATACATTATACCGACATATTATACTCGTAGCTTGTGTTAGAGTTACTAGAGGAAATCCTCATGCTATATAAACGGCAAGACGTCAAGATACAGCCAGCATACAATCTTTAGATGTATATATGTATATTCATACATGTATGGATGTATATTGGTGCACATTATGTCTCCATTCGCCTTGCATCGCGCTTCGTGACGTGACATGAGTGTTTCAGACAACCTAATTACATCACAGTATAGCATGTCGTCAGTAGGTATAGCTCACCACTACCCTCACATGTAAATATATACATATATATATATTTACCATTCTTGAATTTATGTATTCACTATAAACACACTCAAAATAATTCGATGGTTACAATGAGCAAAATATTTTTTATATTCAGTGATTTTTTTTTTTTATTCAATATTCAAAATTAATATCTTTAACCAATTTATTAAATTTATCATATTGAAGTAAATATTTTTTTGGAATAATTAATATTCATTTTGATAATTAATATTTATTAGAGACGAATTTTAATTATTTTATACCAGTGAATTTTTTTTTTTAGTAAGTAATTTATATTATCATCGCGGGGGCGTTTTGTTATATATTTGTTCAATTTCAGAGGATTTATATTTATATAGTTACTTGTTCAAGAGGGCATATTTTTAAAAAAGTGAAATGAAAATCGTTGAACTCGTGGGATTTTTCAATTTTAATATATAAACTTGAGAGAGGAAATCAATTTTATTTCAATATATTTATTATCATTTGTTGAATTAATTCAGCATATCATTTTCCACGATAGTTAAACAATTCATCGAATTATTTTAAAGAATAAAAGTGCAGTTATTTTTGTAATCACTTTGTCTATCGTCTGAACTAGAATTCTAATGATCGAGCAATTGTTTTGGATTTTTTACTTTTCTTTGAATTATGAAATAAAAAGTCGAAAATTGAACTTTTAATTTATCACGCCATCATTTGTTTTCGGATAATTATTGCTTAATTATCCTAGATTCACTAATAACGATATTGTTCTTGAGTAAAATGGTTTTTTTTTGTTTCAGCTGATTACAAAAGACCGTCGACTTTCGGCCTTGTTATCTTTTATAATAATGATCATTATTCATCGAAATTCTGCACAATTACTGTTACACTATCAATAAAGATACTTTTTAAACAACCTGATGGAACAAATCGTGAAACCTCAAAAAATCCTTAATATTCATCGTTTTTTTCATCATCAGTTTATTAAAAATTTTAGGTGCATATTTTCCATATTAATTAAGTATTTCTTTTTTATTTTTATTTCCGAATGACGCAAATATCAAACCGTATTATTTGAAATTGTAGTATCTCAATTTATATATCAGTAACTATCCCATAAACCTCGATTTCGTTAATTGCTTAACAGTTGCAATAATTACTTTTTATCAATAAAGTCAATAAAAAGTTTCAATTCACTCATGAAGAATCATAAAAAAATTTTAAAACACTTTTTAACAATAAATTCCGATTAAAAAGTATATTTAATTATTAATTTAATTATGATAAATGTAATAAAAAAATTTTAATAAATTTTGCTATGCAACTAAATAACATATATATTTATACACATCAGAAAAAGTATCTCTTCCATTACATTAAGAAACGAAATTAATCGGAGCAACTAAATTTATCATACTATTCATTATAATAATTAATATTAGTTAAAAACGAATGTTATTCAAATTTGTTACCCGCAATTATTTCTTCTTTTTTTCTTAGTACATACAGTGACAATACCACAACCTTGAAACAAAGTTAATGAATAAATTTTCAATAATTTATCATTCGGAATATCTAACAAAACAAAATGAAAAAATAAAAGAGCAAAATAAAAAAAAAGAAAAAACAATATAGAAATATTCTTTCAACGAATTAGTGACTAATAAACATTTGTGTGAAGAACGATTGTTAAAAATGTGCGCATACGATAGAAAGAATACACATGTGATGTAAAAAATAAATAAATAATTGGTATGAGTGAGACAAAAAGCGAAAAAGATCTTCAGCAAGGACATCTATATAGTGGACAATGTGTGGCAGATTGAATGAATGAATGCCGCTGATGAATGTTCACAATGCGAGACAATAAGAGCTGAAGAAGCTGACACAATGCCATGACAAAAGATTCTTCTGAGTCACATTGAGGCGAAAAATTCACACGAGAGTAAGCCGACGTCGCCGCCAACATTTGAATTATTTATTCCTTTATATATACATCCATATACATATATGCTTACATATATGTATAATATATATTAAAAAATACTTTAAAATAAATTTGGAATCATTTCATAATTTCATTCTAATGATTTGAATCTTTCAAATTTATGAATAAAATAAATTTTTATCTGATAATAAAAAATTCGCTAAAAAATATTTTTCTTTTTCTCCTTCATCAATGAAATATATCACGATTAATTCATCCGCAATGTCACATTTTACATTTACATTAGATATCAATTTTACATATGTATATATAGATATATACATATATATAGTGGATAGAGCACGGCGTAGCGCACAAATCGATTTTGCACACAGGCAAAAGACGAAAAAAAAAATAACAAATCACATTAATTTTATTTTACATCTTGATATAGCGAAAACTTTGACAATTTGCATAGAATTATCGTCAAGTATCCTTGACATCAATAAATAGATTGCCATTTTTTAATGTTAATAATCTGTCGAAAGGAAAAAAAAAAGGAAATAATAGAAATAAATTATCAGAAATTGTATTTTATTTATTGTTCTGTTGGAATCAATTGAATTTTTATTTCTTTCTGGAATTGATGTGTGAAAAATATATTTTGATTGTTTGTAAACTAAATTTAATGAATAATACATATAAAATGTCTGTACACCTGTAAATGTGTTACACATTTTAAGAGGGTGGTGTTGGCCAAGACTGTAAACCCAAAGGACACATCAGTTTCTCTGGCTTTCAATCGTTGAGGACGGTCCAGTTAACAAACAAAGTCCATTTGAAGGTTCTCGCCTCAGATGTCATGTACATAGTATACAAATACATATAGTCATATATATAAACACACATTTCCTAAGTACTATGCATCAATATTTGTCAATTAGTTCCTAGTCCCAATGTTTCCACCAATTTATTTAATAAACACTAATCAAGAAAATTAAAAAATCATTTTTTCCTTCACACAAAGACAACCAACAAAATACAAATAAACAAATGATTTTTTCAATAATAAAAGTAACAATACAAAAATGCGCATTGCGTTAACATTAAATAAAAAAAGAGAAAAAAATAATTGTAAAATTGGAAAAAAAAAATACATACATCTCTCTCTCCCCGTCTCGTATACGTGCAAGTGGATATGTATAGGATATGGTTGCGATGTTAGCAGTCCAACAAAATGTTAAAAGAACACACGCGGATGGTTGTGGACAAAACGAGAAGCCAAACGCAAAGAGGAGGAGAAAACATAAAAGAAGATGATGAAATAAAGAAGGAACAAGTGAAAGAGAGAAAGAGATAAAAACTGTGGGCTCCATCAGGCTGCTATTTCTCCCCGTGACAATAAAAATTATAGGCTATCTGGACTGGAAAACAACAGGTAGAAGGTCCCGAGCGCCTGCCTCCGGATCGTGGTTTGCATTCATTAAGACTCAACACGCAACCAAGTGGCGGCCTTCCTCTTCTTCTTCTTCTTCTTCTTATTTCTTTTTTTTTTATCAAACACGAAGAAGAGAGAAACGAGAAGTGGACAAGGTGCACCAACACAATACATGTAGTTATATACATATGAGAAAATTGCAAATATATATGTATATATATAAATGTAAGGAGAAATAAATAAATGAGTAGATAAAAATTCTTCATTACATTTATAAGTCATTTATTATGAATTACACGATTCTATATTTAAAATGGTAGGCATGGGGTATGGATATATGGGATATTGAGATTATAACGCACAAGTTAAGTGTAAGTATGTGAGGCTGTGTGCGTATTTTGCTGGGATACCATCAAGAATGCAGAATATTTATGTATAGGTTGGAATATCATACAAATTGACTCGTGTACGTTTAATTTTTTTTTTTTTTTTCTATATTTAATAATTATTAGAATATCGAAAGAAAATGAAATAAAAAATTATTAAATCTATTAAATAAATCATTTTGAATTGAATGCAATAAAAAATTCTTTTTTATTTGTTGGACAATTTTTTTTTATTGATGAAACGTGTTTGAAAAAAGTATTGTTGGAGTGAGAATGTACTGTTCAATATTCAATCCCAATAACTTGTTCAGTTTGTATCAATGGAATAAAAAATTGACACAATTAGAATACTCTATCAACAATTTCCATAATAATGTTCTCAAATTCGACCTAATACTTTATTTAATGTTATTAATTAATTAAGAAACTACAATAATTCAATTTAATAAATTTCATAAATTAGTTAATGCTATTTCTGACTTGTCATTCATTCGTTGAATTATCCACTAAAAATTTTTTCTCTTCTAGTGTAAATTCACAAACCAAAAATTATATGAACAAAATTGTAATACAATCACCGCAAAAATAACGCACAAATTTTCCTCAGCACAAAATTATTCCTCAATTTTTTTTGATTTCATATATTCTTACATACTTTTGCACAATTCACCATAAAGTACTAAAAATAATTCCCCCTAAAAAATATCTTAAGAAGAAAGATCCCAACAAAAAATATAGATTATAGAGGAAAGGATGCTGATTTGGAATACTGCTGGTATAAATTTGGAATATTTCATTATAAAAGTATAGGAAAACGTCATCCATAAACGAATACCAGTATATTACATAGTGTGCAGAGTATTAACGAACAAATTGAGCAGCGATTAGAAGCAGCCATATTGATAGTGCCGTGATAAACTGCAGCATCGAAGTAAAAGTGCTATCTAGAAAATTTTCAAAATAAGTTATAAATCTGTTTGCATCTTGAGTGTTACTTATATTTATATGTTTATATTTGTGCAAATCTATAGTGAAGTGTCTCAGTTGTAAAAATCAACGCTTATTTGAGAAATTATTCGTAACACAAAATGATAAAAATATTTTAGGTTACAAATGGTTATGTTGCTAATTTGGAATATGGCTCAGGTTGCTACGTTTGTGATTATTGCAAAGACTACAAAAAATATAATTGATTTAGATATAAGCTTGAAGTTGGATTTTTTAAATTTTATAGTTGAGATTTAAGTTTAAAGATATTTATATAGTTAATTAAAGTTGATTATTTAGGTGATTGTAATTTGGAATACCCTATTCCAAATTATATTTACATTGGTTAAACCACGCCAATCTGCAATTTTATGATTAAAACAAAATTTATCCTATTTATAATAATCCGAGGCTGTTCATTTTGTTTATTTAAATAAAATATAAGTTTCTCTAACATTTAATGCGGTTTTTACTTTATTATCTCCTAACCCATGATAAATACGATTTTTTTAAAAGTGGTATTCCAAATTTGCATCCTCTATAAATCGACAAAATTATACAAATTCATAAAATAACTAATTGTAAAAAAAATATTATCTCCTCTTATCAATTCATGTTTATATTGATAAAACACTGCAGTTACATGGGATTTATATACTAGTATGATACATATACACTAGTAGACATATAATGATAGTTGAGAAGAAGCACTTCTATGTATTATCCATACACCTATCCCTTCAAACAACCACCACCACCACCACCGCCATTCCACTATCATCACCATCACCATCACTTGCGCCACCGCCTGCAGGCCGTGTCGGTCAAGTTCGCCGAGCGCAGAATCATCCGGTCCTCCGGCGTACACAGAGAGAAAGAACACCGAGAGAAAGCAACAGAAAGAAAGAAAGAGAGTAAGTGAGACAGGAAAAAAGAGAGATGAATAATTTCAGGACGAGCAACGCAATTATGTGCGTATACGTCTTGCGTACCAAGTAGCTAAGATATGGTCGAAGCAGCACCATCATCAGCACAACATATATATTTATATGTATAAGGGATTTTATTCTTCATGTATATATGTATATATATCTTTCTGTTATGTGAAAGGCATCATGGCGCGGCGCGCTAACCGGCAGACAGCTTATAATGCTTATGTGTTTCTTTTTTTTTTTTTAATGTTTTTTTTATTTCCTTTATATTATTATTTATCGGTATTTTTTTTTATATTTCTTGCTCGTTGCGTCTATTATCCATGTGTCATTTGAATTTTTTTTTTGTTCTGTACAGCCGTTGGATGATATTTATTTTTTTTTTATATTGATTATTTCATTAATAATTCATTGGATCGAAACGACAATTTTTATATTTTATGACACTGATGCTGTGATTTCATGCAGTTTAGTTTCTTTCTGTTGTTTGCAGTTTTTTGAATGCTTTTTTTGTGTTGAACGAGTTTTTGGATGGGATTGGGTATATTGTTTGAAGTTTGAGTTTTTGAAATTGGTTTTAGTTGGGGATAGAGGAGTTTATCAACTGTGTAATTTTGTATTTGAGTGCTGATGTGTATGGACTTAATGGAATAGTTTATACGATATCATGATAATTTACAATGAAATTGATAATTGCAGGGAGAAAAAGTTTCAAGGCGGGTTTAAATAATGTTAATTTGGAATAAATATTACATGATTGGAATAAATGTTAATTGTTTAAGATGAATATCATGTGTTTGGAACAAATGTTTGGTATAATGTAATGAATTTAGTTGAATCAATTGATTTCTTTATTCAGCTTTCTTTCAAAGTGAAGAATTATTAATTAGTAATTTGAAAAGCTTTCTTTTATTTTTCTTTGAAAAAAAAATATATTCTAGCCTCGATTTCAAAAATACCAGCACTCAGAGTATATATATTACACAATGTTAAGTATTGATTTTGATTAATTAATTATCTTTCAGCATTTTAGTGGGAAAAAAAAAATCATTGATTTATCGGAAAAATTATGATATTTTAATCAGAGACAAAAACCTAGAAAATGGTAAATAAATAGAAAAATCGACATTTTTGCATGATTTATTTTGCGTGCATTATTTCAATATAAAATATGACTCAAATCAATAATTTATAGTTATATATGTATATTTATTTTATCGCACAAAAATTCATAGATAAAATGATTTATAAACAAATGATCTGTCTCAATTGTTTTGTCAAAGTCACACTATTGAAACAATTAATCTTCAATGAAACAAAGTATTGATTCAATGTAATATTGAATGATCAATTCAATAATTTCAATAGTATATAATATTCTCGAATTTTTTTCATTATTATATAAATTAATAAACCCCAGCTAAATTATCTTATCAAACTAATTAATCTTATTTTAAATCATAAGTTCATAATAAAATATTAATTCTCACCAAGAATTTTCACTTTCGCCAAACATAAAAAATCACATAATCATAATTTTTATAAAAACTAATAAAAATAACACAAATATTATTCCTATGCACGGTATCAAAATTTGGAAGATTCACACAACTCGCACACATCGAATATTCTCTAATAAAATATATTAACAATTATTTATGTTCAAGTCTGATAAAAAATATTAAAATTCACACAAACAATTGTTAAATCAATAATCGAAAATCCTAAACTAACGTAACAAATATAACTGATAATATTCTTAAATAATTTCACAACGATCTCAAACATCTCTCTCTCTCGAGAAAAAAAAACAACTACATAAAACGACAATAGTTTGACGTCATATCCTGGCCCCGATGACTGATGCACATCAATTAACTAACTAAACTCCCCTCATCGGATGTATTATCTCCACTCGCTAGAAATATCACACCAACATTCAATCCTACATATACATATACATATATATATGTATTTATATAACATACACTCATAAACGAGATTCATTAAATAATACAAACAAGAAAATATCACATATTAATCACGAATTAATTAATTCAAATTAAAGTAATATTATGTACCGTGAAAACAATAATTTTTTATTGAATGATTTCTTGCTCATCATTCTCGATTACACATAAATTATAAATATGTCTAATTATCAAATACTATACTTGGTATTCATTTATTAATGCTTGTCTATTTCTCGCAAAATGAATATTTACATAGTTCAATACAAATATATATGACAATTGAATTTACATACACCTTGAAAATATTATTTTGTTTCATTACACAGTCCATCACATTGACTTGAATCTTTATATTTATATTTATGAATATAGTTTCTTTATATATTTATAGAAGAAGGTGGGGCAAAATGGGTCGACAAAAAAAAATGTTGTAAACAAATTTTTATTGTTATATTTTTGATTATATAATAACTAATTTGACGACTTTGAGAAGTGTATGAAATTTTAATTAATTATTGATGTATTTTTGTGCTATATGTATGAACAATTGAACAGTTTTCCATTATCTTCTTTATTATTTTATTTAGGTATTTATTTGTCAGCATAATGATAAATGAAGTAACAATATATGTACAGAGTAAAAAAATTTGTGTAAAAGTCCACTCAAAATTTGTATTAAAATTTTTTTTACACAAGTTTAATATGGAAATGATGCCAACAGATTATTCATTTGTAACTCGATTCAACTCAAATGCTATGTTAAACACTCACAAAGAATTAAAAAATATGTTGAATTATTCATTTACCGATTCAACTGAAAATGTTTGTAGTTATCTCGAGTCGAAATTTTGATTTCCTACATTAGACCTTCCTGCTCTTTACAGTATCTCAATTGTTGTACTTATATTTTTCAAGTGTTCCCGAGTCGAAATTTACGTCCTACTTTCATGCTTCATTTATACAATAGGCATACAATGTAATTTGAATCTTCCTTTACTCCTGTAAGTGGAAGAAATTCGGATTTCTTTCGCTTGCAGGTCTAAGGGAGGATGTGCCGCAACGCCTCGTTCCCTACTCTTTAATTTTCCGTAGTTTTATTATTATTATTATTATTTTTGTTGTTCTTGTTGTTCTTGTTCTTGTTATTATTATTATTGTTGAGCATCACAAATGATGACATTACACGAAGAGGATTTTAGGTTGGAAATCCGTATAATATACCTACATCTGAGTTGAATATTCGGAAACTACGCAAATTAATTATTCACATCAAAACCACCTTTACACTACATATATATCAACTCTCATCACTTACGCATCACGTATATGTCAAAGAGTACATCATCAAGCATTTTTACTGACAATAGAGAATGTGTAAAAATCACTAATTAAAATAAAGTGCACAAAATAAAACTCAAGTCCAGCTTCACTTTATATCATAATAACATAGTTTTTATGAATATTGTATCATCACGTGAATATAATATTATATTGATCAAAGCGCGAAATTACATTGGCATAACTGGAACAAATGACAACACAAGATTAAACATGTATAACACAACTTCGAAACAGCCTATAGTAGTATAGACATTTTCTACCACGTCGCTGTTGTGCAATGGTCGAATAAGTTACCGATGATTTTACAGAGTCGGCCGACCGATCGCTCTTTCGAGAAGTAAACAAAAGTAGGCTTGAAAAGAATACACATATATAGGCTTGAACTTTCAATTTTTGAGGAGATGAAGGCGTAAAGAAAGACTTCATAGGACTTGGAGTATCATATGAAGTTCAAAGAGCTCTTAGAAGCATGGAAGTAGGACATAAATATCGACTCGGGAATGCAGTTATTTTAATAATTACTTCACTTAATGATATTTTTCTCGATATTTTAGCTACACTTCCGTTATAAGCTATGAACATATTATCCAATTTATTTTTTTCAGTAAAACAAAATAATATAAGTTATATGTATGTATGTATGTATGTATGTATGCATGTTTATATGTCGGATGACGCGTGGGGAAACGGACTCGATTCGATTTCATTCACAAAATCCTCTTGCGCTATACATAGTTACAATATACATGAGCACGCGTGAACCATCCTTAGGCCACACTACTATCATACTCTATCTCACTTTCTGTCCCCACTCCAAAAACTTCCCCCCCTCCACCAATCCTTGAACCGTACATTTGCCGAGAACGCCCCAGTCATTCACTTGACGTCTTGACGTGACTGACACCTGCTCACTGGCCACATAATCACGTTTGAATACATGTTTCATTTTATGTAATACTTATATATATTTATATGGATATATATTTTCAGCTTATTAACTGGTCCTCAGTTTCATGTACAGGTTATTAAAATTATTGAATTAATCGAAGGTATTGAATTAATTAAATATTGAATTGAATTAATATTTTACTTTGTGCATTTCAGACTGAGAAGATTGAAATAGAATATTGAATATAACTTATTCAATAATCTATGTTAATTTTTATATTGTAATTATGTTTGAACAATCAATTTGAGAATGAACTTGAAATGAATTAATGTATCAATTCTTATCCCAAGACATTCAGTCTATTGAATCAATAAAATTAACATATTGACACGATCTAATAATAGATTCAATTCAATATTATTTTCTCAGATTTATTGACTTTTTTTTCTGTTTATACATATCATTATGCGTATAAAATAAAAAATGAAAAGAAATATATTCATGATTTTAATATAATAATATCAAAAACGAATTCGGGATGATGAAAAATAATGAGAGAAAGATATTATTTTATTATTATTATTTTTTTTTATGTGTGAGTGTGTTATACATAATGTGTGTTTGTGTTTGGTTGGTACGAAAATTACAAACTATATACGATGTTGCTCCAAAGCTATGTCCGAGATATAATACTTGACTTCGCCCTCGAGTCATAATGAATATGTAAGACAGATTGTATAGAAGCGAAAGATACCTGTCTTTTTCTCTCGTCATTTATTCATTCATTTCTTTTATTTTTTATTTAATGTCAATATCTGCTACCGTTGCATGATGCGATTTTTACTATCCATACGTACATTCATATAAATATATATTTATCGGAATTAATTTATTAATTGCCGGATAAGTAATATGAAGAATAAAAATAATAAAATACCAAAAATAATAAACTAGAGGAAAAAACAAATCATATTTTTTTACAATTATACATATTATTTTTTCACACATCTTTATTTGAAATTTTTTATGTCAACGATGAACATCAAACTGCTCTGATAATAAAATAACGAAAAAAGGTATGAAATCGTTGATAAAAAAGAATAAAAAATAAAAGTAAAAGTGAACAGAGGAATAAAAATCAATCATCGATTAAAATGTATATCTGTGAAAAGCCGCACGGCCACTTGTCCCCTAGGCGATAAAAATTGTCCTGTCCTCTCTCACTCTCTCAACATACATATTATGTATATACATCTACCTCTCTGCCAACGATCAATCACCACACACACGTTTATACACACATGAACACATCGCGCTATCTCTACCATATACACTATATCATATTTTTGTATATAAGCTGCATAGGCTTTTTTTTTATCCCTGTCACCAATTACCCCCTGTCTCGTTTCCAATCTCTTCCGTAACATTATTATTTTTTATTCCCCTTTCCTATTTTTATTTATTTATTTTTTTTTTCGTTCCATTATTCCATTTTATCATTTTATTTCTAACAAACAACTTGTAAATTAATAAAATTCCAACAAGTACACGTGAATGTATACATGCGCATCTATATAATTTTAATATCACAGAATAAGAAAGAAAATAAATAAATAAAAACAGTCCTTATAAACCATTCAAACCGATAACGCTCACATGGTAAAGTAGGGCGAGGCAATTCATGTGATTTCACGCTGAGAGCAAAAGAGAAGTTTTCTGTTTTTTTTTTATTTTCTTTTTTTCTTTAATTTTCTGCGTTTCTCCTTCTCCATCGCAATGTCTCTCTGTCTTGGTCCCGATAAGAATGAAGAGACGTAGTATAAGAGGAGAACCAAGATGGTAGGAATGCCGTCGGACGAGCGGCCCCGAGGCAACCTCCTCACTTGTATATTTCTCTCTTTTTTATTTTTCATCTCTGCCTCTCTTCAGCCAAGTCGTGTGTTCATGCGTGTGCCCAAGCGTAAGTGTTTATACATATATTTGTGAAGCTCTCTATCCTATCTCTAGCTCCCTTACTCATTCTTGTTGTCTCTTTTATTCTACAATGTGGATACAATTTTATTTTTTTTCATTTTTCATTTTTGCTATTTCTGTCGGTATATGATTTCTCTCTAATATTCCTCCTCTATGTATGTGTTTTGTACTTATATTTTAAAGTCTGTTACATGTTTGTTTGTATGCGTAAATTCACGGCCAATGAAATTTCAGTTTGTATTACCGTAGAATTATTTCCTCTCTTGGTACCTGACTCATATACATGTGTATTGTGTATAAGAGTTTATGGAAAGATTTATAACTTGAAATAGTACATTGTGAATAAAATAATTACATATCAATCATTTAAGCCTAGAGTATGCAGAGTTTATTTTTTTTTTCACGACATTGCCTATTTTTTTATTAGTTTAATGTTCGTACTACAACATTCTATATTTTGTTTTGAGGTCCGAAGATATATACATCATGTTTTTTTTTAATATATTAGTGTTATTGATTAGAAAAAGTTAATTAATTGTGAAAAAAATATTTTTTGGATTCTGGAGTGTGAATTTATATTCATGTTGGGGTAGGATAATTTTCTCAATTGAATAATAATGAGGTCATTGCTATTTTTATTTTTCAGTTTGGCGAATTTAATTATCGAGTGAAAATTGAACGAAAGAAAAATGGGTGATTATAATTAATGTATAATTAAAATTAATATTAAAAACTTCCATTAATTTGGCATTGGAAACAAAATTTTCTTCGTGTATTAATTGTTAATATTTTGAAAAAATTGTATGTTAAATAGAATGAAAAAAAATAAATAAATGAAATGACTGCATTCATTATATTAAGCCAAATATTTGTTCAAAATTATGTTCATGTTAAGATCATGAAAATGATGTTCAAAATGTTATTTAATTGATGTAGGAAAAACAATGATTTTTTCAATAATGTATCATTGACAAAAATTAATGACTGGAACTATTTTCAAATTAATTTTGCACGAATCTAAATTATTGTGTATGTTTCTCTAGTTTCTCCATAGTATTATACTTACTAAGAATAAACTTTTAATGAGTTAATTTTACATTTAGTATAATTTATGAATAAATAAATGCAGCAAATGAAAAAAATATCGTTATTTTATACGGTCGATGTAAAATTTTTTTGTAATTACTCCATAAATGTCATTAAATTTGAAACTAACTAATAATGAGCATTTTTCTCAATTTCCCTTTTTCCCCAAAAATTCAATTCAATTTCCAAATCGGTAAATGAAAAAAATTCGAAGTAAAAAAAAAAAAAAAAAATATTGATAATCATGATAGGTTCAACACAATTTGAATTTGAGTCTTCACATTGTCATAGAGATATCGATTGCTATTGACTTTTTTCAATATACATCAATGTATTGAATAGAAAAATTTCTGTTCGAAATAATATAAAAAACAAATTATAATTAATTTTCTTAATCAAAAATATCACTTAATTTAATTTATTTATTCATTTTTATTTCTCATTTAGTTTTCCAAGGTTTATTTTCATGCTGATGAGTATATGGAGACTTAAAACGAACAATTCTCATATGGATAATGGTTATATATACAGGAGGATATGAAAGAGGAGGGATGAAGCGGAGACGAGAGAGAACTTGATGCTGGGAGAACCAAGAGGCGATGCAGCAATCTAGCCGCGCGTTGATTAGAGTCGTATGTAAAATTGAGAACCGGATTCCAAGAACCTGTTTCCATGTTCACGTAAGATCCCCGGGAGTAATCGACTGACGGATCGGCGACCGTTCGAGTCAGCGACCCCGCAAAGCGACTAAGATCTCTCGCACACACAACAAAACATGTATGCTGATACAGACATGTTTGTAATAAACACACAAATCTATCCACATATGTATTGATATCGAGAACGAATGAATAAATTGTTAAATAAATGTAATAAAATAAATGAATGTATATAATTTTTGAGAAAAAATTTGTTTGGAAATCAATTAGGAACTATTTCTATACATATACCACGACATTTACTTCCTCGCGGAAGTGTTGCCATTGATGCACTATTGCGCCTTGAATAATAAACAACAAACATAACGACCGGATGATGACAAAATCACGACGACTACCGCCCCCCATCACACTTACACTTCTGATTATATTAATGCTCTCTATTAGCCCTTCGTCACTTCTTTGCGGTACCAAAAAATCAATCATAGTAATAGGACCAGCCACGCGCAATGCCTCCCTTTCCACATGAGATTCGAACTATCGATTATACAACATGGATCATTCCATTCTGTTCAATCGTTCCCTCTCGAATCATCCATATACCGACCAAGGAATATTGTGTCAATTTCTAGATTACCACTCTAGCGTACGAAAGGGCGTCGTTTGATTTTTTGTGTGTTCGTTCGAAGTGTTATTGCGTCTCTATTTTTCGGAAAATATTTATTCAATAATCTTTATTTCTATCTTCACTTTTAGACATATTCAATTCGTATTCTTGAGCTCTTATTCATATACTCTGGCTTTTACAGGTCTTCTGATTTTTCTACGAGCCTCAGCTTGCAGCCCTCTGAGCTTGTTTTATTCAATTCATAAGATCTTGTGAACTTGGGCCTTCTTTGCTGGTTTGTATTGAGATTATTACTCAAGTCGAAATTTATGTCCTAGTTCCATGCTTCTAAGAGTTCTTTGAACCTCATATGATACTCCAAGTCCTATGAAATCCTTCTTAACGTCTACATCTCCTCAAAAATTGAAAGTTCAAGCCTATAGATGTATTCTTTTCAAGCCTATTTTTGTTTACTTCCCGAAAAAGCGATCGGTCGGCCGATTCCGTAAAATCATGGGCAACTTTCGACCATTGCACAACAGCGACGTAGTAACAAATGCCTATACTACTACAGACTGTTCCGAAGTTTCGTTGTACGTGTTTGATTTTGTATTGTCATTTGTCCAGTTATGCCAATGTAATTTCGCACTTTGATCAATATAATATTATATTCACGTAATAATACAATATTCATAAAAACTATGTTATTATGATATAAAGTGAAGCAGGACTTGAGTTTTATTTTGTGCAGTATATTTTAATCAGTGATTTTTACACATTCTCTATTGTCAGTAAAAATGCTCGATGATGTATCCTTCATTGATATATACGCGAAGCGTAAGTGATGAGAGATATTTAATATATATGTAGTGTAAAGGTGGGTTTGATGTGAAAAAATTGAAAAAAATAAAAAATCTAATTGAAAGCTTTGAATTTCTTGATGTCTTCCATCATTTTTTTTTTTTTTTTTTTTTGTTAATTTACGTAGTTTCTGGATATTCAACTTGGATGTATATATTACACGGACTTCTAACCAAAAATTCTCTTCGTGTAATTTCAACATTTGTGATGCTCGATAATAATAAAAAAAAACTACGAAGGATTAATAAGTAGTGAACGAGACGTGAAGGAGTATCTAAATCACATCGGAAGCAACCTTACATTAGGGCCTGCTTCTATACTTCTAACTACTCCATACTAGAGGAGTTAGAAGCTGAAAGTAAGACTTTGAATTCCGACTCGGGTATGTAACTGCTTGTACAGTTTCCTATCAAACCAGATCTTATGGACCTCACAGAGGATTTTAATAATCAAACATATATATATTTTATACCAATCTAACTCTTGGTCTATCATTTCACATTACTTCAATCAATATACCTATTGTTCAATCACTCTACTTCATTACAGTCTCAAGAATTCTCGGCAGAACGATCAACCTCATCGTTGTTTCAAGCATTAATTTTAAGCTCATTCATTTATATTACGGACTATATTAGCTTAGGAACAAGTCTGTTAAGATGACTTTAGCAAAACTCATACACGTGAATCATCTGTTCATTAAGTGGAAAAGTTCCTATGCAGAAAATCATTAAAGCCGTTTCATAAATCCCGTATTAATTCAAAATGCTACATTCTTTGAAGAGAAAATTCATGCCGAATTCGTATTAGCAAGAATTATAAGTTAATTTTCTTGAAGAATGAGTCATTAAGGTAGTTCACAAGGAAAATGAAAAATTTAGGAATGTCCCAAAAATTGGATATTATATTTATGATAACGATATGTAATGGTATAATAAATATTAGAAAGACCAACCGTAAATTATGAGAGATAAATACATTCGAAGTTCGTATATTAAACAGGTTTAACCTCTAAAAATCAGAGCAAATGTGGACATTTTTCCCAATGGTATGAAAACCACATTTACCAAATGAATAAAAAATCACTGATGTACAGAGTAATGAGGCGCGAATTCGCAAAAAATTATAAAAAAAATAATTACCGCATAGTTACGGAGATATAGCCCGGCAAATATCAATTTTGCACGAAAAGTTGCTTAGTTTTAACTGAAAATATTATTATGAGTGAACGATGTGACAACAGTGCATGTAATAATAGTGACATAAAGGCGCGAATATTCAAAAATAATAAATATCAAGATCGTTATGTATGAATCAAAACGCCATTATCATTACATTGAAGTTGATATTAGAATAGTGTTTTTAAAATATTCACAATTATTAATGCAGAAAAATATAATAATCAATAAATTTTTAAAAAACGTTTATCACAGTAGTCAAAGTTGTGTTGTAATATTATAATAATGATAAAATAAACAAATTTTTCGTTAAAACAGCATAAATTCTAATCACAAGTTTCAAGTAATGTACTTCATCTTATATATACAAAGTATATCATTATAGAACTGTAGATATTTCATAACAATTTTATAATTATTTTAATAAAATTAATAAACATTAATATGATGTAACTGACATGACATAGAAACTAACTAATTAAAGCTAACATGGCATTAGATCGGATTGAAACAGTTGATAATTTTCTGTATTACTTTCTTGCAATTAGTAATTAATGGCTTATTATCCATTTTTTTCTGGGATAATAAATCCGTGATTCCTTTTTGACCAAATGTCCGATGCACCTCGGATAATTTATCATAACCTATTCCGGCAGTAGCTAATTTTTCAATGATGCTACTACTTACAGGACCTTCCAAAACACGTAAAGACGGTAATGTCATAGCTTTACGTACTAAATCAATATATGATTTATGATTTTGCATGAGAACTTCTTTTCTTGTGACCAAAACTGTCACGAGTTTATTTAATATTTCCACATCATATGTAGCATCATGGAATTTTGTAGAATTGATTTGCAAAATGTCTTTTGCCAGTTGCTCAAGCTTGAACATATCTCGTTCTTTTCTTTCAGGTTAATATTATTTGAAAATAGTCAATGTATCGATGAATCCAACCAATACACTACTGAACGCATCGACCATATTGTTACTCATAATGGCATATATTAAATGTGAGCTGTCGAAACGTGCATTATGAGCAACAAGTAAACATTGCGATGATAATGCCATTAAAAATTGTAAAAATGAAACCAGGGCTTCCTTTATTGATAATGTATGAACTTCTTTGTCATGAACATATAGACGTCCACGAATGTTTTTAAATCCAGTAATTTTAGATGCGGCCACATCAACTGGTTTAGTTGGAGTCACGTATACATTGAATATTGAGTCCTCTGATTTCGCAGCTATTTGGAGAATATTAGCATTTTTTTGGAAACCAGAAGTCTCCAAATCAAAATACACGATAGAACATTTATCAACGCATAATATTATATTGTTCAGTAGTGACAAGTTTGATGAAGTTATGTGTAATCCGGAATCACTCTCCATTCCACAATTGGATTCATACTGTGTGCCTTCAGATGTTGCGTTTTTTGTCCTGAGAGCTTTTCTTTTCATTATTAACATGCTTCTCTGTTTTTTAGAAACCGCTAGCTTAGCTTTCATTGCTCTTTTTTTTCTAATGTGATCTTGCGACTGAATATATGATTTTGTATTTTTTCCAGGTGACAGTGATAGTATTTTTTTCACATCCATTACATAACTATCGCCATTATTTTTTGAAGCAACTGCACTGGCTAATCTAAAATCTGCAGACTCACTCAAACAATAGCAATTGTTTTTTGGTGCTTTATGCGCCATAATATTGTTCAAACTTTCATTGCCTTGACTTGAAGCTACAACTGGAAATTTCGGTGCATTATCTGCATATTTTTTAAAAATATTCTTCAAATCGTTGTATAATCTAATATCGTGTAGAATTACTTTTTGAAATCGAATATCAATTTTACGTTGGCACCACACTCCACAATTTTCATGGCGACCATATAAGTGGTCTGGTATGCTACGAAGTGTTTCCGCCAAATCAGCACTTTTACCTCTGTTCTGATCGATTGCATACGAAAAACATTTTTTAATGTGAGGAATCGTATCTTTGTGTCTCATTTCTTTATATGTGGTCTGTAAATTGTATAAATCACGTGAAAAATTTTTTCGAAGGTGGTTGGAATCAGCGAGTTTATGAATTTGTTCGTCATTTCCTCGACGTATCGCTGCCATGGTCGAACTATCTTCATCACCAATTACGACCTTCACCTTCAATCCTGCTTCACGAAGAATACAACTGTTATTAACTAATTGTGACCCTACACTTGGTTCCATGGCTTTCGCACTGCCAGTGAAGTTTTGGCGACATTTATGGGTATCTTTCGTGTGTCCCAAATCACATAATCTGCACTTCCGATTACGTGTTGAAAAATCCAATATTTTTCCACTAAGAAAGCCGATGATTATACCATAACCATTCAGACTGTCGTAACTGCGACCGTTTTCTTGCTTACTCCATCCCATGTCATATGAAATAATAATATTTACGATTTCACCTACTCCAGTGTCAAATTGGGATATATCGCATGCAGTATTATTATTAGTAGAAGATTTAAGATTATTTAGATGTGGTTAAATATCGGTTATTATCTCGGGTGGTCTGAAAAAAATAAGTCAAAACAAATTTGCATGCATTTACAACGTTGATTTTCAATAAATTCAAATTATTATTAAATTATTGAATAAAATGAAAGGGCTGAATTAGGAAATGGTCCCATCACTGTAAGTGATAAAATTATAACATTTACTATTTCATTTATAAACAAAATTAAAAAATTGTATTCAATTGATGACGATTCTCTTATGTATGAATACATATATGTTGTAGTTTTATTAAATACGTTATGGTATTTGTTGCAAGCTTCTTACAACTAAGTTTGATCAAAAAAAAGGTCACCTATAAGTTCAAATGATTTAAAATATTATGAGATATATATGCAATATATCTCATACAACCTCTAAAATGACAATACAAATTTATAAATAAATTTACGTATGCCCATATATGAATATGTTTCATTATGTCTAAAAAGTAAAATATCCTAAATGATCATATGCATATGGTATGACAATAAATATGGTAGATTATAATCAAGGAATTTACAAACTCTTACAATGCTTCGCATAATTCATCAACACGTTGGATTATCAACTTTTTTTCTTCCAATGCACCTTGTCTACAACTATCTTTCGCCGCCTTTTCAATTGCAGGTCCAACCAACCTTTCATAACGCTTGTACACATCTGATGAAATGTTTGGGACATTTAAACAACTCAACAGTTTATTGAGCGCAGTGCATCCCTGCCCAGCATGTATCGAACCTGAAAATAATTATTGGATTTTATTCAAACGTAATTTAATTATTGTTGTTAAAACATATCTGTTAAAAATCATTAGTAAATTTTATTTTGAATTCAATAAATACAATACTTACCAAGTACAGCTTTCGTATTTGCATCACAATATGACGAATTTTCGTTATAGTCTTATGGGTTTTTCCAGATTGCACTTTGTTGACAATATCACATTCCTTACAAGTGATGTGGAAAATTGAATGTAATCCCATATGTGTTCCTTCCACAGTATCTTTCAAAGAAAGAATTCGTTCACATTGGCGGCACTTTAAATTATCAGCTAATTCTCTCATATCGACAATACGTGCGCCTTCGAGCACATCATGGGCTATCTCAGGAACTTTTATATTTTCCTTTTTTCGTCGAGCTTCAGCCATTGCTATTGCTGATTTTGAACGTTTGTCCAAGACTTTTTTTTTAATAAATCTGCCTTTGCACCTGACTATCTCCATTATAAAAGAATAAATTAACTGTTTCCTTCGTACAATTCAACTTTTGTTTACCCAATTTTCAGGTTATACTCAACAATTTGACACTCACATAAAACTAACACATTGGGATTTATCGGAATATGAAAATGCGATGTTGCCACGATTTCAACATTATGAGTATATACTTGTATTGACGTATTTATATAAGCTTAGTTTATGTGTATAAGTGGACAAAACGACTGTACTCGAACAAAAGTTTATCAGTCCCTCCGAAATAAACATTTATTATTTTTCATTTTTTTACGATTTTCATAAACATTATGATTAATAAATAATATTGGTAATATATTTCCAGTATTTAATTCATTTCTTATTTGATTAAAATTTGTTTTCCCAATGGTAATTCCGACTAATTTTTGGAATCGACTGTAGCTTGTGAACTACCTTAAACCACATAAAACGAGCCTTTATCGTACAACTTGAAACAAATGATGAGGTTAATTGATCGTTCCGCCGAGAATTCTTGAGACTGCCGGAGTCTAAATTTTACCGCTCTATAACATATCCGACTTATCGCTAGTATACAGGTTGGAATAGTAATGGATGTTGTATTCCAATGATATTTTAACCAGTTCCCGAGTCGAAATTTTATTGTTCCGAAATAGTTCTGAAACTTCTGAAAAAGTTCCGAAACAGATCCGATAGGTCTGAATCTCTGTGACGTAAGCATTTGAAAAGTCTAAAAAAGTTCTAAATATTCCGAATCTCCCCACCACGCTATTTTTCTAGTTTACAATGTTCAGAATAAGTCCCGATAGTTCTGAAATCCCCACCACAAAATATGGGACTTAGAAAATCTTCAGCGGACGGAACTTAGAAAAATTTCTATCCTCTTTCTATGGACTTAGGAAAAATAAGACGTGATCGATCGGTCAATTCCGTAAATTCATCGGCAACTTTCGTCTATTGCCTTACAATGACACAGGGATAATGGCAATATGGCTGTTGAGTGTCGTTGTTATGCATGTTTCTTCGTACGTTTCGTCCGATTATGTCAGTGTTATATGGTGTTTTCACGGAACCTGTGTAGTTATAATATCGAGTGAAGACGGATCTGAGTTTTATATAGTGCGAAATATCGTAATTAATGACTGTTACACATCTTCCTAGTAAAAATGCGTCAGGTTGTCTTTCTTGATGAACATATGATGGTAGTGGGAATATATTGTGAAAAAATGATATGAATGTGATTGAATAAAAAAAAAATTATCTTATCCAATGCTTTAATTTTCTCATTACTCTATCATTTCATTTTTATGTATATTTAAGTATTTTTCAGCATGCATATTGTTAATTTATATTTGTTAATTTAAATTTGGTCGCTATAGATATTGAGAATTTCTTTTATACCGACAATTTTCAAATGACGTCGTTCCAATTGAGTATATATATGCAAGGATTATGTATTGAGAAGTTCCGAAAAAGGTCTGAAAGTTCTGAATCTGGAAGTTCTGAAAAAGTTCCGAACGGTCTGCCCGAGTCGAAATTTTTATTCCGAAATAGGTCTGAATGTTCTGATATCCAACCAACTGCGCATGCGTTCACAACGTTTAATAAAAGTTCCGAAAAAGTTCTGAAAGGTCCGAATATTTCCATTTTCAGACCATTCGGAACTTTTTCAGAACTTCCAGATTCAGGACTTTCGGACCTTTTTCGGAACTTCTCAATACGCAGTCCTACTTGCATATATATACTCGATTGGAACGACGTCATTTGAAAATTGTCGGTATAAAAGAAATTCTCAATATCTATAGCGACCAAATTTAAATTAACAAATATAAATTAACAATATGCATGCTGAAAAATACTTAAATATACATAAAAATGAAATGATAGAGTAATGAGAAAATTAAAGCATTGGATAAGATAATTTTTTTTTTATTCAATCACATTCATATCATTTTTTCACAATATATTCCCACTACCATCATATGTTCATCAAGAAAGACAACCTGACGCATTTTTACTAGGAAGATGTGTAACAGTCATTAATTACGATATTTCGCACTATATAAAACTCAGATCCGTCTTCACTCGGTATTATAACTACACAGGTTCCGTGAATATTATATTATTATGCGAAAATAATATTTTACTTAACAAAACACCATATAACACCGACATAATCGGACGAAACGTACGAGGAAACATGCATAACAACGACACTCAACAGCCATATTGCCATTGTCCCTGTCACCCTGTGTCATTGTAAGCCGTAAGGCAATGGACGAAAGTTGCCGATGATTTTACGGAATTGACCGATCGACCACGTCTTATTTTTCCTAAGTCCATAGAAATAGGATAAAAATTTTTCTAAGTTCCGTCCACTGAAGATTTTCTAAGTCCCATGTTTCGTGGTGGGGATTTCAGAACTATCGGGACTTATTCTGAACATTGTAAACTAGAAAAATAGCGTGGTGGAGAGATTCGGAATATTCAGAACTATTTCAGACTTTTAAAATGCTTACGTCACAGAAATTCAGACCTATCGGATCTGTTTCGGAACTTTTTCAGACGTTTCAGACCTATTTCAGAACAAAAATTTCGACTCGGGTGAAAATGGAAATATTAGGATCTTTCAGAACTTTTTCAGAACTTCTATTTAACATTGGAGACGCATATGCGCAGTTGGTTGAATGTCAGAATATTCAGACCTATTTCAGATCAAAAATTTCGACTCGGGTTATTCTGAACATTGTAAACTAGAAAAATAGCATGGTGGGGAGATTCGGAATATTCAGAACTATTTCAGACTTTCAAAATGCTTACGTCACAGAGATTCAGACCTATATCGGATCTGTTTCGGAACTTTTACAGAAGTTTCAGACCTATTTCGGAACAAAAATTTCGACTCGAGCGATGCAGTCCGGCTCACTATAATTGTATTCTACTCGTTTCTTATACATATAAGGACATAAACTGTGGCTTATGCTCTCCGGACTCTTATGTAGATGACCTTGATGGTGTTTTTGTCCAAATTATTTTGTATCTAAAACCATTTTTATACATCCGGACGACTTCAGAACTCTCCATGATCTTCCAACGATGACCTGCACCGCTCTTGATTGGCGACGTTGACTACCGCTTTTCCGTACTCACTTCGCATACATTTATACTTTCCTACATTTTTATTCGTTCATACTAATACACTCTTTTCGGCGCAAATGAAAATAATGAGTAGCCTGGCCACCTCATTACAATATGTGTTGAGATATAATCAATATCAATATATATATTCAAATAGAATTAGATATATATATATATATATTAGGGTAGGCCAAATGAAACTTTGAATTTTTTTTTCTTTTACTATAGTGAAAATAATGTTCAAGGTGACCAAAAAATGAGCGTGTGAAAAGAGGAGCTCTTAATTTTAATATTTAGAGGTGGCGATGGGTGATTTTTGATTTCCCATTTAAATAACATGGGAAAAAATTTTTTTTTTTTTTTTTGATTTTTTTTGCGTTGTAGCGAATTCTTATGTTGTAAAAATCAATACATATTCTTATAGGAAATCGAGTGATCTACAAAAAAGGTCTCATATGAATTTTTGCTAAGTCAACTCGTTGAAAAGTTATTCGAGGTAAAAGTTTAACCTCAAATGTATATTAGAAAAAAAAAAAAAAAAATCCTAAAGTTCAACTTCAAATCACTTTCACAATTTCTTACACGTTATCACAAAATAATGGTTCAACAGCATAAAATATCATCTTATTTGCGAGGTTCATTGAGTATTCTCTACTAAAACATTAACATTTTCACGAAATAAAAATTTTACGATTATTGATCAATAATCGTAAGGAAAATTGATTTTTTTCTATAATTGATTTTAAGTGGTACTCGATTTTTTTCGCCAGAATAATGATCTAAAAAATTGCTTAATCCTAAAAAAATAATAAGTGTCTCATTTATACTTGACCATCAGATAATGTAAAATAAAAAAAAGCTGTTCTTCAATCTCGTTATTTAAATAGAATTTTTATTTTTTAACACATACTTTGTCACTACATCCGAATAAAATTAAAGTTTTTTTTATTACAATGGGGGTATTTTCGGCGGTTAATTTCAACTACTTGCAATAAATATTGCAACTGTTCCTCATTTTTCGTGAGACATCTGTTGTACTCTTGTATCAAAGCGACTCCTCTCTCTGCTACATCGTTAACAACGCTGAGACGTTTGAAAAATAATATGTTTCCTTGATAACTTTTATTCTGTGTCCAAAATTCTACATTTGTATCAAGAAAGTCAACTGGGAAAGGTAGCGTTCAAATCGACAACCAAAATGTTTCTAGCGGTAAAATTTAAAAACTACAATAACTTGATTTTCAATAGCAAATTAGAATATATTCGAAGTAATAAATAAATTGAAGATTTTTACAATACTTTCAACTTCATAAAAATTATTTTTCAATGCTTCTTATTTGAAACGTGCAGAATAATATGAGTTTTTTTCTACAAATTTGTAGAATAAAAACGAAAAAAGTCACGGAAAATACGATATTTAATGTTGTTGGGCCAATATTTTGTGATAACGTGTAAAAAATTGTGAAAGTGATTTGAGGTTGAACCTTAGGATTTTTTTTTTTTTTTTTTTTTTCTAATATACATTTGAGGTTAAACTTCAACCTCGAATAACTTTTCAACGAGTTGACTTAGCGAAAAATCATATAGGACCTTTTTGTAGATCACTCGATTCCCTATAAGGATATGTATTGATTTTTACAACATAAGAATTCGCTACAACGCAAAAAAAATTCAAAAAAAAAAAAAAAAATTTCCCATGTTATTTAAATAGGAAATCGAAAATCACCCATCGCCACCTCTAAATATTAAAATTAAGAGCTCCTCTTTTAACACGCTTATTTTTTGGTCACCTTGAACAGTATTTTCAATATAATAAAAGAAAAAAAAATTCAAAGTTTCATTTGGCCCACCCTAATATATGGGTCATTCTAAGTTAAGAGGTACTCGCTTGTTAAGAAAGGCGGCATGACACAAATGTTGGAATTTTAATATAATTATATAATATTTTTGTCGAAACAACTCTTTTATGCATATCTGCAAAGCAGCCAGTCAATTTTCTTCATTTTACCTTGTTTTATAGAAGACCAGGGGAGATACTCAATACAGGGGAGAGACTATATGTACAGGGTAGGATACTTTATTAACAGGGGAGGGATTTTAACATTGATTTGTGGGAGGAAACAGATTTTTTTAAGAATTAACTTTATTTATTCATTTTATAATTATAATATTATCAGACTCTCAATTTTCAAACAGCCTTTAAAAATACAAATAATACTGTTAAACTTTAAAATAGACTTGAACATAACATAGGTATCTCTTAATATTAAAAAACAAAAATTTAAAGGTACATAAAGCTTTTAGGCTATCACAAGCAAAAATGAACAGAAAATAAACATTCAATCAAAAATACTTCTTGAATTATAATATTACCATTGAATAGCAACGTTAAATTGAATATAAAATATATATTTTTTATTACTCCCGCTCATAGATATTAATATTCTCATTGAATGCATAAAAAATTTGTTGTCCTTTCATTTTTAGATTTGGTGTTGGTAATTCTTCTATAATCTGATCTCATGTGATGAAAGAAAGATCACTATCATTAATTTTGAAATTTTTTCCAGTTTTATCACAGATTTTACAGAATATTACTTCAACTTCGTCATCTTCTTTAATTGTTCAACGATTTTTTTCTAGATGTTGAGGGCTTCGGGTCATCTTCTGACTGTCTTGTCTTCTCGTAAAGTGATTCATCATGATTCAGATGTAGATTCATATATATCCTCAACACGCAAGCGAGGTTTAGGATTAACTTTTGAATAATCCAATGTACCCAATTTGAAATGACTGCAGGTATCAAGGTCGCAAAAACAGCTTAAACTTTTCATTATCAAATGATTAGGAAAAAATACACTTCCACTAACTTGGTGAACTTTTAATGTACCTAAAAATGTTTTCATATTTTCTTGTGATCCGAGTTTTGTTTTTTTGTCTGAAATATCTGCATCATCAATGGTCAAAACTATGATGTTTGGGCAACTTTTCTGAAGTGCTTGGGACAAATTTTCCAACGACGAAATATCAGTGCCACTTGCAACTACTCTATCTGCGGTTCTTTTACAAGTGGCGCCCACTCCATCTGGAGCTCCCTTTCCGTGGCCAGCCTCGTGATAATTCCACGTGAAATTAATTAGATTAGGGTAGAACTCTTGTAACATTGTAGCCAATATTTTGAACATAATTTTATTACGGTATTGAGTAACTGGTCCATCACTCAAGAAATGTAAATTGTTAACGGTAGCCGGCAAACTGTTTAATATTGGCTGCAAATGGGCCCAAATCGCTGGAGGTGAGTGCGATAAATTTTCAGATAAAGTACAGAAACATGAACTTTTTATCTCTTGTCCAACTTCTTTGGTATAGACTACTACTGTGTGCATGCTTATTTGTTGTCTCGACCCTCCGAAATGAAAAGATTGCACTTCTTCAGCATATTTTGTCTGATAATTTTCGCTAAAGTCTACGTGTATAATTGCATCGTTCTCAGTAAGCAATTCTTTTTTTGTTTTCAAAGCCTTATGTTGGTGCACTATATTAAATTCATGACCTAAAAATTTTTCAAATTTACTTTCCAGGTCTAAAATCAAATCTCGTGGGTATATCTTCAATGTGCTTTTAACGCACTTTGTTATTGTTTTTGTTTTTTTAGTTTTCGGGTCGACAATATCTTGACGAATAGATTGCCACTTTCGATATTCAATTGGAATACAATTATCGAATTCATTGTAATGGAGGCATTTGTTCTTACAAGCATTACAATCTCTTGAAAGACATATTTCGTTGTATCTGTTGCAACAGATTATATTTAGAAAGCTCACATGGTTTGAAACAGATATTATCTTCGCATTATATAGTGAAGACAAACTTAAATCGATATTACTGTGTGTTACACACATACAAGTGTTACGACTGTTGCAATGGGGCTCGACTATCCAAAACGGTTGAAGCTTACAAAACATCGAATACGAAATTGTAATGTGTGACTTCTTAATAAAAAGTTTGTGCAAGTTGAATAAAGTGTCTAGCCTAACTCGCTTTTGTTTACGCTCACCCTGCTTAGTTACGTAATCTTTCTTCCCAGCACACACTCTACTGTTTGAATCTTCTTCCATGAAAATAACAATTTTTTTTTTCAAAATTTCGCAGCTTTTTCTGGCGCCTCGTTTTGAGTCTACCAATCTTAACTTTCGATTAATTTTCTTCAAAGGTTTCATTGTATTTTTTTCATCTAAAACATTATATTTTTTCACTAGCTTTCCGCTTATCATTCTCCTAAACAACCTTTTCTCTTTTCCAGTTGAGAGACTTGAAAAATTTTCGTTCAGTTGTTGAGATACAACTTCACTATATAGCAGCTTTTTCTTTATGGTTTCTCTATCTCTTGCAGTTGGCGAATCTACTAATGCATTCACTTTAGAGTTTGGTGTGTCCGCTGAAGATTGTTTTGTCATTCGTTGTAGGCGTTTTTTATAACGTTGCACTGTAGTCTTAAGTTTACCTATTTCAGTCGCCTGTGTTTTGATCATCAAGTTTCTTGCCTTCCTTGCACGAATGGACTTTTGTTTTGCTGCTTGCACTCGCCTATTAATATTTTTATCTTGAGGAGCTGATAGTAGACTCAAGTCTTCATTATCCAAACAAGAAAGGACTACGGAGGCATTACTCATGTCTTGAATTGCTAAACGACGTCTACGATTTATCGCTTTTTCTCTCCACAATTTTCTTACTTTTCGCTGTTCTCGGGGGGTCATTTGGTTCACAGTCTTAACAATTCCTTTTTCTTTCTTCTTTTCATACTTTTCATGTTCTTTAACTTTTTGTTGTGCGTATTTATCAGGGTCATTTTTTATGCGCTGGTACCTTAACCTTTCCGCAAGACGTTTTTTTTCTAGGCGTTCTTCACGCGTTATTTTTTTTCTGGCTGTCATATTCTGTAAAATACATTATATTGTAATGAAATTGGTGAAATAATTATGTTGGAAGGATAAAAATATATATTGACTTAATTACGCAATGGTTGTTCGCGTGTTAACTATGAAAAAACTCTAATCTGACGTTTTTATATCTCCCCTGGACATAAAGTCTTTCCCCTGGTATCTTATAAGGCAGGGGGGATATGACAGAGGAGATACTTTTTGGTTAGAAAACAGAAATAACTCATTACAGTATTTATCGTTCGTAATGAACAAATAAATATTAGAATCCATGCACAAATTACAGTAAATATATAAATTAAATAAAGTTTTTAGGCTAATAATTAGAAAATAAAACTTACCAGTGGAGAGATCACATTCACTCGTTCACAACTGTACACGCAGAGTGTAGTTACCAAAATGAGAGATGAAATGACTGCGTGGCTAGCTCGCGCGACGCTTGTTGTTTGTTTCACGTCTAACGAATTTCGTTGGAGGTCACGGCTTCCCGCGACAAATAAAACAAACGCCGTTTTTGAAAGAATACAAAAAGCCAGGGGACGAGACACAAAATATGTGGGACAAGTGTGGAGATACATATTTTTGATGAAAAAAAATATTTACATAATTTTATTTGTTTGATCATAATGATTTATTTATTCTATTTTTTTTAATAAATAATTTTGATGATTTATTGAATTTCTATGTTTTTAAAATTGCTGAATGACGAACAGAATCGGTTAGAGGACAGACCAGGGGAGATACATTTTTCATGTTTAAGGTACTATTGTGACTAAATTAAATGAATTTCATTGATGAATTTAAGTGACCTTATAGTAGATGGTGAGTTTTAAAAGATAATGACAATATGTCGAACAAATTTTGAAAAAAATGTGATTTTGTTATCGTGGACGTCGAAAGTACCTCTTAACTTAGAATGACCCATATATAGACTGAATGAGAGAAGATGCATGAGTGCAGGATGAAACCTATATATATGTATGTTCTCGGTTTAGACTTTATTCAGTTTCAATTTCCGAGTATAATACAACAACGTGTTGATTACTCTGAAATATTATATTATTGTAATTCTTGAATCTATCAAATATATTTCAATCCATTGTAATTAATGGTTAATAATCCTTTTTCCTGCGCAACTCTAACAATATGTATACGATGTCTTTGAAGAATCTGATACATGTTAGGTAAAAAATACGCAAACGAGTATTTGCTATCAAAATTCCACTGGTGATATCGAAATAAAATATTCTTCATTTATTTGCTTGAAAACCAGTATGAAAAAATCATCTGTTCAAACATCGATAATTCACTCTTAAACTCACCAAGCTTCATGAAAATGTATGTTTTTCCCTATTTTGAAACGTATCAAATGTAATAATATTCAAAAAACATTTATTCAAACACATATTTTATAACGTTTACTTATATATAGACACAAATATAAGACTTTTCGATATTTATAACGTAAAAACCTTCAGCGCTGAATTCAATAGTGATTAGCTTCTGGCCGGTTATCTACTAATATACGCAGTTTCACAAATTTTTATAGTGCTACAAAACAACTACACGATTATCAGAATAAATTTGATGACTTTATTGGCATAAAATGCCTCACTATCATCAATAGTTATTCTTGGTACTCTTAGTTCTGGATCGTACTCATGAACACGATTTCAATCAGCGACTGAAAAGTTTCCCATTGCATAAGATATGAATTTTTTTGATTAATTGATATTTCATGTAAGTTATTTTGGTCAGCTCAAACCCGATATCTATAATAATGCAAGTGAGATATGATCGGTTTCACTTCATGACATAGCTTTCGTCTGAATCCAATAAAACAAATAATAGATGACATGCGAAAATTTTTGCATCATTATGCTCAACAGATATGCGCCGACTACTGCGCTAATATTCCAGAAAATTTCTCGGTAGCTGTTGGCTAATAACGAACGTGGATCCGAGATACAGTTCAATTTCACCCATAAATTCCTATGTTATAGATTTATAAACATAATTGAATAAAATGAGAAATAAATTGTGAAATTGATTGTAAGACTAAAAAAATGTCTGAAAGAATAAGTAATAAAAAAGGTAATTTCGACTTTCAAAAAATATATTTTAAACGTAATAAGATTTCAAAAAATATACGTATAGAATAATAGTTATTCTAATATCATGACGTAGTATGTGATTGATTCAAATGAATAATGTTGTCGATCAAAACGTATGTATATATTCAACGGTACAAATAAAATGTAAAAAACCTATTTCAGTAATTCTATTTGCTTTATGTGAGTGTTCAAATGGAAGAAACACAATACGTTTAACCTATATTCATAGAATATTGTGAGTTTGATGATAACCAACACACGTGGATGATATGATGAAATGAAAAAACACTTATCCAATAACCTTTTTAGGCTTAATTGATATCGATTAATTATCAGTTATCTATTCACGTTCCGTTCCACTATATAAATGAAATTTTAAGACTCAAAATAGTGACTTACACATTATTATATACTTCTATCTCCCAAGTCGAAGCACATAATGATTAAATTTTCGTTGCTTATTCTGCTCACGTGGAGTTTCATATTATTTCACAGTGGTGAAGGACTTAACATTTGTCAAGATGTATCGGACGATTTTTTTGCAGCACAAATCATTTTATCTTTCGCTCCATGGGAAAATAACGGTGAGAAAAAATATATTGCAATTTATTATTACAACCCGGGATTCAAGCCTGGTGACAAGATTGGGCTCCACGTAAATGATACTGCCAGAATCCAACCATTTACTAAATACTACTATCCATCGACTATGAACGGCTTCGTATATTTTATGGACATAGATACATCATCGTTGACATATGAAAGTAAATCAATTTACCAACAACAATGTTTAGGTAAGAATATGGACAGTTTCATATCAAAATACAAATACTTATAACTTTATTTTGAATATTTATTCAATAAAAATAATATGCATCAATCGAATGTGAAGGTTATTCTGCATCTTGGATTCGGAATGGTACATTAAGAAAAACTAATTGTTTATCAACACATCCAGATTGGATGTATCAACGAAAAGAAATCTTGAAAAATATATTATTATCATCTATAATAATCCCTGGCACTCATAATTCCGGATCATACTTAAAAAATCCACCTGTGTCATTAATTGAAAAATTTACGGCTACGCAAGATGGAAGTATTTTCAATCAATTGATAATGGGTGCACGTTACTTTGATCTTAGGCCCGGTAAACATAATGGTGAATACTGGATATTTCATGGTGACTATCGTATGACTCCATTGCAGCAAACAATAGACGATGTGATGCAATTTATGAATAATACTCAAGAAATAGTATTCCTTCATTTCAAAGAATTCCCTCATGGTAAGTTACATTTTAATATATTGAAGATATAATTTCAATCCTAAAAAAATTTTTAGGATTCGAAACAGATAAAGATCATCTTAAATTCATGAGATATCTCAAAAAACAATTTCAACCTCATATTCTATCGAGGAAAAATTCATCATGGACGACTACTTTCAAAATTATTTGGAAATATAAGAAACGACTCATAATTTTGTATGACCATCACACTTACAAGCAAATATTGAAAATATGGCCGCCGATTCCTCAAATGTGGGGAAATGTTCAATCAATTGATAAATTACGAAGTTATTTAGATCTTGTTGAAAATAACAGATATGGACGTCCGTAAGTCACGAATTTTAAATACAATTGTGCGGTAACATTAATTAATTTTATAGTATCGCCAATTTTCATTCTACATAAACAGGAGAGCATCAATGGCGGAACTTACAATGGATGTTTATGGTGTACTTACACACGCTATTGCTGACGCCTTCGGAATGGATCACACGTCACTTCGTCAAATGGGCTCGTCAATTGGACCTCACATCACTCAGTGGTACAACGAATTCTTTTATCGAAAGGCAAGCATTATAGCCGTGGATTATTTAAACGCTACAGGAATTGTCGAAGTTGCCCTTGAGTGGAATGATCGTAAATTTTCTCCATGCTATAGTATTTACGTTAACCTAACGAAACAACATGATATAAAAAAAAAGCTCGCTATTGTTAGTGGTTGAAAATGAATAAATAAGTATATGAATGAACTGTATGAAACACGTTATTAGAACCTAAAATAAAACAATTGATATATTCCATTGAGGAATTGTTTATTTCATCAAATTGCATCAACTCAAATAAAATGTTGTTGCCGACGTAATATTAGAGTATCAACTTGAATCTCCTTCCGAAAAAACTCACAAAAAAAAACTAATAAAAATATAAATTACAATACACAATAATTATAATTTTTCGAAATATTTGTGCATCAGTCACGCAACTTATTGCTTGAAAGAAATGTCTCCTTTCCTCTTTCTTCCCCTCCATAAAGGCTTCATATCCCCACTGGTTATATTAAACATAACAACACCGACAAGATCCGACTTGTTTATGCGCTCACAGGATATATTCCACTTGCCCCCGTGGCGGCCCAACTAAATCACACCCCGCAGATTTTATATTAAAACAAATAATTAATTCACATGTGCCCAACGCACCGGGTGGTCGGTGGTGCGCATACACACAGGCACATATACATAGTACCCACACACATACTTATACAACTATCGTCCTCGTGATGGTTGTCGTCTTCCCCCCCGCCCATTTTATTTTCCATTCGCGTTACATACCTCTAACGTATGTAACAAACCGGAACCTGTCTAATGTACATGTCACGCACATATTCATATTCATGTACATCATATGTGTATATATATACTAAAATGTGTATGTATAAATCGAAAAACTGTTAAATAATATATCAATTAATTCATTATTTATGTATTCATTTATTTGTTTTCATTTAATGATAAATGATAAATGTATGAAAACTATTTGCCTAATCATTATGAGCTTAGAAGCGCTTTCTACCCTTTTTAATTCATGGTATGAAGGAAATTAAACGCACGAAATTTATTTTAGTTCTCTTCGAACGCATATGAGTGTGTGTAAAACACAAAACCCCTTTTCTTGTTTGAAGCAATTAATTCTCACAAAAGTAAATAACCGAGCAGGCAACAGTCATTGGGAAGTTAAAGAAAACTCTTTACACAAGTAATTTTCTCTTCATCGTGTATATATAAAGTTAAACTAAACAAACTTTAGTTGTCTGATGATGCAAGTAGAAGGTTTTTTTTACGTTTCGTCATGCAGTGCGTTTTTTTTTTTTTTCATTTTTTATTAATAAAGGATATTATAATAATAATAAGCAATTCTCGCTCTTGACTCAGACATCATCTTGAATAATTAATAAAGAAAAATAATGTATTGACACTAATGTAAAATATTAACAGAGTATATAATCTCGAAAGCGCGGTGGAGGAAAATATCAACTTAAGTTGATACTTTCTACATAAATATAGTCTTTATGAGATGACTTAATTATCATTATCAAACTTTTTGAAATTTTGATCTCAGTTTCGATTTATTCGAAACTTTAAAAAATTCTGTGCACGATATCATGGCATATCATCGTTGGATCGATGAATTCTTGTGAGGTATTTAAACAGATTTGCCTTGTTTGGCATAAAATTATATGTGTACATTTTATATTATTTACTCGGATGGAATTTTAAGGGCAAGTACGTTAAATGTATATACATATATATAACTTCAATAATTAATATAATAGCTTTGATGAATTATCTGCAATAGTTCATCTATTAAAAGAAATCTATAGTTACGTATAATCTCAGAAACGTGTGAAGATGAAAATTGGAAAATTCATATTCAGACAGCTGTGGACATAGAGCAAAGTTTATCAATAGTTTTCTCAATTTAAAATTAATAGTTTGCCGCATATGTATTCTGCAATTGCTTTTATTTTTTAACAAATAATTTTCAATTTTCCAAAAATTATTGTCAACATCGATATTGTCGAACAAGTCAAACACAATAAAATGATAGCCATGTTTTCAACTAATATCCAGAAATCTGATATAAATAACAAAATATCAATATTTCCTTCCTTATCATCATTTAAATGAACGCAAACAAATATAAACCAGCTGTTAATAATTAACAACAACAAAATAAATAAACCAACAAAAACTTGTAATTCAATCTTTCCATCAAGTTTTCCTCTTTTTAATTCCCAAATAATTATTCATAAGCATGTCGTCCAATTATATTCAAATATATAATTACCCCAACATTAGACAACATTTTTACCAACATTTATAAACCCGATAATGCGTATAAATACGTAATTTGTGCTGTATATTCTCAGCACCACTTTATATAAAGCTTATCAACAATCAATCAATCAATTAATCGTCTACTTGAAACCATAACCATAATCACACGAATAGAAAGCGCATCATCAATATCTATTCATACATATAAGCATTATTATATACCATACATATATATTAACTGTGTGAATTATAAATTAAATATGCATATAGAGAGATTATACAGAGTGAGTGCAGAGGAATGACGACGACTAAGATGACTCTGACGATTGCGTCGCATAGAAAAGGTAAAGAAAGTATATAGGTAAAGAAACAAAGTATGAGAGAGAAAACAGAAAGGGATTTGTATGTATATATATATTGCAATGGGCGAAGATCGGCGAAGAGGAAGGAGGAGAAGAAGATACACGATGAGGATATGAAGAGAGAAAGAGAAAGAAGGGAGGTATACGTACATCGCGTCGGTAGCCCGACAAGTATCGACCCGTTCATGCAGGAGAAGAGCTGGCTGCCGGGGTCGCCGCCGCTGTCGCGACTCTCTAGTGTTGTCATATACATTTATATGTGTATATAGTATTTATCTATGTATACATATACGTATCTAAATATAATTATATATATATATCTTTGAATACATATAACTGTAAATTTATCGGATATGCCCATGGATATTATATTCCATTCCTTTCCCTATTTCCTGAACTTTCAACAAATGGAATGTATATTTCCAATCCAAACTTTTAATCTTGAAATTTTATAAGTTTTTATTTTTTATCGTTACCAAAATTATTGGGATGAAAAATAAATTTTGTTGCAGGAAAAATTATGAATTTTTATAATTCATGAATATAATTAACACAATTAATTCATTGATAATATTGATAAGTATAATGTCGTACGCAGAGACAAAATTTTGGGGAAATTGAATTGAATTAGGTGATTAAATATTTATATATATATATGTATTAAGTAAACATTAAATCAACAGAAATGAACACTATGCACATATAATTGCTTTATAACATTAAAACATTTTTTTTTGTTTAATTTCTTAACATTTGGACAATGCATCGTAAAAGCAAACGGTGTTAAGTCTACACATTCTCTACTGGACTTAATTCCAACGGTCTCTCAATAAGATATATCTACATGATAAATTGCAGCAAAAGCAATTATAAAATTCAAAAAACTATAATTCATCACGAATCAATAAAGAAGAGAAAAAAAACGAATTTTCACAATTATTTTGAAATCGTTCCTTGAAATTCAAATTCAAAATATGAAATAAAAAATATCTGGTCATAATTAATTGTCCATTTGAATGTTTTCGCCTAAAAATATTTAAAAAACAGCTGGAATAAAAATTTATTCAAAATATAATTAATTAATTGATATTTTTATTTCATTTTTCATTGTAAATTAAAGGGGTTGGATCAGTAAATCTAACAGGCGCGTGCAAACTGACGAATAACAATAGGAGGGAGTGGTGTTCAGATTTTGTACCAAGCAAGCGCATCACAGCCCACTTTTCCATTACAATATGTCCAGCCCTCTTCTTCTCTTATTGTCATTCCAAGTGGTAAACTCTCACTTGACAATGCCTTCACTCCTCTCTGCCCATGCGTCGATGCGCGCGATTTTCCATTGTACAGAATACGCACAATTGTGGGCGTGAGAAAACCCAAAAATTTCTCGATAAATTATTCAAAAAATAATCCAATTAAATCAATAAAAATAATTCAATCAACTTCATCATTAGTCCAAAATATCATTTTATTTCTCAATTATATTCTTAATTCATTCAATGCGCATCAATAATCATTGTTTTTTCATGACGTTCAACGGCTATTTTTTTTATTCTCTCCCACAATATTGGATACGGATAAATTGTACGCATGAAATCATTGCGTTCCAATCTATATAATTCACATATTTCAACGGCAATCACAGTTGCAACACGATGTTCATCGGGCATAACCAATGCTATTTCACCAAAATGTGCTCCATCTTCTAGATGACACACTTCTTTACCCGAATCCGTATATATTGCAACTGTACCAGTTGAAATAAAATACATACAATCACCCGGTTGATTAGCCCTAACAATAACGTCATTTGTTAGAAATATTTCAGATTTTAATTGTGCCACAATTCGTGTTAACAATAATATCGGTAAATTATTGAAGAATGCAACATTCTCAACTAGTTTACGACACGAATGCATCACAATTTCCTGACGCATTTGCGACGATAATGTATATAATATTTCTGACTCACGAAAATAATGTTGCTGATAACGAAATTCGTAATATTTCAAAAAACGCTCTTGCACTGAATTCGGCAATTGTTTGTATCTCATGTATTGCTTTAATTGTGCAACAGTAGCTTGGTATTTTAATTTTGAACTGTTGTCAGCTTTAAATAAACGTATTGCTTCAGCAACAACATAACAAACTACTAAAGTGCCTAATGATTGCATTATAACTGATACATATTGATCTTCAGGTGTTTTTGGTTCGGATGAGAGAAATCCTGATCGAGTTAATATTGCTATTGAACGCATTAAGCAAGACCAATAATGATATTGATTGTCTTTTTGCCACAATTCATTTATCACTGTCCATGAATCTGCATTCGGTAATTTAATTGAAGTTAGAGACGAATGGACAATTGGAATCATCCATGTAATACAAGTTAATCCATGTAACGATAATATTGAAAGCGGAACAAAGGTTAGGACGCTTAAATAACCACGTTGTATATCATAACTTTCAGCAATATTAATAATGTATATACGCAATGATAATAATCGTAATATATGTAACATGCTTGTGAATTCACGTGCTACAATTATATGGTTCCAATTGAATAGAAATATAATATCAGTTGGAAATGAACTCAATAAATCAACAATAAATGTTCCATGTAATATGTAATGTTTCGCTATTTGTTTTGAATTCATTTCAACATTACGTCGAGCTTCATCCAAATACCTGCGGGATAATGGAGATGTTAATTGTGAAATTAAGTAGAAATAAGCCGATTAATTTATACCTCACCCCGTCATGAAATTGATAATTATATCGAGACAGCAAATTGATAATAAAATATTTTTTACTATTGTCCAAATATCTGTTGGCTCTCGATTCATTTCGAACGTAGATCGATATGGTATCAATAGTAAACTTGCGATGAGATTCATGAACATCATGAAATTCCACCAATGTCTATTTAATCATAGCTAGAAATCATTTTTTTATAATTTTATTGTTAAAGTTGAGAAATTATTTTTTGATTTTAGGAAATTACTTCATCACCTGAATATACTGAATGGATGAATAATATAAACATTTTTACGTAAGTGCTGACGTTTTTCATTTATAATTGCACTGTGATTCCGTAAATAACGATGTGCCCTCGGATTTTTCAATGACGCCATGAACATTTGCCGAAATAATGCCACATATCTTTGATATCTCGTACGATTTGGTAAATAATATATTTGCTCGCTTTTAATATTAATTTCGCAATCATGGTCAACGCGTAACATCGTGTAAGATAATTAGAATTCTCATTAATTTCCTGCACACAAATGTTTATTAAAATAATTATACTAAAAATTGCGAATGACACTAACCTCAGACTGCCATTTTGTACAACATTCACATGAAAAAATCACCAATCAGAAGAAGAGAAAACAAAGGGTGCCAATCAGTTTTCAATATTTCAATACATAATATTTTGTCTATATTACTGTAATCAAATTTGATATCAATCAATCAACATAATCATACATCATAGGTTAGGTAGAGATTTTCATTTTTTCTTACGTTCGTCAATAAAAATATTTTATTCGCATAGTGTGTAGAAAAACTTAAAATAAATATCTCAATTTCGGTTGCTAAACAATACCATTTTAATACCACTTTCATACCATTGAGTACCACACAGAACAAATTCGAGTTGAACTCAAATTAATCGCATTGGTCACATAACTTGCTCGCTCGCGGTACGTTTGCACCCATGCCCCATTAGCCAAGTGCGCGTACCGAACGTGCACCTAGTGCGCTAGCATCACGTACGGTGCCTCGTGTGGTAGCACAGTGGTCCACTAGAGTGAAATCCAAATCGTCGACGCCTGTCATTTGTGCAACAACAATTGAGATAGCAGGGACAACAGGGGACAAAATTCCTTTGTTAAGTAGTAGTTTCGATATTGGTAGTGGTGCTGGTGGTAGTAGTGGTAGTTTATTATTATTATTGTTACCACTACCGAAACTACCACTGAACAAAAGAATTTTGTCCCCTGTTGACCCCAATCTCTTGTTGTTGGGCAAAGGACAGGGGACGATGATTTAGATTCCACTTTAGTGAACCACTGTGCTACCACACGAGGCACCGTGCGTGATCCTAGCGCACTTGGTGAACCCACGGTGCACTTTAGGTGACTGTCTACTGGGGCAACACAGTGGACCACTGAGTGGAATTTTATTGTAATTCCTTTGACTCAAATATTATATATATTAAGTTATAACTTGTGATAGCATGGATTGGAATTTCGTGGAGTGTACTAAAAACCCCATTAGCCAAGTGCACGCACTGACCGTGCACCGTGCGTGATCCTAGTGCACTAGATGCACGTACTTACCCCAATAGCCTTTGGTGCTTTCGACGAAATTCCACTCCATGCTGTCACAAGTTATAACTATCGTGAGGCCACAGTATTTCACGTTATGTAATAAGCCAAAATTATGTGAATTTCCCCAATATTTGACGCTGTATCACAGCATCACAACCAACCGACATGACTGCAACACGCCAAACCATGTTCTCGTTTCATTTTTTTCTGTATCTTAATTGGTGAATTCAGCAATTAATACTAATGAATATTGAAGATAATTATGAAATGTCTTAAGATGGAATAAATAATCATATGTGACAGTGAATGATTATTCCATCATTATTTATTCCATCGAAATCAATCTCCCCGATCCTCCCATATCCTTCCCCCGATCCCCCCAATCCTCCCCCGATCCCCCAGATTGTAAGGATCGGGGGAGGATCGGGGCGATCGGGTTAGGATCGGGGAAGGATCGGGGCGATCGGGGAAGGATTGGGGGAAGATCGGGGAGGATCGGGGCGATCGGGGAAGGATCGGGGGAGGATCGGGGAAGGATCGGGGCGATCGGGGGAAGGATTGGGGGGATCAGGAGAGGATTGGGGGAAGATCGGGGAAGGATCGGGGGGATCGGGGCGATTGGGGAAGGATCGGGGAAAGATCGGGGAAGATCGGGGGAGGATTGAGGGGATCGGGGAGGATCGGGGCGATCGATTTCGATGGAATAAATAATGATGGAACAAATACACATCGATTGTCACATATGATTATCTATTCCATCTCAAGACATTTGATAATTTTCTTCAATATTTATCAGTATTAATTGCTAAATTCACCAATCAAGATACAGAAAAAAATGAAACGAGAAAATGGTTTGGCGTGTTGCAGTCATGTCGGTTGGTTGTGATGCTGTGATACGGCGTCAAATTATTGGGGAAATTCACATGATTTTGGCTTATCACATAACGTGAAATACTGTGGTCTCACAATAGTTATATCTTGTGACAGCACGGAGTGGAATTTCGTGGAGTGCTCCAAAAGCTATTGGGGTTAATTTTATTTTGGATCCTTCTGGATCTTTTTTTGGATCCTTGGATCCTTTGTTGGTTCCTTGGATCTTTTTTCGAATCCTTGGATCCTTTTTGGATTCTTTTGGATCTTTGGATCTAAAGAAATCCAAAGATCATGATGGTGTGGATTTCACTCTAGTGGGCCACTGTGCTACCACACGAGGTAGGCACCTGACGTGCATCGTGCGTCATCCTATTGCACTAAGTGCACGCACCGTTCATGATCGGTGCGTGCACTTGGCTAATGGGGATACGTGATAGCATTAAAGAATTACTTTCAATTCAATACATCCAAAAAAAAAGGACTTGAATCAAGTCCCAGCGACTTTATCCAAGTCTGAAAATGACTTAATCCAAGTCTGAGAATATCGTAATTTAAATTTTGAATTTTCTCGCTGTAAAATTAATCATACGGGCAATACCTTAAGTTAATAAATAAATTAAATCAAATTCCAGTTTTATTATTTAATCATCAAATCAATTAAACGAATAAAAAGCGTCACAATTCACACGTAAATGTGCACATTTAAATAACATGGGAAAATTAAAAAAAAAATTAATTCAGCTCAAAAAAGTGTTCGATCAAGATTTTAGAAGTTTTGGATCAAGATTAAGAACAACTTGAATCAAATGTATTTTCGACTTACTCCTTTTTACGACTGATTTGACTCAAGACATATGTAATGTTTTGAGTCAAGCGTATTTCAGATTTTAAGACTATTTTTGTCAAGTCTGAATCACGGCTTGATTCAAGACCTTTTTTTTGGGTGTACGAACTTCTCAAACACATGAGATCATTTGTTATTTCTATACAATGAATAAAATGATGAATATATATTTTGAAATAATAGAACGCCTGACCGTTTCAAATAAAGTTTCAAAAGTTTTGAAAAGTTTTATATGAAGATTTCAAGAGTTTTCGAACATTTTTGGAAGATTTTGGCGTTTTACACCTCTCCTCTCCGCAGTTATGCTCTCCTCTCCACCGTTACACCTCTTTACCATAACACCTCTCCTCTCCGCCATTTCTCTCTCCAAATTTTTCACCCACACCTTTTTTTTCCACGATGGGCCTGCCTGATAAAGGATGGTCCTATAGGCTATTATTTTTCTTTCGAAAATCATTTTCGCCCTGCCGGGATTCGAACCCGAGCCGTCCGAGTGCCAGAATTTTCGTCTAGCCACTTTTTTTTTCTTCTTAATATTCTTTATTTGAATTCCTTTTAATACATTGTTTATTTTACGTAGGAGTATGGGTATAAAGGACCCATCCAGGTTATACATTGGTGTAATAGGTTAGCTAATTGTCTTGCATTTGCAAGCTTTTTCTCGCTATCTTTCTTTGACTATCACTTTATAGTAAATTTTACATCTAATACTGTGTTGCCACAGTAGAGCAGCACCTAAGGCGCACCCAATAGTCTTTGGCGCACTCTACGAAATTCCACTCCATACTGTCAGAAGTTATAACTTTTGTGAGGCCATAGCATTTCACGTTATGTCATTAGTCAAAATCATGTGAATATCATTAATATAAATTGTATATTGAAATAGGAATTATGTGTTTTGATTCCTCCTGGCGCGGCCTGGGTCAAGTGCTGCCAGGTTTCATGAGGCGTTAATAATGAATGTTATATTTTTTTATTAATTTTAGTTTGACTCAATATGTCGAACCTAAATTGTTGAGCGCCAATTGATTTTCTAGTTAAATCAATAAACTATTCTATTTTATAATTAAATGGTTTAATATAATTTATTTAATTTAATTTTAACTTCAGTTTTGGCTAGCTTTGACGATTTTAGGGTAGGTACCGCCGGATGACCCGTTGACTGGTAATTTTAATGATAACTGATGAATTTGACGAAGTGAATAAATACATGAACGAATATTACACTTAAGACGATCACATACAATTTGGATATTACATATAGATAATTTAAATAAATTCTCATACACAATTATATTCAATTTGACTATTTCAATGTTTAATAATTAATAATTTTAACTGACTCTTAATGGCTGAGACAGAAATTGTAAATTTAAATGAATCTTTAACTTACAGTTTGGCTTGGTATAGCAATTTGGCTTTCGACAATTATCCAGTACTTTCCAGAATTTCCAAATATTATTACAATGATTTCAAGATATTTTGACAATTTCCCTTTGATAAGTTTTCCTTTGATTAATTATTATAATTTGACAATAATTATTTAATACTTCGTCCAATATTTTGACGATATTTTATACGTTGTAATCTTATAACTTTACAATAATTTTACAGTGTCTTAAAACGTGGATATAGTTCTCGAGCGTCGACTTTACAATTTGGCTCGTAGAGCAGAAGTGAAGAGAAGTTCGGCTATCGCCTGATCGTATAGGCTCATTGTCCCTTTGTCTAATGACCACGTGATCCTCACGTGTTGACGAGTTGATGCGTTGACCGTTGCAGTTTCAGCAAGCATCTTATATCCTTGTCTATTGCATTGGGTTGCCATTAGGAATGACCTCTCTCGCTCGCTCTCATTGTCGAATTCAATGTCGTTTATCTGGAAATTATTTTCATTCTCGGCAATATTTGCCGAATTATTATTTTTGATTCATTCATTATAATATTGTCTAGCCAGCCAGGAACTGTGTATATAATTTTCTTTCGTCATGTATAGTTAATTTAATTTGTATTGACAATTTGCATTAGTCGTTTATATGACTTAATGATAAAATATATTTAACAATTTTATATTTTCTTTCGACGATTGACGCCCGAGAACAATATTCGAGCGTTATAGGGGAGGTCGACAATTTTCCTGTCACAATATACATGAAATTAATTATATTGCGAATATTTTTTTTCAGTTGTGTTAGATACTATTAGAAAAATCTCAATTTAAATTTGCTATATAATTATTATCGAAAACTTTATTATATTTGTACAGCTGCTTTCACTTTCCAATTGCCTATGTCGCCAGTCTGGCGCACAAAAATTGTATTGTTAGCATACTCATTTATTACTTTATTGCACTTAAGTTTTTCTAACGACCCAATATTATTGCCGCCCGCATCCAAATCCCAAATTGTTTAAACTAATGTTTAACCAATTATCCCTACTCCCATTTACTTCCACTACCTATCCTAAATTTCTTGCCCAATGAGTAATTGAAATTACAATTACTCCTCCTACACCTATCCCTCTCCTTGCAAAAAAGGAACTCTTCAATTTACCCAAATTTTCAGAAAACTCTCTCTCGATTACGAACCTCAAAAGGAGAAACATCTTTAGTAAAGATTATACTAAATCTAATAAGTGTATAATCAAAGTAAAATAAATTGAAAACAACCTAAATCCAATAATTAAATAAAAAAATAATTATTAAATAATTAAAATTATAAACTAAATAAATCTCGTCATTCTGTGAAATAATTCCCACAAGACTACAACATAAAATTGGCGCAGTCGGAAGGACCTCGCGACGAAATAAAGTATCTAAACTCGCGATATTCGAGTACAATATTTCGGTGAGTGTTAACTCGTAGTGCGGGGCAAACAAAATCAAAGTACGTTGTGACATAATAACGCAATTATAACTCACAATAATTGAGTGCGATATTTTGGTGGCGGAAAATCTTCACACAAGGACAACGAGAAGACTACAATTGCAGCAACACATCAACGCAGAACATCTCTTACACAAAAAATTTATCATCGTCATAAGTGAGTACCTCTTCTAATATCTTTGTAAACTGTGTTGATACGTCTCTAAAAAAAAAAAATTTCTTATAATGACTTCCACTCCTGCATCATCTACTCTAACATTTACAATGGAATTTTTATGTAAATTAATACCCAAAGAATTTAATGGTAATCGTCATGAGCTAGGCCAATTCATAGCTAATTGTAATAATGCGCATGAACTCGCGAGCGATCAACAAAAAATCCCACTAATTTATTTCATATTGTCACGAATATCGGGAAGAGCTAAAGAGCAACTTGCTCAACAAACGTTTAAAACATGGGACGAATTAAAAAATAAATTAAAAATATTATACCAGGACAAAAAACATTACGTTCAAATTATGGAGGAATTAAACAATTGCAAACAGAATTTTAATGAAAATGTCTCTGAATACTTTCAACGTCTCGAAATTTTAAATTCACGTGCGCTATCAGCCGCGCAACAATACACAGTAAAGCAGGAAGAACTCCCTGGCAAACTATTAATGATCAACGAAATCACATTAAATCGATTCATATATCATTCTTCGCCTAATATTTCACAAATGCTTAGATGGAAGGATTTCGAAAACCTAAACTCTGCATATTCAGCCGCAATAGCCGAAGAACGCGCAATAAATATTAATAGGACCAAATTTTGTAGAAATTGTAAGAAAAATAATCACAATACTTCCGATTGCAGAGCTAATAATAAACCTTTTAAAACAATTAATACGATACAAAAAACAAACGTTCAACAACCTCAAGTAAATTCAGTTAATAGTAACAATTATCAAAATAAAGTCTGCAATTATTGTAAAAAATTTGGTCATCTAATTAATGAATGTAGGAAAAGACAATATAATAATGAAAGAAGAGCGCAAAATCCAAATCATCATTCACAACCCCAACAAATTAATTTAAACTCACAACAGTCTGTAGAAACGAACACCTCTACAGACCAAATCTCGTCTCTAATGGTGTTCGAAAATTAAAAATTCTAATTGCTGACGATAATATGAATTACATAAAAATAAAATCAGAAAATTCAAAAAAGGAATCCAAAGAATTTCAATTTCTAATAGACACGGGAGCGGGTGCATCTTTAATAAAAGCAAATAAATTAACACCCGAAACTTATTTCAATAAAAAAGAAAAAATAATTTTACACGGACTTAATCCAAACAACCCAATCGAAACAGTGGGAAGTTGTGATTTGCCCTTAGAGATTGACAACAAAATAATTTTTTGTAAGTTTCACATCTTAAATCAATCTACAAACGTCCCTTACGACGGGTTGATTGGCAAAGACTTCCTCCAACAAAATTCTGCTATTATCGACTACGAAAGGCAAACAGTAAAATTTAAACCACTCCCAAATCCAATAACACTATTCACAGATAAAAAAGATTGTGATAAAAATCAAAAAACATTATTGAAAGCTAGATCACATACTTTTATAGAGATCGACGTAAAAAATCCAGAAATTAATGAAGGTATTATTCCCAATATTGAATTAAATAAAGGTATTTATATTTCACGAGCAATAGTCAAAGTAAAAAACAATAAATGTCTCGTTTCAATTTTAAACACTCATGTTACAAATCGATATATTAATAAAATTTCAGTTGAATTAGAGAAATTGCCAAATAAAATCACCATATTTAATATAAATAATAATGAAAGTTTTATTAATTCGGAAAGAAATCAAATATTATCACAAAACTTAAGGTTAGATCACTTAAATTCAGAAGAACGAGAATCAATCATAAAAATATGCCACAAATTTAATGATATATTTTTTTTACCAAACGATCAACTCTCGTGCACCAATACAATCGAACATGAAATTAATATACATAATAATACCGCTCCAATATATACTAAATCATATAGATATCCAGAAATCCATAAAAACGAAGTAAACAACCAAATTGATAAAATGCTAAAACAAAAAATAATTCAGCCATCTATTTCTCCATGGTCATCTCCACTATGGGTTGTACCTAAAAAACTGGATGCTTCCGGCGAACGCAAATGGCGTATTGTTATCGATTATCGCAAATTAAACGATGTAACTATTGGTGACGTTTTTCCCATACCTAATATAGAAGAAATATTGGATCAATTGGGACACTCTAAATATTTTAGTACACTCGATTTAGCCTCTGGCTTTCATCAAATACCCATGCGAAAATCAGATTGCGAAAAAACAGCGTTCACGACTCCGTTAGGTCATTACGAATACAAACGAATGCCATTTGGTCTGAAAAATGCTCCGGCTACCTTCCAAAGATTAATGAATTCAATTTTAACTGGCTTACAAGGCATAGAATGTTTCGTCTATCTCGATGATATTGTCGTTTATGCTTCTTCTCTCCAAGAACATACCACAAAACTCAACAAAATCTTTTCAAGGCTTAGAACTAATAATTTAAAACTACAGCCAGATAAATGTGAGTTTCTTAAACGTGAAGTCTCTTACCTTGGTCATATTATTTCTCATGAAGGCGTAAGACCAAATCCGATAAAAGTAGAAGCGATAAAAAATTTTTCTAAACCTACTTGTCAAAAATCTATCAAATCTTTTCTAGGTCTCGTAGGTTACTATAGAAAATTTATCAAAGATTTTGCAAAAATAGCCAAGCCATTGACATATTTATTAAAAAAGGACATTCCATTCTTATGGAACGCTGATCAGGAAGAATCTTTTAACAAATTTAAAGAGTTATTAATGAGTCAACCATTGTTACAATATCCAGATTTTAATAAAGAATTTGTCTTAACTACCGATGCCTCGAATTATGCCATTGGATCAGTCTTGAGTCAAGGTGAAATTGGACGAGATCTACCAATCGCATACGCATCACGAACATTAAATAGTTCTGAACAAAATTATAGCACGACAGAAAAAGAGCTTTTAGCAATTATATGGAGTGTAAACCATTTCCGACCTTATTTATACGGTAAAAAATTTAAAATTGTCACGGATCATAAACCTCTTACTTGGTTATTTAATTGTAAAGACCCAGGTAGTAAATTGATACGTTGGCGATTGAAATTATCAGAATATGAGTACGAAATTGTTTACAAGCCTGGAAAAGTTAATTCAAACGCCGATGCATTATCGCGACCTAATATCAAAATAAATGTCGTTGAAGAGGACGACAAGTTCGAAAACTTCATTCAATTTCACTATAAAACTACAGACATTCCAAACATCGAAACTATATCTTTCGACAAAAATAAATATTTTCCAAATATTATATTTTACTCTAAAGATTTAGATGACAATAATATATTATCCCAAACTTTAAAAGATTCATATGAATTATCCAAAATCCAAGAACCAATTAACTTACATTCATTTATTAAACTTACAAATGAATCTAAAATTACTTACTTATGCATTTTTAAAAACTTTCATTTTGACAAAGCTGAATATAAGGACATCTTTCATTGTCTTAAAAATGTGAGAAAAGAATTAAAAACAAATAAAATTATTGATAAAATTTACATTCATGACGTTACAATAAATAACCCAAATATAAAAAAATCCATGTTTTGCGAAATAATCTATTATATTTTCAAAGATACTAAATTACAACCTATATTATTATCTCAATCAAAAATGCAACCATTAACAAATGAAGAAAAATTAAAAATATTAAAAGAAAATCATGACTCGAAGCTCGCAGGACATTCTGGTTTCATCAGAACCTATAATAGAATTAAAGAATATTATAAATGGGATAATATGAAAAAAGACATACAAAAATATATAAAACAATGCCCTTCATGCCAAATAAATAAAACGAATTTTCATCCAACGAAAGCTCCAATGGAAATTACGTCGACGTCTAATAAACCATTCGAGAGACTCGCTATAGATATAGTAGGTCCGTTACCCGTTACAGAACATGGAAATCGTTTTATTCTTACCATGCAAGACGATCTTACAAAATACTCATATGCAATTCCAATTCCGAATCATGAAGCCCAAACGATCGCAATTGAATTATCAAAATTTATAACGCTATTTGGTATCCCAAGAAGCATTTTATCAGATCAAGGCACAGATTTCACGTCCAAATTGATGAAAGAATTAACAAAGCTGTTCCAAACAAAACATATCTTCTCTTCACCATACCATCCTCAGTCCAATGGTGCATTAGAAAGATCACACCTCACGCTCAAAGATTATTTAAAACACTATATAAATGACAAACAAAATAATTGGGACGAATTTATATCATTCGCTATGTTTTCTTACAATTCACATGTCCACAAATCCACAGGTTTAACTCCTTACGAAACACTTTTTGGTTATAAACCGTATCTGCCTAACACAATAACATCCGAACCAAAATTTAATTACTGTTACGACGATTATATCATAAACTTAAAACAAAAATTGAATATAACTCAAAAAACTGCAAGAGAAAACCTAATAAATTCAAAAACAAAATCAAAAACTTACTATGATAATAAAATAAAAACTCATAACTTTCAAATAGATGATCTAGTTTATATTCAAAATAAACAAGTCAAAATTGGTCTAAATAAAAAACTATCACCAAATTTCAAGGGACCTTATAAAATTACTAAAATATTTCCAAATCAGACAGCATTAGTAGAGATAAAAAACAAATTAATACGATATCATCTTAACATGCTCAAACCATTTGTTTCAGATTCGAAATGAATATACGTCTATCCTTTCTTTTCATAATCATCCTCCAATACCTATCCTGCAATAATTCGACTATTACTAAATCAAACTATGAAGTTACAAAACTTTTTAATCATCTCGGATTATATTTCAACAAATTAGGCGATGCATCATTATCTAATTCAGAATTCACCTTACTCACAAGTCTTAATCTATCTCAAATCATCCAAGACTATGATCGCATCATGAATCTCCACTCACAATCAAAAAATCTATGCGGCAAAATCAATTCATCTTCTGAAGCTGACCAGTTTTGTAGAATGTCATTTGAAGTAATGACAACCGAATTATATAGAGTAAGATATAAAATTAACGAAATAAAATACTTAAGTAGAAATGAAATAGAAAATAAGAGATCGAAACGTAGTGTTTTCGAGGGTATTTCGAACTCTTTCCACTGGCTGTTTGGATCTATTAGTCCAAATAATGAACATTATGCAAAATCTATAAACGAATTGCTCTTAGAAAATAAGAAAACTCAAACAGTAATGAGACAGCAGATGAATATAATTTCAGATGCTATAGCTAATTTTAATGTAATTATACAAGAGAAGAAAAGTAACGAAGACACTTTAAATAAACTATTTAAAAACTTAGAAGAGTACTCTCTTCAAACATCTTCAGCGTTAAATAATCATGAAATAAAGTTGTCAATATTACAACATAGAAATTTACTATCACAGATGATATATAATATTGATGAACAATGCAATTTTTTAATTTCTTCCATTAATTCAGCTAATCGTAACGTTCTATATCCAAGTCTAATATCAACTGAAAAACTATTGAAAGAATTATCTAAAGTTAAATTACAGCCGACTCAGAGATTACCTTTTCCATTATTAGAAAATACTATTTCTTACTACAATAATGTCTCTCGAGTAGAAATTCATAATATGAACGACATTATAACATTTACTATAAAGATTCCAATTGTAGAAATAACACCATATCATATCCATGAGATTATTCCAATCCCTATATTACATGATTCCTCTAAATTATCCTCATACATTAATCCATCATCGCCTTTCCTCCTCATTAATCAAGAAAAGACGTATTATTCACAGCTGCAAGATCTAGAGAGGTGCATTATTGTCACTTCATTCAACTATATCTGTCGAGGGACCATTCTCACAAGCATCAACTCATCGCCGAGTTGTGAGACAGAATTATTGGATACTAACGTTGCAACAATACCAAAAAATTGCGATGTCAGAACAACTGAAACTAAATTGGAGTTTTGGTACCCTTTGGACAACAACAAATGGATCTTCGCCGTCAAAAACCCACAAAAATTGACATTACACTGTGGATCTTCAGCATTAGAGACTATTGATATTGAGAGAAATGGAATTTTGAAACTACAAAATAATTGCAAATGTTATACTGATACTTTCGTGTTACAGTCCACAACTAGGTATTACAAAAATTTTACTTTACAACATATACCCTACCATATACATGATGATTGTTGCTTCACCATTCACGGGCATAAAAAGTACGATCCAATCAAGCTGAATTCCTTTCAATTCACAACCGCTGGAGTAAATCATATCAACCACATCACTCATACTTTGGATGAATTAAAAAGGACTTTGGCAAAGGAAGCACAAAAAACTACTTCAATTAACCACAATACTTGGATATCTACAATAATTTCAATAATTGTCTCCGTGGTTACCATAGTCACAACATATAAAATTCTTCTATGGTGTGGACTATTCAAGAACATACGAAACTATTTTTCATCTCGCCAAAAATCCAGTTCGCCAACTAATGGATTGTGTCTAAAAATTTTCAACACCAATGTAAATACAATTCCAAGATCCAGATCAGAATCTATTGAATTAAAAAGGATTTTATACGAAGACCATCATGACGCAGACGATCAAATAACGCCACTTCTACGAAGATCAAGTTCTAGAGAACCATCACCGCTAAGAAGCCGATCATCTAAGTCTCGCGAACCATCAATAATTATGGAATAAGAACTTCTATGTATACAAGCAAAATTCATTTAATAATTTCGATTCAATAATCTTTTTATTCGACAAGGCTATTATGTATAATTTCAATTTGAATTGCTTTGATATATTCTAGTTTACTATCATATTCTTGATTTATAAAAATAACCACATTGTTCCAATTAAAAAATTTATAAATCAATCTAAAGGAGGGAGGTGTTAGATACTATTAGAAAAATCTCAATTTAAATTTGCTATATAATTATTATCGAAAACTTTATTATATTTGTACAGCTGCTTTCACTTTCCAATTGCCTATGTCGCCAGTCTGGCGCACAAAAATTGTATTGTTAGCATACTCATTTATTACTTTATTGCACTTAAGTTTTTCTAACGACCCAATATTATTGCCGCCCGCATCCAAATCCCAAATTGTTTAAACTAATGTTTAACCAATTATCCCTACTCCCATTTACTTCCACTACCTATCCTAAATTTCTTGCCCAATGAGTAATTGAAATTACAATTACTCCTCCTACACCTATCCCTCTCCTTGCAAAAAAGGAACTCTTCAATTTACCCAAATTTTCAGAAAACTCTCTCTCGATTACGAACCTCAAAAGGAGAAACATCTTTAGTAAAGATTATACTAAATCTAATAAGTGTATAATCAAAGTAAAATAAATTGAAAACAACCTAAATCCAATAATTAAATAAAAAAATAATTATTAAATAATTAAAATTATAAACTAAATAAATCTCGTCATTCTGTGAAATAATTCCCACAAGACTACAACAGTTGTATGAATTATATTCATTGATCGACTCTAATTTTTTTTACGGAGATCAGGGATCGAGGATTCGGAGGTAAGCAAATGATCCGGGGGTAAACAAATGATCCTGTGAGGTCCTGGGAGATTAGGGGAGGGTCTAGAGAGATCCAAGGAGGATCCAGGGAGATCCAGGGGTAAACAAATGATTCTCGGAAATCCGGGGAAATTCGGGAGTAAACAAATGATCCGGGGGATTCGGAAATTCAAGGATGCAGGCCAAAAAATTTTCTGAAAAAACCTTCAACCTTCATCCTTCATACACACTATAAAGCTGGATCGAGAGATCATAGGATCGTAAATTTAAGATGTAGGACCTAGTATCTAGAATCCAGGATCCGAGATTTCTGTTTTTCATGAAAGAAATTGGAAAAATTTAATTTTAACTTCACGACATTTTAAACTGAAATAATATCTTCATTATTCCAATTCCAATTTGTTTGTTAAGGACACTGTAAGGTTGAATTGCGATACTCTTTTATTACTCGAAACAAGCCGGAACATGTACATGGGCAAGTTACTTGTGTGAGTCATCCTCTACACGTGGACAAGTAGTAATGAAAAATACTTGAAATGGCATCTCTGTTATTGATTCCATTCATTTGAGAAGTTCGTATTGTATTAAAAGTAAACCTCTAATTCTACCATGTATTTAGTTCAAAGGGACATTAAAGTTCCACTTACAAGGAAACCTTCTGAGGTGTCCCCCTCCGATTTTGTTTCGATTATAATATGTTTATCTGCATCGAAAATAATGAGATACGTAATTTTTTTTTGTGCGGAAAAACATTTTTAAGGGATGAAAAAGACCCCCGAAGTTGATGCCTCATGAGGGTGGTTTTCAGGTTTCACATATTTCTAATTGATATTTTCGAAAGCGACCAAATAGATAAAAATCTGCATGAAAAACGATGAAAAACGCAGGTAGTATTACATTTAAAAAACAAAAATAAAAATAATTTCGAACCATTGAAAATGAAAAAAAACTCATAACAGAAAATCTATTGATTATTTTTTTATGGGACCAATTTTAATCGAAAGAGCGTAAAAAATTACAAGATACATGTCTTTGCATTTGCTGAAAACCCATGGTTGAAGATGCTTTAAAAATGACTCAGTTCATATTTGTACAGGGTGAGTCAAAAGTCCCGGAAAGGCATGATAACTCTGATAACTCTGAAATGATTCAGACAAAAGTTTCAATGTTTTTCTTAGGATATCACAGGGTTACTTTGGATTTGACTTTGAGCATGACCTACACAGTTATATTGAGATCGAAATTGTTTTTTTTAAAAGGAAACCCTAATTTTTTATCTTGGAATCTGATTCTGCAGTGGTCAAAAATACGTTAATTTTGTCTGAACTATTTTTCTCTCTTATTGCAAAATGTCGCAATAATCGTGAAAGAAGCCATGAAACAAGAAGATTTTGAAAATATCACATTTTCCCATTGTTTAAGATAATTTATGATCATGGGCGTACAACTTGGTTCTTACATAATTTTCTTATATGTCTATTTTCTTCATTTCAATTGTCTAGTAGTTATTTTAATTTATGATGGATCATAATATTTTTGTTTGCTTTCGCTTAATTATGTCTTACTTAATGTCCTTTGAAATATTGGAGAATATTTAATCTTTTGTTTCTTATTATATTTTTACTTATATTTTTCTTTAGATTCAGAGCACTGTTGATTTTTCAGATTAAATATACTATCAATCCATTAAAGATTTATTACTGAAAATTCCCGAAGGTCAAACATAACTACTTACTCTGATGATGCAATACCACAATTAAGGGTCATATTTTTCGTTCTAAACTCCACCTTAAAGGTCTATGATTGGTGAACCATTAACGTGGAGGAGTAACAATTTACACCTACCGAGAAATTCATCTAAGTCTTCACAAATTCAACAGACAGTACACAATTTGCTCTCGTAGAGAGGTCAACTCTGCTCTCAAACTAAAGTCTTCTTTCTCTTAATCTCAACATAAATTCATATCAATCAAATATCATATTGTAGTCTTAATGAATTGATTATGTGTTTATTAAAGTGTTTGAATCAAACGTATATTAGTAAATAAATTATTTAGTGATAACAACTTATGTGTTTGACTTCATTAAAAACAATACATTTCAAATCAAAAAGGGTGATCAGTGTGCAAGAAAATAATTAGATTCACTGAATTAACACTCAGTGAAGTTGCTAAGGACTGAATGATCATTTTCCCGTGACAACCCTTCATTCATTCCTTTCAAATCAAAACACCCATCAATAAATGTTAAATCGCAATAGTGAAAAACAAGTTTTCAATATTTCCTATGAATGTATCCAACGACGCCTAATTCGATCATTCCACCTTCCATCCAGTAAGTGGGGTGGAGAGCAACTTGAAAATTTCAAATGAAAACCCTAATTTTTCATTTTGGAATCTGATTCTGTGGAAAAAAAATTTTTGTCTCAAACATTTTTTTCAATTATCGCTCCGTAGCAAATTTGAACGAATTCAATTTTAGTATTGAAATTTTTAATACCGATTTTTTTTGCAACATTTGTAGAGGGATTTGTTAATTGAAATCTATACCAATTGAATTCTCGTATGAAATCTTCGATGTCCTTTACTCTTAATAAACAAATAATGGGTAACTGCTGAGGAAATGAGATATTTACAAAATTTTCGTGTGTTATGGCTTTTTTCACTATTACAGCGTCATCATGCAATAACTGAGAAAAATGGTTTAGACAAAATTTACGTATTTTTGACCACAGAATCAGATTCCAAGATATTCTCACTGTTCTCAACAACAACCAATTCAAAGCAGCTAACAAACGTATAACAGTGTATTTAACAGAATACTTATTCCCTTACCTGCACCAACAGATTCGCATATCTCTACTGCATCGTCTACATTATCAGATCATTCATATTTACAAGAAGATAATACTCAAACGTCCCTCAAAAATTATATAACCACGTTTTCACCTTCCTTCCAATTTTAATCAATCATGCTAATGATCATGATATAAAAATAATAAAATAACATATTTCTTATAAGTCTTACTTTTTTTTTATAAACCAGTACAACATAGTATATACACGATATCTCAATAGTCTTCAATTGAGAACATTTGTTTGAAGTGCCAGGTAAAATCAAAGAACTTTTGTATTTATTCATTCAAACTTATCATTTTATAAGGTTTTAAATAACTGGGAGCTAATGAGATGTCTTGTATAGATTCACTTACCTTTACATATCATTGAAAGCTTTCTATAATAGCAGAACAAACTTCTGGTATTATCGGCGATATAAGTTGTTTTGAAATTTTAAAAGTATACATTAAACTTGTGTATCAGTCTCCTGTACCTAAGTAGTGTAAAGTGACCATTAATCTTTCATTTGTTGGTATTGGTTCTCTAAGTAACGTATGTTGTTTTGATATCTCAGACCCAATTTCATGCAATAAGAGTTCATAATCAGTAGACGTCATCCTGCAAAAATTTTGAAAAAGTCCATATTCCATTTCCGCGGTTAAATCGTTCATTAAATTTGTTCCTCTGTATCGACTTCTATTTTTAAATAAATAAGTCATCCACCAACGGCGTTTTCTTTTTCGCCTTCTTAACTTTTCAACTTCATTAGCCTCATGAATAATAATAATCGCCGCATTTGCAATAACTACGTCCTCTTCTGATGCCATAATAACATAGTATGGCCGTATGTCACACAATACTCTACAACAGTACAACCTACTGGTGATTCTGGCGCCGAACGTTGACGAAGGAATTCGTTCGCATTTGTTCGTCTAGTGTGAACGGCGAAACGAATTTCACATCGAACGCCCAAACATTTTCGGCCGAATTTATCCGAACAAATTCGTTCGCCTAGCATGTACCCGGCCTAAGGTGCACTAAGTGCACGATCCGTATGCGCACTTGGCTGTAATGGGATGATCACTAAAACATATGTCGGTAATACCGTACCAACCGTTATTCTAGTTCAATCACAAACAAGTGGCGTCATCATACAGAACTCCAGATTAACCACACACAGTGAAAAGAGTGTCTCCTCTCTCTGCCGCATCTACAGAATCATGGAGTCCAAGTACAAATTTCTGCATAGCACGAAACGAGTGCTTAATAAAATCGACCATTGAGTGTCTTTATTTCCATTCCCTCTTTCCACTCAGTGTGCCCTCATTGGTCCATTTTATTATGCACCATGCGTATGGGTTATGCGAAATCTGTACTTTAATCCATATATATCTTTTTCTTATTTCATAAAATAGATTTTCGTCTTTTCTGCGCGAAAATAATGCGCATTCGTACACACACCATACGCCACTTAGTGTGCATTGATACATATGTATATACATGTATTGTGTATATATGTATGTATGTATATATATATTTACACTCTACTTCCTCTTTTTCTATGTGAATAAGTGCAATACGTTTCCACTAGTTTCTCTCTTGCTCTCCTCATCCTGTTATGTGTCGAATTGTTGACACTTCATCCACCCAATCCAATCCAACCTAAAACGTAGCAATATTATTCTACCAATTGATCGATAATTATTGAATTAAGTATGTAAAATTGTCCATTATTATTTTTATTTCATCATTTAATTTTTATATATATAAAAATTTATTATAAACATTTACCACAAGAGTTTTGTGCCCATTAACATATACATATACATCATCATACATATATATTACGTGCTACTTTTATAATGGAGACGCTTCAGTTCAACAAAGGTAATATAGAAAAGAAAAAAAATTACATTTTTCACATTTTGGGGGTTAAATGAAATAAATTGAAAACAATTATTGAGACAAATTATAATTGATATAATCATAATTATCGGCGAGAAAAGTGCAGGAAAGTTTTTTGATAAAATTTATGGAAATTTTCATATTACTAACCTCAAAATTTCATCGCGGCATTGACAACGATGAATTATTTTGTTAATTTTTATATATTTTTTTTTCTTTTTTTTTTCTTACAGAACAAAAAATTTTACAGAATGCAGTCTCGATATAATAAATGACAAGAAACAAAAAGAAATATTGATTTCTAACCTATAAAACAATGTATGAAAATTAATTTTTTATCAATTATTTTTTTTTTCAATCAAACTATTGTTTGTTTTATTAATTAGTTGATTTTTCTCTTTTTTTTTATGAATTTATTTCAGATGTTTAGTCCAGTGCCGATTAAACAAGAATATTCTGGCTTGGAGGACGCTAATCAGAATGATACAAATGTATTACAGAATCATCCTGAATATCCATTATTTACAAATCAAGACGTCGAATATATGTATCGTCAATTGCCACAATTTTGGACTCAAACCCAACTGCAAACGAGTCATTTGACAAATGCATTGTCAAAAAACGATTTATTACATCAACAACCTGCACAAACAACAGTAATATAGAAACATAACCTAAAAAAAAACAATTTCTAACAAGAAAAATATAAATAATACTTTTTATTTTAGCCCAACGACCGTTCATTATTAACTGGTGCAGCAAATTACCTACAACAACCAGGAATATTCCAATTAAATCATCAAGATCAATCACAACAGCAGCAACATCACATTGACAATCCAATGCGATCGCACGCGCAAACATCTTTATCACAACAAAATCAAGTTAATGACCAACAACAACAACAATCACAAACATCATTACCAACAATGATACAACATCAACATCAACAAAATGATTTAAACACTTCAATGATTATTCGTGGACAATCAACAATGACAAAACACAATGGTCCGGGCAGGCCACCAAAATCCACAACAAATAACCAAACAAGCGCACAATCAGCATCATCATCATCATCATCGCCCGCGTCAATATCAACATCAGTTACAACATCTTCAACATCAACGAAAAAGCTCAAATGCCAATGTGAAATATGCTTCAAAGAATTTGGCCACAAAAGCAATTTATTTATTCATATGCGAACACATAATGGCGAACGTCCATATAAATGTACAGAATGTGACAAATGCTTCACTCACAGTGGTAATTTAGCAATACATATGCGTACGCACAGTGGAGAAAGACCATATGCATGTCAGATATGCGGTAAAATGTTTAGTCACAGTGGGAATTTGTCAACGCATTTACGCACACATTCGGGGGTTAAACCATATAAATGTAGCGTTTGCGGAAAGGAATTTCGTCACAGTGGTAATTTATCAATTCATGAAAGAATTCATTCGGGTATCAAACCATTTCAATGCAAAATTTGTGGCAAAGAATTTTATCACAGCGGTAATTTAACAACACATATGAAAAAACATCCAATTGGAAGTAAAGAACTAGATAAATGTGGTGGTAATAATGATAATGATGATGTTGATAGGCAACAGTTGAGGAATAATATTGTCAGTAATAATAATCCAATGAGATTGGCCATTAATGTTGCATCAACATCAACAAATAATAGTAATCGTGCTGTTATTCCAATGAGAAATCCATCGACATCGTCTAATGCAACAACATTATCGTCTTCATCGTCATCGTCATTGTCTGTTAAAAGTGAACATGAAGATGATCGAACACAAACATTTGTGCCGCCCACGAGTTAATAAATGAATGAATGTGAACGCAAAAATAAATGATGAGATAAAAAATTTAATTAAATATTGAAATGGAAAAAATTTGAAAATAAACTATGGATTTTTATCAGTGGACACAAGTGATTTTAATTCGTTTTTGACAAATGAAGAAGGGGAAAAATGATATTTTTTTTTATTATGTTTAATAATAATTATCAATTTATTAATTGTGGTATGAATGAAAAAAAAAAAGAAAAAAATAATTATTCCCTAAGAATCTCACGGAGAATGTACTTAAATATCATTATTAATTATCAATACTATTCTTATTATAAATATTATAATATTGAAGATTATTCTCCGGTAATTTTAGAGAATTTTCAAGAATTATTATATGTAATATAATTTTTTTCTTTTTCTCTTTTTTTTCGTATCTTTGTATAATATTCGTAATAATCGTATTATATAGTTAATAATTGTTGAGTAAAAATTGTTTGTTTTTTTACTTTTTTTTTCCTTTTTTTCTCTTTTTCAAATATAGATTTTAAGAATAAAAAAATATTAAATATATAAATTATGGAGTGAAAATTTTGTGGTGAATGTTAACCCGATTGGACTTTCAATGGCGAATTACAAATTCATTGTGGACTGCGATTCTTCTGATATTGATCGGAATTTACAATTTCTCCGGGTAACTATCTGATAATTTCTTGATTTTTAATAACATCTTGACCAAAACGTATTCTTTATGGTAATTTCTTTAAACATCAATTAAGGAAAAATATCAAATTAATTTTAATTAAAATTCTCATTAAATATAGAACCCATTTAAAAAAAAATTCACTACGATATTACAATAAACTTTCCAAAAATTAATTAAAAATTGTTTCCATATCTAAATACTTCTTTTAATTCTCCACAATTGTCTTGCGCGTTCTCTATAAAAATTCATTAGATAATTTACTCTGTGAATTTGAAAGTGTGTGTATATATATGTGAAGAGTAATACACACTCTCAGTCCGCAAAATAAAATTAAAAAATGAGAAGAAAACGGAAAATATACTCCCATTATCGGTGAGCTATTTTCATCTAACCAGTTTCACCATGTCTATATAAACAAACAAACAAAAAAAATAAGAAAATTATTGTGGAATAGAAAATGGCGCCTCATCAAAAGAAAAGTAAATTGAACACTGGAAATAAGTAAAAGAAGAAGAAATAAGTAAAGTAAATGAAGAGCATACGTTTGGATAAAGACAGTGGTTTAATAATGGAGTAGAAAACAAGTTCAGACCTGAACGCGTGGACCTTTGGGGTCGCGGTTTGTATCTTTATTTTTATTCCATTTTTTTTTTATTTCATTCTCGTCGGGTTCCTTCCTATGGGTATTCCCGCGGTTAAGAAGAGCAATGGGGTCGTTGCCAGCGCGTCATCGTCCGCAATATTTATATATACACGTGCGCCTGTTGCGCGATGTCTTATAAAATCTTTCTCTTGGTCTTTTCCCTCCTAAAAATATTTTATATATGTATTTATTTATTTTTATTCATTTTATTATTTTGTTGGGTAAATATTTGTTTTATTTTTCTTGAGCTCGACAACCTGCAACTGCATGCCACACAAGGCTAACCGAACGGGAAGAAAAATAGTTTGGTGTGGTTGAAAAAGTGGTTTACTAACTCTCTTTTTTTTTCATTTATTTCCTTGCTCTTTCTATACCTGTGTGCAGTGTTTCTGTCTGCTCCTTTTCATATCCTTTTATGTATTTCTTTTATATCTTGAGCTAAATTTAGTTCTTCATTCGCGATGTTCCTCGGTTATTCTGAGTCTTCCTTGAACGTTAAATGACATGTGGGTCTTGGATATGTTCAAAAAAACAGTTCGTATACACGTAATGATGGAATTTTTTTTTTTATAGGTTGTTGGAATAAAAAGGATTATTTTTTTTCCTTGGTTTATTTTTGAAGATTATTAAACTGTTGGAAAAATCATTTTGCTTTTAGTGAAAGAGATTTTTTTTTCTGAATGGTTTATGGGGGGATTACTGATTGAAAATAATTATTTGTTTTAAATAGTTTAGAAAAATAAGTTTTCCGTTTTTTTTTTTTCCCATTTATATTTTCTGTTATTAGAGGGATTTTTATTCATTACGAATTATCATCATAAAATTCAGAACTTTATAATTTTTTTAATGATTTCAACGGATGGATAAAGTATCAATTGATACTCTATTCTTTTTACGTTTCCATATTCAAGATTGTTTATTTATTTTTTTGAACCGATCGAATTGCAAAAAAAAAAAAAAGATTTTACATATTATAAAAAATTAATTCTATAATTTCTTTGAAATTTTTTTAATCGATTAAAAATTTCGCATAAATATTCGTAATTAATTTTGCATTTACTCAACAAGATATTTTCAATAATAATAGAAAGAAAATAGGTTGTATTTCAAAATTCTCAAAATATTTATTTTCATACTACATTCGAATAAAAAATCATCGCCAAATAAAGTCACATTCCTGAATAAATTCCGTTATTTTTATATAATACAGTAGTAATATTACTAATATAAAATACTACTTCTGTTTATTTTCATTTTTGAAAATAACAATTTTATTATCTTTATGAAAGCATCACTCAATAATATAAAAATCATGCTATCAAATTTCATATTTATGCATTGAAAAAATGATAATAAACATCAGCCTACTTTCATCAAATAAAAAAAAAATTAAACTTTCAACAATCAAAACTCAACTGTACTAAATATATTTTCTTCTGATTTTCAGGAACATCAAATTTTATTTCAGCACTCGAAAATATCGTCAAATAATTAATCATTTATTCCACTTTTGCATTTGGAAAAATAAATTCATTTTTTCTCTCTGATATATTAATTCTTTTCTTCACCTAATAATATATTCAAAAGTTTTGATAGATAATCGAATAAAGCTGACAGCAACACATTTATCCATATGTATTTGCTAATGTTCTAAAGATATTCCTACCACTCTCTTAAACTTCTCAATTATTCTTGCCCCTCTTTACTTCTTCGTCTCTTCCCCGCTCTCTAACGTATTAAAACTAAACATTGCTTAGCTTGTCTCTGTATATCGCACAGTCTTCACCATGTCAGTAATTATTTAACTATTGCAATTCATCCTCTATATTAAAAAAAAAAAATAACGAAAAAATAAAAAAAGAGAGAATAAAATTTAAAGAATTTACGGTTGGAAAAAAAAGAAAAAAAATATGAAATTATTGCCAAAGGGTGAAGAAGGATTATATTTTTCTAAAGACCAACGGCGAGCTGAGAGGTGAAGAGGACGAAGAGGATAATACAAGAGAGGAGAAGACGCCATCGAGGACGAGCACTCTAAGAGGAGGAACGAGTTCTTTAGGACCTCGAGAAAAGAGAAGTTGTGTTTGACGTTGACCAGTTCAGTTGTTGGATGGTTTGCTTGGGGTCTCTGATCTTTCTTATCCGCTGTTTTGTGCGGAATCAAAATTCAAAATTTTGTTTGTCCTAAACGCCGAAGCCCGCCAAAAGAAAAAATAAATAATTACATACAACAAAATCGACTGAGGTATGTTGAAGGAAAATAAATAAATAAGAAATTGAGGTGATTTAATTTATTATTGACAGTTCATTTTATTTGATTATTTTGAATCTCGACGGTTTTAATTTTCTCTTTATTAGTTTTTTTTTTTCCTTTCTTTCAATTGATAATTATCATTCATATTTATATTCATATAAGCAAAAGTGCAGCATTTATTGCTTTTTCATATATTGCATTACTACGATTCCTCTACTTGGAAACTCCAAGGACGTTTCTCTGTATCTCTTTTTTTTTTTCTCTTTTTTTTTCTCTCTCTCGCTCGCACTCGCTGTTATTTCTGCTCGTGAAAGCAACCGTTCGATGGCACGCCACGTCAATTATGAGAATGTTGATAAGGACACGCGTGTTCTATTTTATAGTTACATACTTATATATTTATTTATTATTTTTTTTCCGATTTTTTAATTTTTATTATTATTTTTACGACTGAAATTATTTCTAAATAGAGAATAAACTCAAAATTGAATGCTGATGAAATATAATAACATATTGAATATGACATAAATTTTAATTTATGAATTACTATTGAAAGACAAATATTATATTAAGCTTAAAATAGATAAATTTTATTTACAATGAATTTTTATAAATTCTGACAAAAAACATTTACTCAAGTTTTATTTATTTATGTGAACGCATGTGTAGTAGATTTATATGTAAATAGTTTTATGTGAACAAATGATTGTCATGATGGCGTCAGTTTGACGAGATATTCATATTTTTCAAACTAATGTCGCGCATAAAATGATTATAATATCGTCGTCAATTTGTCGTATAAATATTATATCAAATTCAAATTTTTATTTCAGGACTTTATTGAGGATTAATATATCTTCATACGTAAAACAGTATAATAGATGCAAGTAGATGCACGTAAATTATTGATGTCAGGGAGAATTAAATTAAAATAAAAAAAAAAAATAATATGTATATAGAAAAATAAAAATTTTTTTTTCCACATGATGTCAAATCATGTGCTTTTATCATTTACTCAGCTATGATAGGTGATAGGTATTTATGTCTGCGTATGGCGAATACATAAAGATTAGAACGAGTGCTATTAAAAAATTTTTGCACACTAAATACAAATACGATTTTTTTTATCTATTCTTTTTTATAATTTATTTTCACAATTAAATGAAAACAGTGGCGCCGTGCTTCCGTGTTCTTCCATCGTATATATTTTGTCTTCGTATTATATACTTTACATAGCGTGTGTATATATATATCCACATATAGATTGTTCAAATAAAAAATTATTTGATAGTGGATTACAAGAATTTTTTCTTAATTCGAGAATTGAGCAAGATTAAATGTTTGATTTATTCGGTATCAAGTAATTGTGTCAACGAATTTTTTACGCAGTTCACTGATAACAAGAGTTTTTATTCATTTTTTTTTTTTTCAATTGTAAATACAGAAGCGGGATGGGGGTTACAAATACGATGACATAATTAATTCAGAAATTTATAATTTCATGATAAAAATAATTAATGGAAGTAGTGAAACAAAAAAAAATTTTTTTTTCTTGATTTTGTTATCTATTGTAGATTCCAAAAATAATCGTAATTGTTGATATATGCAAAGCCAGACGTAATAATATTTTCCTTGGGATACTTTTGCATCACTCTTCTTGAGTACCATAAAATTGATCCAAACAAATGTTATACATTTATATATATGCATATATATATGTGCAAATGTAGGTATATTCATACACGTTGTAACGAATTGCCACTAATATAACCACGCGAGGATAGTTTTAAGCGCGTACTTCCTCCAGTTACATACAAAAGCAACGCGAGAATAGACACGAACGCAAAAAAAAAAACAAATATTTTTATTTTAGCTCATAAGTTTATTTTTTAATTTTTTTTCTTTGTCACTTAATTTATATAAGCCTAAACAATGATTGTAAACTTTAATTAATTGTCTAATTTTGTGGTGATTTCAACAGATTTGACGAAAGGAAAAATCGAGAAGATTGGTAAAAGAAGTAATTGTAAAAAGTAAATTTTTTTTTATATTTAAAAATGAGTGGAAAGAGACAAAAAACAAAATTGATTCCACCTGATGGTGGTTGGGGTTGGGTGGTGTTGACGTCAGCACTGACAGTAAATTTTTTAATTCCTGGAACTGTAAAATCATTTGGTGTGTTATTTGTTGAATTTCTTCAAGTATTTAAAGCATCACCAACTGCTGCATCGTGGATGCCTGCACTGTGTTATTTTCTGTACAGTTCTCTAGGTGAATCATTTGTATAATTATTTTGTAAATGAATAGTTTTTTATTTTATTGTTCTTCAAGGGGTTTTAATATGTTCAGCGCCTCTAAAACTTAATACTTTGCATAAGAATAAAAAATAGATATTATTTATTGGTCATTTATGTTGAAGACAAAAATTTATATAAAATTTTTTTACATTTGATTACTTATGTAAATTGGGATTATTTATAACGGTAGAAATAAATATTGTGTTACAATTAGCATCATAATGTCTCGAAGATGAAGAATGAATCTGGAAAACTTCAAAATATTTTTATAATTTATTATTGTTACAATTTTTGAACTCCAATTTTTCTATTTCGAAAAAAAAAAAAAAAAAAAATACTATTTCATGAGATCGAGAATGAAGTGTGCATCCATTGGGAAAGGAAAAGGAGCATGAAAAATATTGAATACTCTTTGACTTATCCTGTCGAAAAAAGTATAGTTTTGAGAAAAAAATTCACATAAATAATTTCGTATGATAGAGTTTTTTAATAAACTTTTCATTTTAACTAAAAGACCAATATGTAATATAATAGTATGTAATGCTCTTTTTTATTAAACATTCTCATTTTATCTTTGAAAAAAATTCATTTTTAAAGACGCTAGAAAAATATATATAACCACTTGAGTAGAAAAATAATTTTTATTGAAAAATTAACTTTTATTATTTACAGGGCCATTGTCTAGTGTTTTATCAATAAAATATTCTTATCGAACTGTTACGATCATCGGAGGCACTTTTGCCGCTTGCGGAATGATGCTCAGTTATTTTGCCACTTCTGTGTCATATTTATATATCAGGTGAGAATTTTTTATCCTACCGAACATTCAACTCGAGGCGTAAATTGATTGATAATTTATTCTATTTTTCGCATCTTTTATTTTATCAACGCTAATTTCGTAATATAATATTTTTTATTGTTCTGTTTTTTAGTTACGGACTTATGGTTGGAATCGGTGCTGGAATGTCATTTCCACCTACAATTTATATTGTGACGTCGTATTTTGAAAGATTGCGTGGTTTTGCTAATGGTTTATGCATCTCCGGAAGTGCTATAGGTACTATTGTGTTGCCACCGTTTCTTCAATATCTTTTGAATCATTTTGGACACAGGTAATTATTTTTATAACTACTTGCTTTTCGTGATTTATTTTCAAGCCTTGAAGAGCTATTTTTAAATCGTTACTGATGTCGAGGAGAGGCAAATTACTCTTTGTTTTGTAAATAAATTGATGAATTGATGAAGAATTTTTGTTTTTTTTTTTAAATTCAATTTTTCGTTTTTTTTTTTGTTATTTTAGCGTAATTAGAAGAACAAAAATTGCAGTTAATATTTTGAAATAATCCGTTTGGTTTTTGAAGAAGCGAATTATTGAAAGTAAATAAAAAAACAGTTAAAAAAAAACATATATATACATTAAGATATTTTGTATTTTTGAATATATGAATATATTTTCAGAAAAAAATTTATTCGATACGTAATCGATATGAATATATTAAAAAAAAAACTTGAAATCGTAATAAGATTAATTAAAAGTCCAGACTTTTTGCAATCGAAAATAAAAAATAAAAAATATTTCATGATGAATAAATTAACATCTAAAATCTTCAAAATATTATTACTGCATAAAGATCTATCTATCTATCCATTCTATCATTTCATCAAAACAAAAATAATACATTATTAATTATTGCACATTTTCATAATGTATATAATATTTTTGAATAAAAGCCACTAATTCTTAAATCCTTGCAAATAAAATAATAATTCCCTCGTAAAAATTTTATTTACCTCAATTCGTATGGAAACTAAGTATTTTTCATCCAACGCTGAACTGACCAAGATGTCAGATAAATATTTGAAAGATACGATTTAATTGAATAACAACAACAAAATTTAAGTAATGTACTCTCTCGATTAACAAAAATATTTTTCTCGACAGAGGTGCAGTCTTAATCATGGGAGCCATTACATTAAATACATTAGCGTGCGGTATGCTGTATCATCCAGTGGAGGAACACATGAAAAAAGTCATTGTTGAAGGTGTGGACAATGAAGCATTAACTCTCGATGAAACACCGACAAACAATGAAACAAACGAATCAAACGATTTGGAATCAGAAAAAAATGAATGTACACAAAATATTGACGAGCATCTCACGGAATTATCAAAATATTTAGAGCAAACTTTGTGTGAGCCATCACCAAACAATTCAACTAATGAAAAAACAAACGAATTAATAATTGAAACAGAAAACAAAATTGTTGATGAAACAATAGTTATTAATACAACAAATTGCGTATCAATACACGCAGAAATATCAAATAACAAAATAATTAATAGTGATTTACCATCACCGTCAAATTTACCATTAAGTAGAAACAATTCAATTGGAATTAATAAGAAGGAAAAAAATAATTTTCATCTTTCACGTCAGCACAGTATTGTTTCGGAAATGGGACCAATTGCATTGAGTCCTCGTATGAACGTACCTGGTTTATTTAGACGTTTATTTAAAGCTCAATCAGCCAGAAAAATATCAACAGCCAGTAAGAATTCATCAATTGAATCTGGAATTAAAGGATATAGAAAACGTGAAAGTATTGATGAAAATTCATCAGAAAGTAGTGGGAATTCGGCAAATAAATTCTTCGACTTCAGCGTTTTAAATGATCCAATTTATATAGTTATTTTGATATCAAATTCAACATCAGCAATAAGTAATACAAATTTCATGATATTATTACCGTCTTATGCAATATCTGAGGGATTTGATAAAAATATGGCGGCATTATTGTTATCAATTGTATCTGCATTGGATTTAATAGGTAGAATTGGTGGTGCATCATTGTCAGACATTGATTTTGTACCAAAGTATTATTATTTTGTTGGTGGATTAGGATTGAGCGGAATCGCATTAGCATTATTACCAATGGCAACGACTTATACAATGCTTGCATTTTTTTGTGCATTATTTGGTCTTTCATCCGGTATGTATATTGGTATTACAACTGTTATATTGGCAGACATGTTGGGTGCAGAAAAATTAAGTTCATCTTATGGTATTTCATTATTTGTTAATGGTGTTTTACAACTATTGGGTCCACCAATTTGTGGAGTTATATTCGAACAAATTGGTTCGTATAAACCGATATTTCTTGCATTTGGTATTATTTTAATTTTGGGAACTGCATTGTGGGCAGTGGTGCCAATTATTAAACGAAATAGCAAAAAACATCTCGATGTTGCTTGATATTCATCTCAATTATTTCAATTTTTATTATTGCTATTATTATAAATGAAATACGTAATAATTTTATAATCAATTTAACAACGAAATTTTATTCTTTCAATTTATAGATTAGGTTATGTAAATATATTATTTTAATAGAAAGTATATTATGTTTCTAGTATTATTCAATTAATTTACAAAAGAGTTATTATTATTTGAATGAAGAGATCAATTTTTCTCAATGATAGGAAAATTTTTTCTGTTTAATCATTTCTGCTAACTTGTAATTTTAATTACTTTTTTTTGTCCCATTCTGTATTTGTTTAATCTAGTCATATCGCATTAAGAATTTTGCCGTGTATCATCCACACCTCAATCATACAAGATGAGATATATTTTGTATACATTTTCACATAAATAAATTAGGATTCGAGTTCTATTAAAAAATATTAGGAACAACCTAAAAATCAAAGGGTTATAATTTTCATTTCAATTATTATTCGAAAATATATAATTGATTAAACAAGTAATATTCACTGCAGCATTTAATGAGTAACTATAAATAAAGGAATACAATCACATTTATACATATATAGATGTGTATATAGAAAATGGAGCAAATTTTATATTTTAATGGAAGGAAAAAAATTGCTTTTAGCTAAAATTTATTTACAATAATACATTTTATAATTAAAAGTGAAGGCAAGAAATATATATCTATAAGATTGTATATTAGCCAATTAAATTGTTCAATCCCTTGATTTTATATTCATATATATTCGTTTCTATAATGCATATATATATATACACATGAAATAGACAATTTAACAATAAAAAAATCATCAAAATAAATATTATCCATAAATTGTCCGTGTTTATTTCTTCATTTTATGTAATGAATAATTGTCTATAATCATCGAAGATTGGATGAAACAACTAATTTATTCATTCTACCCGTATGTCCTTAAAGTCCTAACCTAAAAAAAAAAACAAGAAAAGTTATTTATCGTACAAATTTCTCACTTCAATTAATACTTTTTTTTTATTCACCATATAATGGAAAAGTTTCAATTAAAGAGTATAAGGTCGATTCCATGTTAAATATTCTTCTTTTTTTTCAAGGTCCTGCATTGTCCTTGCGACCAGCAAACGGAACAATACTTCGTATTCCCTTTACCGATGTCTAAAATTTTAATGTAAATCGCAAAATCTTTGTATTAATTATACAATTTAATTCTTTTATATAATTTATATAAATTGTAGTTATATCAATCATATTATTAATTAAATTAAAATTCATTACTTTTTTCTTTGATCCATTTAGATAATCTTTGTACATTTCTGACCGCAAATAGCGCGAATAACTGTCACTTTTCATCAAATGATAAACGTGCGCCTGAAATTTAAATAAAATAATTTTTATAATATTACTAGAATAAAATTACTTTTTTTATTTTCTTAAATACTCGAACTTTAAAAAAAATTATTATTTCCTTGTAAAAAATATTTAGTACTACTCTAGTATGGTTTTACAATGAATAAAAATAATTTTAAGATATTAATGATTGTATTCGGCACTTTATAAAATAAAAAATAAATAAAATCCGTCTCGCTATAAACGAGAATTCATTTATTTTTCATTGATAATTAAAGAATTACCGCCGCAACATCAAAGCACCAACGATCAGCTTTATCCAAATTTTTTTTTGTTATTTCATACGAATGTGAATCAACGTTGATTGGACAACTGGCGTCAGCGCCAAGAAATTCATTCCATATTTCATTCACTGTCGTTTCAACACTTCGCTGCGGTAATGTTTTTAATATTTGTACTGCATCCCAAAATTTCAAATTTTCGCCACTAAACTCTTTATCGAGAAAGCGCACGAATTGCTCACGACCAATTGGATCTTGCAAGAGTTCCTGGAGACTAAATGCCCAACGTTTAACACGTCTCACTGATATGTCTTTAGCTAAACGATCTTGTTCCCATAAATCTGGACTATCTGATATCCAGGGATTGCTATATTCCGGTTGGGTAAACATGGGATCGTATTCAACGTATTGCTCGAAGTATCCGATAAGCCTTTAATAGAAAAAAAAAGTGCTTTATACATACATTCAAGATAAAATATTAATATTTGATTGACTTGCGGTTTTTTGTTAAAATTGGGAAAAGATAATGAATTTTTTTCAAGCTCGTATTGAAAAAAATTCAATGTAATAAATGTTGAATATTATTTGTTAGTCCTTCAGGTAAAAGAAAAATTTATTAGTAACATATCTTCGCTTTTTCTATAGATAACCGGAATGTTTTTTAATTATTTTGTTGAATAAACTTTTTATGAACAATTAAAGAGTAAAATTTTTCGTGTAAAACGCAAAATTAATTATTAAATTGTATACATTGGATTTTATTCTTGGAATTGAAAAATTAGTCTTTCAGCAGACTACAACAATAAAAAATTATAAGAATTTTAGAGTTTTTCTAATCCGTTCATCTTAAAAGAAATTATAGATAACCACAATTTGCATGGGCAATTTTTTGTAAAATAGCTTTCTACCAATTTTTTTCTTCGACTTAAAGGACCAATGAATATTCTCTATTATTCATTTTACTGTAATTTTCTAATATTCTAAAATAATACTGCAAAAAAATTGATTCAAGTAACTAAATTTTCGTATTTTTATATGAATATTGACGAATTTTTTTGTTCAAATGATGATGAACATATTAATCATTATAAAAGCATATAACTATATTAGATTCTATTATTTAATAATGGAAAAAAAAATTCTAGACTTTATCTGAAGAATGTTTTTTTTCTCATCTCCGTTTTAATTACTTTTTTTTTCACTAATCCCTAACAAAATGTTACCTTCAGTAGTAGGCCATGAATTATTTTTATGGAAAATGCCATACAGAGATGAAAAAAAAGTGTGACACATGTGATCGCCAGCTTTCGACATTTGTCACACAAAATATTATATCTTGAACAGAAATAAAGACAATTTGAATTTGTGAATGAACTTACGCCTCAGCAACTTTTGAAATTTTAATATTCCGCCGATCTAATCGTTGCTTCAGCATATCAATATTTTTTTGTAATTTTTCCGCAGTTGGATTGTTACAAGTTGGATCAACTTGCGTCGGAGAAATTCGTCCACATGCAACGCCAATTTTGTAATGTACACTGGATTTTATCATTGGTTTGCTTCTACATGCTTTCTTAATATCCAATTCAGTTGTATTAACGCATCCGGGCTATATCATAATACAATAAAATATTAAATATTAATTACCATAAATTAAAACAGAAAAAAGTTTTTTTTACTTGAATTTGCTAAACTTTTATAAGAAAAATTCAGTTTTTATGCAAACAATTATAATTAATTTTTTTAAATAATTTGATTTTTATAGAATAAATATAGAAAAATGACATGAATTTTATAAAAAACTATATATAATGAATCACAAAATTAAATTAAATAAAATAAAATAAATATTTTTAATTTTTACCATTGGTCGATGAACGTCCCAAAATGCTCGTTCTTGACTGTCCAATACCTTTCTCTCAAGTTTATCACGTTTTTTGTCAACTTTACTCTGTGCCTCTGCTTGCATAAATATAAATTCCCATTTACGCGAAAACATTTTTTGCAATCTCGCGAGATTTTCCGCCTCATAATCCGCCAATTCCAACCGTGTTTTGTTTTGCATTGTGCGTTTACATAAGTAAACAGCTAAAAAAAAACGACAGATTAATAATTGAGAATAATAAAATCATCTGGTAATGAATTAATGAATAGTTATTATTAGACTCTTTTCTAATATTCCCTAACCATAGTCAGTATTTTCAGGCTCCCAACAATTTGATGGCCAGAAATATGGGGTTTGAAATCGATAAAATGTATTATCATTCTTCACAGTAAGGCAGTGATCGTCAATGGGAAAAAAATAACCATGAGAAGCCATTAAATGTCCAACTCGTAATGCTTCTTGCTCATCAATTTCCATATTTTTCATAATCCAATTAACTACATCAGTACCCGTGAATACAGATGGTATTTTAGTCATGAAACTTTTCACAGTTCTCACTGGGACGCCGTTAATATCATCCAACATTTTCTCAACAATTGATTCCATCTAAAAGAACATAAACGAATATTTGATTAGAATTTATATTCTAATTTCAGCAAGTACCAAAGGAAAAAATGGAAAATATATATTGATAAATGAATTGATATTATATTAAACTATTGTTAGTGAATAGTGTAACACACAAATCTGATAGAAATTTGTAATTAAAAAAATTATTTAGTTAATTTTCGAATAACGGGAACGTTGTTTTTTTTTTTAGGTTGGGAAATTTGAATTGTAATTAATATATTGATTATTTTATCAACCAGAATTGCGTTAAAAATAGTTAAAAATGAGATTTATTACAAAAAAAAATATTTGACGGCAATATTTTTTAGAAAAATTTCAAACTCAACCTGGAAATCTTAAATACAGCTGCGTCATTTTCGTTCAAGTTATTTTTATAAATGATATTTTGCGACTTTTTCGTATAATATAATCCGTTCATGTCATTGTTTGATAAAAAGAACAGATTTTTCATGATTATTCAAATACGAAGCTGAATTGATAGGTCTTTTTATATGATCTCAAAATATTTTGTAAACCGATTGTTTTAAAAAACCAATTAATATGGAATAATAATTTTCGCGTTTTTGACTTTTAGTAAATAATATTAATTATTTGTGACTATATCTAATAAATATTTTGTTTAAAGTTAAAATTTTTTGTTCAGATCAACATCAACTTTAAAAAATATTCTATTGAAACAAAAAATATATTTTCAATCCTCCTACGCAATTACGTCAAATTAGTTTTTCATTATACTTCATGTTGCTTTGTAATTTTAATTTTCCATTTTTTACTTTATTCATACCAAAATTTCGCTGGTGTATGAATAAATGAATAAATAAAGCAATCAATTAATTAAATTTTCCAATTAAATTTAGTCACAGGAATCCCATTCAGCTGTTTAAAATTTAATGAATAATTGTATTTAAAATTTTGTACTTAACCTTCTTATAAACTAAATAATTAGGACTATCTTCCGCACAAGTGGCCGTTGATTTTTTCTCAGTTGTCACATTAAGAACGGCCGATGTTGATGTCTTAGTAGTTGCTGAAACCGTCATTTCTATTTTCCCTTTATCAATTTGTGTATCATCAACGTTTAAACTATTACTACCATTACTTTCATTAATCCCCGATACTGCTGCTGTTGTTATTGTTGTTGTTGTAGGTGGTTTAAGTCGGCTGGCAGACGTTTCCGCATTCATTGTTACCATATTAACGCTAAATAAAGGGCAACATTGCCCGCCTGTAAAAATTTAAACAAATTCAAAATCAATTTCATGTCGAATTATAATTTTTATCAATAAAACAAACTGTTGAATACCAAATAATAATTGGATCAATTTATGAATAAAATGGTAATAAAAAAAAAAGAAGAAAAATTGACGAGGTCATGATGAATAAAATAAAAAATGTATAAGGGTTGGTTCAGTATTGATTGAAACCGACTGTAAAAACGTAAAATTGGATCCACAGATGAAGGGAAAAAAGAAGTAAAAAAGTACTGCATACAATTTATTATATTATTCGTTTGTAAATCATTACCTTAAGAATTTTATCAATTGATGATTAACAATTATGGATAGTAAATTATAAACTTAACTAGCTTTTTATTTTACTTTATTGATAAAGAATAATTAAAATGCGATTGTCGTGACACTGAAGTGATGAGAGTTTTATTTACGGTGTACCAATCTTATCACAATAGTGGAGTAATCTCAGTTTATATATATATATATATGTATTTATGTATGTATGCATGTATGTATGATTTGTATTGAGTGCGACTGCGTTACGTTAGCACATATAATGACAATGATATTGTCAATACTATCTATGTGAATGTCAATAATTGAATATTACAGGTTATTAATACCGTGTTTTGTAGTATAGGTTCTAATGAGAACTTGTCGACACAGAATTGGAAAAACAACAATGACGTGAATGTTTTATTGGATGAACAGGAAAACTGAACAAAATTCAGTAATATCCGGTTAGTTGTTTTTCTCTTTTTTTACAGGAGTTATCGCAGCGCCATATTTGACTCGGATACGCGTGCGCGATTCCGCGCAAAAATTCGAATTTTATATAGAAAATATTTTTAGGTTAAAGCTGGGATATACAACGCACATCATTAGATTTTTATATCAATTTTACTTTTCTAAATTCTCATTGAAAAATTATTTTTGCGTCTAGGTTTTTTATTTAAATAATTTCTAATTCGATTCTCTAAGGCAATAAATTAGAATGAAATAACCACAATTACTTAAATAGATATAACTAGCAATAATTAATTCAATTACAGTGTTTATAGATTTCAATTGAGTCCTTTTTGGGGGAAATGTGATTGAATCATTTATTGTTAATTAAATATCTATTGGAGCAATTGTTGATATTTCATTCTGATCTAACATCTTCGAGGATCAAATTAACAATAATTACAGCATGATTGCTTTGAGAAAGTATCACTTTTAGATGCGAATTTGGAAAAGTTATATTGATGTAAAAATCTACTAATTAATGAAATATATCTCAAACCGAGAAATATCCACTATTTTAGGTATTTTTACACATAAAATGAAGTTATAATAATTGTAAACAATGATGTATATATATGCACTTTTAAGAAACATGAAAAAATTTGTTGAAATATTTTCAATGCATTTATCATGTAGAATTTAATAAATAACAGCGTGATTTGGAATGCATTGAAAAATAAATCGAAATGTATTTAAAGATATTCACGTCCTCATCAATCCAAAAAAAAAAAAAAAAAAATAATTTCTTTGAACATGAATAATTAAAATCTCTTCTTAAATATATATTAATTAGGTAAAAGATATTTTCTTTTTTGAATACTCCCATCGATGTTATGAATTATATATATGATTAATAATTGTTATATACACTGTATTTTCGTTATTTGTCATTATGATTTACATTTACAATTATACATATTTTACGTGAATTTATTAATGTTAATAAATTTTTGTCTTTCATTCTTTCCAGTATAGTTTATCTTTTTCCTCAAACAAAATAATCAAATTGTTATCATTACTATCATTAAATTTATTTAATAAAATGTCAGCCAATTTATGTATACACATTTCAAAAATAATGAAATCAATCAATTGTCCATCAATAACATTTACATTTATATAAAGTTTCTCTCTTAAAATATTGGGAACAGAATACTGAATAATGAACATTTACACAAACGAGATAAAAATATCCATACTTATACATTATATATCTGTTTTGTATATATTTCTATGATAAAAATTTACAGATTTATAATTAATTTTTCATTTTCTTCTTTTTTTCACGTTCGAAATTCGGGAAATTTCCTTTATACATTTTACAATAAAAATACAATATAAATAAATGGCAGAATTTCGAATATTGATGACGAAAATATAATAAACAATTACATACTTATAAGCTTATATTTATCTACATGTTACAATGATGAAATGAATTAGTTAACTTTTTTTTCCATAATCGAATATGAATAAATACATTTTATCTGATTCCCTCATTTTCATATTTATAGAATTACTAGCACTTGAGTGTTACAGTAAAATCATCAAATAAATATTTATGATTTTCAATTGAAAAAATATTATTCAAAATTTAATAATGATAAACAAAAAAAATATTTATATTACTCTAATTCATTTGTTGATATTTTTATAATTATATAATGAAAAATAATTTACACAAACAATTTATACATTCATGATATTAATTACAAAGTGAATTTTATTCGTTTTTGTCAATTTAAAAATCAATTAATTTATTTATGCAATTTAAGGATGACAGAAGAAAAAAAAATTAAGATAACAACTTATATATTTATCGCGAATATTTACAATAACTTGTCATTATTTATAACCGCGGCTGCAACATTTACGTGTATGTATAGTTTATGTATAATAATAATTAATAATAATAGATGATCGATGAATGAAATTCTTTTTTTGTTCAATTTTAGTATTTAACAATTTCGTAGTAATTATAATTAAACTTTGATAATTGTATGAATAATAATAATAGTACGTCTTTAATTGCTTTTTTTCCTTATTAAAGCTTATATTACACTATTTATTTACACGTAAGTGAATTAATTATTTAATTGATATTTAGATATGACAAATGAAAATAATTGAAAAAAAATATGTAATGTACAAACGATTTTTTTTTTAATACATCTTTCTTTTTATTATACAATATTTTTTTTTACTATTCGTCAACTTTCTACACAATAATAATCAATGTGAACGTCATTTTTAATTGATATTTCGTTTTTTCATTCTAATATACAATCGAATTGATTTTTTCGCGATTAATAATAATGTGTTCATTATTTGTGAACAATTATTTCTTCAACTTAACCTCAAAAGTATTTCAAATTTCTTTTATTCATAATTTATATCCGCCATTTAGCATAACGTTGATACTTTGGTTCAAGATTACTCTTAACCTCTTTAAAATCATCATCATCGTCATCATCATAGTTATCAGCTGATTCATCATAATTAGAAATACGTTGATGTTGTTTTTCAGTTTTATTTGTGTCCAATTTTGTCACCTCCATCATGATTTCTTCCTCCTCATTGTCATTTGAGACTGAGAAAAATATATGTACATAATTCATTATAAAAACTTGTTATTCGAATGAGTTTTTTGTTTATGAAAATTTTCAGGTTTTAAATATTTTAATAATGAAGAATCTTTTCTTCCTATCATTTTCCAATTTTCAACTTGATTTAAATGAAAATAACTTGATGAATAAATTAAACGAATTTTTGTTCGATAAAGAACATTTTGTAAAGGAAATAAAATTAATCATTAAATTCAATTCTTGAAAAAAATAAATATAAATAAATAAACATTTCTGCCAAGATAAATTAAAATGATATGGAATTTTTTATTGCTATAAAATCAGCTGGTAAATGATTATTCCTTTGTTGGAGACTATTTATTATAATCTATAATATTTTTGCTATTTTGTGAATTTTCTGTCTCAGTTAATTAATTTTGTTGCGTTTTTTCATTTCAATTGAAAATAATTTCATTTGTTTATCAATCATAAACTATTTTGACAATTTAAAACATTTTTATTATCCAAAGTTGTGAATAAAAATGAAACGAAAAAATTCAAAGTTAATAATTAAATAAACTATGATTGATTATTCAATAAATGAAACGCACTTTAATCATACAATGCATGAATTGTTTGAAATTCTAAGTTTAAATTTGCATGATTTTGGATTATTCAATTTTTTTTAAATGTCTCTCTTGAGTCGATTTTTTTAGTATATATATGCACAGAATAAAACTGTTTTTGTAAATTATGACAGAAGCAATTTTAAAAAATCTTCCAACTATTTTCGAACTTTTTCCCCGCATTTATCATTAATTTATCTTCACTTTTGTCTTTTCTATTTCAGTTCAACCTCCAAATTGAAAAAAATAAATAAATAAATAAAATTATCAAATTTATGTTCAAAATAAAGCTCTAAACTACATCAAAATTCTCTATAGATTCAACTTTAACCGATTTTTATTCAAAAAATATTTAAATCAGAATTTTATCCAAAATAAAAAAAATATACATATGTACATATATAACATTACGATTTGATTATTAGTCAAAAACAATAAATAATAATCAGGATATGATATAAATAGGTTTTAAGATAACAAAAAAGATATTAACAATAAATTATTCATAACCCACAATGAAAAAAACATTTAATTAAATTGCATCACAATTAAAATAAAAAAAGGAATAAATTCGTTAGTGCAAATAATGTAACTGAATTAAATTATTTATTTAATCATAGAATAATAATAAATGTAATGAAATAATATAATGTGCCCGCCATATTGTAATTCTGTATGATTCAATTTTTTTTTTATGTAAAAAAGCGCGAATGAGAATTTTGTTTGTTAAATAAATACTCACCCACTCGTATTAAAAATATCATTGCTCGTATTTGTATTATCTTCATCAATTTCGATAGTATCCATTGGCAATTTATTTTCATCATTACTCTGTCTTATCATCAGTTCATCAATTGTTGATAAATCTCTTGATAAATATTCATTATCATTGATAATTGGAATGTTTATCGTTAATTTGTTTTCCATAATACATTTATCCTTGAATAATAAATCATCATTATCTGAATCAATACTTTTTTGAATGCTGTCATGTGAACTGGATGGATTTTCGGATAATGTATCGATATTACTCGATGTTTCGTTATTATGCTCGAATATTAACGATGCATCTGATGATACTGGTCTATCATGGAGCGTAATATCTCCAAAATCATGAATAATACCATCCTCAAACGTTTCACCACTGTCTAAATAATTATTATCCAATAGTTTATCATCATATTTGTCATTTTTCGTTGAATTAACAATTCTTGAATCGTCAAAATTACCAATAATATTTTCATTGCCGGAATTTATTTCTAACATTCCTTCTGTTTCTCTCGTTCCAATTGTTGTTGTAGTTGTTGTTGTTAAATCATTATTATCAATCGAATTTAACGACAAATCATCACTTAATGTTGTTAATGCAGATGCTTTATTATTAATCCACGAATATGAATTTTTATGTTCATCAATAATTGTGTCAGTTTGCTTGTCATTGTTCGTGTCAATTGATAATTCTAATTTATCCATAGCTATAATTTCATTTAATAGTTCATCACTGATACCAACAATATCATCATTAATTTTACGAATAATATCGTTATCAATTGATTGTGTTTGTTCATTATTATAATTAACAATATCACCATTAATCATATTTACATTATTATCGATTAAACAATCTTTATTTTCATTATTTATAGTTTCATCATGATTATTGTATTGCGATAATTGTTCATGGTTATTTAAACAATCAATTGTTTCATCAAATGGTATTTTATCTAATATTGATGTTAATATATCATTAATATCATCATCGAATGTTGTTTCACAATTAATTTGATCATTTTCATCATTTTTACAACTATTATCCGGTATTATTAATTTTAAATTTGTTTCATCATCATTATTATGGCAATTAATGTCCGCTGAACTATCACTTATTATTAATTTATCATCATTCTCATAATTAAATAATTCACTATTAACATTATTTACATTAGTGAGGTTATGTTTGTCACTTATATTACAATGGGAATTATCATTAGAATATGATGAATTAATACTGCAATTCGTGCTGCTATTATCACATAATTCATTAACATGATTATTGATTGAATTATTCATAATATTATCATTAAATGATTTATCAATTAACGACAAGTTATTATCGTCGTTTAATAATTCAGGTACGGAAGAATTCCTATTCAAACAATTAGTTGATAAATTATTATCACTATTATTGTGAATTGATTTATCAATATTAATTTCAATTAATGATTTAGAATGAAGTTCACTATGATTATCATCATTGTTTGCTGAATTACATAATTGCGATGCACTTGATGTTAATCGTAATTGTTTATCATTATTTTTACTATCATTTATATCGCTACGTCCGTCGCGTAAATATTGGTGGAATTTATCACCCAATTCCATTAAGCTGCTCATACTACTGTGTAATGGATTTTCATTTTTCGTTTTATTATCAATAAAGTTACCGGTAAATAAATTACCTGGATGCTGAAATAATCCAAGCAATTTATCTAAACTTGATGTATAATTTTGCGATTTATCTAGTAATATTTTATCACACGACGATGTTGTTTCGATATTATTTAATTTATTATCATTATTTTTATTTGTTATTCCACTTTTATTTAATTCACAATAGTTATCGGTTGAAATTGATTTATTGTCAGAGGATATATTTGAATTCCTCGTAATGCAATTGAAACCAACTGTTAAATTTGAATTAGAACTTGTTGTTACGATATTATTAACAGGCAAACTGACTGATATTGATGACGTTGTTGTTGATAATGTTGTTGGCTCGACAATTGTAACGCGAAATCGTGAATTTGTAATAACACTATTTGTTGATGGAAAAAAACATGTAGGGGACGCAGATAATGAGGATGGAGTAGTTATTGGTGATGATGATGCTGATGAATTATTTGAATTGTTTAATGTTTGTTCGGATACGCGACTAACGACAAAACGATTTCGCGATGGGGATGGAATTGGACTGGCGACGGGCGAGGGTATTGGGCTTGGGGCCGGCGAACGAAGACGTCCACCACTTGTACGTTTTGTTTCAGATATTATAGTCGTTCGTCCGTAGACCTCGTTTGCCATTATTCCACTCGCTGTCGTCGCCATTGTGGGAGGTGAACGTGGCAGTGTTTGACATGTCAACGAGATCTTACGCGAACTACATGACGATAGGCGACTACGTTGCTGTGGACTTGATGTTGTATCTTCTGTGCTTGAGTCTATTGATTGTGGCTCAGAATTACGTAAACAATATCCACGTATTTCACCAACTAATGTACCATATTGTTCAATTAATGGTTGCTGAAATTAATAAGAAAAATTAAATGACATTATATTGATATTTTCAAAAGGATTTTTTATAAGTTCAGTTTATTTTTGTAGTTTAATTTTTATCTGTGTTTTTCGGAGTTACGATTGTGCGTTAATTTTGTTTGATTCATTTTGAGATTTTTCATTAATTAATTTGTAATGATGAATGCAGACACGCAGTATATTCTTTCTTTGAATTTGAGTTTTTAATTTAGAGAGAAAAAACCTAAATTTTTAACATTTTATTTTTTTTGTGGAGTTGCTGTAAAAGATTTTATCAAATATCTAGAGATTTCGGAAATGACGAAATTCAACAGTTAAGAGTTTTTAGACGTGACTTTGACCATGTTTCAGAGGAAACAATTTGAATTAACATTTAAATTTGACATCCAATTCAACCGGAAATTGCAAATATTCATTAAGAAGAATTGTTGAAACAAGACAAAATATATGAGAATTTGAAATTCTGAATTTGTAAAAAAATTACGTCATTTCCACATTTTGTTCTTTAAAAATGTTATATAGAATTTATGGAAAAAAAAATATGTTTTAGAATCATGATAAAATTGATAATAGTTATTTTGTACAGATGATGAACAGAATCTATCTTCTCTTGCAAATCAAATAATAATATTTTTAACATACCGATTTACTGTTACCAGGCGTATCGTCCAAATCAATTTGCGTTATCGTTTCATTTTTCTTCAACGCCAATGATAAAAATGTCAATGGCGTTAATTGAATATTATTATCACGTAAATCAATTCGCTGTAATGTCGCATTAAATTCAATTATTTCAGCCAACGCCATAACACTCTTGAGTATTAAACCTGTTGATTGCAAGCCTAATTGCAATAAATAATTATTTGCTTTTAAAGAGTCTTTACATATTTCTAAAAATTCATCACTCATTGCATTCTTTCCAATATTTAAAGTTTCCAAACTCTTTGATTGCGCCTGAAAGCCAAAAATATTCATATTCATCCCCAATTCTGTCATCATTTTATCCACACGAAGAGAAAAATTCCAACTAATTTTTTTATTATATTTTATAAAATTATTGCGACATTTCAGTTCAATTTTTTCGTCATTCGCACCTAATTCATTCTCAAATTCGAGCTAATAGATAACGCGCATGTGGACTTAGAGACAGAAAGTGGGAAACGTACATTGTGAGAAGTAACCAGTCTCGACGATGTACTTTATGAGAAGTTCTACTATATTACTTTTTGCTATTTGTAGCTTTTTTTTTCTTGTTTGAAAATGAAGTAACGAATAAAAATGAAGTGTTCATAGCCTGATGAAATCATCATTCAAAATATTTGACAATTTTACAAAATTTGAGAATTTTATATTATTAGAAAAACATTTCAAACTAATAACAATTAAATTTCTAATAACATATATAAAATCTCCAACATTAATAATGTATTTTTTCCGCTAATTTCGATTAATAATTTTATTATAAACTGTTGTAAAGTAATTTTTATTCGCTGTATCATACAAAAATACACAGTGAAAATCGTAATTAAAAACAAATATATACACCAATATAAAAAATACGGATAACGTATTTATATAATTGAAAATTGTATTTTTTTTTTGCATTTGACAAGATAAATATCAATTTTCTTCACAACAGATGTGAAAGATTTTTTTTCAGTTCATTTCATTTCTCTTTGTGTGTATAAATATAATCATAAAATAATAAAAATAAATCATTAATACTTACCATTACTTCGGAAAAATTTCCTGATAATTCTTTTGTTAAATGATTATTCCACATTATCAAAATACTTAAACCTTTTCCAACCAATGGGGCAGTTGACTGAACCATAAGACCAGCTAAAATCTCCTGGGCTCCCAAATCCTCCAAATTATTATTGCTAAAAATATAAAACCCAAAATTAAAGCAAATCCTATTTTTTTATAAATAATTTCTTTTCAAATATTTGCAGCTTTTACCTTACGTCTAAAAGCTGCAAATTCCGATTAACTCTCAAAAGAGATCCCAATTGTGCTCCATCTGCTTCATTAAGATGATTATTTGCCAAGTATAATTCTTTCAATCCAGCATTTAATTTCATTGCTGACATTAATATAACAAATGCTCGTCCAGTAAGATTGCAATTTTCTAATTTTAATATTTGTAAATGTGTGGTAAGTTGTAATGGTCGTTTAAGAATATTCATATGCTGCTGCGTTAATACAATGTCTTTAGCATCAAATCGCTCTAAACAATGAGTTTTTTTCATCATTCGCGCACAAGATTGCCAACCCCGTGCACCGATATTACAATTTTTCGATATATTTATGTGCTGAGCTGATTCATAATATTCAAACATATCAAATAATGTTTCAGCACTCTCGTCATCTAATGATGCAGCTTCTAAATCAATTTTATGAAATTGTACACGCTTAAATATTTCTTCCAGGGGTTCACTGTGATCTTTATCTAATATTTCATTTTTTAATGAGAATTCAACTACACGAGCGTGAGTTAAATTGATTTTTTCCAATTGTGCAATCACATTTTTTAATGGCTCTGAGCGATGATATTGACAGGATATTTTGTATGATTGTATTAAATCATCCACTTTGACATTGTGAGCTATAAGAATAAAAATCAATGTTCTTCTCAGATTATTTTGAGGTTATATTTAATTTTTCATTTTTATTTCAAAAAGAATTGTTCGTTATTTCTAAGAGAATGTTTACACTCTTTGAATGAATTGTTGAATTTTTGAATTTGTTATGAAGATTTTAGTGAAGACTAATTTATCATGAATTTGTGATTCATTAATTTAATAATCTTATTTTCAAATTTATATTAGAATCGAATGCAAATAAATTATGTATGAGAATAGTTTAGTACAATTAATTTGATAATGAATTGTTAGAAAATAAAAGACAAAACTAAATATGAAATTATAATTTCATCGGCCTCTCATAAGAATAAATATTAATTATTAGTTATTGAATAATCAAATAATAAAAAATAAATTCTAAATTTTTTCATGATAAAATATTAATTTTTGTATTTTAATGAAATATATTTATTTTTATGATCGATTTTGAAAATTAAGAACCTTAATAGTAGAAAGAAATAATTTATAACTAACAGAAATTGTCTGTCATGAAAGGAATTTCGAACTTCCAATATCTATTCATGAAAATACAATTTCGTTCTTGAATTAATCGTAGAAATAGACAAAAATACAACAAATGAAAATTATAAATACAAACGAGATTTCAAATAATATTACATAATTAATAATTAAATAAATTAACTAAAGTAGAAATCTTAAATATTTGGTTATAGTTTATATATGAAATAACAAAACATTTCAATATTCTCTTGAATAATATTCTTGAGAATTCCAATTCTCATTGAAATACTCATTCATTCATCAGTTCAATTTATTCTCTTATATAATACAGCATTTTAATTATGCTCTAAAACTTATTTCCCTCATCTAATACAGTATTTACTACGAAAATCCCGTTCGATTCTTCAAATATTCTCTTTTCAAATAACATTCAATTGATGAATCAAAACTTAATTTCAGTAAATCTGAATGTCATTTTAAACATTCTTAATACTAACTACAAAATAAAATCTCAAGTTTATCCTAAGAACAGTAAAATTCCTCAACAAAATTTTGAAATAAAAAAAAAACGAATACTAAGGATTTTCTTTCTAATCTACAATTGAATCCAAAAATAAATTTTAAAAAAAATCCAACGCTGTTATGCTTTTCTGCCTATCCTACCAATTACAATTCAAAATAAATGACTATCGATCACTGTGTCAATTATTATGTATCTGCGAATAAATAATTTGAATGTTTTATAAAGAGGTTAAGAATTGAAATATATACATTGCAATTAAGTGCACTAAATTACAACACATAAAACGAGCTTGAAACCAAATGAAATAGCTCAACGCAGACTATTGTATTTAAAATTAGTATACTGTCACGATTGTGAAATGCACAAGCAACAGTAATACAATGCGTCAAGTCTAAAAAAAAAAAAAATAAAAACGAGATAAAACAGAACCCGAATAAATTTAAATGATCATACAAAATATCAAATAATTAAACAAAATTAACAAAATATTATTCAATTAATATCATTCCATTATTCCATATTATTATATAATATTATTAAAATACTAAATATAAAACTAATAAACAAAAATCTCACCATATTCCCATGGATCTGCTGGCTCAAGATAACCCGTGACCAATTCATTATCATTACTTGGAAAGCTGACATTTCTTGTTGTCTTTTTCTTCACAATTATTTCCTCATCATTTCTCGTCGTCATTGTTAACAGATTCTCTTCATTAACCATCAATGGATCTTTAATTTCATTTGAGCAATTATCCATTTTATCTTCTATTCTCACATCGGATACTTTTTCATTCTCTTCAGTTTCACTTTCTGCACCAGACACTGCTGTTTCCGATGCAATTTCTCCACCAATTGTCGATGTTGACGTTGAAGATGATTTTTGGACCAACAATACTTGATCACAACCCCTTGGTATAACACTAACACCCTCATTCATTATCAATTCTCTTTTATATATTTTTTGAGGTTATACACGGATGAACGTATACCTAAATATTTATTTTTTTTTCGCTTTTTCCTTTCAAATTTTATTACAAACTCAACTTGTTATTCTCTTTTATTGTATACATGCATATCTAGATTGCATGTATAAATACACATCTATGGTGTGTGTGTGTGTGTGTGTGTGTGTGTTGTGTGCTTGTTATTGTGTGTGATATTCACTTTATTTTGTTTATTTTTTTTTTGTTTCATTCACATTTGATAAATTAACGAAAGCATTTTTTTTGTTCCATTATTCACACACATACAAATATATATCAAGAACAATTTAGTATATTACATATATATATAAACTCACACATATACATTACCGTTTATATATTATATTTTGTTGAAACAATTTGGAAATAATGATATAAAAAAAACGAAAAAAAGACAATGAATTTTTTTTATGGTCTTTTATTTATTCATTTATCTATTTATTTATTTTGTTTTTTATAGTGAAATATACTCAGTTGTATTTTTCTATATATTTTTTTTTAATGTATAAGCTATTCACCGTCTCCTATTCTTTTCACCGCCGCCATCATTCTTGCTGTCTTTTCCACTAAGTATATGTATAATATAGGATAATACATATGTAGTGTGTGCAATTATACATGTATGTATATATATGAATAAAATAATGTAGTACTAATAAGAAGGCGTACAATCGTGCCATAACCTCTTCATATTAATGTCGAAGTATTATTTATGAAATACTATACTTTGATTATTTATTGAATTTCATGATGGAGTGCACCCATGGAGAATAGAGACTCTCTATTCTCCATGAGTGCACCAAATGCTATATATATAATAACTGTACATATATATATATATTATTATTGTTGTACTGGCAATGATAAGTTACCTACAGTTGGTAGAATTAAAAAAAAAAGATAAAATAAATGACTGTTTTATCGTTAGTTTGTGTATTTTTGTACTGTCATATTCTTTTCATGTTGCGTGTGAAATGTCAATTTTCTTACATGTGTATCATAATTATAAAAAGTAAATCTAGTTTCATCATTAAAATTTGTTTAATCAAATTCGTATGATTTCACAGTAAATATTAGCTTTGTAATAAGTCACGTTTATTCCAATACGAACGTAATAAAAAAGAAGTGAGAAAATACGTTTGGTTATTATTCTTTTAATATTTTACATTTTTATTAATATTACAACTTAATTACACAAACAATATGTAGGTATTATATTTATCTCTTCTTTATTTGATAAACATGATATACATTCAGAAATAAGAGTAAGGTTAGGGTTGAAATCGCATTGTAAAAAAACCCATCATTAAACTGTATTTGAATTGAACTTCCGGTGTATCCACGGCGCAAAAAGGTATATAAATCGCTTAAAAATTTTATTATAATTTCAAACAAATTACATCATTTTTCAAAATTAGATTTGATCGAATGAACACAAATTTTAAAAATATTACAATATTTGTTCAATATAATATCCATTCTTTTTTTGTTTGTTTTTCGAATTGAATAGAAAATTAAATCGAGAAAAAAATAAAGCACAGGTAGAACAATATGACGATGACAACGAATAGATAGTCATCATATATATCACGGACAGTCGTTGTTGTTGGTTAGTGGCCAATGGTGATTGTGATGATGTTGGTGGTGGTAGTGGTGGTGGTTTGGACCGTTAGTTGGCCCCGCAATGCTGACGGGATCGTTGTCCGGGCATTGGGAGTTACTGGCCTATTCGTGTTCTTTCCTCTTGCTCTTCACTTTGCCCGCCTTGCCGATACTCTAGCTTCATGTATAATAATTCTTTCACTACACTATACTACTACTACTACTTCGTTTTACTTCATGTACAATCACAGACATATACTTTATACCTGCGAGCCATTATCTCCAACCTGCCATTGAAATATAATTCGTTAAAATGTTAAATACGCAACCTTGACTTTGTTTTTCTTACATATCGTATAAATAAATAAATATTAAATATTTTTAAAGGTCAAACCTTATTTATGTCGTTCATGTCAATGTCTAAAAATTATATATATGGTAATTATAGAACATTTTATTCCGTATTCATGTAACATGACGAATTTAGCAATGGAAATATTGCTCCAATTTTATGCTCGGTATATTGTAATGAAAATTGTCTATATAAATTTTTATGATAGATAGTTTATGTCGTTATTGTGTTGCTTGAAATTTTTGTTGCCAGATATTTTTACCTGAATTTGCTTTTACCTTTTCTGAATACAACGGATATACAGTATACGTAATTATTTCTGTGTTTTGGTATTTTATCTTTAGATTTATTTTGATTTATCAGTTTCCTATAGGACAAATGACAAATTTTAATTAATTTGAATTACTGGTGAATTACAAAATTCCTGTGATTATTTGAATTTATATAAACACAAGAACAATAATAAATCGGTAAAAAAAATATAACTATCATAAATATTTATGAAGAGTTATTTACTTATTTACGTAATACACATTCAAATAATTAATATATATGTATACAATAATAATAATAAAAAAATGACCAAAATAATTATTTTTTTTTATACCAATAATAAACTAAATGGAACGTACCAAAAATTCAATTAATTCTCTCTGTGAATAATTCCTATAAATAATGGCAAGCAAAATTGAATATTTAAAAAAAATATAAATTACAATTATTGATTTTTTTTTATTTTTTATTTCGTCCCTCAATAATAAACAACTCGCACACATCTATATACACACTAAAACGTCATTGTTGATTATTTATCGACAATGAATACCAGAAAATTTGTTCTTAAATAAAAAAAAAAAAATATCTACAAGTGAAATTAGTTGCAAAAATTGTTAATTTTTTTCGTATTCAATCGATTCTATATATTTTCAGTGTGTATATATCATGTATATATATTACATACACGTGTGTGTGTGTGTGTGTTATATGTAATTTACGATAACGAAAGTAGGATCGCACAATTTTCACTCTCTGTGTTTTCGATTATGTAAGCGAAGGCTCCAAGGCGTGTATATAGTTGGCTATAGCTCTCTCAGTTTACGGTTAATAAAACAGTTACGTTTGCCTACTTATAAAGTCTATCTTACTCGTTACGTCGTGAGACGACAGCGCACTTCAACTCTCTATTACATATTTACACTCATACATAAGCATTATAAATCCATACATTTATACGCAATTGTCTATTGGACTGATAAATCCCAAGTACATGTCAACTGAGCAATAAATGTTAATAATAATAAATGGAGAAAAAAACCTCAGAACAAATCAAAATTTTCTGCTTTATCAGATTAAAATTTGTTCTTTATCCAAAAGTTTAATGTCTCTTTGAACGGTCATCGACATTGGTTTTTCCCGATGCGCGTTATTTTTTATATATGAACAATTTTGTAAAAATAATAAAAACAAAATGACCCGAGAAAGGTATTTAAGAAAAAAAATTGTTCAATATAAATTAATTGTCATTGGGTTTAGAAAAGAGAAAAAAAAATAAGAATTATTTAACGATTTAAAATAAGTAATAATGATGAAATCAAAACAGGTCACTCGTTTGGTATTCCGACATTGAAAGATACCAAAATGGCTGCCACGAAAGCGAGTATATATACAATATACATGTATACATGTATTTATTATACATTTAGTTATGTATTTGTGTGCGTGTAAGACATATATAGCTGCAAGATTGTGTAAGGGCGACGATGGACTTCCCCACTCTCAGCGAGTCGAGACTTTTTTATATTTTTTTTTTGCTCGCTCACCTCTTGAATATATATACAGCATCGTGAATGTGTATATGCATCTATACATGTATTGTATAGGTGTTTATATATACATACATATATAGTGAGTGAGGTGAATGTCCTAGGCGCGACTCTTGTCCTCCTTCTTTCCTCACTCGATTCTACTACCAAACCTCGAGATCCTTCTATAAACTTACTCTTGAAATTATGTACCACTCGATATTGAATATAATGGATTTTGTACTTATTTAATAATTCAACTATTGGGGGAATTTATATGTTTACTTATTTTATTTGTGTGGTTGAAGAGAGGATGATAATTTGGGTTAAATTAGCATGATTTGATCTGGTTTTAATCCATTTCATTTGGGATCCTTGAGTCGAAATTTATTTGGACTCCTTTAATTTTTCTAGTCGTCGATTAACCATCCTATTACTCTTGTGGGATCAATTCAGTATTAAACTTGGAAAACCTCGCTATAAATTGGAAATTGAACTTTATTTTGGTGCTTTTTACTCGCCTGAGTCAAAATTTTGTTCCTACATTAGACCTACTTTATTCTCCTTACTGTATCTCAATCATACCGCGTGCATCCTAAATATATATAGTGATTTATTCCCAATATCTTTCATATCCTTTATATATTCATTTGAACCTTAATAACTCCTTAGTTTTCCTAACTTGTTCCTTTTTTATACCTCTATTTCATCCATGTAGATACAAGAAGGTACAAGTTAAAATTCGTTTTACCTTTTTTACACCTTAAAGTGGAAGAAATGGAAATATCTGCCATTTCTAAGGTCTTGGAAAGGACTAAAATTGAAGAGCTTGTTCTTCATAATATCTTCGATTCCCACAAAACGAGCTATATGCAGGTCTAAAGTAGGAACAAAATTTTGACTCTGGCAGTCCGTAAATCTATAGTTTAAATGCACAACTTTTATCATTCCCGCGATTTAAAATTATAATTTGAGAGTAACTAAGAGTGATAACCTCCCCAAATTAGAAATTTGATATGACACAAAAAAAAAAATAATTAAGTATCCTTAAAAAAGAAAATTCTACTCATGAATATTAATTTTCAATTCGAAAATGTCTCGTTTAATTTGACTCAAAATATATATAAATACATAAATTTCCATGTGAAAAAACAAACTTAAAAAAATTAAATAATAGATCAAATTATATTTATCATTTCATTTCATTTGTGGGATTTTAAATATCCGAAGGAAAGAGTATGAACCAGTATATATGTTGTGTTGTGTGTACGTAATATAGCGGGATGGAGACAGGTAAGTATTGCGACTATATATACAAAGAGTGGAATTGAGAGAAGAGTACGCGACGCGGCAAGACGAGTTGCGAGGGGAGGTAAAAGAGGAGGTGAAGGTGATGGATAAGGGGGTAGTGGGGATAAGTGGTAAAAGCCCACTGTCACTGCCATGGCTATATCCAACACACAGTCATAAGATGGTTGTGAGGTAATCTCAGATTCCATGCCACTAACCGCACCAACCAGACGCCATCTTGGTATTCGCGCTCGGTCATGTTCAAACACGCATTAAAACATCCATATAGGTATATATTTAGAGATGCTTTTTACATATATATACATGTACATATTTATGTAAGAACAACCATTGAAACATGAATATTATTGATAAATAAATTTTGAAATTATTCTATAGATGATAAACATTTTTATCAAAACATAATTGGAAAAAAAATTTTTTTTCAATAATATTTCCAACTTTTTTATCTGTAGAATAATATAATTCATTCAATATTATAATAATAAAATCTTGATTTATTATGAATAATATCTATATTATTCATTTTATTATATTTTGTTTTAATAATTATATTTTTTAATTCCAGAAGTTTATTATCTTCATGTATACACTCAAATATTATTTAATCGTTCATTTTATGTGCATATGTATATGTGGTCTGCATATATGCAACTTGAGTTCAATGGTGTATTGGATGCATGAAGAGTATTCAAGGACGAATTATTTCAACAGGATCGCACTGAGTTTCTACAGCACGAGTGGTAAACTATAAGGGATTATATAAAAGGAAGATATTTCGGAATGTGAAAATCATTCTCTTGCACAGACGAAAAGGAGATTGGGAAGTATTTCATGCTTTTCTTCCATATATTCAACGATACAAACCTGCATTGAAACCAAATTATGTTACATTCACAATTAATCTATAAAAAAAATACTAAAATAAAATGAATTAAAGAACGAAATATAAATTGTATTATTGTAGATTAAAAAGTCATTCACAATCTATGAAAATAATAAAATAACGTTAATTAAAAAAATATTTTAAAAAGTAATTTTTCCTCTTGATAATCCACAATTCATTTCGTACGAAAATGGCGACTTTTCTCATGTTATTTGCGGTGGTAATACGACTTTTTTCCATACCGACAGAATAACTGACGCTATAAATATGTTTTATCTCCGGTATATATAAAATAACATGACGTCAAAGGGACGTTAGGAAATCGTCCAGAGAACCCGAATTTCATATATTCGTTCATTCGTTATTCACAGGTTATGTTTTGAACCAGAGAGAAGACATAACCTTAGTTAATTCTCTGTCGGCAAAATAATGGCCATGTTATCACAACAAATGACATTCAAAAAGTTGCTATTTTCGTGTACTTATTCAGAAAAATATGATGTGAGCTTCGGGGATCGAGTGTGATTATTATACCGCTTTCGTTTTGCTCGAACCGAAAAACTTTATACTCGTCAAAAAACATCGTCATTCTTCCCTTGTTGTACAATCTACTATATTTGTTTTGATAAACTATTAAACATTGGTGTTTAATTTTATTTGATATCTTTTGTTTTCTTTCGGGCAAAGATAATAATGTTTTAAAATCGTGACCTTGTTCATTTATATAGGGATAAATGCGGTCAGGGTCGTCGGACCTTACTATATGTACAGTATACACCTCGGTGCAATCTTTCATGAGCACACACACCTATATACACGCATGTACAAACAAATCTATATGTATGTATGTATGTATGTATGTAAGTAATATATATGTATAATATTTATTTTAAACAAAAGATCATCAGTATATTAATTAAAATATAAATTAAATTATAATATGAAAAACACATAGTTATTTTATGTTTTAAATAACTATAATTCCTAAAACTGAAATGATGAAAGATATTTGTTTTGAAGTTTTGTTTATTCAAAAAATAGAAATGAACTCGAAAATATTAAGTTGTGAACATTAATCTTTTTTTTTTATGATGAATATAAATTTATAGTGACTAAAAATACAGAGTGTTAAATATATGTTTTGAAAGATTAGAATGAATAAAAAATTTCTAATTATAACATATATAATCAACGTTCCTGTTAAGATAATTCTCATCATAAATTATGAATAGAAATTAGGAAGAAAATTTCAATAAAATTATTCGAAAATTTTTTAATTATAATAAAAAAAAATTCAATCATATATCTAAATATAATTTTTTTTTATTCTAATGGAATACATATTTCATGAACTAAGAATCCGAATTGCATTCAAAGATTCCATTATTTCATAAAAATAAATAAATTCGGAATTTCAAATCATCAAAAATATTTATCGAATACACGACAAAAATGTTTAGTGATGAAAATGAAACTATCTTCCATCTTAGTTGAATAATTATTCAAACAAATAATCCAAATTATCTAAACAGATCAACAAAATTTATTGAAGTAGTTAAAAGCAATAAAAAAATTTCGAAACAGCAAAAATGAAATTTTCATGTTTTTTATTTTTCCATTCTTATTTCCTAATCTATCAATTACAAAAATGAAATCTCAGCTATCTTACAATTAGCTAAAATATATAATAATACAAAAATGAAAGATCCAAATTACATAAACAATCTTACAATATAAATTCAAACAATGAATACAAATGAAAAAAAAATTTCTTCTGCTATACTTTTCTTCTATATTTTCATTTTTCAACATCTTCATAATTTTTTTATTCATTCATTTTATTTAGTTATTTATTTTGTTTCATTGCCACGTTCTGATATGACACGATGCTTCGTCACAGCACGGTTGCCTTGTTCATCCACTTGGCCCGTCACGTTCACTGGTTGGAAGACACTGCAAAGTGTATAAAGTGATAGCTTGAAGAAGAAAGAAAATAAAGATACCTACATGGATAAAATAGTATAGATGGTATGGCGTATACGTATATAATGGATATAAGAAAGAGAGAGACATAGAATGTTCAGGGAAGAACGAAACGAAGCGAAGCGAACCGAGTCGAAGGAAACGAACGAATGAGCGCCAGTGGATGTAAGAATGTTAGGTCATTGACTGCCTGTGGCCGGCGATCCGCGAGTGTCCAAGGACATCAGCTCCTCAGTCGTCAGTTCCACGCCATCATGTATATATACATACACATACGCTTAAAATATATTATAAATAATTTGAAATCTTTCTCACACTATTCAGCTTTAATATATCTATTTAGAAAAATATAAAGAGCTACTAAAACGAAAAGAAAAAAAAAAGTACCAGCTTTCATATCCTTTTACCAGCTTAACCATCATTTGAAAACATTAATAATTTTTTTAGCCAACAATACTCTGCAGATATGAAATTATAGAGCAGATTTTGGTGGACAAATTGAGCACACGATGAAATAATTTTTGATATTTTTCAACAAGTTACCAGTATATTTCAATGACCTCAAATTTCATTGAAAAAAAAAATATACTAAAGTGGCTTTTTATTTATTTATTTTTTTTGGTTGAAAGGAACAAATAATGCGAACTTGAGAATATATTAAGATGTGTGCGAGTGTATATAGCAAGGTGCAGGAACTCGGGAATCGAGTATGGGAAAAATGAGAAAGGCATATATGTATTTATGATGTATATATAAATATACAGATATGTATTTTGTGTATGTGGATATAGGCGAGAGTGCACGAAGAGAATGCGCGGAACAAAATGTTCCCCACCTGTCTGCTCTCCCACGCTTCTCTAGTCGTATTGTACACTATACCTAGAGCAAGAGAAAAAGGAGAAAAAAAATAAAAGATGGTGGAAGAGCTATGAGAGAAGGAAAAAAAAATAAAGGATGGGACGTCCCCGCGGAAAAATGGGATCATCTTTTCTATGCCCACTTTATTTTTATTTATATTGTTCTCGTCGTCTGTATATATATATATCCTGTCTACGTGAATTTTTTTGCTAAAAAAAAATAATGCATGAGTGATATCCACGATCAAAGGACAAACGTAGTTGAGCTGAAAAATAGAGAGAGATACGATTATTGATTTTTATTTGTGGATGAATGTTTTTGTGTGTAAGAGCTAGGTATATGTATATAAGATTGAATTTCAATCAAATTTACAATTTAGAAAGGGCGGATATGTCGAGAATTCGGTTATTGGTGTGTGTAGAATTTTTTTTTATTTTTTTTTTTACGGTAAAGAGAGGAAATTCTGAAATAAATTGATGATTTGATGATTTTTTTTTATTTATAATTTCATTTATGAATTTGGGGGAGGAGGAGGGGGTCGGTCATTGCGGAATTGCATAAAATATGTATGTGTGGCTCAGTACCATCCTTGCTTATAAGCCACCGGTTTAACATTTTGTATTACGTATTATTATTTGTATAATACTTATTTAGATGTATAGATATTGAGATAAATATTTATAGATATTTCTAAACTGCACTATTTTTTAATTACAACTTTTATTTGTTCTTTATCAATCTCCAAATAATAATTTGAGAGTTAGGCTATAGGATATGACACTGAGCCGTTAATATTGGTTGTATTCGAGATTGTTTTCGATTGGCAAATTTGAATGATTGAAATTGTTATATCGAATTTATTGAATTAATTCGATGTTAGATTACTAAGTCAATATTTGATTTTATTGATCCGGGACTATAGATGCGTTGGAATAATATATTAAAGTCTATTTAGTTTTAATTGTGCGAGTTGAATAAAGTGATTGAGACAGATTAATGATGTATACTTAATAAATTTTTATATGATGAGATAAATTATTATTTTGCATTAATTTTTATATTGAATGAATAAAATAAAATATTTATCATTAATGAAATAGGTTAATCGAATTCTTTTCATTGGAATAACATAATTTTTCTTTAATTTATATGTATAATTCGATTTTCTGAAAATAATTGATGATTTTTCATTTCAAATTAAATTTGTTAGCAAATTATTGGAAAGTGGGAGATATTTCGGTGTTGAATTAAAGTTGCATCTCAATAAATAATTGATTGAAATTATGAATTGATTTTTGAAAATGAAGTTTGTTTTTTTTCTATAATCAAAGACAAAAAATAAATGAATGATAATGGATAATAATAAATGAAAAATAATTATGAATGAATAATAATCAATATATTGAAGCACTATTAAATTGAAATAAAGACTACCTCATAATTCAATTAAATCAAACTTAATATAAAATTTTTTTTTATTCAATAATAAATTTTTTATTATTTTAAAAAATGTGTTACTAACTTTTTATTTATTCAATAAAAATTTAGTATTCCAAGAAGAAACTTATTCAATCGATAGAATTTCGTCATGTAAGAAATATGTAAAATCATTAAATATTTTTATGTCTTTTTATTTTTTTTTTTTCCATTAGAAATACTCGAAGGGTTCAAAATTTACACGTGCATATAAAATAACGTGTAGGTATATATATATCTATATACGGAAAAGGGCTGTAAAATGGTCTATATAACTCAAAGATTCTCAAGCGCCTCATCCTCTTCCATTCAAAAAATTTCTCTATAGAATTTATATACAATAGCGGAAATATAAAGTAAAAATACTATCCTCAAAATGAACTTTTTTAAACCCTTTTTTATGACACTAGAAAAATTATTGGTGAAGGGTTGAGGATGAAATTTTATTATTTGTCAAGTCCTTTCACTTAAGTGATGGTACCAGGGTTAAAATATAATGAAAAAAGTTGTAAATAAAAACATTTGTAAGTTATTTAAAAAGTAAAAATTATTATTCAGGGGAAGGCTCTTTTTATTTTCGTCACTTTCGAATATCGAATTGGTTACAATAAAATAAATAAATGGCTACTGTTAAATTTGTCTATGTATGTATAATTTTGGACAATACTTTTGGTACTGGGGAAGGAGGAGAATAAAGTGAAAGGGGAAGGAAGAGAGGGTTTGATCACGGCACTGCACCCGGGTGTGGCTTATTTTTTTTTTTTCAGTCAACTTTATTGTCCAAAATTTTTGCATGTCATAAACTATAAAGCCTTAATGCACTGTGAGAAATAATATTTTACGGGGGTGTAAAATCGAAGGATGAACGAAAAAAAGGATATATATAAATTCATTTCTTTATAGTTTATTGACAAGAAAACTTTCCCACAAGAATAAAATTTTCCTCAGTAAATAAAATTCGCATTTCACTTTTTAGATTTGTTTGAATATCAACATTTTATTAATTTCTCACAGAGTTTGAATTTTTGAGTAGGATTGATAATTTTTAATTAAGAAATTTTGATATTTATAATTGGTTCTAATTTTATATTTTGATTTCAAAATTATAGCATTTATTTTATATTTGTTTTCAATAAGTATATGATTCAAACATCATTTATATTTTCAGTTGCTATTTTATTGATGATTAATTTTTTTACAGTGAATATATACTCAATTGGTTCATGGAGATGAATTGCGTCGCAGAATTGATCAATTTGGATTAATATAGTATTCGAGTTGTGTAATTATGAATGGAAGAAGGCATTACGGGAAATGTCCTTAACGGTGTTAAAAATCGAAAGGGTATGTATGACCCAGGTCAGTCACTGTATAGAGTAAAATAAATAAGATTCCAAATTGAATTTCAGTATAAGAATTGATCAAGCAATTATATAATTGCTATAAAATTTCTTCATTTTTTCCAACAATTCTTGTTTATATTCAAAATTTCGGCAATAGGAGTAAAAAATTTGAGAAATATAAAATTTGTATCATTCAATATTTTTATTAAAACGTTATCAAAGGAAAAAAATTGGTTATACATGGATATGTATCATTGAGATTGCCCAAAATAATTTAGAATATTTTTTTTTTTCAAATTTTTCATTCTTTTTTTATGAGTATATAAGAATTAAATTAAAAATGTTTTCTAATGAATAAAAATTTACTATTTTTATTCAACCTATTATTCTTGCTATATTATTATATGATTTATCAAAATCACGCGATTGAACATACTAAATATTAGAAACATTCTAAAATTTTTGCAAAAGAATGAATCGATTGAATAATATATTCAACTCGTCTTGTGACAAACTATATAAGAGGATCATCAATTTAGATTTTTGATTCCCACGAAACGATCATTGATTGATTATCAATAGTCATTCATAACAATACATACGATGAACTAAATAAATTAAACAGTTATACAGTAGAATTGATACAATTTCTCTTACGTCAATAATTCATTATTTACAATATAAAAAATAATTATTCCCTTTCTTTTTTTTCTGGAAATTAGTTATCGAATGGATTTTAAAAAACGATTAAAATTAATCCCATGAATAATCTAATGCACTAAATATATTTCCCAATTATGAAACTAATTCTCCAGAAATCAAAAAAATCTCATCAAAATATTAAGATCGGAAAAGAATTATATTCTCGTAATCTGAAATATGAAAAAAATGCAATAATTATATGCAAAATGATTAAATATGAATAAATAAACCAATGTTCAATTGATTTTCTTTTCTCCTTCTGATATTTTCCTCATAAAAATTAACTCAGTAATTCCTGAACAGTCTCACGATATTTAGAAATAAATATCAAAACGAATCATTTTTTCTTCCCCTTATTTTTTTTTTTTTTTGACACACATCTGAATTTTTTTCTGATTGCCGAATAACAATATTCGCATCAATGACGAACTCAAACACACCTACACACATATATTCTGACACACGATGCATTCCAGGTGCCCGCAGTGAGGTACCGCAAGTTCCAGAGACACAACTTTATTCACTTTTGCTCGTAACGGTAAAATCCGTCAAGAGTCAGTGAGTCAACGAGCATTCAGCGCACCGCGACTTCACCCTAACCCTCCTATACCTATAACACACCACCCACCATCCCAATCACATACAAAATCACACAAACACATACACTCACACGTACATATTTGTCATCGCTATAGCGCAACGTAATATTTACTTTTACACAAATAATTATTATCTGAAATTTTATTTTTATTTTTTCGCTCAAATATCCATCGAATATTTTTTTTTCTCTTCCGTAAATTTACTTATCTTACACACTCACACACACACACACGCGCATATATATACATGTATATATGTGTGTGTGTTGTCTATGCCCCCTCACACGGATTGAATGTGAATATGCTTATACCTGAGGATCGAGTGGGTTCATTGGACGCCAGCGGCCGCCAATTTACCGTTACATCTTCTCAGAGCAAAATTTACTGCGCTGGAGGGTTAACCACGTATATATATATATATATATAAGCGTGTATGTAATATGTATATATGTAATATATACATGATGTCTAATATATTATAATGTAAATAAAAATTTATTTGATCGTATAGTTAATAATGAATAAATAATATATTCTTTCATATATCAAATAATTTGCACGATAGATTTTTTTTATAAAATTGTATTATGCATTTAATATTTAATACATATGTGGATATGTGTGCGAGTTGATCATTTTGTAAAATATAAATTAAAATTTGTTCAATGAAATGATCAATATAATGATTGTGTATTATATCTCAAATTATATGAGTGGGAATTAAATTCATTATTATAATAGTATTGTAATATGAATTTTATATTTAAATATATGAATATTTTATATATATGAATGCAGTATAAATATTTTACATTCATGTGCGTAATAAACAAATTTGATATGACATTCCAAAAAAAAATTTATTTAGTAATATAAACAACGAATAATAATTTGTTCTATTATATTAAACAATTTGAAGGAAAAAAATAAATTATAAAATTGTATCAATTATACATTTGTATAATATAGGTGAGTATGAAGCTCATGGTTTAAAAATTGTGGAATTATTTTTATTAAAAAGCGAGAAACAAGTAAAACAGGAAAATTCTCATGTCAAATTATTGCGTAAGAAAAAAAAATTTCTTCTTCTTTATTTGTTATTTCTCTATTACATTTCTTAAATAACTATATTGTTCATATTTATATAATACAAATGCATTTCATATTATGTATACTACTACTATTGCATTTGTGTTGAATAATTGCGTGTTTACGTGGAATAAAATACAATGTACATGTTGTATTTAAATTGCGTTTGTGTGAGTGTAGAAGCATGTAATTTTAACAGAGTTGTGTGTAATGAGTGAGGGAATTTCCAGCTCGTGTCCACGACAGTGGCAGTGAACTGACTTTATACAAAGTCTATTTCCATCCTTTATATTTCCTTCATTTTTTTTTTGTTTTGTTTCATTTATACATCTGTCCGACTCGCTCGCTGTCTGAATCCCTTCACTTCTAAATCTATGTAGGAGTTACTGCAGTGCGTATATATATATACGTATATATTTATTTATTATGTGTATAGACCCTGAGTATTGAAGCAATGTCAGATATAAAATTTATCCATATTGAAATAATAATTATTATCGTGTGTGTTATAATTATTTATTCACACGGAATAAATTAATCATGATTGTTAATGTGTATTTTTTAATTGGCTCTTCATTTATTATTCATAACGTACATTTTATTATAAAGTTGTTGATTGTGAATTTTTCATATTTTATTTCATTTATATTTTTTTTTCATGTTGTTACATAAGTATATACATAGTTTCACATAGATTCTGTCCTTGACATTGTCTCTTGATTACGACATCTGTGGACATGTATAATCTAAGTGTGATATATAAATATGAAACTCACAGTTATGTTTTAGAAATTATTATTATTATTACTACTCGGGATAGAATTGTTAGATAATGAGAAAAAAAAATTCTCTCACTTGAATTCGCTTGAATAATTTGAATAAGAGAGAATTATTTTATGCACATTGATATCTTTTTGTATTTTGTCGATCGAGAAATCCGATGAATTGGAGTGACTTCCGGTCTTGCCGGAAGTCAAATTCGAGCGTTATATGAAGATTTTTAATTCTAGTGGTTTCATATCAAAATCTGCGGGTTTCATGTATTTTTTTCTTTTTTAAGAAATTACCTTTTTAATCACTACTGCTTCCGATGAAGCCGGAAGTTGATACAAAAATCTTATACAGAAATTTTTAATCCATTGAATTTAATATAAAAATACACGAAATTTTCACATTTTTCCGTAATTACATTTCTTGAATATATCAGCCACTTCCGGTTAGACCGGAAGTCAAATCTGTGCTTTATATAAATATTTATAATAATTATTGGTATTTCACTGAAAAATATGTCAATTTTCAAGTATTTTCACAAAGCCATCTTTTTTATTACCGCCAGTTCCGGTCAAACCGGAAGTAATACTGCAATTTCAGAAAAACATTCTAAAAGGTTGTTATCCTAAATAGTAACCTGCTGAATTTCAAGATATTCAATCAAACTATTTTTTCAGTATCTATCACTTCCGGTAAAACCGGAAGTCACGTCTAAATCCTACATACAGATTTTCAATTCCCGAAATCTCATGTTAATAATTTACCAATCACCGAAATGTTATCACAATATAATTTGCAAACAATCCCACTAAAAACAAAAAAATCTATTTTATAAATACAATTTCCGGTCAAACCGGAAGTTCAACTCAGTCACATATATTCATATATAAAAAAGTTTATTCCGCAACCAAAAAATTACGTCAAGAATGAAAAAAAAATAACGTTTTTTGTTCTCAAACATGATCAATTAATTTTCGACTAGATGAATAAATTGATAAAATCCAATATAGATTAAAAATTTTTTCATTAATTCAATAGAACGGATAAATTCAAACTTATAACTTAAAATATACATTTACAAATCTAATAATATATCATGTGTATTTAAATACCACAAAACCACTTGTTAATCTATTTTTCATTATTTTTCGCGTGATGAAACGTAAAGAAGAATGACAAAGAAAAGAAGACAAAAATGGAGCGTCACAGGTAAAAAAACGCATTCAAATCAGGTTGAACAGATATATTCATATCCGTGTATACAGGCACACAAACAAATAAGAGAGAAAGTATACATAGATATACAAAGAACCTTATGTCTGGTTCACTATTCAAAGGATAATCCTTTTTTTTTCTTCTCTTCTTTGGGATCTATTTTAAAGTCAATCACCTTCGCACCTCACTCTAAAATGATACAATGTTTTTTTTCAACATTCCTACTCGCTCTGAGTTACTATTAAGAAGTAAAATATATAATTAATTGTGAAATTAATTAATACAGAATTGATGAATAAAAATAGCCAGAAAATATCGAGCTATCATCTCTAATTGTTTAAGTAATGATTTAATATTAATGAAAGAAACAAGTTTACTAAATAAATTATTTCAAATGTTATAGTAGTTGCTTGTTGCAATAACTGCCATGAAAATAAGCAATGAAAAATAATATACATATATACACATATATATACCTGAGTATAAAACCCGACGTCCTTCAAATGTTAAGGTTGGTATTTGAAATATTAAAAAGGAAATGCATGATGAAAATTCCATCCCGACATATAGAAATACTTTCATAAAAGTCAGAATATTATATGGAGGATATTTCGGAACAGAAATAATTCAACTACAATGAAAAAAAAAACCCGAAATTGAGAATCAAAAAAAAAATGAATATTAATTCCTGAAAAATAAATATTGATTATTTGAAATTAATATTTGGTTCCATACAATAAACTGAAGGTTGCTTCAAATGATTTTTTTTTCTCAACTATATATTTGTTCTTTATTATTCACGAATAAAAACAAATAATGTCGGCAATATACCGGCATTGAAATCTCCATTTCGTGTTCATAATGTACATCAGTGGAAAAATTCAGAACAAATAAAGAACGCACAACCAAACGAGAAAAAGAGAAAAATTTTTTTTCCACTTCAAAATTGATCGCTTTATTTTATAATAAAAATATTTCATAAACATATTGACATTGTGGCCGATTGTGTAGAGGGGCCGTTAGGTGCATATATGCGTACCGTTTACAACGCACCACACAGCTATACATAGCGGCGAATACAAGTCCTCCAAGTCCGCTTGTTTTAACCACGACATTGGTAGGCATGCATCGGTTACAGACGCGCGAGAAACCAACGAAGCGGTTCAGTGTGCAAGAGAATCCAATGAAAATGTAGTAGAGGTCATATACGGCAAAAGACGTTGGTATTAGTTTTTTATACAGCGACGGGATTGCTTGTAAATGCGCGCATTGGATATATAATTGTGCTGTAGTAGTGGTAACAGTTGAATTGTTAGTGGCGGGGGAAGATGTTATGGAGCCAAGGTAACGCCGTTGACTGTGAGAGACAGGACTGCGCGCGCGCGCGCGGGTGGGGACCAAACGAGTGGGTCCGGGGCCAGCAGGTACACTCTTGTGTGTGCCCGTGCGTGCTCGGACACGATCGCGCGCACCCGCGAGTGGTGGGGATAAAATTCTACCTCACGGTCGGGGCCCGGGGACCCGCGTCCGACATCTCACCAAAGCCCCAGTTGCTCGAGAGAAACCTTCACGATTACTTCGGAATAATTACGTCTTTTGCACACGCGTAGACACACCTATTTTTTTTTCATATTCTTTTTCATTTCTGAATATTTATTATTCCATTCTTTGTGCGTCGGTTATGATTAACTGTAAATTGACGTGATTATAAATATTATAATTTAGTAATTTTTTTTCTTGATATTTATATTTGAATATTTTTTTGTTTCTTCCGCTGCTACTTTAAACTCTCTGACGCTCCGCTATCATTCTTTCTTATGTGCCGGCTTGACAACTGTCAAGGACAACCGGGAATATATGTCTCTTGTCTATTATTCCTTGATAAAATTTTATCGCATAAAGTTCAAGATCGATATAATTGCAATAGTGAAATAATTGTGTCAATTGCGAATTGAAGAAAAATAAATAATCATTTACATGGACATTTATATAAAATAATTTTTATTGCATTGGCGCGTTAGAGAAGATAGTATAAAAATAAAAAAGTGAAATTTAATCGTAAATGATTGATAAATTAATAAATGTGTCAATAAGACAATATGAATTATAAATGGAATAATAAGTTTTATAAATAAATGAACGCAATATATTACAAGAATTATACATAAAATAAAAAATAATTTATACATGTGTTATTTAATGATATAATTTATTGAAAATGCCGAAAATATTTCTTATTAAAAACCGACTGCATCAGCAGCAATTGAGATTATTGGAAGCACAACATCAAAGTAAATCACCACCACCGTGCAATCCCAAGGATAATCCTTTAACATCAGAACCATTAAGTTTAATTGTCAACAAGCATCAATGTAAGTTGAACCAAAATAAATAAAAGAATAAAAATAAATAAATACATTATCTAGTAAATAATAAATTCAAATAATTATCGCTTTTTTATTATAAATTTTTTATGTAATATTATCATTCAAACGACCCTCATGAACGGCGAGAAATAAAAATGTTAGAATTTACTACGAAAAAGACCGTTAGTAAAGCACGAATGATGAACAGGTGTCAACACCTGCATACCCGCACAACTATACTCACAAACATACGTCTTCTGATAAACACATTGATAATTTTTCATATTATCTTTTACAAATTCAGTGACTTGAACGATCGATCAGACAATCTCCTCTTGAATTTACATTCAATTTCTCGAAACAATGAAAAAATTGTTTCATAACTTATATTTTTCATTTCATATTATTCTTGTCCTATATGGAAAAAAAAACATGAAATAAAAATACCACTCAATTAAAGCCTGTTTCCTCTAGTTCAAATGATGGTAATGCATATATATGTATGAGCGCAAATATGTATGTGTGTGTGAGCATGAGATTGTACAGTAAAATTATACAGTGAACAAGAGACACAAGTCTGTGCGAGAATCCCCACCATCATGAGAGACTCGTGACCGCTTCGAGACGGTCATTGTGTGTGCGTACCTGTATGAACAAATATATACCCAGTGTTCCCAACAACACATACACACACACACACACACACACACACACACACACACACACACACACACACACACACACACACACACACACACACACACACACACACACACACACACACACACACACACACACACACACATGCACACTCATCCATACACATGTGTGAGATCATATGAGTACACGTACGATCATTTCATGATTTTTTAATGCTGTGCACGCGCATTCCAGTTAACTCCCAGGGCCAAATCACCATGGCTGGCAATGATGACCAAACCATATGAATACCTTCACATATATTTATATACATACGTCTATTTAATACATATATACACGTAGCAGTATATGTAGTAAGCGGAAATATGCCTTAATGAAAATTCTGAATATGTCGTCTATAATGCAGCTTGGATTTGTAGTATTTGAATTTGATTATGAAAAACCTTTCAAATTATGTCAACTCGTTCCTAATATAGAGTTGAGTTCATATGTTTCATTCTTTTGTTGAGGTTCGAATAACGGTTTGTGTTGTAAATATATTCGTGAGAATTCATTATTATGTATGGGTGTGATTGCAATTCAATGTTACATGTGTAGAGAGATTTATCTAATCGAATTTGTTTAGTGAAGTTCGAAGTGTTTTTTTTTGTATCATGCAGTTATATGAAATTCAAATTTGAGCTCATAATTGATTTTTTAAATCAGAATAAAAGATGATCATCAAAATTAGAAGTACTTCGGAACATCATGCAGTTATTGGACATCGAGTTCTGTATTTTGGATTTATTAAAATAGTGAAGAGAAAACTTTGAGGTGTAATTTTTGAAATTTGATTAATGTTGTATGAAATTCAGTACACAGAGAGATTCATTCACTTGATTTGAAACTTGAGGTTATTGTAGAATATCATACAGTTCTCGGACGAATACATAGTAATGTTAAGTTTATTTATGTACTTGGCAAAAATAATTTCCTACAAGATGTCTTATTATAAATTATCGATAATGATAAATGAAATTTACTACACGTAGGGAATTATTGATTATATATTACTCTGAAAATTTTGTTGTTTATAATATATCATATACTTCCTAGACATTGTGTATTTGAATTTCAATTTAATTAAAATAGTGTTCTAAAAATACCATTGATACTTTACCAAGCATTTCCAAAATTATAGAACTTTTTTGTGAATTTTCATCAAACTTTTAAATCATTATTCATAAAAAAAATGATTCCCTCACTACATATATATTTTTTTAACCTTCATTCTTAAGGAAATTGAAAACCAAACTTGAATGAATTGTATCGTATCAAAAATATTTTGTTTTTCACTTCTCATCAATTTGATAATTTTAGATCGTGATAAAGCTGACGATGATCGTGCAACAACGCCAGAATCCTTAAGAAGCTCAAGTCCTGCTAATTCACCACCACCACAATGGCAGCCATTAGTTAATACACCAACAACAGCATCAGTAGCAGTAACAACAACAGCAGCACCAAGACGTTTTATATCAAGTATCCTTGGTGGTGATATTCCTTATGGTAGTCGTGGACATGTACTAACACGGGCTGAACGCAAAGAATATGGGAGTCCACTTGTTATACCATCCACAGACAAACCGTTGCCAGGAAAATTGGAAAAAGTTGAATTACCACGTCCACCAACGCCACCTTCAACGCCTCGCGTTGAACCGCCAACAAGAGTGTCCGTTATTCAACGAGTGCCAACACAAAAACAATCCCCGCGTAAAGAGCATACAAAAATAGAATTACCCCATACACAAGAACCAGAACAGGACCAGCCAATTGATTATGCAGTACCAAAAAAAAAGGACGAAGTAGATGAAGAACAGAGTCGCGAGGGTGCTAAGGCATCCAAGATGATTGGTAATTCAATAGCTCGTCCTTTATTAGCAATGCGATTATCAGGACCACAAATAGTAAACGCTGCAGCCGGTCACGGTAGAGCAACAAATTCAAATAATAATGGCGGCGGTACAACTAATTCGGGTGGTAATTCCGGTAATAATAATCCATCGAGTGGTAATGGTGGCAGCGGTGGCACAAGTGCAAATGGCGGATCGAGTTTTTCAAGTTCGGGAAATGGCGGAGGTGGTGATAGCATTAGCGGTGGTGGTAATTGTGGTAGTGGCAGTGGTAGTTGTGGTGGTTCAGGCGGCGGCAGCGGTGGTGATGGAATGAATCCTGGTGGTAATGGTGGACGCGGCAATTATGGACCAAGTTCACCACCGACTGGTTCATTACCGCCATTTTATGAATCTCTTAAAGGTGGAAATAATTTGGCTAATTTCGTAAATCAATATAGTGGCACACAAAACAATGGTTACTTAACTCCAACGTCAACTGTTAATATGGAATGTGACACCGGTCAACAAGAAATAAATTCACATGCGCAATATGGCGCGCAAGAAGGCAAACAATATTCATTATTGCAAAATGTCTGTGCGTCTTATGGTTTAGTATTGAAGGAAGAGGAGGAAGAAGAATTGGCTGATTATAAAATACAACCGAATGATTTACTCGCGGGGCAATATGGCGCTTACGATGTCACTGATTCGGGAATGATGGTAGACATGGTGACAGGTGCGGTTGTTGATCCATTGCAATTCACAGCAACATTAACGTTCAGTTCGCCGTCCGATCATAATGCATTGTTGGAGAGTTTAAGTGATGCTGCTGATTTATTTTTACCGCGATTACCAAATGATGACGGTAGCAATGATTTACTTGAGGATTCACTTCATTCACCGGCATCAGCCACCAGCAATATTGGCCAAGATGGACAAATGACTACGCCCGTTGAACCAAGTGTCGATCCATTTCCGGAACACAGTATGACACTGAGTCGCGGTTTTGACACATCGCGACATTATGGTACACAAAATTCACAACAATACTCCACATCTAAACTCTCTGGTATATCATACTCGACTGAAGATACAAGCTATCCATCATTAGCTAAAGAACGTCCTGAGTTGGCATTGCACATTAATCAAAATCAACATCAAGCTGAACCACAGTTGCAACAATTACAAATCCAGGTTCAAATGCAACAGCAACAGCAGCAACAGCCGAATTCAAATTCGCCACACCATCAGCATCATCATCAGGGTTTATTGAGTCCTGGATTAAGTTTTACTGGCAGTGGTGAGTATAATTTACCAAAATAATTTCATTCTTATTTGGATTTCCTTGAAATGGATTTTTTGTCGCAAATGTTAATTTGTTTGTTTGTTTTTTTGTTGATTTGTTTGTTCTTTCAGGTTTAGATTTAGATACTGGTAGCAGCACGGCAGGTAGTCTTCCAAGTCCTGGTGCACAAAGCTGTTCATTAGACGCGACATCGACTAGTACATCGCCCGCTTGTGGTTTGATGGAGCACGCGCCAAGCCCCGCTGGTGTATCAGCTAATGTGAGTTCTACAACATCCAACGATTCATCACACAGTCCACGTCCCGGAGTACTGCAGCAGAGGGTAAGCACCCCGGATTGATACAGGCAAAAGCATATACTCAAGAATTTTTTTTTAATCGATTATTAGAAAATTTATTCCGGATATTAATGCAATGCCAATCAACTTGAGTGCTTAATCTCTTTTGTTTTATTCGGTGATGAAATAATGTAGAGAGGTTTGGGAGATTGTTGTTTTTTCACTTTTCATCACGTACTTGTAAAGAAATAATTGAAATCGTCCGGAATTCGAGTTTTATTTTCTGATATACCCATTTTGTATATTTCTTTTTTCTTTTTTGATTCATGAACGTGAGTTTGGCAAAATTATGGAATATTTTATTATTTCCGTATTTTTATTAATATACGAGAATTTTCTTATAAAAGTTTCACTGCTTTACAACAAGTTTTAAAATACTAAAAGAGTTGTAAATGAATTAGAATTTTTTGCGAATTACAGAGCGAATTATTGTCTGAAGAATGGAATTGAAATTGAATAGAATTACGAATGGATAATAGAAATACGGGATTCTATTTTTTCTTATTCATATTAAATATGAAAATTATTCATTTGGAAATAATTTAATAACACTTTTGCTCTCTTTAAATAAATAATACGGAATATCAATGAATAAATTAATTAGATTAATTGCTCGATTCTCTCAGTAACCAAAATAAAAAATCTAATCAACTTTCACATTTAATAAATATCAAGCATCAAGGAATCAATAATGAATTATTTATTAAAAAAAAAATATTTACTTTTCCAAACAATCTATGTGATAAACTAACGTGATGAAAAGTATAAGATAATTCACTTTTATAAATAAATAAAAAATTAATTTTTTTCGTTCTTCTATTCATTCAGCAATTTTTTGCTTATTCCAGTTGGGTCTTCCGGGCGATTGTCAATTGGAATTTGTTAATGGCGGTCATGGAATTAAAAATCCATTGGCTATTGAGGGTCAAAGACAAACGGCAGTTGGGCGTGATGAAGATAGAGTTAATAGACCACCTTCCGGCAAGGTAAATTATTCATTGAAAAGGGAAATACGTTGGATTACATTTTGGAGTATTATGTTATTAAAATTATTGAATCAATTGAAAATATTTAACTAATTCAATATTAGATTAAGTAAATATTTCCTTTTATTGATTCGATACTTCAATAAATTAGTTGAGACAGATTAATATTAGGTCAATCGGAAAGTAATATCGTCGAATCCAAATAAGTAAAATTTTTACAAGTTCTTTTTTTTAATCAGTGATGCAATCACCCTCGTTATCTACAACATTTTGAAATCTAGCTAATAATATTTCGTTTAATAAAATAAATATATGTCTGATTACATTAATAATGTACAGTAATTGTTATTTGGAAATAATGCTCTTGAAACAAATTAATCTTCAATTTTTTATTCGGATTCATCTAGTCTCCAATCATTAAAAGGAAATATTCACTCAATTTAATAACAGAATTACTCTAATATTTTCGAATTCAATTATAACATCATTTTCTCAAATTTAGTGCAATATTTGTCTCAGTATAAAAAACGTCCCCGAATAAATAGACTTGAAAAATTCTTGATTTTTTCTCGCAAATCAAATTTTATTATTTTTTTTTTATTTTTCATTCTCATTTATTTACAGGATGATGATCCAAGTCGTTTCACATGTCGTGTGTGCAGCAAAAATTTCAGCCTCCAACGGCTTTTGAATCGTCATATGAAGTGCCACAGTGATGTTAAACGTTACTTGTGCACATTTTGTGGCAAAGGATTTAATGATACATTTGACCTTAAACGACACACAAGAACGCACACAGGCGTTAGGCCATACAAGTGTAATCTTTGCGAGAAGAGTTTCACACAACGATGCTCACTTGAAAGCCATTGTCTCAAGGTTCATGGTGTACAACATCAATATGCATACAAAGAACGACGTACTAAGGTAAAAATAAATGCTTTGAAATTGATATTTCAATGTATGAATAAAATTCATTCATTAGGTGAGAAATTTTTTTCGTCCGAAGCTCCGAAAAATAGTTTTTCAAAAATTTTCTTCCGTGGTGACTAAAACATATGAGATTTTTTGCATTATATTATTAATATTTTTAAAAAGATGAAATTATACCAAAAAAAAAAAACACGAATTGGTAAAACTCGTAGGTTTTTAAGAAATGGATCCATAGAAAATTCACGCCCATGATGAGCATACTATTTCGTTGGAAAATAATTTCTAATTGCAAAATTATTCAGACAAAGCGTAGAAATATCACTAAAAAAAATTTTCTTCAACAACTTTTGAAGTTTCAAAATAAAAACCCGATTTTTAAACATTGACTCTAGGACCCATTAAAAAAATTGAAATTTTAGCTCTTCATAATATAACGGGAGATAATAAAAACCCAATGAAAATACGATTTTTTTAAAGTTTTACACGAAAAAATAATCTCATAAAATGAGCTGGAAATAAGTTAAACTTGAATCTGATTCATTTTTTTTTCTTTCTCCTTTTCTTCCATTAGGTTTATGTTTGTGAAGAGTGTGGACATACGACACAAGAGCCCGAAGTACACTATCTACATTTGAAGGACAAGCATCCGTACAGTCCAGCATTACTTAAATTTTATGATAAGCGACATTTTAAATTTACTAACAGCAATTTTGCGAATATGCTATTGCAGGTGCGTACATGAAATCTCCTTCTCACGATCATGCAGAAAATAAGGAAAATGAGGGAGCAATAATTTAAATATATATATACATAGTAGTGTTATATATTACGTGAGTCGCAGTATTTTCACTCAATTTTAACGAATTAATTTTTTTTTAATCATTCAACCATTTTGTTTTTATTTTAGTTTATTATTATACGATAATTAAATGCCCAAAGAACTCGGATCGAACGCGTGTTTGTATTTTTATTTTACATCTATATATATATATACATATATATATAGATAATAAATTTGTGAAATTTTAAAATTTCATTATGAAGATCATGGTAAAGGCCACTTTGTATTTAGTTTCATAATATTATGCAGGTGATAAAATCACTAAAATGCATTTGTTTTTAGCCCAATTAGCGATGAAGAAAAAATAAATACAAATTGGTGAAAAAAATTGGCAAAACAGCAGGATTTTTAATTAATAATGTTAGAAGCCTTTCGACACAAGTTTTTCTGTATTGTTTTTATCTTTAAACAGAATTCTAATTTTGTAATATATTCATCGATTTCACGATATTGCCACAACTTTTTGAATGTTAGATAAAGATTGCAATATAAAAAAAATGAAAAAAAAAATCATCTTTTTTTTCCTTAATTTCATTTATAAAAAGAAATTCGAATTAATTTACAATTGCTGTTGCACTGTGATCTTCGCTGATGAAAATGAAAAAAATAAAAAAAATAAATCGCGCGTTACTTTTCGACTTTGACGGGCTTGAGAGTTAAACAACAAATTGTTGTAAGAAAATATGATGAAAGAAAAGAAAAAAAAATAAGTTTCAGAAGAAATGGAAAAATAAAATATAAACGCGGAGGCTATTGGATTTATAAATAAGAAATTTTCTATATTAATAATGATTTTCATTCACGGAGTATGAGAAATATTATTTATATAATTGATTATTTTGAATTCTCGCAATCCACTACAAAAAATGAACAAATAAATTAAAAAATTGACGAGTTTATAGCGTGCTATACGCATTTCGCGATGATGGATAAATTTTTTTCCATTCATAATAATAAAAAAAAAAATTTTCTTTTTTTCTTTCACAATTTCAATGAATTAATTATTAATTGCGTAAATGCATACCTTGCGATGGGGTTACCTGTGATATACTATAGGGAGAAAAAAATGGTTTTTGTTTTTTTTTTTAATTCATTTACAAAATCATCACGAGCGCACACAGACTTAATTATATTTTAATAACACATTTATATTTTTTTCACAAATAAAACGGGGGTTCGTGCAATTATTTTTTTTTATTCAATTTGTTTATTATTATTACTTCTATTCTTATTATAATTATTATCATAATTATCAGTAATGATTAATATTATGGATGTTTTCTTAATTCTCGGTCTTTTTTTCACGCATATTTCATTCAATGGTGGTGGCAAAAAAGGTGAAGAAAAAACATAATTATTACAGACAATGGGGAATTAATTTTTATTTTTTACAACACTATAATGAGAATGGGATAAGTAGTTAATTAATTAATTAATATATTTGATTGATTAATTGCTGTCTGAAAAAAAAAGACTGTAAATACTTTATATATTCTATTATAACCTCACTTTTTACTAAGTAACAATAATACTTGAAATGACGATAACAAAACAATGAAAAAAATATTGAAACGTTGCAGAATTTATTAATATTATTTTCATTACACTATAATAATGATTATTATTGTTATTTTCATCATTGCAATGTATTATCGTATTATAAAAAAAAATTATGGTGTATTAAGTTTTACGCCACTTTATTTTAATTTTAATTGTAATACTCAAAAATGAAGTGAAATATGGTACAAGATAATAATTATTTTCCATCAGTTAATAATAATCTAAATTTCATAACGTTATTTTTTTCTTTTTCATTATTCAGTGGTATTATTAATCTAATTTGTGTTATCCAGTGTATTATTAATCTAATTTATTATTCAAAGTATTTTATCTTTTTTTTCTATAAACGATTTATGAGGAGAATATATACGTGAAAATCGCCGGATTTATTCCAGATTGATCAAATCTAGTATGAGTCTTGCGTTTGCCTGTAATTTGTGCTACTACAAATAATTATGAATTCAAACTAAAATTTCTTTTGTACTGATTCGCATTTATTTTATTTTATTTTGATCTTGATTTTGATTTATCTTTTTTAATGTTATAATTATGGTACATAGATTAATTGCATCAAATAAAATGCAAAGTACAGAGGAAAATATTACTATAAATAAAAGTGGAACTATTATTGATTGTTAATAATTAAACAATAGCTTCTGGTTCTGCTTCACCTAAAATATAAAAATGAATAAACAAATGTGAATTAATTATAGAATGTAATAAATTTATTTTCTCTTTATATTTTTATGTGAAAAATATAAGAAGTAAAGTTATGGCAAAATTTTATTAGTTAAATATTTGTAATAAATTTTTATATATACATATATAAAAGAATGAAATAATTTACCACTAAATGATGTCAATCGAATTGATCGGAATTTTGTCGTATCTTTTCCCTTTTTATCAATCATTTCATGTTGATCACTAGATACATTCACCTGCAACTTATTTATTTAATTATATTTTAATTGTATATCATTTCATTTATACTTGAATGAATAGAAATAAAAATGCATTTGATGTCATAACCTTCAAATAAATCTTGTACATTAATTAATTCTTGGAAGTACAGTATTAATTATAACTTATAATTGTTTGATAATGGATATATAGCTGAAAAAATAATGTTCATCGATTGCCTAACACTTTTTTCTCATTACGTAATTTTTACATGAGTTAAAAATAATTTCAATTTAGTGAAAATATTTTTCTCTTTAATATAAATAAATGTTATTTGTATACAAAATCTATCAAATTCCATGAGAACATTTTGTCATGCTTAGACTTGAAAATTAATAATTTGATTGAGAATCAAGTTCGGAAATGCAGCTAAAAAATATATATTAACTTCAATGAATAGATATAATACATTTAGATACTCACTTCTCTATCAATTGCATCGAATTGCCATTTCCAAGTATGGTTATACAAAAATGGCCGAAGATCAGTTCGATTATCTTCAGGTGTATATCTTTCAATATGACATGATGGCGTCAATATCGTCATCTTATGCCGATTTATCGCATAACATCGATAAAAGTGTTTAACCTTGTCCGCAATTTCTTTTTGCGGGCAATCACGCCATAATCGTACCAGTTTACAAAACATTGTGAATGGTCCAGCGCATTCAAGTTTTCTCAATTTTCCATAAGTTGACAATTCCTTATATGTCATTCCCATATCAATCTCGTCTAACTGCACTAATTGACCGACTTGTAATGGTTCTAATTCAGCAGTTGGTGGTGCATCCAAAATTTTTTCCAATGATGAAATACCGTATTTTTTGCGGAAATAAGTCAAAAATTTCTTCAAATCATCTTTAGCTATCCCACCAATTGGATTAATATCAGCGCTACTACAATCGTATTTAGTAAAATAACCTCTCAAAGCTTCATCGACATTGCTAGACCCAAGAACTAGTAATCCCCCAGGTCGACCACGTACCCAGAGCATTAATTGTGCAAACAAATACGATATAACCATTCGCATTCGTGCTTGAACATTTTGTAATGCTAAATTTTCACGTGGTGAACCACCATGTACTTTAAATTTTGGCGTTAAATTAGAAACTTGTTGGAATATACTCAGTATTGCGGATATTGCGACGTCAATGACAATGCTGTGATGATAAGAGCCGATTTGTAAAGCCAATTCAGCAGCTCGTAGTTTTGTTTCCGTTGATGAATTATCTGTGCCCATGTAACACGTCACAAGTAGTGTGTTGCATAATTGTTTTGCATCACGAGGAATGTATTCATAATCGCCAACGATTTTTTGAACATCTGCGAGGACTTGTTTGTCTGAAACAATCGGGAATTATTGTTTCTTTAAGAATGTGTTGAAAAAATACTTTTGAGATTTGCTACTTATTTTGGAAAAGGTCAAAGTCATGGTGAAATTACGAAATGAAATTTGTTCTTAATCTCATTTTTTCGAGACAATCTCAAAGGTAATACTGACAAATAAATGACTTAAGAGATTTTTTTACATTATTTGAGATTTATTATAAGAGTTTTTTTATTTTTTCAAAAGTTCGGATTTTCGAACAATTTTAGTTCCTAATGTGTAATTTTTAGAGTTTTACAGAGAAATATTTTGACGTGAGAAAATAATTATAACTAAAAAATTAATTTACCTCCTTTATCAATTGCCTCAACAACCATATGACACATGGAGTAAACAAGACAAGCAGTAGATGATGAATCAACGCCACCACTCAACGGCAAGAAAAATCCACCCTGACAAGAACGTCTCAAATAATCCCACATCCAACAAGCAGGTGCCATTGAAATTTCTTCCTCTGGGGTAAGAAATTTCATTCCTAATATCATCTCATCACGTTCATTATCATTGCTGTTATATTCGCCAAATTTGGCACGATCTAGCGTAACTGATTTAACAATTCTATCACTTGACGAAAGACAAAAATCAATTTTAACACGAGGATACGGTTGACTTTTTGCCGCTGAATGAGTTCGAGATCGTACTAAATTTCTGTAAGTCCTATAATCAAAAAACCAAATTCAGATAACTTACCATAAATTTATTTATTCACGAATGAATAATTAGTTATTTCTTTGCCTAATGTCTTCGAGATCGAATGTGGCCGTTGTAACTTCGACTTCCTTCAAGGAAAATTGCTCTGCATGATTAACAATTTTATCATTAACTGTGATACATGATGTTCCATTAAATATCATTCGTCCACCATCGCACCCACGTAAATTATTGTACATATAACAACCCCCGCATTTAGTTGTTGCCATTTTAACACGCTCAAATATACTATGAGCTTTACGTACTTCAAATATTGAGCCACTGGCATTTGATATTATTTCAACTCCGTCAAGTGACATTGGAATGTGATTGCTATCTGGATGCCATAATTCTTCACATATCTCAAATCCAATGCATGTCTCACGTGTAGAAATAACTGCATCGCCAATTGGTACAACACTTTGTCCAGTTATTTCAGTAATCATTCGAGGAAGGAAGAAATCTTCCACTGCTCGAACCTATAATGTCAAAATAAATAATGGATTTCGTCGCTTATCAATATAAAGTTATATTGATAATCTAGAGTTGATCATTACATTAACAATCAGAAGGCTAATACGGTAATTTGGTATTCTTAGTTACTAAAGCTGAAAATTTCCCCAAATGAGAATTAGAAATTTATATAAACTCAAATAATGTATTGCATATTTCCGAAATTAAATAAAAGTGATCATAAATTTGTTCCCTAATGCTTTTCACTTATCTTAAAAATGCGTAAAAATAATCATCCTAGAGTTCTTCCAAGAATTGGAATAAACAGATATGAAAAATTATAATTAAAAATTACTTTTGTCCACGGTGAAAACCATCGACTTTCACGATACATGATTGTATCGCACAGATGCATTTTCGGTCGAATTAACAATATTTTACTATTGAGAAATGCTATTCGACAATTGTAGGTTACATTTTTATGCATCACTGGCATACCCACATCGATAATTATATCATTGCACACGTGAGACTTGAGTAATGTTGCCAAGACCTGCCAACTGTGCAATCTTGTATCACTCTCATAAAAGTGATCTTCACAATTGTAACCTCTAATTGATCCATTGATCCATTTACCCAGAAAGAGAAATAAAACGAATAAAAACAAAATTTTAAAATAAAAAAGAAGAAAATGGTGAGTAAAATAAATATTACAGAAGAAAATCATAATTAATTTAATTGAATAACTTACGTTATTTCTAATTCTGGTCCACTACGAAATTTTGCGCCATATTTTTTGGCTTCTTCAATACTTTGAAGTATTCTTCGTAAATTCCCATCAAAATCCATCACCCATTGGTTCAGGGTGCATACAGCAACAGTAACAGTCCAACCCATTTTTGATGAAATAAATCAATTTATGTTATTTATAAAGTATAGCGAATTAATGTCCAAAATTTCCTGATCTCAATCAAGTTTCCTGGTTAATTGCAACCATTTAATCTGAAATAATTCATGATACGTTCTTTTTATTTGTGCCTTGTTTATATATGAGTCTTTAGTGCCTAGTTACACTTTTGATTGATCAATAATATCAGGTTAAGTGCATACGTCAATGAATAAATAAAAAGAGCTATCTTTCTCTCCTTAACAACATAATATTATTGCTCTTATTTTATCAGTCAAACGCACAAAATGGCGTGACGTTATCGGATGTACATAAATCCAAAACCAGGCAAATCGCCTGGCGATTATTGACAATGTGCAATGGATTTTTTACTCAACAGCCGTGTAAGAATACTCCAAGCAGCATTATTTCCAATTCAACCTATTCCAGGTACGTGAATATATTTAATGGACAAGTTAAAATACTTGCGGCATTTTGGATATTTTCATATTTTATTTTTTTTTTTAATATGTATAGTAAACTTCATTTTGTACTTGAGCAATTTTATTTATTGAAATTGATTGTTTGATATATTGCATTTATGTGGAAAATTGGGTAGCGAATAAGGTGGAAATTAATTATGAAGTAATAATAAGAGGTTAGAACACGCGATCTATAAGTATATAGAACATTTGATCGATCTATATTGTTATTTGTTTGGTTATGTTATACGACCATTTCTTTTCGGGAATCCCGTAAATATCTACTTTATAATAATAGTCAAATCAAGTGTTAATTATTGTATTTTATTAATTAAATATCATCAATTATTGAAATATATCTTACTATATAACGTAAATGTGAGGAATGATATTGTAGGATAATTGAATGGATTCGTTCATTGTGGCAACGTTGTACGAAACTTCTTTTTCCCAACTCCAGTAATTTGTCTGATGTCGCCTATGAAGAAATAATAATGCCACAATATATTGAATTGAAGAACATCCAGACCACTGCCGGTGAATACAAATATAAATATATATTATATATATATAAAAATAAACATATTTTTTTTCATCACAAAAATTAATTTATCTTAATTGTGGAAATTCCCCGTATAATTTATTTATTTGAAGTTAGGTGCAAAGTAGAAACATTTTTCAATTAATTATTAACGATCATATAACAATTTTAATATTAAATTTTACAGGAAGTTATTTATCAACGCAATATATTCATGATCGTTTTGGACTTGCAAGACGTGACATTGATTCAGTTCTGCCGATAACCTCAAATATTCTTAAATACAAAGATGTCGAGTTGCAATTAACTGATGTAATTGCACAAGAGCCTAGATGGCCCACTGAGTGTAAAGTAAAGTCGAAAAAGCAATAAAATAATTGAAAACAAAGCTTTTTATTAAATTCACTTGTTTTTTTAGGTTATACAAGAGCGTGTTAATCATATTGATTATATTCCACCATTGCCAGAGCCTTATTATGTATCAACTGGACGTGAACCAAAACCAAAACCTGTTGGTGAAGAGTTCGGCACAGTTATTTTCAATTATTCACCAATTAGTGCAACAAATTATGTATGTAATAGAATATAAATATAGATATAGGCTATTGTACATTGTCTATATTAACGCAAATAATTGTTCTTTCACAACAGTTTAGTCGTTCGTGTTCAGGCGGTACAACTGTCTTATCATCATCCAATTCAATTTCATCATGTCTTGGTGATTTGAATAATGTCAATGATAATTCCAATAATTTATCGAGCAGAAATCAAAATGATTTGGAATTTGAATCGAGATTTGAATCCGGGAATTTGGAAAAAGTTATAAAAATAACTGATTCTTATTATCAATTACATTTACGACGTGATATGTACACACAACGGCACATGCAATGGTTCTACTTTCGTATATCAAATACAAAAAGTCGTATTATTTATCGACTATCAATTGTTAATTTTTGTAAGGAAGACAGTCTATATAATGACGGACTAAGACCACTATTGTATTCAACAAAAGATGCAACGATGCATGCAGTTGGTTGGCGACGCTGCGGTGATAATATTTCATATTACAAAAATGATTCATCGTAAATATTACTTTTTTTAATAAACAAATTACTTTTTAAGGCCCGAATTTGCCAGAGGACAAAGTTTTTTATTTGTTGAAACATTCCAAGCATTTCAAATCATGTTTATTCGGGTTTTAATTCGTACAAGTCATTTTTCTAAAAAAAAAAAAAAAAATAAAAAATGGAATTAAAGAAAACGTTAACAAATAATTTTCTTTGTTTTATTTATGCTAGTGACGAAGAACGAGAAAAACATACGTTAACATTCAATATTACGTTTCCTCATGATCATGATACAGTCTATTTAGCTCACTGCTATCCATATACATACACAGATTTGCAGGTAAATGAAAGAAAAAAAAAACAAACATAACTTCAAAATTATAATAAAAATCATTAAATATGTGACATAATTTACTTTTTTCAAGGAATATTTGTCCGCTATTTCAAGCAATCCAATAAAGTCAAGATTTACAAAATTACGATTGCTGTGTCGTACATTGGCTGGTAATAATGTTCATTATTTAACAATTACTGCACCAAATTGCAGCGAAGATGGACGAAAAAAGAAGGGAATCGTTATTACTGCGCGTGTTCATCCTGGTGAAACGCCTTCAAGTTGGATGATGAAAGGAATTATTGATTTTCTTATTGGTGAATCAAATCAAGCCCGTGAATTACGTGAACGATTCATATTTAAACTTGTTCCAATGTTAAATCCTGATGGTGTTATTGTTGGTAATAATCGTTGTTCATTATCGGGAAAGGATTTGAACCGACAATATCGTACAGTAATGCGTGAAAGTTACCCATCAGTTTGGCATACAAAATTAATGATTAGACGACTAATGGAAGAGTGTGGTATTGCAATGTATTGTGATCTTCATGCACATTCAAGAAAGCATAATATTTTTATCTACGGGTGTGAGAGCAAACGTGCTAATTGTTGCGGAAAATTAACTGAACAAATTTTTCCATTGATGTTACATAAAAATGCAGCTGATAAAGTAAATAATTTTGTTATTATTCTAATTATTTTTTAAGTAAACGAATTGAATTGAGTAAATTATAGACAATCATTTGAAATTTAAAAGTACATTTATAGAATTTTGAGTCGTTTTGAATTATAATTGATAAAAATAATTAGAATCATAAGTAAATAAATTTTGAGAAAAAAGTTAAATCAGGTTTGACAAAATTATATTAATGAAATTGAAAATATAGTTCATGCAATATAAGATTGAATCAATATTTCATTTTGACTTTCGATGTTGGTTTCAAGGTTATGAATAAATTTTCGAATTCAAGCTAACTTTTTTCTCAGTGCAAAACTCTGAAATTCAATTTTAATTCATTTCAATAAAGTACTGAAACTATTGGACCTTTCGGCACTTTATTGCAATTTTCAATCACAATTTATGTATTTTACAATTGTTTCAAGATATTAATATTGTCGATTTTAGAATTCAAAAATTTATCTTTGAATGATACTATCTTCCGTATTTAAATAATTAATACGATTTACTTATGCTAGTAGATGAGTAAAAAAACCTATTTTTCTTTAATTTAATTACTACCAATCAAGATAAAATAATTTTCATCATTATATTTTTTCAGTTTTCATTCGAAAACTGCAAATTCCACATTGAAAAAGGCAAAGAGGGAACGAGTCGTGTTGTTGTGTGGTTAATGGGCGTACAAAATAGTTATACAATGGAGGCGTCAATGGGTGGATCAACATTGGGATCAAGAAATGGAACTCACTTTTCTATTCAAGATTATGAACAAATTGGAAAAGCTTTTTGCGAAACATTATTGGATTTTTCTGACGATGATCCAACTAAAGTATTTAAATTTTAATCAATCATGTGACAACCAAAAAGAAATTGAATAGCAAACCAATTTAATTATTTTATTACTTTAAATCGATTGTGTAGGAAAAATTGCGAAATAAAATTCTTGTGCGATTAATTAAAGAGGGATCAAGTGCTGATGAACCCACAAATATAAATCTCACGGATTATTCCAGGTTGAAATAATTTCGCAAGTTAAAATTCATAAATTGATTGAATTAATTACTTTCGTTTTTTTTTTGTTTGATTTTTCTTTTTTAGTGATGAAGGTGATACATCAGACAGTTCATCAGATGATAAATTAAAATTGAACGAAGTGAATGGCATTGATTCAGATTCTTCTGGTGAAAATAATAAATCGCAACAATGTCTTTGTGTTCCACCACCATCACCACAATTAAAAAAATCACAATTAGTGAATGAATTGAAAAAATTACGACGAAAAACAACTGTAACGGGCGAAAAACATCATCGTATCAAGCGAAAACTTTTAACTGTATCATCATCATTATCATTTTATATAATCCTTAAAAAATAATCAATACATGACAAACATTCATCCGTGTTTGATAATTAAGTTTAATTATTGCTTAATGATTTTTTGTGTATTATTGCATTATAGAATCGTCGAATGGTGATGGATTTACCAGCAACCGATCCTGGATCGGATATGTATTACGATTTAACTGATTCCGCCGATGAAAATCATTCACGAATATTAACTTATCAACTTCCAAACAGAAGTAAATATTTTGATTTCATTTGAATATATTTTGAAGTTATAATACAATTATATGATACATTAAAAATCTAAAATATTTCTGGAAATTCTATTCATTTAGGAATAGGTGGAACATCAAGATGTGTTTGTAGTCCATTAGAAAATGCAAGAGAATTGAAAAAAAAATTCGATCGTGATAGTTTGCCACTATTGAGTGCACAAACTTTAGCTTTCAATGTTGAGATGTCAATTGAACGTGTTTCATCGGCAAAATTACCATCGCGTCCACGACCTATTCAACCTCCAAGGTGACAAATGTGTTGTCACAAAATTTGTGTTGAAGAAATAAATTAATTTATTGTTCAATCTGTTAGAAAATATTATTATGTCACCTGTAAGGAGTTCAATTATCAATTTGTTTGGTTTTTTTTTAAATTATTAAGTTATGTAAAGAGGTTATGAACAAAAAATAACTTAATAAAATCATAAAAAATAATTCAAAGATCACTTGGTAGAAAAAAAAAATGTGAATATAGCTTATATTCAGTAATTTGGAATACAAATTCATTCACATTAATAAATTGGATGCAATTCTATTCTGCTGCTTGTTGGAAAAAAAAATATGAATTATTAACTAATCGTGGTGAAAAAAATTGATTTTTGTTTTTATCATAAGAGTTCATTTTTAATTAGGACTAATTAATAATTTAGGAAAAAAATATGTAGGTATTCGTTTTATTCGCAAGAGAATCTGTCGATTATTGAAAAAATATGATCATTATTAGAATTCGATCTATTTTTTCTATGTACAGGTAGATGAATTAAATGACATTTTGTTTGTAAAATTGAATATTTTTTGATAGGTACATGAGATATTTATCACCAGCTGCACCTAGAAGTCCTGATTTATCAGTAAAACTCTCTGCAATGAAGCAACAAATATGGACAGGAATGACAATGGATGAAAATTCAAGAATAGACATGGAAAATTCACCGGATAGAAATTTATTAAGACTAGAAACAAATAACTCAGTTTCAGTTTATCAGCAAAACAGTGATGAATTGCTCAAGTTGGTATAGAAAATCATATTTATTAACAGCTAATTCAAATAATGTAAATTAAATGTATTGAATTTATTACAGATCTTGTTCGAGAAAATTAATGGCATTAGATTATACTAATAAATTTCAGATTAGAACTTTGAAAACAGTGAAAAAGTGTCGTAAAAAATCCGGAAAAATATCAGTCAATAACTCGAATGATGATAAACCTGTTGAAGATCAAAATAAATGTACTAGAAAACAACGAAATAATTTACGAAGACACAAAACTGTATTAAATGTTAATACAAATAGCAATGATAATCAATTAGATGAAGAATTCAATAATACAACATTAAAACCATTGCAAGGACAACAAATAAATACATTAACCCTTTTTGGCATTGGTAAATTACCAAAATCTCAACAAAATAATAAATTAAAAAATGAGTCAAGACGAAAATTTCGTAAAGGCGGTTTTATTGCCAATGCAACTGTGAATGTTGCAAAAATAAAAAGTAATTTGTGTTTTAATGAAAATGTTAACAATGAAAGCTGTAGCTCAGATGATTTAAATAATATAACAGCAAAGACGAAAACAATAACAACAGGTACAACAATTAAAACGAAAAAAAGAAATACTCGAAGAAAATAATTCATGAAATAGAGCATGAATAATTTTTATTAATTAGTATGTATTATATCATATCATTAATATGTTAATTATTTATAATTGTTTTTTCCTCTTATTATCATCAACAACACACACTGCCTTGCAATTATCAAAATTACATTATTACGAATGTAGTGAAAAAATAACAAATTGTACTAACTCATTTATGTAATACAATGTTTCATTCCAAAAATGAATTTTTATCTACCCCATAACCTAATTATTAATTTTTTAAATAAAAATTTTTATATTACTTACATCACCAGTTTTAAATAAAGATGAAATGTTGTTATGAATATAATTAATAGATACAATCTAACACAATCACAACTTCACACATGCGATATGGTATATACATAACCTCAAAAACCTCAACAAAGGTTATATGACAAATGTTTTTCTCTGCTTCAGCCTGAGTTCAGCCATCATCATCATCTGCGGCGGCCGTTTCTCTGATTAGAGCGCTGCTGGTGACTAAAAGTGAAGTTATCATAGACTTTGTATGGCTCTGTAAGTATTTATGTTGATATATCCTGCTTTAGCGACAGATGTTAAGGTTAGTTTTGTTGCAGCTATACCCCAATAGCCTTTAGTAGAGTGCACCAAGTGCTATTGGGGTATATGATATATTGTGTGAATTTGAATTTAAAGTTTAGACTATAACAGAAGTTTAATAGTTTATTGTTGATTCTATTAAATAAAATCACGTATTGTTCGACAAGCATCGGTCTATGCAAAACTCTACACTACATCAGTATATGTAATGAAAAATTAAATAATTTATATTATATTTGTTGTAATCGCGTTGTATAACAAAAGTGAAAAAGTTGGAAATGTATAAAATTGAGACTCATTTTTTCTGCTTGTTTTTTTACAATTTACAACACAGCAACTTTGGGGAATTATTTTATTTATATTATTTACATTATAAAAAAATTAAAATTTTCACATGTATAATTTGGTCGCTCGAACTTCAAAAACAGCCTCCGTTAACGTTTAAATTATCCACTGCGTGCGCTAGTGTCGATTTAGCTCTGGCATCTCTGATAATGATGAAAAATAGAGCTCTACTCCTCATGGAATAGAAATTTAAGCCTTGCACCTGCATTATCATATTGTAATGGTGAAGAAGTTTCATGACGTACGTTATAAATCTTTTCAAACCACATTTATACATATATATATATTTATAGAAAATTATTTTTAACAATTTCTCACAAACAATACATAAAAAAAAATGAAGGAATCGCAATCAATTATTTATTGGAATTATATACATCATGAATTCATTCCAAATATTTTTTTAATAAATTTATGCTTAACCTCCTTAACCCCACTTTTTTATCTTGGTTATTCACCCGCTCTTCACGGGCCGTTCGGTGGGGCGCTGGCTCGATCATCATAATTCGCACGTAAAATAAGCATACAGTTTGTACAAGTTTTTAGAATGTATTATTATATGGCGAAAGGCACCTAAGCTTTTTAGCTACACCTACTCATACAATATAAAAAAATAGAAAAGAAAGGAAAGACTAAAGTATGGCTAAGGTGAATTATAATCAGGCATATTGTTGGCATACGTTACATCAACTTATTCACATGTTTAGTTAATTGAATATCCGTGTATGTGTTCAATAATAATAATAATATCATAAAAAAAAGAAAACCAACAATATTGTAATGAAGAATGTTTCTACAATGAAAAAGAAAAAATAACTGAGTATATATCTCAAATACGTACATGTATGTATATATTTATGTACATATATACATCTATATGTATCCATACATAGATAAAAGTTATGTATAATTATATTGAATTAATTGTCAACAATTTTGTTGTAGAATACATTTTGAATTTCAACTGATAAAATGGCTGCAGCTATTGCTGCGTCGCGTCATACAAGTCAATTGAATACACAGGTGTTTGTCGTCAGTGATTACTGCCACAATAAGCAACAGCATCAATTACCCAGACAGGATATGATTAATGAATGGAGATTAGCCTGTTGCATCGATTTATCGTGATATTTTTATTTGTATTTTAATTTTTTTTTTGAATGTTGATTTACTAAAAATTGTCTTCCAATTGCATTCCATCACTCACTGTGGTCATAAAAAGAGAATTATTTACCATACTCGTTTTATTTTTTTGTTCAAGTATTTAATTTTGTGTGTATTAATTGATATTGATAAAACGAAAATTAAAATGAATTTTTTGAGGTTAAATTGTGATTTTGGAAAGAGTTCCTTATTGTATTATGAATGGAATCTGTTGGTCCTCATTATTCTCTCGGTCAAGGTGAGAGATAAAAGATAAACGGAAATATTTATTTTTTAGTTCATAAATAAGAAATAATTAAGAATTATTTATTTTTTTAGATTACATTTTGTGCTGATCTTGCAATAGAAATTCCGGGGAATTTAAGTCAAAAAGGAATACGATACAGATTGGATTACAGTCCACCAGTTGGGTATCCGCCGCCAAATACAACAATAGCGGCGACTGATATTGGTGGTGTTATAAAATTACGTAATGGTTTACCAGGTACCAAATATGAATTTTGGTTATACTACAGTAATGGTACATTACACGATTGGTTAACGTGGCAAGCATCAACCACAACTGGTAAATCATTTGTTTACACTGAGAAAAATACATAAGGTTAAATTGAAGAATATTATATTATCAAAATTTTGAATTAACCGAAAGTATTAAATTATTTCAATATTAGATTGAGTTAATATTCTATTTTGTTGATTCGAAATTGAACAATTTGAAACAAAATATTTAAGGTCAATTGTTCTAATAGTATGATTAGAATAAAACGATTGAAGTAAATTAATAATTTTGTCTATAAATTATTAATTTGTTTTAAATATTAATAATGTTTACGAATCAATAAAATAAAATTAGTTATCTATTGATAATTATTTTTATAAAAAATGACATCAATCCTCTCTTATGTTGCTCGGTTCTTATATAATTATTGGCTTCTTTCCTATTTTATTTAGTAGTATTTCAAATTATTATATTTTCAAACTTAATTTACTATTTCAATCTAGATTTAAACGATATTAATAATAATAAATACATAATAAATTCGTTTGATCAATTCATTTTTAGCGCCAGATCCACCGTCAAATTTGACAATTGCTGTGCGCAATGGAAAAACAGCAATTGTCCATTGGGCACCACCAGTACAAGGCAATTATTTGGGATTTCGTTTGCGAGTACAGAGTTTCAATGATGTTATTAGTCCACCATTAACAACACGTACAAGTGTTATATCAGCTGACGCAATTCCATATACATTGCGTGATTTAACGCCTGGCGCAACGTATTCACTGCAATTATTCACTGTACTGGATGATGAACAGGAGAGTGTTGCATATACAAGTCGTAATTTTACAACAAAACCAAATACACCTGGAAAATTTATTGTTTGGTTTCGTAATGAAACGACATTGTTGGTATTATGGCAACCACCATACCCAGCCGGTATTTATACACATTATAAAGTCAGTATTGATCCACCGGATGCTATCGAATCGGTATTTTATGTGGAGAAAGAAGGCGAACCACCAGGACCAGCGCAAGCTGCATTTAAAGACCTTGTGCCAGGTAATTTTATTTTATTCTATTTCATTCATTTTTTCTTTTATCTTTTCCATTAAAAGAATAATTGCATTTATGAAAGTGAAGATTAAATTCAAAATTTTTTTTTATTGGTGATGAATATTTGTGCTAATTTAATAAGAAGTTCTTCATTGTGAAATTGTTGAGTTATTTGATTTAAACAGATTTTCTAGAGATTCAGTGTAATCAATCTAAGATAATTTTTTTGATGCATTTTGTGTAATTGAACGATATTTCGTTGAATAATTAACCGAAATTTGTTTTCCTCATAGGATTAATAGATATATATTTCATTTTTTTTTTATTGAAACAGAATTGTGCTAAAAATTTGCAATTATGAATCAATTTATTCATTATTTTCCTTTCTCTAATTTACCAGAAATTTAGTTATCACCAACACATTGGGATGCTCTTAAATGTAATGTATTTGTCTGTTTAAAAATATCGTAACGATAAATCAGAAAAAATATTTAACATTGAATCCAACTATTAAAAAATCAATTGTTGATACGAAAATGGCATCATTAAAATAATTAAGAAACGTAAAAAATTATTATTAATACCTAATAAATGTCAATAAAACAAATATTTTAATAACACAGTATTGAAATTATCGTAAGAACATGAATTTAATTTATTGAACAAACATTCCAATTTTGCACTTATTGAAATTATTACAAAAATGAACTCAACATTTTTATTATTTATTCAGGATTTAGTTTGATATTTAATGCAATCTCGAATATCATAATTGATTTATTTATGCATTTTTTTTCGTTTTCCAGGTCGTGCTTACAATATTTCCGTACAAACTGTCTCTGAAGATGAAACATCAGCACCAACAACTGCACAATATCGTACAGTACCATTAAAACCATTGAACGTAACATTTGAGAAATCATCCATAACTTCAAATAGTTTTCGTGTTTATTGGAATCCACCAAATGGCACATCAGAATTTGATAAATATCAAGTTTCATTGGGTGGCAATAGACGTATCGCACCAATAACACGTAATCGCAACGAAGAAAACAGTAATATGTGGGAATTTCGTGATTTAGAACCCGGCAAAACATATCAAGTTGTTGTTAAAACTGTTTCTGGTAAAGTTACAAGTTGGCCAGCAAGCGGTGAAATAACATTAAAACCATTACCAGTACGTGATTTACGTGCAAGTATTGACGAAAGAATGCTGGAGGTATCATGGCGACCTGATAACACAAGTACACAAGACAATTATCGACTTGAATATCATGAAGTTGATACAACGTCAATTAGTGGCGACAGTAATACATTAACAATAGATAAAACTCGAATAATTTTAGAGGCATTATTACCCGGACGTAATTATACAATAATTGTTCAAGCAATTAGTAATAAAGTTGAATCAAATGATACAGTAATATTTCAAGTGACACGACCGGCCAGTCCAGTAATTGAGGATTTAAAATCAATTGAAAGAGGGCTAAATATATCATGGAAGAGCGATGTTAATTCACGTCAAGAAAAATTTGAAATAACACATACACGCAATGACACTGGTGAAAGTGCAACAACATTAACGACAGAATATCATATTATTTTAGAGGATCTTTATCCTGGCGCCGGTTATGAAGTTAAAGTTTTCGCAATAAGTCACGGATTAAAGAGTGAACCACATGATTATTTTCAAGCAGTATTGCCTCATCCACCGCAACATTTGCGAATTGATAAAGTAATAACTAGTCCAACGATTATTAATTATAATAATACTGTTCTGGTGCATTGGCAAGCGCCGATAAATTCATTATTTTCGGAATATTCAATAAGATATCGTACTGATGATGATCAACATTGGATAAAATTACCAAGCGTTAAAGAAACTGAAGCTGAAGTTACTGATATGACACCGGGAGAAAAATATACGATACAAGTTAATACAGTAAGCTTTGGCGTTGAAAGTTTATTTCCATTGCACGTTAATCATACAGTACCACCAAATGCAGTATTAAATATTACGCCCATTGTCGATTCGACAAACGTAACACTCGAATTTTCACGTCCTGACGGTAGAATTGAATATTTTATTATAAAATGGTGGCCAATTGAATTCCCAATGGATTGGAAAGTAAAAAATGTTAGTGATAATTTTATTAATAATGATAATAATGAAAAGAATGATGATAATATCAGCATTAATTTGGATATTAATCATAAAATTGATAATGATGATGGAAATCACGATGATATTGATGATAATAGTTCGGACAATGCACAAATTGATGAATTATTTAATCAGCATCATCATCATCATCATCATCATCATCACCATCGTCATATTGATAACAATAAAATTGAAAAATTTCTAATTGACGATTTGATGCCCGGTGTTAATTATGGATTTTCAATCATGACCATATCACACAATTTAATGAGTGCTTTGACAAATATTACAGCACGTACAATGCCATTGATACAATCCGAGGTTGTTACTGTCGTTGATCGTGACTTATCAGATTCATTGAAATTGCGTTATACACCAACGCCATCGCGATCGTCGAAATTCGACATTTATCGCTTTCGTATTAATGATAAAGTGAATACAACTAAAGAGAAATTAATTAATGATACAGACACTAAAGTGACATTTGGTAATTTAACACCGGGACGACTTTATAACGTAACTGTTTGGACTGTTAGTGATAGTGTCGTTAGTCGGCCATTGCTGCGACAGGATCGACTATATCCTGAAGCAATCACAATGATACATGCACTTGAGGTTAATGATACAAGCATAAGTTTAACATGGGACATACCACCTGGCGAATATGATGCGTTTGAAGTTCAATTTATCAATAGTGAAGGCAGTTATATGCAAAATATTACGTACATTAATGGGATAACTATAATGGAATTGAAACCCCATCGTAATTATACATTTACATTGGTTGTTTGTTCAGGTTATGGACAATCAAATCATAATTTACGTCGTTCTAATCCAGTTAGTGCAAGTTTTACCACTAACGAATCGTATCCGGGTAAAGTTGAAAATTTTTATCCAACTGATATTCAACCAAGTGATATTAGCTTTGAATGGTTTTTACCAAGTGGTGAATTTAATGGTATAATTAAAAAATTTACAATTACATATGGATTGGAGGGTTCATCTCATACGCAAGCAAAACATTTTAAACCTGATGAATTGCGTGGTATTATTAAAGGTTTAGTGCCTGGTAAAACTTATTTATTTCGTATTCAAGCCGAAACTAAAATCGGTTTTGGTCCTGATACTATTTGGAAACAAAAAATGCCAATTTTAGCACCGCCAAAACCGCCAACACAAGTTGTGCCAACAGAAGTTTGTCGCAGTACAACGACAATACAAATTCGATTCAGGAAAAATTATTTTAGTGAACAGCATGGTTCAATTATTTCTTATACGATTATTGTTGCTGAGGATGACAGTAAAAATGCATCAGGTCTTGAAATGCCAAGTTGGAAGGATGTTCAAGCATACGGTGTATGGCCACCGTATCAGGTATGAAAAATATATTTTGGAAAGGTTTTTTAGTTTGTGAATTTGTTTGATATTCAGATTTTAATTCTTTGTCAGATATTTTTGATCCGAAGAGTTCATATCATTTTTAGATTATGGATCCGTATTATTCGTTAAAAATCTTCTGTGTTAGATAAAGATATATCTAATTGTAGTATATTCACATTATTGCTACGTTTTAATTCCGTATTATCTATATGCATTTTTATTTCTTAAATGTATTTATTTGAATGCTTCATTTTATTTTCAGGTCATGGAACCGTATTATCCATTTAAAAATAGTTCCGTCGAAGATTTTACAATTGGTCGTGAAAATTGTGATAGTAAAATTATTGGTTATTGCAATGGACCATTGAAATCTGGTTCAACATATCGAGTTAAAGTACGTGCATTTACTGCACCGGACAAATTCACAGATACAAGTTACAGCTTTGCTATACAAACAGGTAAATGATGAAAAAATTCATCGATATTTATTTGAATTGATGAATATTCATATTTATTTATCTATTGATATAATTTATTTGTGTATCACATGTCTTATTGAAGGATTGTTGCTAATGGCAGTAGGTAAGAAATTGAATTTTGAGGCTATACATCATTTTATATAAATAAATCATCTATAATTTTTCGGATGACGAATTTCATTTACTTCCATTATTTATACAATATTGATAAATCATTCGGTTTTTTTTTTCTTTCAGATAAAGATAATACGTTAATTATCGTTGGAGTTACTGTGCCAATAGTACTTTTATTAACATTACTTGGCATTGGTTTATTAATTAGACGACATCGAAACCATTTACGTAAACTTGCTGAACCCAGAAGTGGTGGACCAACTGATAATTTATCACTGCCTGACAGTGTAATAGAAACAAGGTTAGAATTCTGTGATAACTTGATATTCATTATCATATAATGGCCAAAAACTTTTGATAACGTCGAAATATTCATAAAACTCAAAATTTACTTGAAAAAAATATTTTAGTAACATTTTTAATTTTAGAAAAAACTTTGTTAGGCCCTTAATAATGGTTTCACTTCGGAATAATGTTGGGAAATTAACTAAATTTTTGAACAATTTTTTTAGTTATCGAATATCAGTATGAAACAATCAAAAGCATAAAATTAATGAATCCGTTCAAAAGATTTTTATAACAACATAAAGTATTGAAGCAATAAAAGAAGAATAAATTGAATCATCCGAGAAATCAGTTTTGCTAACGAGAATGTCATAAAATTATTTTCTTGATCGAGAGCATTATTCTTTTATATACATTTTCATTAAATTCGATTGCTCTGAAGCTTTTAACAACTACTTAATATTATAATCAAAAAATTCAATTATGTTCATTCAATTATTTTAAATTTCAGCCGACCAATTACAGTTGAACGATTCGCTGAACATTATCGTATAATGTCTGCGGATTCAGATTTTCGTTTTTCTGAAGAATTCGAGGAATTAAAACATGTTGGTAGAGATCAAGCGTGTACTGCCGCTGATTTACCGTGTAATCGTCCGAAAAATCGCTTCACAAATATATTACCATACGATCATAGTCGATTTAAATTACAACCGGTCGATGATGAAGAGGGCTCAGATTATATTAATGCTAATTATGTTCCTGGACATAATTCACCAAGAGAATTTATTGTTACACAAGGACCATTGCATTCGACACGTGATGATTTTTGGCGAATGGTGTGGGAAAGTAATAGTCGTGCAATTGTTATGTTAACACGATGTATTGAAAAAGGCAGAGAAAAATGCGATCATTATTGGCCCATGGACACATTGCCAGTTTATTATGGGGATATTTGTGTTACTATCTTGAATGAAACACGCTATCATGATTGGAGCATTACGGAATTCATGTTATGTCGAGTAAGTTTATGTTTGAATTTTAATCTCAAAAAAAAACGGGTTTATTTGAATATGAATAAAAAAAGAAACAAAAATAATTATTAAATACGATCAAGGGTTTTTTTAAGTTATAAAATTTGAATATGATGAATATTTTATTGAGCAATTATTTGATTCCTAATTTTCATTTTTTAATATTAAATATTTGAGAATTTATCCTGATTCATTTAGTTTCTGAAGATTAAATGGTTCGAAACGACAAGTCATCAATAATATTTATTTGCATGGGAAAAAAATTTAGAAATCTAAATCAAATTTTTATCACCATGACGAAATAGAAAAATTATTTTATTACCAAAATAAGAATTTGTTTCATTAGCAATATATTCTTTTGGCCAATTTATTCGTTTTATTTAATAAATTAATTAATTTTTTATTTATTTAGGGCGATGTTACGCGAGTAATTCAACACTTTCATTTTACAACATGGCCAGATTTTGGTGTACCGAGTCCACCGCAAACATTAGCGTCATTTGTTAAAGCATTTAGAGCGCGTGTTCGCCCAGATCAACGGCCGATTGTTGTTCACTGCAGCGCGGGTGTTGGTAGAAGTGGTACATTCATAACGCTCGACAGAATATTACAGCAAATTCAAGTGTCACATGAAATTGATATATTTGGCATTGTTTGGGTGATGAGAAAAGAGCGAGTATGGATGGTACAAACTGAACAACAATATATTTGTATACATCAGTGTTTATTAGCTGAATTAGAGGGACAACATCAGGATACACAAGGATCGCCGCGTGAAATTCATGATAATCAAGGATTTGAAGGTATTTTATTATTTTTAAAAATTTATTCATTTATTTTTGTTAAGAAGAAAATTTTCTTCCTCAGCTGAAAAATATCGAGAATTAATATATAGAAAAAAATCTCTAAATTTATTTTTCATTTCCTGTAAATACCACTATATTGTGGAAGAAAAAAAAATCAAAATCAAAAAAAGAAAAATTTCTCATTTATCACAATGTGGTGGAAAGTAAAAGGTCTTTTGTAAATATAAATAAACATTTCACGGTAATATAATAGTATATTGTGCAACGAGGGATGAATGGCGGTGTTTTTCGAAGAGCGTGATTACCACTCGTCGAAAAACACTTTCCTCCCCCAAAATGCACATCTAATCATATTTTTCTCAATAAGTACACGAAAATAGCTACTTCGTGAGTGTTAATTGTGGTGATAACATGGCTCTTTTCCTGTCGACGGAATAATTGAGGTTATATTTTCTCTCCGGTTTAAAAAATAACACAGGAAAAACGAACGAACGATCATGAGAAATTCGCGTTCTCTGATTTACTAAACTCTTTCTGACGTCATGTTATTTTATATCGGAGGTAAGGTATAACGTCAGTTATTCTGTCGGTGTCAGAAAAAGCCATATTATGACCGTAAATAACGTGAGTAAAGTTGCCATATTTGTGCACGTATTGGGAAAATAATATAATTACCAGTGGTGATAGTTTTTTTTTCTTCCTCTACACTTTTATTTTTATTTCTTGTTACTAATTTCTCTTGTAGTATTTTCTCATTTTTTCTTATCATTAATTAGTTAATATCAGCAATTTAATATCTCTGAACTCCTTTTTGTAATCATCTCTCACAATTTATTGTTAAATTTTCTTCTGTAATTTTTCTATGTACTCCAAATATATATTTACATATTTAGGAAAAAAACGGAGCTCAGTCGAGAGCGCAATGAGCCCGGCTGAAAAGGAAAGATGACAAGCTTGCAAAATTATGGATTAACCTAAAAATATTATAAATAAATATAAAAAAAAAATACAATGTGGGTATTAACTTTTTTCTATGGTGTTTGCATTGTATTAATAATTTTTTCCCCTTAGCGATCTACTCTTTGAAACTCATTTAGAAAATACATTAATTGACTCTTATTATTATTTTAGTTACAGATCATTCAAAAATTATGAACAGTTTTTTTTCTCAAATCTTCGAAAAATAGAATCATACAAATTATTGTTTCAAAAAGGCAGTTGAAGAAACAAAAATATTTGTATTGATTTAATGAATCTCATAATTTTTCAGAATTTTCTCCGGAAAATTAAATATGTTAAAAAAAAAATTGTTTATAACCATTGAACAACCGTTGTTGGTTAATAACCTTATCAAAAAACAGAAGGAGAAGCATCATTGATAGAACTGCAATTTATTTTTAATCAGAGAAAATTACGCTGATTGGGGATTAAGAAAAATCCAACATAATATCGCGCCTCAACGATTTCTCTAAACAATCTGAATTGTTTAAAAATCTATTTTTTCGTAAACAAAGATGAAAAGTCAAATATATCAGGAAAGCGATTACAATGAAACCTGTAAGAAGAAGCATGCTTTTTGAATCACACTTTTATGAGAATTAGTTTAGGAGTTATTAATTTCTTCATAAAAACATTTATTTTTTTAATGAAAAATATCTCAGAAACGTACTATTCAAAATAAAATCGCACTTTTCTATACAGGTTTTTCAACGATTGCCTTGCTGATACCTATAACTTATTATCATCTTCATTTACGAAGTTATAAATTTTTAAATAATTTGAATTGATTAAATAAATTAGATGAATTTTAAAAAAAATTCAATTATCTCAATGAATGCTTTTCAATTGCTGTTTCAACGCAGATTATAATTTATGAATTGAAAATGTAAATAATAAATCGCTTGTCCATCTTTCATTCGCATTTTACATAATATTATATTTTTTCTTTCTTTTTTGCACGGTTGATATTTTCGTAAATTTTGAATTACTCAAAATAAAAATTATTGCTTTTACTAATATCCAAATATTTGATTTTATACGAAATAATTTATGAAATTAATAATTAAATATATTTTTAATATCTAGATGAGATTCTTTATTTATTATTCATTGATTAAATGGGTGTTGGTGCGAATTATTTAATATTTTTATTTTTATTATTTACAGATGATGAAGGCATTGCTGAGTCAGGAATGTGAAATAATAGTCGCATATGAATAAAAAGAATAGCGCATATTCAACAATTGTAATAAATAAAAAATACGGTAATCGCGCGTCTCTTTTTATTATCTCATTATTAATTTTTCAGGTTATAACGTTTGTTTTTTCATATATGTATAAATATATTTTAAAAATATGTGCGAAATAATTTATATCAATTATTATAGCCGTAAACTTATATGTTCATACAGACCATTTTTACTAGGCGTGACTGACACAAATTTCGTCCGTCCAAATATTTGAAGAAAAGATAAAATATATGTACATGCTGGAGACATAAAAATGATGAGAAAAATGCAAAATCGAATATGTATATCTCTTGTACATGATTTTATAATCTTGTAAGTTGGTACTTAAAATTTTTGCATTTTTTAAATGCTTTCTGATGCATTTTTATTTCATTTATTTTTATTGAAGAGATCATGGTAGACAAAAATAAACAAAAATTGTAATCAATCCAAAAATAAAAATGCCGTATTACAGTATTATGGATATGATCAAAATTGTCGATGAAGAATTAAAATTTGAAAATGTTTTTTTTTACTTTTTTGGCATTTCGTTATGGCTATTTCTACTTAAAATTTATTTGACATTTGAAATGTTTATACGTGGTTGCAATTTATCTACTCATTATTTGAGTAAAATATTAATTCAATTCAAAAGGTGAAATTTTATCTATCAAAACTATACCAAGATATTGAAGATAAATGGATTTTGTCATAAGATTGTTGCATTTATGCAACAATCAAAATGAGGTTTGAATTTGGAGACATTTTTTTCAGTTGATGATCGAAACTCTAGTTAATTAAAACTATTTTTCTTCCTTTTCCATGTGTTTGTTAGATTTATTTGACGAATATAAATTAGTTATAATTAAGAATTTATTATTAGTATTATAATTACAATTTTTTTCATTCATTTTCCCCAAATTATTTAACAATAGATCAATTGCAATTGATACAAACATTTTTTTCTTTTTTTTTTCTTATATAATGCTCAATAAGTCATTTGTTTATGCACATATATCAACTAGATTTCCAACTATCTTCTTAAGTATCAGTCAAATTACATACACTTATTCATCAGAAGTCGTGTGCTTTATATTTTACTGTATAAATCGAAATAATTATTCAATTATTTATTTCTTGAATATTCTCGGCAACCTGACCTTTTGTTCAATAAAAATTATTCAGAATTATACGAAATAAAGAATTTCTACTGTGATCTTCTTAATAAAAATGAGGATAAAAAACACATTTATGATAAGTAAGTTCGTTGAAATGGAAACAAAAAGGCTATTGCATCATATTCGAATTTATATTGATAAGGATTATAAAAAAGGACCATAATATATTGTACATATCGAATTCTCCATGGCAAATCTCTCAATAAGTTCAATTGTTTGATTTTCTCTCTTTCATTTTTCAAACATGGTACTCTTGTTATTGTTATTGTATTGTATTCTTAATTATTAACTATTTTATGCATCATCAATTTTTATCAATAATTGATATAGTATTTTAAATAAAACCATATATATATATATATATATGTAACGAGATTATTGTGCCAATGCCGTTTATATATATATATGCTCAGGCACAATAAAAAATTTATATACAAAATTATAAGTAGCTTATAGTACACGCAATGAAACTCTAATTGAATCCCTACTATTATTTTTGATTATTATATTATATATTGTTATTTTGTTGGCGCCGTTAATGTTGAAATTTTTTTTTTTTCATGTTTCGTCCTCATCTAAAACAAAATTATAATTAAATATGTAAACAGTTTATACTCTCTTCTTCTCTATTTCATGTTATAAATTTTAAGTCTCTGTGATATAAATTGCGAAACGATCAACAATTTGGTTATCTATATGTAAGTGTTTTATCTGAATACGGCGGAAATTTTTGGATGAATTTGTATTTTTTTTCGTATACTAATTGATGTACAATTCATGAAATAAAAATAATAATAATACTGAATATTTATTAACGATGATTAGTTTATTATTTCTTTGTATTTTTCATTATTCGCGTTTCAGAATGATTCGAAAGTAATGTTAATAATCACAAACAATCCTTTTCTACAAATAAAAATTAATCATTATCTATAATTTAGTTCTCAAAATTGCCAAATATATTTTTTTTTTGACGTTAAATTATTGGGATCCGTCAAATAGGAGGAGCCTCAAAACATGACGAACTTAAGAAGATCATGCCCGCGTGGAGGGGATGACTCACTCAAGTAACTTGGCCATGTACATGTTTCGGTTTGCATCAGAGGATATTAATTAACCACATATCTTTTATTCTCGTGCTCAACATACGACAAAATTAGGTGTAAGTGTGAAACCTAAACTGAACACTTGATCAAGTGAGAGCAAGCAAACCGGACTGCGCCTGGAGCTGGTTAAAAAAGAGGAATATGAAATAATCCAAATTATATACGAACTAATCAAGAAAATGGGAAAAATCTTATAATAACAAGAAAGTTAAATCACAACGAAGAAGTATATGTGTAAAATAGCGCTCAGCTGGATACACTTCTAACCTAAAAAAAAATTGTATACGTGTTGATTTTTAATTACACAATGATAACAATCGTATTCAATAATTTGAAACAATATAATAAAACGTGAAGTTCATTTGAAAAATGGTGCGTGTTACATTTTTACATCCAGATTTGGGTATTGGTGGGGCTGAGAGATTAATCGTTGATGCTGCATTAGCTTTAAAAAAATCTGCACATGATGTAAATATCGTAACTACTCATTATGATCCAGAGAGATGTTTTGTTGAAACAAAAAATGGTACATTGCCAGTTATTGTTGTTGGTAATTGGTTACCGCGACATATTTTTGGCAAATTTTATGCATTTTGTGCGTATATTCGTATGGTAAGTTATTTATTTTGCAATAACCTCAAAATTTTTCATTTTTTTGCGATAAAACATCTAAAATGCATGAAAAAGAGATTTAAAATTTTGAAATTAAAGGACAATAAATTAATTGAAATAATTCTTCTTAATTTCAGATTTATGCAGCTTTTTGTATTTTTTTCATTGACAAGCATCCTGACATTGTCGTGTGTGATTTAGTTTCAATTTGCATTCCAATATTAAAGTTATTCATTCGCCACACAATATTTTATTGTCATCATCCAGATCAATTGTTAACATTACCTGGTGGTCGATTAAAGTCTATATACCGTTTGCCATTAAATTATCTTGAGGAAATTACAACTGGACAAGCCGACAAAATATTCGTAAATAGCTATTACACAGCGGAGGTATTCAAAAATACATTTAAACGATTGTCTGTTCAACCAGAAATTTTATATCCATCAATTCATACGAATTTCTTCGATTCAATTGATATTCCATCCTTAGACATCACTTTGGAGAATAAAAAATTACCAGAAGATAGTATAATTTTATTGTCCATTAATCGTTATGAACGGAAGAAGAATTTATCTCTCGCAATTAATTCACTTTTTGCTCTTGATAATTTATTGACTGAAGATGAATTTAATCGAACGTATTTAATTATGATTGGTGGTTACGATAAACGTGTTAATGAAAATGTTGAGCATTATGAGGAATTAATGAAACTTGCGGATGAGTTGAAAATAAGTAATAAAATTATTTTTTTACGTTCACCATCGGATCATGATAAAATTTCACTATTAAAACATTGCACATTGCTGATTTATACACCGCCTAATGAACATTTTGGAATTGTACCACTTGAAGCTATGTATTTAAGAAAACCAGTAATTGCACACGATTCAGGTGGTCCCAAAGAGACAATTATCAATAATACTACTGGATATTTAATTCCAGAATTATCTGCAAAAGCGTTTGCTGAGAAAATTTCCGTATTGATTAAAGACAAATTATTGAGTGATAGATTCGGTGATGCCGGACGTGATAGAGTCATTCGCACTTTTAGTTTTGAGGCATTTATGGATCAATTAAACAATACTGTTATAAAATTGATTGAATGATAATTAATTACAGCTAATGTTAAATTATTTTATTTACACAAATGTAAATTAAATTGTATTTACTCATACATATAAAGAGTTATTTCAAATTGTGATTTGGTTTTGTCTTATTAATTGATGCTATGTTAACTTGAATAATTTTACTTTAATTTAATTATTAACGGAACCGTATTGATTCCCATCAATATATATTTTTTAAGAAATAGATGAAGAAAGAAATTATAATGAGTGATAGCATTTTTCGCATCAAGTCATGTAGAAGTTGATAAATTGATTAAATATGAATAATTTCATATCTGTTCAACATCGCACAACATAGGTTTTGTTCATACGTAAAAAATTCCTTATTAATTCGTATATTTGTTTTATATTTTTTTCATGTTTTGTTAGATTATGTATTCAAATAATTGATTACTCTATTTATTTAATAACTCATAACATTTATTCGTATTGTTATCTCTTTGTTGTGCTTTTTCGACATGTGTTTCGATAAGTCCTTCTCAAGCTGAAAAAAAATTCATTATTTACCATATCAATTATTTTAGAACGTAAAATTTACTCAATAAACTTACATCATTTTGAAGTTCTTGAGTCCGCCGAGTAATAACTTCAAGTATAGGTTGAAGATTACGTTTTTCAATTGCGATTTCATCTCGTTTAACTGTTGTCACTTTCTGTTTCGCTATAATTTTATCAATAGTCAGGAGTTTTTGTTTCAACGTGCCAGTTAGTTCATCTAGATATCTAACAAAAAAATTCGACCATCATTCAAATTGTATCTTAAACCAATACAATTAAATTATTATTGTTACGAAGTGATATTTTCACCTAGGAAAATGTTTTATATTGTACAAATGTTGTACTCTACTATCCAAAACTTCTGACAAAATAATTTGAACGTTATCCAACATATTCTGTGTAGTTTCAGCAGTTGAAAATTGTAATACTTCTTTTTCACCCTGCATCCGACTCATACTCAGTAAATTGTTGCTACCATCGTTTTTTAATTCAAATAAACGCAATTTCAAAAATGCTTCAAGCTTAAAAAAATAAACATAATCTCAAATAATTATTCATCAATGATATGACGGTAAGATAAACAAATGATAAATTTTTTTTCTTTATATTAACCTCTAATAATTGATCGATAAAGTCATTCCTTGTTGATGGATTGTCAATTATTGTCAGAGCGTCGTTTCCAGTTGCGTTCCCACCTTCATGACCAGCAGCTTCTACGACAATACCTGACTCTTCCAACGATAAATTGTAGTCAATATCGTTATTATCATACATGTTAGCTTCTATTGCGTCAACATCACCCCAATTAATATCATTCCCATCTCCCATTTCGATGTTTTCACCAAAATCGATTTTATTTTCAATATCAAAGTTGATTTCACCATCATTTTGTTGCGAATTATGTTTTTCGTCTTCGATATTTGTATGGAATACTGGTGGAGTTATTGTCAACGGTGGTTCACCATAAGTCCATTCATATATTGTTGTATTTCCTTTATCTGTAATTTTACTTCTTAATTATAAAGAAACAATTTTTCCGCATTGACGAATTTTTTTTTTATTAATTTCAACTCAATTTCTGATGATTCTTGATTTAGTTGAAACCTTGAACGGTTACTTTTCACTAAATATGATCAGTGTTTATTAATTATTATGTGTATAAATGTCATCTATCAATGTAGAGATATTAAGTGATACGAATATTCAAGAAGAAATGGAAAATTTTGTTTGAGATTTACGAATTTTGTTGAATGATAAATTGTGTTGTGTTGAAAAAAAAAACCAATTCTTACCATTTATATATTGAATCATTGGAACACATCCACCATCGTGTGCTCGACCGAGAGTTAATTCAACAAATGCAGTATAAAATTCTACAACTTTTTCAAGATTCATTGTTTTCTTTACAATTTCATCATAAATATCTGGTAAATCAACAATTCTCTCGCATAATTCTTTTTTTATATTATTTGTATTTCCAGTAATTCCCAGTTGTTTACACAAATTATTGAACTCAGATCTGACAATATTCTCAGATTTCATCAATTCAACCTTTTTTTTCTCCCATTCCTGCAATAATATTCAATTTATTTTTTATTAATAGTTGAACTCGCATTTTAAATAACTGAGTTTTTTTTTCTGGTACTCACAATTTCTCTCTGTGTAAATTTTTCAATTTGATTTTTTAAACTTGGAATTTCATAGCGGTTATTATTGAATAACATTTGTCCTATTTCAGATAGATATAAATTATGTTTTTCATACAAATTAATTATTTCTTGCCAATCCTTCATTCGTTGTGAGCCATAGCGACCGAAAAAATTTTTAGAATCCGCCTCAGTTTCTTTCAATATTTCCACAATTTTTTTACAATGAAAATAATTTATATCTGCAATACAATAAATAAACATAAATAATTGCAGTTTGAGTAATAAATGGAATGAATCAATGTACTAACAAGTTCCAGATAATAATTTTGCTATTTCTTCATGAACTGGCATGTCTTGAATGGCATTATTTATTTTTGTTCTTATATTAAGAATTTTTGTTTGCCTCTCACGATCATCTCGACTTATTTCATTACGATTTTTTAGCCAATCCACCAAATTTCCAAGTTGAATGACAATAGTTTCCTGCATTATTAATAACAAATTCAGCCAAATAATTCACTCATATTCATTTTTCAAATTATAACCATGTAAATAAATACATAGAGTGAATTCCCTCATAAATTTTAACCTAAAAATTTCCAAAGTGTAATACAAGAAAATGATTGAATGGAATTATTACTGAATCATCAATATTTATTGATAATCATTATTTTTTAAAATCAAAATTATTCGGAATTTCATTTTACATAAATATTTTAGTTTAAAAATGAAAAAAAAGAATAGAAAAATTTTAAATTACCTCCATCGTTTCAAGCAATGATGTATCATCAATTGAAATTGTTTATTGTTGATAATTTTATTTATTGAGACTTGAAAATTGATAAAAAGGTAACAGCTGTTTGCTGTTTTTTATTGATTAAGGTACTTCCTACGCGTTTCGCGCAATCTTGCACAAAGATTCTTATTGTGAATTTTGGACTTTGATTATTTTTCTGCCTCTTTCTAAAAATTTATGAATTATCCGTAGTGTTTTCAGTTCTCCTTTTTTTTAACCAATTCCACACGTAATCAGTAACGTGATGGGACTGATGGGAGTATGGGACTATGGGAGCACTCCACTCTCCAGTCACCAGTGGAGCTATACCACTTTTCTACTTTTCGACTGAAGAGCCCCCATTCGGGAGGTGACGGTTGCTCGAAATATTTCATTATATAGCGTGATATATAATTTTTTTCGATTAATTAAATTGTTTGTTCGAGTGTCGTTTTATTTTTATTTATTTTTTTTCGTAATTAATTTATATATTTGTAATAGTTACAGCGCATGCGTCAATATGGAGTATAACGTATAATATATGTTGTACACTTTTTATGTGTAATGCTTATCCACATACTTCGCACAAATGGATTAATAAATTAAAGGTCTTACACGAAAATATTTTATTAGATTGTCTTTTTATTTGAATAATCAAGAGTGTTTCTTAATATTTTTTAAAATAATGATAAATTTTAACTAATTTAATGATTATTTTTTTCTAAGTTTTATATCATGGACAGTTTATTTATAGGGGGCTTACGATGCCCTCTTACAAGTTAAATAGAAAAATAATAATGAAAAATATTGATTCTATTGATTCAGAATTTTACATCCATAATTACTTTATACTTTATTTACTTTTTTTGGAAAAAACCATGTGCTAGGGTTTACATAACAGTCGTTTATAAAATAAATTAATCTTTATCCAGTGTATGTCTAAACAAATGTATGAGCTATTGTGAATAAATTTACATTTTTTTTATTGTAATTAAACCACGGAACGAAATTATGAATTTCGGATTTTATCATCATATACTATTTTGATAGATTCACTATCTATATATCTATTCATCTCGAGCATCGTGTTTCGTTTTGCGCTCGGCTACAGGTCGTACCGTTTATTAAATATTCTTTTTCTTTATTTCTAATTTTTAAGAGTGTTGAGGACTAGTCGCTTTTGATAGTTTCATATTTTTACTCCAAGTAGTTTTTTTGTGAAAAATGTTCAAATAGTCAGAAATATACAAGGCAAACTAAAGGGAATTTTAGATCATAGTTAGTTTTCCATAAAAAAAATAAATAAAACTGTCATTCTGTCGAACCAGTAGTAAAATTGTAACCTATATGTACACAATTTGAAATTTTGAATTAATTAAAGAAAATTGGATATATATTCATGAATAATATTAGTAAGCAAGGTATACAAAATCATTTATGAAAATTTAAAAGTATATTTTTAACAATTTATTGATATGATATTTCAGAATTATATCGACGTACATATTTGCCATATATTTTTGAAAATACGAACGAATTCGTGAAGAAATGAATATATTTTTATAAATAATATCCATGAGTAATGTAATATGAACTATTTTAGACATTCAAAAGTATATTTTTGAAAATCAATTATTCTGATATTTAACTTTATTATGACTGATATTAAACTTTTTTATACGTGTATTTGTGCGCGTGTTCATATATATATATATATATGTTTGTAAAATGGATAAACAAATAAAAAAAACTTTTTTAAAAAAAAAGAAAAAAAAAGGCGCCAAGTTCATGTGTGACAAAAAAATTGAATTGCAAAAATTACTTCAAAAAAATTACTTTACAAAAAGATTTGATATCAATCATTACTGCCAAGTACACAATATAAGGTTATATATACTTACTTACTATGTAATTATATTAGTTATCTATGTTTATAACAGAATACACATCAATGATAGGTGTCATTAATTGCCATTTCCAAGAAACCTCATCATCACCTATTGTATCAATCTAGTTATATATGTCAAAAATTTTTTGCCAATATCCCACTTTTAATACGAATGTACTTGGCGCGTTCGAAATAAGTATAACTTATCATGACCGTAGAATATATTGACGCATGCGCTGTGTGGCTGATATGGATGTTGAATTCTTAATGCTGATATTCATGAAACTTTGAGGTATAAATGCAAAATAAGTGAATGCTCTGTAATTATATTATATGTATAGCGAATCCGCTCTCAAAATGAATTATGCATAAAATTTTAACGATTATGAAATTCATCGACTGATCGGACGCGCCAAGTACGTTCGTATTAAAAGTGGGATATTGGCAAAAAATTTTTGACATATATAACTAGATTGATACAATAGGTGATGATGAGGTTTTTTGGAAATGGCAATTAATGACACCTATCATTGATGTGTATTCTGTTATAAACATAGATAACTAATATAATTACATAGTAAGTAAGTATATATAACCTTATATTGTGTACTTGGCAATAATGATTGATATCAAATCTTTTTGGAAAGTAATTTTTTCGAAGTAATTTTTGCAATTCAATTTTTTTGTCACACATGAACTTGGCGCCTTTTTTTTCTTTTTTTTTTAAAAAGTTTTTTTTATTTGATATCACTTCTTTTTTTACTACAAGTACAATGATTAAAATTGAAACTTGCTGATAATCTCATCATCTGATTTATACTTAATAAACATATAGAAAATGAATATAATTCATCTATATAAAAATCTATCGTAATTTAAATTTTCTCTGAAAAATAAACGAAATTCCGAATTCTCAAAAAATATAGGAGCATAAAAGTAATAACAAATGTCATCAATTCATACATAGAAGTATATTATCAATCAATCAATTGGATAATGATCAAACTTCACGAGACAAACCCACCACCACCCCCGTCATATTCCAAGTATAAGTATCAATACAATTATTAGTATAAAAAATACAATGGGCTTATTCAAAAAATAATATAAATAAATCATGTAAAAGAATAAATTAATTAAATAACAATTATAGATTTCATAATCAAACCTACCACCACCCCCGTCATATTCTAAGTATAAATAAAAAATGAACATGTATAAAGAATACAACGGGCTTCTTCGAAACAATCAAATAAATAATTTTAATAAAATAAAAAAATTTCATAAATTAATTTCATTTCATAAATATTAATTAACTATATAATCAACGATCATCAGTTATTATTTATTAAGTAATTTTAAAAACTACTTTTTAATTAATTTCCGTAAAAACAGCATACAAACATTTTTAGCATTTCTAGGCCATAAAGTTTTTCTAATATTTGTATCATCAACTTCAATCCAACCATTAGATGTTCCATCTCTACACATGCTTGTGTAATGACCTTCTTCGATGTTCGGTCCATGATGAAATATAGCATTCATCACATTATACGACTGTCCAGCTATCAATACCTTAGTAGTCGGAACAGCACGCAAATGTATTTTATTAGTTTTCATCAGTTTTCCATTTTGCAATGAAAATAATATAAAATGAACGACAATTATCTCTTTCGTCAATACTAATTCATATTTAAACATTATATTGCTACTCGTACAATTTTCACATGATTCCTCACGTGACTGATACCAATGCGAAAATGTCGAATTCAATACTTCATTAAGATCATAGCTATATTTTTTCATATTTTCAATTGAAATTGAAAGTAGAACATTGTTTAGTGAAGAAAGTGAGGAAAATAAATAAAAACAAATGAAAAAAAAATAAAATAAATGATTTTTCCAATTAATTTCACTAAATTTGCTATTAAGTTAAAAACATTAATATCATTTTGGAATATCTCTCTAAAATGTGAAAAATTATAATAAAATTTGAAGTGAAGAAAAAAAATATTGAATTACGAGTTAATAATGATTCCAACAAATTGTACAATATTTGTTGATGAATGATTTTATATATTTATAAAAATAGCAATCACGCTCACAATCATCGCGTCGATGTCGATCTTTATCACGCTTTTTTTCTTTAAATGAGAACAATTTTGATGATTTATATATTGCTTCATTTTCGTTCTCTTTTATCACAATCACGACCTCGATCACGACTGAATGATCTGATGAATATTGAAAATGAAGCGCTTTATTTAATTTGATCTCATCTGCGCAAATAAGATATAGTATTCATTCAATAAATACCAATTGATTAAAACTAACATTACATGATGAGGAAATAATAATCTTTTTATTACTATTTTTACATCTGATTTCCTACGCCCAGCCAGCGTGGAATGTTGCAGGAACGTTGCAGGAATGTTACATCCGCAACGTTGAACATTGCAGGGAACGTTGCAGCAACATTCCTGCAACGTTCCTATGTCCGCCTCTCTGCAACGTTCAGAATGTTGCAGGAATGTTGCACGGAACATTGCAGGAACCTTGCAGGAATGTTGCAGGTATATATTGAGGATTGAAAAATTATATTTTGGATTTTATTCTGTTTTATTAAAATTAATACCTTTCACTTATTATTATTTTTTTCTCTTTTTTTCGATTATATGAACAGACATCAAATACCTAAAAATTATGTACAGTTAAAAAACACTTCTCAGTCAAATTCTTCAGGTTATCTAAACGACGGACGTAGATGAATATTAACTGACAATTATGAACACTCGAAATTTTAAGAATATCAATTGGTATTTAAAATATTTCAATTTCAAGTAAAAATTATACATAACTTTTTAATAATCAGGCATAAAAGTCGACACAAAAATTCGATATATAAAAATATATCATAATTATGATACAGTGCAGCAAAATTCATCCAAATATATTTCAGAAAAAAATTCCTTCAATATCCCTGTATAATATTCATGTAATAGATCGCAAAACTTTACTAAAACTGAAATGGCCAACTATTAATGAGCAATTCAGTACGTTACAAATATTGCAAAGTATATATATATATATATATGTATATTTCTAACTTAATGTATGTGTAAATATACATATTTTGAAATTGAAAAATATTTCTTCTCCTTTGCAGCAAAAATGGTGTATATAATATATTCTATATACATACCATACGAATGATTATGTAATAATATTAGTAAATAATTTTTTTCCAAAGTAACTTTATTTCAAGTTTCATTATTCTTTTCAAAGTTTTATTATCGTTTTTTCAAATCTCATAAGAATATTAAATAATTTCAATAAATGATTATATGTATTGTGACGGCCGCCTTTCCTCAAAAAGGCTAGAGTCCGGATTTTTCACTCTTTACTCCGGAGTTACCGTCAACTTACTCATTTACAAGGGATGCCACCCCAGTTACATTAACCTAAAAGAATCCTGGGGAAATTCTCAAGGCTCTGAAAATAATATTGCATGCGTTTAAATAATATTAATATGAATAATTTTGACTCAGTATAATTTAATTGATATAACAATGACCTTGATATTTATTAATTGACCGAAATGATTTTAAATGTTAAATATAATATAAATGAAAAATGATAATAATAAGTTGATATTGGTTTGACCTTTTCTAAGGGCCAAACCAATATATTTTGAATACAATATTTTCTCTTGACTCTTCTGACTCTAAATTCTCTATACAATTTCCTATCTTTCTTCTATTTTCTCTCTATTACTCTACTTTCGTCTCTTTACGCGTGGCGTTCACCGGATGGGTATACAAGACCCGATTTTGACTTCATACTATTTCATTCTTTACATAATTCATTCATGACCCATACTTTCATACTCATACTTGACTTTCCGACTCCACGTGTGTGCGATGTTACTATCCATAATATTCTTCACCGAATTATATTGGACAGGAGTTACGATTGGCCGCGAAGCACATCTCCAACGACACTCTTGTGATCGCGAAGCATTTCTCCAACGACGCTATACCATGGCCGCGAAATACTCCTCCAACGATACTACTATGGCCGCGAAGTACTCCTCCAACGACTTAATCGCATCCTTCTCCACCATCACAATACAATTACGGATACACTCTTTCTCTACTTGATATGGTCTCTTTCATATCTTTACTATTTCTCTTCACACTCTCGCACCACACGTCTATCTTCTTCCACTTTGAAGTCGGAAGTGCAGTACGAAATTACAGCAGCGTCGTCCTCAGCCTCGATTGCGCTTTCCATTGTCAATAAATTCCATTGCCCCACTTTACGGTAAATAGGAATATTATTTCGGCTGCATTCCGGATGATATTTATTAGCCAATATGTTCGTCTCTTTCTCGAGCCTTCGGCCGGATATTATTTGGATAGAGAGAGTATGTTGTGTCTCTCTATTGACTTGCGTATCGTTGTCAGAGCGCAGTCTTCAGTGGCACTCAATAAGACCATTCTCGTGTACGGCGATGACCGATTCCGGAGCTCTCCTTTGGTAGACGGCGATGACTACTGCTGTTGATTGTCGACGTTGACCATCGCTTTTCCGCACTCACTTCACACACACAATTAAATATATTCGGGCGCAAATGAAAGTAATGAGTGGCCTGGCCACCTCATTACAGTATATATGTGATAATATAATCATTTTTTTTTCAGCATGGAGTCCATAGCAGTAATTAAATTTGATATTTTCATTCCATTAGAATGGATGTATAATAATTTACATGATTATGAATATATTCTAAATATAATATGACAGCGGAGTATGCTGATACACATGGGACACATTCTGGATGTGTCATTGGGTTGAATAATGTTGAAGCTGCATTATTCATCAACTACGCAGCAAGGATATGGTGGTATCGACGGATAAGAATTGAGGATGATCACCGTCCCTGAGTCGAAATTTTCAGCTGACTTTCAGCGTCTTTATCTCATACATTCACAATATTCAATATACATTCACATTTCTCACCTTACAATTTGGATATATCCGTGAATTCACCCTCCTCAACTGACTTAAAGTAATAAATATGTGCCGTTAAACAAATAAAAATATATTTGAGTTTGTATAGGTAAAATGGAAGGTGAGGGCGCTGAAAATTCCGACTCGGAATATGTCCTATATTGCCTATAATTCCAACTTGAACTGTGTAAAATTATACATATATATGTTACGGCTAAAGTCCGAAATCTGACTAATGTTAGGTTTAGCCGGCCAAAGCTATTATTATCCAACGATTTTGGATAAATTTGATTTAATACATAAAATAATGGTTATTTCGGGCTTTATCCGGCTAAACCCAACATTGGCCAAACCTCTCTGGATGAAGCTGGAGTTATAATAAAAAGAAACTTTTACATAGATGAATATATATTTTTGTCACGTATATAAAAAATAAGCAATGTTATTTGTTGACACAAGAGACACTATGATGGCATTTCGAATTGCAAAGAACGTCCACCAATTCACAATTGCATCTCTTGGTGCTGCAACCTAGTTTACAGTTACATCTCATGTATCCTTGACCTCCAGTATTCGATTGCATATTAGCAAGTTGCCTTAAACTCTTTATCTCTTCTGATACCGCTGTCATTTCGACGAGTTCAGCATTGCACGGCGTGAATTGATTCCTTATAAATTTTGTGTCTATCGTTCCATTTGAATTGCCTTATTTTTATAATCCTTCATCATCTACGTCAACGATCACCATTGAAATATTTCTGAAGTCTCCGAGACCTCTGTCATCATCAGGTACTGGTACTCCAACAGTTCATTTCAGTTAATTACGTGTCATACTGCTCTTCATTTATGTAAAAACAATTGGCTTCTTTGTTAAACAACATTTGAGAAAACTTTTCATAGAACTTCTTTTTGAACCTTTCTTTCTCGTTACATGACATTTTCACAAACTATTGTATACTCACAACGACTGATTTCAACAAGGGTACGTACAAGAGTGATAAACGAAAGTATAGATCGAATGAAGATAGAAAAGGAGAACAATCATCGAAAAGTATGAGTCATTGTTACATTTTTCAAACGACATAGAGCAATGTAACAACTTTATTCACCTGTGTTTGGCTAATCTTTACATTAGCCGGCTAAAGCCTGAAATTCGTCGTTTTGGACCACTTTATCCAACAATATTGGATAAAACTAACTTCAGCCGGCTAAACTTAGTTTTAGCCAATATCAAACCTTAGCCGTAACATATACATATATAGATCATAGCGTGATTTGCACAATCGAGATCCAATCAACCAGCTGAACCACCACCTTGGATCAACTGAGAATATAATCAATAAGTGCACTGAGAGAATTTTTGACGAAATTTTACCCCGCAATTCATAGTAAGCTTGGGACACACCGACATTCGATAGAAAAGTACACATTTTTAATTATTTTTCAATATGGACTGCTGTAAATATTACGCGAATTGAGAATATATATTTTACTCCGCTGCAGGGTAATAAATGAGAGTGAATCATTTATAACCTGAAATATGTTAAATTATACTAAGTAGTCATATAATTTTTACAGTGTGAAACGCTGAATTTTCACCCTCCTGCATAGTATTTATCATATTGGCACGTTCATGTGGAAAAAAGTGGCACGAAATCCGAATAATTTTCACTACACTTTACAGGGTAAACGCTCGATAATATTCGATTTAGTTCGAGTTTTTTCGGACGCGTGACAAATGAGCTACCGCGTTTTTGGCGCCGGGTCGCTGCATTATACTACTATAGTATGAGTGATTGAGTGGCATTGTTCATTAGCCAGTGTATCTCTGCATCTGTGAAGTGAAAACAGTAGTTAAACAAGGCGGGTTCTGGGACAAACCTGTCGGTAACTTGCATTGACCCCTACCTTACCGACAGTTTCATAGTAGGTCCCAATCTGTTTTATCATCTGGTCGAAAAAGTCGATATCTGTATTATCCACTAAGCGACGTTTCTCGTGAAGTGGAATTTTTTATCGATATCGATGATAGTACTATAGTATGAGTTTCTTTGTTGCGACATTGGGGAAATGGATAACTGTACGTTTCTCTATGATTGAACTGTATTTTCACTGTTGAGTGGGTGGGGGAAATTCAAATGTATAAGTTTTTATCCATAATATATATGAAATATTTTTTTCCTACAAATATGAAAGAATAAATAAAAAAAAATGATAAACAAAAGAAATGAATCAATAAATGAAGAAAAAGTAAATAATCATATAAATAATTGTATGAGTCACTGTATAAATAGTCATATAGATAAGCATATGAATAATTGTATAAATAAAAAATATGTAGATAAATAAATATGTGTGTAGCGAGAGGGGGCTATCCAATAAGAGTTCAAAAAAATTTTTTGTTCAGAGCTACTCAGTGTACCGCAATATCTAATAGAAGACATAAAGAGAAGTTGTAGTGTGAAAATAAAAAAGTTATCATGGATACACCAGATACATTGCTCACCAAAGAACAACGCATGTCAATACATGAAGATTATATGTTTCAAAAACATTCTCATAGTGAACAATTAAATACTGAATTGGAGTGCAATCATGATATAAGTAACTTATATAACAATGCAATGTGGTGCAAGCATCCACTAACCAATCAACTGAAATATGATTGTGGTGTGGATACGTCTTGTTCCAAGTGTGAATATATCCATGATTATTTTGGTATAATTGTGGGCATGACTAGCAATTTGTCGGAGAAAGCAAAAGACTTAATGATGGCACTATATCATATGAAACGTCATATTGAAGGAAATCCATTCTCTGATGACACTCGTAATGCTGTAATGGATGGTGAGACCCCTGCGACTGAAGAATATTCGATTGCGAAAACATCCTTCACTCAAGAAATGGATGTCTCTATAATTCAAGACCTAGTATATAGTATGATCCATGAATCGAATAGTATTTTCATGGTATCAGAGCAATTAAAACAATTTATAATTGATAGAAAATGAAAAAAGGTGTTTGAATAAATATTACAGTTTGATATATACAATGCTATTTTTTTTATTTCGATCCTTTCAAAATTGATTACATAATACAAATTCAATAAAAATATTTATTTATTATATAGATTTCATTCAGGTGTATACTCTAATTGAATAGACATTTCTTCTCAATCATCACACCAACTTTCGTACAGAACCACTGATGGGTTTATATTCGATGATGCGATCATGTAAGATCAAGCAATATGCTGAAGTTTGAGCTGGAAATGGATTGATTGACTCGAACTCAATTCTAACATCTACAGGTCCAGATTTGATATTTTCATTTTGCTTAGAACAGTCAATAACTATGAGTGGAGCGTGTGTTGCATATTTGCTTTTTGTCACTATTGGATCAGTATCTTTCCCATAATATGACGATTGAAAATTTGTATACATATCATATAATATGGCATATTGATTGCGTGAAAAGTCTATATTTAAATTTCCATATGGATAGGATTGTGAATTCAAGAAAACTTTAATATCTCTCAAATCACAGTGATCAAATTGATTACAATTTTTAGATTTATTATTTTTGCGTCCAGTTTGAAATCCTAATATGATGTACCGTGGTTTTTCCAGTTGTGTTGTAGTTTTGACAACCCAAACATTTTTCGTGGATGTTGGAAGTAGTGGGTACTCATACAATTCCCACGTACGAAAATTCATGGAAATGGGTGGATCCTTGGCAATATAATTGAGTAGTTGAATTTTTTGTGTATCGGAGACTTTGATATATGGTATCAACTATTCAATCTTCTGGAGATTCAATATAACATCTTCATTTGCTATTTGTATGATAGCATTCAAATCTGTATTTGCCCTTGTGAGAATTAATTCATGCTTTGCATTCACAATAATTTTTCGATAATCTTCAGCAAATCCCAACAATAAATTGAGTGGGATAGATATATCAAAATAGCCTTCATCATCAATTATTTTATCACCCTCTTCATGCAACCATCCTGCATTTTCCAACAGATAACTTTTCTCACATTGAAATGATGTATATCCTTTCATCAATGTTGTCACACCCACATTTTTGCTTCGATCAATTTCAACACCATTCAATTCATAACGTATTTCTTCAAATAGATGACATATAGCCATATTCACCAGAGATGTAGTTGCAACTGCAGTGTGAGCGTCATTATTTTTCGTCAATCTCCCACAGATGTGTAATGAGCTTTTGCTTGGTAATAAACACAAATCTTGATGTTGCACCGCTATACGAATTTCATCATTATTATTGAAGGTTGCTGATGCAAATGGTTGATGACCATGAATTTCATAATGTGCAATAGATTCATCGAAGATAATGGCTTTGTTTATTGCTAAGATTTTCTCCATGGTAATAGACATACGAAGCAGAAACAGCAGAATTTTATTGTTCCCCACGTATTTTCAGACCGAGACTCTTCAATAGTAGGATGTTCCGATGTGTTAGTACTCCGCTTGGTATGCGACGACTGATGGGTTTTCGACATGTCACTACACTTTTATAATCACCACCATATACTGTTGATGGATTCACCACTGCTTCCTCCTCCTCTGTATTATACACTATACCCATCACTTCATCGACTTTAAATGTAATCTTATTGTTATCACTTCTCCACGAAAATTCACTAATTGTCCATCTTGATCAACAATTCGTAGTTGCAAATGATGTATTGTTTGAACGGTGATTGGCATGTAAATGACGTGTGATGGCACTTCTATGATCTTATATCCTGGTGGAACCACTGGGAAAAATTCATGAATTGTATGCACTCGCTGCCCATTAATGTATGCCCCTGTAGTTATATTACACTCAACGCGAAGACTTTAAGTATAGACACTGGTAAGTCAGATTTATGAATAGAGCCTGGTTCAAGTATACGTGGCTTGAATCCTAGTAATCGTCCAATGGAATCCTCAGGAATAAAATTTATAGGAACATTACACTGAATCTCACAACACAATTCATTATTATTAGGTTTAAGTGAAAATGATATGTTTGGTAGTGTTTTCTGTATATAACTCTCAATATCTTCGATTTCATAGCTACCAGTTGGAATGATTGTTGCATTTTCACCTCCAACTATGTCAAATTTGTTGTTGGTTTCATCAATATTAGGGATGGCATTGAAAGTTAACAATTCAATAAGCCCCAATACATATGTCTTACTTGATGAGAGTTCAATTGGTGGAAAGTATTGAGCCTCGAGAATGGAGGATCTCCCCGACAGCGTCAATGTCAATGAATCATCCATGACTGATATTCAATCGCAATATGGATATACATTTATAGCTGTTTAGTTAAAAATTTCAAGCATAAATGTCCACATATCACCGTGTTATAGTCTTGATATTTCTTATAGTTATATTTCACCCTACCAACATCGAGATATTTCATAAGATCTTGAGGTGGTTGTAAATTACCAAAGCTGTCAAAATATGTCACATCATTGTGTTTCTTCTCATATGCCACCCAATGTGTACCTGGGCCATCTCTATCATCTAGATTCACTATTGCCGTCTCAAATTTTCGTGGACCATTCATTGGTAAATTATTTCGCATGAAGACACCACGAAAATGCGGAATTTTCATGATATGAGCATATTTTACAAGATCAGCGTCAGTTAAAGCTCGATGTGGTAGGTCTACACGTTTTTTGTCGGTCGCAAGTACAGACCTAAACCCTGCTTATATGGCTTCAAATACATTCCTTTACCCACTATAATATCCTCCATTTTAATATTGTGTCGTTTTCTTTCTTCCAATTCACGTTTCGCTGCAGCTGCATCATTTACTGCTTTTGCTATACCAGCAGCACCACCCGCTAAACTCCCAACAGCACTGAGTCCAGCAAACATGGGTATGAGAAATGGTAGAACACCACCTATTCTCGATGGGATTGGTAATATGCGTGATGATAAGCGTACTTTACTCGACCCACCAGCTTTCTCGACAGCAGTACGCGCACCATTCAACGCAGATTTAACCATATCACGACCACCAGAGTGCATAGATTTTTTTGCCTCATTTACTATTTGTTTGAATGATATCATGGGATTTTTTATCATTTTTTTCACATTCCTTTTCACACGCTTCTTCCTCCTCACCATGCCTGGACCAAGTTTCGATTTCACATTCATGATTTTATTCACACTCCAAGCTACGGCTTTTTCACCAATGCTCGCGTCTTTAGCATGAATACGTTCCCAAGCTTCCTTTGCAAGTACTCTATCAGCTTTATTTCTCTCGATAATATTATTTGGATATTTTGCATAAGCAATATCGTGATCTTTGCATGCAGTATCAAGAGAGTTGATTCCAGGATCTCCACGCGCTAATCTTTTTGATAATTTTGTATCCGGTCCACAGTATTGGTAACCTGGAACGTGTAGCTCTATCGGAAGTTTGTTGATTATATTGTTCACAAGACCATCACCGCAAACACCATACCCAGACATCTGACTGCATGAATAGTTATACAACAACTGTCGAAAGTTTGTCAATCGTTTAGCTTTTATATCTAATGTCATCAAACATATAAAAGGTATTACAAATATTCATAAATAGTTAGTTGTAATCACAATGACGCGAGAGAAACAACCAACTAAGGTTAAATTTCATAAACAAACAACAACATTACCAATTGCGAATTTTGATGAACAAATTCCTCATAATAAAAACATGAAAAAGCGTCATGGGAATCTATTACCTAACACTATACGAGCCATTTTTTGTGGTCCATCGAATTGTGGCAAGACCAACGCACTCTTGGCACTAATTACTCATTCTAATGGTTTGAGATTTGAGAATGTTTATCTCTATTCAAAGTCGCTCAATCAACCAAAATATAAATACTTGGAGAATGTATTGAAGCATGCTGAAGACATTGGATATTTTCCATTCAGTGATAACGCCGTGGTAGTCAAACCGGAAGATGCTAAACCCAATTCCATTATGATTTTCGATGATGTTGCGTGTGAGAAGCAAGATAGCATCAGAGCTTTCTCTTGCATGGGTCGACATAGAGATGTTGACTCGTTTTATCTCAGTCAAACTTATACACGCATCCCCAAACATCTAGTACGTGATAATGCAAACTTGATGGTGTTATTCAGACAAGATGAAATGAATTTGAAGCACATATATGATGATCATGTGAATACAGATATGACTTATACTCAGTTTAGAGATTTGTGTTTAGCATGTTGGAATAATGATCGGTATGGGTTTGTAGTTGTTGACAAAGATAGTGAAGTGAATTCGGGGAGATATAGAAAGGGATTTGATTGTTACATTAGTATAAATTGACATGAAAATACAATGATGTTCACAGTGTTATTGTAAACTTGCATGCTTCAACATGGCGAGTGTGAAAGGGGGAAAAAAAAATCTGAAAGAACAGGACTTACTGAGTCAAATAGTGAAAGCAAGCGATATGATTCGACAAAAGCATAGAATGATAGAATCTGGTAGAGATACATCAGAACGAGCGATGAATGAAGTTTTTAAACCCATAGTGACACGTCTAGAGAAATTGATATCAACATCCACGGGAATAAAACAAGATATAAAAAATGAATTGGCTGATATTCATATGGAAAAAGAAGAAGCTGAGAATGATCAGTCGTTTGCAACAGCTCAATATGATTGTGATCAGTCATTTGCAACAGCTCACGATGATGATGATAATGATAATTATGGTGATGATAGCATGAAAAAGGATGTCGAATTGAATGAAAATATCGAATCATTCGTGCCTGCTGAAATACAATCTGTTAGTTCACTCCTCAAACAATATGAGGATGATGATTTAATCAAAACATACATGAAGACGCACTTAGAGCAAAAAACTGTAAATAGGTTAAGTGTACGCAAAATGAGTGACAATAGTTTGATGATGGGTGATTCACCCATAGATTTCTCGAATGATGCTGTAAATGTTGCAAATAAAAGTTATCCTCAAACTCCTGGATTGTTAGAATTGCTATTCAAGAAAACACCAAATGATGCAATCATAAGTGATAGCGATAAAAAAGATTTCATGGAAATAGTCAATTCAACTCATACACTTCATAAACATTATGATCCTAATAAAAGTCTCATATCGGACAGAAGCGTAAAATATCAAAATTATATTGCAAACTATATAGTACCACCACCACCATCATCATCATCATCATCGGTATATAAAAGAAAAACTAGATCTGGTAAAGCATTACCCTACTACAAAGTTGCAGAGAACAGGATACAAGCAATTGATTATGTATATTGGGATGATCCAAATGAGCTTGTTGACCGTCTTCGTTTGCTATTAGCATCCCAAGCAGCGGGCAATACAAGTCATACAAATGAAATAATCTCTATTATTGAAGAATTGCGTGAAGCTAGAATTATTTATTAAGCAATGTATCAATACCTCTTCATTCATTTGTGTGACAACTATCACGAAGTAATGACAGGATGAGTGTAGACATATTTGGACGGAAATTCAAAAAAAGTGCTGAACAAAATAGCCGAGGACCATCTGGTTATGGATTCAAAGTCACAGCTGATAATCAATATGATATAAATGGGAAGAGACTTTGCAATTTAGCTAAACCTGAGGATGCAAGTGATGCCGTGCCTCTCGGTACAATGATGTCAATTATAAATTCCGAAGTAGAAAAGATTCATCATGATTTAACAAAAGTACATTCTGATATGAATCTTCAAGATCTTCATATGCGTAAAACGTTAAGACGACAACGTGAACTCATTCAAAACGAGTTGCAGAAACAATCCGAGGCCATTAATCATCTAACAGTTCAATTGAGTGCACATCAACGATACGAATTGTAGATATGAATAAAAAGGAAACATTGGTGAATGAGTTACATAAACCTGCCCGGGTGAATTACACACGACGTCATGTTCAGATGAGGGGATTGGATGAAACATGGCAAGCAGATCTTGTTGACATGTCTGCCTATGCAACCAACAACAATGGCAATAAATACTTGCTAACCGTCATAGACATCTTTTCAAAATTTGCTTGGGCTGTACCTATTAAAACGAAAAATGGTAAAGATGTTACGAAAGCGATGAATTCTATCTTGGATACTGGTCGAGCACCGAAAAAATTACATGTTGATCAGGGTAAAGAATTTTACAATAAAGAATTCAAGTCACTAATGAAACAACATGATATTAAACTATATTCAACATACAGTAATTTGAAGGCTTCTATATGTGAACGTTTCAATCGAACCTTAAAGAATAAAATGTGGAAACAGTTCAGTTTGCGTGGGTCATATATAAATGGATTGATATATTATCAAACTTAATTATAACATATAATAACACTAAACATCGAACAATTAAAATGAGCCCCAAGGATGTTACAGCGCTGAATGAAAAAGTATTGCTTCGAACTGTATACAAGCAACATCAAATAGTGGAAAAGCAAAAAAGAAAATTTAAAATTGGTGATAAAGTTCGAGTGAGCAAACATAAACATTTATTTGTGAAGGGATACACACCAAATTGGACCACAGAAATTTTCAGCATTGATAAAATATTGAATACAACCCCTCCAACATATAAACTTATTGATTATCAGGATCAAAGAATCGATGGATGCTTCTACGAAGACGAACTCAGCAAAGTTAAATATCCAAATGTTTATCTTGTTGAAAGAATACTACGTAAACGTGGTGATAAATGTTATGTAAAGTGGTTAGGTTTCGATAATACACATAATAGTTGGATAAATAAAAAAGAATTATAAAACAAAACATATATTTGTGTTCTACATAATTTTATTAAACAAAACAAATTTTTATGTATACTATTTACATTGTATCCATCTCATTAACGTGAATATTACTATTATAATAACCCCATGGTAGTGTATCAGTTGTTTGATTGGATACTATGCGCTTATCATCATTACTATTTAATGCTAGTTTTCGTTGACGAATAGTCGACACTGCATGATTTTTACTTTTTATTAAATATTGCTCTATTACCACATTTTCATTCTGGAATAGACATTGCTTATAATCATCAAATGTGATCGCGCGTAGTGCACAATTTTTCACACCTTTAGCTTTCTTTTTATCCTCATCATCAACCTGTACTTTGAATGTGTACAGTTTAGCACGTAATCCAACGAATTCTGTCATTATTCTACCATTATTTTCATCCTTCATGGGTCCTAAAACTTTCTTATTCTTAAGTGGGATATCATAATTGTTGACAACAGGATAATCACTCGTATCAAATTTGTCTATATCACGCTTCATTATTTCATATACATCAGGATTGATTAATTCATATATTAGACTATCAGTATCAGTATACAATAATTTCGACTTATTATTAGGGAATACATTCTTTATATAATTATAATGGAAATCATATATGAATGTTTTCGAAATATCAAGAATCGCAAAACCAATGTAGATGGGTTTGATAAACTTAACTTTAACACGCTGCATCTCAATAATAACCATGTTTTCTTCAAAAGTTATGCAGCTATGAAAATTTGGTTTACTTATATATGCTCTTGCACCATATCTACCATCCCATTGGGTTATCAATTTTACATCTTTATGTTTGCGAACATTCTCCATGGTTTTACCAAATACAGCATTATTCATCAGCTTGAAAAAATTTTTCTCAAATTCATTTTTTGATTTTTTACGCAAGTCTGTATTCAAGTCAATATATTTTTTTAACCATGGTGCCTGTTGAAACTCTAGTATCCTATATACATTCTCAATTTTCATGCCTAAACTCAAACATTGCTTCAAGTTTTTATAATGAATAATATATTTGTTTTTAGGTAAGAGTGTTGTTACTAATTTCATACATTTCCCCGTTGGCGGTATGAAATGTTGAGGGCATAATGGTAAATCACGATGTAACTCATGCAGTTCTCTTGGATATTTTAAATCAACTTCAAAGATATATCCTATTGATGAATCGTTGGGGATATTGAGTATTTGTTCAACACTCATTGATTTATTCAACCATTTGAATCCGCCATATGGTAAATAATCACTCATAGCTGCCCCATATAAATTATTAACATCGAAATACATAAGATATGATTGCTCTTTGGTTGGATTGTAACTGTCTCCCATATATTTATTATTTGCTTTTGCATAGCGATTCGAGCATTGCGCTACACCACCTCTAATACCTTTCTCGATATACAATAACATCTCTGGATCTGTGAAAAGCTCTAGTTCTACACCTGTATATTTGAGCATTGCATCAAAAGCAAAACCTGGTGCTGTATAATAATGTAATGGATCTAGATTGTATGTTACGAAGCAATTACGACGGAAATTTTCAAAGATGTCAGCTAAAAGTAATACATCTGTTTTGAGATATAAATCGGAATATTCACCTAATGTCTGTATATTGAATTTACTCCAAATCACTTTTGCATGTTCATAATTTTCCTCGGAAATTTCACTTTGATTCAACTTTGAATAAAATTTGTCTTTTCCCGGTAAATGTTTCTCATCAAGCTTCATCCATCTATCGATATATTCATATGGAAATACACCCTTTTTTGTAACCAATTTAAATTGTTTATCATCATTGTAAAACTTGCGAGTGATTAATTTATCATTATCATCCAGATAATTTGCTAATTTATCAATACCACTCGCCATGAATCTCAATGAGTCAATGAATCGTAGAGATATTTTTGTGTCATGAACTTTTTTAGTGAATGAAATGTATTTTTCTTTATTCATTGGTAAGAGACTTACCTTACCAGGGTAACTTTTAGCTATACTCTCAATTATGAAATGTGAATCATAACCACTTAAATTGTGAAATACGATTGGTAAATAGTATGGTTTTGTATATTTCATATTACAATTATCATGTGCTGCACCACGATATCTACCAGTGAAATGACAATGATCTCGATGTTTTGCATCAATTTGAGTGAATGGTTTTTCACAAATAGGACAAATAACTGCATTCTCAAATTCATATTTTTGTTTTTCCGTTAATGATATCATCGGTACAATTCTATTGTAAATATTATTTATTTCATGTGCTAAAGATTCTAATTGATCAATGAACCATTGAATACATTCATCACTACGCATTAATTTAAACTGGGATAATTTATCATTATATGAGCAATGTAAATAGAATGCAACACTATGTGGAATATGTGTTTGTGATACATTTGTTTCTTCTAAAATACACTCTAAGTCTGCATAAACAACGAATGGCACAGATTCTTTATATTTGTAATGACTGAATGATAAAAATTTTTCTTTTTCTCTTGGCAATATTACACGGAGTGTTTTATTCATACTAAGGCAATCTGACTTATGATTATTATATGAGTATAATTCTTGAAAATGACATAAGCATCTATCACAAATGTATATCTTCCCTTTATGTTCTGATATTTGACTTGAGACTAATCGCGAAAGATTATGTATCCATGCAAAATGATATATTTTATTCGACTCAAAGTTATTATTATCAATATCCATACTAGTATCAACCATCAATAAATGAATAGTTGGCATATCACTATCATTATTACTTATATGATATGGAACGATGATTTTTTGTTTATTCTCATACTCGATGCCATACACATTTATTGATAGATCATTCATTACCTCAAATTTTGGTACATCACACAATGCCATAGGGAAAGTTAAACCCTCAAATTTAAGACCTGCTTCAGTGAAATGTTGATATGATGATGTTCTAGCTACATTACCCATTGAATTTTTTGCTTCTCTTGCATATTTATCATTATCTTCTACATTAAATTTTTTTCTTCCCTGTAGAGCTGCCACAATACACCATAGGAAACAAAATTCATCGTTGTTCTTTATGTTCATCACAGCTTTCTTCAACTGAATAAATTTTGGGAGATCTATGTATGTTGATAGTCCTCCTTGTAAGGCTACATATTTATTAATATTCACTACCAAGTTCACAACTTCATTCATTGTCCATCCTGAATCACCTTCTTCAAATTCTTCCACTTTTGCTAATAAAGTATCATTAACATACTTTGAATACCAATCATAAATATTAATTGATTGAAGAATCAATTCATTTGATGTGTTGAAATATTTTATTTCTTCATATGTTCTAGATTCTTTAATATTTTCATATTTGCATGCCAATATTACATTTGATTTAACATTCGTTTGCATTTCTCTTATTTTCATTATGAAAATATCCCTCGCATCTAAGAGAAATTCATGTAGATCAATGTGGTTAATGTTTGTTATAACACCAGTTCTTATACGACCATTAAATGCTGATGGTAATTCATCCCACTTAAGATTCTTAACATCATTATCATTCCCACTATCGATTTGAATATTACCACCAACAATATGCTGCCCTTTGATTATCTTCTGTCTTGCAGCTTCATTGAATTTTCTACATAATGAAAATAAATGTGAACTTACAGCTTGCAATTGATTCTTTTCACCAATAGTTAGTTTTTGCATTCGCAATTTTTTTTTCAAACATTTTATATTCTGTGCCCCAATTTTTTGCCACTTGCGAATCTGTATATCACATTCTGTACCAATATTCATTGATAAACAAACTTTATGTGCCTCTTCCATCAATTTTATGAGTTGGTTATAATGCTTCTTTCGCTCCTCTGACTGCTTCTTTCGATCCTCCGACCGCTGTTGATCACTCATTTTTTTTTTTTTTTTTTTTTTTTTTTCTAGTTTGGAGACACTCGTGAATACACTCTTGAAATTTTTAAGAACTCTGAATGATTAACTATATTTCAAGTCAATCTTTTTGTAATAAGGATGAAAAAAAATAGAAAAAAGTGTGGGCGTGGTTGTTCTAAGTTTGGTGAAATGAAATGACGTCAGCTTTGTGAATAATCAAATGACAAACAAAACAGGATCAAACAGGAATGTTTTTGAAACAAAATAATGATAACTCGATACATGTATGAATAGATAAGAAATTTTTTTTAAGAATTCGAAGTGTTGGGGTGGATATTTCTAAGAATTCAAAGAGGGGGTGGATATGCTGGGATAAAGAAATTGTAACGTTTCCTATCATGGATGGGGCGGGATGGCTCAACAAAAAAAAAAAAGGTGTGACGATATCATCTGTGGTGGGGATCCAATCCAAATGATGCATGTGGTTGGAAAATAGTTGTAGTGGTTATACTGATTGTGTGAACCAATGATATGATGGATATTGCTAGACAAACACTGGTGGGGGATTGTGTACATATAGAGAAAACTCTTAGAGAGATGTCAATTCAAATTATTTGCTCATAAGGTGTGAAATTATACTCAATCTATAATCTATATCAAAAATGAGTTTCGTTAAATTAAATGAAGTTTGCCGAACGGAGAATTTTCTACCTTCAAAGTCATGGAAAGAATTGGAGGCTGGAACAAACTATATAGTGTCTGAAATCAAAATTGTTAAAACGAGATTTGGTGAAAAAATTGTTGTAACCATAAATGGTGATTTCACCGTATTTTTATCAACAAGAATAGTAACATATTTACTGAATGATCGAGAACAATATGAATTATTGGAAGATGCATCTAACAATGGGAAGCTTAGAATGCATTACATTGGTGGTAAATATGGACAATGTGAATTCATTCAATGATCATACTTTCATAATAATGTAGATGAAAGGGAAATTGAAATATGTAATATCTATCAATGTCTACAACTATCTTATTCAATGCATTAATCATTTAAGATGAGAATGAAAAATTTTTTCTTGTATGTCATTATATTGATGGCATTTTACTTTTTGATATAATAAATAAATAAATTGGAAACATAATATTCTTTTATAATCATTTTATTCAGAAATTATCATCATCATCATCATCATAATCATTTAAACTAATGCCACTATCATCATCCACACTCACATCATTTTCATCATCCTCATTGAAATTTATATTATTGTCATTAATTAAATCGTAATAATCAAAGTCATTATTAATGATGTTATTATTGATATCATCATCATCATCATCATCATCATCATCATCATCATCATCATCATCATCATCATCATCATCATCATCATCATCATCATCATCATCATCATCATCATTATCATCATTATTTCCCGCAACACAATAAACACCATCCACATTTCTGAATATGTTTGGACCCCACATATCCTCCTCATACTCCATTGCCAGAGGTGGAAAGTATCCAACATGCTCCGGACGATGATCATCTTCTTCACGCAATCTTCGGAACCACCACATTTGATTCTGATGGTCGATTACAACGATGGTTGCCAGACCATTCCTTGTGATTACTGCTCCATTTGTTGCCCCCCATATTTGCATATATGTGAGCACATCACTAATAATGTCAATCATCCAATCTAAGTTATTTTCACCTACGTACCATTCTCGTGGTACATGAATTGTGTAATTAAGTTGACAATATTCCATCCTGAAATATATCATTATACAATTATAAAAATTTTTATATAATTTTAATACATATTATTCAGAGAAAACTCACTTGTTGGCACTATTGTTTATGGTGTTGATGTAGCCACTGATGCTCTTGCATGTGAAATGATAAATATTCTTCATACCACTAATTTTTCATTTTGGGCGGAACTTATAATATGCAACGAATAATTTCTAAGTATTAAAACGTTATCTTAACGCTGGACCGTTTCGCCACCAACCTCTCGATTTTTTCTATAACTTTTATGGCACCTCTCCTCAATAGATTAGTAGCATGTTTTTTCTTGGATTATAAGAGTAAATATATACATCTTTATATCGTTTCTTAAGTTAAATAATATATTCCACAACTCATGGGAAAAATTATTTTCTTTGTGTTATATGAGAAAAAAAAATATATCATCCATTTAATGAAGAGTGAAATATGATTGGAACTAATATAAAATTCCAGATCATGTTGAGAAACAATGAATATGAAAAAATTATTTTATAGGATAAACAAATGAACGTGAGTGGTATGTGTTAGATGAATAATATTTCAACTATAAAGAATACCTGCAATGCTGAAATTATCTCTGAACACTTATACTAAATACCCAATAGTGGAATAGTTATAGTAAATAATTTATTCGATTATTCAATTTTTGTATGCAAACATTTTCAATTTATTATCGAAATTATTAACAATTTTTTTTACATAATATACAATCTTTGAAGAATGAAATGTCATCGGAGGATTCATCATAATCAGTGGCAATAGGTTGATAATGTTTTATGACATCGTTGATAATGTTTTATGATATGGTTGGTAAGCATTAATGTCCTCATCCTGTTATAATAATACTGGTTATCTCAGATATTATTATTTATTTTGCTGGGGACATATTGTGATGTGGTGGCTTGTCACACATCATAATTATAGTATTATTTTGTTTAACCTCATTGCGCTGTGGAAAGATAAATATAAATCATTAATATCAAGTAAGAATGAATGGAAATTGTAAGTGTGAATGTGAAATATACTAATTGAGCCTCACCGAGTATCGCAGAGACAACACAAGGATACATGTCCATTCAAAGGAGTAGTGATCAATCAAATAATCCAACAATCAGTCCAAGAGTCAATCATCAGTGAAACATCTGGATCCAAAGTCAAGTAACCAGTCCAATCAGTAAATCAGCAGCCAAATATCACAGTAAATGAAGAACCACAACACCAACAATGTTCAATTACTATACCCAGCATGGGTTAACCTCTCATGAACAAAACGTCAACAACTTGAGATGAGAGGTATCGTGACGAATAGTAAAGGTGGCGCTCGAGTCTTGAGGCGACCATTTTGGTTACTTGAAATTCTCCAATGAGAATACAGAATCCAGAATTAAGATGGCTGACTTTGGCGGTAATATGAATAATCAATTTGCCGACCAATGAAATAATTGTCGATTATTTCATTATTTGAATTGGACCAATGACTATTAATTATTACTAAATCAAGTATTATGGATATTATATTGACTCAATATGGACTTGAATCGACTACTACGGTGATGCTGGAAGGGGAAGAAGACGGAAGGAGCCATTTTGGACGGCACTTCCACGACGAGCCTCTGAGTATACGGATGCGTGTTGAATGTGTGTCGCGGATAATCGATAAATATAATTGTTAAAAAGAGTAATCGGCGTTATAATTTGCGTGAGAATAATTGTTCGTAAGTAAAGCGAACGAAAATAGTAATTATTGAGCGAGTGTGACTGAAAGAAAAGGTAATAAATTAAAGTATAAATTACTCAAAGCGTGATTGAACGAAGCAACACGCGGCGAGCCATTTTGTATAATTGTTACAATCTTTCCACAGCGCAATCTTTGCATTGGTAAAATTAATTATAAGAGAATATTGAAAGTAATATTGGTGAATATTATTAAGTAATAATAATAATTTGTGATCATTGTAAGATTAGGTTTAATTTTATTTTGTTCAACGGAATTTATCGCGTTGCCGTAGACCCGTCATAACCACGGCCTAAAATTAACAATCAGAATATATTTTCTTTTTCCATTATTGTATTGTAAATTTTCATGTTAATAATTTTTCTTGCTTATTACATACATTCAATTAAGATTGTGTTAAAAATAAATCATTATTAATTTCTTAAAGAATAAAGAAGAATCGACTGTTTAAAAGTATAATTCAATAGATAATATATAATCTCCCTGGAGTTATATACGTTTCTCCATAGATCCAGGGTGGCATCCCAATAATCGACAGAATCACAAGGTAACGTTAACGGCGGCTAATAGTTCAGGGACGAACCAAGCACCGTTACAAATGGCATCCCTTGTGGGGACGGGAAGCAGCGTGATAAATTAAAAATAAAATAAATTGAATGAAAAATAATAACAATTAAGAAAAGAGTAAAAATAATTAAAATATCATTGAAAATAAATAGAAGATAGTTGCGATTGCGGGATTGCGCTGTGGATTAGTGAATAAAAAGTTTTTTTTTGATTAATACAAAATTGATGAATGAAAATAAAATTACACGACAAATCGACAGCGTGGACGGACAATTCGAATAATCTATTTCTAAAATTTGGTTTTTGAATATTGAACTTTCTCAGGAATAAATAAAATAATATTTCCCTAATAATAATAAAAAATTTAACAACCCTACGGTACTAATAAATTAAAATTTCCCCAGATAATTAAAATCACTGAACCCTACGGTATATATGACTAAAAAATTTACCTATTATACAAATTAAAATATTTTTCCCCTTGAATAAATTAAAAATATAGAGTTACGTGCATTCATTAATTAATAAAGAGAAAATGGTTAAGAAAAATCAGAAAGAGTCCGGTACAGCGGAAAGAAATGAAGATACGGTATCCCCTCCCCCTACGGTAGATATAGTAGACCCTTCCCCTACGGCAGATGAACTCAATTCCGGTACTATCCCCATTGATGAACGGGAACAAATCAGAAGAAACTCCACTAAATTTGCCCGGGAACTAGACCCATATGATATTGTGGCTATGTTGGATATAAGAGGCTTGAACAGTAGGGGATCTAAGGATGTTCTAGTAGATCGGTTAGTTCGATATGAATTGTGTCGCAATTTCGGTGAAGACGCTGCTGACTGGGATCCTCGGGAGGACGAACGAGATGGAGTGCCAAAGACCAGAGTGGGGTGGCAAGAAGAACCATCTATGGACGAGGTATTGTTAGAAATTAGGTCAAATAAGAACAATAGCCTCAATGCAAGGTCCAATGATCCCACACAAGAGCAGAATAGGCAAAGACAAAAAATCACACCATCGGCCGCGGGTGCCGATAGAATCATGGACCAAATGCTACCTACTGGTCAATCAATGGGACCATATAAAGATCCAATGTCATTTACGCAGAATGAGGCAGATTTAAGCATATATTATGTCCCTCCACCCTCCGGTACAAGCCAAACAGTCACACAACCCTCCGGTATGAATCGAAGTATCCCTCAACCCTCTGGTACAACCCAATACAACCTATCACCCTCTGGTACAACCCAATACAACCTACCACCCTCTGGTACAACCCAATACAACCTACCACCCTCTGGTACAACCCAATACAACCTACCACCCTCTGGTACAACCCAATACAACCTACCACCCTCTGGTACAACCCAATACAACCTACCACCCTCTGGTACAACCCAATACAACCTACCACCTTCTGGTACAACCCAAAATATTCAACAACCCTCCGGTACAAATTATTGTCCACCACTTCCCTCAGGTACAGATTATCGTTTCCCAACCCCCAATAATCATCCTACGGTACAGAGAGACAGAAATCCCACGGTAAATTTTGCAGATAATTATAATAGATCATCCAGTCCGGTATTAAATCAGTATAGAGCAAGTAGCACTAGATTATTAGACAGAAGGGAACAACCAGTCCCACATGAACAATCTCCAATTGAACTGCCAATGCAGACGTCAATAGTAGGCGCTGCAAACTGGTTCAAAAATACTACTTTCACGTTTCCAGGCTCACAAGCAGGACGAACTTCTTCTAAGTTGAATCCATTCGAGACACCAATAAATAACCGAATTACGGAACGGGTGGTCAAGATCGGTACTAAAATTAGGAAACGTAGAGTCACTTTTTCTGGACAAAATCGTGAAAATGGGGAAGAATACTTGCGCTTGTTATACGAAGCAATTCAACAGTACGGATTATCAGAAATAGAGACATTCCAAGTCATACCCTTTACGTTAGAATCCACAGCGTTGGGCTGGTTTAGAGCCGAGAGAAATGGTTTGAATGGATATGGGGATTTCTTGGAGCAGTTCAGAGCTCGTTTCTTAGGATCTGATTTATAATCAAAGTTATGGGAAGACATTAGAACTAGGACGCAGGGAACTGGTGAACCAGTGGCCGAGTATCTCACAAAAATGCAAGTGATGTTTTCGCACTTGGACCAAGAGATTCCATTGGGACAGCAATTAGAGATTATTTACAAAAATCTCCACCCTAAGTTCAAAATGTACATTGATCCAAGTAATATTCATAATTATAACGACTTTGTGAAGCAAGGACAGATAGTAGAGTCAAAATTATCGTGTATGGCACAATATGCACCCCCACCCCCTCCGGAAAAGACAGTACTTCCCAATACTGCATGGTCAAGGAATAATGGTCGGAAAAGCTGGGGTATTTTTGCCGCGGAAACGAAAGAGGAGTTGAATGCCGCCGAGAACACGGTAGAAAAGAATAATGGCAATAAAAATAATCAGAAGAAAATTAAATCAGTAAAGACGTTTGCCACGCAGACGGAGACGACCCAGACACTATCCCAACCCCAGACACCCCCTCCGGCAAGTAAAATCATCTGTTTCAATTGTGGTCAGCCAGGACACTTGAGCAGAGGTTGTCCATCACCCCGAAAATCGTGGATTCAACCCAACACGAATAATAATACGGTATCTTACGGTAACAATCCCAATACGGTATCTTACGGTAACAATCCCAATCCAGAACCTTATGGTAATAATCCAGTCTATAACCCCCATACGGCAAATTACGGCACAAATCCTGCATATAATCCCAATGCTGCCAACTTCACCCCCAACAATCCCAATATAAATCAATTCCCCCCCCAAAATTACGGTAATGCCCAGAAATATAACGTAGATAATAATCCAGTAAATAACCGAAACCAGGGAAACTGGCATCGGGGACAGTAAGCGCCGCGGCTGATCCCCTAGAAACATCACAAAGAAATAGAGCGGCTAAGATAGAAGTTACCAAAGAAATGAGTACCAACACCGAGGAAGTGATAATTATAGATAAGAAGAAAAGAATAAAAATGGAACTGGGGTGCGTGGGCGCCGCGTATGAACCAGAGATCCCTAAAGAGACGGAGGTAATAACTACGCCTCAATTAATCGAAATCCTCGAGAGAGACAAAGGTGATAATAGAAAATTCACTACAATAAAGATTGGTAATAATGAGTTTAATGCGTTGATTGATACTGGAGCCACGAGAACATTTATAGGCCCAGTATTTGGTAAATTAGTGAAAAAAGATATAATCAACGTAGGCGGTAAAATGAAAGTGGCGGATGGATCCGAAGTAGAACTGCTGGGTTGTGTGATACTCAAACTGGAGGCTCATATGGAGAGTTGTACTCTCCCTGTGCGCGTTTGTAGTACTCTATCATACGACGTTGTCCTCGGAATGGATTTCATCGCCGCAATGAAAATAGAGTTTAAGGGGGACGAATGCACATGGAAGGGTGGTAGAGTAAAAATAGAGCCACACTCCAATATTGTGTATGCCAGACCGGTGAAGGTCGAAGAAAAATTAATGTTATTAGAGTCTAGTCCGGTATTATCCCCTAATCAGAGAGAATCCCCTCACATTGTGCATATCCCTCCGGAAACCGCCGTAGAAATGAGAAAAACCCTTATGAAATTGATCCCTCCGGAACCCCAAACCCTACGGATAAGCCCCTATATAAAACATAATATCGACGTGCAAGGACATGCTCCAATAAGACAAGGTACTCGTCGTTATGCACCACACATCCTAAAGATCGCGCAAGAAGAAGTGGATAAGATGTTGGCTGAAGACATCATCGAGCCGTCTCAGAGTCCCTGGTGTAGTTGGCCGGTTCTGCATCGGAAACCAAACGGAAAATACAGGTTTTGTATTGACTTTCGTAAAGTCAACGAAGTCACAAAACACGATTCCGTTCCGATGCAGAATCTTGATGAGCTACTAGACCAGCTGCAAGGAGCCGTTTACATCTCCAAGTTAGCTTTGTCAAACGCCTTCTTTCACATTGAGCTCGAGGAGAAATGTCGAGAAATTACAGCTTTCGCAGTCCCCGGAAAGGGACTTTACCAATTCAAGAGAATGGCGTTCGGTCTGAGGAATGGTCCAGCGTCGTTTCAAAGATTGACTGACAAGATTATCCCTCCGGAATGGTCCCCATATGTAAGAAAGTATGTTGACGATTTTATAATCTTTACGCGTACGTTAGACGAACATGTAACGTGGGTGAACCGCGTGATCGAAAAACTAATCGCTGCGAATCTTACTATTAACGCTGAAAAGAGCGAATTTTTGTGTGATAAAGTAACTTTTCTAGGTTATAAGATCGATCAACATGGCTTGTCCCCAGATAGAGAGAGAATTGCCCCTATTTTAGATTACCCTCCCCCTACATACGTCAAGAGTATCCAGAGATTTTTGGGCGCTGCCGGATGGTATGCTAGGTTCTTGCCTACACTGTCCGAGGACAAAATTCCCCTGCTCAAACTTGTAAAAAAGGGTGTTGCTTGGGAATGGGGTCCAGATCAACAGGCAGTGTTCGAAAAGATCAAGAATTCCCTTACGGAAGCCCCGGTCCTGGCTCGTCCCGACTTCACCAGGCCATTCACTTTGCAGACGGATGCTAGTGATTGGGCATTGGGTGCGGTATTAACCCAGGCCGGCGAGCATGGTACGGACGCCGATAATAAAACCCAGAGCGTTGGCTACGAACATCCCATTTGCTATGCCAGTCGCGTATTAACCCCTGCGGAAATAAACTATACGGTAACTGAAAAGGAATGCCTTGCGGTGTTGTGGGCCGTTGAGAAGTTCCGCCCCTACATCGAAGGTAGTAAGTTCCAAGTCATTACGGATCATAGTAGCCTGCGATGGTTGAAAAACCTGAAGAATCCCTCCGGTAGACTGGCGAGATGGTCGATGTCCCTGCAGGCTCATGATATTACGGTAATCCATCGAAAAGGATCCCTCCACGTTGTCCCAGATGCCCTTTCCCGTGTTGCAGTAGATAAAAACACCCCTCCGGAAATAGCATCAATCACTGAAGACACCTGGTATAATAGGATAAAGAACGATGTCCAAGAAGATCCAGATAAATACACGGATTGGAAAATCGAAGATAACCAGTTGTATCACCGACGTCCCAACCCCCATATCGACCCTACCCTTACGGATTTGAATCAATGGAAGCTCGTATTGCCCGTCGAAATGAGAAAGAAAGTACTGGAAGATGCTCATAGATTACCCCAATCCGGTCACTATGGCATCGATAAAACGTATCACAGAATAGCCCAGGAATGTTACTGGCCTGGCTTTTATCAAGATACTGTGACGTTTGTGAGACAATGCCCGGAATGCCAGCAATTCAAGCCTAGTCAACGTGGTCCAATGGGTTTTATGAGGGAGCGAACGGTTGAAGGCCCATGGTCCATCGTAGCGGCAGACATTATGGGACCGTTTCCTCCAAGCAAAGCCCAGAAGAAATATTTGTTAGTCTTTCAAGACTACTTCACGAAATACGTGGAAATGAAAGCGTTAACGAAGGCAGATGCTCGTTCTGTTTGGAGATACGGAAGAGCTTATTATAAATCGATGGGGCAAACCACAGTTCTTCTTAACCGATCACGGTACGGAATTTATTGGGAAGAACTTAGTAGAAAAACTTAAGGAGTCCGGTATTAAGCACATTACTTCCCCCCCATATCATCTCCAGTCCAATCCGGTAGAGAGAGTGAATAGAACCCTACGGCCCATGTTAGGAATTTATGTCCAAGAGAGTCATCGGGATTGGGACAAACACTTGAATGAACTGACGTTCGCCATCAACACTGCTGTCCAATCTTCCACTGGTGTGTCACCAGCATTTTTAAATATGGGAAGAAATCCTAGGCCTGTGGTGAACATCAGAGATGATATTGAAAACCCTGCAATAATTGACCCTACGGATCCCATAGCTTGGGGAGAACGTATGAGAAGACTGAAACTATTACAAGATCTGGTGCAGAAGAATCTTGGCACTGCATACATAAGACAGTCAAATCAGTATAATAAAGGAAGGAGAGATGTACGGTTTAACTTAGGAGATAGAGTAATGAAGAAGAACCGAAAATTATCCCAAGCTACCCAAAATTATATGGCGAAACTAGGTCCCCGATTTATTGGTCCCTTTGTGGTAACCAGAGTTATTTCACCGGTTATGTACAGTATTACAGACGATTACGGTAAAACTATTGAGAAATGTCACATCAGCGAATTGAAACCCTACTATCATAACGATTTGTTACAGGGTGAACTTCAAGACAATGAGGAAGAGGTACCCCAGGAGCCGAGCACCTCCTCGTCCCCACTATATTCCGGTGATGGGCGAGGTAGGGAGCAAGTGTTGCCCATTCAAAGAGCAACGGGAGGAAGAAGAGGAGAGAAAAGCAAGAGAGAGAGCGTTGGAAGAGATTTGGAAGGAACAAGAGAGAAAAGAGGCAGAGTTGAAGAAATCGGCGATGGAGGGCGCAAAGAGGCTGAAAGTGACGGTCGAGAAGACCGTGGTGAAGAAGAAGAGAGGAGAAAAAAGAGGAAAAAAGAAAACCCTAACCACCCCTACGGCAACCCCAACGACCCTAGCCACCCCTACGGTACCCCCAATAACTCCAACAACCCAAACCACCCCTACGGAAACTCGAGCCATCCCCTCGACATCAACCTTCCAAACCCCAGTTTTCCGCATCCCCAAAAAACCCACATGCCCTATTCCCTCCGGTCCCAAAGTCACCTCAATAATCCAATTCCCCAAACCCTCCGGCCCCAGACCCCAAATTCCGGTATCCCTCCCTATAGCCCCCCTCATCTTAGACCCAGACGAAAGAGATGCTCTGGCTAAAAAAGTTGCGGAGATTCTCGCCCAACGTTCCCTACAATACCCCGTCCCCAGCTATTCAGCTGTCACTAAAATCCCTACGGTCCCAACGCCACCCCAACCCCAAAGACTTACTAGTTGTACCCCTTCACCCAATCCTCCGGTATCAGCCCCTACCCAACCTCCCAGAACCCGAGCCAGCTTCCCAGAACTGATGGATGTAGTTAGGAATCACTCTCTATCAGCTTCAGATCCTACCCCAATACAGCCCCCCGCCATCCCTTCCCTACTATCCCTATCCATCCCCAAACCCGCCAATCTCCCAACCCCTACGGAAGAAGTAAATAGAAAAAGACCCCGCCACGGACCCCAACCTACAATCGTCCCCAATTTGAGAGTTATGGGCGGAAACGATTGCTGGAGATGTGGCAATCCAGGGCACTCTCACCGAGTGTGCAACGCGCCGAAAAGGTGGCGTTATTGTTATTTGAGTGGGTGGAAGGACATGGACGTGGCGTCCTGTCCACAATGCAAAGATGCGTGGAGACGCAACCAACAACAATAAGACGCCTTATACCAAAGAAAAAATGAGAGACAGTCCTGCGGTATCGCCAAATCCTACAGTATTAGATCCCAAAACCCAAAAAAGTGTCCCTGAATTTGTGATAATAAGTTAGACAGACCTGCGGTATAACCAACTCCTACGGTATTAGATCCCAAAAAACCAAAAAAGTGTCCTGAAATCGTGATAATAAGTTAGATAGCCCTACGGTACAGTCATTCAATTGTTTAGTTCGCAAATGAATCATTAAGCTCAAATTGACATAAGACTGATTATATTAAAATTAGAGTCAAGTATGTTAAAACAAAATAAAGTAACAATAGTAGGATAGGAAAAAATGTATGGACGAATGTGTGAGCGCTGAGGTCGACTGAACATATATCCATTGAGGATATATGATCAGTCTAAGTGGAAGGTTGTTGTGATGTGGTGGCTTGTCACACATCATAATTATAGTATTATTTTGTTTAACCTCATTGCGCTGTGGAAAGATAAATATAAATCATTAATATCAAGTAAGAATGAATGGAAATTGTAAGTGTGAATGTGAAATATACTAATTGAGCCTCACCGAGTATCGCAGAGACAACACAAGGATACATGTCCATTCAAAGGAGTAGTGATCAATCAAATAATCCAACAATCAGTCCAAGAGTCAATCATCAGTGAAACATCTGGATCCAAAGTCAAGTAACCAGTCCAATCAGTAAATCAGCAGCCAAATATCACAGTAAATGAAGAACCACACCACCAACAATGTTCAATTACTATACCCAGCATGGGTTAACCTCTCATGAACAAAACGTCAACAACTTGAGATGAGAGGTATCGTGACGAATAGTAAAGGTGGCGCTCGAGTCTTGAGGCGACCATTTTGGTTACTTGAAATTCTCCAATGATAATACAGAATCCAGAATTAAGATGGCTGACTTTGGCGGTAATATGAATAATCAATTTGCCGACCAATGAAATAATTGTCGATTATTTCATTATTTGAATTGGACCAATGACTATTAATTATTACTAAATCAAGTATTATGGATATTATATTGACTCAATATGGACTTGAATCGACTACTACGGTGATGCTGGAAGGGGAAGAAGACGGAAGGAGCCATTTTGGACGGCACTTCCACGACGAGCCTCTGAGTATACGGATGCGTGTTGAATGTGTGTCGCGGATAATCGATAAATATAATTGTTAAAAAAAGTAATCGGCGTTATAATTTGCGTGAGAATAATTGTTCGTAAGTAAAGCGAACGAAAATAGTAATTATTGAGCGAGTGTGACTGAAAGAAAAGGTAATAAATTAAAGTATAAATTACTCAAAGCGTGATTGAACGAAGCAACACGCGGCAAGCCATTTTGTATAATTGTTACAATCTTTCCACAGCGCAATCTTTGCATTGGTAAAATTAATTATGAGAGAATATTGAAAGTTATATTGGTGAATATTATTAAGTAATAATAATAATTTGTGATCATTGTAAGATTAGGTTTAATTTTATTTTGTTCAACGGAATTTATCGCGTTGCCGTAGACCCGTCATAACCACGGCCTAAAATTAACAATCAGAATATATTTTCTTTTTCCATTATTGTATTGTAAATTTTCATGTTAATAATTTTTCTTGCTTATTACATACATTCAATTAAGATTGTGTTAAAAATAAATCATTATTAATTTCTTAAAGAATAAAGAAGAATCGACTGTTTAAAAGTATAATTCAATAAATAATATATAATCTCCCTGGAGTTATATACGTTTCTCCATAGATCCAGGGTGGTATCCCAATAATCGACAGAATCACAAGGTAACGTTAACGGCGGCTAATAGTTCAGGGACGAACCAAGCACCGTTACAATATTTAAGAATAAATTCTTCGGAAAAATATGCGATGTGTCCCCACATTCATATCTTCGATTCGTTCCTCAAGATGATAAAAAAGTCTCTAATGATTTACCTATTGAGGGGTGCTGAATTTTTTTTTTTCTGTCTTCCATCCAATGCTTCAAATATATAACATTAGCGTGGGCAAAGTGATAGAAAAATCCAGATTCTGGGTATTTGTGATATTCACAGTTTTGCATTCCATGATTTTTCAATGATGGACATTGGAAACTCTCTAGATCGATAACTGTTTTCCCCATATGCCCAATAATACTTGATAACCATTGCTTTTTCTCAACTCCTTTCACATACACATGATCAACATCTTTCAATAGAATCTCGAGAACATTGTTGAGCTGATCATATGGTACATCACCAGTATCCCATGATAGTCCATGATAATTACGTATCAACCATGAATTTATTGCTTGATACTGCTTCGATAATTCACCCCACAAGCATGGTGGTTTGAATAGTATGTGTGTAACTTCAATAGTTTCTTCAACATTGATACTGTGTACTAGAATACTTGCTAGTTCTTTCACAATAAATTGATTGCTCTGATGTTTGAAGCCTTGAATATCCAGAATAATCTCCATTCTTCAAATTTCATGAAAACTTTTTGAAATTTATGAAATCTTTTCCAAATTTCTCAAAACTTTTTTAAATTGTTGAAAACTTTTTCAAACTTTTTCAAATTTCTCAAAACTTTTTCAAATTTATAAAAACTTTTCAAAACTTTTTTAAATTTTCAAAAACTTTTTCTAAAACTTTCGGAGATTTATGGAAAACTTTTCAAAACTTTTCCAAATTTCTCAAAACTTTCCAAATTTATAAAAACTTTTCAAAACTTTTTAAATTTTTAAAAACTTTTTCTAAACTTTCGGATATTTATGGTAAACTTTTCAAAAACTTTTCCAAATTTTTGAAAACTTTTCCCAAACTTTTGCAAATTTATAAAAACTTTTTCAAAAAAACAAAATTTTTTTTCCACATGAAAAATTTTGTTGGTAAAAACTCTTGATTCTTCTTCATTAAGATTTTTCTAGAACTTGATGATGAATGCGTCAAATGTTCACTGATCTATCATGAAGAAACATATCAAATTTATATTGGTGTGCATCCATTTTTCGAACTCTTATTGGATAGCCCCCTCTCGCTACACACATATTTATTTATCTACATATTTTTTATTTATACAATTATTCATATGCTTATCTATATGACTATTTATACAGTGACTCATACAATTATTTATATGATTATTTACTTTTTCTTCATTTATTGATTCATTTCTTTTGTTTATCATTTTTTTTTATTTATTCTTTCATATTTGTAGGAAAAAAATATTTCATATATATTATGGATAAAAACTTATACATTTGAATTTCCCCCACCCACTCAACAGTGAAAATACAGATCATTTGTTTAGGGAACGTATTCATGCTTGGGAACGTATTCATGCTAAAGACGCGAGCATTGGTGAAAAAGCCGTAGCTTGGAGTGTGAATAAAATCATGAATGTGAAATCGAAACTTGGTCCAGGCATGGTGAGGAGGAAGAAGCGTGTGAAAAGGAATGTGAAAAAAATGATAAAAAATCCCATGATATCATTCAAACAAATAGTAAATGAGGCAAAAAAATCTATGCACTCTGGTGGTCGTGATATGGTTAAATCTGCGTTGAATGGTGCGCGTACTGCTGTCGAGAAAGCTGGTGGGTCGAGTAAAGTACGCTTATCATCACGCATATTACCAATCCATCGAGAATAGGTGGTGTTCTACCATTTCTCATACCCATGTTTGCTGGACTCAGTGCTGTTGGGAGTTTAGCGGGTGGTGCTGCTGGTATAGCAAAAGCAGTAAATGATGCAGCTGCAGCGAAACGTGAATTGGAAGAAAGAAAACGACACAATATTAAAATGGAGGATATTATAGTGGGTAAAGGAATGTATTTGAAGCCATATAAGCAGGGTTTAGGTCTGTACTTGCGACCGACAAAAAACGTGTAGACCTACCACATCGAGCTTTAACTGACGCTGATCTTGTAAAATATGCTCATATCATGAAAATTCCGCATTTTCGTGGTGTCTTCATGCGAAATAATTTACCAATGAATGGTCCACGAAAATTTGAGACGGCAATAGTGAATCTAGATGATAGAGATGGCCCAGGTACACATTGGGTGGCATATGAGAAGAAACACAATGATGTGACATATTTTGACAGCTTTGGTAATTTACAACCACCTCAAGATCTTATGAAATATCTCGATGTTGGTAGGGTGAAATATAACTATAAGAAATATCAAGACTATAACACGGTGATATGTGGACATTTATGCTTGAAATTTTTAACTAAACAGCTATAAATGTATATCCATATTGCGATTGAATATCAGTCATGGATGATTCATTGACATTGACGCTGTCGGGGAGATCCTCCATTCTCGAGGCTCAATACTTTCCACCAATTGAACTCTCATCAAGTAAGACATATGTATTGGGGCTTATTGAATTGTTAACTTTCAATGCCATCCCTAATATTGATGAAACCAACAACAAATTTGACATAGTTGGAGGTGAAAATGCAACAATCATTCCAACTGGTAGCTATGAAATCGAAGATATTGAGAGTTATATACAGAAAACACTACCAAACATATCATTTTCACTTAAACCTAATAATAATGAATTGTGTTGTGAGATTCAGTGTAATGTTCCTATAAATTTTATTCCTGAGGATTCCATTGGACGATTACTAGGATTCAAGCCACGTATACTTGAACCAGGCTCTATTCATAAATCTGACTTACCAGTGTCTATACTTAAAGTCAATGCACTTCGCGTTGAGTGTAATATAACTACAGGGGCATACATTAATGGGCAGCGAGTGCATACAATTCATGAATTTTTCCCAGTGGTTCCACCAGGATATAAGATCATAGAAGTGCCATCACACGTCATTTACATGCCAATCACCGTTCAAACAATACATCATTTGCAACTACGAATTGTTGATCAAGATGGACAATTAGTGAATTTTCGTGGAGAAGTGATAACAATAAGATTACATTTAAAGTCGATGAAGTGATGGGTATAGTGTATAATACAGAGGAGGAGGAAGCAGTGGTGAATCCATCAACAGTATATGGTGGTGATTATAAAAGTGTAGTGACATGTCGAAAACCCATCAGTCGTCGCATACCAAGCGGAGTACTAACACATCGGAACATCCTACTATTGAAGAGTCTCGGTCTGAAAATACGTGGGGAACAATAAAATTCTGCTGTTTCTGCTTCGTATGTCTATTACCATGGAGAAAATCTTAGCAATAAACAAAGCCATTATCTTCGATGAATCTATTGCACATTATGAAATTCATGGTCATCAACCATTTGCATCAGCAACCTTCAATAATAATGATGAAATTCGTATAGCGGTGCAACATCAAGATTTGTGTTTATTACCAAGCAAAAGCTCATTACACATCTGTGGGAGATTGACGAAAAATAATGACGCTCACACTGCAGTTGCAACTACATCTCTGGTGAATATGGCTATATGTCATCTATTTGAAGAAATACGTTATGAATTGAATGGTGTTGAAATTGATCGAAGCAAAAATGTGGGTGTGACAACATTGATGAAAGGATATACATCATTTCAATGTGAGAAAAGTTATCTGTTGGAAAATGCAGGATGGTTGCATGAAGAGGGTGATAAAATAATTGATGATGAAGGCTATTTTGATATATCTATCCCACTCAATTTATTGTTGGGATTTGCTGAAGATTATCGAAAAATTATTGTGAATGCAAAGCATGAATTAATTCTCACAAGGGCAAATACAGATTTGAATGCTATCATACAAATAGCAAATGAAGATGTTATATTGAATCTCCAGAAGATTGAATAGTTGATACCATATATCAAAGTCTCCGATACACAAAAAATTCAACTACTCAATTATATTGCCAAGGATCCACCCATTTCCATGAATTTTCGTACGTGGGAATTGTATGAGTACCCACTACTTCCAACATCCACGAAAAATGTTTGGGTTGTCAAAACTACAACACAACTGGAAAAACCACGGTACATCATATTAGGATTTCAAACTGGACGCAAAAATAATAAATCTAAAAATTGTAATCAATTTGATCACTGTGATTTGAGAGATATTAAAGTTTTCTTGAATTCACAATCCTATCCATATGGAAATTTAAATATAGACTTTTCACGCAATCAATATGCCATATTATATGATATGTATACAAATTTTCAATCGTCATATTATGGGAAAGATACTGATCCAATAGTGACAAAAAGCAAATATGCAACACACGCTCCACTCATAGTTATTGACTGTTCTAAGCAAAATGAAAATATCAAATCTGGACCTGTAGATGTTAGAATTGAGTTCGAGTCAATCAATCCATTTCCAGCTCAAACTTCAGCATATTGCTTGATCTTACATGATCGCATCATCGAATATAAACCCATCAGTGGTTCTGTACGAAAGTTGGTGTGATGATTGAGAAGAAATGTCTATTCAATTAGAGTATACACCTGAATGAAATCTATATAATAAATAAATATTTTTATTGAATTTGTATTATGTAATCAATTTTGAAAGGATCGAAATAAAAAAAATAGCATTGTATATATCAAACTGTAATATTTATTCAAACACCTTTTTTCATTTTCTATCAATTATAAATTGTTTTAATTGCTCTGATACCATGAAAATACTATTCGATTCATGGATCATACTATATACTAGGTCTTGAATTATAGAGACATCCATTTCTTGAGTGAAGGATGTTTTCGCAATCGAATATTCTTCAGTCGCAGGGGTCTCACCATCCATTACAGCATTACGAGTGTCATCAGAGAATGGATTTCCTTCAATATGACGTTTCATATGATATAGTGCCATCATTAAGTCTTTTGCTTTCTCCGACAAATTGCTAGTCATGCCCACAATTATACCAAAATAATCATGGATATATTCACACTTGGAACAAGACGTATCCACACCACAATCATATTTCAGTTGATTGGTTAGTGGATGCTTGCACCACATTGCATTGTTATATAAGTTACTTATATCATGATTGCACTCCAATTCAGTATTTAATTGTTCACTATGAGAATGTTTTTGAAACATATAATCTTCATGTATTGACATGCGTTGTTCTTTGGTGAGCAATGTATCTGGTGTATCCATGATAACTTTTTTATTTTCACACTACAACTTCTCTTTATGTCTTCTATTAGATATTGCGGTACACTGAGTAGCTCTGAACAAAAAATTTTTTTGAACTCTTATTGGATAGCCCCCTCTCGCTACACACATATTTATTTATCTACATATTTTTTATTTATACAATTATTCATATGCTTATCTATATGACTATTTATACAGTGACTCATACAATTATTTATATGATTATTTACTTTTTCTTCATTTATTGATTCATTTCTTTTGTTTATCATTTTTTTTTATTTATTCTTTCATATTTGTAGGAAAAAAATATTTCATATATATTATGGATAAAAACTTATACATTTGAATTTCCCCCACCCACTCAACAGTGAAAATACAGTTCAATCATAGAGAAACGTACAGTTATCCATTTCCTCAATGTCGCAACAAAGAAACTCATACTATAGTACTATCATCGATATCGATAAAAAATTCCACTTCACGAGAAACGTCGCTTAGTGGATAATACAGATATCGACTTTTTCGACCAGATGATAAAACAGATTGGGACCTACTATGAAACTGTCGGTAAGGTAGGGGTCAATGCAAGTTACCGACGGATTTGTCCCAGAACCCGCCTTGTTTAACTACTGAAAACAATTCTATTGAAGCCTGAATATCACCAATTCATCGTCATGTAAGTACACGATAATGATATTTATTGTTTCAAGTGTTAAATAATGTGCATGCATGTTAATATTCCTGCTTTTGTTTTTATTCAATGTGTTATAACCGTCCGAAAGACGATATTACATTTGGGTTCTATTATTCATGGTTTCACGTTAGTAATTTTATCAAATAAAAAAAACTTTTTTAAAAAAAAAGAAAAAAAAGGCGCCAAGTTCATGAGTGACAAAAAAATTGAATTGCAAAAATTACTTCAAAAAAATTACTTTACAAAAAGATTTGATATCAATCATTATTGCCAAGTACACAATATAAGGTTATATATACTTACTTACTATATAATTATATTAGTTATCTATGTTTATAACAGAATACACATCAATGATAGGCGTCATTAATTGCCATTTCCAAGAAACCTCATTATCACCTATTGTATCAATCTAGTTATATATGTCAAAAATTTTTTGCCAATATCCCACTTTCAATACGAACGTACTTGGCGCGTCCGATCAGTCGATGAATTTCATAATCGTTAAAATTTTATGCATAATTCATTTTGATAGCAGATTCGCTATACATATAGTATAATTACAAAGCATTCACGTATTTTGCATTTATACCTCAAAGTTTCATAAATATCCGCATTAATGTATCCATACCAAAGCTTTTCATGAATATCCGCATTGTTGTATATTCATAATATCATACCACTGTCTTTCATGAATATCAGCATTAAGAATTGAACATCCATATCGGCCACACAGTGCATGCGTCAATATATTCTACGGTCATCATAAGTTATACTCATCTCGAACGCGCCAAGAACGTTCGTATTAAATGTGGGATATTGGCAAAAAATTTTTGACATATGTAACTAGATTGATACAATAGGTGATGATGAGGTTTCTTGGAAATGGCAATTAATGACACCTATCATTGATGTGTGCTCTGTTATAAACATAGATAACTAATATAATTACATAGTAAGTGAGTATATTGTTACGTCTCAGTTGGTATTGGACGTATATTAAAATATTTTTATTAAAGGTAGGGGATCGTTGCCTGCCACTACTATGCGTAGCTGAGGTGAAACGAGGAGATGGTATAGGTTGAATAGTGATTTATATTAGAATGAGTTTGGAAACACAATTACATTTAACTTTGTATTTATTGAATAAGAAGAACTGATTATTTATGACTATAATATTCGTTGATTAATTAACTAATTGAGTCTTGAACAGTTCTTATTAAATTCACTTCGTTCACTAAGTTACACTTATGATTTCACTCTTACAATTTTGCTTATAACTTAAAATTAACTTGACAAATGTAGTAGGTAAGCTTTTAAGGTTATTAATTATTGATACTCGAGATTTTCGCGATTATTGATTTTATTTCAATGATTTATTGCAAGACTTAGTTTATGAATTTAGAGTTGTTTTGTCAAATTACGTGTTGACTGATTGAAGTGAAGATCAAGACTTAGTTTATGAATTTAGAGTCGTTTTGTCAAATTACGTGTTGACTGATTGAAGTGAAGATCAAGACTTAGTTTATGAATTTAGAGTCGTTTTGTCAAATTACGTGATGACTGATTGAAGCGAAGATCAAGACTGATTTGTTAATAGTAATTATAAAAAGAAGATGGAAAGATTCATAATGCAAGTTGATGCGTCTCCACGACGAGACGCTTTGCTCAGCGTTTTTGAGATATCGTGCGATGCCGTGAAAAAGAAGACGAAATGCTGAGTGCGATCTCAAGTTTCCCCAGTGGGAAGAAGCGTAGAAAAGTTTCTCACAAAGAGTGAGAAATATTAACTTATTAGCTATTGAGATAATGATAATAATCATAATACAATGAATTTATTGATAACATATTCCGAGCTGCAATCGCAGAGCGACGGCTAATAAGTTAAAGATTTATATCAAATCTTTTTGTAAAGTAATTTTTTTGAAGTAATTTTTGCAATTCAATTTTCTTGTCACACATGAACTTGGCGCCTTTTTTTTCCTTTTTTTTTAAAAAAGTTTTTTTTATTTGATATTACTTCTTTTTTTACTACAAGTACAATGATTAAAATTGAAACTTGCTGAGATAATCGATATCATCTCATCATCTGATTTATACTTAATAAACATATAGAAAATGAATATAATTCATCTATATAAAATTCTATCGTTATTTAAATTTTCTCCTCGGGCTCCTCAACCCATTAATTTGGGTGCGGGAGGGCGATTAAGCTACCGACCGGGCGCGTCTCCAGGTGGCGGATAGGAGGACGACCAGTCGGAGTAGGCGGGATCCGGGGGGTCCTGGGTGGCGACATCCAGTGCCCTCTCGGGGACTGGACGAAAGACTGGCCAACGGTGGTTATAGGGCGAACCAATGAGGGCGAAATCTCGGCAATAAGCCTAATACCCCGTCGCGGACCAGCTTCCCAAGCTAAGGTGTTAGCTACCGTGCTGATGGCTGCATGGCGCAGGGGGTGCTGCGTCGCAAACGGTGCCCTCGGATACCAGGCGACCTCCGAGCGTATTTAGCCAAGCCTCAGATATGCGGTTCTGTCTGGGTGATACCGCATTTCCGCTTTACTCGTGGGACTTCAATGGCAGACGAAAACAAAAACACAATTACACCAAGTCTTCCTGGGCCTTCATTGGACCAGGAAGAGAAGACTACTGAACCCGAGGCTGAAAAGCCCAAGGTAAGGTACAGCGGCGCCGCCAGGCGGCGGTTCAAAAAGGAGCAGAGGAAACTTGGTGCTGAACAAGCCCAAGGAACCTCTGCCCCCGAGCTGGGGGATAGGGGGGGCGGCTCAAAAGTGCAGGGAGGTAAACGCCAGGCGCCTGAGCACGACACCCCCAGCCCTCAGTCCAGGAGGCCAGATAAAAGATCGAAGCTGGCCTCTGGAACCTATGCCCAGGCGGCGACGAAGATGATCAGGTGGGCTCTCGTCCCAGAGAGCTACCCTGAACATAAACTGACGCCGGAGGACATTGGGAGTCTGAAGGGACTTTTGAGGTCCCAGATCCTCTCCTTAAAGGAGAGGACCAGGGCTCCCAAGTTCGAAGGCGTTTGGGAAAGAGACGGGGCAGCAGTTGTCGGCTGCACTGAAGAGGAGTCAGGGATATGGCTGAAAAGCCTATTCCTCGACAACAAGATTGGCGGAAGGCTCATCCGCGTGGTGCAACCTGAGGAGCTTCCCAAGCGCCACAGGGTTGTTATCCACGTGGATGAGGTTGTTTCGGCCCGGGAGGCGACTGCCCTCATGGACAGGCAGAACCCGGGCTTGAACGCCAAGGGGTGGGTTATCGTCGGGGGGAGCGAGAAGAAGGAGAGCACGTGCTCACACTTCGCGGCTCTCGTCGACGATAGGGTGATGCAGGCTTTAAAGGCCTGCAATTTCCGACCTCATTGTGAGGGCCAGAGGGCTACAGTGATGCCCCTGGATAAACCCCGCAAGGAGGAGGAGGCGACGGCAACGGTCGTTGACAAGTGAGCCCTTCAATGGCCCACTTGCCAGCAAATGGGACGATCGAGGTCGTGCAGATTAATCTGCATCATAGCAAAAGCGCCTCTGCGGTACTTAACAGGACGCTTGCTACGATGCATACATACATAGCTCTCATCCAAGAGCCTTGGATCATAGGGGGAGCAGTCAGGGGCTTGGGGGGATGCGGGAATTTATTTCACGCGGACCCTCTAGCCGGAAAATTTAGGACGTGTATCCTAACAAGAGGTTTACACGCCACTTTCTTGCCACAACTCAGCACGAGTGACCTGACAGCAGTCAGGCTCAAGATCCGTGTTGGGGATGAAGATATGGAAGTAGTCGCAGGTGCAGTTTATCTGCCCTACGACTCACCACAGCCACCACCGACACCAGAATTGGTTCGCTCAGTCGACAGGATGAGGAATGAGAGACCCAGACTCCTATTGGGGTGCGATGCCAATTCACACCATATTGGTTGGGGAAGCACGAACACCAATGGGAGGGGGGAATCTCTGAGTGACTTCATCATGAGCGAAAACCTTCTGGTACTAAACACAGGGAATGAACCAACCTTCAGGGACGCTAGAAGGCAGGAGGTATTGGATATCACCATCTGCTCTGCGGGCTTGTCTGGTTATGCGAAGAACTGGAGGGTTTCGAAAGAACCTTCAGGGTCGGATCATAGCCAGATACGTATGAGGCTAGAGGGCAGGGGCCAACAGGAGCCAAGGAGAAATCCGAGGCACACGGACTGGGCGGGATTTCAGAGCGATCTAACGCTGCGAATCCAAGACGTTCCCAGCAATTTTAAGGACAAGGAGCATCTAGACATAGCTGCCGAACGCTTTAGTGAGGCGGTCAGAAGCTCCTTTGAGGAGAACTGTGAAATGCGGACTCAGAGAGGAACCAAAAGGGTCAACTGGTGGAATAACACGCTGGCTGACCTCAGGGACCGTGTGAGAAAAGCATGGAACAAAGTTAAGAACACCTGCAACGAGAGAGGCAGGAGGAAAGCCACGGAGGAACGTAAACGCCTCCAGAGGATTTACCACAAGGCGCTGGCCAAGGCCAGAAGCGACAGTTGGAAGCGCTTCTGCAGCAGCCTTGAGAAGGGGTCTGACGCAAACAGAATCGTTAAGGTTCTGGGGGGACAGGGTGGCGCCAATATGGGCTGTTTGATCAGGCCAGATGGCAGCTATACTTGGACCTTAGCTGAGACCCTGGGGCTGCTCATGGAGGAACACTTTCCGGGTTATAAGAAACCTGAAATGATGCAGCAGGGACCCATAGAGACCGGACATGGATATAAGCCCCGGGACTGGTCCCTGGCTGCCAAAATAATCTATCCGCAAGGGGTGGAGTGGGCAATCAGCACATTCAAACCCTTCAAAGCAGCGGGACCGGATGGTATTCAGCCGATTCTATTACAGAGGGGAATCGACATCATTCTGGGACCGCTCACAAAAATACTCAGGGCCAGTGTGGCGCTGAGATTCGTACCTAAAGTATGGAGCAAATCCAGGATTGCTTTCATACCTAAGCCTGGCAAAAACGGACATGTTAAGCCAAGGGATTACAGACTAATCAGTCTCACTTCTTTTGTCCTAAAGACATTGGAGAAACTGATGGACAGATTCTTAAAGGGTACGCAGCTAGTCGAACGCCCACTGTCCCTCTCACAATATGCCTACAGGGCAGACAGGTCTACAGAGACTGCTCTGCATCACCTTGTGGCGAAAGTTGAGGAGGAGATAGAGGGGGAGGCTACGCACTAGGCATTTTTGTCGATATCGAAGGTGCGTTTGATCGCACAAGATATGACATCATTACAGATAGCATGTCGAAGAGGGGCCTACCGAGGACCATCATCGACTGGATCAAGCACATGCTACAGAGCAGGACGATAACAACTGCCTGCGGTGGTGAAGTGTCAGAGGGTCGCCCGATACGGGGCTGCCCACAGGGGGGGGGGTTTATCTCCTCTATTGTGGTGCCTCGTGGTTGACGACCTCCTTGAAGAACTAAGGAAGGAAGGATTCCTGGTGTATGGCTACGCGGACGACGTAGCAATAATAGTCAGAGGGAAATTTCTCGATGTCCTTCGGGACAGACTCGGGTATGCCCTAAAGATATTGAGAGATGGTGCACCAAGACGAAACTGTCCATTAATGCGGGCAAGACGTCCGCCATGATCTTCACAAGAAAATACAAGATCGAACAAATCGAACCGCTGAAATACGGGGGAGAGAAGATCGAGTACGCAACGACAGTGAAGTACTTGGGGGTCGTGTTGGACACCAAGCTTCATTGAAAATCGCATGTGAATAAACAGATTGGCAAAACGTTTGCCTCTTTCTGGGCATGCAGGAAAGCCATGGGCAGGGACTGGGGACTCAGTCCGAGAGTCAGCCTATGGCTATATGAGAAGGTTCTCCTGCCAAGACTCACCTATGCAGCGGTGGTCTGGTGGCCACGCGTGCAAAGGGAGGAGACAAAGATCCGGCTACGATTTCTTCAGGGTAATTTCCTGAGGGCAGCTACCGGAGCCATGAAAACGACACCGTTTGACGCCCTGGAGGTGGCCTTGGACCGGCTGCCTCTAGACCTCCTCATGGAGGAAAAAGCGGAGGCTTCAGCCTACCGACTCAAATGTCAGGGAGAATGGATTCGTTCGAGCGCTAAACACGCAAGACTAAAGTCCATTGAGAAACATCCCCTGAATAAGAAACAAGATCGGATCAACAGGAAGTACCAGATCAGGAAGGTCTTCAAGACCTATATCCCTGATAGGGAGAACTGGAGAAACGCCAAGAAAACACCTAGCGCCAAGGTGATGCACTGATACACAGATGGTTCAGGGTACAAGGGCAATTACGGTGCTGGGCTATATGGCTCTGGAGAGGACTATAGGGACAATTGGTCACTTGGGTCACTCTCCTCAGTATTCCAAGCTGAAGTATTTGCCATCAAACAGTGTGCAGTACTTCTGAGAAGCCGCCTGACTGCTGGTAAGACAATATACATCTGGTCTGACAGCCAGGCTGCCATAAAGGCTCTCCGGAAACCCATGACCCAGTCACAGCTGGTGTGGGAGACGATGGGAGCCTTGGAAGAGCTGGGACTGAGAAACAAAGTTACCTTGGCTTGGGTCCCTGGACACATAGGAATCCAGGGCAATGAAAGGGCAGACGAACTGGCGAAGAAAGGGTCACTAGTTGATACCGATATAACGCCGGTTGGGTTACCTTTCATTACTGGAGTAAACCGGATCAAGAGTCACTTCCGACAGGAACACTCGAGACGCTGGGAAAGAAACAAGGCGTGCAGGACGGCCAGGGCGATCATGCCTAGGCCGTCGACAAAAATAGCGACGCGTATAATCTCCATGAACGTGAGGGAGCTGAGCATCACGGTCAGACTCCTCACTGGGCATGGACTATTCAAATCCCACTGCAAAAACATTGGCATTGGCAGTGATGCCAATTGTAGGTTTTGCGGGGAGGATGGAGAGGACTGTCTACATTTACTATGTGATTGCCCTGCACTAGCAATGTTGAGGCTCCGCCTCTGGGGACTAGCATTCCCGGGGAAGGAACAACTTGCGGATATAGGGGCAGCCGAGCTACTTAAGTTTGCAATCAAAGCAGAACTAGTAGTTTAGGCGAGCCTCAGGAAACACGGAGCTACAATGACCCACGCCAAGTGGGTTCGGTGGCGCTCAGGGTGAAAAACACCCATCCGTCTACTATTATTATGATTATTATTATAAATTTTCTCTGAAAAATAAATGAAATTCCGAATTCTCATAAAATATAGGAACATAAAAGTAATAACAAATGTCATCAATTCCCACATAGAAGTATATTATCAATCAATCAATTGGATAATGATCAAACTTCACGAGACAAACCCACCACCACCTCCGTCATATTCCAATTATAAGTATCAATACAATTATTAGTATAAAAAATACGATGGGCTTATTCAAAAAATAATATAAATAAATCACGTAAAAGAATAAATTAATTAAATAACAATTATAGGTTTCATAATCAAACCTATCACCACCGCCGTTATATTCTAAGTATAAATAAAAAATAAACATTTATGAAGAACCATTATATCATTTATATATTGCAAATTATCTATGAATGAAGCTCATCTCGCACATGAATTAATTATTTTTTCCATATATATTCAAACAATGAAATAATCATGAATTTGGTGCACTCCACCAAAGGCTGTGCCGGAATTCACATCTGAATGCAATAGGTACACGCACGGTGCAGGCACTCGGCTAATAGGATAAGGTTATTACTATATATTATATATAACTATGCTTCGTCGGTAACTCATCATCTTCAAAAATTTTCAGATTAATATTCGGACTGACCGCTAGAGTGGAGAAATAATAATAATAATAATAACAGTATGCTTCTTGATATTAATTCTGATTAGTGTTAAAGTTGACCGCTAGAGTAGAGAAAAAATAATAGTTTGGTCATGACTGAGAAGGATGAACATATAACGATAATGTGTATTAGAAAAGGACTTTTCAAAATTCGACTAAAAGAAGACAAACACATAGGCCATAAGGCAAGAAAAAACAGGACACTAGGGGACACATCAATTCAACTAGAGAGAGACAAGCTTATGTAGCCTCAAACATATTGAATAAAGACGACGAACAGACGACGACGACGACTAAGACTGAATTTTTTGATCGTGAAAATCAACAATTTTCAACTTTAACGCAATATATCTTCCATAATACGGAACGTAGGAAAAAAATAAAATCAGTTTTACTATATAATTTGGACACGAGCTTCCGATTGCGCCCATTATTTTTCCGCTAAATATCGTGCATCCATGAGATCTCATCATAGTGGTCTCCTACAACTTGAAGTTTCGCGTAAAGATACACGGTACGTAGTGCCTCGCTTCGCAGTGAATTTGGCGCGAGACACTACCGTGTCTCTTGATAGCGAAGAAGCGCATTGTGAAGAAATCTTATTCATAATTCAGCGATTTTAATATATCCTTATATATTTAGAAAAATATGTACCAAAACTACAACATATTTTCAGAGTATTTTTTTTATGAAGTACATCATATTAATTCAATATTATGTGATTGTAGAATGATACATTTCCTTCCCATATAATTAAGTAACGTATTTGTCTCATTTCCAAACATGAACCTAATAGTCAGTTGTATACAAGCTTTTGTTTTTTTGACGCAGCCTACAGTTTGACCTTCAAATATTTCGCGTTCAGATCGCACAAAGAATGAAATAAAAGGAGTGATTCGCTGAGAATATGTAATAGTGATTTATATATTTTTTGAAAATATTAAAAAGTAATTGTGGAAGTCGGTGAATTATGAATGAAAATACCTGAAAATAAACATTATCAATAGAAAATGCGAACTAAATATCGTCTAGTCGGTATTAGAATATAGAAGACGTGATTGCATTAACATGAAATATATTAATTAATTATTGCTTATAATAACAATCAAAATATATGGAATAATATATGTGATGTTGTTCAGGATTGACAATATAAAGGTCATTTGTTTAAACAAATAATTTTAATCGCATTGTAATATTCATTTCACTTCTACCACATTGAGAACACCTACCGGCATATTCAAACGCAATTAAACAAAAATCTCAAACAGATGTGTTATAAAATGTTTGTGAAAGGTTTTACATATTTTTTTGCTCATGTTTACTGCTGTAGGAATATGGTACCCGATAATGAGGAAGCGGTAAGAAAGAGGCATAAAATATCACCGTTCATATCTTTTAAAATATTTGAAATCGTAAATTTTATTTCATAAGTGAAAACAGTAAAACAGAAAAAAACTGACTATTCGTTTTCCCAATACAATAACAAAATCTTATATGTGATAATGAAATATTTTTTAATTATAAACATTTATATATATACACGCGCAGAATGTACTTACTTATAATAATCATTTTTCTGTATTACATGTATATAGCCTCACCATTCACAGCACCAGCAACTTCGGTTTGACGAACGGATCCGAAGAAATGTGAGTCATTGCTTTGTACGTCTAATTTATACAGGGTGTTATAAAAAGATGGGAACGGAGAAAAATCTCGGAACCCATCCCTCAAATAAAAAAATTGAAAAATATGTGTCTGATATTTAAAAAAAATCTATTAATTGATATCAAATTCGATCCTCCCACCTCCACCCAGTGGGTGGGGTGGGGGGCAAGTTCAGAATTTTGAATAGAAACCCCATTTTTTATTTCGGAATCTGATACTCCGGACAAAAATACATCAATTTTGTTTGAAACATTTTTTTCTAATACTGCAAGATGTCGCTGTAATTCCAAAAATGTTGTGAAACATGAAAATTTTGAAAATATCGTATTCCCCCAGCCAAAAACATTAAATCGATAAACAAAAAAATACGTGTCTGATATTTTTCAAAAATCTATTTATCGATATCAAATTCGATCCCCCCAACTCCACCCAGTGGGTGGGGTGGGGGGGTAACTTCAAAATTTTAAAGGCAAACCCTCATTTTTTATTTCGGAATCTAATTCTCCGGACAAAAATACATCAATTTTGTTTGAAAAATCTTTTCCTGATACCGCAAGATGTCGCTGCAATCACGAAAAAAGTTGTGAAACGTGAAAATTTTGAAAATAACCTATTTTTCAATTTTTAAATTATCGCATGTGTTCAAAATGCTCTCCGTTCACTTCTTGACATTGGCAAAGACAGAGATAAAAATTTTCCATTGCACTTTCTACCATCCGAGGTGGTATATCAACACAAGCATTTATGATCCGCTTCCTTAATTCTTCCAAATCACGAGGTTTAGTGTGATATACTTTACCTTTCAAGTAACCCCAAAGGAAAAAATCAAGTGGAGACAAGTCTAGGGACCTTGCTGGCCATTCAACACTACCTCTCCTACCGATCCATCGATTTTGAAAAGTATTATTCAAATAATCCCTAACAATGTCACGATAGCGTGCGGGAGCCCCATCTTGCTGGTACCAAACGCTACCAAACTCATCACCAGCTATCTCCTGTATAGCAGGAACTATTTGAGTCGTTAATAAATCTAAATACTTGTCACCTGTTAAATTACCCTCTTCAAAAAAATGGTCCTATTACTCGATCTCTGAATAACCCTGCCCAAACATTCAATTTTTGTGGATACTGTGTACGTGCTTCAAGTATCCAGCGAGGGTTTTCGTCACTCCAATATCGAAAATTATGGCGATTTACTTTACCATGCAGTTCAAAAGTTGCTTCATCAGAAAAGACGAGTAACGAAGACAAAAAATTCGGATTCTGAATAATCCTTTCCGCCATTATTTCACTAAATTCAAGACGCCGATGAAAATCATCTTCACTTAACTCTTGATGAAGGTGAATTTTATACGGATGAAATTTCAAACGTTTTAAATTGTTGTGAATTGAAAAAATAGACATTTCAAGCTGCTGACTAGCTTTTCTAATAGACAATGCATGATTTTCAATGAATGCTCGGGCTACTTTCATTCCTCGATCTTCTGATGTTTCAGATCTTGGTCTTCCAGGAATTGATCAATTTTTATTTGTCTGTGTTTCCTGAAATCTTTTGATAGTACGAGAAACAGTAGATTTAGAAATTCCTACTTGATCACGACGAAAAGTTTCATTAAATAAAACAATAACTTCATCATACGACCTTTCTCTCTCCCCCCACCCTCTCATCATTGAAAGAGAAACTCTTTCATATTCTGTGAGAGAAGACATGATGAAAAAGAAGCAGAAGAATTAAATGACCAAAAAAATTATATTTTCGTTAAAATGTCGTAATTTAATCGAAACGATTGCGTTGTTGCCTCTGCAAAAGTTGCGAGTGATATGAACATTCAAAATTTAGATGTTTGAATTCAGTTCATGGAAATTTTAGTAAACAAATGTTTCTACAAAAGTCGCAAGAGAGGGACATCGAAAATTTCACACGAAAATTCATTTCGTAGAAATATTTACAAACAAAGCCTCTACAGAAGTCGGCAGATATATCGAAAATTTTACACGAGAATTCAATTCTTAGAAATTTTAACCAAATAAAAAAAAAATAGTCAAATCAACAATTCGTTCATACTCGCCACGGGGAAAGATGGGGGGGGGGGGGGGAGCTCAACTTTGGTGTCAGAAAATATGTTTCGAACAAAATTAATGTACTTTTGTTCGGAGAATCAGATTCCGAAATAAAAAATGGGGGTTTCCATTCAAAATTCTGAAGTTGCCCTCCACCCCACCCACTGGGTGGAGGTGGGGGTATCGGATTTGATATCAATAAATAGATTTTTTCAAATATCAGGCACGTATTTTCCAATTTTTTTATTTGAGGGATGGGTCCCGAGATTTTTCTCCGTTCTCATCTTTTGATAACACCCTGTATGTAAGCATCCATATCTTTTTTTGTAATTAAAATTTTTTAAATTTGTTTTTTTTTCTTTTTAATTTAAATCATATAAAATATATTTGTTTTCTCAGACAATTGGACGCATGTCGCTGAGATCATGTGATGGTAAATTAGTGTTGTCAGCATACCGTGACAGTGGAGAAAAAAACATAAGAAATTTGCTTTCGCGATTGGTAATTCGAGCCGAAAAGAACAACGCAACGCAAAGTATCGTAATAGAAGGACACCCTCAGCAATTAAAAAAATTTACGTAAGTGTTGTATATCATCTAATAATTCATTTGAGATAATGGAATTCATTTGATAAAATAGTACTTCTTTTATTTCTGTACTTCGATGACTACGAAAATAATAATCCCCTTGGAAGTCATAAAGGGATTTCAAAATGTGGTGCCGTGTATCTTTCAATACCGTGCTTACCTTCATCTTTCGTCTCTAAATTAGACAACATTTTTTTATTTATTTTATTCAACTCTCTAGATAGAGCTACTTTCAAAAATGAAATCATATTCACAAAAGTTATAGATGAACTGAGATATTCGGAAAATATTGGAATAACAGTAAATTATTTGAATGAAAAAGTAACACTTTTTTTCAAGTTGGCGCTCGTTTTGGGTGACAATTTGGGTATTCATTCGCTTTTTGGATTTACGGAGAGTTCTAATGCTGCATTATTTTGTCGTTTCTGTCGCATTAATAAAAAACAAATAAATACAATAGTGGATGAACATCAATGTTTAGTGCGAACAGAAGAAAATTATGACACTGATGTGGCAATGCAAAACGTAAAGATTACTGGTATTGTTGAGAATTGTCTTTTCCATTCTTCACCACAATTTCACGTAACACACAATATCTCAGTTGATGTAATGCATGATATTCTAGAGGGGATCTGTCGATATGACCTCGGTTTAATATTCCATAAATTCATAAAAATTGATAAATTGTTTTCGTTAAGTGACGCTAATACAAGAATTGGAGGATGCGATTATGGATCTAGTAAAAATAAACCGCCAGAAATATTAGAATCGCACATCAAAAGAAAACGTTTAGTAATGTCAGCATCAGAAATACTTAACCTCGTTCGATATATATGTGTGATTTTTGGTCCTTTAATTCCTCATGGTAATGATGTTTGGAATTTATATTTGCAATTACGTGTTATTGTAGAGATCGCTGTCAGTTCTCATCTACATGTCAATATGCCTTCTGTATTACGAGTAAAAATTTCAGATTATTTGAACACACTCAATACTTTGTTTCCTAATAATCTCAAACCGAAGCACCATTTCTTAACTAATTATTCAAGAGTATTATCGTTTTCTGGACCATTATGGAAATTGTCCTCGATGCTATTAAGCATCAGCTCCATTTTAGTCATAAGATATTGAACACAACAATCTCTACAAAATTTGTTTATAAGCCTAGTCATATCACGAGGTCCACATGGTTTGACTGGCCCGAGGCTTCATACTTTAAACAAATATTACCAGTTCACATTCGAGATATTCACACTTTATATTCAATTAAAGTCATCGAAGTTGAAGGCATTGTTTTGTGTGAGAATAGTGTATTAATGATACCGTCGGTAGACGACCCATTATTTCATTTTATTTACAAAATTATTACGTATAATTCGGACGATATTTGTATTGTTACGAAGCAGTTCAACGATGTATACTTAAACGAACACATGCAATCATATGAAGTCGTGAGTAGAAATTTCGATTGGAAATATTTACAATTAGACGATTTGAAAGGGGTTGTGTCAGCTCATATTATAAAAACATGTTTTAGTAATGACTATATTATAAAAAAATGGTATTAGTTTATAAGCAAATAAAAATATTTTGTACTGAAATTGATGTATATTCATTTTTATGCATTTTCTCACATATTACTTATTAATTTTATGTATTATTGCCTAATTTAATAATTCATTCATTACTTCATTTGAATTCCTATACATTTTATGTAAAAACTGTAATCATATAATGCAATCTTTTTTTGCATGAACAAATAGTAGTGTTATAAGTAGCATTCTGCACCAATCTGCTTTACCATCATAGTAGCAACTCCATCAGTAAGTCAGGGGTTTATCGATCGATGTTGTACTATAGTACGGTGTATGCAGGCTGCACCCAATCACCATCAGCCGGTAAGTCAGGGTTATTGATCGACGTCGTACTGTAAATGTGGACTAGACCCAATCTATTTCTCATCAGTCGGTGAGTCAGGTTTATCGATCTACTTCATACAATAGTGCTGTATTTAAGTGATGTTGTCATCAATGGAAAAGAGTGTAGATAATATTATGCATAAGCGTTGATAACCATACAGAACATTTATTCTCAATGAGGTTTAGAATTACCATACTTTTTTTTTCCTGGTAATCATTGCTAGTTGATGTTATCATCAATCGAAGGAATGCAAGATAATGCACGATTTGATGATGATGAAAAAAAAAACTTTCTATGATGTTTAGGCCTATTGAAGGAGAGTGGGGTTCAAGTAATACATTTCCTGGTAATCTTCAATGTATGAATTGCATATTCAGTTTCTCCTGTATCATTATACGATGTAATATTATAATTTCAATCGAAACATTGGGAGGTAATAAATGCGCAATTAATGATGAATAAAACTAATGGTTTCAGATTACCGACGGTTTTATTTGGATCGCTGAAATATTTTATAAATGATATCAGCTCATTGCAATTCATTAGGTGGGAAATGTTTTTAATATCACTTCTCAGACCATTTCTCGGTAATCTAATAGTAGTGGTATAGGCTATGTTCTGAGTAATAATTCAAATTTCGTACAATAGCGCGCCATATTTCACAGCAGTCGGTAAGTTAGAGTTCTATATTTCCCACGGTCGGTTTTATGCGACGTTACCGATCGGAAATAACATGTTATACTATAGTTCTACGTATTATCGATGGAATTTCATGATCGATCGATTTTTATGTGGGAAAGAATATGGCTGATTCTCATGTACTATAGTACTACAAATAAATATTTGTATATGGTTGATTATCATGTACTTTCGGGATTTTACCTAGAGGTGGAGTCTAAATTTCTCATATCTTAGGAATAGTTCACCGAAATGCCGCCAGTGTTGCATGATCAAAGTAAAATCCTAATGAAATTTTTTACATGGGGAAACAATATGGTTGATTCTGATGTACTATAGTACTAAATATAAAAAATTTTTATATGGAAACGATATAGTCGACAGAATCCACCAATGCGCATGCGTCAATTTTAGCGCAAAAAATATTATGAACACATTCCAAAAATGTTTGATGAATAATTATAATATCTTTTATATAATAATTTCATAATTATATTCATCAAAAGTGGTGGGGATGAATGTATAAAATGGGAAGAATATTCAAATATAGTGTTCAGTATATTTAAGAGAACTTCAAGGAACGCGCGCGACATTGGAAATGGAAGTAATAGTGGATATGCAAGGATTCAAATGAAGAAACAATGAATTTATCGTCAAAGAGTTTGCAATGATACAGCTTGATAACAAAGATGATCATGGAACACGTATATTATTCAAACCACCATGCAAGTGGGATGATTTACCAAAACAATATAAAGTAACAAATTCTTGGCTGATACGCAATTACCATGGGATATTTTGGGATGATGGTGATATACCATATGAAAAATTGCGTGATATTCTAGAGATAATATTGAAGGATGTGGATTATATCTATGTCAAAGGTGTTGAGAAGAATGAATAGTTACATAATATAATTGGATATACACAGAAAAAAATTATGAATATTGAAAAATTTTTATGTTCATCATTGAAAAATGTGTATGGTTCTGATTGTAATTATCATACATTTGAGAATTTCATAGGCTTCCATCGTGCTCATGAAAATGTTAAACAATTTAAAAGTTGGTTTGAAGAAAAAAGAAAGAATTATTTAATAGAAAAAATATTTTTTAACAAGAAAAATTCATTATAACTTTGAAACGAATTAAATAAAAAAATATTAATCAAAAGAATATGTATTATATTTACTTTAAACCTCATATTATCCCTTAAATTGCTATTCACATTATTCGCTAACGGGTGTGAAAAAAAGGCTAACAGGTAGCATTGTTATGGCACGCGCCATTTCATTCAAATATAGATAACAGAGGAATATCAGTAGCACCACCTCAGAATATACCTATATATTGGAGGTAATAAGCGTGCGCATCATCCCTCGTAATGCCCAAATCTCATTGGGAATGACCCTCCGACGCACGACCTCCCCCGATGATGTCAATCATTTTTTTTTTTCAAAGACAAAGCACAAAGCTTTTTTCATATTTCCCATATTATTCGAAGTTATCAATCAAGCAACTAGCATTTTCAAGACGTTGAGCAGAAAAATTTATATCAAAGAAAATTATATTAAATAAAAAAGTTATAAAATAAAATTGTGAAAGGTTATAAAAGCAGTGAAAAAAATATTAAGTATATATGTTATTAAGTTTTGAAAAAAATTCCATAATTAACCTAAATCAATTTTTAGAATCCTATAAATCATTCTATAAAAACATTCAATAAATTTTATATATTTCTAACCTAATGTATATGAAAAACAATAATTTTTTATTGATAATATTATATATTTCATTATAGAAAAATGGATTCATTACCGTACATGATTTTCACTATCCATATTCCAATGGAATGGTTAATAATTGATGATTCTTATGAAAATTTATTGAATCAATTGATGATTATAATTGAAAATTATGTCAATATTCATGGGACACATGAGGGATTAGTCATCAGCATTAACGGCATTCAAGCTGCTTTATTCATCAACGTGCTAACGAGGATAATATGGTTCAAACGTATTAGAATCGAGGATGATCCTCGTCCAGCAATGGTTCATTATTATCCACCGTTAGCACCACCATCATTGGAGGATGAATGGCATTTTGATAATAATAATAGTAATAATGATGATGATGATGATGATGATGATGATGATGATGATGATGATCAAGGAATGAGGGTGGTATTTATACAAGAATGGTTAGCAATGATCAATGATGATGATAGTGGCTTCCATTCAATTGATGATGATGTTTTTTACAATTAAAATAATAAGAATTTTTTTTTAAGATATATTTTTTTATTCCCATCACAATCCTTCATTTATTTTCACACAAAAAATATGTTCAATAATTTTATAGATTTTTATGTCATTTTTCGTACAGTGCCACTAATAGGTTTATATTCAACTATGCGATCATGCAAAATTAAACAGTAAGCGGAAGTATTGGCGGGGAATTGAATGGATGATTCAAACTCAATTCTCACATCTACTGGTCCAGATTTTATATTTTCATCCTGCTTTGAGCAGTCGATAACAACGAGAGGCGCTATGGTTGCAAATTCACTTCTAGTTAACATAGGATCGGTATGTTTTCCATAGTACGACGGTTGAAAATTTGTGTACATGTCATACAACATAGCATATTGATTGCGATCAAAATCAATGTTGAGATTTCCATATGGATATGATTGTAAATTGAGAAATACTTTGATGTCACGTATGTTGCAATGGTTGAAACGACTGTTATTTCTTCGCGCTGAATTTCTTTCTCCTGTTTAAAATCCTAGAATAATGTAACGAGGTTTGTCTAGTTGTGTCGTAGTCTTGACAGCCCAAACATTTTTCATTGATAATGGAAGCAGTGGATACTCATACAAATCACAAGTACGAAAGCTCATAGGAAGGGTTGGATCTCTTGCAATATAATTCAAAAGTTGAACTTTTTGTGTATCTGAGACTTTGATGTACGTTATCAACCACTCAATTTTCTGAAGTGTAAGTTTAACATCTTCCGCTGTAGTTTGAATATAAGCATTCATATCTGTACTTGTTCGTGTGAGAATCAATTCATGCTTGGCATTTACAATCACTTTTCCATAATCTTCAGCAAATCCCAACAGTCAATTCAATGGAATGCTGATATCAAAGTATCCATTAGCATCAATTAATTTAGTGTCATCTGTAGGCAGCCATCCAGCATTTTCCAAAGAATAACTTTGCTCTGAACGCGATGAAACATACCCTTTCATGAGTGATGTTATACCAACTTTTTTACATCGATCAATTTCGACGGCATTCAATTCATAGCGTATTTCTTCGAATAGATGACAAACAGCTAGATTGACGAGTGTTGTAGTCGCGACGGCAGGCAAATCATCTTTAGTTAGTCTTCCGCAGATATGTAATGAGCTCTTGCTCGGCAATAAGCACAAATCCTGATGTTGTACTGCGATGCGAATTTCATCGTTGTTACTGAAGGTCGACGATGCATATGGCTAATGTGCATGAAATCTCATAATGTGCAATGGATTCATCAAAAATGATTGGTTCTTGCGTAGTTAAAGTTTTTTCCATGGTAGCAAACAGAACAAACAACAACAAAATTTTATTGTTTTCCACGCAGCTTTAGGCCGAGATTCTTCAAAAGTTGAATGTTCTGATGTGTGAGGCGTGCACCTTGTCTTCGATGACTGATGAGTTTTCGGCATGTTCCTCCACTTTTATAGCTTCCACCATGAATTTTCGATGGTACTTGTGTAATTGTTTCGCCTGTATCGTATACTATCCATATTACTTCATCGATTTCAAATGTAATCTTATGGTGATAACTTCACCGCGAAAATTCACTAGATGATTGTCTTGATCAACTATTCTCAACTGTGGATGTTGTATTACTTGCACGGCGACTGGCATGTAAATGACGTGTGTTGGAACTTCAAAAATCTTATATCCTGGTGGGACACTGGGGAAAAATTCATGTATCGTGTGCACTCGATGTTCATTTATATAAGCACCCGTTGTAATGTTACACTCAACACAAAGTGCATTAACTTTCAAAATTATCACAGGTTAATCTGATTTGTAGGTTATGTTGGGTGGGTAGACATGTGGTTTGAATCCAAGTAATTGTCCTATTGAGTTCTTCGCTGTAAAATCTATAAAACGATCACACTTGATTTCACAACATAATTCATTGTTATTGGGTTTGAGGGTTATAGATATATCTGGTAAGGCTTTTTGCAGATAACTTTCAATATCTTCAATTTCATAACTGCCTGTAGGTATGAAGATTGTGCGATATCCCATCGGAAGATCGGTCTCAGTATCAGCTAAATTTTTTTCATCATTCAAGCGAAATTGGTTGTTTGTCACATCAATATTGGGAATTGAATTGAATGTCAACAATTCAATGAGCCCCAATACATAATTATTATCCGGCGCCAGTTCAATTGGTAGGAAATATTGAGCCTCGAGTATAGAGGATCGTCCAGATACTGTCAATGTCATTGAATCACTCATGACTGATAGCCAGTTGTCCTTGAGCATTTATTTTATAGTTGTTTAGTCGAAAATTTCAAACATAGATGTCCACATATCAGTGTGTTGCAATCTTGATATTTCTCATACTTATATTTTACCCTACCAACATCGAGATACTCCATTAAATCTTGTGGAGGTCGCAAACTGCCAAAACTATCAAAATATGTTACGTCATTGTTTTTCTTTTCATATGCTACCCAATGTGTACCGGGACCATCCTTATCATCAAGATTGATAATGGCAGATTCATATTTTCGTGGACCAGTTGTCGGTAAATTATTTCGCATGAATACACCACGAAAATGAGGGATACGCATAAGTTTCGCATATTTAATAAGATCAGCATCAGTTAACGCTCGATGTGGTAGGTTTACAAGTTTTTTGCTGTTGGTTTCAAATAAAGACCCATTCCCCTCTTATATGGTGTCAAATACAATCCCTTTCCCAAATGCCAACTCCTCCATTTTCATATTGTGACGTTTATTCTCCTCAAGTTGTTGTTTCGCTGCATTCGCATCATTCACAGCTTTAGTTATACCAGCAGCACCACCAGCTAGAGCACCAGCAGCACTTGAACCAGCAAAAATTGGTATGAGAAATGGTAAAACACCCCCCGTTTTCAATAGTACAGGTAAAATCCTTGGCGGAGAGCCCACTTTACTCTTTCCACCGGCTTTTTTTACAGCAGCACGTGCACCATTCAACGCAGACTTGAGAACATCTCCATCGGAATTTCGCATGGAATTTTTCGCTTCTTTCACAATTTGTTTGAATGTTGTCATTGGTGTCTTCTTACTCCTCTTTCTCCTTTGCTTTCCTCATCTTTTTTTTTCTCTCCATACCCGCACCAAGTTTTGATTTCAACTTCATGATATTAGTTACACCCAAAGCCGCAACCCTCTCACCAATACTCGTGTTTTTATTGAGAACACGTTCCAAAGCCCTTTTTTCTAACACTTCATCAGCCTTATTTCTTTCAAAAATATTATCACGATACTTTGAGTATGCAATATCGTGATCCTTGCATGCAGCATCGAGGGGATTGATTCCTGGATCACCGCGTGCCAATCTCTTTGATAATTTGGTGCCAGGACCACAATATTGATAGCCAGGAATATGAAATTCAAAAGGAAGCTTATTGATAATACTGTTCTGAGACCCTTACCGCGAATATTGCGCCTCCGCAGTGAAGACATGTATCCTCAATGATAGTCACAGGACAAATGAAGTAAAATCATTATATTTCCAACCTATATAAGCAGACATCTTTCATGTTAAATATTTAATCATAATGATGATGATGCGCAAGAAACAACAGACAAAGTTTAAATTCAACAAACAGATCACAACATTACCTATCATGAACTTTGATAATCAAATACCGAAACAAAATATGATAAAACGTCATGGGGAATTGTTGCCTCATAGTATACGTGCAATTTTTTGTGGTCCATCGAATTGTGGCAAGACTATTGCACTTTTATCACTTATCACACAGCCAAATGGTTTGAGATTTGAAAATATTTACATATATTCAAAATCACTCAATCAACCAAAGTACGAGTATCTGGAGAATATATTGAAACAAGTGAAGGACATTGGGTATTTTCCATTCAATGAGCATGAAGAAGTTGTAAAACCTGAAGATGCCCAACCAAATTCCATAATGATTTTTGACGATGTTGCCTGCCAGAAGCAAGATAATATTAGAGCTTTTTTCTGTATGGGGCGCCATAGAGACATCGACTCGTTCTATCTTTGTCAAACGTATACTCGTATTCCCAAACATCTAGTGCGAGACAATGCCAATTTGATTGTGCTGTTTCAACAAGATGAAATGAATCTTAAGCATATCTATGATGATCATATCAATACAGACATAACATATACACAATTCAGAGATTCATGTTCAACATGTTGGAAAGATAAATATGGCTTCATAGTAATTGACAAAGACAGTGATATCGATTCAGGGAGATATAGAAAAGGCTTCGATTGTTTCATAAGTATAAATTGAGTTGTCTGGCGTGATCCTACCTCCAGTTCCAATTTGAACTTGAATACATCAACATGGCGAACAAAAATCATAAAACCGAAAAAGAAATATTGAGCGAAATAGTGAAAGTGAGTGACATAATTCGACAAAAGCATAAAATGATCAAATTGGGTAGAGACAAAACAGAGCAAGCTATGAAAGAAGTTTTCAAACGATTAGTGACACCTTTGGAAAAATTGATAACTACATCTAATCAGATGAAACGTGAAATTAAAGATGAGCCTGCAGATATAATTCCGAAAGATGAGATAGATCAAACATATGCAACAGCTCTAAGTGAGAATGATGATGGAATTGATGACACATACAATAATAGTGAATTTAATGGAACAATCAATGAATTTGAGAGTGATGATATTACATTTGAGAGTTCGCCATTGAAACCACAACAATATGAAACAATCAATCAAGTTGAGAGTTCACCATTAAAACAACAAGAAAATAATTCGACATTTTATTTGAAGAAGTTGTTCAGCATTAAGAAAGGATTGGATACGAGATTTGGTGTTCGTAAATTGAAAGATAATCGTTTGATGATTGGTGATTCATCTATTGAATTCAAAGATAATATGATTTATGTTGCTAATGAACAATATCCTGAAACACATGGATTGATTGAGTTATTATTTACCAAAACACCAAATGAATCACTTATAAGTGATATTGATAAACAAAATTATATCAAAATTATTAATTCAACCAACACACTATACAAACGTTATGATCCTGATGCGAGTTTTATATTAGATAGAGGTTTGAAATATCAAAATTACATCGCAAAATCCATTCCATCACCACAAAAGAAAATGAAGCTGAGAACGAGATTTGGGAAATCATTACCCTACTATAAAATTAGTAAAAAGAGTAATGATGCGATAGATTATGTATATTGGGATGATCCAAATGAACTCATCGGCCGTCTTCGTTTACTCTTAGCATCTCAAGCAGCAGGCAATTCCAGTCATACGAATGAAATCATCTCTATCATTGAGGAATTACGAGAGGCTGAAATTATTTATTAGTTACCGGTATATATTTTTCCCCTTCATTCATCAATCAACTATTGAACTGTAACAATCGGGGGGGTGAGGTGGAGGCAAAAATGAGTGTAGATATATTTGGGCGAAAATTTACAAAAGGTGTTAACAAAGACATTAATCGAGGCCCGCCTGGCTATGGATTTGAAGTCACTACTGACAGCCAGTATGACATGGAGAATAAAAGATTATGTAATGTGGCTAGTCCTGAAGATGCCAATGATGCAGTGCCATATGCAACTATGATGACTACTATCAATCATGAACTTGAACAAATTAAACAGAGTATATCATCAATACGTAATGATGTTGATATTCAAAAAAGAATGTATCAACTATGCGCAATAATTTTGATATTCAAAAAAAAAATATTGCATCTATACGTCATGATCTTGAAGTTCAAAGAGAGGATTTTCAACGATATCATGGAAAAGAAGCAGACTTTCGGAAACAAAATGAAATATTCAAAAATTAATAGCGATATTATGAGAAAAAACATTCATCTTCAAGCATCATTTCACATCCAACAGCTGAACAAGTAGGAGCACAATGGTTGTCAAAAACTTGGACACGATAGTGAACAGAAAGGTGGCATTGGTGGAAGAGCTGCATAAACCTGCTCGTGTACATTACGTTCGACGTCATGTTGATATGAGAGGATTGGATGAGACTTGGCAAGCAGATCTCGTTGATATGACAGCCTATGCAACAAAAAACAATGGTCACAAGTACTTGCTAACAGTGATTGATATATTCTCAAAATTTGCTTAGGCCATACCTTTGAAGACTAAAAATGGAAAAGATGTTGCAAATGCAATGAAATCTGTCCTAAATACTGGGCGAACTCCATAAAAATTACATGTTGATCGAGGCAAAGAATTTTACAACAAAGATTTCAAATTACTCATGAAACAATACAATATTGAATTGTATTCAACATTTACAACTTTAAAAGCGTCAATATGTGAACGTTTCAATCGTGCCCTATAAAATAAAATGTGGAAACAATTCAGTCTTTGTGGAACATACAAGTGGATTGACATAATACATGATTTGATTGCGAAATATAATGACACCAAACATCGAACGATTAAAATGAAGCCTAGAGATGTTACAACGATGAATGAAAAATATCTACTCCGAACTGTATACAAGCATCATCATGTGGAGAAAAAGCAGAAGCATAAATTTAATATCGGTGATAAAGTTCGAATAAGTAAATATAAACATTTATTCGAGAAGGGGTACACACCAAACTGGACAACTGAAATATTTACCATCACCGATGTGCTGAATACGACTCCTCCAACATATAAACTCACTGATTACCAGGATCAACGAATCGAAGGATGTTTTTATGAAGAAGAGCTCAATAAAGTGAAATATCCAGATACATATCTTGTGGAGAAAGTTAAACGTAAACGTATAAATAAATATTATGTAAAATGGTTAGGATTTGATAATTCACACAATAGTTGGATAAATAAAGAGGATTTGTAAGAAAAAAAAATCTCATGTATACAATTTATTTACATTACAATTTTTCATTGAGTAAATTATGATAACCCCATGGAAGAGTATCAGTAGTTTGATGAGATATAATTCTTTTGTCATCTTGCCAACTCAATGCTACTTTCCTTTGTGCTATTGTGTGAACTTCATGTTTTTCACTTCTAATTAAATATTGATTTATCGATAAGTTATGATGTTCAAACAAACACTGTTTATAATCATCAAATTTGATTTTTTTAAGTGATGATGCTTCAATGCCTTTTGCCTTTTTATAATCATCATTCAATACTCTGAATGAATATAATTTGGCACGTAGTCCGATGAACTCAGTCATAATGTTGCCATTATTCTCATCTTTCATTAACCCTAATACTTTCTCATTCACCAACGGCATACTATAAATATTATTTTGCGGATAATCACTTGTATCAAACTTGTGAATGTCACGTTTCATTATTTGATACACATCAGGTGTAATTAAATGATAGATGAGACTATCATTATCTGTATACATTAATTTGGATTGTCCATGTGGAAAAATTTTCTTAATATACTCATAATGGAAATCATAAATAAATCTTTGATATATCTAAAATTGTATATCCGACAAATATTGGTTTACTAAATTTGACTTCAACCCTATTCAACTCAATGATTACCATATCTTTATCGAAAATAGTGCAGCTATGAAAATTGGGTTTAGCAATGAGTGCTCGTGCACCATATCTCCCATCCCACTTTGTCACCAATTTCACTTCCTTATGCTTCCGAACATTCTCCATAGTTTTACCATTGTAACGGCGCTCAGTTTTGTCCCTCAAAACTTTGCTGCCGTTAACGTTGTCCTTGGTACAAGGGATGCCACCCCGATTGCCTGAAAATGGGCTAAAGATTATCGGGGAAACCTTTTTAAATTAAATTACAAAAATACAAGCATCAATTAATTTTAAAGAAAATAATAACGTCAATTTATTTAATATTGAAAAATAATATCCGGATGAAAATTGAAATAAAAAATATAACTGAAAAATAATAATGTTTCTTTCTTTATGCAAAATAATTAATTGAAATAAATGTTCTAATATTTTTGGCCGTAACGATAGACGGGTCTACGGCAGTGCGACAATAAAATTCTGTACAACAAATAACTTTCTCACTCATACATTTCACTCATCACACTTATCACACGATTTATCACACAATTCATTCTTTACTATTATTCTATTCATTCGAATATTCTAGCGTTAATTAATGGGGAACATTTTATCCGGAGGGGTTTATTATTTGTTCAATTAAAACTTTCATACTTCTCATATCGAACGAATATTTTAATAATAATGATACCGAACATTCATTCAATTCATACTGCATACTTTTTACACAACATCTAATTTATTTACCCGACAATTATTATTACGAACACTCATTTTCCACTATCTCAATTCACACGTTTCACTGGATGCTCGTGCACAGCAGCAGCATTTTTGCCTCCATTAATTATTCGTCAATTCATTTTTATGACGTTCCGGATATTTAAAATTATATACAGTTGACTACCATGAACTTGGTATTATTGGTCTCCAGGGAATGGCCGCAATGTGATTGATGATAGAGGCTCGCCACGTGATGATGCACAAGTCGGTCTGTTCAAACACGTAATGCTCACGCAAAATAATCCAATTATCCCTTTGGACAACATTACGCATCGCTCTTTCTCTTGGCGGTCACATAATTCGTCTCTAATCCTGGACATTTTATTGGCAGTATTTCAGTACCATTATCATCTTTTCACCTGCCCAGCTCACTCATCATAGTACGCACCATTTTTCACCGACGTCCATCTTTTTTCGTCACACGCCTCGTGGTCAGAGCGTTTACTCACTTAGTTGTCTCTTATTCGGCGGTCGCCATGGTAGTAATTAATTTTCGTCTATCATGCACGTACGTGCCTCGCTCTGTCGTCTTCTGACTCGTTCGGCCACTTCCAGGCATCCTCGGCTCGGCTCTCGCTGCTCACACTTACACTCATCCATCCATACCACATTCATACTTTACATTTCTCGATGCGTGGCGAGCCACCATATCACACCATATACTGAATTAATCATCAATTTGAAAAATACTTTTTGAAATTCATTTTTTGCTTTTTTTCTTAAATCAGTATTCAGATCAATATATGGTTTCAACCAAGCTGATTGGTTGAATTTTAGGATTCTATGTATCTTATAAATCTTCATACCCAAACTCAAACATTGTTTCAAATTTTTATAATAAATTATATACTTTTCTTTGGGTAGGAGAGTTGTCAATAGTTTCGAATTTTTCCCTGTTGGTGGTACAAAGTGCTGAGGACATAAAGGTAATTCACTATGCATGTCATGAAGCTCTTCCGGGTATATCAAATCAACTTCAAATATATAACCTAATGCTGAATCATTGGGAATGTTCATTATGTCATTTTCATTAGTTAATTCATTCTCAATCCATTGAAATCCACCAGAAAGTAAATATTCACTCATAGCTGCACCATAAAGATTGTTGACGTCAAAATACATGAGATATGATTCTTCTTCATTTGGATTGAATTCATCACCCATGTATTTATTATTCGCTTTGGCATAACGATTCGAACATTGTGCTACACCACCTCTTATGCCTTTTTCAATGAATAGTAACATTTCTGGATCTGTTAAGAGTTCTAATTTTATATCGGTGTATTTGAGCATTGCATCAAAAGCTAAACCTGGTGCTGTGTAATAATGCAATGGATCTAAATTGTATGTTGAGTAGCAACTACGTCTAAAATTTTCGAAAATATCCACTAAAAGTAATACATCAGTCTTGAGGTAAAGATCGGAATACTCTCCCAATGTTCTAATCTTGAATTTATTCCAAATCGTTTTGGCATGTTCATAATTATCATCTGTTATTTCACAATCATTTAATCTTGAAAAGAATTTATCTTTCGTTGGCAATTCTTTCTCATCAAGTTTTTCCCAACTATCAATATATTCATAAGGAAAAACACCTTTTCTTGTAACTAATTTATATTGATCGTTAGATTTATAATACTTTCTAGTAATCACTTTATCATCATCATTTATGTTTGACGATAATTTATCAATGCTACTGGCCATGAATCTGTATGAGTCGATGAATCGTAGTGTTATCTTGGTATCTTTCACTTTTTTACTGAATGAAATATATTTTTCTTTATTTATCGGTAACAAAAATAGTTCTCCTTTAAAATCTTTAGCTATTGATTTGATTAAAAAGTGTGAATCATAGCCAGATAAATTGTGAAACACTATGGGAATATAATAAGGAAGTTGATAATTTATATTACAACTTTCATGAGCTGCACCACGATATTCTCCAGTCAGATGACAATGATCACGATGTTTTTCATCAATTTCGTTAAATGACTTTTCACATATATGACACAATCTTGCGTTATTGTACCCATGCTTTTATTGTATCGTCAATGCCTTCATAGGTTTTTTATTCTCGAAAAATATTTTATTCACTTTTATTGCTACTGCATACAATTCATCAGTAAACCATTTAATACAATCAGGATCTCTTTTCAATTCAAACTTCGATAATGAATCATTATATGAAAATTGTACATAATATGCAATGCTGTGTGGAATATGTTTTTGAGATCCATCCATATTTGATACCAAAATACACTCAAGGTCAGCATAAGCAGCGAATGGTACAGATTCTTTATATTTATAATTACTGAATGATAGTATTTTTTCATGTTCTTTTGTTGAAATGACTCGAAGTGTCTTGTTAATATTCTGACAATCCATTTTGTGATTATCATAAGCATTAGATGATTTCAAATGACATATACATCTATCACAAATGTGGGTGCGTCTTGTTTTACTTATTCGTCTTGACACTAATCGAGAAAGGTTTCGGATCCATGCAAAATGATAAATTTTTTTGAAATCCTCACAATTGCTTCTGATATTACTATCAATTATCAGTAAGAGAATTGTTGGTTCTTTACTATTTAGATTTTTGCTCATGTAATATGGAACTATATTACTTTTTTCTTGATTTTCAGCCTCAAGACCATATACATTAATTGATGAATTATTCATCACCTCAAATTTTGAGATTTGATCTAATGTCATTGGAAATGTAAGTCCCTCATATTCCAGATTCGCTTCCCTATAATGAGGATATGATGATGTTCTATTCACATGTGTAATTGCTTGATTATGAGCTGCTATGACACTCCACAAAAAACTATATTCATCATTGTTTTCAATGTTCACTACCGTTTTCTTCAGTTGAATATGTCTAGGTAATTTCAAAAATGTAGATATACCACCACTCAATGCAGTATATTAATTAAAATTAACAACTAAGTTGATTATTCCATTCATCGACCAACCAGAATCACGTTCTTCAAATTCAACAACTTTCATTAATAAAATATCTATAATGTTTTCTTGGTACCACTCATTGATATCAGTTGATCTTAGTATAGGCACATTTTGTGTGTTGTAATATTTAATTTCTTCAACCTTATCACCATTCTTGATATTTTCAAATTTGCATGATAATATGACATTCACTTTTATATTATCGATTTCACGCATTGTTTGTTTCACTTTAGCTATGAAAGTGTCTTTTGCATCGTTCAAAAGTGATTTTGAATCAATATGTTCAATGTTTGTAATCATACCAGTCTAAATTCTACCATTGAAAACTGATTGTAAATTATTCCACTCTATATTATTCTCACTCAGCTTAATGTTACCACCAATAATATCATATTTTGGTCTATATAATTCATTAAACTTCACAATCAATGATTGCAACTGCGAAATATATGTTAATACTTGCACTTTATCACTACGCGTTTTACATGTTCTTAAAATCTTATTAAGAAATTGTAAATTTTTAGCACCGATTTGTCGCCATTTGTTAGCATGTGTAATACTTTCCGTCGTATTATTCAAGCATGATTTAAATCCATCTTCCAAGTTTTTTATCAACTCACTATATTGTTTTTTCATTTTGAATAAAATATTAATTTGAACTTTTCGCGCTGAGATTCTTTTCAAAGTAATTCATCATTTGAGTGAGCATCCTTCTATAATGGAAGGAAAAAGAAGAGTGGGGGGAGACAAACAAAGAACTTTTATACTTAGTAGATGAAATGACCTCTGAAATATTATAGAACAAAGAACTTTCATCTATTTTGTTTACATTCGAAAGACAAAATGACCTCTAAAATATTGTAGAACTTTCAACCGTTTTTCTCGAAAGAGTGGGGAATCAATGATCTTGAAGAAAATCAACGTGCTCAAACTTGTTTCAACCAATCAGAGAGCAGCATTTTGATGACGTCATCTTTGAACGTGTTCAAACTTGTTTCAACCAATCAGAGAGCAGCATTTTGATATAACTTCTGGAATACTGTAGAATGAAGAACTTCTAAGCGTTTTTTCTTGAAAGAGGTGGGGAACGATGATCTGAAAGAATAATAACGTGTTCAAACTTGTTTCAACCAATCAGAGAGCAGCATTTTGATGACGTCATCTCTGAACGTGTTCAAACTTGTTTAAACCAATCATAGGATAGAAAAATATGATCGCTTCCCCACTCATATTTTTTTTTGATATGAGAGTGGGGTGAAAGTTATAAGAAGCATGGAAATTCGTCTATTCTCAATATTTCATCTTTGAACAAAATCAATGAAGCATACATCTCAAATTCTTAAAATAATATTTTTCTGAAATGGACTTCTCTAAATTGTTGTTTGTCGAGGAGGAAATTTTTTACCAACAAAGTCATGGGATCAGCAAGAAGTTGAAATAAACTATAAAGTGACTGAAATGAAAACTGTTAAAACTAAATTTGGAGAAAGCATTGTTGACATTAAATGAAGAGTTTACTGTTTTTCTAACATGAAGAATTGTAAAATATTTGCTGAAAGAACGAGACCAATACAAATTGTTGGCAGATGCAGCAACGAATGGAAAACTCAACATGCATTACATTGGTGGACAATATAGAGAATGTGAATTCATTAATGTTGAATGAAAAAAAAATGATATAATTGTATACTAATTTATTTTCAAATAAAAAAGATAAAACTCATTTTATCATGTACTTATTATATATAACCCATCACTTATTCACCAAACATTTGTTTTTTTGAAACGTGTTCATAATATTCTTGCGCTAAAATTGACGCATGCGCATTGGTAGATCATGAACTTCATCGATGATATGCACTACTATAGTATGAAAAAATTATACATCACGCTATAATACATGAGAATCAGTCATATTGTCTCCCCGCGTAAAAAATTTGACTGATCATGAATTCTATTGACAACATGAAAAATTTCTATATTATGCTATAGTATATGAAAATTAACTATATTATTTCCTTAGTGAAAAATTGACAGATCATGAATTTCATTGATAATTTGTAGTACATGAAAATCAGCCATATTCTTTCCCCCATAAAAATTGACAAATCATGAATCCCATCGATGATATATAGTACTATAGTATGATAAAGTTATACATCATGCTATAATACGACATATTGTTTTCAGTTGGTGTGAAATATGACGGGACAATTTGAAATACATCACACTATAGTACATGAATTCGAAATTTATCACACTATAGCACATGAAAATGTGAAATATGGCGCGAAAATTTGAATTTTGGTCCAAAACATAGCCTTATACACTACTAAGGTATGATTTGATGCATTTTTTATATTCAGTGAATTCAAATGATTTTCTTATCACTTCATAATGAAACGTGAAAGAAGTAAAGAATTAGAGTATAGTTTTCTCAATATAGTATATTTTGCAAACTGATATACATTATCAATTTCACTCTATTGTATGTTAAAGTTCTGTTACCATGGAAGTAGTAGCTATTACGGTGTATCCGCAATATCTATGATAATGAATAAATGTTTCGTGCTCACCATGAAGTTTCTAAAAATGTCATTATGAACTACATAGTAATTGAATTCAATACTTCTTCCACAATATCCAATTCATACATGAAGATGAAGCCCCTTGTCTCAACTTATTTGAGTTTTAGACTCATTTAATTTGTATTTTTCATCAAATGCATCGAATGCGACGAAAAACCATTTAATATATATTACATGATAAATTTAGATGAAATGCCATATAAAGTATTAAAAGCTACTCAATTTTATGAATATTTCCAATAAATGAAGCTTGAGATACAAATTTAATATTATTTAATTTTTCCCTGATATGAATTGCAAAGCTTTATTGAAGGATGTACGAAAAACCAGGTGTAGTATTACTCTGAGATAGGAGGAGTCATAATAATAATGTAATCAAAATGAACATGAAATTGATATAAGATATTGTTTGCCTTGAATCCCATCAAACACGTAGACTCATCAGATATTTTATAGACAGCATTTCCCATCAACTCAAAACGTCCTTGTTTCGAAGAATGATTCTTGAGTCAATACCTCCAATACTTTTACAGGTCATCACTATATATCTTTCAGACTGCAGATATGAGGAGAGTGTTTGATGCCAAACGTGTGTGCTGGTGGGAAATTCAAAATAACCTGGAATATGAAGAAGAAAATGAAATATATTTATAGAAATAGTCAATTGATACGAAAACAAAGTTGTCTTCAGGTTTTTCCCTACCTTTTCTGGATTATAAGCACCAGGCGCGGGAATTTTTGCATGGTCATTCGGCAATCGATATCGACCACTTATAGTATAAGCAGCACTTTTAACCCAGACTATGTCTGATTTTATCACATCATATGTACCAGGCCCCGGGACTGAAATTCTATCGTCCGTTGAACTTTTTTGTCTGCTTGCAATTGAATATGCCGGAGCTGTTTTTTTGTTGCCTTCCCTCGTGCCACCCAAAGTAGATGGCAATGTATAAACATTTGGCGCTGAAAATGAGTTGAATTGTTTACTAAAAGCACACAAATACACACACACACACACACACACACACACACACACACACACACACACACACACACACACACACACACACACACACACACACGAATATTCATGATGTGACAATCTTATTCCGTGATATTATTAATTTTATGGTGAAAAAACATAAATTTCCTGGAAGAGTAGTGCCGGAAATTCACACAGTTATTCAAAGAAATCTTGAACTGATGACAAATAATCAATTGACATTTTTATTCCCAAATGATTGCGATGAAATTCATGAATAAGTGTTCGACCGGAATAACTTGGTAGTCTATCGTATACTGTGAAAATTTTTGCGAAAAAACATGGGTAAAATGAGGCGCAATATTTACCCTACATTCAAGTAACTTTTCACACGCTAAGCATCGTAAAAAGTACTCCTGTTGCGGATTCAAACTATTAACTTGGGGAATGATCAATGCATGGCAGCACTTCCCAAGCCACAATACAGTATGCACTATTCGTTGGTGCGAGTGTGAGTGCATCGCCTAGTATGCTAGTGAATATAGCTGTGCAAGCGCGTAACAATACATCACACGCACAGTCACTGACCATCTACGCACACTTGTTGCGCATAACAGCAGATGCGCAGTGCCCTATTTGCATTAACGCCTAAAACTCACTGGCGCACATTCATGCAGCATGCATATTACAAGGGAATTACTTTTGCTATCTCTCAAAAAGTAACGTTCAATGTGCATAGACATAGTTTATATGTTCATTTGTGACAATTTATCTTTTCATCATTGTTATTAAGTAAAATTCATCAATAAGAACCAATCAACCAGCTACATCACCACGAGTAATCACATAGAAACAAAAATCAATACGAGTAATTATCAGATCGATAATTAATCACAGAGCAAATCAATTCGCCGGTCTACGTGATTTACAACCACGTGGAAGGAGTGTATGTGCACCGGTGATATACATAATTCATCATCTAACCTAACTAAAAATCAAGTATCACTTTTATGCAAATCAATTTTCAATTTACTCTTCATCAACATCACAAATATTCAGTAAAAATAAACAATTTGTGCTGTGTTTTTCAAGTGATACCATTTAAATAAATCAGAGATTATATTTTTGTATGTAACCGTAACTAAACCACGTGCATTTATTTTCAATACCAAAAATCTTGAGCTACAATCCAGCAAAAATCCAATTAACCAATTTACAGTCCACTTCCTTTATCATTATCATTATCAACTATAATTTTTATCATCTTTTGAACAATTCCATTACAACTCCTAATAGAGAGTAAAATTAATACATTTCATTTGTTTCATTTTATCGATCGTAGATTGTTTCATTTCATTGCAAACATTCTCGGATGCGTCAAAAATTGAATTATATGATTATGGTACTTCGCGAAGGTAGACTGTAGTGTAGAAAAATAATAGAAACATTCAAATAATTGACCGACGAAATGTATTTCGATAAATTTTGTGTGGAAGTATCTTTATATATAAAAATCTCGTGTCACGATGTTTGAAATAAATCGACTCCAGAACTACTCGACCGATTTTAATGAAACTTGGCTTATTATGTGTAATTTGGTCCAACTTAGACGATAGGATAGTTCTTATCTCGATCTTCAACAACAATATTCAATAAATATCAAATAAATGTTTGTAATAGGACAATGATATTGTTGTGACTGATTATTTCAAAAGAAAGTTATATTTAAAGATGGAATAAAATATTTATGATAAGGAAGTGGACTGTATTTAATAAGGTGAAGGATCGTAGCTCCAGATTTTTGATCAAAAAATAATATGCACGTGATTGACTCTATGAATTATAAGAATATATAAATTGAATTTATTTTAACACACACAATTAATGATTTTAACATGAATAATACTGTTGATTTTGATCTGTTCAATATGTTTGATTGTTTCTCTGTCTTTTTAATATTGATTTGATTGGCACAGATTGATTTGCACAGTGAAATTCCTTTTGTGGGAAAGATGATGAAATACTTGTATCACCGGTGCACATACACTTTTCCCACGTGGTCGTAAATCACGTAGGCCGGTGAATTGATTATCTCACTGATTAATTATCGATGTGATAACTAGTTGGTTGCACGTTGCGCGCGTCAAAAATTATAATCTTGACCTCAAGCGGTCATGCACTAATGAAGGCAACACTCATTTGGCGCCTCTATAATTGACACTGCAACGCGGTGACAATACAATCTCGCATAATGATTTTTTTACGCTTGGTTATGTAAACCTTGACCATGCACAATTCAAGTTCTTCGTCTGGTGAGTGTTTTGCGATTCACTCGGCAGTCATTAGTGATTTGTAATTATTCTCAAAGTCTCAATTTTCACACCACAAGAACACAAACTCAAAATTCGATTAAAACGTAAATACATTGGAAAACAAAATCTTAAACAGTGTTGCAATTGTGTTACAATTATAATACGAGATACGCAATACATCAAATTGCCAGACGAATTCTGCACTGTTGTGGACTCAAAAAAAAAAATTAATTTAGAGTGTGTTCCCGGATACATTGAATAATTATTCAGATCATTTATTCATTTGGCTCAATAATCGTGCTATTTTGGCAGCAAAGAATGTCGATTTGGACGAAAATAACTTCCAGATACAACAGTTGTTGCCAGGTGATCTGATGTCTTTCAAAGTAATAGACACTATTGTAGATCAAATCGAAACCGTGAATTTTCCAACTGAATTTTTGAATCCTTTGGATATATCAGGAATGCCACCGCACAATCTTCCATTAAAGATTGGTTCACCGGTCATTTTTCTGCGTGATTCAAATTCACTAAAATTATGTAACCGTACACGTTAGGTCATCAAAAGAATCACAGGAAATGTTCTTGACGAAATTATTTTGACGGGATAGTTTGAAGGAAAACTCATTTGTTGCCATGTATTTCTATGGTACCGTCAGAATCTTCAATATCTTAAAAAAAAACTGTGATTTCTTTTGGTTTTTGAAATGACCATACATAAGTTTCAGAACCAAATAATGTTCATTTGCGGCTTGGCTTTAGAAAATACGTGTTTCTCTCATGGGCTATATGCCGCCTGCTCACGTGTGGGGCAACATCCAAATTCATTTGTGTTAGCAAAAGACAGGCTAACCAAAAATATAGTGCAGAAATCAACACTTAGATAAATTTGAATTATAAACCGTAATGATTCATTCATTCGTTCATGAATATCAATTTTTAAATATTTTCAATAAGTAATTTTTGATAAGATATAAATTGAAAAAATTTATGTTCGTTTGTCAATAATCTCAAGTCTCTGAAAACTTTCACTGTTTGAAAATGGATGATCATTTGGAGAATTTTATTTTTTCTTTGGTCAAATGCCTAGGTTGGCACTATGTTAATTGAAACTGCATTTTTGACCACTAGAGTGCATCTTTGACCACTGTTTTCATATATGTATGTATGTATGTCGATGTCCGCGAGCTCCTGTGCGCCTCTGGTGCTAGGAATTTATGATACTGGTGGCGTGAATTATTAAATAATATAAAAATATGTTTCAAATCAAATAGTCTTCGCATAACTACAAAGTAATAGTAATGATTTATGTAACTTAGTACTCAGCAGATGTATTATTACTAGGCAGATGTGCACAACTAATATAAAGATGAAGAATAATTTATAGCTGGATCATATACTGTTTTATTATATTTGAAATTTGGATTTATATCGTTACCAATAATTATTTAGCGCGGCATTTTAATAGTAGTAGTATTATTCATTGATGGTAACTCGAGAAATAAATAGGAATCTATCAAATTTCCCCGGAGACAATTCCCAGTATATTGACAATAAACATTTATTGCAGTACTTCTCTATTATTTCATTCACGTATTTTATTCTTCCTACAATAACATACTTATTTGTAATTACTAACGAATTTCCATGTGTATTTTTGGTATTAAATGTACAATAAACTAATAAACTCAATATTCAAGATTGATATCATGTTGGCTACCTTGGTGATAGTTTCAACTAACTCAATCATTGCATCGGCATTATGCCCATTCAGTAGTGCACCCTATGAAACGGTGCAAGCCATTTCTAGTGCATTTTTAAATGTTTTTAGAGTGTCGCCCGGTCAGTGGCGCACTCAATTGACGATGCAACTGCCCTTCGGGCATCTTCGGTGCATCTCGACAACGCTCGTGGTCATCGCCACGTTCTTACCGGGACAATGTGATGACGCCATTATTCCAGTATCGCAGCGTTTACTCGTCCCACCGTAACCGGGCTTTTCTCGTTAAGGCTTTTCATATATCGATTATCAGGTTCTCTGCCCTGGCACGTGTTCTGCGTGTTGGGGCATGAGTAAGGGCCAAGAGGTGACCAGAGCTCCGCTGATAATTTGGTACCACGGGAGATTCGATTGGAAAAGCCCCTCCGTCACTTCGGTGGCGGAGTGATCGATCTAATTGGGTTGGACTCGTGGGGGTAGTGATTATCTCAACTGAGTAGTCTCAGGGGAGGTTCAGTTTTGCAGAACCTCATAAGAAATGGAAAGGACCAGCCAGGCCCTGAGTGTCAATGTGAAGAAATTCAACCAGGTCTGTGCTGAGCAGCATTCTTTCGTGGGATGTGTGGTAGTGTGTCAGTAGCAAGCTTTCGAGCGGCGTCCAATGCCTTTATGGGCGAATATGACGTATGCAACAATGTCTCTCTGCGGCGGTATGCCTGAAATGATAACTTCCAATGACGGTGCTGAGGTCGAAGTATATATATCATGTTGAATTGCATTAACGTTGTTGGAGATCATATCTGTCTTTGCACCAGCTCATTAATATTTTTATCCAAGATAGCGTTTTGCTGCTCGAGTTTCTTGATGTGTACCTGGTGATCAGCAACAGATTTAGAAATATTTTTGATTTTTTTAAATTCGTTTTTTAGCTCACGCATCATCTCAGTTAAATTATTATTGAATTGAGACTGCTGTTCCATAAAAGCATTCAAAGTGGATTCAGATGCAGCCTGTGGTGCTGGCGACAAAGTGGTAGACATAGTTCTTGCCAGTGTAGTTAACGATGAAGAAGATTCTGATGATCTAAGCCTGAACGATTGCATAGGACTAAACTTAGTAAAGCAGCAAGTATTAGCACCACAATAAGACAAATATAGTTTACTGCAGCTAGGATGGAATTCATGATGACATTCACTGCATTTACGTCGATCACGCATTAAAGGCTGCTTGTATCTGTAGCAAGTATTATTCATGCGGGTGATGCAGTGATCGATAATTCAGCGTGTTTGTAGTAATGGTCCGGTTATACAGATGACAGTGGTTGATAAAAAGTTAGGCACGCGCCTATTAAAATTGCGCAAGCGTACTAGATTCGATAAATATTGACGAATTGAGATAATATGCCAGCAAATTCTTCTAGGTTAGACCATTGAAGAGAAACGTTGCAAGCCAATTAAAGATAATAGGTGAACCGTGCAGTCACAAAAAATGGATCGAAACCACCGAAGATGAAAGCACTTGCAATTAAATCTGGAATCAAAGTGCAAAACGCTCTAAAACAGCAATAGACTCTAGACAAAGTAAGAGCAACTTGAAAAGCGTGTATTGTACTTACAAGATCCGAGAGAGAGAGGAAAAATGGAAAGATACTATAGTCACCCGTAGTAGCGAAAGGGTTAAATAAATTTCGAGTGGATTTTTGTACTAATCAATTTACTTTGTGCTAATACTCAAAGAGTTAGTTATCCACTGAGAGAATTTTCGACTGAGTATTACCCCGCAATGCATAGTCAGCCTGGGCCATACCGATATTTGATAGAAACCTATACATTTTGAGTTATTTTTTGATATGGACTGATACACATATTATGCGAATTAAGAATGAATATTACTTCGCTGCATGGTAATAAATGAAAGGAATCGTTTTCAACTCGAAATATGCTAAATTATACTAAGCAAATGTGAAAAAATGTTACACAGAATTGGAGTATTTTTTACTACTACTTTACAGGATAAAAGGTCGATAATATTTGATTTTGTGTATATGTACTTAGCATATGTATACTTCTACACGGAAAACAAATGATCTGCTTTGTGTGCGCATATTGAAAGTGAAACTTCTCACGCTTGAACAGTTAGGATGAAATTCAATTATACTGAATATATAAGGAATATTATGAAGTTTGAAATTAAGAACGATTTACAATACTGTTCGCATATGAATATTATTCTTAATCAATTTCTATAATCTCTACATTACTGGATGCTTCGACTTCCTGTACATTTTGTATAGCTGGTGCAATAACTGCAGTCGATACAATTGGTTTATGGTAGCTAAAATTTGATATATACGTTCTTGACTCGATTGTGTCGAGATAACGAGAAAATACAGCATCTACAGTTGTTCCTCATTTTGTTGTTGAAATATTCCGCTCATCAATCATTTGTAAATTCATATTTCAGTTGCTGTTGCAGAAAGTCTATCAATTTCATGGAAGTGTCCCATACAAAATTAACATTGAAGTCTTCAGTTAATGTAAGAGGTTTCAGATCATCACGTTGAGGAAGAAGTTCATCGACATTACGAGTATATCTCAATAATAAGCCATGTCAAAATGGAATTATATCGTTAATATGTGAATTCGGACTTATGTAAACAACCACAATCATTATTTTTCGTCCATTCATTACACAGCACACAAAAATGCAAATGTCACCGACATCATCTGTCACAGCTGCACTTGAAGTTAATTGTACAGCGATAAGTCTTACGTGTGATCTGAGGACATTCACGGTATTATTTTTATTGCGATAAATAAGGAGTCCTGCTCAAACATGATTTCTTTCACACTGGATGATGCAGTTGAAATTCGGTGAACTGATTTGCTCGTCTTCACCTAGCTGTCACGTCTTCTGCTTAATCTGTGGACGAATTTCCACCACGCCCATTTTCTTTTCTTCTCAAAATTTTATCTTTATTACAGTTCCATGAATCAGGCCCTAAATTGTAAAAGCCTGTACTTTTAAGGAAGTTGATATCGATCTCGATGAGGACGCATTCCAGATTTTATGACTTTTCACAAGAATTCAATGACTCACAGGATGCGCTCATAGATTTTTCCAATACGGATACTGGTCATAGGCAATGGAATGCGTCGGCAAAGACAATAGATGGCTCCGTCGCCAACGCTAAGTGTATATTTTCGTTAAAATTCAAGATAACGCGAAATTTATCTGCCTACATTTCAACTCAAAAAGTCACATATCCCCTACCCAAAAATACTCTAGTTTGAGGTATATATGAACCCCCTCGATCATAGCAGCATTGCCCAGTTTTCCAGCATCATTCAGTTGACTAAGTCTATAATAGTCATGTCAGTCCAATCCGATCAGTTCAGTTCGTGATCTGTCGAATAATTAAAATCTGTTCGAATCGATCAATTCTACCGAACGTAGTTTACCCAGTTTATTTCAAATTTGTCAGTCACCCTGGTCTGTTTTACAACCGAACGTAGTACGGTCGCAAAGTAACGACGAACTCATCACTGGCACGGACGCGGACCCGCGAGGTATCTACATTGATTGATAATCAACTAGACTCGCGTCATAAACAAATCAACACTCTCCAGCACTAAAAGGAAAAAGCTGAGAGTAACAAAAAGAACTATTCAACAAATTGTTGTACTCGAGACTAGTGAAGTCGAGTGTTATTGAAATTAAAATCAGTTTTGCTACGTGAAACCACGTATAAGTATAACAGAAAAACTTTTTTTAAAAAAAAGAATGAAAAAGGCGCCAAGTTCTTATATGACAAAAAAAATTTAATTGCAAAAATTACTTTGGAAAAAGTTACCTTGAAAAAATTACTTTACAAAAGAATTTGATATTATTCATTATTGCTAAGTGCACAATATAAGGTTATAATTTAGTTACATTGTCAAAAAATCCATCTTTTAATACGAACGTAGTTGGCGCTTCCGATCAGTTGATAGATTCTATATTAGGTAAAATTTCATGTATGATTAATATATCAGTTATGCTTATTTCGGACACGCCAAGTACGTTCATATTGAAAGCGGATTTTTTGACAATAAAACTAGATTATAACCTTATATTGTGCACTTGGCAATAATGACTGATATCAAATTTTTTTGTAAAGTAATTTTTTCAAAGTAACTTTTTCCAAAGTAATTTTTGCAATTAAATTCTTTTGTCATATGAGAACTTGGCGCGTTTCTTTTTCTTTTTTTCGGTCATGATATCACTTCTTTTTTTACTATAAATACAACAATTAAAATTTAAACTTCCTGAGATGATCGATATTTCCTGATTAACACTTAATGAACAATATGGAAAATGAATATAAATCATTTATACTAAAATCTGTCGTAATTTGAATTTTCTCCAAAAAAATTTTTACACGCAAACACAAATTCATCTGGATCAGTAGAATAAAAATCAGTGTATCAAGAAACTTTTTTGTATGTAATGATGACCCTCATATATAATTTCCGAAATTGATTCAAAATTTTGACATTCAATTATGCGATATTTAGAGAATCTTTTTGAATGATATTTCATGTATTTTTTTTATTTTATGGGTATACAAAAGTCCTTATTATGAATGGATCAAATTTTGTCATGTCAGTTGAAAAAACTGAATATCCGTTATTGTTATTATCATATTATATATTACTATAACTGTGCTTCGTCGGTAACTCATCATCTTCAAAAAATTTCAAATTAGTATTGAAATTGGCCGCTAGAAATATGGAGAAATAATTATAATCATAATATTATGTTCCTTAATAAATTCTGACTAGTGTTGTTAAAATTGACCGACAGAGTAGAGAAAGAATAAAATCTATCATGATAGATAAGGACAAGCTTATAGATATAACGTGTATTAGAAGAAGATCGTTGTGACCTCGCAATAACAAAAAGGCAAAATGATAGGGAGTATTGGAAGTAAGAGAAAGATACTACAGTACGTGGAGCGAGAAAGACAAGTTTACGTGTCATACACGCATTGGATAAGGATGCCCAACAGACGACGACGACCAAGACTGAATTTTTTCCATTATGAAAATTATGAGTTTTTAACTTTAACTCAATATATCTTCCGTAATACGGAACGTAGGAGAAGAATGAAATCAGTTCTATTATAGAATTTGGACATGAGCTTCTAGTTGCGCCTATTATTTTTCCGCTAAATTTTGTGCATATATGAGATCTCATCATAGCGATCTCCTAGAACTTGGACTTTCTCGTAAAGATACACGGTACGTAGTATCTCGCTTCGCAATGAACTTGGCGCGAGACACCACCGTGTCCCTTGATAAGTGGCACAGCCCCACAAGCGTCAGTACTTGGTAAGATCATTCATATTGTTCACATGTATTTTATTTTTCTTGCAACAATATATGCAACATTATTTCCAAACGTTTCTTTATTACTTTCATTAATTTCCTAAAATAGCAATAGAAATAGAAAACGAAACCTCTCGAGTTCTTGGTGAATAAACTACCTACTTCTTGACCCTCTACTTCCTATACCGATAAGCCGCACGGGTTGTCAATAGACAAGGGAGGAGAAACACGCACATACTGCTTGGTGCGAGGTAACTCAATATATAAAATATAAAAGGGGGTCATCTTTTCAAAAAGGCGTCCAACTTCGGACGTCACATGGCAAAGTCTCATGAAAAACCACCATATTGCAATTTTTTATGATGAGATCCGATACGTCAGTAGCGTGAGCACGTAGGCTCTGGTAATTGAAAGAATGTATCGATAATCCTTACCTTCGTCGTATAAATTCAATATTTGTTGATCGAGAGTCTCCAAAAAATTTGTAGATAATCTTTGGAATTCTTGTTGCAACGATGTCATTGTTGTTGATGGTCTCTGGCCATGGTAGAACCTCAGATTGATATTGCGTGTAATTATTGACAATTCATCAATAGCAGTAACACGTGCCAATGTGACGTATACAGGTGATTGTGACTGTTTCTTATCATATTCATAGACTATTTCAGAATACGTACTGCCGTGTGATTCATGTACGGTACTAGCACATGCGCAAACTACAAGAAAATATGTCCGTTTTGCATTTATTGTTGTATTCGTTTATAAGTATGAAATAATGTAATAACGCTACCCTAGGCCGCTGTGGTAGATGGCATATTATAGATATTTTACTATACTTGCTATATACATATGGACTGTGCTTTGTAGGTATATAGTATATAGATTCAAATCCAAAAATATTTGTTTAGTATTATACACTGAGAGAATTTTTGGGTATAAATCACGGTGAAGTACGGCACAATATTTGCCCTGAATTCAAGTAATCTTGGAATATTATGACACTTGGGGCAGATTATAACTATATGTGATAAACATTTTCACCTTTCGAAGAAGTGAAAATCATTCAAATAATTTTTGGACTCTCAGCATAGTGAAAAGTACTCCTAATAAAGATTGAAATTAATACATTTCATTTGTTTTATTTTATGGATCGTAGATTGTTTATGAAATGAAACTTCTATGCGCGCGCTGTGTGTAAAAATTCAAGGTCGTGTCACACGAGCTAGTGGAATGAAAACGTGTAACGTTTGGGACCTACAGTTATAAAAGCATAGAGTTCCAGGTATCCGCTTTGTGCGGTGTTTCGTAGTCTCTCTACTCTGTTGTCTACCGCTTCCCACTCATATACAGTCTATCTATAGACTATATAGAATATAGTCTATATTCTATATAGTCTTCAATATAATCTATATTCATGTACTATATTTTATATAATCTACAGTCATACCTCGACTCGCGGTCCCTCAATATGTTGGCCACCTTCCCCTTCAGATGGAGAAGTGAAGTCCACACTCTTAACTAATTCAGTTTCTGTTTCATTCTTTTTATATTCTCTTCATCTTCTTGCGCATCCATGATGTGGCGGTTGTTATGACGATAAATAGCGGGAGAAACCAATTATTAAGTAGAAGCGACATGAAAAACTAACATTTGATATTATCGATGAACTCACTTGGCTATGGTTTGATGAGTCGAGAAATACTGGTGTCCTTATACATGGCCCGCAAATTTGCATGCAAGCCCGAGCCATGTACGTAGCACTAGGAGGGACAGGAGATGAGTTCGAAGCCAGTAATGGATGATTAGAAAAATTCAAACGTCGTCGTAACATTCGTTCTACGAATATAGTAGGAAAAAAACAATCTTCTAAAGCAGATGTAGCTGAAAAATTCATTACATGGTTTAAAAACTATGTTGAAGAAGAAAATCTATGCGGACACCAAATATTTAATTACGATGAAACGGGTTCAACGTATAAGAATATGCCAAGAAAAACCTCGGCATCAAAGCTAGAAACGACGATATCTGGATTCAAACAAATGAGAGAACGAGTAACCGTCATGACTTACAGCAATGCATCAGGAAGGTTGATATTGCCACTCATTATCATTGGAAAATCAGCCAAACTCCGATGTTTGAAGAACCTTAGAAAGCTACAAATATAGATATTTAATGATTAGGCATGATATAGGTAGAGTGAATAATGAAGAAAGCCTAATTGAAATTATTAAGCAAATAAATATAAAAAATGTAATTGAATGGATAGCTGATGCATGGAATATATTAGAACCAAGCACAATAACTAAATCATGGAATGCGGTGTTTTTTTTTTCATAATTTAGAATATCTGCTTCCGATTGTTGAAGTGAAAACTTCTTTAGCGGCGTTGTGCACTTTTTTTTAGATGGGTAGAAAATGTTGAACTCGCGTCAGGGTCACGTGATGCTGATCGAAAATTCGTAAGATGTAGGGAGGGTAGACTGCCGGCGTAGGAGAGGAACCCCCTCTCTTTCTGCAGCGCGCCGAAAATGTATGCCTGCTGGCTGTTTCGTTTAAGCAGCACGGGGCGCTTGTGTGAGTGTGCGTGTGTGTTTGTGCTACAGGCTGCTACGTGCATGCACGGCAGTGATGTGGTGGGATCATCTAGTGCGTGGCGCCTGCGCACTGGAAATTTATCGCTCACCATGCTGAATGTGATGGTTACAGTTGAATGCTGATCAGCTGATGGCTCGACCGTCTGTATAGTTGTAAAATTCTCATATATAAAGTGTGTAAAATATGGAACACATAAATGATAGTACTTCTATACTGATAAATAAAGCAATTCGTCCGAAATTATTCCCTAACCATTCCAAAATATTAAAAAATTTATAACGTTAATGTTCAAGTTTTCACTTCTGCCGGCACTCCAGGAGTGCCACAGATCATTTTTTTTTTTCATCTGATGTTTCATTTCATCAATTTTTTTTGCAGTTATGGCCTCTTAGCTGTAAAACTACGCCGAGCCAATATTCAACATTTGAATTAGTGGATTCAATAAATAACACCACCGTGCTTAGGGTGCTTCATGAAATCTTGCAAAATGATGAATCTTATGCAATAATCACGTACAATTCCGCTTAAGAATGGCTGCATCCACCCAATATTCTGACACCCGAAGAGACGCTCCACAATGAAGAAATGATGCAAGTGATTTCAGAAGAAGAAAGAGAGAAAGAGAATAATGAAATCGACTGTGATAGCAGTGGTAATTTAACCATAGCCAAAGAAGACATAAAATATTATTTGGAGAAAGTTTTAACTTACTACAATAAAGATCCAGATTATTTATCGGCTGACGAAGTTTCCATATTGAGTCGAATGAATGAAAGGATTATTGTCGATGAAGATAAAAATATGGCGAGTCAATAACAAGTGAATACGTCACTTTGGTGAAATGGCTTGTCGGAGAAAAAAAAAAAAAAAAAAAACGAATGAGCAGTCGTAGGACTACCGACAGAAGTGAAAACATATTCTCGATATAATTGATAAAATTTGAATAAATAGATGAGTCACAAATCAAAATAATCAGACGATGTTTTCACGCATGACGTAGATTTGTACTGTGCAGTAAAGCCGTCCACACTAGAAAATAGACCGAACGAATTCGACCGAATTTCTTTTTGATGTTCCGCCTGGCGAGCGAACACTGGCGAACGCGAACAAAAATGTTCGACGGCGTTTGTCAGTACGTCCACATTAGACCAGGTACATGCTAGGTGAACAAAGGCGAAAGAATTTGTTCGGATAAATTCAGCCGAAAATTTTTGGCGTTCGATGTGAAATTTGCTTCACCGTGCTTCACCATGCACGAACAAATGCAAAGGAATTCTCTCGTCAACGTTCGTCTATTTTCAGCGGAGTTGCAGGTGCAATGTAGAAAATTGTGTAACATCCATATTCTCGATATAAATTGATGAAATTCAAATAAATAGAATGGTTTCAGTCTATGATTCAAATCAAGAATGAAATTAATTAGTTGATGTATCTACACATGACGTAGATTTGGCCGAATTTTTTTTTGATGTACCGCTTGGCGAGCGAACCCGAACAATAATGTTCGCCAGTGTTTGTAAGGATGTTTACATTAGCCGAAAATAGCTGAAAGAATTCTTTCGCCACTGTTCGTTCGCCTTCGTTCATCTAGTGTTTACCCAGCCTCAGCATATTGAGACCGTGCAAAAATGCAGCCACGCCATCCCGTGTTCAATTTAAATGTCTTATAAAGCTATATCACCCAAAAGTAACACCCAACTGGAGGTTGATTTTGAAAAAAAAAAATGTCTGTGACAAGTGCCATAACGTACTGTAATGTTATGATCTCGCTCTCAAAATTTCAGAATTTCTCCACCCTATGTGCACGTTCGTTCGTTCAATCCCTACCATCGGCTTGTACGGTCTCAATAGCCACAGCGCCCACATATTATGTATTTCCAGTGCGGAAAGGGAAACATTGCTAGTACGTAGGCGTCATGATGCTGTATAATATGTATATCTATATGACGATGAAGAATCTGATGATCACTCGAGTTCAGTGTTTTTACCCCATCCAAAAAGTGCCAAACGCGCCATAAGAAGTTTTCACTTAAAAAATTAATGTAATTTGAAATCAATAATATATTTAAATTCAAATAATAAATATTCATGAATATAACCAAAAACAACAGTATACATGTATATCATCTTGCTAAAGATCTCCTAAAATTTCAGCTTTAAAGATATCGTCATTCATGTCAATAGCTGCGGTTACTATTTCATCATTATTTTCGTTGACGATCGCCCAATTCTCAAAATAAATATTTTCATCGTCACGTGAAACTCGGGGGTATTCACCTACTACAAGACAATAATTGAAGTTTAATGAATAAAATAAGTTTTCCTATATCAAAATTGATTTTGATAGCTCAATATACGCTGTACAAATTGAAAATTTCAATGTTCATTATTATTTTTTTAACATAATATACCTTTAGAATCGCATTTTTTTCTTAGATTTGTTTGTAATAATAATGGTAAATCGTTCATGTCCTTTACACACTCATGATGTTGAAGAGAGCGACCTTTTCTTTTCCGTATACATGCTTGTAATTTTTTTCTAGATTCCATTATTAATGTATTAAAATAATTGTGGATAAAACTTTTGAGAATCTTAAATCTTGAACGAAAAAAAAGTAACTGTAATCGTATTTATAACTTTGCTGTGCAGTACATGGCTTGAAAAACATTCACGTTCACGTTGTTGATATTGCATTTGAGCGCTGCCCTACGGTAAGTGTAGGCGACGCAGTCAGCAGTAGTCTATGGCGTCCAACACACACTCAGTAGCTGCATCACCCATTGTTTCCCGCGTGTTTTACTAAAGGACGCTAGCCAGATTATGCGAATGTGATACACGTAAAGATATTCATATTGACAATAATTGTGAACATTCAAAGACGTTCGTTAGTGAAACTTTTTAGTATATGAAATTTTTTTTTTTTTTAGTTTTGATAAGTTGAATCACATAGCTATTTACCCTTGAAAATTCAAGACACCTTATCGATAACTTATTAAAGTTATTGAAAATCAAATATCAAATTTTTAGCATAGAGTCTTATGGAGAATTAACATTTTATGTATTTAAGATCACAAAAAGTATATTGTAAGAGTGTATACAATAATGAATGATGATTAAAATTATTCTTTGAAATACGTAGTTTATATAACTCCACAAAAAAATAGGTGTTGACGAATGTTTGAATTGAATATTAATTATTTTAATAAATATAATTAAAACTGTTTTGGTAAATTCTGATAAATGGAATCAAATCAATTTTTAATGTGGATCAACTCATTTTTTTAAATAAATACCTCAAAAATAATTGGTACATATAATAAAAATTATAAATCATTGTAAAATTATTAATATATTTTACAACTTTTTTCAAGCTTAGGATAAATTTTATAAAAAGTTAGTACTCATTTGACTCTAGCGTAGCTCACGAACGTCCTTAAGCTACATAATTGAATTATTATAGTGATGTGTTCATTTGAATAGTGACTAAGATTGTTTTAGTGACGATATTTGTGTACAAAAGTTTGTTTATCATAACCTAGTGTTCTCGAACGCACATAACCTAATAAAAAACTATTGTGATCTTTCAACTTCTGGTGTCTTTCAAGATCTAACGAAAGTAAGTGAATATATTTTTTTATATACTCGTCGCGAAGATGAAACAAAAATTTGTCATAAAAAAAAACATAATTTTTTTTTAAAACTATATTTTACAGTGAATAATAAAAAAAACTGTTGCAAAATACGCATTGGTGGAATTCATCGAGGAAAGAACAGATGACGGGAAAGTATCAATAAAATGTGTTCCAAGTTCTTAGGTAAAGTTTGATCAAAATATTGGGAAATGCTCTGTTAAATTTTTAGCTCAACCTTATATGGACCTGAAGACATCAGAATGATCAATGATCTCATTGAAAAATGTGCACCGGTACCACAGAGTAGGCCGAGATTTCCTATTATCGAAATATTGCAATATCTACGGATCCGAATATTACTGCTAAATCAGATCAAAATCATAATATTAATCGTGAAGAATTAGGTGTTGAAGGTAAGTAAAATATAATTGCATATTCTGCCACAATCTATTACTAAAATTCAACGTTTTCTCGCTCATTATCTGGTTTGGCGCCAGCTGGTATAGTATCATTAATAGCAAAAAGACATTTTCGACGAATAATTTCACTAGGATAGACAATCCCGAGATGCCAGACTTAACACATATGAATAAAGGTAATTTTTGAAATTGATTAATATTCGCAATATAATCCTATTCAGATTATATTGACTCTATGTGTGTACTTTTGTTTTACATTTGGTGTGTCTTTATGCCGTGATAAAAAAGTTGAGCGTGCAAGTTGCAGCGATGGACCAAAACTAACATCTAATGATGAATGCACTTGAGGGTTCACGGTTGACATCAAATTCAAAAATTTCAACCTCAACATCTTTCACGAAACACAACTTTGTCAGAATTGAAACCGTAGATGAATTCTAAATTTTGCCATCTAATCTCGATGAGGACCCGGAGTATCCGAACGATTATGTAAGTGCACCCAGCAATTGTTCACCATGGTATTACATTATATTTTTCATTTTTTTTTTATTATCGTGTTTATTTTTCAGAAGGATGCTTTGGAAAGTCAAATAATGCGTACATATAAAGAGACAATAGTTACTGTGGTAGAAGCAACATTCAATCGTGTTCGCAATGAAATGTACTGCAATGAAATAGTCCCACGAAAAATTTGTGGTAAAGGGATCTCACTTTTACAATCTCCTCTATGGTGAATGGAAATATTTTGGTCAATTAGAAATTCTTCATCAATGTGAATAATATTACAATTTATTATATGCATATTCCAGAGCTTATTTTATGGTCGCATACAAATGATGGGGTGCTATTACAGAGCGAATTTTTTATTCAGCACTATCAAGGTGCCTTACAGATTCTAAAGATTGGGACGGAAACAGAGTGAACCGAAGTATTTTGCCAACAGTGCCCTTACAAAAACAATAAGCTTATTCATGGATTTTAGGTTTGTTTTCAATGTTTAATTTGAAAAAAGTTTTTTATAATTACCGAAGAATATCTTGACGAATGAGTTGTGTGATAGATATGGGTGTTGAATTATTAGTGGTTTTAATGATATTATATGTTGTGATGTTGTGGCTTGCCACACATCGAATAATAGAATTAATACGGATGAAAAATTGTTAAGGACGTTCGTGAGATACTCCGGGGTCAAATGAGTACTAACTTTTTATAAAATTTATCTAAGGCTTGAGAAAATTTGTAAAATATATTTATAATTTTACAATGATTTATAATTGTTTTTTATATGTACCAACTAATTTTGAGGTATTCATTTTAAAAAATCAGTTAATCCACATTAACAATTGATTTGACGCCATTTGAAATGTTAAATAAATTTGGCAACAGTGCCTATGTTATGTTTTGACACTTTCAATATGTATGTGCATATGTGTATATTTCGTTAATGCGCGCTGTTGCCAGTTTTCAAGATGGCTACAAATTTACCAAAACAGTTTTGATTATCTTTATTAGAATAGTTAATATTTAATTCAAACATTCGTTAACACCTGTTTTTTGTGGAGTTATATAAACTACATATTTCAAAGAATATTTTTAAACATTATTTATTATTGTATCTACTCTTACAATATACTTTTTGTAATTTTAAATACATAAAAATGCTAATTCTCCATGAGGCTCTTTGTTAAAAATTTGAATTTTTATCTGTGATAACTTTCTTAAATTATCGATAAGGTGTCTTGAAATTTCAAAAGTAGATAGCTACATGATTCAACTTATCAAAACTGAAAAAAAAATTTTTATCTACTAAAAGGTTTCGCTCACGAACGTCCTTAATACGGATAAAATGTACAGTAAATTTGTATGAATGTGGTATGGATGAGTGCGAGTGTGAGCGGTGGGAGCAACAGCCCGAAGATCCACGGACGTCGCCGAGTGAGTCGGAAGACGACACAGCGAGGCACGTAAAAAAATAAATTAATTAATCAAGAGAAGAGAACGATGGCGAACTCCGAGTGAGCAAGGCGTCATTGGACTGCCATGGCGGGCGCCATGAAACGAGACATGTGAAAAAATGTGAAAATGAACGTCGATAAGATCTGGTGCGTCCAATGAAGAGTGAACTGGGCATGTGTAGTAAGGGTGATAGTGGTGAAATAATGTCAAGAAGATGCCCTCGACGAGTGATGAGTTATGTTATTGCCAAGGGAACGAGCGATGCATAATCCTGTCCAACAGGGGAATTGGATTATTTTATATGCTTAATACGTGATTGAACAAACGGACTTTTGCATCAGCACGTGGCGAGCCACCATCGTCAATTACATCACGGCCATTCAACAATGCCAGAGCCAAATAATATCAAGTCCATGAGAGTCAACTACAACTGTAAATATAATAACAATATGGTGTAATGTAAATTTGAATAAATGCCCAATCTCGCGCCTCAAACCTCGACACGAAAATACTCACACCATTTATATATATACTTATACGCATGAGCGTGAAAGTTCTATAATTACAGCGACATCTATGATGCGTTTGATACCACAATCTTAACGAGGATCGACGACGATTCACGGAAATGATCGAAATCAATGAATTGGAAAAGAGAGGTTGAGCACGAGGCAAAAAGGGGCACTTGAGAAAAACGTGCGAAAGAGAGAGGATAGAAGGAAATAATAACATTGAGATTATATAGAATCAGAATGAAAGAATCTTTGTAGAAGTTGTCGTAAGATATACCATATTGTTAAGAAAGCTAATTAATTGAAATAAAAATATCGTCATTTTGGTCAATTTGTATGGAATGTTCGAGCGTCTAATTATTAATTGCGTAAGTTTCCTTCACTTTACCTATCTTTCTTGGGTCACAGACTTTGCATGAAATTTCACTTGGTCAATTTTTATGAAATATATGGTAGTATAAATTTGGTATTAATCACAAGAATATTGGGAGTGAACGAATGATTTAGTAGGCATCCCAATATTCCTTGTGGAAAGTGTCATATGTTAAATAATCTTCATAATTTTATATATATTCGTGAGAAGGTGCAAAGGGCGGCGAAAGCACCCGAAGAGGTCGACGGAGGGACCTGGCGAGGAATCCGCACCCGGAGATACGCTAGTCGGCGTACATTAATTATATTTTGTATGTTTTCTTGGTTTCGTAAAACCAAGTGGCGCCCAACCTTTTATTGTCGAAGAAGCCAGTTTGAAGCAACGTGGAAATATTCAAGTCTCCGTTGGAATAATTTCAATTTCCAATTGAAATTTCCCACGTTACATTTCAATGGATTGAATAAATAATATTAAATGAATAAAGAAGAAAAGATGCTGCTGTTGTGTACGTGATTCCGGTGGGGCAAGTGATTAGAGTGTGTGGGAAATGAGTGTCCGAAATAATAATTGTCGGTTGAACAATAAATTATATTGTGTAAAAAAGTATGCAGTATGAATTGAGTGAACGTCCAGTATTATCAAAATTAAAATGTTTAAACGGAAGTGAAAGTATGAGTGAGTTAATTAACCGAATAATTTCCCCTACGGATTGACTATTCCTACGGTAATAATAATTCTCAAACCCCAATTATTCCCCATCAATTAATTATTAAATATTAGAATGTACAGAATTATTGTGAAAAGTAAATTGTGTGAAAAGTATACTAAATGTTGAAGGTATGAGTGGAATGAATATTGTTTGAAGAGAAAATTATTGTCGCACCGCCGTAGACCCGTCGATATTCACGGCCAAAATTGAGAACATTTATTCAAATTATGAAAGAACATTTATTTTATTATTCCGTTCAAAAAAGAAACATTATTATTTTTCGAGTCATATTATTTTCATTTTATCCGGATTCTTCATTATTAAAATTGAATAAAACATATAATTATTTTTCAACATTTAATTTGCTGTGAATATTATTGTATTAATGAGAATAGTATTTGTTTGTAAAAGATTTCCCCGATAATCTATAGCCAATTTCAGCCACCCCATATCCCTTGCAGCATCAAGGACAGCGATAACGGTGGCTAGTTTTGAGGGACAAAACCAAGCGCCGTTACAATGTACATTGAATTCGTTATAAAAATAAATCATACATGAAATTTTAATCATTATGAAGTCTATGAACTGACCGAACGCGCCAAATACGTTCTTATCAAAAGTGGAAACAAATGACCAAGAATTTTTTGGCATTAATGTCTAGATTTATTTGTTTATCAGCTGGTGATAAGGTTTTATCAGGAATTGCAATCAGTGACACCTATCATTGGATATATTGTCTATAACCTTATATTGTGTACTTAGCAATAATGACTCATATCCAATCTTTTTAAAAAGTAATTTTTGCAAAGTATTGAGATTCATTTGTTTATCAGCTGGTGATAAGGTTTTATCAGGAATTGCAATCAGTGACACCTATCATTGAATTGTAAAGAGTCTATAACCTTATATTGTGTACTTGGCAATAATGACTCATATCCAATCTTTTTAAAAAGTAATTTTTGCAAAGTATTTATGGTTGAAACTATTACACAATAGATGGCAACACAATTTTTTGTCATATATGAACTTAGCGCACTTTCTTTCCTTTTCTTTTCAAAAAGTTTTTTCGCTTTTCTACTATGTACCTACAGGGCGTTGTCCATATGTATATAGCAAGAGCAAGTAAAATTTTTATGATATGCTGCCTGCCGCAGCCTACAGTCTAGGGTAGCGTTATAATATTATTTCATACTTATAAACAAATAAAACAATAAATGAAAAACGGACATATTCTCTTGTAGTTTGCATATGCGCTAGTAGTACCACACATGAATCACAGGGCGGTACGTACTCTGAAATTGTCTATGAATATGATAAGAAACAGTCACAATCACTAGTATGCGTCGCATTGTCACGTGTTACTTTTATTGATGGATAGTTTATAATTACACGCAATAACAATCTGAGGTTCTACCCTGGCCGGAGACCATCAACAACAAAGACATCATCGCAACGAGAATTCCGAAGATTATCTACAAATTGTTTGAAGACTCTTGATCAACAAATTTTGAATTCATACGACGAGGGGAAGGATTGTCGATATATTTTTTCAATTTCCAGAGTCTACATGCTCACGCTACTGACGTATTGGATCCCGTCATCTAAAATTACAATATGGTGGTTTTTCATGAGACTTTGCTAGGTGAAGACGAGTGAATCAGTTCACGCAATTTCAACTGCATCATTCAGTATGAAAGAAATCATGTTTGAGCAGGAGTCACTATTCATCACAATAAAAATAATACCATTAAAAGTCCTCACATCGCACGTAAGACTCATCACTGTACAATCAACATCAAGTGCAGCTGTAATAGAAGATGTTGGTGATATTTGCATTTCTGCGTGCTGTGTAAATTAACAAAAAATAATAATTGTGGGTGTTTACATAAGTCCGAATTCACATATTAACGACATGATCTCATTTTAACATGGCTCATTATTGAGATATACTCGTAATGCTGATAAACTTCTTCCTCAACGCGACGATCTGAAACCTCTCACATTAACTGGAGACTTCAATGTTAATTTTGCATTGGACTCTTTTATGAAATAAATATACTTTTTGCAACAGCAACTGAATTTACAAATGATTGATGACTGGAATATTTTAACAACAAAATGATGAACAATCATAGATGCTGTATTCCCTATTTATCTTGACACAATCGAGTCAAGAACGTATATACATATTAAATTTTAGCTACTATAAACGATATAAACCAATTGTATCAACTGTAGCTATTACACCAGCTACACAAAATGTACAGGCTATTGAAGCACCCAGTAATGTAGAGATTGCAGGAATAAATTAAGAATAATATTTATATGCAAACACTATTGTATATCGTTCTATAAGTACTACATTTCAATCTTCATAATATTCCTTATATATTCAGTATAATTGAATTTCATCCTAACTATTCAAGTGTGAAAAGTTTCATTTCCAATATGCGCACACAGTGCAGATCTTTTTTTTTCCTCGAACAATTGAGGGATTGATACGAATTTTTGTCTTGAACTTGTTGCACGTTACATCACTGAGAGCATACCTAGTTTCAATTTCACTCGAAACAGAACAAGTAAATCGTACAAAAACGGTAAACCGAATCAAATTAACTGTTTCAAATTCATGGAAAATAGGAGTCACAGAAACTACAGGGAAATAACACCAGATACAGCTGAAAGTGAATGTTCTGTAGCTCAAAAAAATAATTTCAATCTCTAAAAAATTCGAACAAAAACTGTTAGAATAATAGGTAAACGCTTTAATCAGTTGACTGATCGACTCATTTCCAATTCTTGTTTATTTTTAAAAATTCTTTTTCATCTTTCATCAATGAAATCAAGACACTGCTTCGGCTGTGTATGACAATCGAAGTAAGATCCTCTACTCATTCAGGCCTGTAACCCTGAATTATATTTTAAATAAATTCAAAGTGTTACTGAAAAATAACCTGAGTAAGATATAAACTCAAGTTCAGTCAAATCTAGATACTCAGCCTAATTCTTTGTATTTAGCACCCATACGATTGAAAACATCTAGAAAATAATACGGTGCATGACATACTTCTTTCACGGTATACATGACATGTTGCTTGTAGCAGCTTTATGTATACAGTTTTGTTCCAATTGAATATACGGTTTTTTGAATGTATCGAGGACAAAAGAAATATACAACAGACATGAATATATATATATCGGAAAATCCAAATAAAATTAACATACTAATGAAGGCCATCATCATCTTTATCAAATTGTAATAATGAGGCGCACATCTATGTATACGGATACGCTATTTGGTAGACACATAGCACTTTGATCGAAATAAAAATATTTTGAATCAGTTTTTCTTGATATTTTTTCTTGTTTCGTTTTTTCCTAATCTCAAGTATGTGTTGCGTTTATAATATCCTCTCGATATATGAGTATATGTCATTCATGGCGCTCACTCCATAGTTTCTCTAAACAGCTTTCAGAATATTCTGGAATATTCTGAAAGTGTGTCTCATAGTAAAAATTGTTACCATGTACATAATGTACAGCATAGTCAGTCGATACGTGGCTCTTCACAATCAGCATGTATATATCTCAGTTCAACGACTAGTTCAAATTCACCACGTGCATCTCACTATTTTATCAACAGCCTAGAATAAGTTTCAACTGTTTAATATAATCAAGTGCTTAGTTGGCAATAGTGAGAAAATAAGTCATAACATCAAGAAAAATTAATACAATTTAACTCTCATTCGTCTACACATTTTTCAATTTCAGGAGAATAACGCTCAATATATTCAACTACAGTTACACACAAGCAGAGAATTTAATTTGTGAAGTTACAAAGCAATTCAACATTTATTACACTCCTATTATATACTGGCACCCAGGCAAAATCATTTGTTGCAATTATACACCTTTCATATTCAACATCTATTCACACACACATAAGTTTACAGTGTCCAACCTGAACATATGCAATTACAACACCAAAGTCAGTCTTACAAACAACCCCATCTGAAATATCTTATTTTATTTTATACAATATATTGAATATGTATAATTCGGGACTGTATCTTCCAAATAATTCATGAAAATTTGATATCTCGAATTATCAAAAAATCGCGTTTTTTTTTTGTTCAGTTGAAAAAAATCGCGTTCCAGTTGAGAAGATTGTCATTTTTTGTCTATCATTCCAATAATTCTCTTCCAATCGTTTCAATTTTAGGTTCATTATCTAACTACGGATGCTACTTCCACTTTGTAGAATTCTACATAACACAATTTTTATCATTGTTTATATGTCAATGAATATAAGTTGAAATTATAAATGTGTATCTGCTTCTTTCCTACGTTGAAATCAAGGAAAACAATGACGCAAATCTTGGTGATAATCATCGCGTAATTGCCTTGAGGAGTTATTCACACACCAACGGCTTAAAAAATTATTACATATTTTGAAATAAATTCTTTTCAAATATATGTAGAAATGAAATTGAAAAAGTGCACTCATACAGTTATTATGAGCTATGAAATTGGTGATTTTTCGATAAGAATCGCATGACAATTATAATCGATAATAAATTCACCAATTTTCCGAGATTGGAAAATTCGCCTTCATAGAATATAACTACAATATACTTTAACGAGAATCTGCAGTAGATAAATCTTTTTGCTTTTTTCGATTAATGATTGACTGAGTGATGATAGTGAGAATAAAACAGTATTGTTTTTGCATAATTGATGACATCATATATTTCATATTTGTTGATACAGAAAAAAAAATTTTTCGTTTCTCAAAGAATCAATTAATAATTTGTGTTATGTATATTCATCAATTTAATCCGTTATCCATATAAAAATAGTATTAATATCGTGCGATTCGGGAGATATATCTGTTTTTTGATGAGTGTGAATTCCGGATGTCGGAGATTCTCATGAATGCGATATATCGATAGAGATACAGCAATTTCAATTCAAAATTTGAGTTTGGACTGTTCCAAAAACGTCAAAACGATACTCTCAGTTTTACTTGCTAGGATAGACGGTTTTCGAAATATTTGCGTTTGAAACTTGCAATGCAAATAAAATACCACCCCCCCTCACAATATGAAAACAACCCTCGCAAAATAGATTCGGCTTTATTTGAATATCACCATTGAGTTTGAAAGGGACGAATGTATGACAGTACCAAATTTAAAAAAAATTGATGTTCTACTTTTTCTAGATATTGAAAAGAAACTATCTTTCTGTCAGCCTTCTAAGGGGGTGTAATTTTTTTAACGAGTGTTTTAGGGCTAATATTCAGATGAACTTTTTTTCTTATTTTGATGAATACAATCACCTCCCGAAGTTCGGTACACTATTTTAATAAACCCTGTGTATTATTAGACCTCAATTAAATGTTCCGCTGTTTTTGCGTGCAATATTATATTTATATAGCAGTATTTTGTGTCATCCCGAAAATTTTACCTCATAGAAATAATAAACGTGCGAAGTTTGTTACCTAGAATGTTGCTATTATGACTCAATGGTATTTCGAGGCCAAACATAAATTGCACAGTGTTTTCCCAGAATATCGCTTTTCCTCGACTATATTGTTCGAGTCTTACTTTTGAATGAAAAATTTACTCACAAGCTGCTTTCTAGTTCAACTGTATGTTAGACGTTGAATTCTAGTGGCCAGCAAAAATGAACTTTTAAAGGAAGAAATGAAGTATTACCTGGAACATCATTTAGCTTATTAATTGACGAATTTCCAGACAAGCTGAACTCAGGGCCAAGGTTCATGTTCAGTTTTTCAGGAAAGTAAGTGTCTGGAGCTGCTTGTTGGAAAAAAATTCATAATACTTTTAAGAATTATCATTCTTTAATGCTTACGTAATTTTTATGTAGAATATTTTCATTACCAGGAGTATTCAATGATGTTCCATGTACTGTACGTATTCCAAAACTATACTGTGGTGCTTTGTCCATATTCCCGTTCTCAATATGATATGTGCCAGGTGCTTCAAAATGCAAAAAGAGAAAAAAAAATCGTGCATGCAGTGAGTTTTTTTCGCATTTATATAACATAGTAAATTTTACCAGGATTGTCATTTGCGTTTTTCAGGAAAGTTTTCAACCCAAAACTATACTTCGGAGAGCTGTCTGGATAATATTTTTCAGGATAATATGTGCCAGGTGCTGAGCGAAATACGAAATTACATGATTAATTTTGTCATAAAAATTTCCTGATGTAAATGAGAAATCAAGTACCTGGAACATTATTTGTTTTCTCCATAGATAATTTACCGCTCAAAGTGTATTGCGGCCCTTTGTATAAATAAACATCTTCGGGACGATATGTTCCAGGTGCTACAAATTGAGAAAATTATTTTCGGAAGCTTAAATTATCATGAGAATTGAGAATGAATTTAAAAATGGGAAAATTGAAGTTACACAATTATTATTATACATTTATCGAGTTTTTGCTATTTACTGTTCACTATTACTATATACATTTGATATGAAGGATGCATTCATTCACATAGGTCGTTGTTTGTTTCTATTAGTAATCATCATATTTTATTAGCAGTTACAGGCTACATAAAATATATAGAAAGTAAATTAGACAATGACGTATGGCGATCTGAATAATTCTCATTTTCAAAGTTGATGCATGAGTCATTTCTGGTTAGATAAACCGATGCGCTCCAAGCTAATTAATTAGTTAGTTAGATAGTTAGTTAGATATTCTTTTGCAACATATGTACATGGTTGAGAAAACAATTTTTGTCAATTTAACAACTCATCTCTAGAGCTACCAGAAGAATGTTGAGCAATTCTAAGCCGCCAGTATAGCTTATATAACACCGATCTAAATGAACCCAAAATGAATATATACCAAACAAAACTGATAGATTACTCTTCCTATGAACTTCAAAATAGTCTACAAAAAAGTGGGAAATTAACATATAGGGAGTTCACCTCACTCTCCATCATTTGTTTTCATATTTAAAAGTATTCGATGTGAAATTAATAATTAATAAATTCAAATCTGAAGAAAAATATGAATTTAATCCTTTCGCTACGGGCGGATTCTCCGCCGCGGACTTCCGCAGAACGGTGCGCTGCATCACATGGAGAACGACTATAGCAGTCACCCGTAGTAGCGTAAGGGTTAAAGATAGCACAAAATTTGGAACGGAATAGTTATATTTTAATAACACCATTCAATATTACCAAAATGATGCAAATATCACAGTTCAAAACACTATTCCAAGTTCCAAACAACAAATAATATGAATACAATAAAATATTTATACTCTATATCGGGTATAAAAAATGTATGATCATAATTGGATATGATCATTATAAACATTCCGGGAGATTCAAAAAAAAAAAAAACTTTTTCTGTCACCAAACTTAAAAGTTTTGCTTATATCTAAAAATAAGTCCCATTATTCTTGTCGTTAAATTACCCCTGATGATTATCCTTACCAGGTACGTTATGTATTTTTCAAAACGGTCTTTCAATTTCTAAGCTGTATTTGAATGATTCATACAAATGAAATGTTTCAGGAGAATAATTACAAGGCGCTAAAACAATTGAATAAATCAATAGTTATTTGATGGACGTTGAGAAATTACTTGATACAAATGAAGAATAATATATAAACCTGCTCCGTCATTGATTTACTGAGGATTTCCTTCATGACTCAAACTGAATTGTGGTCTGTATCTCAAGTAGAGTGAGCCAAAAAGTACTTTTAATTTTATTTTTTTTTGTTACCACGAAAATATTATTCGAAGTGACGAAAAAAATGAGCCTCTGAAAAGGGCAGCTCTGAATTCCAATTTTAAGAGGTGAATTGTGAATTTTGATTTTCCATTTGAATAACATGGAGAATTTTTTTTTGTCGTTAGAATTTTGTAGCTTTCGAATCAATGAACGGATTTGAATGATCAATACATATTTTCATATGAAACTGAACGCTCTAAAAAAGGTACCATACAATTTTTTCATAACTTTTACTGTTTAGAAGATATCAGAGGTTAAAATTTGAAGAATCTAACAAATATTCTTTGTTACTTTTGAATAATATAACTCGTAGACAAATGAATATTATAAACTGCGCAATATATATTTTTGTAGAAAATTGAACGCTCTATGAAAAAGGTCTCTTGTGGTTAATCGATTACTCCAACCATATAGAAGATATTCACATTCGAATCCCTGGGTACTGATTTTAATAGTTTCTTAATAAATATTTTGGATCAAGTCATGAATGCGAATATCTTCTAAATGGTTAGAGTAATCGATTAACCACAAGAGACCTTTTTCATAGAGCGTTTAATTTCCTACAAAAATATATGTTGCACAATTTATAATATTCATTTGTCTACGAGTTATAAAATTTGAAAATAACAGAGAATATTTGTTGAATTCTTCAAACTTTAACCTTCGATATCTTCCAAACAGTAAAAGTTATGAAAAAATTGTATGATACCTTTTTTTACAGCGTTCAATTTCCGATGAAAATATGTATTGATCGTTTGAATTCGTCCACTGCTTCGTAAGCTACAAAATTCTAACGACAAAAAAAAAAAATTCTCCATGTTATTTAAATGAGAAATTAAAAATCACGATGTGACACCTCTTCACATTGAAATTAAGAGCTGCCCTTTCCACAGGCTCATCTTTTGGTCACCTTGAACAATGTTTTCATGGTAGCAGAAGAAAAAAAAATTAAGTTTTTTTTGGCCCACCCAAATCTCAAGGGATTATACGGTTTTCACCAAATGACCATGTATTTTTGTAGACCTCGACGAAATAAGACTTTTTTGTAGAATAAAATTTTTCGATGTCTCGCTTAGTTTTCGAGATATCGAAATTTCAGTACTTTTTTTTTTATTTTCAATTCTATGTTATGTTTGATAGTTTTCGACGAAATTCGACTGTGTTAAGTCTTATTTTGTCTCGGAAAGCATGCATGTATGTATGCATGTGTGTACGTGTATGTGAGTAGATCCTGAGTGGGGTCCAGTGGCAGAGTACCGGCGAAGGTTATGGGGCAGGGCCCCCTATTTAAAAAAGAAATAAAAAATAACAAGAAAGTAACATTATATTTCAGATAAAACTACAAATTAGAATTGAAATTGATGATTTCGCCAAAGATCAATAAACAAATTAATTTGCAAAATTATAAAACATTTCATGAAAAAATTTTTCAATGCTCAAATCATTTGTTAACAAATGTAAACAAGTATCAAATATGAATATTGATTTGAACAAATAGTGCATTTTCTGTTAACACTCTTCCTGTATTCAAGTGAGGGTGGAGCCCCCACTTAAAGTATAAAATTCCTAAATGTGAACAAATGGTATGTAATCAAAAAATCTAAAATTCCAGGAATCATATGTCAAATTACATTTATAGTTTGAATTCCTTTTAATAGTGCGACTGTGGCGGTAAAATTTGTTTTGTGACGCTTCTTTTCGCGCTAAATTTGAAAATTTGTACTTCAACATAAGCATATGTATGTCTGTATCTTTAGAAGTATTGAAGATAATGTCATCGTTTTCGAAATTCATTTTTCTGCAGATGAATTGCATCGAAATGCATTGAGAAAAAAAATTTTTTTTTTTTTTTTTTTTCAATTTTTCAAAATTCTAAATTGGATATCTTGGAAACTAAGTAAGATATCGAAAAATTTTATTCCTCAATAAAGTCTCATTTCGATGAGTTCTACAAAAATACATGATCATTCGGCGGCGTTACCGAAACCGTATAGGGGAAGGTCGCTCAAGTCGTACCACAGCCTGAGTCGTACCCCTGCAATATCTCGTCTGATATTTATAAATTGCGATTTCTAGTAACGTCAACCTCAACCATTTAGTCATGTAAACTTTTGTGTAAACAAGTGGATGGCTGGCCGGGTTCGTGAAGCAAAAATAATCGAAGAGCTTCGTAAGCTCTTCGTGACATTCGTAAGCTTTTTATGACAGGAATGTAATCGTTATTTTTTTTTCTTCAATAACATTTATTTTAATACTTCTTTAGCAATCGTTTAGGCATACTCGAACGGTAAAACTTCGTAGGTTATGGCAGTGATCTCAGTTTTGAACTTCAAAGGGCCTGTTGCGTAAGTCGTACCTGTGCGGAACTCTTTACTCGTACCGGTACTTTTGATATATCAATATTGTGTTGAACGGTGGTTATTACTGTGAAAGATTGATGAACCATCAATTTTATATCAAATTCAACTAACCGTGTTGTTTTGAGTTAGTGAATAAACGTTACAAATAATCCTAGGAAATTTTCACGTCATAACACCAGATATGTTAATATTGCAAAACTTTGCAATAATTATAATAATATCAGACTGAATTGTTTGTAATTTTTAGTTCATGTGATCTCTGAGTATTAAGTATTTTTCTATATAGCTCATTATGTATTCACTAGAATCCAACTGTAAATACGACTTAGACTATAGGTGGTACGAATCAGGCGAACAGACACCTTAATCGTACCGATGCTATATTTTTAAAAAATACGATAATACCTGATTTGATTAAAAATCTCCAGGTTTTTATGCTTACCAATTTAAAGGCAACTAACTAAAGGTTCACTTGATGCAGAAGATTTTTTTTTCGTATTAATTGAACTGACTATTACAATAAAATTTGTTCAGGGGGTACGACATAAGCAACCTTACCCTACCAGCCCTATCTCAATCCATTTCCTCAGAATTATCTGTCCCAAAGGCTATAAAATGTATTTCGAAGGTCGCAAATAAACAAGTTTTCATGGAGCAAAAAAATGTTACTTATGATACAACTCTTCCATAACTGGAGGACATATGAATTTATCAGGACAGATTTGTTGGACAAAACTACCCATATAGTGTGGTGTTTTGTTCAAATTCACTTTTTCTGGACAATATGAGCCAGATGCTGAGCAATTTACATACAATATTATTAACAAAGAACTATGAAATGAAGTGAAAAATAAATAATTCTGAAGCTGAATGATGTTTGATTGATATATACTTCTATTGTTAATGCAATGACTCTGTAAAGACTAGAATGCACAATGAAATCAAATCGTGAATCTTAGACAGATGTTGATCGGAAGCAAGTTATTGTATATTCAGCAGTATTATACTCTTGAATGGAATTGAACGGTTTTCATTCTTTGCTTTTCGTTCCTTTCGTGAAATGAATTTACGATTTCAGGTTAAAAATTGACAAGCTCATTGAAAATAACCTACTTCTCAGATTAATCATCAACGGAAATCATTGCGTACTTCCATTAACCTGCTTGGAAATCTCAAATGGTCCATTAGTTAGGGTAAAAATAGAGGGCTGACAAACAGACGGATCAAAAAATTTTGATTTTGTGACACATGTTATTTTTTAATATGAAAGTTGAGAAGTTGTTATGTATACCTAATCTGGAATGTCGACTTCAAGTTTAGTGAGATAAATTATTTTTGGATACATTTGAAGTTTTCAGCTGTTATCTACAGAATAGCATGAATAAAGCACTCAAACATCTCCAGGTTTCCATTCGAGCATAATTAAGAACTTTGAAAATTTTGACAAAGGTCGCCAACAGTTATGAAGAAGTTGAAAAAACCTAGTGATAATATAAATTTATAGTTAGTATTTTTATTCCACATTAACTTACCAGGAGTTGTAATAGTTTTGTCCATTGGTGTCTTCACTCCAAATGAATATTTCGGTGAACAGTATTGAATAATTTTTACAGCTTTTTGCGGATCGTAATCACCTGGCGCTGGTGTACTCTCAATTTTTTCATTTTTGACACGACCATGAAGTGATGAAGCTAGCGTTTTATCCTTCCCTGTCATTTATCAATGTATGAATAAAATTAAATTGTTGACAATTTATACATTGTAACAATATTACATATAATTTACATTGGCCTGGCAAAATCACTGTTCAATTTTTTATCAGAAAGTGATGAATTAATGAAAATTTTTCTCACGGATATACCGATTACAATTTCATGAAAGTATCACCTACCATAGACAGGAAAAGTTGACGTAGGATAAAATTCAGTGGATTTCGAGATGATCAATTCCCATTTAATTTAAAGTCAAGGAATAACAGTCATTTTCATTTCTCAGAATCGAACTACTTTTCTCCTCTCATTCTTCAATCCGACCTTTTTTCGTGTAAAGGAATGAAGTAATTTTATTGGAATAATATACCTAGTATCAATCTCTACGCAATATGAAAAGATGCCGTCGTCGATTCGGTATTTCGTCTAACTAACTTATGCTTCTGATTCCAGTCTTTTTCGATTTCAATAAACAAACGATCTCAAATCGAAAAGTCAGTAAGTATAGTACATTTCGCAATATTGGCTAATATGTAGGGGAAGAATGGCATAAAAGAGCCAAGTTTTGGAAGAGCTACTATCATTTACGCGGTATTTTCCGAACTAATCATGAATGTATTATTATTTTTAGATAGTTATACTAGTCACAAACATTCAACAGTTTATCGAAAATGAACGGGGTCGATACGACGTATTATAGATTTTCTCGTAAGTTTTTGAGTTCATTTCATTTGTTTTTTGACGTATATACGTACAAAAATAATAGTAATATGATTATACAATAATTTTATAGATATATTACGCCATCAAATGCCATACACTGAACCAAAAAATTGAAGGATCAAAAAAATTTCTGAAATTTTTCCGTGTTGTTTGACAGGCTGTATCTCAGTAAAAAAATGGTCGTATCGAGTTTCCAAAAAAACATTTTAAAGCTCTGAGTCTCTAGTTTTCAGACATGGTGGCGACAAAATTTTAGGAGTTACGGTTATTACGTTATCCTAAGAAATAGCACGAAAAAAAAAATTTGCAAATTTTGTGTCTTTTATTTTTGAGTCCACGAACTAAGGAAGATTTATTTTAGCTGAAACATCGACTGTGTTAGATAGCTCATTTATTCAGCTTCAATTTTGTTTCTCTAAAATCTTGATACGACCATTTTTCACTGAAATCTGAGACTTTTAACGGAAAAGAGTCCTTTCGTCTTCAATCATCGATATCTCAGCGAAAAATGATTTTACAGAGAATTAAAGAACAGTTTTGGAAACTAGGATGAATTTCCTACAAGATACTACCACAATTTTGAGGAAAGAAAATTGTATTTTATCCTTAACATCAATTTGAAAAAAAAAGGAGAAAAAGGGTAATTTATGGTTTTTCAGAAAATAGACGGATAAATAGGAAATATGCATGAAATGACTAAAGTCGAGAGTAACTTCTTGAGCTCGATATGCCCAGAAAACGCCTGTAATTTTTCATCTCGATCGCGCGAACCGTTTCTCTGTTTCCAACAATTAAACTTTTGAAAAAATTGAGGGGTCACAATTTTTGCGCTTATACACTTCATAATCATGAAAAAAATAGATAAAAACATTTCTTGGAAATTTTCTCCCATAATTATGACAATCGATGTTTTGCAAGACGAAAAAACAACAATCGAAAATATTGAAAAATTTTCAAAATAATTTTCATTTTTTTTTTTTTTTTGGAAAACCTTCGGGACCTTCAAGAGCGCAATGTCCAGTTTTTCCAGCATGGTTCAGATGCAAACCACCGGCATTATGCATTAGTCAAAGCCTACCACGTGAAGGTTGTATGGTCGGATTTACGCTTATTTTTACACACTTGTGTATCTTACTGAAAATAACTGGACATTGCATTTTAGGATGTCCCGAAGGTTTTCCAGAAGAAAAAAAAAAAAAAAAGGAAAATTATGTTGAAAATTTTTCGATATTTCTTTGTTTTCACGTCGATTGTTGTTTTTTCGTCTTGCAAAACATCAATTGTTAGAAAAATGTGAGAAAATTTCCAAGAAATCTTTTTTTCTCATATTTCAGTGCAAAATGGTCGTATCGAGGTTTCAGAAGATCGAAATTGAAGCTGAATGAACAAGCTACTCAACCCAGTCGATAATTGAGCTAAAATAAATTTTCCTAACTTCGTGGACTCAAAAAAAAAGACACAAAACCGTAACTCCTTAAATTTTTCTGCCACAAGGTCTGAAAACTAGAGACTCAGAGCTTCAAAATGCTTTTTTGGAAACTCGATGCGACCATTTTTTACTGAGATACAACCTTTAATGAAATACGGAAAAATTTCGGAAATTTTTTTCGTCCCTTAATTTTTTGGTTTAGTGTATATATTTTGCATGCAAATCTTTAATTTCATACTAATTTTCGGGGTTATGTTTCTTGTGAGAATATGTTTTGGAAGAGCCAGGCAGTAGTGTGATGAAAAATTCAGTTTTATATGGTTCCTTCAAAAGGCTCTCACCAAGAAATCTGAAATCAATAATGATACAGACTCAAATACATCAAATTCTGACGATACTGTATAGTATTGTCAGAAGTAAAACAGAAGGTTTCAATTCAGGATAAAAATTAATGCAGAAGAGGACAGGATTATAATTGTGTAGTGTACAATGAAAATTATAGTAACAGCAACAAGATTGGTACTAGTGCAAAATATGTAGCGGTTGAGCTCATGGATCCTATTCCGTAAAAGGGTAATTGCATTATTTTTGCTAAAAATGTTTCTGAATTTTTTTGAATTATTCATCTTTGTTTTTAATTTTTAATTTTTTTGTATTGTTTTGAAATAACATTATATTAGTTCTTCAAAATAATTATTAACATAATATGATGTCTCAAAAAGATTGTACCTAGTCAGATTGCAATGATTGTGTTTCGTACGTACCACAATTAGTTTATCGCGGTAATAAGATATGCCTAGACGTAATTTGCCTCAGCACCACGAAAATGTTTAGATGAAATAATGAGTTGCGATCAAGTATGGTTTACTGGACTTTATTAAATTTAGGATGATAGAGCTGATCGAAGACTGATGTATGAAAAATATATTTACAATGCTTTGGAAATTGGGAAAGGGAGGGAGGTAATGGAAAATGAGTGGAAAATAGTGCGAGAGTAGGGTATGTGCGGTAATTGTTCGCTTAGGATGAGACTATGGGCTATGCAATTTGGAATGATATATGATGGTGACGAACGAAATAAAATAATTTGAGTTTGATTTACAATACTACAGAAAGAGAAAATATTGAAAGAATATAATTAAGCGATCAGATATTTACAAAAAAGATAAGGAGGAGCAATAAATGCATTTCAAATAATACAGTTTTAGAATAATTGAGCTAACTGAGATCTTAAAAATAAATATTTTATGATTGATGAAAAGAAATGTTTAATTCATGATGTGCACTCAAGTTTGACTAAACAATGATTGAAAGAACATAAAATTTATATTTTATTTATAAAGGCTTATGACGGTCATGACGTCAGAACAGATTGATCGCTAATTTTATGAGAATTTTTTAGGTTTGTGCGAATTTTTCATCCATAGTTTATGTTATATAAAATGTTTTATAATTATATGAGATATAAAATTATATCTTAACATTATTAGTAAATAATATCTTTGTTAATCTAAAACCTCAGTCCTGTAATAAGAACTTGGCTCTTTCAAAACTTTGGGTGGCTTTTTCAATGCCTATGTGTTATGAAAGAGCTAAATTTCATTATTTTTATAAATGCTTAGAAGTCCAAAAATACCGATAATTTTGAAAAATGTTTTATGACATCACGTACATAAATGAATAAACAATTACTTATTGAACAAATCCTTTTAATTATTTATTTCTTTTTATATTATTTGTCCCTTTTTTCAAAACTGGCTCTTTCATGCCACTCGTCTTTTCGTGTGAGTATGTATGTATTTGTGAATAATCTTAGAATTTATTTTTATCCTTGAATTACTGTGCACAGTACATTCCCTTGTTTTTTGTTTGATCGATACTTGTTTTCATGACGATCGATATGCCACTTTTATGCATCCCTCTCTTTCCATCACACTTCTTCTACTTTTGTGCATTTTCAAAGACATATTCACTTTTTTCCTGGATTTTTTTTCATGTATATTATGAGGGTATTATTCATTTGAATCACATTCATTCAAACTTGGACGGACCTATATAACTACCTGAATTTATAATTGAAAATTTTCTTATCTACACTCTATTGCTTTCATCACATTATATTATATTAAACTATAACCATAGAAATAAGTCCTTCTATTCATTTTTGCATCTATGTTCCTAATTTATTCTTTTCATCTGTCGATTAATATTTTTTTCTTTCAATTTCACTGTCACTTGGTATTTACTCACTACTCATTTTACATTCTCATTTTTCATTGTACACTGTGTATCAGTTTTGAAATGACAGTAAGTGAAAGCTCATGTGATCTGCTATATTTCTATTTTTTTTTTCGGAATAATCGAATACATCAATACAATTAAATCATATAAACAAACACATCATACTATGGTATCTTTAGTCTTCTTCGATGTGTCTGATTCACAGCGGATATTCATGTCTGAATATTATCACGAAATTCTAAAACAAATGAAGTTGAATTCTTGTAATCACTAACTAATTTTCACACAAATAAACCATGATGTCATTGTGATTCTACGTTCGAATATTATATATATGTGTGTATTAAATTAGCGAGTATGTGAATAAAGGGATTATACCGAATCACAATTTTTACCTTATAGCATCATTTGTTCGTACGATCTATGTAGGAATATACCTATGGTCATTAGAGTCGAATCATGAGAATTTGGATTTCGGCAATGTCTTATAATATGAGATCTCAAGAAGATTTTCTGTAAGTTTTATGAGGATCAGTTTTTAAACAAATGATTCAGGCCCGATTAATTGTACTCACTGCAATGCGCTTTAAAAAAGAGTGTTCGGAGGGAGGCATGCACAGCGTCGCATTTTTTTATTCGTCATTCATCACATTATCATTGATTGTACTTCAAAGTATATGGGACATTCCATGCTGAATGACTCACAACTTTTTTTGGATATCGATACTCATCACGAATCTATAATCGAGTGTGCTGTTGCGAAAAAATTTCATTCACAATTTACGCCATAGTCTTCTTCATAGCATAATAAATTTATGAAATATATGTTTGTAATTTTTATATTATTGAGGTGCACCATCCGAAAAAAAAAATTTTTATTAAAAAAAAAAATGAAATTATCGATAATTTGATGAAAAAAAAATTTTTAAATTCGATGAAAAATACAAATAATTGCGATCTCATTCTGAATAGTGGTTTGAAAATTTTATAATTTGGAGTAGAATTTTTCAAAAAATTCGAAGCTGTCCAACTTTTTGGAAATCTCGATTTCAATTTTCAAACGTGATTCACTAAGTGATAATGACTTACTATAATTATTAAGTATTTTTTTCATAAAACTACATTCGAAAATAAAAAAAATGACTACCAACTTTTTTTGGATATTGATACTTATCACAAATCTATAATCGATTGAAAATTTTTCACCCAAAAATTTCAAAAATTAATGACTCAATAACGGTTTGGAATAAATAGCTGAAAATTAACATGCAAATTGTTCTCAATACGTACTTAAACTTATTGAAACATTAGTGAAATCGGAGAGGGTCGCGTCAAAAAGCGTTTGATTTGGCATGGAACGCCCCATATATTATCATATGAAATACAAGCCAGATTTGGATTATAAATTGTATCAACGAGAAAACTTGAAAGAATAAACTCTTTTTTTTTTTGTCATGATGAGATAAATTCCCTCAATTATTTATTGAATTATTCTGCGCGAATTCACTGCTGAGCACTGTGGCTACTATGCTCGTGCCACTGTGATTCTGCCATCTATTTTCATCTAATACTTGCAATCATCGAGTATTTTCTCATATTAATAATCATTACTTTGAACATCGTTCATTTGGTATTCAATTACGTTATTACGTACTTCATATCTCTGAGACTATGAGAATATCTTCAAGGATAACAAAAACATGCATAAAATAATAAAATAAATTCAGAGTTCTATTTTACCTTTTGCATTCAAACCAGAGACATCGTACTGTCCTGGACCCGGACCCGGACTTTCATCTTTATGTACATGACTGGAAACCAAAAATTTAATATAAATACAAAATGTCATGAAGGTTGATAGAACCGTTCTTAATAAAGGTATAAATTCCATTACCGACTTCCGAAAGAAAATGCTGGAGCTCTACCACGTTTAGAATCCACTACAGTTTTACCTGAATATTATAAAATGAAAATTAATTCTCCAATTATTTCAGATCTGCTTATTAGTTATTAACTCGTACTATTATACTAATGATTAAGAGGGAGCACCTGTCAGAATTTGAAAAATTTATTTTTCTCACATTTATTAACAATATATGCTCTCGAAAATATCCCCTCCAATTCTTATATTTTTATTATTAAAAAGGACATGGGTTCGTCACTAGAAAGAACCAACGTATAACAACCTCACCAACTGTATAGATTTTCATAAAAGTTTTTCGCAAAACAAGATTTTGAGAATTATGGCGAGTATAACATAAGCCCCAATAATTTAATTATCGAAATTCTTCTTTTTCTTCAATATCCGTTAACGCAATAAAACTGTTATTTGTTTATTTGTTCAACCGTTATTCCTAATCTTTTTTTTTATTTTCAACAATCCTGATTTAAAGCCTTTTGATTGTAAAAAAATCATAAAAAATCCTACTTTTCACCGTAGCATGTCAACCATTTTGTCAGAAATTAATTTGCAAAACAAACTACGATGCACAATTACGATATTTAAAGATATAACGTGACTATTTTTTCATCCTACATGGAACCAATTGAAGATATCGATGCCACCATCTGGTCGGAGATTCTCTACTAAATGTTCTTTTTTTGCAAATATATTCTTTTAATAACGGTTATTGTGGAATGAGAAATGGTAGAAATATTTTCGGGCGTATTTTCAACTATATATTCCTTTCTCGATCCGATTATAAATTATACAATGATAGAAAAAAAAAAAAATTCGGAATCGAATATTTTATCATAGTCGTTACATAGGTGTTCCCTCAAACTAAAACAAGAACCTATTAATGGAGGTAGCGTGACACATGCAGGGCCAGGACTGGCGAACTCAGCAGCAATTGGACCGCGTCTCCTTGTTGGTGTCCATGGTCTTTGAATGTATGTCATGCCTCCCATTACTCATGTAGGATCCCTCAGGAACAGTGAAAAATAATAATTAAAAAATACTTCAAATATTCGTTCACTTTTTTTTGAATGTTATTGAAGTTGTGATTACTGAAGACAGTAAAAATACTTATTCAATTTATGCGTGTGAGCGAGAATCAAGATGCAATGCTTTATTTGGTATTTCTAAATTAAGAACATACTGTGTTTCCTCATACGGAAACACGACCTTGAGACGATGGACAGCCAGTTTACAAAAATGAAGTCATGGCTACATCCATATAAGAACATACCCATGGCGCACATTCGCGTCGCCCACCTCATCGTTTCAATGAGACTCATTTCTTCAAAAATCACATTGAATAAAAAGGAAAAAATGTATCTAATCGAAAAATACTTCTTCAACTAACATAATGATATAATCATGTGAGTGAAAAGTGAACGATGAGAAAATTATACGACGAAATGGCAAAATTATGAGAAACATGGATTATATTGTTTAGAAATATATGTTTCACGCATAACATTTCAGTTATAATAATCCCAAGAATCCGGATCCCAGTTGTAGTTCAGTATCGCGAGTTTTTTTTTTCTCAAGAATTCGTCGAGTGGGATTTCAAGAATAAAAATGAATCATGTAAACTCCTGAGCACTATTCAGAAAATACAGTTTGAGATTCACTTTATTTCCAGATTAATTGGTCTTATTCAAAATGATGAGAGAATGGTTATTGTTCCTTCCTCTGAAGTGTATATTATAAATCATTCTCCATAGATCATGCTACCCTATTATATTTTCTCTGTTCTCACTTTCAAAATTTGTCAATAAAACTATTACCAGTATTTTTTTTTTCTTCGTTTAAAAAGGTGAATTGCATTTTTTTCTTCTAATGATTTCTCAGCCTTCCTATCTGAGTTTTCTCAGAAAAATATTATAAATTGATGTAATAATCTCCATAGTATATGTTCATATCAGTAGCTTATGTATTTGTACTACAGAAAAATATGTATCCAACAATAATTTTTATATTAGTTTGATTAGGACAATTTGATATGGAAAAAACACAATTGCAATTTCGTCATTTGAATGGAATGAAAATGATTTTTTTTTGTTAAAACTGAAAGTCCTGTGGGACCTATTTTCATGCGTTCAATATACTCTAATTTTCAAAATATTGGACACACAATAAAGTTTCAGACAAACCAAATGTGGAATTTGAGGCTCTAAAATTTTTCAATTAACTCTCATCAGCCCTCTACACAATATTAGAAAAAACTATCTAGATAAAATTACAACACAATGTTGCTGATAATATAATAATTATTCAGAAAAATTTCAAGAAAATGATTGATTGTAAATTCCATTCTGTGGGAAAAATTCAATTAATTTCTCATGTGAAAGGAGCCGCACACAAAATATTTGAGGGAATGCCTTTTTTGAGTGATCATAAAAACACCCTTTCCCCAAACTCTCATTATTTCATCCTAGATTTACGTTTAAGGGTGGTCACAGACTATTTCCAATCATGAAATACTGTATTGCGAATCAAATATTTATGACCCTTCATTTCCGACTTAGCCTCTGGATTATTGAAAAAAAAAATGTTGAAATTTAACAAAGAACGGGTACTCTTTCTGATGAAAATATTAATAAGTTGACACTGAATTATTTTTGAACTTGCATACTTACAGTGGATACTCTGTTCGAAGTCAACAATAATTAAAATGAATTTAAATTATATTATTTGTTATTGAGCATCCAAAATAATTCAATAAAAGATAAAACGAAATTAATCAAAGTTCAATTACGCACTTAATTATTAAAACTGAACATATAAAACATTCGTGAACTCCGTCCGTATGATCAAGAATATTAAGCAACCACTCTGATGTATCGTCTTTAGCCGAATGTTCTCATGTTGTATTTATAAAGTCTGTTTTCCTTCCCTCTCTCCACTCGTAATCTTCCCACCTATCATGCTATACAATTGTTAGTCAGTACGTTGTATGTGCGTGTCGTGAGTCGTGACTGTAGCGCATGGTGTACATATTTGTATCTCTGAATTCATTTGTGGTGTGGCGTATATCAAAACTTGATTAGCTATCACTACATAGCAATACAAGCATAATTGATCGCTATTAATTTCAATAGATGTAATAGTTTGTATTTTTTAATAGTTTCTATTGTGTATCTGTTGGGCAAACAGTAATAGATGTATTATACAATTATTAAATAGGATCCCGCATTTATCGATACAATATATTTGAGCACATTCACAAATTATTAAAGGTTAGTGGTTTTCGTAAAAAATGTTCTTATGTAATTGATCCGTAACTCAGAGAGTGGTAAAGTATAATTCTGTTTTCTATTGTGTATTATCCATGCATTTGGCACTTCTAGACATGTCAAATTTAACGAAGTTGTCTTCGAATTCTAGGTTTGATCACTATTTGTGATTATAATTATTTCATTACACAAAAACTAGTTTTCACTCATTCAAAACAGAAATTTGAATGTCCGGAATTTTGACGGAGTCCTATTGATTAGTTGGAGAAATAATCCTAACTTCCATTGGTAAAATGAATAAAAAAGAAAATTATGTTCAATATCATTTTTTCCTCTTCTTCAATGTTCTCAAATATATATACAAATATATGTAAGCTATAATGCTCAATAAAAAACTCCTCTTGGCCATAATAGTTCTGTTAAGATGACATCATTGTCACGGTCGCTAACAGTTGACTACCTACGCTCATATGATTATATTCTCTCTATTTAGTCGCAATATCGACTTGGGTTAAGTGCATGCACGATCTCACATATGTAATGCGATCTCACACATGAAGCCAGCTCTATATTAGATACTATACGCCTCAGATCTTCATACCACATATTAATAATGCTATGAAAAATGGAATGATAATAAAATTAAATTCGTTCGATATAAATTGACAAATATTTCATGGCTGTTGAGTAAACGTGATGATAAATGGATTGTTTTCGTTCTTCCCAGTACATTATAGGATTATACTTCAGGTATACAACTGCCTGTGATAAATAATGTTCAAATTTTGACTTTCTAGTATAAGTGCATTACATGTAGAGAGTTGCTTTTTTACAAGCAACTCATGAAAATCCCATGTGCCTTTCTCTGTATCATTTCTTTCCATTGCTTCCACTTCCTCGCTTTCATCTTGTGGAAGCTGTTGCTGTGATTTAACATCTAGAATTATTGAAGTATTTATTCTGTCTATTGCTCGAGAACAAGCCACTTTATCAGCAAAATGGACTTTTTCAAATCTAGGATCTAAAAGTCGCAGCTGCCAATGAATAAACTTGTTCGACACTACCAAATATCTTTTTTAAGCCGTTAACAATTGCAGTTCTTGTTTTATCACCGATATCAGTTGAAATTTTCATTGTATAATATGTTTCATTTAGACAAGAAACAATTGGTATAATTTTACTAGCTGTAACATAGTTTTCTCCTGATATTTCCTTAGTTACAGTTTCTGATGGTCTCAATATTTTTATGAGGTCTTTTATAAATTCTAACTACTTTGCAGTTAGCATTGTTGGTGCTTTTGGGTATTTGAGTAATATTGGTGCAATTACATCCGACGATTCAATAAATCGTTCCAATTGATAAAAAACAGAATTCCATCTTGTACATACAGATAGAATTAGTCCCAAAGTCTTTTTTATTTGATCTTCGACTTTTTTTTAAGAGTCAGATGCATTTGTATTGTGCTTAAAATACACAGTCATAATTTTTACAACTGTCAATAAATTCTTGGCCTCTCTCAAACCATCCTTATCGTCAAATGGTTTTGATGCTACAAGGTTTAATGTGTGCGCAAAACATGGCATATGTTCATTTTTGCCATAAACGTTTGTGATTGCTTTAACTATATTGGCGTCATTATCAGTGACAAATGCTATCACTTTATTATTTGTGATGCCCCATTTTTCTGTAATATTAATAATTTTTTGAGGTAAATAATCAGTATTATGAGGCTCTGTTAGAGCATACACAACCAAAAACTATGCGCACTAACTGATTTTCATATATACAATGACCAGTTGAACCCAAGTAACTTTGATTATTATGATAGTCGGTCCAAACGTCCACAGATAAAGATAGTGCTTCAGTTTCTTGTATTTTTAGTTTAAGCTGCGTTGAGAGAATGTGGTATTTATCGACAATCATATTCGTGATTGTTATTCTAGCCGGAACTTCATACAATGGGTCCACTAATTTCATCGAGTAATTAAATCTTATTCCACAGTATTCAGAGGCAGAACATCCTTTGCCATCATGAAGATGATTGCAATATTTATTTGACCACGGTTCGCACCATTATCTGATAATTGAAGAAAAAGTCATAATTATCGACCCTGCATGCATCTCAACTCATTATAATAAATTCAAAGATTTCAGATTCATGTTTACCTTCAAATGAATTTATATTCGATAGACAAGAAGTTAATATTTGTTGTTCAAAGATTATTGCAAAGGCAATCGAAAAAGCCACACTTCCAGCATCTGGATAATCAACATTTCGGAAATCCGGAACGGGAACAATGTCTAAAATTGTATCATTATCAATAATCGAAAAAATATGGATATATTGATTTTCGGAATTCGATTCTTAATTTTTTGAAACACAGTACATTGACTACATTGAAAAACGAAGAATGCGATATGAGAAATACACTAAATACAGGTTACACTGACTTGATTATTTCCATCACCATTTTGTGCATTACCAGTACCAGTATTACCACCACCGCTATCACTCTTTTCAAGACTCACGTTCTTGATGGTTGGATGACGTCTTACAGAGTGATTCAGTAAATTCGTGGTGTTCCCTTCAGTTTTCACTTCCAAATGTCAATACTCGCATACGCCTCCTAACTCATTTTTTATGAAATGATTCCATATATCACTATTCGTACGTTCACCCGACATGCTAGAAAAATTATTTTTTTTTTGTCATTCAACTTGATAGACAATAATTTTAGTAATTAGTTATAATTTTGAGTTAGATGCAAAATCCTATCAGCATCATTTATTTTGATTTAAAAAAATAATTCAACGTTTTATGCATAAAAAATTAATATACAAAAACGCAACTAATTTTAATGGATTGAAAAATAATGGAGTGCAATCGAAAAGCGATTTTAAAGATATAATGTGAGCACTCTCTCTCGTGAATAAAAAAAATAAACAATTTGAGGTTATACATATGCATGCAAACGAAAAAAAAAGCGAGTTACTTACTCTTAATCCTTAATTACTCATTATTAGTTTCACAAACACTTCATAAAAATCGCAATATCAACGAATAAACAAGTTCAAAATATCAAGAATGTCATGCAATGAACTTTAATTGCAGGATTTACACCTAAAAAAAAAAAAGTTTCATGAGTAAAGATTGAATTAGGAATTACACCAAGTTATATTTTTACCATTAACATATAAAATATGTTTATGGTAAAATACAAAAACAAATGAAATATAATAAAATTAATCAACAAAAACCTTTCAAAAATGATATTGAAAGACACGTGATTTTGGTATTGTGATCCTGGATACCGACTCCAACAATATTTTTTTGTGTTAATAATACACAATTTGAAAAAATATGAAGTCAGTTGTAATCAGCATAAAAAATAAAAATTACCTCTTAAGCTCTTAAATCAAGACTATTAAAAAATACAGATGACACGAGAAATCACGGATTATTTTTGCTGACTTTCCAAGGATTTCAAGTCGTCAGACTGTTAGGTTAGAGTTCACAATTCACATGATCGTCATGACACATTCGCAAATCAAAATTACAAACACAAACAAATACAAAACACGAACGCGCCTTTTTTTCTATTTCTTTTTCTTTCATTCGTTGAAGAGAGACGAAAGAACCTAAACGCGCAGCCATCTCACGAGCTTTTGAGTAATCAAGTAAAAAAACAGTTATTTTTCTTTATAAGTCGGCTTGGGTACATTTCTACTAGGGTAAATTTCTCCTTTTCGAGTACACTGCCCTCAATTATAAGTCAACGTTTTATATACATGTGTGTGTGTGTACGTTTAACTAACTGAGAATTTCTTTTGCTTATCGGCCCATAGAGGGCTAAGTGCCAGATAATTCGTAATTCGTATTCAACTTTTCTCAAGCTAACTGAAAATATTTTCATGATTTTCATCAAAGCATAAAAAATCGAATGTCGAATATCAAGGGTAAAATATCGTTTTACTACATCGACTCAGTATTAAATATCGATTTAAAAAATCGATTATTTTTCTCGAGAAATCGAATCTTCGATTAATCGATCTCAGATCGCCATGATGACGCCGTCCCTAATTTGGAGCTTCCACTCCTCGAATGCAAAGTGACGCATGCGACCGCGAAATAATGATAGTTCAATATCGTCGTCGTGCGTGTGTGTGTATATGTGTCGGCACATGAGTGGCTGTGTGTGTGTGTGTGTCGTTCTGTACAATTGACTTATGTACGCCAAGTCAATTGGATATTGTAGTGGAGCAACAATCGAGCGGAACATACAGGGGAGAAGGGTATGGCTAATATTAACGTTAAAATAACCCTAAATTTTCCGAATGAATCAGATTTGATTCTATCATGTGTGAAATGCGCTCGATTGACCCTCCAAAAATCGGGACACATTCAAATGTTACCTTGAATACTCGTTCGTCCTTATTATGGGATGCCACCCCGATGACCTGTAATGGACTAAAGATTTCGGGGAAATCTGACTTTTACAATAAAATGTGATCCAATGACTGATTTCGAAATAACAAAATTAGATTTATTGAAAATATATCTTTTATGAATAAAAATCCGGATGAGAAAAAAATAATATTATGAAAGCAAATAAATATGCCTTGTTTGTGGCGAAATAACAATAATAAAATTAAAAAGAAACAATAATTACGTTGAATAGAATGTTTTGCAATAATAATTCTTATTTATATTTTGTTCGCCGGTCGTGTGAATTGACGGGTCTACTTCGATGCGGTATAACAATATTTTCTTTTCTTATAATTATTAATATTCATATACTCTCGAATATATAATTTCTGACTTAACTTATAATTTGATGATTTGCCTTTCGTGGCCGCAATTAATATCGTATATCACGTCGCGCTGTGGAAACACATCGTGAGAATTAACACTGGCCGCTCGCCACGTGGTGATACACAAATCCGTCTGATCACCCACGTTTTAAGCCAATATAAATTATTTAACTCACGCAATCTCTCTCAACCGCGATGATATTACTCTCGGAGAATGTCCAATGATCTCTCGCCAAAATATACGTGACTACACTTCTACAATTTTGCACGAAAATTATTCATCTCCTCCGATTACGACTCACAATAATTATTTAATATTACTCTCACTCACTTCATACACACAACATCCGTATTCGAGGTCCGCCCAGTCTTGCCAGATGTGGGCACTTTGCCGGATTTTCTGCCGAAAGTGGGGGGGAACTCACACAAGCGTGCGCGCTCGTCGGTGTGAGCTCGGCTGTTCGGAAACGATAGAGCGACAGACATACTATTCTTGTCTCTCTCTCTCCTGAATGCACACGCTTCTGAGCGTAAAATGATTTCATTTATATACTATAATAATATTCAACAAGTATAAAAACAGTATTGAAATGATATCCCAGTTCAATACCAACACGAAAACAAGTATGCGCAATGCTTGAATATTACATTTGAAAAATTGAAAACATCGCTTCAATGGCGCAGTAGTAACTTGCTTGCAATTGTGTCACAAGTATATGAGTTCAAGCCCCGAGCTTCTCTATTTTTTTTTCTCATTTCAATATGCCTCAATATTAAATGATTCCAAGCCCTAATATTAAGTAAGCAAGAGTAAATGGAAAAAAAAATTTATTTCAATAAAATTTTTTTTATTCAATTTTATAAATAAGCTACACTATAATAATATTTAATAAGTATCAAAACAGTATTAAAATAATATTTCAGCTCAATAATAATATAACAATAAGTACGTGCAATGCTTAAATATTACATTAGAAAAATTTGAGTCATCGCTATAATGGCATAGTGGTAACTTTCTTACAACTCTCTCACAAATGTACAAGTTCAAATCTTGTATTACTTTTTTTTTCTCATGTCGACATGTCTCATTTGTTTATTGACATCTTCTAACAATGCGCTTTTTCTGGAATGTATGAATTCCAATATATGATCATAAATATAATACACAATTAAATGTTTAGTCGGAAAATAGACGAAAGTGGACTTCCACACCACCTATGAGGTCCCACCAATGGCGCGTTAGGTTTTTTATAGTGGACCTTCGCTTGGAGTCAGATTATACCACATTACATCGAAATTCTATATATTTTATAATTTCACATAATCTCTTACATGAAATATTTAATTTAACAGCTCAACGATAATACATTAATAAATCAATAAATTACTATATTCCTTTATTATTACATTACTATATCATATAAATATAACAAAATGAACAAATATACATATAACATATAATATACATGAATATAAATACAAATATACATATAAATAACATTTAACAGAAATATATCATATAAATATAACAAAATAAACAAATATACATATAATATACATAAATATAAATACAAATATACATATAAATAACATTTAACATAAATATTTATGTATATTATATGATATATGTATATTTGTTTATTTTGTTATATTTATATGATATAGTAATGTAATAATAAAGGAATATAGTAATTTATTGATTTATTAATGTATTATTGTTGAGCTGTTGAATTAAATATTTCATGTAAGAGATTATGTAAAATTATGAAATATATAGAATTTCGATGAAATGTGGTATAATCTGGCTCCAGGCGAAGGTCCACTATAAAAAACCTAACGCGCCATTGGTGGGACCTCATAGGTGGTGTGGAAGTCCACTTTCGTCTATTTTCCGACTAAACATTTAATTGTGTATTATATTTATGATCATATATTGAAATTTATACATTCCAGAAAAAGCGCATTGTTAGAAGATGTCAATAAACAAATGAGACATGTCGACATGAGAAAAAAAAAAGTAATACAAGATTTGAACTTGCACATTTGTGAGAGAGTTGTAAGAAAGTTACCACTATGCCATTAAAGCGATGACTCAAATTTTTCTAATGTAATATTTAAGCATTGCACGTACTTATTGTTATATTATTATTGAGCTGAGATATTATTTTAATACTGTTTTGATACTTATTGAATATTATCATAGTGTAGCTTATTTATAAAATTGAATAAAAAAAATTTTATTGAAATAAATTTTTTTTCCATTTACTCTTGCTTACTTAGTATTAGGGCTTGAAATCATTTAATATTGAGGCATATTGAAATGAGAAAAAAAAATAGAGAAGCTCGGGACTTGAACTCATATACTTGTGACACAATTGCAAGCAAGTTACTACTGCGCCATTGAAGCGATGTTTTCAATTTTTCAAATGTAATATTCAAGCATTGCGCATACTTGTTTTCGTGTTAGTATTGAACTGGGATATCATTTCAATACTGTTTTTATACTTGTTGAATATTATTACAGTGTAGCTTATTTATAAAATTTAATAAAAAAAATTTGATAAAAAAAAATTTGTTTTCATTTACTCTTGCTTACTTAGTATTAGGGCTTGAAATCATTTGATATTAAGACATATTGAAATGAGAAAAAAAAAAGAAATAAACCCGAGACTTGAACTCGCATACTTGTTACACAATTGCAAGCAAGTTACCACTGCGCCATTGAAGTGATGACTTCAATTTTTCAAATGTAATATTTGAGCATCGCGCATACTCGTTTTCGTATTATTCTTGAGCTGGGATATTATTTTAATACTATTCTAATACTTGTTAAATATTATTATAGTATAGCTT